>CANTUZ010000019.1:1007500-2500000 GCA_947846985.1 Fratercula arctica
CTGATTTTTTGAGGCGAGAGCAGCCAGCTCATGTCTGACCCCACCACAGAAGGTGTTTGCAGGAGAAACCACTTCTAGCCCCTAATCTGGCGTGTCCTCTGATTTCTGCTTCCCCCCACCTACTAGAGATGATCCACAGGTTCACTTGGGGACAAGTGAAGTTTTTGCTCCGCGACTCGGTTTCCCCACAGATTCTTTCAAGCAGGGTCTAACGAGCCGTCTCCCAGCCATCGACCGCAGCACCCCAGCAACCAGACTGTGCTCGAAGTCCATGGGCTTAAAGAAAACCCCCCTCAAAAAGTGTTTTCAAAGCAGCCCAACCTGATTGCAAGCAGCAATTATAGGAGCTGTAGGTGCAGGGGGATGAGCGTCCCTGGAGCACCTTGGCATCCCCTCTCCATCCCGGGGTAATGAGTGACTGGAGCTCATCCAAAACCCGTAGGTGGGTGGTGAAGGACCCTGCGAGCTCCCACAGCAGGGGATGGTCGGCTGGGTGTCATGCATGAGCTTCTTTGCGGGGAGTGTTTAATGAGATGAACTCACTCAAAGCTTGATGAACTGGGTTTAATGTCTTTTTAATTGTCCAGGGTTGCGTTTTCTTCTGTGTAGAAAGCAAATTGGAGCCCTAAGAACGAGCTAATTGGAGCAGGGCAACAATTTTTTGCTGTCAGAGATGGTTTTCTTCGGGTCTCAGCCCCAGGGGGGTGTTGTTTCACAGAGAAGAAGGTGGGAATTACTCGTTCCCCACCTCCAAACCTCCCCATGTTGAGGCTTCAGGCAGGTTTTCTCTCCCTCTTTTTCCTTTCAAGAGCAATTAAAAGTGGGGAGCAGGAGAGCGGGGTGCTGGGAACTGCTCATTTTTCCATTTTGCCGCATTTCAGTGAAAAAAAAAGACCAATTTTCGTGGCGGTTGCAATTCCGTAACATCTTCAATGCTGAAGCGTGAACACAAACACCCATCCTCTTGCCTGCTACCAGCTTCAGCATCAGTCCCTGCATCAGGACCCCGCACCATCCCACCGAGAGGATCCCTCTCCTCCCCACAGCCCCCCTGCCCCAGGGGTGGGGTGACGCAGCATCCCACCCATCCTCTGTCCCCATGCAGGGCTACGGGATGCCGCGAAGAAACGCTTGTAGCTCTACATGGAAAACCTTTGTCCCCAGGGTTATAAGGATGCCCTGGATCTGTCCTGCCAGCTCTCGGGACCGCGGTGGCGTGGGACGGCTCCTGTAGGACGTTGATACATTTATTTTCTTGCAATACCTTTCACTTCTGTAGCTGCTTTTATCCAATAATCTCAAAAGCACTTTACAAGTAATAATTAATTAAGCTTCATAGACTCTTTGTTCAATTCCAGATTATTAATAAGTTATACTTTATTATTTATAAACACATGCCACACAATTTTTCTCTCCCCCTCTTACCCTGAACAGTCACTTAGCCCATATTAGCACAGTTTAATTCCGATTTGGCCAGTGTGCTCTTTAACCCTTTCAAGGCTGCTCGTTTTTCCAGGGTTGTCGAAGCGATGTGGGAAGAAGAAAGGGTTCAAAACAGGCACTGTGAGGGTCTGGTTGTCCTGTCCACCTTCTTGCCGATGTATTCTATAGAATTGCATTGCATGTTGTTATCAAAAAGGGTATTATTTATGGTCAGCCAGAATTAGGCGTATTATTTTTCCCCTTGCCTTCATCCCCCTGATAACCCCTATATAATACCTAGTCCGGGAGCTTGTGCCCGTTTCATTTTTCCTCTTCTAAGACACACCAAAGCTGCTTATCCGAACTGAGAGACCAGAGCCCATTTCTGCTCTGCACCCAAATCCTCTTGACCTCAGCAGCCGCCAGCTTAGGCTTGAAGCAACCCAAAAAAAAAAAAAAAAAACCAAACCCAAATTTCCTCCCTGAAAATGAAGCTGCTGCTGTGGCAATTATTTCCCTTCCCAGCCGGCCTGGCGGGGCGAGGGGCAGAAGCAAAAACGAGTTAAGAGGAATAAGCCATTGAGATGGTTTCTCCAAAGCACCATGTCCACAAGAAAAGCCGGCGAGGGATGCACCTAATGGCATTGAAAAGAGAGAGGGAGGCTCATCCTGGCTCCTGTAGTAAATAGAGGGGGAAAGGACTGTATTAAAGGGCTATAATCTCCGACGACAGATGCTTGGAAGAAGGGGAGAGGAGGGAAAAACAGCCTGGAGAAGCCCTTGCATTGAGCTGACCTGCTACAAGCCCGTTGGATCCCTCCTATTAGCAGGTTTTTGCACGGGCCGGAGGGGTTAAGCCGCTGCTGGCTGAACTCAGCCGCCCTGGCAGACCACAGCATCGCCACTCACAGCATTGAACTGGCCCATTCCGACTTATTTATTCCATTTTGGCTGGTGGTGCTCCCCCGTCTCCCACTAAGGTCTGGGATGCAGATGGGAAAGGGCAGCAATCTGCTCCTTGGCTACCAGTGAAACCCTAAAAAATCCCTCCGGACACGTTAATTTGGGCAACAGGGTGGGAGAATGAGCTCCAGGGCACCTTCTAGGTAGATCTAGGTAGGATTAGAACCCAGTTTTTCTTAAAAAAACACCCTGATGCCGCAACGCCGAAGGTGCAGCGCATCCTTTGCCACCTCTTGGCACCAGGCAAAGCCTGAAAGACATTCAAGGGAAAGGCACAGCCCCAAATTTCTGCTGGTTTTTACAAAGCTGAGTGCTTCGGAGTGCCCGCGAGCGCTTTTGCTCGCCCTTTGCTCTGCTCCTCAAGCGTTTGGAGGCAGCTGTGGGGAGCCGAGGCAGGAGCCAGGCACGTCCCGCCTGGCAGAAGGATGCCGCAGCCCCGCGCTTGCCCGTCCTGCCTTGCAAGGAGTCCTTTCAAGGCTGCTGGTCGCTCAGCCATCCATTCAACCCTGCTTTTGGGGAGGAAAACGCTCATTTAGCTCTTGTCCCAGGGCATTAAAAAGGTGAAAAAACCTGGGGCATTTTGCCTTTTTTTTTTTTTTTTTTTTTTCCAGCAGCTTGCCAGGCACCCGGGAATAAACCACCACCCGAAGTCAAAGAAGGTCTTTTCCGAGCATCTCCCAGGAGCTCACCTGGAGAAAACAGTCCTCGTGGCAATACTTCCGCTGCCAAAAAATGCCCAAAAAGGGCTGATCTTGCTAAAGATCTTACTTCTGCTCCGGCCCCTGTGGAAGTTATGGAGAGTCTTAAGTGGATTTACCAGCTTTGGTGGGTTTAGGCAGCGTGGCGCTAACAACATCAGGGCTTCTGCGTCTTTAATCGCTTAAAGGGAAGAAAAATGTTGATGGGGAGAGAACAAGCCATCTCCCGGAGATATTTTCCCACCTGTGAATATCCAGTGGGATGCTGCGTTGCATCAAAGGGGGACACCACCACCTCTCGAGGTTTGAGAGCTGCAAAGTGTAAAACGCCACGCCGGAGAGAAGCCCAGCGTTCAGCATCGTGGACTCGGTTGGGGATTCCCCACCCTGAGCCCAGTTTTGGGGTAACACGTGCCTGGGCAAGGCAATGAGGCCGTGCACGGACACCCCCCTGCAAACCCTCCGCTCTCTCCCACATCCACAAATCCCGACAGCCACCAGCCCCACCGACTCCCAAACACCCTAAAAAATTCCTATATTTTACCCCAGCTCAGTTTAGCAACAAAAAGCAATAAAAAATAGAAAAAGAGGGGAAAAATAAAAAAATCCATCTTTAACTTCTCCGTTTTCCAATTATTCCTGAATTAATACCAAGCCTGGAAATAAAGGAGGGAGAAGAGTTAAAAAAACCCCCACATTTTACTCATTTCTAAACCAAATTATCTGCCACCTGGAAGAGGCATCACCCACCGCGCTCGTGGCAGGAGGATGCCGGTCATGGCTGCTTCTTTAATGCTTCTGTAATCGGCATTTTGGGAAGCTAAAGAGGGAGAGTGGGGATGTGATGGCACTGCATTGTATGGGGAAACTGAGGCACGGAGCGGGGATAGACTCTGCTTTTGCGTCCCTTTTTGATGGGCTCCCTTTTGCGATGGGAATTTCAAAGCGATGGGAATTTCAAATCGTATTTCAAAGCGATGGGAATCTCAAGCCTTTAAACTATCCCTGCTGGTTTTGTAGCTGTATTTCCCAATGATGGGTTTGCTGATCTGAACCTGAATCCCACCTCCTCCTTGGGAGATGACAAATCTCCCTGGGAAAGCCCCGCTACCTCTCTTTTCCCAATCTATAAAAGGAGGATGAAGCCCTTCATCCTTGGCAAAGCACCTTGAGCTCCTCCTGGGGGCAGGACAGACCTCTTTCTCCTTCCAAATTAAACCCGGACCCCTCGGGGCTGCCAGGAAGATGCTCCTGAGGTTGGTTTGCCCCTCGGCTGAGCCAGAACAGGCTGTTTGGGAAGGATGCTGAGAGGGAAGCCAAGTAGCGGTTGTCACTTCTCCCCGCTTTGATTCCCTTTTTTCTTTTGTTTTATTTGGGTATAATTAACAGCTTTGCCTAATACAGCATTAATTCACTGTGTCATTGCATTAATTAGCATTAAAGAGGTCCTTACATCACTGTCTGGAGCTGCAAGGAGACCGAATCCAGCAGCAAAGTCAGAGAAACTTTTCCATATTCCCTATCGTAGTGCGGCACAAGGGCAGAAGAAAAAAAGCCACACGGAGGAGGCTTTTCCCCCCCCAAAAAAGCCACTTTCCTGCAGCAATGCAGCATCCCGCTGGATATTCACAGGTGGGAAAATATCTCCGGGAGATGGCTTGTTCTCTCCCCATCAACATTTTTCTTCCCTTTAAGCGATTAAAGACGCCGAAGCCCTGATGTTGTTAGCGCCACGCTGCCTAAACCCACCAAAGCTGGTAAATCCACTTAAGACTCTCCATAACTTCCATGGGGTCCGGAGCAGAAGTAAGATCTTCAGCAAGATCAGCCCTTTTTGGGCATTTTTTGGCAGTGGAAGTATTGCCACGAGGACTGTTTTCTCCAGGTGAGCTCCTGGGAGATGCTCGGAAAAGACCTTCTTTGACTTTGGGTGGTGGTTTATTCCCGGGTGCCTGGCAAGCTGCTGGGAAAAAAAAAAAAAAAAAAGGCAAAATGCCCCAAAAATGGGTTAGAAAAAGGGCCAAGCTGGAGGTTTTGGAGAGGAAGGGGGAGGGAAGGGCTGGGGTGGTGTCCAGGTTTCATCAGGGCTGGGAAAATTTGGGGATGACAGAAGTGATGGCAAATGGTGCTGGTGGGAGGGCAGCGGGAAAAACCCCTTTCAACCCAACAGGATCAACTAAAATGGGTCAGATGAACCCAATTCTCCAATTTTCCACAAAAATTAAAAAAAAAAAAACCAAACCCATCCTCATTTGAAAGACAAGGAGCTGAGCCCCATCCCGGGGTGATTTTTTATGGATATTGGGAAACTCCAAACGGAGGCACAAAAATGATCTGGGATCTGTGGGGGAAAAACCTCCTTCTCCATGGGAGATGCTCAGTCCTGGGGTGGCAGTTTGGGGGTGAAATATTTACAGGCGCTAAAAATCCGCCGGTGGTCTCCATAGGAGCAAATAAATAGATAAATCTGAAATAACTTTTAATATGATTACCTGAACTGACACTAGGAATTTAAACGGAATAAAATCGATGCCAGGCTGAGGCATCTTTCAGCTCTATTGACAGCGCTGGCTGGTGATTTTTCCCCTTGAACTAGCAGAATAAAAACTAAAAGCTGCATTAGTTTTTTTTAATTAAGACTCTGGCATTATCAGGCTTTACAAGACAGAGCCAATGCACAGATGAATTACCATTTAATTAAGCTTTCCAAGAAACTTTTGAAGACTGCAGATTAAATGTGGGCTCTGATTTCTTGCAGTTTTTCTTTCTCTCTCTCTTTTTTTTATCTTCAGGAGAAGTTTTAATTGTTTTCCTGGAGTTTGATAAACAATCCTAATAATACAAATCATTATCTGCAAGAGATAGCTTGCTGATTTTCCATTTGCAGAGCATCCTGGGTGTATAGATGTATATAAATGCATAGATGCTATTAAACAATGAAAACTCCAGTGTATTTAGGGCCCAGAAAAATGCAAGGAGTCAAATAGAGGGATGAAAGGAGGATTTGGGGGAAATAAAACCCCTGTATATTGCTTACATGGAATGTCTTTATTTCACCTGCTTTGCATTGAGATGCGGAAAGGGGACGGAGGAGTTGCCTGGACAGAATTCCATTAGTTTTCTGGCGGGTCCATGGCAGCGTGTGGTAAACCGCGCAGCTATTGAATGGGGAGGAACGCGCGGCGCAGGCAGCATCCGATAGCGCTTGTCCCTGGAAGTGATTTCCTGACGTGGGTTTTGGGTTGCCAGGTTATCCCTGCTGGTATTTTCCAGTGACTTTGATATTAATGTGTGCGCTTCGGTGCCAGTCTTAGGGTTGTGGGTTGGTTTTTTTTTTTAATTATTTGTTTAGGCCCAGTGGGAAAATGACTTTTTAATCCCATTACTGGTCAAGTGCAAGGGTATCTGAGTGCCTGCAGAAATGCAGAGTAGGGAAACGGTGAGGATACAGGGATCCCTTAGGCTTGTGCTGATGGGGTGGATGGAGGGGTTTCCGTGGTGATCCATGTGGCAAGTGCTCCTAAACACCTGGGAAAGTCTCTTCTTGACCTCAACAGCCTGAGCCCACCATCACCCGTGAGAAATGATCTGCATTTTAGAGATGAGGAGCTGATGCCACAGGAAAACGTACGTTGGGGTGGACCACAGGGCTCGTTAACTTATTTCTGCTGCCTCATGGCTACCAAATCTCAGAAAGTCAAGTCTCTTGTGTTCGTTTTTTTTGGGGGGGAAATAATAACCCCGTGTATGTAGGAAGCACAAATGCATCTGTGGAGCACAACGTGCCATGATGCTTGGACACGCGTGTCACCTTGCCATGCCCTTCAGCACCAGCCTGTGGTTTGGAAGGACACGAGGGGGTTAAAAGACATCTTTGCTGAAGGTTACGGTTGGTTTTTTATTTTAAGAAACCACAAGTCCTGGATTTTCAAACAGCCACTCTTCGAGGTGTCTCTGTGATTCCGTGATTCCGCGTCCGTCCTGACCTGCCCATCACCGCGACTCAAAACACAGGCAGAGCCTGGCAGCTCCGCCACCGCCTGCGCTCACCTGACGGCAGATGAGATGGTCCAACTGCTTCAGCTCGAAGGAGCTGCCTTTGACCAAGGCCCGAATCATGCGAGCGAACCACCCAAAACCACCCCAAGGCACGGGATGGTTCACACCATGAGGTTGTAAGGTCATGACACCAGCCCAGATCCTGCCCCAGCAGCAGAAATCACTTTGTCCAAGCCAAAAGGAGATTTCAGGGGTGCCAGCAGGGATGCGCGTCGTTTTGGGACACCCATGGGTGCATCTTAACATGTTTCCACAGCAGGAAAAGCCGAGAAGGAGGTTTGTGAGTGTAATCAGGCAGAAATAAATGCTTAGACACCTGCTAGGAAGAGAGAGGGGCACCAAAAAGGGATGAGATTATAAAGCAAGAGACCTGGTGGGTTGCCCTGTACAAATCACTGCTTACACACTAATATATGCACTTATTTGCACTTAAGCACAGCCCAAAGCCACCCCGCGCCCCACGCCAGCACCTTCCCTGTGTGCTCAGCCCCTTTTTTGGCTGGTTTGAGGTTTTGTAGCTCAGCAGAGGGTGGGAAAGCTCAGCCTGGGAGCTCCTGCGTCAGCTCCTTGGCCACCGGTAGGGTAGAAAAGCAGGGGCTGGAGGCAAGCAGCGGATTTGCAAAGTGCTCCCCAGCTTGCTGTGACTCCCTGCATCCCCCATGTCTCAATTTATTTGGTTTCCAACACCTTCCCTCTTCATGAGCTGCTCCACACCTCGCTTGGGTCCCCAGGAAGAAGAGAAATCCCAGGCCTGTGTCAGATACACAAGTGTAAAAAATCTTGGAGACCTAACCCTTAAGCTGGATATTTTTTTTTTTTTTTTTTTTTGCCCAAAAAAGACGTGGCTTTACCCATCAAATCCAAGCTGGACCGTCTGCCCGGGGCTGGCACCAACGCTGCGGCTCCAGTGCCATCTCATGGGTACGCTGGGATGCTGCAGCCCTGCATGGTGCGGGGATGGATGGAGGGATGGATGGAGGGATGGATGGATGGACACATGGATGGATGCTTTCAGGTCGCATCCAGACCCTCTTGCAGCAGCAGTGCCTGCGTGGAGCAGAGCAGATGTGTGTGACAGTGAGGGGACACCTCTATTTGAAGGTGGTGGCACCAGAGAAGGAGCACAGAGTCACACCAGGACTGTCTGCACCGAGGGAAAAAAAAGGCAAATCATAAAAAAATTGCAATTCTCATGGAAATGGCTGGTTTTCCCCAAGATTTGGAGGAGCCAGAAAGGGATGGGAGCAGTCTGCCGGTGCATCACCGCATCCTGCTGTCGCTGCGAGCATCCACACGCTGCATGGGCTGAAGCAAAATGCCCAATGCCCAGACTGGATTTTTAATTACGGGGGGGGGGGGGGGGGGGGGGGGAGGGAAGAGAAAAAAGGGGGTTGAGCTAAAAAAAAAAAAGTCCAACAAAAAGCCACTGCGGAATTAGCGGGGGAGGATGTGCAGGGAGACCTGGAGATGGCAGTGCAGCCCTTCAGATGAAGAACCTCCATCCCAAGCCCCTCTCCTAGGAGATGCCAGGAGAGCCCCCATGGCCAAAACCTTCATTTCTTCTAAGCTTCTTTTCCCCCCATCCCCTGTGGCTTTCCAAATGAAAACTTTGCTGGGTTGTGGGGGGTTTTTTTTCACGCCTGAAAATAATGCGTCGGCTTTGGGGGGGATGGAGCCGCTAAAAAGATCTTGGCACGGATGTCTGACGCGCCCCCGACGAAGTCAAACGAAGCCGTCCCAGCTGGGTGGTACACTGCAAAATACCGGTACAAATTGCCACGGGAAAGCCACCAACGCCGAAAAACACCTTTCGGCTCTTGTACAACGCAGCTACGCTCAGCAAATGGTTTAATACAATAACTTTTAAACCCTGGGCAGTGATTTGGCCAAGTTTGGGGAGGGGGGTTGGGGTTGAATTATTTTTATTTTTTTTTTTAATGGATTCTATGTCTTTTTCCTTTCCCTGGGGCAAAGATTAATTTTCTGAGTTCCCAGACTTTAAAGGTGCGTCTGAGCCCCCCTCCTCATCCCCCTTGGAAAGCCCTGAAGTGCGGGAGCATGCTGGCAGGAGGAATTAAACTACCCAAGGGTTCCCTAATGCCCACATTGCGTGTGTGCATCCCTGTCCGCACACACATGTCTCAAGCCCATCAAATAAAGTCGGTTTTTTTCAGCTCGCCCTTTTCGGTCCCCAAGTGAGAGGGGTCGGGCATCGATAACCGGTAGGGCGTAATTTACAATTTTTATTTTCTTTCGGGGTTCGAAAATGGAGATTTTCCAGCGTGCTCGTGAGGAGGTGGGAGTTTTTTATCTCCCGTAACAGCATTCCCAGAGCCGTAGGGGACTGTAGCCCATGGGACGCTGATGCTGAGACCTGGGATGGGCTTTCCCAGGGCAGGCGGGATGGGGAAAGAGGAGCACTCCCCGTCCAGGCTAGCAACCCGTAATCCCTAAACCCTAAATTCCTAAATTAATGCACATCCTCATTAACAGAACACAACAAGCCCCATCAGAATGGGTGCGGACAGGCACCATTGATCTGGAAATAGCTCACGCTCGGTGCCTCAGTTTCCCCACCTGGAAAATAAGGCTCGGTAATTACAGGCAACATGATAAACGCATGCAGAGGCACGCTGAATCCTCAGCACAGATGTCCTGCACGGATAACAGCTAACATTATAAAACCATTACAAAATAAAAACCCCTTTGGGGCTGCTTAGGAGAGGGCTGAGCTCTCACTGCTTCAGGGCTGGAAGGCTCTGGGCTTGCCCTGGGCACTAATGCATCTTCTTTCTTTCTTTCTTTCTTTCTTTCTTTCTTTCTTTCTTTCTTTCTTTCTTTCTTTCTTTCTTTCTTTCTTTCTTTCTTTCTTTCTTTCTTTCTTTCTTTCTTTCTTTCTTTCTTTCTTTCTTTCTTTCTTTTCTTTCTTTTCTTTCTTCTCTTTCCTGCTTTCCTTCCTTCTTTCCTTCTTTCCTTCTTTCTTTCTTTCCTTTCCTTCTTTCTTTCCTTCTTTCTTTCTTTCTTTCTTTCTTTCTTTCTTTCTTTCTTTCTTCCTTCCTTCCTTCCTTCCTTCCTTCCTTCCTTCCTTCCTTCCTTCCTTCCTTCCTTCCTTCCTTCCTTCCTTCCTCTCTTTCTTTCTTTCTCTCTCTTTCTCTCTCTCTTTCTCTCTCTCTTTCTCTCTTTCTCTCTTTCTTTCTTTCTTTCTCTCTTTCTTTCTTTCTTTCTTTCTTTCTTTTTAAAAAAAAAGCAGAGGGGAAAAGGGTTAAGAAAATAAAAGAAGTTGTCCTTTTTTGCTGCTGGCCTCGGTGGAGAGGTTTTGGGTTGTTTTGCGCTGGGAGACACCCAGCCCCAGCCTGTCTGCAGCTCCTTTCAGGACCGACACTTTGTCATGTGAAAATCCGATGAAGTGGGGATGTTCGGCCACTTTTTTCTCCAGGAACAGAGGAAAAAATGGGATTTTAAGGTGTTTGCAACCCTCTCACATCAGGCTGAAAGGGCAGAGTGGTGACCCCAAACAAGAGGTTCATAAACCCAATGGAGAAACCTTCTTCTGCATCAGCAGCCGGGGGCGAGGGACCAGCATCACGGGGTGGTTTTGACCCCAGATATATAAGCCCACTGGGGTGTTCTCAAGCTCTTAGGAACTGTGCGCATGCTCCAAAATTGCCTACCAATTGCTCCAAAATACCACGTCACGGATGGGATGGGGTCCTGCTGTTGCCTTTGGCTTGGCTCCAGCTGGACCCTGAAGGTCCCGGAGGGTGACCTGCCTCGACCTCCTGTCAAGCAACGTATTATTTATCCCCCATAGCCCTTCTCAAAAGAGATGGAGGGGTGGTGGAAAACAGCCCCTCCACCGAGGTCAGCCCACCGAGGACAACATTTAAGGGCAGTCCTGATGCTAAGCCTCCAGATCCCCTCAATTTCTTCCTCCTCTCCCCCCAGCATGGTCCATGAGAGCCAGAGAGAAGGCAGTGAGGGCTTCCCGAGGAAGACTGCATTTCAGTTTATAGAATTTGCTGCCAAAGATTGTGTTTTATCGTCCGATAGCTGGGGTGTTTGGAGGCCGCACAGTAATGCCTGCCCACCGGTTGTGGACTCCCTTTGCTTCCTGCTGGCAAAACAGCCTCTGGGGAAGCCACCACCAGCATCAGGCTTTGGAGCCAGCGAAGAAAATCAATCTGAAGAAGAAATGCAAAAAAATGTGAAGTCAAGGAAAATTAAATAAATATTCTCCAGTCTCTGGTTAGGCTCATTCTTGGAGATGGTGGAGTAGCCAAGAGGGAAAGGTGGCATCCCCCTCTCTCTGAAAGCCGTACAAACCCACCCCATGAACCACGCGGTTGCGTGTAGATCCAACGCCATCAGCCAAGAGCGCGTTGTTGCTTTTGGGCCATCTGGTTGCCATCACCCTCTCCAAGGCACTGGACTGCCAAGCTGCTCCTGGCCGGAGAAAATCGCTGCAGAGGAGGAGGCAGCCCTGATGCTGCAGCCCTTCAGCTCGCTGTCACACACATCATCCCTTCAGCCAAGGCAATTTCTTAGCAGCACATCAATGCTGGTGTCTGCGGCCCCTCAGCTGCCCTTCCTCCCTCTGCGAGGGTGATGATGGAGGGGTTTGTCTCATTTGCCTTATTCATCTGCTGTGGGAATTCAGGCAGAGCTGGTTGGGAATAGCCAGGATGCTACAGAAGCAAAAGAAGAAGGCGTGGACCCAGCTCCAGCTCCTGGTACATGGTTTGGGATGAAGCAGCTCCTCTGGTACATGGTTTGGGATCTAGCCGGCTCCTCTGGTACATGGTTTGGGATCTAGCCAGCCCCTCTGGTACATGGTTTGGGATGAAGCAGCTCCTCTGGTACATGGTTTGGGATGAAGCCAGCTCCTGGTGCATGGTTTGGGATGAAGCCAGCTCCCGGTGCATGGTTTGAGATGAAGCCAGCTCCTCTGGTACATGGTTTGGGATGAAGCAGCTCCTCTGGTACATGGTTTGTGATCTAGCCAGCTCCTCTGGTACATGGTTTGGGATCTAGCCAGCTCCTCTGGTACATGGTTTGGGGTCTAGCCAGCTCCTCTGGTACATGGTTTGGGATCTAGCCAGCCCCTCTGGTACATGGTTTGGGATCTAGCCGGCTCCTGGTACATGGTTTGGGATCTAGCCAGCTCCTGGTGCATGGTTTGTGATCTAGCCAGCCCCTCTGGTACATGGTTTGGGATCTAGCCAGCCCCTCTGGTACATGGTTTGGGATCTAGCCGGCTCCTGGTACGTGGTTTGGGATCTAGCCAGCTCCTGGTACATGGTTTGGGATCTAGCCAGCCCCTCTGGTACATGGTTTGGGATCTAGCCAGCCCCTCTGGTACATGGTTTGGGATCTAGCCGGCTCCTGGTACATGGTTTGGGATCTAGCCAGCTCCTGGTGCATGGTTTGTGATCTAGCCAGCCCCTCTGGTACATGGTTTGGGATCTAGCCAGCCCCTCTGGTACATGGTTTGGGATCTAGCCGGCTCCTGGTACGTGGTTTGGGATCTAGCCAGCTCCTGGTACATGGTTTGGGATCTAGCCAGCCCCTCTGGTACATGGTTTGGGATCTAGCCAGCCCCTCTGGTACATGGTTTGGGATCTAGCCGGCTCCTGGTACATGGTTTGGGATCTAGCCAGCTCCTGGTGCATGGTTTGAGATGAAGCCAGCTCCTCTGGTACATTGTTTGGGATGAAGCAGCTCCTCTGGTACACAGTTTGGGATGAAGCAGCTCCTCAGGTACACGGTTTGGGATGAAGCCAGCTCCTGGCACATGGTTTGGGATGAAGCCAGCTCCTGGTACATGGTTTGGGATCTAGCCAGCCTCTGGCACATGGTTTGGGATGAAGCCAGCTCCTGGTACATGGTTTGGGATCTAGCCAGCCTCTGGCACATGGATTGGGATGAACCTAGTGAGCAGGCAAGCAACCAGCACCAGGAGGAGAACACCTCTGGTTTGCGCTGGGAAATGAAAGCTCAGGTCTTGCAGGCAGCTGGCCCCGAACAGCTGGAGAGCTCTCACCTGCACCGCGCCTCCTCAGAAAGGGATCTGAAAACCATGTGAGAGACTAGAAGAAAGCCAAAAAAAAGTCCCTAATGTAGCACTTTCTGTTCTCTGCTTTGAAAGCAGAGAGGGTTCTGCCTCTCTTTGCGAAACCCCAGTAGTGAGCAATGGTGAGCATCAGCCTCAAGTTCCCCATTCCTTGCTTTGAAAGTTGTCGTATCACACGTGAGCCAATAAATCTCCTGAATTAAAAGACGAGAAGCGAAATCCAGGGAAGCTGAGTGCCTGTCTCTGTTGCATTCAGGTGCTGGAGCCTGGAAATGACATACACGGATTTTTTTTTTTTTCCCTGGCATAACCACTAAAGAAAATACAATTAAAAAATCAAAAATTTTCTTTGACTTGCAAAATCAGCCCTCTGCTTGGCAAAACAGAGATGTTGAGCGAATTCCCTCTCCAATAAGGTTTACTGGTTGAAGTAAACTTCCTTCTGACTAATTACCGAAATCAAATTAATTCATTCGCAGCCTTCTACGTGGCCGTGTTTGGTCCTGCAAATAAGCGTGGTCTAAATAAAGGCGGCTCTCGGCAGCCTCCGTCGAGGTCACCGTGTGAATCCCGCACTCCTGGTCCAGACGGGGAACATCCACGTGGGGAGTTCATCCGGGAGAGCAATTGTGCTTTCAATTAACTCCTTCCCTTAATTCAAATTAAGTTCTCTATATAGAAAAGGCTCAACTCCTCATGCCTGCTTTTCCTCCCTTTAAATTTAAATATTTTGCATAGCTATTAAGACACACACATATACCAATATAGACATTCATATATGCTCTTAGGCACATATATATACGTATATATACATATATATGCACATACACAGAATCACTCTTTGGGAGAGAATTGCAATTCCAAGTGACACAAGCACAGGTGGAGGAAACACTAGTCCTGGCAGAAATATACATTTCATGAATGAAAGGGCTTGTTTTACATTAAGCCACGAGAAATTCCCTGGCTTCGGTTCGCAAACGCCTTTCGCAGTTCCCATTCCTCTGACGTTCCGGATTGCAAAAAAAAAAAAAAAAGAAAAAACAAAACCAAACAAACCAAACCCCAAGGTCAGCATTTCCACGGGATGTGCAATCACTCTCCCACCCGGGGGAAGGCGCTTGGACGCTGCCGCAGTGCTCGGAAAGACTTTAATCCAGATTTTGGCTGGTTTAGGATGAATCTCCCCCTTTTGCAGCTACACCCAAGTTTCTTTCCAATCCCTGGGGCACGGCAGATGCTCGGACATCCCGACATCCCTCTGTGTCTTCTCCATGCCCTGGGGCCAAACGCTTTTACCTCTTCTGGCTCTGTTTGGAGGGGGGCAAATATTAGACCCAGCACGGTCCCCACCGACAGCCTGACCTGAACTGAACTCCAGCAAGAGCTAAAAATCTCCTTATCCGCATCCTTTGGGGCGTATTTTGTTCTCTCTTACACTGGTATCGAGGTTAATCATATTACAGCCAGCGGAGGTGCACCTATGTATGACCAGAATAAGGGATTTAGGCTTTAATTAAGGGGTGATGCATAGCAACAGCCTCCAGCAGCCTCCGGGCTTTTCGTTATACTAATTAATTTGGCTGCTTTGGGGCTCTACTGTAAGCCCCCGAGACCTGCCGGTAAAAAAATAGAGGCTGTAAATCAGACATCCCAGCACCCAGCGCCTTCTGCTTTATTTCAAAGCTCTGCTTTGCCATCCCATTGCCCTCCTGCCTTCCCACGGGGGTTTGAACTCAGACCTCTCCTTAACGAGCCACGGTTTTCCTAAAAAACCTCCTTTTTTCTTTTTGCAAGGTGATCTCCTCGTGTTACAACCGGCTCCGAGCGGGCAGCACGTGAATTTCCCAAGAGCAAACCCCCAGCGCAGAGTTCACCTCCGTCTTTGCAGGGAAAAGCTGTAAGGACCGGCACCGCTCCTCTCACCTGCTCCCACTCCCCCTTCAGAAAGGTTTTTTTGGGGAGGTTTGGTTCATTTTCTGCTGTTTGGAAAGGCAGAATGCTGGAATCAAGGCTCTCCTGAGCAGCGCATCGCTGGACGTATGAAACCCTGGATGCAAAAGTATCCCATTGGTGGGACTTGGGTTGATGTTCAAATGGTTTTAGGGGCCTCCAAGGTGCAGGCTGAGATGCCAGGTAGGATTTCCGAGGGTTTTTACTCAGATCTGTTGCAGCAAGTGGTTGGATCCGGATGATGAGAGGAGAAATGCTCAACAACCTGCTCCTGCCATCACCCGTGCAGCCGTCATCGTGGGTTTGGAGACACCTCTGTGGACCAGAAACTGCTGCAAATCCTCCAGGGATCTGTATTCCCCTTTCCTACATCAGATTTGCTCCTCCAAAACCTTTTTTTTTCACTCTCATTTGCTCACCAGGGAGGTTTTGCTCCTGCTTCCAGTAGCCCCAGCTGCCTGCGATACACTTGGAAGAAGAAACAACGCAGATGGGGGTGATGGAGAGCACGGTGTTACCTTGGGGGAAAAAAGCCACCTTTGAGTCCTGCATCAAGACAAACTGAGCTAGAAGGCACCAAAAGAGGCAAAAGACAGGCTTCTGCCTAAGGAACGGTGCAGGGCATCAAGGTGGGAGCTCAGTCCCTTGATTTGTGGGGAAAAACTCTTGGATTTTCCATATTTCGCTCTCTTTTGGCTTAGGGCTAAGAGCAAGCCCTTACCTTGTAAGGACAACTCCATGCCAAGCACCCCACTCGCCAGCGGGCATCAATCCCGGCTTGGATAACGTGTAATTCCCCTGGTCGTTGTTTGTAGCATCGTATATTGTAGGACAAAAAAACTTAGGGATATAAAAAAAAAAAAAAAAAAAGAAGTCATATGGAAGCAATTAGCAGCAACTTCATTCAAAAAAACGTTAAGGTGCTTGTAGCATTAAGGCTCAAGTGATCTGTACTCTGGGACCATAATTCACCGACACTTAATAGCGTTTACCCTGCAGATGTACGTTTTATGCAGAAATATCAGCTTACGGCTTTGAAAAATTAACCTATTGAAGGCTGTCAAGCTGTGGAGACGCTCTGGGGAGTATTAGATGTTGGGTTTTTACCTACGGGCTGGGGGAGAGATGGGTTAATTGGGGAAGGTGGTATTTAATTGGGGAAGGGGCGAGAGAAGAAGGTTGAACCCTTTGTGTTATGAGAAAGGAAGTTTCCCTTTGTTGCAAAATTCACGGTGATTTGGGCCGGGATTGGAGAAGGCAAAAGTTTTCCAGCCTCGGGAAAGGGGGGAAGGAAGATTTGGAGGGTAGAGGACACGATGCCTCTGGGGTAGATGCTTTCCATATGGCACCTCTTCTTATAGGACACCACGCATGGCAAGAGCAGCCATAAGTATTAACGGGATTTGAAATGGTTTGGTGATTTAAAAAAAAAAAAAAAAAAAAAAAAAGGCATTTTGCTCCACCAAATGCAGCTTTGCAGGTTTTGGGTTTTTTCCCCTTCCCCAACGCAGGGCTGCAATAAATACTGGGCTTCCCTATGGGGAAGAGATTGTAATTTCCAACCTGGTTTATAGCAGGGAGCGCTGGGCTGCCTCTTCGGAGAGGGATGCACTCGGATTTGTTCTGCAAGGCATTATTTGGGGATAAACGATTACCTGCCATCCGAGGGTGAAAGAGGCGGGGATGCTCCAAGCCCCCTGTGGAGACCGGTGGGATCCACCGAGGGCTGGAAGCGCGGTCAGGTCTCAGCTGAGAAATTCTGGATGCTGCCCAAACGGAGAGGCGGGATGAGGCCAAAGCGGCTTCGCTGTCCCTCGAACTGCTGGAGTCGACGGCGAGGCAAAAAAATAGGAAGGAAAAGGATTTTTTTAGCTTATCGTCTCAATGATAATGTAACGGAGGGTTATTTTTCCACCCTAATTTAACTTGTCCAAGCTAAGGAGGAAAATGCTCCCCTTGCCATCCATGGGGAGAGCAGGCATTTTGGGGGAGCGATTTTGGGGGGAAACGGCAGTGCTGGACCCTGACCCCTTTCCTCAAGGCCCTTCTGATGGTGACGGTGCCAACTGACTCCGGGGGCAGATCCGGCCCTTGGCACGCCAAACCCTTGGCATCGGGCTGTTTTTCCGCTCCACACCCCGACTCCCGGCTTTGGGAACAGGAACGGCTGAAATGTTTCCAGCACCACTCCCTGCCTGCGTGGAGGGTATCGCAAAAAGAAAAAAAATGCCCATAAAAATGGGTTTGGGGGGTCTTGTGATGTGTCAGTGTTAAATTTGGGGGTTGCTTTATATCATCTCTTGAGGGTTGCAGCAGGACACACGGGATCCAGGAACTCACCGTGCTTTCCCACTGCAGAATGGGGAAAATAACATTTGCCAGCCCCCAAACTCCACCTGTCTCCTCTTTTTAGGGGGAAAACATGCTTTTTTTTAATATATGTATCTATGTAAATGCGCTTTACTTTGCACGGCCATGCCGTCATCTCAACCGAAGTCTGTAGGAAACAGCCCTATAAATAAACTCATACCTCCACCCAAGTGGTCCCAAAGCCCTGGCAAACAAAACCATGTTTCACCATCAACTTTATATTAAACCAAAGTGAATTCTCATCCCTTTGGGTCACCTGAGGCTCACTTGAGGGTTTTTTTTCTCCTCCCTCTGCCAGCCAGCCCTGTCAGGGATGTTTCAGTGAAAATGCAAAGCATCTCCCTATTTTTTGCTGTAGGTATGTGCTTCCCAGACACAGCTTTGAGCAAAAAGCTTAATGCATATATAAGTCCCCCACCCCCAAGTCATCATAAACCTTCGTCAGAATCAAAAAGGGCTTTGCAGGGCAAATAGTCCGCAGACGGCCTGCCGAGCGTCGGTTGACTTTTCATAGGGGGGAAAAAAACAGAAGGGGAAAAAAATGGAAGGGAGAAAAAAATGGAAGGGAAAAAAAAAATAAGAAAAAAAAAATAGAAAGAAAAAAGCAGAAAGAAAAACCAGAAGGAACAAGTAGAAAAAATAGAAAACTAGAGAGAAAAAATAGAAAGAGAAAAAAGGAAGGAAAAATAGAAAGAAAAAAAAGAAGACAGAAAAAAATATAAAGGAAAAAAAAAAGGTCAACTCTGGCATTGAATTAGAAAAGCAAAACCCAAGGTCTCTCCCGTTACCGCATTTCAATTACCGAGGTGAACGCTGCTCTCACGCACCGCGGGGACTCGGGGTTATTTATTCAGCCTCATAGATCACGGGCTTTTCTTAGCGGGAGTTAGGAGCGGGATCTTGTCTTCCCCATCTCTTTGAAGAACAATAAGGTATGAGGGGGGAGAAAAAAGGCCTTTTTTTTGAAGGGCACGTATTTAATCTTATCAGAGGCAGGCAGGACAATAACAGGAAAGGGTAGGGAGGCCTCGCCAGGGGATGGGGAGGGAAGGGCAGGGAGTAACGAGGGGTTAAAAGCAAAATTCAACGATGCCCCCAGGGACACATCTAATCAGAGGTCTGGCCGCAGGGCTGATATTTAACCTGGCAAAACACCACTCGGAGCCGCACAATGAAAAAGCCAGTTGTGCGCAGACAGGTTGGTAATGAGGAAGGCAGGCGAAAGGATGAAAGGCTGCTTCCCCTCCTCGCCGCCTTGAAAATTCACCTATTTCCAGCAAAACGCGCGCTGTGCTCCGCCGGGTCAAGGGCACGTTGAAAAGGGATGGGGCCAGCTCCTCCCGTGGTCCTTCTCTGCCCATCATATTGGGAAATCGGGATGATGGTTGCCCAAAGTGGAAGGGAATAGCTTTTGGCTACCTGATCCATCCTCCCTCGCTGCTGGAGCATGGATAAATCTCTGCCCCTCCTTTCCTCAGCCAGGATCTGACCATTGATTTTTCCTGGCAGCCCTAGGAAAAACATAAAGACACTTTTGGATAGTGCCAAAGTGTTGGTTTTTTTCTCCATGGAATGACCCTTTCCTGCTCTGAAACTGCACAGAAAAGGGTATTTTGCATTGGCAGCATCTTCCATCCAGAGCCGGTTGCGCCCAGATGCTGAATAATTGATGTGACAAATCTTGCGGCATTTTTCAAAGAGATTATTCAACAGTTTTCTCCCCTTTAATCCCTGCCTTCGCCACTGCAAGGAGCGGGAGCCACTTGGAAAAAATCGCCAGGCAGAAGGCTGAAAGTGGAGAAAGAAATGGTCCTTCATAAAAAAGTTGTGGAAGTCCTTGAGATGGGGAGGCTGCAGATGCTTCAACATCAGCACAGCCTGGTCCTTGCATCCCCACTACGCTCCGTTCCCAAGCTACAGGCCTTTGGCTGGGATGTGTAGCAGTTCTTGGGATCATTTTATGTTTTTACCCCCGCAAAAAAAAGTGGAATTTTGATATTCCAGAGCACGCTTCTGTATTTAGCACCGAATAAATATATGCCACTGCTTTGCCACCAACCGAGGTGGCACAGGGATGTCTTCACCCGCTGTTTTGTTTGATCGCTTTAACGAGGAACTGTTGTAACATTAAATATAAAGAGCTTTGGAAGTCAGATTTTGCATCTCCCTGGCCCCTCCCAAATAGCGGTAGGCTGTTAGCTCGTTACAGTATCTTGCTTTATTGACAGTGTCTTTTAATTACATAGCAATAGGCATCTCATGGGTGGGATCCCAGCGATCCTAGATCGGTGTTTCTTCATGAATATTGTACTGGCATTTTTATTGCACGTGTCAGAAAACTCAAGAAGAGATGGCAGGAAAACAAGTGATTAAAGACTTTGGAAATGAAAGAGGAAAGGCCAGGAGAGAAAAAAACGTACGTTTATGAAGATAATTAAAAGGAGAGCAATGTAACGAAGCCTCCTGGGGTGCAGATGGAGGGGGCAGCAAGCAGAGAGCAAGGCACCATTAAACGTGATCCACGTAAAGGAATATCAGAATAAATAAAGGAATATCCCATGGCTTGGGAGTATTTGGGAACCGAGGTCCTGGCAGCAATTCCATCCCCAGGGAAGGCTGGCAGAACAGATGTGGGGTCTTGGCAAGCTACTTGGTGGGCAAAAACGAGCTGAAAAGCAGAGGTGTGATGCTCATGGTCCAAGGAGCACACTCTGCCCAAGACATCGTGGGACTGGAGATCATTCACAAATCCGCTTCTTAATTATTTAAGCTTGACAAGCAGCGCCTAAACCTCAACTGTGCCTGATTCAGGGCAGGGGCTTATTTCTCCCTTCTTCCCAAGGCTCACCCCGCGCTGCTGAATTTTGCAGGGAAAACAGCTTCTCTGCCTCTCCTGGTGAAGTTTTCTGGTTTGCATCCCATTAAATATTCATCAGCCAAGAGAGAAGAGTCAGCGAGAAGGAGAGGCTGGGGCTGCAGTGGGCGAGGAGCTTGGAACTGCTGCTCCTATATCGACTACTGGTTAAAATAACGATAATAATGGAGGCTCTCTGCTCCCAATAGCTTGCAAACTCCCTATATGAGACTGTGAAAAATCTGTGCTCCTCCAATCCCCCTGCTGATAAAGCAGGACTGCGCTTTCTTCTGGATGCTACAAGGCTAAAATAACTCCATGTCCCTCAATTCATAACGATCCCGGATGCGTAATTACCTCAATCCCTTTTCCCCCCACCTCAATCATGACATCTTGGGAGTCTGCCTTCTTCCAAGGTGACTATCTCTGGGTGATTTTACGGCCTAGAAGTAACATAGCTTCATCATCCAAGCCATGGAGAAAGTGTCGTGCCTAATGAAGCCTTGTCGATCCGGTCCAGAGCCGAAATGTTTCGCAGGTGCTTGTTGCGGCGAAGAGGACAGATAATGAATAAAACATGTTTGTTCTTTAGTCTCCAGTAAATGTGACGAACTCAAATCTTATGGCTGGGGAAGGGAGGGGGCGGGGGGGGGGGGGGAATGATATGAAATATGAGTTGGAGTTCATCTGAAGAGCTCGTAACCAATGCAAGATGTTGCGCCGCGTAGTCTTGCTGCTGCGGGGTGTGGGTCGAGCCAGGTTTGTACGGGGCCGGGGAAATCGGAAGAGAGTTGGAGTTGTCTTTAAAAAGACAGCAAGGATGTGACCTCTGGCCGCTGATGATATAATTCTGCGCATTAAAGCGAGAGTTGTCTTCGTCCCTTTGCTCAAAGACTGATCTGACCCTGTTGTTTTCGAGCCCAAAGGAGAAGCCAAAAGGGGAAAAAACAGTTTAGATGCCAAGGCTTATTGCATTAAAATGCACGTGCTAAAAAGCCTCCAGAGCCCTTCAAGATTATTAGCGCTCTGAGGTCAGCAGTTGTGACGAGCAGCCAGCAAATAAAGGATCGTTTTAGGGGCAGCGATTCTCCAGTATTCATTCCTGCGCGGGTCCCCGAGCACCCCACTGATGTATCCCAACTGGTGGCTGCTCAATTGATCCAAGCTTGGGCTTTCCACCCATTTTGAGGACAAAGTCATGATTTTCTCTAGGAAGTTCACTTTTTTTTTCCTACCGGTGCTCGCTGGAGGGTCTGAGGACTAGAGGTTGAACTGGATCCGTGTGGAAAAATGACCTGGGAATGAGACCAGCCTGGTGGCTTTGGCACTGGGGGTGCGTACGATGCAACGGGACCGTCTGCTCCCTGCCCCTTGAGTTACCCTGGCTTCACTCCAGCCCAAGAAGCGACAGAAATAGCTTAAAGTCTGTGTTCTGAACACCCGTATTAGTCAATTAATTCTTTTCTGATCCATTTTCACTATGCTTGCACTTCCTTTTACATCATTACTTGTGATTAGGGATCCAAATATTCCCCCGGAATACACCTACGCTTGATCTAAATTAAGCAAAGAAAGGGTTAGCTACGTGCTCCAGGTCAGCGCTGGGTTGAGTTCCTGGAGTTCCTTCTCTCTTCTTGGGTTTTTTTTTTTTTTTCACCCCTTTCACAATCTCTTACTCGCTTTTTTTGACCTGACCCCATCCATACACATTGTCTTTGTGACTGAGAAAAAAAGAAAAGCAATGATAAGTGCCATCGCAAATTAAAAATAGCTTAAAGTAGAAGTTTGGGAGAAAGTGCTGACTTCGTAACACAAGGGATTGTGTCTCCAGCTGGTTCAAAACAACTTGCTCATTTATCTTCCTATTAATTAGAATTTTTTGCTAGTCTATATTCAAGAGGATTCTCCCCGTTATGAACTACGCATCTGGGATCCCGAGAAAGCAGAGAGCTCTGTATCTCAGCTCAGCAAACCACGAGCTGCCATCCAGAGACAGCTCCTGGGGCCCAGCCTAGAGCTCCAGAACAAAATAATTTAAAAAAAAAAAAAAATCAAAAAAATCATTAAAAAGCATCCTATTCCCAGGCCCTAGCTTGCAAAATCCTGCAGGTTCGGGAATGTAAAATACAATGTTTTTTTTTTATGAAGATCCTGAAATGAACCCTCACTTCTTTGCTTTCAGTCTTTGCACCCTGGCAGCTTTATTCCTCCTGAGATGTCCCCTCCGCTCCCCAGCCTTCTGCACCTTGGTGATCATCTTATGTTTTCCACATTTAATATTAACGTCTCCTGGGAGCTGGCTCACAGCATTTCAGCCCAGCAGGATCTCACCACCGACCTCAGGTATTGCTTTATACAAGCCCAGGTCTCTGCTCCAAACCCTTTTCCCTTCATTTCTGTCTACAAGTTCTCTGTATTCTTTAACCCAGATGGCTTTGCCCTGTCAAAAACATTAACTGTCACAACTGCTAAAGATAGCTGCTCGACTGCTCGGGTTTGGACCTGTTCCTCTTTCCAAAGGGAAAAAATGAAACAGTGCACGAGCTTTCAAACCCACCCTGATTTGCCAAAAATACTTCAACGCCAAACACGTGCTTTGCACAGGAGGTCACTATCTGCCAGATTTTGGTAAGTTTGTTTTGTTTTTTTTTTTTTTTTAAAAAAAAGAGTTAAAATCCCAGGAAAACCGTAATTCTTTCTATTGTGGAACATGATTATTCCTATCCTGAGGTCAGTTGCATGTTAAGCTAAATGCATAAATGGCCTTGTAAAGCCATAACCTTCCTTTGAAATCTATAAGTCACCCGGAGAGCAGAGAGACACAGCCATGCTCAGGCCACTGTGCGAGGTTGCTCAGGTGAACAAGGCAGGACAGGCAGGAATTTGCCCGCGCAGGTGGATTTTTGGCACGAGTGGACCCGTTTAGGATCTCAGGAGGCATCTTTCATCGCCACGTTTCTTCGGATCCGCTCTTGCTTCACCACTGCGCCATCACAAGCTGCAGGCAGACGGCTCCTGCCTCCATTCGTGCGTCTCCAGGGCCTTTTCCTTATTTTCTCAGGCATGCAAAGAGGTGATCTATTTTTGAGGGTGGTGGTGAGTAGCACCTCTCTTCATGTGCAGTTATAACCCCAGGAAGCAGGAGCTGCACACACAGATGTGAGACATATATACATATATATCTATATATATCTCACTTAATGAATTAATGGTGTGCACACATGGATTTGTTTTATGCCTCATTTCCCAGCCTTCCTAGCCCAAAGACTACAGCTTAAGACCTCTAAACCCCAACTCAGCATGTACGTTGGGGATTTGAATTGTCAAAGTCTCATTTTTTGAGAGTTTGGTAACTTTTATAACCAGGCCGCAAAGCGGCTGAAGCTTCGCACAAGCTGGTGGAGTCATAACCTCCCCTGTGGAGGCGAAACCACTAAAGGCTCAGCTGCTGATCCCAAATGTCTTTTCACCACATCCCTCTACGTGCTCTGCAAGGTCCCTGAATTTGGCTGGGAGTTAATTTAGTGGTGACTTAGAGAATTTGAAGTTGACTGGCTTCTTCTTCCCCTCCTTGTGCATCCTCCAGGACATGACGACACCTCCGGTTCTGAAGAAATGGGATAACCCCATCCTTTGAGTCCCACCAAAGGAGGGAAGAAATGGTTATGAAGCAAGAGGGGGCTTCCCCTTTGTTCTTTATTGCTATTTTCCGCAAATTGTATTTATTTTGTTGTTTTGGCAAGTCCCCAGGTGAGGGGTTGGAGTTGCTAGAAGAAACGATGCCAAAATGCATGTGGGCATGGCCTCGCTTTCCTGGGGCTCTCTCCGCTTTGTGTCTGTTTTCCTGCCTTGAAAGCCAAACTCGAGCAAGCAGAGTTCGGAAAAGCATTTAAAAGAGTCATGGGTGAAAGAGTTGGAAAATGCTTTAATTGGCTTTTGAAATTGCCTTTAAATTGCCATCGAGCGATCTTCTCCAACGCGTCTCTCCCATTAGCCAAATTCATTAGAAAATTAACCTCTGCACTGCCACTAGCTTTTCGCCCTTGCCCCTTTCCTCCCTTTGCTGTGCTCAGTCCCCGTGAAAATTAGAAACGAAAAATGCAGAAGGAAGGAACAAAGGAAGGAAAAAGGATAAGGGTGAAATGAAATCTCCAAAAAGGCAGGGTCACTTAAAATCTGAGCAATTGGTCCATTCCCATAGCCATCTTCATGACATTTTTACATCCCTGAGCCCTTGCTGATGTCTGTTGTTGACTGCTTTTCCTTGATTTCGTGGATGAAAACGGCACTTCTTTACATCAGTTATGGCCCACAGACCTGGGGAGGCTTCTTACTTTCCTCAAGGAGATAATATGTTTGGGAGCAAATTGAAAAGTTTCTGTGTTTCAGCACAGCTTGCAAAGTTTTTTCCATAATTTTGCTTTCTTGCTGTTTCTGCTCCATAGTTTTGCAGGGATCAAACTCTGTCATTCAAAGGGGGTTGTATCCTTCTCCCACCTCTGGGCATCACTGCAGTCTAAGAGCTGCCAGCATCTCCTTTGTTTTGGAAAGGTTTTGGGGGGATCCAGACTTTTCCTCCTCTCCCAAAGCCTATGAGGAGTCAACAGAGCATCCATTGGGAACAACACCCTGCTGGGGAGGAGAAGCTTCACAAGCTCAAGGGTCAGATGTCAGCAAGAGATCAAACTGGGCTGTCTTCTGAGGTCTCTGTACCAAAGCAGATCTGCTCAGTCCTTCCAGGAAAATACTTCTGCCTGTAGGCCAACGACGCCAGGTAGAGCCTCACTGCGCTGCGCCCTTTCTGGTTTCCTCCAGCAACCTGACCTCGATTTTCTTAGCGGATTTTCCTTCAATGAAACAAGGAAAACCAGAGAGGTCTTCAGTTTTTGCCAAAATCTCCACCGATGACAAGGCAAACTAATTTGCCTGGAAATAACTGGTATTTCTTAATGTTGTGGAATCAAGAGAGAACAGACTCTGTTGGGAAAAATTGCCCTTTCTCCCTGACATGCCAGGTCCTACAGCAGCTGCTGAGGATACAGGGGAAAAGGTGGTCAAAGACAGGAATTAAGCAACTATTCCAAATGAGTAACGAAGGTGCTGATAGATAACAATAAAGACAAAGCAAGTTAGAAGTGGGTCAGGGCAAGAAGTAGTTTCTCTCCCGGTAACAAATGCGTCTGGCCTGCTTCCCCGATGAGCTCATATATCTGACAATATCCTCGCTTTAATGCTTTGCAGACCTCAGGTATATTATCATACCCCGAGCCTGAACCCTCCAGGGAAAGCAGATTGAGGAGGGAGGTGGGAAGCGGCCGTGCGGCGGTGGGATGCTCACAGCTGCGGGATAGGGATGCCTGCGGCGGTGGGATTGGGATGCCCATGGCGGTGGGATGGAGATGCCCATGGTGGGAGGATGAGCACAGCCCGCGAGCCATGGACCAAGAGGTGGCGCTGACAGACTGCCATCCAGCAAAAATCAGATTATTAGTGCCAGCAGCAGAGGAAAGCAGGCACGTACCCAAGGCAGACGTATTTTTATCTCTTATCTCCGTGCGCTCAGGCTGGACGAGGGATTCTCAGGCACTAATCTCGTGTCTGTCCTGCACAGAGTCCCCAAGGAGGCAGGGGAGCTGCCGGGGTTAGGAGCAACACAAGGCATGTGGCACTCGTCTTCCAGGTCTGAAGGCCACAGTCAAAGGCAGCTCTAATTAAATTAAATTGAGGGGACTGTATTTTTCTGGTAAAGAAAACACGATTACTTTGCTGACTGGGATGCTCGGGGGGGTTTAAGTTAAGATGAAAAATGCTTTCTGTGCAGACGAGGGAATGCAGACTATTTCTTTGCCCATCTTGACCCATTTTTAGTTTCTCCTTTGGGGCACTGTAGCAGGCAGAGGTTTGGGGTGGGGGGCAAAGCTCTGAGCAAGCCTTGACATCAGGAGTCACTTTTGTTACGCAGCTCCCGGGGGTTTCACAGCCACGTCTGTTGCGCACTCGAAGAAAAAATACTTTTTTACAGAGAAAAACCAAAAATCTACCCTAGGCATGTCTGATAAGCAGGTGGTTGCAGGTAAAAACCAGCCCAGCACCCTTTGTCTCTCTTTTCCTCAACATCTTAAAGCATTTCTGGTACTATATATGAGTCACTGGAAATCCCCACTGTCTAGCGATGTTCTTCCTCCGGGGCTCTTCTTTCAAACACCGTTTCATAGAATCACAGAATGGTTGGGGTTGGAAGGAACCTTAAAGATCATCTCGTTCCACCCCCCTGCCCTGGGCAGGGACACCTCCCACCAGCCCAGGTTGCTCCAAGCCCCGTCCAACCTGGCCTTGAACCCCTCCAGGGATGGGGCAGCCACAGCTTCTCTGGGCAACCTGGGCCAGGGGCTCACCCCCCTCACAGCAAACAATTTCTTCCTGATATCTCATCTAAATCTCCCCTCTTTCAGTTTAAAACCGTTCTCCCTCATCCTATTGCTACACTCCCTCATGAAGAGTCCCTCCCCATCTCTCCTGGAGCCCCCTTCAGGTACTGGCAGGCCGTTTGATGCCACGTTGAGCGCCACACCACAGAGTCCATACTTAGTCATTCAGGTACCACAATACTCATATAGTTTGGGGAATAAGAGGAAAAAAGGTAAAGAGGGCACCTATTTTAGGCAGCACTGCTGACGGGCAGGTTTGCAAAGAGTCCATCTTCTAGAAACCATCACTCACATCTCCGTGGTTTGGCTATTAATAGCCCAAGCTGTGTTTGTAGTTAGGAAATACTTATATCTTCCCTTGGGAGCGAACACGGGAGAAAGTGGTGGATGTGTTTCACACGGGCATCTGGACAGGGTTAAAACCCCCAGGACTTCCCCAGGTTTGGAAGAGATCAGAGGCTGAGCTGGAAACACATGGCACCGTGCAGCAATACGCCGGCTCTCTCCAGATGGAAAGGGTAAAGCGCGGGGTCTCCTTCCTCCTTGGGTTGTATATTGCCGGGGAAAAACAGAACTGCCACAAGAGGGTGCGGGGTTTTCTAGCAAAAGGTGTGAAATCAGTAGGGTCAAGGACCAGGGTCAATCAGTAGCTACATTCAAGCAATTTAAATCCATCAATGAAACATCCCTTTTATATTTGAGTCTGAATTCTCACCGTGGATGGGTAAAAGTTAGTGTCAAAGGTGCATCTCGGAAAAAGGCATCAGAAAGATGACTGAGAAGGGAACATCCTCAACTAACGTGTCTGTTGCAAGTAGTCAGAAGCAAGTACTCTTTTGCATCAAAGGTCTTGGGGAATGCTAAAGCTAGAGGAAATTTAGGCTTGGAGAAAGCAGCAGCAAATTCACCTTGTGTATGGAGCAGAAAAAACAAATGCTGCAGGTGCCACATCCACAAAAGCAGAGAGTGAGTCAAAAAACTCCTTGAACAGGAGGGAAACACAGCCCCAAACTCCCAGAAAAGCCTCAGGGAGGGGAAATTCAAGCGGCAGGACCAGGCTCAGTGGCCATTTGTAGCTTTGAGGGCTTGACTTTGCAACCCCTGTGCTTTTTTTTTCTGACCCAGCGGCATTGGCTTCTGTGTATCCTGGCCCAGCTCCAGGAGATGTTTGCTGAAAAGCACTGAAGATCCTGCTGGATGACGAGTCCAACTTGGGCAAGAGGGTTGCCTGGGATGGGTGAGAAGGAAAATTCCAAACCGTGGAGCTCAGCTGATCATTTGGGGACGGTGGGTGGCTTAAGACAACCTTTTCCATAACACCATAGTGATTTTACAATCCTGGATGAGCATCATCTAAACAATAGAAGAGAAGAGGTGATACAGGAGAAGGTGGAGAGAGGTTTGTACAGTTTGTGCAACCCTTGTGAGCCCTTGGGGTGGGAATAAGCTTCCAAGGACATCAGTGGGCAAAGGTGCCACACTCATAAGGCATGGGGAGAAAAAGAGACCACACCATCAGGTGCGAAGATTGACCATACAGTTATTCTGGAAGGGAGACTAAAACTCAGCTTTGAGACAGATGTTAGCAGTAACTGTAGGCTCTCCTTGCCCAGCATCTGCCTAATGGGTACAAATCTGCCAATTAAGGACCAATTAAGGTTCATCTTTAAATACGTTCTCCCTACTCAGCAAAGTGCTTGCATGCATTTAACTACCAGCAATAAGCTCTTTGGTCAAGGTCGTTGTCCCTTTCATCTGAGGATCTCAAAGCACTTGATGAAACTCCACTGCCTTTCTCTGTGGTAGGTAAAGGCTATAATGTTATTTTAATATCATGAACCTAATTTATAAGGATAAATTACAGTGGGAGATAAGGAGCACATGGACCCATGTGGATAAAAATAAAAATCCATATTGCCCCATTATCTGGCATTGGTTAAGCTTCTGCTTGTATAAGTTTTTTTGGCTAATTTCTCTTCTTCTTTTTTTTTTTTTTTTTTTAATGAAATGCTATTTATTTATAGCTGAACGCCAACTTTGAAGCGAGAGCCAAGCATTTGGGGAGCTGCTTAGATAGGGCTCTTGAAAAGGAGAATTATGTCTGTTTCAGATGTTTTCAGAAGTTATTGTTTAAAGGCAGCGAGAACTATGACATTTCTCCCAACGAGCTCACCCTCCTCTCGGCATTTCTAGAGGACACGGGCAAAGCAGATGTCTCCAGAGCTGGGAGAAGAAGTGGTGACAAGTGTGTGTGGGGGGAAAGGCACTGGGGAGGGGATCAGATGAAAGAGGATTTTAGACAGGAAGCCTCAAAGGACCAATGCTGGTGCGAAGTGCTCCCTGATGCCCCACGGGAACCTCATCCTGCTGCTCACCAGGTTATGGGGCATGAACATGTGAGATGTTTGGAGGTGGCCAGAAGATGTTTCAGTATCCCCCAAAAGTCACCATTCCAGTGGTGAAGAAGAAGTTGGCCAACTTCTACAGTGTAGCATGGTCTTCCTCGGTGGTCTTCAAGCTCATGAGCTTCCTGCAAGCCAAAATAAAGTTCTCATCAGGCCAAGGCACAAGGGAGGACAGTCATCATGTGACCTTCTGGTACCATTGGATGGATTGTGCTACATTTTCAGAAAGCTTTTTTGCTTAATTTGGTCAATTCCCTTTGTAATGTAAAGCTTTTCGCCATTTCTTCCAGGGGATCACTCAAGGCTTCAAGCAAAACTCAAGACTGCAGCACATGATGTCCCATGGAAACCCAGGGGTGCCAGCTCTTGTCGGGACCCCTTTCCCTTCCCTAGTGCAGGGGCTCACCCCATCACCCCATCTCATTGACCTTTGTGCTTAGAAGCAGCAACAGGGAGGCTATTTCTGGCCATTTCTCCAATAATAAGACCCTATGAAGGGCCGTGGGAAGCCTTTTGCTAGGAACCGCCGGATTTCGGCTAAGAGACCAAGGGGATTATAGAAACACTCCATTTTCCCGTGGCTCCTGCTCGGGTGTCTGAATGACATCATGCCCTGCCGACCGGCGATAAGACAGAGAGTCTTTGATAACAGGGAGAGGGGGGGACGCTGGCCCACCGCCAAAGATGATTACGAGCGGCACATACCTTCAGCGCATCGCATTCGCTGAGCAATTCCTGGAGGGTGATATAACTTCCTCCGGGCAAGTGAGGCTTGTGTGGGGCTGTAACAGAGACAAACTGATGCTATATCTTGGATAACAGCGGTTGTTTGAGGGAGGAGGGGGGGAAGACGGCAGGACGCACCCTCCCAGCTATGTGCGCAGAGCAGCTTGGACAGATCGGACATTATTATCAGTCTCCTGGGAAATGAGGAGTTTTGCTGTGTGTTTATGAACATCCCCTCCTTAACCTATTCCCTGCTGCCCCTACAAGTACAAAACCAAATCCCACAGTAGATTTTCCCCAAGAGCTTTAGAGGAGAGCATCCCTTTGGCCAACTAAGTCCCTGCAGAGGTGTAGGCAAGTATCCTGAAATTGCATCCACTCTCCCCCAACCCCATTGCTTTCAGGTTATTTGGGAACCTGGGCCTGGAGATCGGCAGTTGAGGTTCTCGGAACCAGCATGACTGCTCTGGAGGAATGCAACTGTCACAGAAAACGGCAGCAAAGAGCACGCTGCCCCAGGGACTTTCATTTCCTTGGGGTTTCTGCGTGATAGTATTGACTTCAGGAAAAAACTGGTCAAGATCAATCTGTAATATTTGACCTGAAAAAATTCTATTCCCTCTGTCTACCTTCCCATAAGTTGTCCATATTAATTCAGGTTAGAGACACCACCTAAGCATCCCTGGAGCAACTTTCCCCAGTCTGTCTCTAGCACAGAGATGCCCACTTCTCTGGGACTTGTTAAGAGCCTTCAAAAACCAAAAGAGGAGCAAACCATCATGCTGGGCATCAGAGAAGTGCCTCAGCAGTTGCTTTAAGGTGAGGTTTCAAAGTTACTCAAGCCAAGAATACACTCTAGGGGACTACCCGCATCTGCAACAACTAATTTCAAGAACGGGAAGGGGTAAGTTAAGTTTCCCCACTACAGGTCCTTCTCCCATCTCTCTTTTGGAGCAGCCAAGATGCCCAAGCTCAGCAGCCTGCCCTGGCCCTGCTCCCCTCCTCAGCATCCTTCAGCCCCTGCCTGAGAGCCTACCCTGGAGATCCTACAGCAACATCAGCCTCGCAGTTATCTGCAGCCATCCCTAATTCTACATCTCAGCCTTCGTAGGTTAGAGCAGAGTCACTTACGAGGTAGAGCCTGGTACAGCTTCTCCTAAATCAAGAAGCTCTCTCCTAACTAGCATTTTGCCCGTTTTACCCCTTCCTGAAAGCCGTTCTCCTCCCAAATGCTCCTTGCAGAGGGAAAGGGTGATATCTGCCTTGTATAGGCCCAGGTGACCCATTCCCAGCACCTGCAGAGATGGTGCTCAGCATCCCCCACATGGGTGTTATAAATACCGATGGTTACAGGGAAGCTTTTATTTTACGCAACAACACAGGGAAAAGTTTCAAAACCAGAGCTGCGGTGTTTGTAAATGGCTCATTCAGAGAAGCACACCAAAATCCCAGCTTTTTATCCCGGAGCCATGATGCCACGTTGGGCAAGGGGAGGAATTGAGGGGTTCAATCCTGTTTGAAGTGCAAATCCCAGCTCACCCTTCACTCCCGAGCCATTAGCAACGTGTCCGTAAGACTCTAAGATCTCCAGTTGTCCCCTTGGAAATCTGAAAGCTATTAGCACGCTCGAGAAAGGGAGGTAAATGAAAATGTGTTTGCCAGTTTCACCAGATGTGAGGCCAGTGTCATGGACAGATTTTATTATTCTATAAATACCAGGGGCAGAAGGTTGTTATTAGCCACTCAGTAATTAATACAACGTGCAATGGCCTCAGACATGGCCCACCACTTAATGTCCAATTAATAGCGTGCTGCCCTCCTGGGCATGTGTTAAACTCCCCAGATGTTGCACAAAGTCGGAAGAAATGCAGGCATCAGGCAGAAGTATCCCCGAATGAAATCCTGAGCTCAGAAGACAAGTTGATCGGAAAACAGATGATGTTCAATATTGCAGACATCAAAGCCTGCGTGAGCACATTTCTGCACATATCCAAGATGCATGCAAAGAATGCCTAATGCAAACTCACAAACCAGATAGCTATGTATTAAGAGGCGGCTAAGCGAACAAATCCCAGATTTGCAGTTACCCACTGCATGCTAATAAGCTGCTTTCATGCACTATTAGCATAGCAGAGAGCCCCAGAACATCTGCACATCCAAGGACACTGCCTTCCTCTGCAGAAAGTCCCTGCTCTCCGCAGCACAAGATGTGAAAACGTTCTGCTAACTCGCACTGATGCTGTTGAAAAAGCATTGAAACCATTTTATTAATGGATGCTCTCGCTCCTCTTCCAGCAAGCCAGAAATATCTGAGGCTGGAGGTTTGGAACAGTGCTCCGAAAATGTAAGGATTGATGGATTTGCAATGCAAGCCAAGGAGCTCTTTGGGAGCCTTTTGGATGCTAGCGCAAAGGTGGACGGGGCGACGCTAAGCCCCCGAAGAACTGGGTTAATGCAGGGGTGGGTGAGGGAGCTTATGAGTGGTATGTGAAGGGAAAGATATTCCCACAGCAGCTTAAAAGTGCTGTCATGGAAAAACGGGTAATATCTAGCCCTGAGATGGAAAATCATAAGCTTTAAGTGCTGGTTGTATGGAAAAGCCCAGTGTGGACAGTGATAAATTTATTACGTAGTGGGTTTGCAGGCAGTCGCAAGGGTGGCACTCAGCACATTTTCTCCTGCCCTGTATTATTGTATCCTTGAAGCTATCATGATCAAAAAGAATTATTTCAGGAAAACTAGGTGTTATTTTCAATTGCAGCCACATAATGCCAGGGCATCCAAGTGCCTGTGAGCCCTGGTGGGTCCTGGTTGCATTGCCAGTGCCCATGAGGAATTTGTTCCTCTGCTCATTGATTAGAGTCATTAACAGCATCTCCCGAGGACAGATCTGATCTGTCACTGGTGATCAGCAGAGTTTAACTCACTGAAGTGGCTGCTGCTGGCCAGAGCTGGGGTTTGTGAAGCCCTGGTCCTTCCCAGAGCATCCTCCAGCGTCACTGCTGGGACAGTTGGATTGGGTTGCCAGGTGGGAGCTCTCGGCCCGATGGAAGAGCAAGCAAACAGCAAAACTGCCACTGCTTTCCAACCCAATGCATAATAAATATGAGCCCATACACCTACGGGATCCAAACTACCTTTGGAAAGCGACGGGCTGTGCTGGCTGTGTGCCTGTTCCCTGCCCTGCCTGCATGTCCCCAGCTGGAGGGACTACCACCGAGAGCCAGGGTCACTTGGCAAACCTCTCCACTCATCCCCATTGAGAATCCCTAGCTTTTTTAACCCTGCAAAGGCTCTTGTTTGGCTTCCCAGCAGCAAATTTTGATCAAGCACTTCGGGGCAGCAGGAGGGAGCAGCCAGGGCTTGGTACGTGCCTGATATTGTCCTCTTTAATATTGGCCTGAAGTGCAATATTGGCCACCCTAAAGCTGGTGGCTTGGACCTTAGTCCTAACTGTGGTATCCAAGACTCTTCCCTAGGCAACCTCATGCTTTTTACGTTACTGCACTTTCCGCAGATCCTCTCCTTGCAAAAATCAGCTCAGGATGATTTATGGTCAATTAAGAGCAAGGAAAGAGCGCGGGGGAGCTTCTAATGGTTTGTAGCAAAGAGGCTATAAAATCACGAGCCTTGGAGGCACAAAACCCACGCACGGACAATGGCTCGCAGGTTGAGCATCCCACCGTGATGGCTTTTTGGCTCCAGCCTCCTGGTGCCGATGCGGGAGAGAGAATAAGTTGTGATGCAACTAGTTCAAGTGATTTATTTTATTGCATGTGTGCAAAAGAGTCTTGGCGCTCCAAGAAGAGGTCACTGCCAACTTCAGGCTAGCCAGGCTATACCCTGGTGTAAAATGAAATGGATGAACAAGAACATTTTTCCATAATAACAGAGTGAGAGATGCAAACGATACTCCTCAAACATCCATCTCTAATTCCCTGACCTTTGAGCAGTCTGGCAGCCGGTCCCTGAGATGAGTAGAGGTGATAAAATCTCTTGCCAAGCCCTTGTTTCCCAGCTCCGTCCGGACTATCCAGCAACAAGCATTTGCATCGCCCGCAAGGCCGTGCAAGGGCCATTTCCAAGCCATTCCCATGTTTTGCATCAAAGAGACACTGGGTGACTCCTCTTGGATAGGACCTTTGCAGGTGCCACCACCTCAACTGCTGATAGCCTGGGATGGAAGCCGGTTAAAGTACCCTGTGTGACCCACGTGCCGAAGCATTCGCTGCATCTTTCCTGCCTCACCAGACACTCAGCTTTTCTGAAAAGAAAATGTTGGGTCTACTGAAAGCTTTAGCTCTGAACGTAAAACTCCTAAATCTCCTAAAGTTGTAAAGCTTATAAACTGTCTGACAGAAGAGACCATCTGGGTCATCAAGGCGTTGCAGAAGAGCATGCAAACTCATGCACATTAAGGTCTTCATGTGCAAGGAGGAAAATATCCATGGCAAAATATCCATGTGCAAGGAGGAAAATATCCATGGCAACTCTTCGGCACAATAATCTGAGATGTCAGCCCTGCCGTACCCATTCTCCCCGTGGGACTCCCCCAAACCCCTGTATGTTCAGCAGAGCTTGCTCTCAGCAATGCCCCGATGCTTTCCCTCCTCTTGTTTACATCCCTTAAATATTTTTGGGCTGTTATCATGTCCTGGGGTAGTCGTTACATCACCAAACTGCAGGGATGTAGGGGCAAAAGGTTGCTGGAAATTGGGATTTATCAATCTTGGCTGAGAGTCTCAAGAAAATGGAAGGGTTTTCCAAGGCTTTGGGGGAATACGTGTTGTTTCTTGCTCTGCTTGGATAGCATTGGATAGCAAGGAGGTTTTAATCCAGACCTGAGAGATGTTGCTCCAACACATAATTAATGTTACTAATAGCCTGTTTGTAATTCAGCCTCATCGCCTTGGGCTGAACCTATCCACAGACCATTTTGCCCCAGCAAAATGGAGGTGGTGCATCACTGCGAGCCCTTCACTACCCTACAGCCTTTCTTCTTTCCCGTATGTCATTTTCTCAAGGCTGTGGGTATAAAACTTGCAAATGCAATATCAGAGGGCAGGATCCGGCCCTCGGGACCTACTGGATGGGATTGCCACCCCCTTAACAACCTGCTGTAAGGACCCACTTGCTGCATGGAGCCATCACGTCACCCCTCTGCTCTCCCTACACGGCCGATCTTGAGTGGCTTCAGGGCTTGGACACGGTGTTAACGTGGGCCAGATGCCAGCGAGCACTTTCCCGAGTCTTTTTCTGGCAAAACCCATCCGTCTCCCTGGCCGCGGGGCTGAACACAGCATAAGGATCCTGCGAGCGGAGCAGACCTCGGAGGAGGACGGCGTTGGGACGCACCGAGGTTATCTCTTTCACAGGTTTTCTCCTGTCCTCTGAACATATGTGCAGTAACACATCTCTGGAAAATATGTGAGTGGGTGAGTTTGGACTCGGCTCTCTCCCAGATGGGACATTACACAGCCCACATCACAAAACCATCAGCCGCGGTTTGACAGAGCTGCCAGCACCCCCCATCCCTTTATCAGAGGCCCAAAAATGTCCATATGATCCCTCGTCTCCCCCAAACCTCCTTTTTGCTCTCATTCGCAAGCAGGAAACATGTTGGCAAAAGGGTTTGGCCAGAGAGAAGGAAAAAAAAAAAAAAAACAAAGAAGAAACGAGAGGGAAGAACAAAGCTTCGGAAGGAGAATGTGGAAGAGATGAGAGTCGGGGTTGCCTGGAGGGCTGCAATATTTCGGACCCCACTGCAGCAAAGCCGGCACCCCTAAGGGGCAAAAATACCTATGCTCATTCCCCAGGGCACCCAAAATCATCTGGTTTTGCCCCTTTTTCCAAGAGCGGCTTCGGACTTCTGCTTCACGGCATCCTCCCGGTCCCCTCCTGTTGCTCCTACAGCACAGGGAGATGCTCACAGGTTGCACAGCCCCATAAGTTACAGCAACATCTCTAAGACAGAGAGGGCTTATGGCATTACACAGCACCTAACCCACGTTTTTTAGGGCTGTTGCTTAATATGAAGCACTCCAAAGACTAAATCCATTTGTGTCTGCGAAGGAAGAAGGCTTTGCTAAGGCCGAAGTGACATCTGAATTCAACAGCCCACAGCTGGGACGCATTTCGCCAGCTCCAGAGATTGTTCGAATGTAAAGAGCTATTTCCCTGCAAACAACCCAGCGTAATTCTTAGGAAAACCATCTGAGCCCTTGGCCTTAGCTCAAAACACATTAGAAAATCAAAAGCATTTATTTTATCCAATTTTTCTCCCGAGCTTTGTTCAATGCTCTCCAGAACAAGTAGGCTTAATAGACTTTGTTTTGTGACTGCAGACACCTTTCATAGCTTTGCTTTTTCATCACATGTGAACTCAGATATTCATCATCTGAAATCCGGTTAGCAACGTGTTCTCCTTCCCTAGTCCTATATTTGCATTTTGTCCACTGTTTCTTAATGAATTTAATATGTCAGGGCTTATAAATCATTAAATTCATTAACTGTTAGCATCCCATTTTACCACCGAAAAACCTCAAAGTGCCATAAAGGCATTTAAAACCTCGCAGGGACGGTGCTGTAGGGAACAATCTCTCATCTTAAGGTTTTGCTGTGTTTTTAAGGTGCTCAAATTTGCTAAAATGTAGCAGATTTTGAGGAGGCTGGTGGGGTGCAGGAAGGAAACTATTCACCAACTCAGACTGAACTTAACAGTTTTGACAAAATTTGGCAAAAAAAGGTCCAGACAATCCATTCTCCGTCTTGCCATTTTTCCAAAAGGATGTTTGCGTGTTGGGTTTGTTGGTTTTTTTTTTTACTGTTGAAGGATATTTTGGTCTTAAAAATGGAGCCAGCACAGCAGGGTTTACTCCTTTACCAAAAAAACTCCTCTTGAAAGTTAAAAAAAACCATTTGCTAACTTCAGAAAATAAATTAATTTGGCACGTAACGCCAGTTCTGTTTGCTTTGACCTGACCTGAACTTTGCTTGGCTCCTTGCTGATGCTTTTGCTCCTCTGGTTTGGTCCAAATCCCATGGATGGCTGCAAACAGCACGGGCTTGGCAGCCTGGGGACCTCATCTCTGTCATCCAGGCTCCGAAACGGGTGTCATGAACACCCAGATTTAAGGTGGGTGTTAAATCTTGGCAGATCCATGCTGATCCAAAAGCACTCTCGGTCTCGAACATCCCAGAGATGCCTTCAGGGTGACAAGCGGCTCCCAGGAGCAAAAGCACTGGCAGGGTTAGGTACAGCAAACCCCTATTCAAGCTCCTAAAACCTGCTCTTCCCAACTCTTCTCTATTTCCTTAAAAGCAGAATTACATTGATTTCCAAGGATAAAGCACTATCCCATTGCTAACTGGGACCTGCAGGTAGCAGATGCTGCTATCACTGGATTTTTCCTCCGTAAACCTGGATCCCAGCAGTATCAGATGAGTCAACCGCGCGCGCGACCCAACCGTGATGGGATTTTTTTTTCTGTATTTTGAGACACCAAACACCTTGTCGCTTCCCAAAGCGAGCAGGTTCCATTTCAACACCCATAAATCAAAAAGACCAAGCTCTGAATCGGGCTCACCCAGATCTTTGAAGCATACTTTAGTTCGGGGTGGGGCGGTGGGGGGGGTTTTCCCCACTCTTTCTGAAAATTATTATTTTTTAACAAACTCGCTGCCAACCAAAGGACAAATTTTCTTTGAACGTCAAAACAGGATGTTTTTGACAATTTTAGGACATTCTAAAAGGTATTTTTAATTTTCTTTTTGAAACAGGAAGCTCGTTTGAAAGCCCTTTCCTGCAAACTGTTTCAGTTGTGACAAAACTAGCACTTTCTGACAAAGTTTTGGGTTGTGGTTTTTTTTTTAAAAAAAAAAAAAAAAAAAAAGATGCCGCAATGCCACAGGCAAATAGTTTTAAAAAGCCCTCTGCCAGGTTACTCGGTACTGAAGGTGGGTGTGGATTTCTGCCCCTAAAAAAGCCCATAAATGGGTAATATGTCAAGATTGAAGTGCCGCGGCAGCTGGGTGGTGGGGATGGGGATGCTTGACGTGGATATTTGGAGACCAAGGCCATGGCAAGTCATTGAAGTGAATGTGTTCACGACATGTATCGCAACCCAGATATCTCCGCCGCATTCCCAAAATCTGGCAGGTGGCACCTCTTTGGGTGCAAGCACATTGCAGGAGGGATTGGAGGTGGCGGTGGATGGTGGAGAAACCTCGGTGAAATGCGGCGCTGCTCAAAACGCTCAATTCTTAACGAGGAACCGAAACAATATTTGCAAGTCAAACCTTTTCCCCCTCTTTGCACACAGAGGGAAATGGGGCTAACGCAGGTCAAGGGGGCAAAAGACTGGTCGGGGTGGGTTCATGGTGGGCTAAAGCATAGGAGCTCTTGAGTGGGGCTGGAAGGTGGTCAGGGCTTCCTTAAATCCTGGTTGCAATGTTCCTTGAGCTGGCATCTGCACAGACCACTGGCGACTGTAAGCTGGGGAGCAGCATTGGCTCCTCTTCCTCTGCCCTGCCAATGTATTTAACCTGAGCTCTAGATGGGATGGCAACAGGATGAAATCCAAGCCCTGTCACTACCAAAAAATGATGCCAAAGGGCCAATAGGGCGTTCTGGAGCCCTGGCTCTTAATGCATCAACCTGGATGCATTAATGAAGCTGCAGCCTTTCCAAAGAGGTCTCCTCCTTTCCTAACCTGATTCTGGCTCCCTTAATCAGCCCTGGCTCCCTCGCAATACAGGGACAGGAAAAATAACCTGGTTTACACACAGGCACAGGTATTCCAAGCCATTAATCTTTTATTTTCTTAGCGATGGGACCAGCGCATCCTGGTGTGGCTTCAAACCGTCACCACCTCGCTCGGTTCTCATCTGGTCCTCGAGAGGATGAGCACCCACCTTTCCAAGTGCCAAAAGAGCAGATGCTTCTTTGAGATGTCTCCTCCAGGGGCTGCTAAATATGGTCTAGGCATCGCATCCGCAAAGCTATGGGAAGCCTCCATGAGATCCCAGCTTTGACAAAGCCCAGTGTCACCCACAAATGAGTCTGTATGGGCAGCTGGACCCCAAAACAGATGAGAGTGGGAAAGGTAAAATCGCCATTGAGCATCAAGCCTGTTTTCGGTATCGTTGGGTGGTCTGAAAGTTATGGGATTAATACGATGCATACACAATACTTTGCATTCATCTTCTCTATTTTTGCCAGGTTTTTGTGGTGACTTGCAAGAGAAGTCAATGTCAGAAGGAATGTAATGAAATATTCATTCCTTCTGTTAAGGAAATTCAGAGAAAGGCAGGAAGAAGGAACCAAATGTGAGATCAAGACAGGAAGACGTGTCCTGCTCGTTTCATTTGCATTTCTGTGACCCAGAGCAGGGAGAGGAGAAATTTGCCTCCTCCTCCTCATATTGGGTACAGCAGCACAAGCAAAGAGCAAAAGCAGGACAAGGGCTCTGATGGGGGTGACAAAAATCTTCTTGATCTACAAGGAAGAGAAGTGCAGGTTTATTTGAATTTTAGCAAAGGCAGAACATTGCCATGAGAAATATGTCTTGATTTTCTCTCGCGCGGCCCAAAGCAGCAGGATTTTGGTGATGGAAACAATGTTCACCTTCATCCGCTCGCCCGGGACAGTGCGGTTGCTGAGTGGCACTGCCTGGATGAGTTAATGCTCCAGCGCTCCCCATCAAAAATGTTCTACAGGAGTGCAAAGCACTAATAAAATTGCTCCCCAGATGGGATTTTCAGGCTCCGTTTTCCTTGTCTTTCATCTAATTTGATTAACTTAGCTCATTTCCTGTTCTCCCTGTGATCTTGCTTATGAGATGTGCAATCACAGGTTTTTATTGCAGCCTGATTAGGATCAGTAAATGACAGGAGGGAGCTTTGCAAGCACGACCTCAGCCCGACTTGGCTGCTTCCGTGTCCTCTGGGTTCCCTCTGCTACGTGTCTGTACCCCACTGTCGGGAGAAGTGGTGGCCCAAGGTGGCCCAAGGTGGCCCAAAGTAGCAGGAGCAGGCTGGGGGCTGCTGGGACAGCCAAGGAGCATCTCAGGGCTGCAGCTCGCAGGTTATGGGCAGCCCGGGACCTGCTGTGTCTGTGCATCACGGATAACACAGCAAAGTGCTGGGTAGACCCCAAATTTTCTGCCCTGGCTCTGCGTTTTTGGGGTACCAGCTCTGCACCACTGCGTGTGGAGTGTCGCCCAACGTGCAGAGGATGGGAATCGGGCACTTGTGCTCCCCAGCCTTGTTATCTGCTCTGACCTTACTGTTTAAACAACGTTAAGCCTTCAAAAAATAAATACGCTGGAAAAGTTTGGCTTTATTCAGCTTGCCGCCTGGCAGCACTCCTAAAACATCCAGGAGTTCTCCAGAGTTATTTAGCTTAATATTTGACACTTCTATCACTCCTTTCATCCTGAAGTGCTTCTCAAACCCAAGACCACCATTGGAGTCAAACTGCTCGTTGGACGGCAGGGTTTTTCCCTAGGGGCCAAATCCCACATCGTCCTGGAATCCGCACGCATCCTCCATCCCCCTAAAATCCATGAGAACTCAGCACGTTGTGCGTCCGTGAGGATGTAGCTAGGACGATGTGACTGCAAAGAGGTTGGGGAGCACAGGAAAGTGCTTTTGGAAAAAGTGGTACTTTTGGGGAAAAAAAATGCCAAAAATATACAGAACATTGCATTTGGCTCTATAGTACTCTGCTGGAGCATGGGCTGGTAGGATGTTGCTGGTAATAATACCCAAAGCAGGACAACCACCTTCCTGGAGCTGATTCCTACACACTTCTACGTTTGGAGCCACTTTGTGTCCAGATGGAGCGATGTTTTCCGGGCTTTAGTGGTGAAAGAGCTCCCAAGACATCAGTCTGCCCCGGGACAGGGATGCAGGGACAGGATGAGGGCAACATGGCATCTTGCTTGGCACCTTCTGAGGACAAATTAACCTTGGGCTTGTTTGGCTTTTCCCATCTGTCTGCCCTTGGCCAGACCCCAAGCATTTAAACTCCCCTTTCTACCCCAGCATAGGTGAGACGGAGCAGCTCACCCCCTTTTTGCAGAGTTTAGGTCTCCCTGGAACACTGCTTATTGAGAAGCAGATAAAGCCTTGGATAAAAAAAAAAAAACACCCCATAATTAAACCCGACACTCGACAAACACCGGTATGAAAAACCTCCAGCGCAGCATCGGGTCACAGCAGCCGCACAAAGAGGGTTCAGTGCGAAAGGCCCCATTCCGATGTTGCACTTGGACTCCATCCTTCCAGCTCGGCGAGATTTTAATCTGCTGTTTTCCTTAAAATCGCCACAAAGAGGTGATTGGCCCCAAAAATCCTTGTTCTTCTCAGTGCTGGGCTGCAGGAAGGTATTGACCAGGGGGCTGAGAGGTGGGAGAAGATGCTTTTGCATCTGCCAGTTTGGTGATTAAGGGAGATGCTCTGGAGCATCATGTTTCCAGGCAGGCTCTGGAGAAGCATCTTTGCAATTTAAGGCAGGGTTGCTAGGAAAAATGAACCAAATCTGGACAAAAATGAGCCCGGGGCTCTCTGCAGGAGCTCTCCTCCCTCCTCCAGACAGGACACCCAGGTATTGCCCAGCCCTGGAAGCTGTCAGGAGCGTGGAAATGGGATCTGGCTGATGTTAAGCAGGATGAGGACCGGTGGGGTTTATTAGCAAGATACAAACAGGATTGCAACCCAGACTGGAGCGTGTGTGGCTGGGGCAGCAGGACGCGCACACTTTGGGAACACGTACCCTTGAGGGAAAGAAAACGAGTGCATTAACCCCTCCGTCGCTGGGCTGGTGGGGTTAATGCAACCCCAGATCTGCCCCTGCTTCAGCTGGGCTTTGCTGGCTGGGCGCTGGAGGAGGGAGCAGGGTCCAGGCAGGGTGGTTGGAGCTGGAAAGTTCGTTAGAGAAGGATGGCATCTCCCTGCTAATGAGGTTGGCGCTGGGGAATGTGCAGCGCGTCGGGGAGCTGCCTGCACAGCCCGGGCTGAAGTTAAAGGGAAGGCAATTATATGATTACCGGCTAATGAAGGACAATTGAAATGGATAAGCCGTGCTTGGAAAAACCAAATGAGGCCGACGATGGAGTTTCTAGGGAGATCGAATTGTCATGATCTCAGCTGAAGCAACGGTTGAAGAGGAAAAAGGGAAGACACAGACCCCTGCCAAGCCACGCCAGGGAGAACGACGTCTTTTCTGACTCAGGATCCCCAACTTTGAACCATCTCGGAGCCATCATGCACGTCCTCCTGTACCCCAAACTCAGCCAAAGCAAGGCAACAACTTCTTACAGCCCTCTGGAAAAAGGGTGAAGACAAATTGCATTGGCTGCCCCCGTACCCCAGCAGTGATTCCTTCTCCCCCGTGGCACGGTGCATTTTCCAGCCGCTGTGACCTCAATCACGTCTCCTAGTCCCTGGGCAGAGCTACAAAATGATGTTTAATGTGTCTGACTGGGCAGGAGGTTATTAATTTGTCTGGGGGCACAGGGGTACTGGTGGCATTTCAAGCGACGGTGCTGCTTTCATCCAGGGCTGTGGAAGCAAATCAGCGGGTGCTCAGAAGACGGGGCATCTATTTATTTGGTTTATTTAAAAAATATCTTTAATCCTTAAGCCTTGGCTGGCCTCACAGCCTAAACTGACCTCCTGCGTGAATAGATGCTCTGTTGGGGAAAAGCCGGAGAGCCGGATGGGTTGCGCATCCCACCTGAACCCTGGCAGCACCCGCTCTCCTGCATCCCTGGGTGGGATGGCCAAGGGGAAAGGGCAGGGTACCATATTCTTGGCACAGCAAGAAATACCGGGGTAGCTGAAGGCCTGAGCAGATTATCCATCTCCAGCACACAGCTGTGTTATTTCTGCTGCCGGGAGATAAAAGGTTGTAAATATGTCCGAGCTGGGTGCGCCAGAGATATATTTCCTCAAGACAGGTGAAACGCTCAACGGCAGGGATTGAACCGAAAAGCGACGGTGTTCGGAGACATCCTGCTCGTTGGGGATGTCCCATCCCCATCCCCAAGCTTGGTGCTTTCGAGCTGATGTGTTTTCCGCCCCCCCCCCAACTCCGCGGCACGGCGAGTGGGTCTGACACGCAGACAGGAGAGGGGGTCGTGGGGGGCTGATAACAGCCCCGGAAACCCATCAGAGACACCCAGCCCCGGCCCTCTGCCTCTCGTCAAAATTACCTGCCAAAGGAGGCTCCGCTCCAGCCCTGCACCTTGTCAGCTTTTATGGTAATAGGAAACAGCTGCTTGTGGGGGATGGCGAAGCAGAAGTGAAAGGGGCTGGCGGGGAGGGGGTGTGGGGGTGTGGGGGGGCGAGACGGAACCATTCATAATTTTTGCTCCTTGCCCAAGGCTCCGGCGTGAGGCAGGCATGGGGAGGAGACACCCGAAAAGCCCGGTGGTGGGGATGCTGAGGATGCTTGGACCCCCCGGAGCCAGCCCTGGGGACCTTCCCACCTGCCCTGCGGTCGCGGCTGCCGCCGGCACACGTGCTGGGGTCGTTTTTTCCAGCTCCGTGGGGTTTCCTGTTCCCCCCAGTCGGTCTTGGCTCTGGTGCTGGTTCCTGACAGCATCCCTCTGCCTCTGCTCGGAGGAAAGCTTTGCACACGGGGGGTCCCATCTAGCACTTCCCAGCCCAGGCTCAAGGTCATGCCCAGGAGATAAGCTCAACTTTTTACCCAAAATAGCCATTCCACACCCCAATCTGCCTGCAGAGCTCAAATCACTGCTCTCCACAGACCACAGACCTCCAAGGAAGACCGGTGCCATGGGGATGGTTGGCCTCTGCATGCGACAGCGTCATCCCTCCCTGCGCTCCAGCACCCCGCGCCCCGCAGCACCCCGAATTTTCCTCTTTCTTTTTGGGATTTGCACCCTCCTCAGCGCTGGGAATAGGAGCGGGGTGAGGATTTACACATGCGCCCAGGACGGCTTTCTGGGAAGAGCAGCACCGTCAAGGAAGCGGCTCCGTAATTAGGTTAGCTACGCTCATTTTCAGGAACAGGTTGCTGCTAATGAGTTTTAATTAAAACCATCTTCACGGTGTCAGCAAGTTGAAATCAAGGGCAGCTATTAATATCAATGGTAATTCTCCCCGCCGGATCAGCAGGCAGGCAGCGGGTAGGACCAGCCGTCTGCTGGCATTTCAATTTTGGGGCAAAAAAAGCAAAATTTGTCAACCCAAAAGGCTCGAGCCCCTCTCAGACCCCCACACGAAGCCCATGGTCGGCTTAACCTCTTCCAACAGTGTAGATCCTTTCTCACTTTCCCATCTCCCAAGCTTTCTCCAGGCTAATTTTAGCAACCAGAAGGTTTCTCCAGAGCTTAATCCTGCTCATGGCCGGGGGGAAGGAAGAGTTTTCCTGCTGTGGAGTCACACTCTGATTTTTTTTTTTTTTTTTTTTTTTTTTTTTTTTTGCCACGAAAATGCAAGTTTTGGGCCATCTGAACCTCTGGAAGAGATTTTCCCCTTCTCTTTCCCAGCCCTGGCTCTGCCCGGAGATTTCACAGCTCATTGCAGCCATGCTTTGAGTACATCTTGAGTGTTTTAAAGATGGTTCTTTTCTGCTCTCTCCAGCTTTGAATGCTCGAGGGAGACGGGGTTGCGGTGGTTTCGGATGCACCGATGCTGCACCGTGAAACAGGATCCGTGCCTGGAACCGCTTTCCTGGCCGGAGGAGGGTGATGGGTGCTGCTGAGCATCACTGGGTGCAGGAGAGGACCCAGCCGATGGGAGCACAACCCTCATGCAGCCGCCTGCTTTTTGCAGAGCTGTGTAAATTCACTTTAACAGAGGCCAAATGTATTTGGTGCACGGAAAAAACGGCCTCTGCCTCTATCTTTGCAGTTCTGACAGTTGGGTCAGGCTCATGGGCTGCTCAGGGATGGGATTTAACTCCCTGAGAGAAAAAAATCCAGTTCAATCCATCAGTGGAGAATGAATATTAAATTCCAGGGGCTGTTTGAGTCCACACCATTTCCCTACTTAACACCCCAATACAAGAAGAGCTGAAACATTCTGCTTCTCAGCACAGAAGCGCAACATTTTCCATTTTTTTCCCACAAATCCAGGTCTCCAACCCCAAATCTGCGGCTGCCATTGGCTTTTTGTCTCCCTCTTGTGACTGGCCTGTGGAAAGGGTTTCCATCCGGCTCGCTGCGGGGAGCTGGGATGGAGCCGGGATGGAGCCGGGATGGAGCCAGGATGCTGCTTTTGGCACGTCAGGTCTCAACCCCATGCCAAGGATGGGCTGAGGACAAAGGGGCTGTCGTGACATGGGGCAAGAATTAAAGGCAGCTCAAAGATCCGCCTTCTCGTTGCGGGATTGTCCCTAAGGAATCACAAAGGCACAAATCCTGCGTGGGCACGAGCATCACTCATCCGCCACGAAGCGCAAGGACCAGCGCCTGCGGAGAAAAGCTGAATTTTTACAAACTCTCAAACCCGTCTTGCTTACCTGGAATAAAAAGACCCTGTTTTGCTATTAAATAAAGGGGGAAACCTGCTGGAGCGGGGGTTTTTTTAGGTTGAATGGCTCCAGAGCGGGCGCGGGGGCTGGGTTTTGTCCACACACGGTGCCTTTAAGACCCCGGAACCGGAGCGAAAGCTTGGCTTTTCCCAGCCCTGGTCAGAGGAAGAAGCGATTGGAAGCAGATGTTGGAGGCAGCAGCTCCTTGCACGGGGGTGGACGGGGCACGGCGAGGGGTGCGAGTGGCTGGGACCGAGCCCCCGCCGGCAACCCCAGGCTCCCGGCGCTGGAGGGGGGGGGGGTTTGAACTCGCAGCCCCCCCCCGGCGATGCGCTCGGCAGACGCATCCTAACCCAAACCAGATGGGAGAGGACAGCTTTGTTGCTTCATTTTTATTTTTTTTTTTTTTTTTAAGGGGGAGAATGAGGACCTGGGGAGATAAAGTGATTAAAATAGATCATCTGCAGTAAGACAGCCGAGGTGCCCCGGGGCTGGGGGATAAAATTTGGGATAAAGCCTCCAGCGCTGGGGATTTTGCTGCATCTCCTTTGCAGGGATGCTCTTGCAGGGATGCCTGAAAGGCAAATGTCTGGAGAGTAGGGGTTTTTATTCCATCCTGGGAAGCAGAGTTAATCCAATCTCCTTTCCGAGACCCAACTTCTGGCAGGTTTGACAGCCCCCAGCTCTGCCTGCACATTTTCTCCCCGTCCCTCACCCGGATCCTGCAGCAGGAGCGAGGTGTGAAGGCAGCATCCTCCTCCCTGCCCACTGCTTGGATTTCACACGGAAAAAAATACCAGGAAAAGTCCTCTTTCCCTCAGTCCTGGGGAAAATTTGGGGTTCTTGGTTTTTTTTTTGGCTGGAATGGGAGACGATGCCCATATGAACTCCAGGGAAGGATTCGGGGGTTGGCAGGATGCCGCATCGCCGCGCAGCGTGCTGGCAGTCTCTTACAGAAAAAAAAACCCAAACCCCCAAAACTCAAAAAGTGTGGTGAAATTTCCTCTTTTTACCTTTTTAGTTCAGAAAAAAGCAGAGGGAACAGGGCGGGTATGTCACTGCAATAGCTGATCTCCATCTCCACCACAGATTTCAGGGGCATCTGCGGGAAAAGCTGCTGTTTTTTGCAGCGCCGCATGGTGCAGGGGATGCCAGTACCATGCGCTGGCTCCGGCCAAAACTGAAGTGCAATGAAAATCCAGTCTTTACTCAATGGTTTTTTTTTTTTTTTTTTTGCTGACATCCTCCCTGCAGACTGTCCTATGCAAAAAAAAAAAAAAAAAAGAAAAGAAAAAAAAGAAATAAAGAACCCAAAAAAGCCCTTTTCTTTTGCCTTCTTGAGACTGCACAAATTCCTCCCGCTCCCTTTCCAAACCGGCCTTGGAAAAGAATAAAATCATTGAATTAGCCAAGTTAATCAGGTGAGTTTCTGACTCACCTCATTTATCTTTCTTTCGAGCCTGAGCCCGGGAGACCCAAAAATGGGATTAAGTGCAGCGATAAACAAAAGATCCCAGACGGCCAAGAGATTTGTGGATTTTCCCCTGATCTGAACTCTGGGCAAGACGGCCCAACATTTGTTTTTTATTTTTGAATAATAGGAAATGACGGAACCGGAGCTTTTTTTCTGCCACACTTTAGTGACCAATTAAAATAGCCTGGTGGAGAGGGGAGGGAGGTCTGGCAAGGTGATGGCCGGTGGGATTCGCTAATCGACTTGGATTTGGGACCTAAACGAAGGGTCTTCTCCACCCCGTTAGAGCAGAAGGGTCGCAGCTCCCACCTCCCCTTGCCCAGATGTTTCCCAGCCTGCATCTCCCTGTCTGGAGGGGGAACTCATTTTTTGGGTTATGGGGAGTGCAAGGATTGGGATGAAAACACTCCCGAAGCTTTCGCAGCCTGCCTGCAGACACCCTTGGCCACCTCCATCCATCAGCCTGGACCCAGCCCCTGTAGGCCATCCATCACTTGCGGGAGCCCTCTCTGCCCGCAGCGTCCTCCTGATGCCTTGCAGACACACAGCTAAATCCTCCTTCCTCCCCTGGCCAGCCCTTGGATTGAGCAGAAACCACGTTTTCTGTTTAAAAAAAAAAACAAAACAAAACAAATCCTTTCCTCGCAAACATTCCCACCACCCATCGCTATTTTCTGTTCAGCGGGGGATTTTGGGTGCGACGGAGCCACTGCTTACGCTGAGCACAAGCAGCAAAGCCGAGATGCTCAGTGTCTGGAGGATGTCACGGCAAATAGAAATGCATCCCTGGACCTTTTCGGCAGTGCATCTAGTTCAGGGATAAGTGGAAGTCCTTTTCTAGGATTATAAGAAATAGAGACATCGGGGGTTTCAAAGCCTTTGAGATAAGTGAAAATTTTCTAGCAGCTTTCTCCTTTCGCATTTGGCTTTTCTTCCCCGTATGAAATATGTTCCTTCGTCTGGAATTTCCTGAGAGGAGCACAGAAACCCATAGTCACGGTTTGAGATATTATAATTGATCTCTTCAGTTCTGTATTTGCAAGGAAAAGATTTTTTGCTGGAAGATTTTAAAGGTTTCATTTAAAAATAAAAATCCTACATGGACAGTAACCAGCATCTTTCTGTGTTAACTCTTCTAAGAGCTGCGGTCTTGTTCCTAAGGCTCCTAAATCAGCATCATTTGCAAATACTGTATCTAAGGAATGCATCTTCATAAGAAAATGGGTGGGTTTCCTTTAGTGCAATACAAAACCACCCTGGAAGGACAGAATTCACTGCTGGATGGAGGAAACTGCCTTTTTTTTTTGATGTTTAAGATACCCTAAAACCAGTCTGTAAGGGTTTGGATGGACTGTGTGGGCACTGAAGTGAGCGTGGACTGATCCGGACACAAAACTCCAGACACGCGTCCACGGCAATAAAATTCAGCCACCCCCCAATTTTAAGCAGTTCTCCAAGTGGAAACTTTATTTCTGCAGAAATCAGTAAGAATTTGTTGATGGGCTGCTGGAAGGGGAGAGAGAGGGAGAGCAAGAGAGACGTTTTCCAAGGAATAAATGTTTCACACCAGCTTACGCGTGCATTGAAATTTAACCGCTCAGGTCAGCTGGAAATAGCTCCCAAAGACCCTATGAGCCAGGAGAGTTGGGTTCTTCCTTTCCCTAAGACCTTTTACAATTTGGTTTCCATGCTTCCAGCATCCCAAAGGTGTCCCAAAGCGTCCCAAAGCAGTGAAGGCGGGCTGGAGGCAGGAGGAAGAGGAGGAGGTGGCCTTCTGACCCCAACCCAAAAGCAGAGGAGACATCTCCGTCCCTATAACCACTAGATGGTGCCAAGAGAAAGAGCGTGGGAGGAACAAGGTGGGAGGAAGAAGGTGGGGGGCACCCAGGCCACTAAAAATCCCTTGGGGATGGGGGATGTTGAGCATGGTTGCCAAATCCAAGTCTCGACAGACTAACTGCAAGCTGCTGAGCCAAGCATCACACCAAAAAACGGATGGTTTGCAGCTGAAGATCTCCCAGATGTTGTCCATAGGGAGGTGATAGGCTTCGCCCCAGCTGTGGAGGATTTAGAACCTATCCAGCAGCTGTGCTGGGTGATACGGGTATAGCGGGAAAGACCTCGGTTGGTTTATACTGGGTTTGCAGTGCGGTTGTGCTTGCACCAGGGGTGTCTCTGTCCCCATGAAACGTCCCTGGTTTCCTCAACCAGTGAAGACGTGATGCCTGGGAAGAGGGAGATGTCTCTACCATCAGACTGGGAACTATGGTGAGGTGGCTCCTGGCTCGCTCACCCCTGGAGACGCCCAAGGAAATGAAGTGCTCCCTGCACTGTAGGGGATTTTCTCCCGCTAGCTGGGCACCCACAGAGTAACTGCCCTCCCACAGCCATCTGTGGGCTGTAAGCTTGCTGTTTCCACTGACACATAATTTGGAAACCTAAAAGACTCAGGTGGATCGTACAGTGTCATCAGCCAAACTTTCATTTGCAAATCCCTTTGCTTTTGAAGCCAACCTGTTGTATCTTCTGCTTTATTTCTCCCTTGCAGCCAGAGGTCCTCTTCCGCAGCCGTCCCTGCCCTTCTCCTTGCAGTTCCTGCTGTCTTCCCAGTTCTGTTTTACCAATGACCTACTGGCGAAAAGCCCACAGCTACTCTGAAACCAGCTCCTGGCTTTCACCAGCTTGTTGCTCCATCACTAAGTGTCATTTCTTGATGTTCATCTTGTCCGCGCTCATAATGGAAGCCCAACCTCTGCAGAAACCCAACGCACCTTCAGCTCCAGGGGGACATTTCGGAGAAGGCTGATGAAGTATGGCCACGTCACTCGGGCTGCACGTTGCCTTAATTCAGCTGAACCAAGAGCCAGAGCCGTGATTGTGGGTTTGCCACGCTGAGGTTGCTCATAACAGTACCCTTGCAGGCTCCTGCTGCAGGAGAAAGCATGGATGGAGATACTGCTGGGGTGGGGGAGATGTAGGTGCATTGGGTGGACCTGCAGGTATTACAGCCTCCTTGCAAATTCGGGGTACGAAAGGCCTGGAAGGATTTGGGGAGCATCTCTCAGTTGCATTTCAAGATCAAAAGCAAACCTCATTTGGCTTCATTCCGATGAAAGCCGAAAGCTTGAAAAAAAAACTATAAAAGTCGAGAGAAGTTTCTCTGTATCTGTCAGCCTGCTGAATTTGTTTGTCCGTGCCAGGTCGTCTGAGCTGGTTTTGTGTCTCACACTCTTTGTATTTCTCCTAAAAGCCCCAGTTCCCAGAATCCCATCATTGCAGATGAACCTCAGCTTTCGTTTCTTTCTAATTGAGGTTGATTCTAGACCTGACTCCACCTCGAAAACATGACCTCGGGGCACCTCGGAGGCCCAGAAAATCCTTGCCGGTTCCCAGAGGATGTGTAAAAAGAGCTCATGAACTTTGAGGTCCTCTCCACGCTGGGGAGGGGAGAAGGGAGGGCTCGCGAGGCCGTTCCCATCTGCCTTTCGGTATCGATTTGCCATGAGAGAAGCTTCCTCACAGCCAGCCGGGCGGAATGGGCCCAACTCATTGCATATGCAAACATTTCAGTTTTAAACTGGAGTAGGAAAAGAGCCAAAAAGTGCAGAAAAAGGCAGAAATGTTGGGTTTCCCATGGGCTTCCCATGGTATCTCCCATGCAATAAGGAAGGCAAGGAATAATGCCGTGGCGCACACAGAGACGAAGGGATGGGATCCACACCACCACGCATGATGCTTTCCTGGGGAAACTGAGGCACGGAAGGACTTGGCTGTACTGGAAATCTGCAGCACAGCTGGTAGCTGGGTGTAAACGTGCTGAGTGCCCTTTTCCCGTGTGTTTTCACCCTAACAGGCGAGAAAAAAATCGCCTGCAGCATGGACATTTCTCAGGACTTGCCTGCAGTCAGTCAATAGAGCTGGTAGGCTGGTATGTGGCATGGGGATGTGTCTCCAGGCCCTCTTTCACCCTTCTCCTTCTCTTCTCAAAGTCCTGGGATTTATTTTCTTCATCCTGTATCATGTGGGCTGGAAAATGGATGTGAAAGCAGCGCTGGGCTGGATTCTCCATCCACAGCATTCCTTTCTCATTTTTTCTTCTCATTTTTTTCCTCCCTTGCCCTGCAATCAGCAGAGGGGATGAGCAACATGTTTCTGGAGAAGAAACCACTTGAACCTGCCCACCAAGCCAAGGGGAAGCTCTTTTTTGTCCCTCGTCTCTGGATACGGCTCAGCATGGAGCAGCCATCCACCATGGCTCAGCCATGCCACGCTGCCGCGTTCCCAACCCCAGCGTACAGGAGCTTTTCCCCTTTTAAAACCAACTCAAAAAGGAGCAGATCAAGCTTGGGGCCAAAACCCACGGAGAAAAACCCTTCTAGTAACCAGCTGCGTGCCGAGCGTCTCCCTCCTCGCCCCTTCGCCCGCACGTCTCCGTCCCGGGGAGCCAGCTGCGGCGTGTAGGAGAAAACGACCCTGTCACGGCTGTCTGCGCTGTGTTATTGTTAGTGTTACGTTACAAATCCCCTTTCCATGCGGAGGTCCCGGGGGGGTCATAAACTGGGAGGGGGGAGGTCAGGACCCTGCCAATAAACAGGACCCCCAGCCCCACCGCCGGCCTCCCCGCGGCGGCTGGAGAGATGCAGCCGGGATTTACTGGCTTCTTTGCAGACTTGGTCCTCCAAGGTCCTGGAGATGATCGGCATCCATTCCCAGCCAGCCAGAACACATCAATCCCCTTGGAAATACAGCAGCGGAGCGGGGGAGCCGGCGTTGCTTACAACCACTCGCAGCTCCATCTTGCAGAGACGAGGCTTTTAAAAATAAGTATAAGCAGGAATCGATGGTTTCCCCCCATAATTAATATACGTATTTGGCTGATGTTGTTGCCTGGTGGCAACTTCCAACCAAGTATTGTTTTCCAGTGCAGATTCCCTGCCCAGCTCGGCGGCTGTTCGTAGGCATGTGGAAGTATGAAAATATCTTTATAAAATGTCAAGGGTGGATGGAAACTCGAGGCTGATGCTCTGGGTCCGTTCCTTGCCCACAGCACAGGGTGGCTTTGCAAAGGCTTTTCGGCATCTCCTGAAGCAAAGAGGATTTTGAGAGCATCCCAGTGGGGGATGCAGCATTCGGGACCCTGCGAAGCAGCAGGGAAAGGGTTAACGTAAGATCCCGCAGGAGATGGATCCCATCAGATCCCATTAGGAAGGTGCACGGCAGCCCACTGGGCAAATATCAGAAGCATCTTACCCTCTTCTCACCGTCTTCCCCTGTGCTGGACCGTGCCACTGAGGATGTTTCTTATTAACTAACTGAGGAGATTTCTTATTAATTGAGGATGTTTCTTATTAACGTGTGGATTTATTTTGCTGCACTGGCTGGAGAAGCAAAAATCACCCAGGTGAGGACCCAAACTCGAGCTCTCCTGCCTGCATCCCCTTTTCCCACAGGCCTCTCCAGCACCTTCTGCCCTCCCATGGGCACATCTACAGCCCTGGGTAGGTATTTGGAGGGAAGATTTCCAGGGGGAAGATAAAGGAAAAAAAGGGACTTATCCACCACGAGGACAGAAATCAAGCTCTGCAATAAGTCATAGATATTATGAAGACAACACAAGTTGAAAGCATTGAGGTTTCCAGATGATTTAGGAGCTTGAACCTCACTCCGATGGGGTTGAGCGAACCTGTGCTCCACAAGCAACGAAAGTCTCATAAAAAATGCCACCCATGGGGGCCGTGGGAGGGTTGTAGGGCTGGAAGCAGCAGTTCGTTGCCCGAGTCTGAGCAACTTTCGGTGATATCTCTGAAAACCCAACGCCCAAGGAGCAGTTGGCTGCCCACGGACTGAAAGATGGCCCTCCTGCGCCTGACTCACGCACCCGGGCTCAGCGCCGAAACCACCTTGCGGGTAGTTTGCTACTAGGGGGGGGGAAAAAAAAAAAAAAAAAAAAAGGAGGAAAAAAAGATTTAAAAATAGAGACAGGAAAAGACGGGCTCAGCTGGAAGAAGCTGCTCAGCTCAAGCTGGTGATGGAGCATCTGGGACCGCTCTAAGGTCCAGCATCGGAGTGAAGTTTTAATAGCCAAAAATCTGGTTAAAAGCAAAGTTTCTGCCACTGCAAACTGAAACTTTTCAGAAGGGTGCAGCTCACGCTCGGCCTGTTAATTGTCATCTCGAGGAGTCAACAAGGGACCCACATTTCTTATCCCATTGGGCCATATTGGGGGTGATGCTCGGCAGCAGAGGAGGCTTGGGCGTAAGATGCTCTCCATGCAAGGAGACAGGTTGATTGTTTTAAACATCTCTTTTAGGCTGCGTCTCTTCTGAAAAGCAGGTATTGTAGATGCAGCAAAGAGATTTCTACGAGTCCTCTCATGCTGAGATCCTGAGTGTTACCGTGTGCACCCAAAAAAACCCGAGGCAAACAACATGGTGACTCAGAGGTGTGTGTGATATCGGTTTCGGGTAGATGTGAAAAGAGCTCCCCGTCTCATTTCTGCTCCCAGGTCGGGTTGGTAACAGCTCCTTTTTTAAAGATGGGTTTGTTTTTTTTTTTTTTTACTTCTTTTCTTTGTGTGTGTGTGTGTGTGTGTGTGTGTGTTTTTTGTTCTGTTTTGCGGATGCTTTTGCCCAGAAGCTGAGCAAAGCGCTGGCGATCAAGATAAAGGGCTGAAGAGCAACGGAGGACCCTGCAATAAGCAAAACAAAATAAATAGGTGCAGAGAGCGAAGAACCGCAAGAGTCAATGCCGGCGGGGGGGGGGGGGTGGGGGGTGGGGGGTTGGGTTGGTGCTCTGGCTCTCGAGCAGTTACATGGTGGAGAAACCCAGGGGACGAGTCAGAAAATGGCTTTATGGGCTTCAAGTCCCCCCTCCAGATTACATTTGCAAAGAGGGATGGAGCATCTTCCCCGTAAAAACTTGCAGATCGCTGCAAATCTGTCGAAAGGAGTCGAGGTCGGCGAGGAAAACGCAAGAGCTCCTGGCCCAGCAGCTGCAATAAGCTTTATTTCAGGGGATTTTTAATCCTTTGGCAGATCAAAGCCTTTAATCGCACCATTTTTTCCCAGGAGGATGACAAAGACATGGTGCGCTTTGCAAGGGTGAAGAAAAACCCTGTTTGTAGAAATCGGGAAACTGAGGCACAGCATGGGGACGTGACTCGCTTGGGATAAATCACGGCCAGCTACAATATCTCGCATTTATTGTAGGATTTTGGAGCTCATTTTTACGATTTTGATGGATTAAATCAGGGGCCGGTAATCAACCAGTAGGAAAATAGTCTTGTGTCCAGGGAAACTTTGACTGACAATGAGTCAGGGGAGGAAATGGTGCTGAAAAGGTCAAGTTCGTCTCCAAAAAGGCAAACCGTTGTCTATTTTGACAAAAAAAAACCCCTTTTTTTCTGAAGGCGGCTGATATTTTCCCATGTGAAGTTGTATTTTGCCCATTAAGAAGAGGAGCCGCCTTGCCTGCTCGAGTATCCCAATAAAGGTTGAATAAATAAATAATAAAGAATATATTAAATAAAGAACACATATAGGCATCCTTGCCGAGTCCTTCTCTGTCCCTCGCTCTGTCCAGGAGCATCAGCAACTTCAGATGAAAATAAACTCCCCCCTTCCTCTCCCTTCATTTTTCCCTCCAAAACCAGGCTTTTCTTTGGAAACCAGAAACCCCCAGGATCAGAAATATTCCAACTTTCCAGCTTTTTTTTTTATGGGAAAATTAGAAAGGAAGCATCCAACCCCGGTGACAATTTGCATCTAGTCAAATCCCGATTTTCCACGGATGCGCTCGTTTTTCTTTCGACCCGCCGCCAGGCCTTCCCCCTTCCCTGAGAAAATATTTTAAAGGCCTCAGAAGAAAGGAGCAATTTGGGCTCGATTCAACCCAAATATCAATAGAAAAGCAAAAAGCCTCCACCTTTCTCAGCCTGTTTTGCCAAGCGATGGAGGGCTGGAGCATCCTGGGGAGCGAGGACTTCGCCTTCATCCCCTCTTTGCCCGTCGTCGCATTGAAAAGCAGTTTATTAACGAAGCCTGCTGTAATTATATCCCCTCCTCATGCTACCGTGATCTTCAACAGCCTCTAAATAAATGGGGTTAGTGCCTTTGATTCCCATTTTCCCTCCGGCTCCATCCCCCCAACCCCAAATTTCCTCTTCCCTGCCTCATAAAAGGATTTTCTCCCCAAGAAATGCAGTTACTATTTTACTGATGGGGTCAGGACCTTTCTTTTTTCTTTTTTTTTTCTTCTTTTTTTTTTTTTTTTAATCCATTTTATTGCCCCCCAGGGAGTGAGACTTTCCATCTGTAACGCAATCCAAAAAATAACAGCACGGCCGGAGAGCCGGAGAAATGGAGATCAACGGCAAAACCCCGCGCCACAACGCCCATCCTGTGGCGCAGGACCAGCATCGCACACGTTTGAGTGGAAGATTTATATATTTTTTGTGTGTGTATTTATCCCCAGGGCATGGTTGCTGAGGGTTTACATACTTAAGGAAACCTCGGTTGTTAAAAAAAGGCAGTGGGTGAGGATGGGAGCATCTTAAACCAGCTTTGCCCCCGCAGAGGTCTTGGCAACATCTGGATGTGGGTTATTCCCCCCCTCCAAAAAAAGCTGTGCTTCAGGGGAGATGCTGGACCAGCCGCGCACCCCGATGGATTCACCTCGGCGAAAGGGAAGCCGAGATGGGAAGCATTTTCCTTGTAAAAAAGGGGGAAAAAAGACCAAGGTCTTGGTTGCTTTTATTTCGCCCTGTGCCCAACACGGCAGAGCCTGAGCCGTGCCCAGATGTGCGGGCAGACGCTGATAATGACGAACGCGGTGAAATGCCGCCACACCCCAGCACAAGGTGGGTTGTATACACGTCAAATAGCGCTTTTCCTGGGTATTTTTTCAACTTCTTGTTAAACTTTCTGTGTTTCTTGCTGTGTCTCCGAGCCCAGCAGGTACCCGGCCTCCGTGCAGCCATGAGGTCCCACCAAACCCTGCCGCGGAGGAGCTGCAGGTTACCGGCTCCACTCATCTCTGGAGCGCTGCCTCCGCCAGTAGCGAAGCAAAACCAGCTTTTCCTCCTAAAGAAGTGGGTGTGTTGGCAAATCCACCCTCCCCTCCAGCTCATGCTTTTCAGCATCCCTTATCTTCTCTTTCCATTTTGCTCATCTACGGCTTGGCGTCGCCATCCCCCTCCCCACCCACCTGCCTTCTCCTCCAGAAAAGAGAAAAAGGCTATAAAAAGAAGCGTGCCCTTTGGCATCACCCCATCCTTCACCTCTTGCCATCTCTCCCTCCCTCACGCCGAGCACCATCACTCATCTGGTCCCCAGGATGCTCAGCACAGCCCCAACCACCTCTGTGTTCAGCCGTAATAATCATTAATATTAACGTTATTAGCGCCCATCGGGTCATTAGGGAGAGGAGGGCATCTCGCCATCCTCCCACGTTGAGGTCTTGCTCTGTTCTTTTCAGCGTGGGCTTCTCAAAGCGGCAGCCAGCTGCCAAACCTCGCGAACGCCATCGGGACGTGGGCGTGAAGCCCTGGGGACTGCCCGAGCGGCGCCGTGGGACCAGCGCGCACCAGTGAAAAGGACAAGCTGGGCCTCAGGGTGGGGACCTGAAGGATGCTGAATTTGGGGTCCCCTATGCAGAGCACTCCAGCGCTGTGCGCACGCTCAACTGCACCAGAAAAACTACGTTTTGAACCCAAACCCACTCAAATCGGCCAACTCTGCAGCTTAAATATCTCCCCAAAACAGCCCAAAACCAAACTTGACTTTGGAAAGCTTGCCCAGCCCGGGGTACCGCCTCCCCCAGCCCTGTCCTGGTCCCCTGCACCTCTGCTCCACCCTCGCCGCGGCCTGATCTTATCTGTGCCCCAGCCTGAACGGGCGCCGGGCGATGCCTCCAGCCCTCTGCAACCCCTGCGCAGGGGGGGGTGTGTGTGGGGGGGGAGAAACGGTGGCTTTTGGCATGGAGAAAACGCACGCAGAAGCTGCTGGCCTGCTGAGGACCGACCCACCTCATCTCACGCACTGCCCAGCCCCAGCCCCTTCGCGTCGGAGGGGACGGGAGAGTCGTTTTTAGGCTGATAATTCAATACGGCACGGGAGATTTTCCTAAAAGCCCCTCCGAGCGTGGGCTACGCGTCTCCAGGCGGGTTATTCTCCCTGGATACCCAGCAAAATGCCCCCTCTGTCCTCTTTTTCGGGTTGCTGGCTGGCCCTGGGATGGCCGGAGGGTGGATGTCTGGGTAGCAGAGGGCAGAAATCCACCCCGAAACCTTTCGCAGCCCAGATTAAAAAGGCCGCCTCTTGCCCACAGCCGCTGCCACCCCGAGAAACAGCTATTTCTGGCCCAAAAAAATCACACCCCTAACCGACAGGGCGAAATACCAGTGTGTGGGGGGCTACTTAATGCACGGCCAGAACATAAATCTGCATGTTTCCTATGAAAAAATGGGATAGGACACAAAGGACAGGGCGGTTTTGGGGATTATTTTATCATCTATGGTTTATTTAATAAACAAACCCCAATATACACGGAGGATGCTTTTCAAATCACCTTTTCCCTTTCTCCCCTTTTTTCAAGCAGTTGCAGCTTCCAGCCAGGGAATAAAATTTAATTTTTTTTCTTTTTTTTTTTTTTGGCTCCCTCCCCCCCCGCAATCAAAATAAACATCTATTTATTTATTTTAGAAACGCAGCTTGGAAAGAAACACGTCAGCTTTTCATGAACCCAGCCATCCCTGTAAGCTCCCCGAGCCCCCTCTAAAGCCGTTTTCTTTCGAAAGGGAAAAGGGGGAAAAGCAAAAGTTAGAGGAAAAAAAGCCTGGTGTCCCCCCCCCCCTCCCCCGTAGCCCTGTTCCTCCTCCCGCTGCATCACTCCACCTTCGGCTTTTTGAAAGGGTTGGGGGTTTTGATTTATTTTTTTTTTAATTTTTTTTATTTTTTTTGTTTCCAGTTTTGAAATGAGCGCTGGCCTTGGTTCAAAAAGGTGCGGCGAGAAAGGTCTCAACCCGTGGGGCGCGCGGCTCTTTCCACAGGCGGGCTTTAAAAATAAATAAATAAATAAATAAATAAAAAATAAAACCATAAACCACCCCAGCAAGAGGGACTGGGCCTTTTTCTCCTCATTTAAGGAAAAAATAATGGGAGAAAAATATTAAAATTGCGCTTTTTTGCGTGGGTTTGTTTTTTTTTTTTTCCCGGAAGCAGGGCTGACCTGCGGCATGGCCAACACCGCTAGAGGGCCCAAAAAGGGTTTCAAGTGATGCCGGGTGCCTTAAAAATGGAATTAGCAGCCCCCCAACCCCTCCAGAAAAAAAAATGACATTTTAAAAAAAACCCAAAGAGCCGAAATTAAAAGGTACCAGCGGAAACTTGGAAGGACTTTGCCATAGAGACTCCTCCAAGTCTCCCGCAATATCTCATGCATTTTAGACCCTGTTCGCAATTGCCACTATATTTATATGCGTTTATAACCTGTATTTTGGGTACATTTGTGCCTGCAGAAAGTTATTCCGTATCGATACAACTTGCGCGGGGGTAATTCCCCATCTCAGGGGTGGGATTCAGTCCCACGGGGATGGTTCCCACCAGGGCTGATGCCGGACTCCGTCGGCTCCAGGCTGAAAATTGATAATTATTTCTCCTGGGGTTTGAAAATTGCTTTTCCACATTCCGCCATGAAGTGAAAAAGGGAACTGCTTTTTCTGGCACTCTCTCGTTGTGATATTTGGTTTTCAACTTATAAGCTAGAGAGGGAGAAAGCCCACGCTGGGGGGGTATTTGGGGTATTCCTGCCGTAAGGATCCGGAGGGGATTGGATGCCTCTGAGGTGGGGATGTCGGGACATGTTATCCCCGGCCATTCCCGAGCTGTCAGCGCTAATTGATATCTGCACCTCCAGCATCCTGAATTAACCCTGTCGTTTTAGCTAATTCCCGCGGGGGGGGGGACGGGGGACAGAGGCATTAAGAGCAAGCGGCGTCTCCTGGGGGACACCATTAAGGAGGAGAAATGGGAAATGCAATATTTAATGAGGGGAGCTGGTGATGGTGGGGATGCTCTTGCCGGTGAGCTCAAGGTGCAAAGTCCCGAGACCCGAGCAATCACCCCAGCCCAGCGCCTGCCCTAAATTAGGGGATTTCCAGAGTTAAATTCATTGGGTTCTCTCTGATGCTCAAGCACTTTCACATCCAGCGGTGAAAAAGCCCTTTCAGCCAGACCTACAAGCCTCAGGGGACGTTTTGATGACCAACGTGCCTCTCCAAAGGCCCAGAAGGGAAAATCAATGGATGTGAGGATATTTGAAGGACAGGCTGCTGTTCCGGAGGCTTCCTGAGCATCCCCGCGCTGGGGGACTGCACCGCCCGCGTTGGGGGGGCAGGAAGGGGCCGGGCTCCCCTCCAGCGCCGACACGATGCTCTCGCCGGCGATCACGAGCGGCCAAGATGTTTCCTGCAATTCTTGCCGGCCCTGACCTGGCTTTCGTTATCGAGCCAGGTCCTGCTGCTCAGCACCCACAGCAGCCGGCTATCGCTGACCTTCCCCGGGCTGCAGCATCCCCCGTTATCCCGGTTTATCTGTCCGTGGCTCTCACTTCCTTTGACGTCTTTAGATTAGCATGGAGCAGGGGTGGCTTCGTGGGGTGGATTATACAGGTGAGGAGCAGTGCAGCCTCCTGTGTCCTCGGGAATGACGGGAATGTGCATGGATAACCCCATGAGGTGCTGGAGCAGGGGGGGGAAGCCTGCCCTGCTTCCAGTCAGAGCTGGAAGAGCAACCTAAGATGCTCACGTTGGTCATGAGAAGCTCCTTCACTACCAAATACCTCTATTTAAAATGGCATTGGTGTCAAGTCCTGGCTAGATTTAGGGTGTCCTCGCAAATTCCTGCGAGCCTTGGTGTGGAGTGGGATGTGTGACTCCTCCTCTCCAGGCTGTTGGGGTGCTCAGAGTGAAACCATGGCAGTATCTTAAATCATAGAATCATGGAATGGTTGGGGTTGGAAAGGACCTTAGAGACCATCCAGTTCCACCCCCCTGCCCTGGGCAGGGACACCTCCCACCAGCCCAGGTTGCTCCAAGCCCCGTCCAACCTGGCCTTGAACCCCTCCAGGGATGGGGCAGCCACAGCTTCTCTGGGCAACCTGGGCCAGGGGCTCACCCCCCTCAGAGGGAAATATTTCTTCCTCAGATCTCATCTAAATCACCCTGCCCAACATCAGCCGGGTGCTGTGTCCCTTGCCATGACAAACCAGTGTCCATGGAGGTTCACGCACCCCATTTTGGGACACAGAAACCCCAGAGCTGGAAATGGGGAGCTCCAACTGCCAAACCGAGACCCCCGGAGACCATCCCCCACCGGACTACCCAACCCTACAAAATAACCCAGCACATCTCTGCTGATGGGAGGGGGTCACTGTGCATCTCACCCATTGCCCCACAACACCCACCACCCCACAGCGGCCGATTACACCCCCTCAACCCGCCGGGAGCCGAGCTGCATCGCTGCGCTACCACCCGGCATGGTGGCCTTGGCCCCACAGCACAAATGGCTCGTCCTCGCCAGCCTTTTCCATCCTCCCGCTCCCTATTGTTTGCCGAAGCCCGGCCCTGACCCCAGGTATTTATAACCCCCCTTTCCGGCACGGCATTGTGTGCCGGCAGCCCCGGCGCGCACCCCACGTCCTGGATGAGCCGGGGCTCGACTCCTCGTTTCCTCGTTTTCCTGTTTACGGGGCTCGGGAGGAGCCGGTCGCAGCCACTCCTCGGAGACCTCGGTAAAATCCTATTTATCCTTCCAGCGGAGAGAGAGACAGCGGCTTGGGATGGGTCCGGTGGATCCATAAAGCCCCCGAAATTTGGGAAAAGGTGGGTTGAGCAGGGATGTGCTGTAAGACGTCTTGTCGCTGCTGCAAATGGGTCATGCACGCCGCCAGCTCGCAAACCCTGACGGGTTTGTCCCGAGACCGATCACCCATTGCAGAGGAAAAATGGGTGCTCTCCGTGGGAGAGCGGCTCCCGTGTTGTTTGTCCGTCTGTGGGACCAAACCCTCTCTGTGTTCATTGTCTCCTCCAAGACAGGCGTGTTCTGCCCCAAGCCACAAGATCTGGGCTACCTCAAATCCTTTTCCCTCCCTGAAATGCTGTGTAACCCCAAAACAACATCCAGGCTCAGATTTGGGCCCAAAACGGGCTTTTTCTTCCCTCCTAGAGCAATTTTAGCTCCGTGAACCATGACCGTGGCCATGCCTTGATGCGGGCAAGTCTTGCGCCTACGCTGGATTAGGAAAGGGGGAAAAAAAAAAAAAAAAATAATTCTCCACTCGGCCCTGGTCTCGTGTGCGAAAGGGTTTATTCCAGCAAAAGAGACCTTTTGCCCAAATAGCTTCTATTGTTGGGGGAGGCAAATTAGCAACGCTGGCGAAGGACCTTCGCCGGGGCGCGGGTGCTGCCGAGAGCTCGCAGGCGTTTCCCCCCTCCCCGGCCAGTGACCTCTGCGCCAGAGCCGGGCCAAAACAGGACAAGGTTTGGGCTTCTCTCTGCCGAAGGGATTCGTTTCAGGCTGAAAAATAAATAAATAAATAAATAAATAAATAAATAAAATCCACTTCTTTTTGTTTTTCTTTTGAAAAGGCGCGTCGAGAAAATGTGGGTGCCCGACCCCGGTTTCAGCTGCTTTTGCTTGGGTGGGGTGGACGAGGGGTGAGGGTCCCCCAGCCGCCACCGTGGTGCTGTGGGAGGCACATCCCGGCGGAGAGCCGAGGCAGAGGGAAAAGGCGTTTTCCTCGTGCCGAAAAAGAGGGTGAAGTTGCAAAAAGGAGGCAAACCCAGCCCTTGGGTTTGCTCCGAGTAGGTTGTGATCAGCAGGTCGGGCAGAAGGGTGGCCCGTTCCCACCATCGCCCCCTCTGCGCTGCGCGGGGGGGGTGACTTCTCCCCATTTTTTCCACTTTTTTTTTTTTGCCTAAAGGGAGACATCGCTAACGCCACAGTTTGCAAAGGTTACACCCAGGGCCAGGCTCCGTCGCCCCCCATCCGACATCCTCATTAGCACCGTCCCCTCCCGCCGCCCAAACCACCCCCCCCCCACCCGGTGCGGTCCCAGCATTTTTAATGTTTAATTCCCCAGCAGCGGGAATTAAAACAAAGCCAAACAAGAACCCTCCCGGCGTTAATCTAACCCTTGCAAAAGCTGGGTGGAGCGAGCGCTCCAGGAAACCCCCATTCAAAGCCAGCCATTAGTCAAAACGCTGGATAAATAATTATCTTTGCTGCCGGTTGCCCAGCCCTCAACCTCTGGGTCCAGGTGGGGACGTCAATCCCGGCGGCTACTCATCGCTGGAGGAACACCAGTCGCTTTCCCCCCACACACACACCCCACCCCGACTCCGACGTGCAAACAGCGGCGTGCGAACAATAGCCTTGCGTCACCCCCGGTCCCACCGCCGCGGCTCATGAAGCTCCAATATTTGTGGGGTTTTTGTTTTGTTTTTTGTTTTTGTTTTTTTTTTTCCCGGTCCTGATGGAGAATGACCCCCCGAAATCCCACCTGGAGCCCCGGCTGGGCTCTCAGATGTGCAGAGCCCGCGGCTGTCACTTAACACTTATTCTTTATCTGGCTATGACAGGCAAAGCAAATATATACTTCCAGATGTTTCCTACCCCGGAGCCCAGCCCATGGTTTTTGGGGATTTTTCAGCGCTGGGCTGCCCATTGGGCCAGGCTGGGGGTGGGTTCGTCCACGGAGGCGGGGGGGGGGGGAGCAGCCACCCGCAAAAATTGATTTTTTTCACCAAAAAAAAAAAAAAATTTTTGAAAAAAAGCCCCAACCCCCCCCAAATTCCATAGAGCTCCCATTAATCGATATTTAATAGCAAAATAAAATCTCACGTGTTTTCTTATTAGGTCATTGGCATCACTGTTTGTGAGGTTCAGGGCAGGGGAGAGGGATGGATAACGGGAATAATCCCCCGGAAGGGAGTCGGTAGAAGCGTCACCGCATCACGACAGCGTCCATCAGAGCTGGCTTTCGCGAGGAAACCGAATTTCCTTCGCCGGGGACGGTAACGCGCTGGAAACCCAGCTGAAGGCTTGCCACTCCATGGTTTTCACCAGTCACTGGTAGGAACGGGACTGAAGCAGCTCCAGGTATGATTTCGGATGTGTTGGTCTGGGCAAAAGCAGAGCTCATGAGAAAAAAAAAAAATCTTAAAAGTAGACTTTGGTTTTCATTTGGAATTTTATTTTAATTCTGAAACAACACCGTGTATGCATTTTCCACGGAAAGCCCGCCTCTGGGTGTCACCATCTCCGAGGTGGAGCTGGTGAACCAGATCCAAACATCCCACCCACGTCCCGGCAGGAGGGAGGTCCTGCTGCCAGCGTAGGCTGAGGTTTCTTGGTGCTGTGACTAGTTACTCATCCGCTAAACGTTGGTGCGAAATGAGCTTTCCCTTAGCACCGTGCACCCGTCTCCGGTGAAAATCCCACCCTGCACCAGCTTCACCCCCCTGAAAGTCCTCCCGTGAACAAGCGGCAGCTGGGGAAGGAGAGCGGTTTCTTGAAGCAGGGTGACACTTCTTGGTGAAAGAAATTGTGCAGCAAGGGACATGGGGGTTGGGTGTTACGGGTATTTACAGCTGGGAAAATGTGCATTTTGTGAGGACAAAGAGAAAGGATGGTGCTGGTGACACACCTGAGATGAGCAGGGAAATCACAGCTGATGTAGCTTGAGGTTGGAGATCCACCATCCTTCCAGATGGTAGCCAGGCTGCTTCTGAAAGAGCTCTGAGATCCTGCCACGGGTTTACCCCAAGTATTTCCTCCCTGAATTAATTCTACCCTTGGACTTCCCTTACGCAAGGACTAAGGCTGAGTCCTTACGCAAGTCCCCGGCTGCATCGATGCTCCTGGTGCTGTTGATGAGGTCCGTGGAGATGCCCCCATCACCTTCTGACCTTTCCCTCATTTGGAGGAAAAATATAGTTCCTACCTAGATCTGAAACCTACAGTCAGGGGAAACAAACTCCATCTCTAAGCAATAAGGAGAAGCAGAGAGAGCGAGCGCAGGTCACACATTGATGGGGTAATTAAAGAAACCCTACAGTTCTTCCATGTCCAAAGGAGACTTCCCGAAGCCTTCGTGCACTGCGGGACATTGAGCCCAGCTGGGTCCGTGTTGAACATCTAAAAGGATCTGAAGTAAAGTGACTGGAAAAGAAAAGCTCTTTCTTTTGCTGACTGGTTGGTGGAGGCACCAAGGCTGTAGCTACGGGAAGTGGAATTTCCCTTTATTTATATTCAGGTCATTAGAAAGAAACCTTGAGAGTTGTGGCTTTCTTTATCTCCTGGTCTTCTAGATGAAAGGGTGGACAAGTGCTCGGTGAGGTGCGCAGTCGTGTTTGTTTGCTAAGGGTGGGATCCATCTTGCTCGGTACAGGTCACCTTGGGTTGAGACGTCTCTGTGGGGCTAATGGCCAGGATTTTGTGGGGACACGGCTGCAGGGCTCCAAAATCGGCCCCTTGAAACTACTGGAGTCGTTTCAAACCGCTCTGCAACTGCAGAAGTGGCTGTTGGGTGGAGGTGGCCCCACATGCCACGTCCTCACCATGCCGAGCGAGGGGGGTTTGGGCTACGCGGGGAGAAAACCACCGGGGCACGCAGGTTTAATTTCCCCCCCAGCCTCTCCTGAGATGAAGGAGAAATAAATCTCAGCTCTTCGGCCACAGCACCCGTGGGGTTCGGTTCCTCTTGGATCACCCAAAGGCCATGGAGCCGCCGCCATGTCTCCCAGGTCTTGCTCCTTGTACATCCCGGCGTCTGCACAAAGCCACGTCGCAGCCTCCCACGCGCTCCCCTTGCCTTGCTGCTGTGACTCAGGAAACCAGAGCCTCCCTGTTTGTAAACTCAGCAGCTTTTATCAGAGCCCGGGCCCCAGCGCAGGGTAAGGGGGGAGAGGACACAAGCTGCTTTGTTGTGCAGGCAGGCTGGAAGGAAGGAGATGGCATGAGACCTAAAAAATGTCCCCAAGCCACAGCTGGACTCACGGAGTCCGCACGATGCACCACTGCCCGTATAAACCCACCCATTTTACAGATGGGGAAAGTGAGGCAGGGCGTTACGAGAGAAATAATGAGAGGCCGTGGCCTGAAAAAACTGCTTAACCTTTCAAATTTATTTCAGAAAGCCACCTAAATTCTGTGTATCTGGTCCAGGCTGGTGGCTCTCACCAGAGATGGGCTGGCTGGGGCTTTTTTTTTCCCGAATGTAGGTAGGCTTTCAAAGCAATTTGGCTCATGCCTAACCACACCGTGCTCTTATTCACGCCGCTGAGACTCTGCTGGCTCTGTGGTCTTCGCTGCAGCGTAGCAGAGAGCAAAGACTTTGCGAGGCACGTCTACCCGTCCCCATCCTCCTCCCCCGGGCTTGGCCCTGAAATTTCTGCTGCGTAACATCACGTATTTATTTTTAATATAACTTTATATACGCTTAGGATAGTGCTACGGCGCTCGCAAAGGCGGCTTTTCTTCTCTGGGGAAGGGATGGCTTTGGCGTGGGTACGGCAAGAAATGCCGGAGGAAATCCCAGATGCTTTGGGATGGAGCAATTCCAGGATCGGGCCCCCCAAGGGTGATCCAAAATTGTCTGGAGGGCGATTTACTTTGCCCACGGCAGGGGAAGAGATAGGGTTTATAGGATGGGTTTTCCTTCCTCTAAACAGAGCTCGAGAGCAGCTCTGCTGCCCTTCAAGCCCAGGATGAAGCTCCAGGATAAACAGGAACATTGCAGGGATCCGACGGGAAAAGGGATTTGGAGGAGCAGGAGAGCTCCGGGTGAGGACAAATGGGAGATCTTGGCGGCAGCGATGGGAAGAAGCCAACGACAGGGATTTGTGGACTATGTTTGTGGATGTTTAGAAGCTGGAAAATCAGCGGAGATGCCAAATCCCACAAACTCCTACCCTTTTTTTTTTTGCCCCCCGCTCTGAAGCGGAGGTGCCCAGCATGCAGGAAGGAAGAGAAAGAAGGGTTGGAGGGGGGAAAAATGGTCCATGATGCTGGCTGGCATGGGATGGGGAAGCTTTGCAGAGCCATTCAGCCCTGAAATGGGAGAATTTGGGGAAGAAATTCCCTTTTTTTGGCAAAAATTTCTCTCTTTTTTTTTTTTTTTTTTTTTGTTTCCTTCTTGATTAACCATTACTTCTGTTGGGGAAGGAAACTAATCCCCTAGAAATTTATGAGATTTCAATAAAAACCAGATCCCTGCCCTTCCTCGGATCCAGCAAAACCTCTTGCATCCCTTTGTGTTGCAACATCCCTCTCCCTGCCCCAGGACAACAGAAGTCACTTCCCCACCAGCCCTTCCAGAAACCTTCCCAAGCCTTGCTTGGATCATCCAGGCCACGGGGAACCGGGACGAGCAGAAGATTGTTAGACGGGAGGACGAAGGCCCCGCGAGAAGGAGGGGTGTGTGGCGCAGTGACGTCTCCCCACTGTATGCACCCGTGGGGCATGGGGACGTCGGAACGGGACCCTTGGCGGGTGGCTCCGGGGAGGTCGGCAAAAGCCCGTGGAAATCCAATATCTCCGCTAAAACCTGGCTCTGGAGATGTTTAGTTTGAAGCCAGGTTACCTGGGGACGCATCCAAAAATGCTCATCAATATCTTCACGCCAGCATCACTGCAATGCCACCAGGCTTGGAGAAGCACCCTCAGGGAGCTTGTCCCGTTCCTGCCTCAGTTTCCCCACCAATTCAGTCAGGAGTAATAATAATCTTTTCCACCCCAGCTCAGTGAACGCCTGCAGGGCACAAGGGATGTATATAATAAATGCTCTTTTTTAACACCGTTCTGGCATTCAGCATCTTCATAAGAACGGAGCCAACCAACAGGCGCCTCTGCACCGCGAGCCATGAGAAAACCATTGCGGAGCCCTTTGGGGGGGGGAACGGGCATGGAGAGAAGTTTGCCTTGTTTTGTTTCCCAGTGTTTTCTTCTGTTTTCCAGTGCACTTCAAAGCTTGGGTGAATATAATCAGGTCCCTACATTTTTTTCCTCCGGTGGCGGTAACCCCTTTGCACCCACACGCCGAGCAGAGAAGGGTGGAGAAGGGCCATGTATCCACCAAGCCGCATCTGCAGCTGGCAGACGTGACCTGCCAATCTTGATAGGCGAAAGGTGCTTTGGAAAAAGAAGAAATTCCAGGGAAATTAAGGAGGAAAGCAGCAGGATGCCGTGCCCTGAATTGCCCCACCGGCTGAAGAGAGCTGGGATGAAGCTTCCCCATCCTCTGCAGCCCCTGGGACAGGACCACGCGCATCTCCAGAAGTTTTGTGTATATAGCCCGGCTGTAAAGAACAGGTTAATTTGGGAATTCCAGGATAAATTTCCTACCCAGGTCAGTGCACTGCATCCTCTAAAGTTTATAAATCTCTTAACTCAGGACTGCTAAGCTAATTACAGCTGGTTACCCTTCCAGCTAATAAAATATTTGTCGTTTTTAAAGCATGTGGGAGTTTTTCTTCAGCTTAACCAAATCACCCTGACAATTCCTTCAACTAAAGAGATTCCCAGCAGCATTTTTGCCAGAGATAGGAAAAATCTGATTGCGTGAGATGACAGAAAGGCGCGTTCCTGCAGTTTTCCCGGCGGGAGCATAAGGCGGTGGATGGAAGCGCTGCGCGGCTGCGTCGCTCCAGCCATCGCTCCCGTCAATAATCCAGCAGCGGGGATGGAGGCGCGAGGAAATTCGGGGTTTGAACCTGCAGAGACCCATTGGACGCTTGGGTTCGAGGAGATACAGCACTTTGGCTTCATCCTTAAGCCAAGTCTTGCTGAGCCTGGGAGGATTTAAGTTCACTTGGCTGTTTTTTGGGTATTTTTCAGCTCCTGGTGTGCTTGAGACATGTTAATTCAGGAAAGGGAAGCAAAGCCTTTTGAATGAGTTTCTGCATCTAAAGAGAGCTTGCCCCCCCCCCCTTCTATCTTCTCTTATTTTTTAATGGACTTAATAAAAAAAGGAAATGTATTGGCCAAGTCCAGCCCATGTGTTTTTAATAACTCAATTTAATTAACATCTCCCAAACTGTCTTATTAAAACTAAATTAAATCCTTATTTGAGATGTTTAATAGATCGCGCAGACTTTGTGCAGAGACAACGGCAGCTGTGGGAGTGCCAGAAAAAGGAGCTGAGATTTTCCTTGCTCACCTTTGCAGACTTGCTCCTTCCCCCATTTCCAGGCCACAATCCGGGTCTCCTGCCGGGATAAATCAGCGCTAATTCCCTGGGGCTGGAGAGAACCAGGGGGTAGAAAAGGGCAGTAACTCCCCGGCTCCGTCGTCGATCCTGGAAGGCAACAAAAACTGACAACACAGCAAATCATGCAGAAAATACAGCTCTTCCCATGGTGTTTTCTATTTCTCCAAACCGCTTTTCGATTTAAAAAAAGGAGGGTGCTCAGGTTAAATAAGAGTTATCCCAATAATCGCACCGTTTGCGATACACACTGCATGGGAAAAGAGCTGGGCTTTGGGTTTTGCTGGAAACAAGTCATTTTTTTTGAAGAGAAAGAGGGAAGAGCAAGAAAATACCAGTTTCTTGTGCAAACGTGTGCTCTCAACAAGTCAGCAGGAAAGAGCCGGCTCCACCACCCTCATCTTTTGTTGAGAAGCTGGTGCCTTCTCCTTGTGCCTCGTCCCCATCATCTCATCCTTCTGTGCCCTTTTCTGCTTACTTTCCTTTGCTTCTTTTCCACTTTCCGTGGTTTTTTTTTTACCTTTGAGGTGAGGGGGGGGGGACGACGACCTCCCCTCGCCCAGCTTTTGCGGCTGCTCACACTCCACAAAACGTCTGGCCACGTGCTTCTCATCACGCTTTTCCCACCAGGACCTCCAAAGCCCGAGAGCCAACCAAGAGGGCGCCTGCTTTCCGTCACACCTGCCAGGCAGGGCTTAGATCTCCTCCAGTTTTAAGACACGTCGGTCCATTAAACGTATCCAACCAGATTAAAACCATGTCCAAACAACCCTCGCTCGTGGCCGCCGTGGCCCAGCGGGTTGGAGTTCAAAGGAGCTTGTTGGGGGCGATGGCCTGAGATTGCACGGCCCGGAGCCGTTGGCGAGGACGCCTTGGACCTCATGGTCAGACGGACAGGCTTGAAACGCTCGCTGGTGTTTTTATTCGCCGTCTGCCGGCTCATGTCGACCACCGAGGTGATGTCAAACACATGGCCGGGCTCTTCCCCCACGCTCTGGATGGATGGGCTGGGTAGCAGGGTTCAGCTACTGCTTTTTTCCCTGCAGGAACGCAGGGAGCTGCCCCGGCTGGATGGGGAGCACCCGTAATGGTGGGAATGGCCAGCCCCAGGAGATAACGTCAGTCTGGAAAACGTCTCCACTAAACGCAGAAGACACGGGGCAAAACAGCAGATGCAAAGGCCACGGGAGTCGGGGAGAGTCCTGCAAGTGGGCTCAAATCCCTTAAATCCAGCTGGGCAGAAGGTCAGCTCCGAGAGGGGCTGGAAAGTCCCACTCCCTGGTGGGGGAACGGAGCCTGGTTTCCCCGGGCACACAGCAGCAGTGGAAAGTCCGTGCGATTCATTTATTTGTGAGCCCAGAAGATACCCCACACCCATCAAAACCGACAGCACGTCTCAGCCAAGAGCACAGGGCGGGCAGGGGAGGGCTGCCAAGGTGGGTCGGGCACAGGACTCCAGCACCGGCCCCCCCAAAAGTATTAAAAACGAAAACATATTTAAAAACGCGGTAAGCAGTTAAAAAGCCGTTGTTCCCTCATTCTGCTTTAAGAGAGCAACTCTTGAGCCGGCAGCTGGTCGTTTTGCAGTTGTGTTGGCAATGAGTTTCCAACCTCGTGGCCGTTCCCGCTGACGTGCGTGGAGTTGTATCACCTGGAAATCTGCTCCAAAATGTGTGTCGAGCAACACTGTTTACCGACGGGTTTTTTTTTTTTTTAATCCTCCATTTACAGCTCCTCTGATGCAAAGCTACGCTGAAATCTGTAAAATCATCTTGAAAAAAAAAAAAAAAAAGCCTTTGTAAGTGGAAGGAGATTTGAATCACCGAGTGCTGGAAAACTTCTCTCATCTATTTGTTCCTGGGGCTTGACATCTCCAAAAAAAAAAAGAAAAAGAAAAAAAAAAGAAAAGAGATAACCAACCACTTTTTCCAAAGCCAAAGAGAGGGTCTGAAAAGGTTAATCCCGGCACAACTTTACCATCAGCCCTTCTGGAAGCCGTGTCCCCATCGGGAAACGTTCTCTTCGGTTGGGTTCATTATCTGCGGTTGGGTTGGGGTGGCCCTGGACGCTCTGCTGTGGGGCGGGGGGAGGCTTAGCCCCTGCGCTGCGTTTGCACCGCAACTCCTTTTAACGGGGGGGAGATAACGATCGTGTGATAATTGCCTCGGAGCAGGGAAAAGATAAATTTTCGTGGTTTCTCTGCCATTGCTTGTACAGCTCCAGCCTTGCGCCGACGCCGCTGGGGGGAAAACCTCCCTTTTCCCTAAAAAATCATTAAAAAGATTGACGGAAAACCATTGCTGGGCGTTTTTCTTATACGGCGCCTTCAAGGGGCAGCCCGTGACTTCTCCCAGTGAGGATTTTGGGGTATTTTCTTCTCATCTCGGTTTTAGGGAGGCGTGGGGTGGCGTGCGGTGATGGCTTCAGCAAATGGCGGCATCTCCATTGGCTTTGGCCCGGAGACCCTGAGCGTTTCGGATGAAACATGGTGGCGTTTCAAAGCCGGAGCTCGAGCTAGAAGGGTGATTTAAAACCCGAGCTCTACAGGTTTTAAAGCTCTTATTTTCTTTCTGTAAAGTGTCCTTAGAGCCTCTTACTTCTCAGTATCAAAAATCTGCTTTTCTCTTTCCTGGTAATTCAGATTTATAGCTCTTTAGTTAAGGCAACCCTTCCAGCATCCCAAGCAGGCTGGCTGCCATCATTAAGGACGCGCTTACAGAAACTCAGGCAAAAGAGGAAAGAAACGTAGACATTATTCTCCTCTTTTTTAAAAAACCCCTTTCCCCTCTCTGCCACCTCGGCCTTTTTCATCTGTTTCTTTTCCTTTCGCAGAGCGGTGGGTTGCCGGCGCGGTTCAACCTTTTCATTTTCCAGTTGAGCTTTTTCATTTCAAAGAAAAATTTTCAGTCTTTAAAAAACAAAACAAAACAAAACAAAACAAAAAAAAAAACCCACAAACATTTCCAGGGAAATGGCACGGTAAAAAATATAAATCACTGTCTTAAGTGAAAAATAGCTGTAAAAAACAAAGTTACAGACACTTACTGACCCACTTCTGTACAATGGCGATATGCAACCGTCCTCTTGGGTTTTATTTTTTGGGGTTGATTTTTTTTCTCTTCCCCAAGCTGCCTTCCTTCCCCCCCAGGACCTTTTTAATGGTGTGAGCACCACGAAGCGCCCGTGGAAGTGGGGTCCCCTCGCGTGGTCCCCCGCAGCTTCTCCCTCTCGCCTTCTCAGCGCCATAACCTGAACTTCCCAGGGCAAACCAGAGCAACCATCAAAGCCGGGGGCAGTCGGGGCTGGTGCGCAGAAGCCGGGGGCTGGTTTCAAGGGTTTCAGGAGGCGAAATCCCCCCCAGCGAATCCCCAGTTTGAAGCAGAGGTTAACGTGGCCATTTATAGATGGGAGCAGAGATTAGACATGTTGAAAGGGGACAGGAGGAGGAACCCAGCGTTGCTTTTGATCCCTCTCCGCCATTCCCCCAAAAGCCACCATGTGCCCAGCACCTGATAAACGCTATTTATAAACCTGGAGGAGGAGAAGGGTGGCCATAAATCCTCTTGCTTTCCTTCTCTCTACGGACCGAGAGGAAAATTAAAACCATGCGCTTAATTTCTGAAGGATACCCCATCCTCCTGCCCAAGGACAGAGGTGGCCCTGGGGACCTTCCCAACTGGACCCGGTGATAACTGAGTATGTCGGGAGGTGAAATCCACACACTGGTGAGGATGATGTTTCCCCTGGGTGAGACATTGCCCTATGAAACTAGCAGGGAAGAAATTTTACTGCTGTTTTGGTGGGGTTTCACGTGAAAAAACAAGGCTCCAGGGCCATAAATTTCGCTGCTGAACCTCCATCTCCACCACTCCTTTGAGGACCGTATCCCCTCATGTCATTGCCAAAACCATTTTATTGGGAAGCAGAAAGCTGATCGCTTTGGGTAGGAAGCCAAACCCTTGATTTTACCAGACAGGAACCACAGAGTTTCCACTAGGCTCATGGAAGCTGCGGTGGAGATTCTCTGATGTCTAATAAGGGGTTGAGTTTGTGCTGCAGCTCAGCAACTTCTACGCTCGTGATAAATTTGGTCGACGGACCCAAAATTCGGGGTGAAAAGGTGGATGCCAAGCAGGCAGCATGCTCCTACGACACCCAGGCCCAGCGATGCACGGCACCGTGCTGGAGCGACGATGCCCCCCGCTAACGCGGATCTGATGGGGAAAGCTGCTTTCTTCGGGAGCAAAGGGTCAAAGGCCAGTGCCACCAAATGTGACCCACACAGATGACCTCGTGCGGGGGCGAGGAGCACATCCAGACCCCAAAACTCATCGCGGGGGCATTGGAGGCGGCGACATGGGGAGATGGGGAGGGTGCGGTGCTCCCTCCTCCGTCCCCGCCAGGGTGAAAGGGGAGATGTGCTGGGCAGAGCCAGTGACCCAAAAGGCCACGGGAGAAGTAGGACCAGATGTTAAACAGAAGCTCGCAGTGTTGCTGTGGCCAGCAGGAGCCTGCCCCGGAGGAAATGACCCCGCGTAAGATGCATTGTCACCAAAATTTCTTAACATGAGATGGCGGCTAACTGATTCGGACGAGCTGCCCAGGGGCGGCAGCTGCTAAAAATACCAGGAGGCAGAAAAAACTGGCTCCTCCTGGCCCTGCAAAAATGGTGCCAGTGGGAATTCACCGTGCTCTTTGCACGGCAATGGGAATGGGACTCTCATCCAGTTTGGTTTTGGTTTTTTTTCCCATTCCTCCATCCTTTCCATTGGGGCTGTTCAGTTCCACGCCCCTGACCTAAAATCCAGAGGCTGGCGATCCCTTCTGCCAAAAAAAAAGAAAAAAAAAAACACCCAAAAAAACCCAGAGAAGTGCTTTTTTATATCATTTTTAAGATGGGGAAACTGAGGCACGGAGCAGGGATGGATATTGCCCTCCCTTTCATATCCTGGGGTTGAGACAAGGCATTTTGTGCCAGCTTTCATGCAATCCGGGCCAAAATAAAGGCTAATGCCCGGGTCCCCATGGACACGTGCAATGCCCCCCACCTGGAGCGATGCCACCCTCCGCTGTGCTGCCCAAATCCATTTGCATCCCCTTTCTCTCTGCCAGAGGAAAAATAAATAAATCAAATAAACCCAGTCGCCAAAAGCCCTCCTAAAAGCCCGAGTTCTCACGGTCGGCAGCAACCGGCCGGCAGTGAGGAGCCTCCCTGCAGTGCTTTCCTTGGAAAAATTGGGGTTTTTTTTTTATTGGGGTAGGATAATCGGAGCGAAAAAAAAAGGGCTTATTTCAAAGCCGCAAGTCTCACCGTGAAGAACCCAACGTGGTCACAGACAGAGCCTGCCGGAACCACGTTTTCGGGAGGTAGTTGGGCATAAAATGGGGAAAAGCGGCAAAAGGAAAAGGGAAAAAAGGTAAAATATCCTCCAGCGCCATCCAAGGATTTCCTAAGCCTCCCGGACCGGGCTGCGCGCGCAGGAAAAGAGCAATAATTCAGTAAATAGGAGCGGGATTTCAAGCATTGGGAAAAGCAGCGTCTGAAGTTTCCAGAAACGTCCCACAGCACCTGCGTAATATTTTTTCTTGCTGCCTTCCCCCTAATTGCATCCATCTGGGACGGAGTATCTCTTTCAACGCCGCAGTGCGTGGGCAGGAACCATCGGGTTTTGCCCCATTTTTTTCTCACAGATGGCAGATAAACATGACCTCTTCCCTCGGAGAGGCTCTTAGATGCTACGACGCCGCGAGCACACGGTATTATTCTTACGGCGCTTTCAACGGAGCCTTTAGGAATGAACGTTTTACAAAATGAATTATTTTCGTTCTCTTTTCTTCGTGTTTTTGGGAAAGGGGGGAAGCTGCTGAAGAGAAAAAGGAGAGAGCAACCTCAGCTTTCCTTTTTTTTTCCCCCAGGAGCATCACCAGGGGATACGGGCACTTGCTGCCAACTCCTGCGCCTGGCTGCGTGCCTCAGTTTCCCCGCTTGTCTTAAGGAGACGCTAAAACATCGTGCTTAGGTGAGATTTGCCCAAAAAACCCAACATGCTTAAAGTAACATTTCCATGTGCTGGTATGATGTTCCCTCTGCCAGACCAGCGTCAAACCAACAGGAATTTAAAGAGAAAGAGAAGCCGGTCCTGTTACACTCCGAAACCTCTGCTAGAGGGATAGCTCCTACGAGACAAGGGACTGGGGGGGTGGGGGGGGGGGGTGGGATGTTTGGAGTTCAGCATCCCCCCAGGGAACAGCATGAGGCTGCAGCGGGGGCTGGGATTGTCATCACATTTTTTTAACGTTTCTCTAAAACATCCAAGTTTTCTGCTGGTGGGAAAAAGCTGCAGCGAGGGAGGACGGTTGTCCGGGGGGTCTGGGGTGGGGTTTTTTTTTCCTGATTGCAATTTTCTTTGTATGGACATCAAGCCCTGATGCTCCAAAACACCCCAGTGACGGGGATGCTTACGGACCCCGAGTGGAAAACAATCCTTTTGCTTTTTGACGCCACCCGATAAAGTCGTGGAGAGATTTATCTCCCCATCAGGAGCCTCTGTCAATGGCTTCCCAAACACTAGGGAGAGGAGATCATTTAGCTGCCATTTCGGTGAAACCTCATTAAGTGTTTCGAGATTCCATCTCTCCTAAGTGCTCGTAGGGTCCCTGCCACTGCAATTAGTCGCATGGTGATCTTTTACTGAGCTCATCCCGCATCACACAGCCGGAGAAGGGGGAAAGATCCAAACGTGAGATCCCCAGGGATGGAGAAGGGTTGGGAGCGAGGATTAGAGACCCAGCCCTTCGGGTGACATCTCTGTGTCTCATGGCGAAAAGTTTGGGATGAGATGTTCCAACACCAAGTGGTGGCACCTGAAGCACTGGCGGGACTCACGGGGGTCTCGTAGGATGCTGCGGCTCTGATGCCACCCTTTGCACCCATGTGCCATGAAACCACTCGCCAACTGGATCAGAGGAGGCTTTTCTCTGCCCCAAGGTCCTACCTGCTCCCCCCAGCCTTGCGCAGGGAGCGGGAAGAGCTGCTCAGGGAGGCAGAGGAGGGAGGAAGAGGAGGGAGGTTCAGGGCCAGAAGATCGCTGAGGTTTCTGCTCTTGTTGTTTCTATTTTTACTCCCTTTATGTTTTTCCGATTTCGAAATTCCACTTAAAAAAAAAAAAAAAAAAAGAAAAAAGAAAAAAAAAAGAAATAAAGCCCTGCCTGGAATTTCTTTCATGCCCCGTTCTCAGCCTGCGTGCGTATTTCCCAACGCGTCGTCAAGGGTCGCATTGACTCAGCGGGGACAAGAGCCAGCTCTGGTTTCTATTACCAGTGATTAATGCCAGGGAACATGTTTAGACTCCCAGGGCTTACACGCTGCTCAGGGACTCGGGGAATTTTTGGTACCCGCTCTGGTAAAACCCTTCATTCCTAGGGGGCAGCCGGGTTCACGTTACCGGCCGGCATTTTGAAGTCGGCTCCCTGGGAGGGTGGGAGCGGGACGGCGGGGCAGGGCACCCTGAGTCCCGGCGGCTGCTGGGGCACCCCCCGCTTTCCCTGCTCTCTGCGGAGGATTTCTTCATGCTCAGGTCCTGGTTTCTTCCGTGGGAAACCCAGTGGTGCCATACGGGGAGGAATGGGAGTGAGCGGCGGCAAGAGGTTTGCAATGGCAACCGCGAAACCAAGCAGATCAAAGCAATATTCCTCCTTCCCTGCCTGCCAATAAAGTCCTGGGGACATCCAGAAATAACCTCCGGGACCAGCATCTTCTTCACCCCCAGCAATTTTCAGCTAACTTCCATCCCTTCCCTACCAAAAGGATCACTAAATCCAATTTCGCTTTATTCCTTATGGGTTTATTTGCTTTACTTAGTTCAAATTGCAAAGACCGGAGCTGGTTGGTCCCAAATCCTAAATGGATGAGGAGGAATCAGGAAAGCTGGGAAGATCTTCAGGGCCATGGGATCAAAGAAATGCTGGCCGGCCCGTGCACGTCAGTCTCGGGGTTAGGAGCCCCCGTGGTCCCGCGCTTGGGCTTCAGAGGTGAAGCCACTTCTGCCCTGGGAGGGTTAAACCCCACGTTCCCCTCTCCCGAAGGGACAATGACAATCCCAGGCGTGCTCATAAAGCTTTCCCCATGCTGGGTTAATTGGATTAGCCCCAGGAGGAAATGCCCACACTCCCCAAACTCCTTCTCCAACAGATGTTCAAATAACACCGCATTAAAAAAATAAAGTTTCCTCTTCCAGGTAGCTTTAGCTGTCAGCGATGCAGGGGTGAAGTTTATCCTTTTGCTCTTGACGGTATAAATCCTTTCCTGGGCTTCGGGCCAAGGCAGCTGCTGTTGAGGGGCCGATAGATGCTCGGAGAGTTAATTCCTGCTGCCCTCACACCAGCCAGCCTGGACCTACAGGGGGAAAAACCCCAAATGCCTTGAAATCCCATGGGATTGACTGGTTTCCAGCTCCTGGAAACAGGACTTCTCCCTGCCCACAGGAGAAAAACAAGGCGGCCCTGGGGGCACGTGTATTATCTGGGGTACATGGGTGGCATTGCCATGCAGGACCTCGGCAGGTTGGTTGGGTCACCTCTCTCCACCCAGGCAGATGGAGGTATCCATCCCTCTCAGTTGCCTCCAAAGCTTCGGATGGCCACTAAAAATTCTAGCACTGACCTCCCACAGCCCCTGCAGTGGATTGAAAACCCCTTTAGAAACCCCATTGACTGCGATTTTTTTCTGAACATTTTCCATTTTCACCTCCATTCCCTCCTCCTTCCAAAAGGATCCTCAAGGCTGGGCTGTCTTTGGAGAGAAGAGATTTCTGCCGCCCAAAATAACGGCACAGGGTTGCTTACAGACCTGGGAGAGGTTCCGGTGACCAAATCGTACCTGACTTAGTGCCACAGGCAACTTTTATCTCCTTTACCTGCTTATCCCTATGCCTACTGGTGATGGGCAACTTCTTTCTCACCTCAATCCTATCAATGTTGCATTATCAGCTTCATCTCAAGAAGATGCAGCTCTTTACACCTCCCCATGGTCAGCTCTACCCAAGCTTTTGCCATCATCGTATTGGAGGGTTACAGCAAGGTCAGGACTTGGTTTTGCAAGCGGAAAGGGCTACGAGATGCGGAAAGGATGGAAGAAAGAGCCCCTGTGCCATGCCGGGAAAGCTGCTTGGGTTACAGACTCCAGTACCGCCAGGCTTTGGGAGAGAAAGATGCTGGGATTTTGGGGGAGAGCGGGTCAAAACAGGTTTTGATTGAATTTGGTTCCTCTCCACCCCGGCAAATTGTTATTTTTCAGCTACAAATCAAACTCTACCCGATTTATTCCCACACAGAGTATTTCTGTGTGACTCTGTGTTGATCCCTTCCCCTCTTTTGGACTGTCAATCCCAGAATTTCTATGGAAAGCAGACATCTTTTTAAAAAACCTACCAATTTATCATAAATCCCATTCTTCACCTAGAAAACTGGCTTGAGGGATTGTTGCCTTTTCCAGGAATGCAAATTATGTCCTTTTCAGGCTTTCCTTTCATTCAGCAGTTCAAGCCACCAAGAAGCTGGCAGAGCCGTGGGGCTGCAGGGTAGACATGTCCTGCTCCTCTGAGCATCCGGCATGGAAGAGGAGAGCAAGCTGGGGTTGCGTTGGCCCGTTCAACTCTGCTTGAGGTCATGGTCCCTTGCGTTCTTCCTCCATTCCTGGAAAGCAGATGGATATTGTCTTCTCCATCCTGCCTTTCAAGCCAGGCTTCTTGCTTCCCAGCCCGTCCCACGCTCTCCTGCGTGGAGTCTGAGCAACCAGCTCAACCCCAGTTTTGCTCCGTTGGTGATGGGGATGAAGAGCCAACATTGCCTCCTCCCAACTGTGCTCCTAAATAATAACACACACACACACACACACACAACCGCGTACTTCCCGCTGACTCCGGCGAGACCTCTTGTCTGCTTCCCCCCGTGTCCTTCATGGGGAGAGAGAAAGTGGTGGGAAAGTTATTTCCCAGGGCACCCAGCCGGCTGCGGCAGAGTCTTCAGGCTTGGAACAATGCTTGGAAGGGAAGATGGGGAAAAAATAGACTGGGATGACGGTGTAGGGACTTATCCAAGTAGCAGCAGTGCATAGTTTGTGGTGGAAATGTCCTAGAGTTATTTCCTACAGAAATCTGGTTTAGGTTAGGCTGCCCCGCTAGCAGGCTGAGATCTTCACAGCTCCCAGTTCCTTTGCTGGACTTTCATTCATTAACCACCAGCATTTCTGCTACAGGCTTTGCTTTTCCCAAAGGAGAACTGTTGGACTGCTGCCTGGTGGGTTTTCTAAGGGATGTTCTCAAAAACGTATTTGCTGGTGGCTGGGATTTCATCCATAGGAGGACACCATGGGACTCCTCACCTGGACGTGCAGGACTGGCGTCCCCCAAGATCGCATCTTCACTCTTACCATCCATCACATCCCTGTGCTGCGGCTTCAAGAACGAGTCAGGGACTGTGCCAGAGATTCTGATGGCTGCAGTTGGGTGAGATGAAGCTCATGGAGAGGGTTTGTCCAGCAGAAATGGGGACATGCACGGCTTGGACCTCACTGCTGCCAGAGCGTGACAAGAAAAGCAAATGGGCAACTGAGTCTGGGACTTCTCCAGTGACTCTCAGCGTCTTGGGGAGGGAAACAGGGAAGGTAAGACCTGAACTCCCATTTGTCAGCGCTTCTAATATCTGCAAGGACATGAAGCTTATCTACTAGGTGTGTTTTGAACAAATCAGCCCTTGCTGGTTTCATCACTCATCACCACCTTCACCACTCATAAGACGTGCACGCGGGAAAGCACCAGCATTTTTTCCCCTTGCACCTTCATTCACGTCACTAAGTTTGGACCCCTCTCTCCGTAGCTCCATCAGCTCCTACTCATAACACCGTGCTGTAAACGTTGGGACCCCACTTGGGAGGGCGCTGCACAGCCCTGCTTTTCCCAGACAACGTCACCAGTGCTCTGCGAAAAGCCGCCCTCTTCGAAGCATCTGGAAGTTGAGTGCACAGAAGTTGGTCGGTCAAAAACCACAAGTCATTTTTATCCACCACCAGAAAACTTCTGTGTTTATTCCTGTCGTTACGGCAACCCGAAATGAAGATCTCTACGGCTTAAAAAGAATGTCTGAGAAAATTGTCAACGCATCCAAAAGACCATCCAGAGAGAGAAGGGATGTGCTCAGCAAAGAGAAAAGGATGCTCACGCAGCACGGGGGCTGGAGGACCATCATCAGCCCTGTGCTGGTGCTCCTCCTGTGTCACCTCGTTTTGGTCATGGTCAAGGCAAGATTTGGGGCTAAATGCTTCAAATTCTTCTTCCGTCCACCTTTCTGAACTAATCCAGCCCTTATCTGCGATGGGTCATCTCCAGGCGTGCACATGGGGGCTGAGGACCAGCCTGCAGATTCGTGCAAAGCCGGCTGGCGAGCGCATACCAGCTGACGACTGATTTGTATCAGTTTTGCTTGTGTGGTTAAGTGAGTTTGAATCATAAACCAAATTGTTTATTAAACTAATTTAGCTAAAATGTGTAACTTCTGGAAGCAGCCTGCGCTCTGTTTTTTTCCCCTCCAGTCTCCTATGAGCCCAGTGCTCACGGTGGGAGAATTGAACGCTCCAGCTGCCGACATTTCTAAATCCACACATAAAACTTTATTTGTTCTCTTTCTGTTTATCATTTCCATAAGCCATCCCGGTAGGAATCGCACATTCCTCGTTGCTAATTTTAACAGAGGAGGATGGTGCGGATCCCCAGGCCGCCGGCAGGAATGCTCCTATGGAAATTGCATCGCGTTCTCCCGCCAGCATGTTGTGTGTGCACTGGGTGGCTCTTCCTGAGGAGACTCACAGATGGCTTTTTGTTGAGCTGTTGGACTCGCCTTGGGGTTTTTTTTTTTTGCCAGTGGGTGAGCAAGCAGTTGGCACGACCTCGCCGGTCTTGAGGTTGCCGATGACTCACCGTGACCAGGCAAAGGCGGCCACATCGCTCTGGCTTTTTCCCTGCGTGTCTGGTTCCAACCACCCTTTTGAGTTGGGGTTGGGAGGTTTTGGGGGACGGGCACCAGCTTTTTGCTGGGTCGGTGCAGCCCAAGCTGGTTGGGGAGGAAAAGATGCTACAACGTCGGGATGGGTGACGGATGGGCTTCCCATTGGCACGGAGGTAAGTTTCCAGCTCAAAATAGAATTCGGTCGGAAAAACTCTCCCAAAATTCACGTGAAAATCTCCAGTTTGGTGGCAGCATCTCAACCTCGGTGTCTTGGTGGGGTTTCTGCAAGGAGCTGCTGTGCCCTCTGCTACAAGGCACGGAATGCATTTTTTTTGAGCCAGAGCAAATCTTTGAGGGGTGGGGGAGCAAAACAAGACCCCCGCAGGCACGGTTTAAGCCACAGCAGTCATGAGCAAGCCCTTCCAGCGGTTAACGAACCTCGCCGCTAAATACATCTTCCTCATTTCCACTTTCAATTTGTTCACCGCCCGGTTTTTGCCTCCAGATCCCTCAGCCAAATTTGTCTTCCCCGCAGCGGGAGGGAGCCGGATAAGCCCTTTCCTACCCATAAGGAGAGAAATGAAGCTCCTGGAGCTTCATTCCAATCATTTTCCTTGCTCTGTCCTGAATCGCGGCCAATTTTGCAGCTCCTCCGCTCCGGCTGTAAATATTGGTGCTGCCGGAGCCCAAAAGCTGTCACCCCGCGGGGATGTTCCTCCGCTGCTCCCAGTTCTTATTCCCCTGCTTTTTCAGCCCCAAAATCACATCCATATATTGGCAGAGACATGAGACCAGCCACTCTTTTTTTCTCTTTTTTTTTTTTGGGGTGGGGCGGGTTGTTAGCCTTATTTTACCGGGGGACAAGGATGCAGGGACGCTAAAGTTGAAGACGAAACCTGACAAACCCCGCGGCAGCACCAAGAGAAATCATACAATGAAGGAAATCTTGCAAAAAAAGAGGTTTTTCCCCTGCGTCACCCAGGGATGGTGGCAAAAATCACACCGTTTTAATACATTTCCCCCATATTAATACCCAGGGCAGCGTCCCCTCGCATCCCCAAGCCCCCCCGCAGCCCAACCAGTGCCACTCGCTTGCTTTTATTTATTTATTTTGCACTTTGTCCCCCCTTTCTCCTCTTTCCCTTGCTGGCACAAAGCCCTCGGCTCCGATTTTTACCAGCGGGGATGGGATCTGCCGTGAAAGCCGCCGCGTGGGACCCCACAGGAGCAACGCCACGACCCCAGAAAAAGGGGAAAAGGAAAAATAAATATACATCTCGCCCCCTGCCAGCCAGCCGGGTTCTCACGGGGGAGGGAAAAGCCGAACGGGGGCTGTGGCAATTTTGGGCCGGGAGCGATATTTTCCCCCGCTTGCAATTATTTTTGGTGTCTTTGTGATGAAAAACGAGCCCCCGGTGATGCAGAGCCGGGTGATTTACGGGCAGCTCCACTCCGACAAGGGCTTTCCGCTTGCCCAGCCCGGGGGTTGCGGAGGGGAAGGGGTTTTGGGGGGGTTTTGGGGAGGGGGGGACGAACACGAGCTGGCAGGCGGATTGGAAACAGATGCTGACGGTGCTCACGCCAAGGGCTGCGAAACGCCGCCGGCCCAACCCGTCACCCAGGGTTTGAGGACACGGTGCCTCCATCTGCCTTTGCCATCACCGAGGCGCAGCCACTGCCACTGGCCCCATTTCGGGTGTCCCCGAGCCCCCTGGAGCCCACAAGGGCAGGATGGGTCCAAGCTGGCTGAAGCCGTGCTCTGCAGAGCGGGGTTTGGCTTCTGCACGTCATTAAGGTCCAAAATGACCCAGGTTAATTGTTAATCACAGCATGGTTGGGGTTGGAAGGGACCTTAAAGATCATCTCGTCCCACCCCCTGCCCTGGGCAGGGACAGCTCCCACCAGCCCAGGTTGCTCCAAGCCCCGTCCAACCTGGCCTTGGTGCCTCTGCTCTCTCAGCCATCCCCCATCTTCCCAAAAAAGCATTTTGGGGACCTGGGTGGGTGTATTTGGGAAAACATCACCACTGGCAAAGGCTCTTCGTGGGAAGCAAGTGCCCCGAGATCTTCAGACAGAGCATCCTACCCCCCTTCCCACCTGATCCCTGCAGGCCCGTGCCATCCCCAGCCCCCAGGTTTTGCGCATGGTGTCCCCAGGGAAACCCCAGACAACATCCTCTGGTGGTCCCCATGCCACCCTCCTGGGAGATATTTGGGATAGGGCTGGGGAAAGGCTGTGGAAGAGGCGGGCATGGGTTTTTCTGGCCGGGTATATGGGTAATTGGAAAAAGACTTTGGTGAAACAACACGGCGGTGGCGGGGCTGGCAGGAGCAACCATCCCATCCCGTTCCCAAACAGAGACTCCCAGCGTTCACGTGGTGCTTTTAAGCCAGGCAGGGCAGGCTTGGGAAATAGGTTTGCACTTGGGGAAACTGAGGCAGGGAGGGTGAAAGAGGCCAAACTTCCGAACAACTCCGCAAGCCACAGCTTCTGCCTCCTAAACCCACACCGTGGGACACCTGCCAACCCCTCCTGCCCGTTCAGCGCGGCAGCAACCCCCTTTCCTGCTGCCGGAGCCCCCTGCCTGGTTTCTTGAGCTCATTTAACAACGGATTCGCCCTCCTCGAGCGGAGCCCCAGACAGGAGGACAGCGATGCCATCACCGGCACAAAGCCACAGCTGGGATTTTCACAGGAGCAACCGGGATGGGGAAGGGGAGAAACATAATAAACCCTTAAAGAAAAACCCTAAAGCGGGGATTTTTATTTTTAATTTTTTCTTGGAGCGCCAAGTCCCTCAAAGGGTGATGTCCCCCCTCTGAAAGAAACATTTCCTCTGCCGGGATTTGAGCCCAGCAGCACTTTCCTCTCCCCTCCATCACCCTCTCAGCCACCCGCACCCAGCTCCCCGCGAGCCCTGGGGCTCCTTGGCTTTGGGCTCGGGGCCCAGGGCTCGCCGGTGGTCCGCGGCGGGCACGCTGGTGGTCCGCACCGAGCCAAGGGTTTGCATGGCTCTGGCTTCGTCTCGTCATTTCCAGCTGGTAGATGTCATTAATGGAAGCTGAAAATACATGGCACCGTTCCTGCGATGCCTTTTCCAACGTGCAGGAGCTGGAGCAGGAGGAGATGGGAGGGAGGGGGCTTGAGATTACCCCAGGCAGGGGGGGCCGTGGGAGATGGTGGGTTTGGGATGCTGGGAGGGGAAAAAGAGGAGGGATGGGAAGGAGAAGGGGTGTAGGAAGGCAGCTAAGAAACAACACAGAGCTGGGCTGGGGCAGGGAAGGGGAGGCAGAGATCATCACTCTGGGTCCATCAAGGGCGACTGGAGCTGGGGGAAGGAATTAGGACATCCTGGGTTTACCCCGTTCAAAGACAGCGCTGTCTTAAGGAAGAAATAAATAAGGTCAGGCTGCAAGTGCCCTGCTCCCATCCCTGACCTTGAAAGGATGCTGCAGGCAAGCGGGGGTGCAACATCTCGGGGAGCATCCCCACCCTGGGGATGCAGCATTTTGGGGAGCATCCCTGTCCCAGAGATGTAGCATTTTGGAGAGCATCCCTACCCCAGGGATGGATGCAGCACCTTGGGGAGCATCCTCACTTCAAGGGTGAAGCATTTTGGGGAGCATCCCTACCCCAATGACGCAGCATTTTGGGGAGCATCTCCACCCCAGGGATGCAGCACTATGGAGAGCATCGCCACCCCAGGGATGCAGCATTTTGGGGAGCATCCCGATCCCAGGGATACAAAATTTTGGGGAGCATCCCCACCCCAGGCATGCAGCATCTCAGGGAGCATTCTCTCTCTATGGGTGAAGCATTTTGGGGAGCATCCCTACCCCAATAACGCAGCATTTTGGGGAGCATCCCCACCCCAGGGATGCAGCATTTTGGGGAGCATCCCCACCCCAGGGATACAAAATTTTGGGGAGCATCCCCACCCCAGGATGCAGCATCTCGGAGAACATCCCTACCCCAAGGATGCAGCATTTTGGGGAGCATCCCCACCCCAGGGATACAAAATTTTGGGGAGCATCCCCACCCCAGGCATGCAGCATCTCAGGGAGCATCCTCTCTCCATGGGTGAAGCATTCTGGGGAGCATCCCCACCCCAGGGATGCAGCATTTTGGGGAGAATCTCCACCCTAGGGATGCAGCATTATGGAGAGCATCCCTGCTCCAGGGATGTAGCATCTTGGGAAGCATTTCCACCCTAGGGATGAAGCATTATGCAGAGCATCTCTGCTCCAGGGATGTAGCATCTTGGGAAGCATTTCCACCCTAGGGATGAAACATTATGCAGAGCATCTCTGCTCCAGGGATGTAGCATCTTGGGAAGAATCCTCAGCCCGGGCATGCAGCATCGTGGGCAGCATGCCCACCCCAGGGATGCAGAATTTTGGGGAGCGTCCCTGGCCCTGGGCTCTCCCGAGGCAGCTGGGTGCTGGCAGGCACACGGCCCCCCCTCGGCAGCTGGGTTTTGGCCCCGGTCGCTGCCTCCCCTCCGGAGCAGCCTGGCACAATGGCTCATTGTGGGGCCAGCTTTCAAGCGAGGCCAGGGACCGGCAGCGCTCGCCGGCGCGGGGGAAAGGCCGCTGGAGGAGCCGGAAAGTTGCTGTTGGATGGTGTTCAGAGGCCTCGGCGCAGTGGGAGGCAGCAGCCGTGGAAAGCAAACAGAGCGTGGAGCGGGAAGTGCTGACTCCAAAAGGCGGCCCTGGCACCCCCAGCACCAGCCACGGCAGCAGCACCCCGGGCACGAGGAGCCCCAGGAGGGTAAATAGCACCCAAGTGCCTAAATACCCTCCAGAAACCCTAAATCTGCAGTTACTCTGATGTAAAGCCCTCCTGGTCCCCAGCAAGCTCTTGGCTGTGAACGGAAAGGGTGTGCATGGATGTCAATGGATGTCCATGTGTGTGCATGGATGTGCATGGATGTCCATCGATGTGCATGTGTGTGCATGGATGTCCATGGATGTGCGTGTGTGTGCACGGATGTCCATGGATGTGCATGGATGTGCGTGTGTGTGCACGGATGTCCATGGATGTGCATGCGTGTCCATGGATGTGCATGGATGTGCATGGATGTCCATGGATGTGCGTGTGTGTGCACGGATGTCCATGGATGTGCATGTGTGTGCATGGATGTCCATGGATATGCATGTGTGTGCACAGATGTGCATGGGTGTGCATGGGTGTGCACGGATGTCCATGGATGTGCGTGGATATCCATGGATGTGCATGTGTGTGCACAGATGTGCATGGATGTGCATGGATGTCCATGGATGTGCATGTGTGTGCACGGATGTCCATGGATGTGCATGTGTGAGCATGGATGTCCATGGATGTGCATGGGTGTGCATGGATGTGCATGGATGTCCATGGATGTCCATGGATGTGCATGGACATGTATGGATGTGCATGGACATGTATGGATGTGCATGGATGTCCATGGACGTGCATGGATGTCCATGTGTGTGCATGGATGTGCATGGATGTCCATGGATGTGCATGTGCGTGCATGGATGTATGTGCATGGACATCCATGGATGTGCATGGATGTGCATGGATGTGCATGGATGTCCATGGATGTCCATGGATGTGCATGGGTGTTCATGGATGTATGTGCATGGATGTGCATGTCCCACATCACCAAGGGAAGGGAGCAAAGCTCCTGGCCCTGCCGCTGCAGCATCCCATCCACCTCCTCACACCGCTCCCTCTCCATCCTCCTGCTGCCTTCCCCAATATCCACGTTTCTCCTCCTCCTGCCTCTCTCGCTCTACCTCAGATGTTTCTAGAGAGCCCTTCCCTGAGTTTAGCCTTCAGTAATTTCGGTTCCTGTTTCAACCTCTCTTTATTTCCCTCAAGCGCCGGTTTAGATGTCTCATTTCAAGCCACCAACCTGAAAAAGACCCGTTTGCTCTCCGGCCTCTTATTTCCAGCAGCAGCTTCTCGGCCGGCAAAACCCCCTCCATCCCTGGCACTGGAGATACGCTGCCTCCTGCTCTGCTGCTGGATGCTCACATCCCTGGACACATATACACCAGAGCCTGGAAAAAGCCCTGCTCGCTGCTCTGGCTTTGTTAAAATCACGCCTGAGCAGCCACACGGCAGCACCTGGGGCCACTAAGCCGTGCAAAATCCTCTGGAAGGTGCAATTCCCCGCACAGGCAGATTTTTCCTGCTGGGGAGCTCATCCCTCCCAGCAAACCCCTTCCCATTAAGCTCAGGTTCGATGGTCTTTTTAATTATTCACGGCCCGCTGGCAGGCCGCATTGCTGCAACAGCCAGGGATGGCTTTTGGGGGCGCAGAGCTGTGGCCGCGATGCTTTTCCCACGGGAAGAGCGCTGGCTCCCTCCCCGAAGGCCGCTTTCCCCATCCCAAATTTCCTGAGCGGGTTATTGCAGCCGGTGCCGGCACGGGGAGCCCCGGCAGGGGAAAAGGAGATGGGGGGGACAGGGAAGGGACTCCAAGGGGGGAGCACGTGCTTCGTCGGCCGCCCCCGGCGCTTCCTTTGGGGGCGCGGGGAGGGGGGTGCTCGGCTGCCGGGGGCCGTTAACCGCTGGCCATCATTTCCCTAGTGGCTACCCCAGGTGCGCGGGGGGATCCCCCGACGGGCCACCCGCCGGTATTTTTAGTGTGAGTGTTAAAGCAATCGCTGCAATGGCTGCGGGGGGGGGGGGACGGGGGACGGACGAGGGATGCTGCTCACCCGTGGCTCAGCTTCCCTTTTGGTTTTTAATTCCTCTCCTTCCCTCTCCCCGGCGAGGACCAGCAGCATCCTTGGGTTTTGCAGAGCGCTGTGGGCTCCCCTGCTTGGGGAGGGCTCACAGCCCTTCTCCAGGGGGGGCAAAAGCCTCTCCAAGAGCTGGGGCACCATCAGCCCTTGGGTTTTTTTAGCCAAGAGGCCTCCAGCTGCAGGACTCGAAAACGGCGGCTGGGAAAAAGGATCTGGCTCGCTGTTTGCTTACCCAGGGCGGCCGGGCTCTGCCGGGCGCGAGGCCGCGTTGCCTGGCCCGGCGGCAGCAGTTGCCATGAACAGAGTCACGGCAAGATCAAGGTCCGGCGGTGGCTCGGCCGGTGGCGAAGGAGGGCTCCGTCCACTCCCGCTTGGAGCTCCGTGTCTCCAAGCCAAGGATGGAGCCGGCTGGGTGCTCGCCAGCCGGTGTCCCCAGGGCTGTCCCCATTTCGGGGTGTCACCCAGCCTCTGTGCTGGTGTTACTAAGCTCAGGGGTTAGCTGAGATTTCAAAACACAGGGGTGTCCCGCAGGCGTCACGGCTGCAATGACCATCGCGGTTCTCCACCCCTTGTCCTTCAGGCCTTCCCCAGGACTTCTTGCTTCCTGCCCGGCTGCAAGCTGCGTCACTATAAATGCAGTTATTATAAATATTCCTTATCCTGGATTCATCTGTTGCATCCTCTCGACGCCGATGACTCCTCTGCCCTTCTTGGTATCCATCAAATGCGAGCGGCGCGTTCCTGGACGCTGTGTCTGCTCCACTTCGTGCTGATTCAAGCCAACCGGCGTCAACGGTCCCGTCCTCCGGGAATTTCCCATCACACAAACTCACCAGCCCAATGAATAAGCGCCGGCTCCTCCTGGACCATGAACCTCGCCGAGATGCTGCCCTCGTTAATCAGCGCCTCCAGACCCACACGCTAACGGGCTCCAATCAAACCCCTCCGCAATTAGGCACGACACAGGTTTCCCGGCTTGATGGGGACAAGGGGACACCTTGAACCAGCACAAAACCCACCGGGGGAAAACATAATGTATAAAACTATTACAGATTTTTCAAAGATTTGAAGCACAACGGTCTGATTTGATGTATTAGGAGGCCGGAGGCGGATTTCTCCTCTTGATGGCCTCCGGTAGGAAAGCGGATGCCCGGCAGCACCTCCCCGCCGCGGCCAGGGCGAGCTGGTGGCCACGGGGCTTTGCGAGCCGGCTCCCGCTTTTCCACAAGGGCCTGCTGGAGAAAACACTACTTTAAAAGTCATTTGGGGTGGTAAAACCACAGATATCCCAAGCCGCCGGCGACGATTCAGGATGAAAGGTCATTTTGCAACCCTGGAATTGCCCCTGGGCCGGGAATGACGGTCCTGCTCCCGAAGCAGGGGCAGCATCTCCCTTCTCCGGCCCCCCCGAGACCAGGGGCTGCGATGCCAGCCAGACCCCGAGTCCCTATAACCACGCGATTTTGTTTAATAAAGAAAAAAAATAAAAATAAAACCAATTCCAACTTGCTGGGATTTCGAAGTTTTTGCGTCGTTTTTCCACTTTTCTCCCCGAATTTAACGAGTAAAGGCAACCAATAAGCACACCGACACCGAGGGGTTATGAATTATTCCTCTTTTAATTTCACATGGTTTAAAATATGATAGGAAATAAGGCTACAGTATATAAAAAACTCTCCAGCAAAATGATGTGCCAGCATCAAGAATTAAAACAAAACCAATGCCCTCCTCCTCTAAGAATTCAATGTAGGAGGGATTTGGGTTTTTTCTTTTTTTCTATCCTTTAAAAAACGAAACAAAACGAAACGCAACACACGGACACACACACACACGTCGCTACATCTCTAAGCTACCTCAGCTCAGTTTGGGGTTTTTTTATTTTTTTTTTTTTAAAAAGCACCTGCTTTTTTCCTTTTTTTTTTTTTTTTTTTTTTGTTGTGTTTTCAATCTCGCTTTTAAAATTTTTTTCCACTTTTAAAAAATATAAATTATATGAAAATACAAGTTGGAAAATAGTCGAACAGCACAATATAACAAATCTCTTTTTTTTCTTCTTCTCTGTTTATCAGCTTAAAAAAAAAAATCCCATGTGTAAAAACAAAACAAAATTTTAAAAAAAGGCTTTTTTTTTTTTTTTTTTTTTTTTTTTTTTAAACTGAGGCAGTTAATTCCTGGAGATATTCCATTATAACATATATGTATACATAGATTTATCATTTATTTAAACCTCTTTGGAATGTAGACAACAGCTCACGCATGTTATATAGACCCTACCAGAGAGCGGAGCACGCCAAGGCATCCAAATTTTGCGACGTTAACGAAGAAAAAGCAACCTAAAGCCCTAAAGCCTCGCAGAAAACCCACCTGGAAGAGCAAAAGTCGGAAGATGGAGACGTTTCCCGCGTCACCTGAATTTACGGGCGCTTCCTGGGACCTGCTTTTTGGAGGAGGTGTTGGTTTGGGAAGACGCGAGAAGGTTCAATCTGACAATATCTTTGATTTCTCCACCCGAACCATCGCGCCTGGTGGTAGCGGGGGAATAAAACGGGTCTACGCTCGCATGAGTGTCCGTGGGTTACGGTCATCCTGCAGATAGGGATGGAGAGGGGCAGGCAGCAGAAAAAGTGCTTGAATTTTTCATCTGGTTACGGTTTTTTCCCTTTACTGAGGTCGCTGAAAGCTGTTTGCAAGGCAGGGCTCAGGCTCTGCCGGGGGGACCGAGGGGACAAGGGTCCCACGCAGAGAACAGCAGATCACGAGCAAAACACAGGAAATATCCCAGAAAACCCACCAAAAGCACCTGAGACATTCCAAAACAAGACAGAATTACCCCATTCCCAAAAGCCACGTGTACCTGCCGAGGGCGAAGCTCGTCCCCACGCGGAGAGCGGCGCAGGAGCGAGTCCCATCCCCGGCAGATCCCCATCATCCCAATCCAAACCCATCCTCTGGTCCAGCACGTGCGCGGGGGTTAACCAAATTTTCAGGGCCTCGAAAAAGAGGAGGTCAGAGGGTTTGGGTTCCAGCACATCCCTTGCTGGAAGCCAACACGCAATTAAAAAGCAGAAGGAAAAAGAAAAAGAAAAAAAAAAAAAAAAGAAACAAAAACAAATCTGCAAATTTCCAGTGTATAAACAGCACACAGCCCTCTCCGGGATGGTCTCTAGATTGGGAATAAGAAGTAAAAGGAAAACAGAAAATGATGGACCTGATGTCCCTAAGACCGACCTGCCCTTTTGCTGCCGCACTCGCTCCCAGGTTGTGGGCTGGGATGGCAAAAAAAAGGGAGAAACGATGGAGAAGCTCCAGCCATGGGCTACTTCCAAAAAACAGAGCCGCTTTCCACCATTCAGCCTTTCTAACCTTTAGACTGTCTTCCCAAAATCCCTGGGAATGCACCGGCTCGGTTTGGAAACCTGGAAAAAATAAGCGGAGCGGAGCGGAGGGGGAACGTAGCCTGGCCGAAGGATGGGGCTGGTACCCGAACCCGCGTTTCCATCCAGCGGAGGGAAATTTTATCCCTGTTTTCTGCTTGAAAAAGGCACCTCGGCTGCAGTGGAGCATCCCAGCAAAGCAGAAGACACGTCCTGGGGCACGGCATGGTACCCAGGGCAGGAGCCGGGGCGCCTGGGCTCCTGGCAGCACCCTTTCTAAGGGTGTAAGGGGGATTTTTTCAAAGCAAGTGGCCCCTGAAGGGTAAGCAAAGGGCTCTCTGCATCCGCAGCAACCCCGAACGCCTTAAAACAACGCACCCGGCTGCCGCAAATCCTACCCAGATGATGTGTCCCACTGGGATGCTCTTTAACAGCTCCTCCCCGGCACCTTTCCGTGCTGTCACATCTTGCCCGACTCCCTTTTCAGCTGCTCGGGGGCTGCGGCGAGCCCGGGCTCGGCGGCGGAGCTCTGCCCCGCTGCCCTGCGGTGGGGGGACCTCGTCCACCATATCCACGTTTTCCTTCCCTCTCTCCCGCTCGGCCGAGCTGCGTTCTCCCACTCGCCCTGTCTGCCCAAGGAGACACGCTGAAGTTTAACCTCCCAGCAGGCAGCGTCCCTCTCCTCCTTTGGTGCACGCTCCTTCCACCTCCCTTCCCTCTCATTTCCCATCCTTTCCATCCCTCTCGCCCTTTTCTTTCCGTGCGCTCAGCGGGACGATGCGCAGTCCCCGTGAGCTCACAGCACAAACCTCCCTTTACCTAAACCACCAGCTTCCACCCCCCTCGGCTGGAGCTCCCTCTGGGCCCACTCATTTCCCCTCCACCATCACCTTTTTTTTTAAGCACGCAGCAGTTTTGGGCTTGATTCACCCCAAAATGACCAAGTCGGGATACGGAGGTGCTGGAAAATGGGGAGCCCAGCGCCTCCAGCATCACCTTGCCCCGGGGTTGAGCTCCCCATCCAACACCACCCCCAGGTAGGGGAGTTCCGTGCCCGAATATTTCGGCTCTTTGCACGCAGAGCCCTGTCCTGCCGAGCCGATATATCAGGATCCGAGCATCCCTGGAGAGCCTTTCCCCCTTTCCTCACTCCCCACTACCATCTCGCAGCGCCTCCGTAACGAACGCAACGCCCTAAAACACACAGACAGACACACAACACAAAAAGAAGGTACTTTTGGTTCAAATGCGTAATACTGTCTTTAAAAAAAAAAATCACCCCGGGGCTCTCCGGGGTGATAGACCCCATGTCGGCAGTCGGATCCGCACGGATCCAGCTCCGGGGTCATATCAGGATACGGAATCACCGCCCCATCCTCTAATTCACACCGAGCCCACCCCAATGGCCGGCCTCAGGCTGCTCCGAGCATCCCGGGAATCGCTCAGAGCAGCAGGATTTAGCCCTCTGAAAGCAAAAGGGTTGGAGGACGGACAGAGCAGCTCCCCCCGGGACCGATCCTGCAGCACTCCGGCACGTGAGACCTCTCCTTTACCCCGGGCATATGCTTCGTGTTACTCACACCCTGCCGGGGTGCGCGGGACCAGGCTCACAAAGAGCAGTAAAGAACCCATTTGCAGCGACAATTTCCTCTCTGCACGCGCCCAGGCTGGTTAAGACACAGAGCAATAAAGATAGAGCTGGTCGAAACAGGAAGGAAAAAACATTTCCTTTGGGTTTTTCAATTTTTTTCCTGATTTCCCCCCCCCCCAACAATCAACTTATATATATTTTCCATTTATCACATTCAGGGGACTTTCTCCCCTTTCCAAAACAAAACCCCCCAAATTCTCTGAAAGCACCAAAGCGTTCCTTGAGCAAAAAAAAAAAAATAAAAATAAAAATAAAAAAAAGTGATTTGGAAAATGCAAATACGACATTTTGCCCCGCGAACCTTGATAGGTTTCGTGCGCGCAAAAAAAAAAAAAAAAAAAGCGGAAATTTTCCGTACAGAAAAAAAAAAAAGCGGAGATTTCAACCAGCTTTATCAGCAAACGGCGGAGCGAAGCGTGTGGGACTGGAAGCGAGAGCGGCACATCCAGCCAGCATCACTAGGAGCCAGTTTGGAGTTCAATTTTCCTTCACATACGATTCGGAGATGCCGAGTCGCAGCGCTCCACTTCTCCAGTGGGGTCTACATAAACTAAACTTGCTTTTTTTTTTTTTTTTTTGCTTTTTTTTTTTCTTTTTTCCACTTTTTCCTCACTGATAAAACTCTCTGCTGGCGTAACAGAAACAAACACACACAATATTGCAATACTGAGACCATCTTAGAGCTTAAGACTATTTAAAAAAAAAAAAAAAATACTGGCACAAAATTTAATAAAATAAAACTTTAACAAATTAAAAAAAAAAAAAAAAAGTTTTGATCCCTCCTAGCAAAAATTTAAAATTCTGCCTTTTGTAGAAAAGACAACAACCGACAGAAAGGTGATGTAACAAGAACGACAAAAAGTTCTTGGTTTTTTCCTATATCGCCCCTCCCCAAAGCAGGAATATTCACCCACGTTGGTTTTCCCTTCCCCCAAAAATCCCCCCCCCCCAAAAAAGTTTAAAATCCTCAAATCCTCAGGAACAGTCATTTCCTGACCTGTCAGTTTGTGTGCGAATAACACAAAAATCAAAGGGATCCATTGGATAATATTTTTTCTAAACAGCAAGGGATGGGGAGGGGTTTGTTGTTTTTTTTTTTTAAGTGAGCTACATTTTTCTGGCTTTCTTAAAACTCAGAATTTCACCCCAAAAAAAGCCTGTCTTGGCGCTCTCAGGAGAAAAAAAAAAAAAAAAGCCCATCCTTTTCTGAACCAAACTTTTTAGGTTTCGGCCAAAAGTTTGCCTCTTCCATCACCCAACACCCTCAAAGCATCAAATCTGAGTTGCTCTTTTTTTCAAAAAAAAAAAAAAAAAAAAAAGAACAACAAAAATAACAGCAAAAAAAATAATAAAAAACAAAACAACAAAGAACCAACAGAAAAAGTCCCATCGACTCTCCAAAATGACACGAGGTGATCCTCCGCCCCGGCCATCCGTCTTCACTCATCGGCATCCGGCTTGACGTCCAGCATGGCGTGGAGCTCCTCGGGCGTGTAGCCCAGCAGGCTCTGCAGGTCGCAGACGAAACGGTAGACGTAGCGTTTCCCGGCCGTCTTGTGGATGATGTTCTTGTCGTAGTAGTAGCGCAAGCCGCGGCTCAGCTTCTCGTAGTTCATCTTGGGTTTGTTTTTCCTCTTGCCCCATCGCCTGGCCACCTGGGAGAAGGGTGAGGAGAGTCAAGGCGGGGACGCGCGTCGCAGGGAAGGGAGGGAAAAATCCATCTGGCTTGGTTGGGCAGGCACCGGTGTCGGACGCCAGGGAAGGGAGAGGACTTTCCCTGTCTCTAAGATGGACACGGATGGGTCACAAGCATTACAGTTTGGGAAAACCAACCTCCGTGCAATTTCAGAACATTGCAGAGGACTCTATGAGGATTTATCAAGTCAGGGAAGGGAACAAGGAAAAATCCATCTGGCTTGGTTGGGCAGGCATCGGTGCCGGACACGAGGGAAGGGAGAGGACTTTCCTCATCTTTAAGATGGACACGGATGGGTCACAAGCATTAAAGTTTGGGAAAACCAACCTCCGTGCAATTTCAGAACATTGCAGAGGACTCCATGAGGATTTATCAAGTCAGGGAAGGGAACAAGGAAAAATCCATCTGGCTTGGTTGGGCAGGCATCGGTGCCGGACGCGAGGGAAGGGAGAGGACTTTCCTCGTCTTTAAGATGGACATGGATGGGTCACAAGCATTAAAGTTTGGGAAAACCAACCTCCGTGCAATGGCAGAACATCGCAGAGGACTCTATGAGGATATATAAGCCAAGGAAGGGAACAGATGTCCTATCCGTTCCCCAAAAACAGTGGGAAGCCCCCTCTCTCACCTGCACACATGCTATTTGAAGAGCTTTGGCACTACATCTCTCCCTACCCTGTTTCAGCTACTTCCCACCAATGTTCCCAACAAAATTACTGCTTCCTAGGCATTACTGCAGCCCAATTTGTAACGAGTTTTCAGCTGGGCTCTAATTCCTTGTTTTCCCTTACACATACCCAAGACCAGAACAAGAAATCTCTGCCCTGAAGGGATGAGGGGAGGGTTATCCACACCAATATTTCAGAGGGATTTGGGCTGTGCACTTAATCCCAGGGCACTCTACCTCGTCTGGGTCGGAAAGCTTGAATTCCCAGCCATCGCCCGTCCAGCTGATGAAGGACTGACAGGACTTGTCAGTGAGCAGTTCCAGCAGGAATTGCCACAGTTGGATGGGTCCACTGCCTAGAAAGACAAAGGAAACGTGAGACATTAATGCCAGGAAAAGCCGGGGGGGGGGGATCACATGCAAAAGGTGCTCAGTGAAAAAAAATGAAACCTTCTACTATCAAAAAAAAAAAGCATCAGCAGCCACAGGGCAAGATCTGGGCTGAGACGACAGCTTGAGAGTTAAATCCTGCAGGTAGAAGAGCTTCCTATTTGCAAGAAGAGCTGAATATTCATGCACCGGAATGCTTCACTTCGAGTTACATAAATAGGATTATTTTTCTGGCATCCAAACAGCGAGGAGTCATTGTCTTGGCACAAGAGCACCACTGTTTTCCTCCGTGCCAAAAAGCTCCTGGCCATCGCATGAACTCCGGCAGACTCCCGCTTCCCGACCTTGACTCTTTGCTCCAGCGCTGTTTACCGAGATAAGGCTTGGGGTGGGGGGGGGTGGGGGGGTGGGGGACGGACCCAGGTATGAAAATTATTTGGCCTCTTTCCAGGGCGTGTTGCTGCAGGAACGGGCTCCGCCGGCTTGCGGGGAAGGCAGGGGCTGACTGGCTCGGCAGGCAGATCTCACCAGCTCAAGGACTGGTGGATCTCCCCATCGTGGTCTTGGCACGGTCTTTGCAAAGCCATAAGCAAACCTCCCGGCGGCTGCTGGTTTTCCTAATCCAGCCGGAGAGGCACAAGGGGACACGCAGCATCCCGTGCCTGTCCTTACAACACCGCGGTCTCCATCTTTCCCCTGGGTGTTAATTTTGGCCAACAGCGATTTGCCTCGTGGTCCTGAGCCCGACCCATCTAACCCGCAGTGCCTGGTGCCCCCCATCACCAGCCTGCGGCTCCACAGCCCGCTTTCGGCTGGATTCATGGTGTACGTGGAGCGATTTCAAAATCCTTGCCTTTTCTCTGCGCTTGTGTCCCAAGCAAAGGTAGAGGAGAAACCCTCAAGCCAAAATCTCTTTGATGAGCAACTTCCAAATGCGGCCGCACCCAAAATACTGCACTTAGCTCTGGGCAACGTGTTTCGGGAGAGGTTTTGCCACGTTTTAAACGCAGCTTAGAATACATCACTAATAATAAGCATGACAATAATAATAATAAACACAGCCAGAGGTTAGAGGAAATTATTTATCACCGAAAGAATTGCACTGGGCTGGATTAGGATGGCAGGCTGGGGTAAACCCGCCTGCTGAGAGCCACGAGTACAAGCTTCAAGCAGGGAAAAAAGTTATTTACTCAGAAAAAGAGATGGAGAACAGCCTATTTCCACGAATGACACTGAAGGCTGTCAGAGCTATGGCTGCGGGATAACCCGCAGAGGGAAGAGAGGGCTGTTCCCCCTTTTCCACAAGGTTTAAAATGACTCAAAAGCAGACAAGCTGCTGGGGAGGAGGAAATGAGAGAGCTGGCGCCGGGACAGGGGAATCGCTGTGCCCCGTCCAGCCCTCCCCAAATTGTTTCCCTCCTGTTATCCCTAAGGAACCGCTCCAAGGTTTTGCAGGCTACCGAATCCTCTGCCAAACCCTGGGGGTTATCGCACAGCCCTGGGCAGGACGAAGCAGGGAGCTCACAGCATCGCTCTGCTTGTAAATGGGAAGACGACACTCGGCAGGGAAAGGCTCCAGCCCATCGTCCTCAGCAGGAGCTTGCCAAGACGTTGACTCCACGACCGCGCTCTCCGGTAGGGATGGAGTTGGGTTATCCGTGCCAAAACAAGGGAGGAAATTCAGATGACGCCTTCGCCTCTCATCCGAAAGGGAAGAGCCAAAACCCTGGCCTGAAATGCCACCGCATCTCAAAGCTTCGACCTATTTATAGCAGCGGGCTTTAAATAAAGAGAAAACATTGGGGGAAAAGGTTATTTCAGCCGCCTGAGGTCCTCCAAAGGGAATCGCAGGTGAATTCATACAGGGCTGGTTTCTCTTGGCCCATCTGACTTTACACCAATTCCCTACACGCTTACGGAGAGCCGCCCAAATCAGGCTGAGAGAGAAAAACAGAGACAAGACTGAAGCAAGACCAGGTTTGTCACCTCCCGTTGATTGTTCTCCAGCCCAACCAAAGAAGAAGGATTTTTTTTTTAATTCCTTCCCCAAAATAAGATGGATGGAAACCCACCACCTGGGCACCAGGTTCCTGAGTAAGCAACTGCCCTCCAAATACCCCTGGGCCACGCTGGCTTTGTGGGAGCCTTTTGAGGTTCAAGCGTCACTAGCCCCGAGCCAAGTGGCCGCCTGGTGCTCGCGGCTGGGCTGCCAGCTGGCACCGAGAGGTGTCGGGAAACCCGGGAATTTCTCGTCCTCTTTCCAGCAAGGAAGGTAGGGCTCCTGCCGCTGTGCCGGCTGCCGCTCTGCCGGGTATTTTGGGATTTTGAAGGAAGCGGTGTCACCCTTGGAACAGGGATTCCCAAGGTCTATTCCAAGCTGCCTGCGGGACGAGCGTAAAACCCCAAATTCCTCTGTGTTGGACAAGCAATTATGTCAAGAATGTGTTTACTGCAGGGCTCGCAGGCATGTCTCGGCTCCTATAAACACACGCCCTGCCAGAGGGGAAGGCAGCGGAGGCCCTGCAGATGTGCCGCTGCCGCACGACTCCGAAATGTCAGCAAGGCGGGCGATGCACGAGGTGGCAGGAACCAAACCCCAGCACATACCCGAGCCTGCGTGCCCGAAAACAGCGCTGGGGAGATCGCCGGGCAGGGGGGCTGGAGGTCCACGCATCATCTGGTGGGCCACTACAGCTGTAATTAGTGCTGGGAGGGCTATCTTCAGAAATGAGCTTCTTTCGCCCGCTCTGCAGACCAGCAAGGAGCAGGGAGTTATTTTTGCCAATGACTGAAGGATTTCAAGGGGACCCTTGGCTCGCACAGAGGCGATCCCCCCAACATCGCATCCCCAAAGCAATCAGGGCAAGCATGAAGCTGCCGGGCTTGTCTCTGCACCCCAAACCTCCGCCCCCGCAGGAGCTGGGACCAGCGCCCATTTTCCATCCCTTCTGCTTCAACCCTTCTGCTCATCCCCGGCCAGAGCTGGAAATCCCCACCGTGACGCCTGGTCCGGATCACTTCACGGTCCAAGCACGCACAGGCCCACCGGCGGAGCTCGGCGGGTGTACCCCACCGCGCGACCTGCTGCCTTGGTTATCTCCAAAAACAACCAGCACTGGAGTGTTCTTGCAGCCTTTTTTTGGATGCAGCCCCAAGCGTGGGGTGGAGGAACACAAGCCACCCTTTATGGCGCCGGTCCCACCACACGCATCCAGGGGCATCCCAGAGCAAGCCTGGGCTGGGGAATGGGGGCAGCCCCCGCTCCCCAAAAGACAAGGCGAGGACTCAGAGGGTGGTGGGATGTCCTCCCGCCCTGCCACGACCTCCGGCACCCGCGGAGGCTGCTAAGAATAGCCCCCGCCAGAGGGGCTGGTCTGTCCGACTGGGCCACAATGGGGACCCTGTCTGGCCTCGGTGGCACTGAACGGGGTCCTTCAGTGGGGAGTGTCACACCACAGGAATTTTCCCGCGTCAGGGGGAAAATATGCCTCTTAAGCCAGATGACGGCCGGCTGCTACAGCGGGAAGTGCTGGCTGAGCGGTGCCTCCATGGCACCGGTCCTCCCATGGCACCCGTGGGTGTCCCCAGAGCAAAGGGTTTGGTGCCATCCCTGTTCCATCCTCCCTCGGTCAGGATATGAGATCCCCTCCCACCTTCTTACCCAGTGGCTCTGGAGGGGTTTGAAACCAAAATATGCACGACGGCCACCACTTTCACTGGCATGGTGATGGTGGTACCACCCAGCTGGGCCAGACGGGCATCCGCGCCGTACCTGGGAAGGCACAGCCCGAAACACGTCATCCCCACTCTCTCTCGAGACGGTTTCACACCCCCACCCCTCTCAACGGCCTCTGTTTTGTTTTCCTTCTTTCAAACAACAAGAAGCAAAAAAAAAAAACCTACTAAAAAAAAAAAAAAGCGGCGCACCTATGCTTTTCGCTCTGTGGTTTGTGGTTCCAACCCAACAAAACAATTGGGCATAGCAACGTCTCCAAAACAGCCTTCGCCTCACTCACGTGCCCGCCCTGCCCGAACCCCCTTCGATGGCACTGTGGCACCCAAGGTCCCCAATTTCCCCCACCGCGTTGGGGGACGGCAAAGCTCGTCCCCATTGCTCTCTTTTTAGACCAAGCCCAACCGCCTCCTCCCCAGCTCTTGCCCAGACTGGTGCAGGTAGTCACGCCACCGTGAAGTGCCGGCTTTGCACGGGTGGGAGGGAAGCGGTGGAGCTGGGATGGAAGCATCTCCAAACAGCAGGCGTGGGGAAGCGTCTCCAAAGAGCAAAGCAGGGAAGAACCCAGAAAGCACCTTCCTTGGGGAGCCACATGCTTTTGACCATGCTGAGAGAGCTGGGGGGGTTCAGCCTGGAGAAGAGAAGGCTCCGGGGAGACCTTCCAGCCCCTTCCAGGCCCTAAAGGGGGCCTACAGGAAGGATGGGGATGGACTCTGGATCAGGGAGTGTAATGATAGGACAAGGGGTAACGGTTTCAAACTGAAAGAGGGGAGATTTAGATGAGATATCTGGAAGAGATTCTTTGCTGTGAGGGGGGTGAGCCCCTGGCCCAGGTTGCCCAGAGAAGCTGTGGCTGCCCCATCCCTGGAGGGGTTCAAGGCCAGGTTGGACGGGGCTTGGAGCAACCTGGGCTGGTGGGAGGTGTCCCTGCCAGGGCAGGGGGTGGAACAAGATGGTCTTTAAGGTCCCTTCCAACCCCAACCATTCCATGATTCTATGATTCTATGATTATAGACAGGAGAGGATCCAGGCGGGCCACTCTGGGCCACTTCTGCTTTCCCGATCCTTCTCTGTTTCAAGGAAGAAGGTGCTGGGAGGACTGGTCTCACTTCCGAGGCATCTGGCAAAACACACTGGGTTTTGTGAGGTTCACGTCTCCCCCTGAAGGTGGTCCTGCGTGCCAAGAGCTGCCGTGCAACGCTCCAGCTCGTTGCTCGAAGGAGGGACTAAGCCACAGTCGCTGCGTCGCCGTTGTCTCCAGGCTGCTGAGAAGTCGGTGCCGGGGGTTGCAGCAGCTCTGGTGAGAGCTGAGCTGCCGTCACGGTTGGGCAGCGTTGCGTGGGGCTGATTTCACTGTCATTTGCACATGTCTGGCAGGTGGAGCAGAAGCCACTGAACCAGCCCTGAGCCCCACCCTCCAGCTCCCCACCTTGCGGAGGCAAAAAGGGCTGCCAGGCCCGTGGGGGCTCTGCAGCGGGGGCAGAAAGCGGGCAGCAGCTGCTGGCTGGTCACACTTGAAGTCACCCTGCAAGGGCAGGTAAAGGGTGTGACCCAGAAGGAGGGAGTTAACAACATCCCCGGCATCGTGCAGGGGACAGAGGTGCTGTTGTGCTGCTTCTCATTGCTGGGAAAGCTGCCCTGCATCTCCAAAATCCCCTAACGCAAGATACGAGTGGTTACAGATGCCCACAGAGGCACAATTCTCCAGAAGTGCAGGCAAGCAGGCAGGAAGGATGCTGACGTTTCCAGGAAAGCTTATGCACACAGTCAGGATGTCAAGGACAGCCGGATCACCGGACCGCGGTGGGAGAGGGGCTGGGAAGGCGGCTGCTGGTGGATTTTCGGATGCCGATGACCACAGCCCATCCAGGGAGCTAGCTGGTGGAAGCTTCAGGCCAGCAGCATAGGCAAGTAGAAGGGGGGGGGAAGCAGCACACAAGCTCTCTTCAAAGAGACCCACTTTCTTTGGCACCAATTTGACTTTCTTGCAAAACAGCAGCTGCGTGCTTTCACTTCTGTGTCACAGATAAGCATCGCTCACAAACGGAGGCTTGTCGAAGGCTTCAGGATCTGCACGGCAGACAATTCAGATGGGGCAGATGGGTTTAGCAGGCAAATTTGGGCCCTATCGACACGGTGCTGCGAATGCTGATAGCAAAGGTCAGGGTTGAATCTGGTCTGGGCGAAACCGTTGGGTAGACAGCAGCGCTCCTGGGCTCGTGGGTGAGATGATAGCATCTGCGAGAGGTGGCTATTCCCTGCAGTACTTTCTGTCTTCTTTAAAGACAGCGTGATAATGAAGATAGCATCAATCTGTCACTGAGAGAGACACTCAGGTCATGTCTGATATTAGCTGGGAAGGGGGCATTAACTCTTCAGGTGCTGCGATTGTCTATAAAGGCATGAGCAACTTCCTAACCAGGTTCGTAGGAAAGGACAGCATCACGAATGCAAAACCAGCCTGGCGGATGAGGGATCAGGGTTTGCTGTTCACTCGCTTGACCTTTCTCATCCCTCTTTCCCCCCTTCGCCTCTCAAACACGAGGGGTATCGCTCTGCTCTGCCTGTTCAGCTATGTGGAGCAGCAGCTCGGCACATCACAGCTCCGGCGGTGGGGCAAGGCAGACAACACCGTGAGATGGAAAGCCCCGGCCTGCACAGCCGATGCTGAGAGTCCTACGTACCGCAAAGCAAACAAACACCACGTCTTGGCTATAAAACCCACGCAGGTGCTTTGGGGCGCTCAAGAAAAGCCGAAAACAATTCGGTCCGGAGTGGCTATCGCCAACCGCAGGGGCAGAGGGAGGGTCTGAACCTCCGCTGGACCTGAATCACCGGGAGGACAGCAGCACAAGTAGGTCAGCAGAGTGGAAAAATGAATATAGGGCAGAAAGAGAGGCCAAAGACCAACGCGGTCAGACCCACACCACCTGCCCTCCGCACGGGCTGCACGCTTCTGTGCTACAGACCGCACGCGTTTATCCACGTGGTGTCAGGTCTCACGAAGGACGCTGGTGGCCACCGTCGGAGACAGCGGCATGCAGGATCCAGCTCTGGCACGGGGCTGCAGGCGGCACGGAGGCAAAGCTGAGCTCGATTTAGCCCAGCTGGGCTCAGGTACGGAGGAATCCATCCCCACGTGCTGGCATGCACCTAGCACGAGCCGCCCACCCACACCAACCAGTGCGCCGCTGCATGAACCGGGGAGCTTAACCTGAGCTCGGCGAAGCCAACGTGAGGTTTAGCACATCTGCCTGCAGAGAAGACGCCTCCTGACACACCACTTGCCTAAATTTAATAGATGCATTCCGTCTCCTGGGTCACGTCAAAAAAAAATAATAAAATCTGGTAATCCGTAAGACTGGCCAAACTTTGAGAGAGCTGGCCCCAAAACCAGAGGTGTCCAGAGCCAGCCCTCCCTGCAGCTATGGAAACTGAAGTTCACCAGCTCCTGAGCAGTTACACTTCTCCTTCAAAAAAGATAAGAAAATTGCATCAACCTCTATCTGAGCAACCATGGCAACTTGTTAAATTAGGTCAAGATGTGGGGGCAGATAACGCAGCTTTGAAAAGCTGCTTGCGAGCTGGGTGAAGAGCACATCAAACGCAAGTGGAGCTTCCGCCAAAATGCACCTTCTCACCAAAGCATGCGCCTCCTTGGGCAGATACCATCAGAGATCTGCTGCGGCTGCGATAAAGCACTGTGCCACCTCCCTGGGCCACCGGCAAAACAGGCCCTTGGTAACAAAACCTGAACAATATTGTCAAGTTCTTAAAGTCAACCCAGAGAGCCCTGGAGATGAAGGACGTCATCTCCCAGGCTTCATCCTTCCAGCCCTAAAAGGTGCACACCACGGCATGTCTGCTGGGGTGGTGACTGGTGTTGGACTTGCGCTCGCGGCACCATCCGAGTGAGAAAGGGCAAGCGGGGGTCCCGGCGCTGCGGGACCCTGGGCTGGTAATCCCCTGCTCTGCTCGTTTGGAGGCTCCACCTCCTCACCAGAGCTGCAAACAGAGCCCAGACTTCAAGTTCCTCTGCTCTAGCTATTAGACAGCACTTCCTCCAACGAGTGAAGTAAAATCATGTAAAGCAAAGCAAAAAAAAAAGCAGGACCTAAGAGTTCTGCCCGGGAGTCCCCACGCTCCTTGCTCAGCTGCCCCAAGAGGCAGGTCCAGCACTTCTCAGTGGCCAACCTTTCTTTTTCTCTTTTTTTTTTTTTTTTTTTTTTTTTTTTTGGCAGAAATACACGAATACAAAGCAGTTTTGAGACTGGCCAGTTCTCCTACGGTTTGTAAGGCGACGTGTTCTCGCTTGCTCTCGCTGTGACCTGCTTTCACAGCGACCTGCCTTCACTTTGCACCCGTGCTGGGCTCCCTTTGCACCGCTAACGTCAGGTGCTGACAGGTCAGGAGGCTTTAAAAAGGGACAGAGGACATCTCTGGAGTCAAGTTCATCTGTCCAAAGATATTTCCCAATGGGAAATAACGGGCTGGGGCGGTTTGAGTCCTGAATTATTGCTTAGCAGGCTTCGGAGCAAGCAAGCAGCGCTCCAGCCCAAGGATTTCCAAGTGACTGCTGATTCTGGAAACCTCCGATTTTCCTCTCCTCATTAAAGTTTCTCAAATGAAGCAATGCAAAAAAAATAAAAAAATCAGGCGCTCCCACTTATTGATCACACCGAAATGCCTGGGCCAAGGGATTATCTTCCCGGCTCAAAACGGGGTTTGAAATGAGGCAAGGGAAAATGTTACGCAGCACAAAGCGTTTGGAAGTGTGCTCTGGCATTGCGTTAACCGAAGTCTCCCCTTCCTGGGGGCATGAGTCCAAGGACACTCTTTGGGGTGCTAATATTCCTTGGCAAAACACAGGGGCCAGCCGCCGACTTCGGCTCCTCGCTCGCGGAGGGAGCTGGGAACGCTGCCTCTCTACGGGGGCGGCTCTTTTCCATGAGCTCCAGCAAACGCGGAGGGAAACATCCAGCTCGGAAAAATAAAGCTCCTCGTTTTGCCACTGCCTGTGTGCCTCAGTTTCCCCAGCTGTTAAAACGCAACCAACCCTCCTGCCCAGGCACTGGGTACCCAAAACACTCCCAGGGGCCGTAGTGAAAGGCGTTATCAGGAGAAAATAGGAATTAAAATTGCAAGTTGTGCTCGCTGGTCTCTTTTCTCAGGAACATCAGCTTTCATGGCACGGCTGAGCACGGTGTGTGGGGGCACAGCCCCTCCTACCACTCATGCCTCTGCCCACCACATCCCCCTGCCGAAAACCATTCAGGAACAACAGAGCACACTTTTATTTTGCATAGACTTGGTCGAAACAGGCTCATTCAGCAGGCAAGGCTCAGCTTTCTTTCTAACTAAAGCTATAGCAACAAACCACTTCCTTTTTTACACATAGCTCCTAAAATTATCTCTCCACTTCTCCTCCCCTCGCCATCTCCCCCCCCTTTACAAAAAACTAGATATATCAGCCCTAAGATGAGCCGTGCGTGGGAGGAGATTTCAGGGACAGTCGCACCTCAGGATCTGCTCTGAACCTTTTGATGATCTTTATCTGCACAAACTATTTCCACCACTTGGCTCCTCCGGGCCACAGCTGCTACCAGCTGGGGCAGAAGAGATCAGTATGTACAAGGGAAAAGGGAACTGGCAGGAGGCTGCCCTGCGAATTTGACTTCTAGCACAGGGAAAAGACATGGCACAGAAAGACTGGAAAGGATTATCTCAATTTTAGCTGGAAGCCCCATCCCACCTCTCTCCATGGAGATGCCAGATTGCTTGGAGGGCTGTCATATAAAAAGCCAGAGTTTCCGTGGCCTATCACCTTCTCAACTTTCCCAGTGCGAGGAATGGAAAACGTGTGGGTCTGCTTTGGCACCATCCCATCCCTGCCTCGTACCAAGGTAAAAGAGCAAAACCAAGTGCTTCCTCCATGCCAGAAGGGGAGAAGATCATTTCACATCACACACAGCAATGCTGGAAATGCAGCCGCTCCTGCCCGAGGTGGGAAACCACAAGCAAGTGGCCAGCACGTTGCATTAAAAGTGTTGGAGAGGGAAACGAGGGCTCTCTACTACTTTGTGTTCTCAGCAACACAAACCAGATACCAGTTCCTGCCAGACCCAAGCAGGAGGCGTAAATGAAAACACAAGGCATCAAACGCTCTGAACTCAGCCAGGTTCTACACCCTCCACGAGGTCTGGAGCACCCACGCCTGAAGGATGTGCAGCCTTGGGGGGCTGCATACACTCAGGTGTGCCCACGTGCATGTGGCTGAGCCCAGGGGCACCCCAAAACTCCTCACTCACAGACCCCTGAGCCAGCAACGCGGGCACTGGGCAACCCAGAGACCATGAAGGCTTTGCCCTCCACCGATGGAGAAGCTCTACCCAAGCCGCTCAGCAGAGAGGTGGTGTCCTGAGGAGTGTGACCCTACCTGTGTAGCCAGCAAGGGCAGCAGCAGGAATGACAGGCTTGTCCTTGTTCATATCGGCCCGATCTCGAACATAGTCCTTGAAGGTGCCCTTGGGCTTGTGGTTGGGCAGGGTGGCGGGGTAGTCCTCCGAGTCAAAGCTGTCGTAGGAGGGGACACGCTGCAGGCTCTGGAAGGAGGACTGGCTGCTCCAGGACTGCGTCAGCCGGTCGCAGCTATCGTAGCTCTCTATGCTCTCGAAGGAGTCCTGGCCACCCAGTTTACCTGGCGAGAAGGAAAGGCGTGTGAGATGTGCCTGGCCAGCATGGGGATGCTCTAGCTTGCCACGGCCAGGAGAAGAATGTTTCACCTGCCTCGTGTGCACGCAGGAGGCAACCAGACAAATGTTGCTGTCCCACCACGCCTCATCTCCAAACAAACTCGAAAGCGCGGCATGAAACTGGGATACTTTTGTTATCTTCGTAACTCAGAGCAGGGCTGTCTGAGCCCTGGAGATGTTCAGGCACCAGAGTAAGACAGAGTGAGTCAGGGGAAAAACCCCAAAGTCCTGACTCTCTACCCAAGACTGATGCCTGGGACTAACTGGAAGTTGTCCTCTGTTTCTGAAAGGCAACGGCAAAGAAATAATCCGCTTTAGACAGATATTCAAGGCTCAGTTCAGGTGCCAGGACCTCTTGCTCTTGCGGCTGAAAGATATGGGTCTCCAATAAGTCCCATATTATATCTGCCAGCCCTATATAAATGTTGCTCAGGCGTGTTCAAGGGCACTGAACACCCAGCTTCTTTACTTTTGATGTTTCCCACAAAACTATACAGCAGCCTTTTTTATTGCTGTATGTTACAACCAGCTTCCACCCCCAAATCCCCAAACAGCAGCAGATTTGATGGAGGAGGCGAGCAAAAGGCTGAGAGCTCAAACAGCTATTTTTCCAGTTCTGGTAAGGTGAGCACAGCTGGGTTGTATCAAGTCTACTCTCTGGGGTATTTTTAGTAAAGACCAGAACACGAGAGGCCGGATCCTCAGCAGCGCTATGCTGCTTTACACCCACTGGAGACAGCACAAGTATACCCTCCGTACGTAAAACAGCGAGCTAAAAAAGGATCCAAAGAACAAACTGAAATTGCTCTCTCTGATCTCCCGTACGCTGCCCGATTGCTCAACATCTTTACTGACAAACTAAGAGCGTAACAGGATCATTCAAGTTCACTAATTTCCCAAACCGGGCTAAAAACAGCTGCTGGGATTGTGCAAGAACTCCTGGAGAAATTTCCATTGGCAAAGCTACCCGCAGCTTGGGCCCAGGGAGTAAATCACAGGGGAAGAGGAACGTGGAAGGACGCTGGCACGCTCCCCCAAATATTTGTTGTGTTGTAGTTCGAAGAGCACTTGCTGCGAAAAAACTCAACTACCGTGGGCTCTGCCCAAATTGCTGGCCTGGAATCATTTGAAGTTTGGACCCCTTGGCTTGATTCTGCTGGTAATATCCATGCTTCAAACTAATTTTTTTTTTTTTTCTTCTAGTTTTTTTGAGAATTTCACAGAGAATTTCAATCCCTTCCTGCATCCTGCAAGGGGAAAATTAACACCGCTTTGTGCATGTTCATTAATTGGCGTAACCACTTCCCTGAGAAGTCCTGCGGCACAAGCTCGTTTCGAAAAGGAATTAAAAATCTTCCAGATGAACAGCCGCAGTGCTGGAGACGTGATTTGGGTCATTTCATTGAAAAGTCACCTAAATTTGACCTAAACGTGAGCCTTTGGAAAAATCAGGGCTTGCACCTACTCAGGAGAAACTTGTTAAGAGTCTGGCAGCTCCACTTTCCAACCAGACGTTCTTGCTGATAAGGTAGAGCAAAAAAACTCCCATGGGACCACAAAATTAACTCCTAAAGCCCACACAAAGCAAGACAAAAGGCGACCGCCTGGAAAACCTTCATCCTGAAGTGCTTCACTTCGCGACAGACTCATCTTTTTAATACAGTGGAAGGTAAAGACGTATGTAAATATAAATAAACTGGACTCTGCTTTATATTGAGGCTTCTTTATACCACTCTGGGAGGATTAATGCCACCCAAAGGCCCTTCTACATGGCTGAAATGTCGCGTTAGTGTAAGCACGGCCGTAGCCTCTTGCGTTTCTTCAATTGCGATCAGTATGTTAAAGTGTTTGCTAACACCAGGGGCCCTTGGGCTCCAAAGGGGAGTTAAGGGCTCTTTCTTCCCTCCCCTGGAGCCTTTTTAGGCTTGCCAGTGAGAACAGGCTCAAGGTAGAATTGCAAAAGCATGCCTGAATCGTTGCATTTCAGTGAGAATTATGATGAAATCACCTATGGTAAAGAAAAGGTCAAGAAAAGGGAAAGACACTGATGAAAAGATAGCCAGAAAAACAACCCCAGAAAGAGGAGCTTACCTAAAACTGTAACACCCCTGCCCTCTTGGCTCACCGTGTTGTCCAAGTCACCTCTCTCATATTAACACTCAGCCAGCAGCAGAAGCAGAGGTAATAATACAAATAATACCTTTATCATCATTAGCTCTCCCAGCTTGGAAAAAGAACGAGGAACTTGAAATGAGCTCCTCTGGGCCACGCAGATGCGATGCAGACCTGCAAAGGGGCTGCAGCTTTCACAGGGACCCAGCACATCTTCAGCTCTCGTAGCTGGTTGAATGGGTTTAAACGTTCAACATCAAACCTGGCTCACAGCAACACGTTACTATAATGAATTTTAGGCATAGGGACACCTGGATTCTATTCAGGGCACGATCGCAGGCAGGTCAGATCTCTTCCCCCTGCCTCAGGTTCCCTACCTGGAATCAGGAGATAACGATACCCCTTTGCAAGTGACTTTGAGCTCTATGGATTAAATTTTTGCTTTGAATATACGCTGTGAGCCAGATCCTCAGCCTTGCATTAAGCGATGTAATTACAAAGTACTCTGGCATCTGGGCCCCATGTGTTCAGAATTTAATAATATTAATTGAAAAGGCATTTGGGCTCAGATCCTCAAAAGTGTTTAGGTGTTTAAATCCCATCATCTCAAACAGGAATCATGTACCTATAACTCTTTGGAGATATAGGGTTGCGGCACAAGGATTCGGGGGGTCCTTCAGCTCTGTCACTGACTCAACCCATGACATCTGCGTCTCCTAACAAAGCGCAGGGCTTGGGTTCAAGAGAGCAGATTATCAGTTCAAGCAAACAGACATCAAAATCAATGGAGATAATGGATAAAGACTTTGCGTCATTAAGTGTAAAACTCTTCAGAGCCGTGGACATTAATTCCTGATGAGAACTTCTGAAGGATTTGTGGGGTTTTGCCTGGTCTTCTAGGAGAATGAGATTTATACAACCACACAGCAGTCTCTGTCCTCCCTAATAACCTTAAAGCCCATTTCAACTTCACTCAAGTTTAACATCAAAGTACAGAGCCAGAAATGCTACATTTTTGCTATAAAACCAGGCAGCAGAGTAGAGAAAAGAAAGACCTTCTTCACGTTTTCCCCAGACAGAAAGGCAGGGAGGGCTCAAAGCCACCAGGGGATCCATCTGGAAGTTCAATCTCATCAGATACATGGCTTCGTTACTGGCATTGCACAGTGTGCTGATGGCCTTGGTCCCCCCAAAATACATCTCCTATAGAGGGGAAGGCAGTGCTTATGTTGATATAGGTAGAGGTGGCAAGAACCCAAGCAACCCCTGGGAGATGCCCAACTTTACCTCGACTGGCACGTCCCATGCACATGTTATCTGGCGTTACTACTTCTTGCTTGATCGTGAAGTAGTCTGTCTGCAGGGAGTCCGTCTGGACTGGGTCACGCAGGATGACCGAGGGATAGTCGTTCTCGTACTTGAGGGACAGGAGCTCTTCCGAGCTGATGGGATGGAGGGTCTGGTAGGACTCTGTGATGAAGCTGGGCTCCGAGAACTCAGAGGGAGGCACGCACTGTGCATGCTCGATGCCATAACCTGCCGGCAGAAGGGGAGCGTCAGAAGGCAACCCAAACACAAGCAGCTCGAAGAAACCAGAGTGTTGCTCGCTCCCCCTCCAGTCTCCCACAGCACAGTGAGAGCTGAGGTCTGATCTCAGCGGTCTGAGATTGTCTTTGGATATAAAACACCTGGAAGAACTGGGCACTAATTTTTGAGCAAGGTTTCTAAAAGCTACAGAGAGATTGCATCTTATAATTGCAGCAATTTAAAAAAATAAGACCTCCTCAACCACCATCAACGTGCATTACGCCAAAGTCCTCTCAAGCAAATTGCTAGTGGGAAAAAGCTGGAAAATCATGAGGAGCATAGTCTCAGCAAAGGGGATGCAGGGCAAAGAAGCTTCACTGATGGCTGCAATAGATGAGTCACTTCCACGATCACCTCTCCTCACTGGCTCCCAATTCAGGTGAGTTGGGGTTTTTTGCTGGTTCATGAAATACATCACAGATTTCAAACGCCCTTAAGGAACATCTCCCAGTGGCAATGGGAAGGTCAGGAGTGTAGATGGATGGCCTGTCTCTTTCCTTGCTAGGCTCCTACCTAGCAAGTCAGAATTAAGCCTTCTTCCCCCACACCCCTCCTTTTTAATAAGTTTTTTAAAATTCCTAACGTCCTGGGGTGTTGAGGTTGCTTTTGGTTGGAAGTGTGGTTTGGTTTGGTTGGACGGGGCTTGGAGCAACCTGGGCTGGTGGGAGGTGTCCCTGCCCAGGGCAGGGGGTGCCACTGGGTGGGCTTTAAGGTCGCTTCCAACCCAAACCGTTCTATGATTCTATGATTCTTTTCAGGTCTACTGAGCTACAGCTTCAAACAAATAGTGCTTCAAAGTCAGAACGTGGCACCTCAAGGTGGTCCCTCCAAAGTAAAAATGGCTTCTAAATAAACCCAAACCACCAGGAAAGCCAGAATTACACATTTTGCATGCTCTGCCCCGCCAGAGCAACAACTGCGTGGTGTAATCCTCGTGTGATGCAGGCAAACCTCTAATAGGTGACACTTTCGTGCCTGGAAGCACCAGAATGATACTGATAATTGAGACTTACTAATGAAGTAGTCTGAAGTATAGCGGGATTCTGGGTATGTTGTATTCACTCCATTTGCTGGGTACGGTTTTACCTCTTCTGCAAAGAGAAAAGGAAGGAAATGTCACATGTCCATAGGCATACTGTGCTTCGCAAGACTTGCTGTAATGCAGAGAGGTCTGAACTTCCTAAAATGCTCCTCTCTGGGTTAAACTGGGACATTCAAAGGCACAGAAATGAGCTGAAATCCCACCGAAACAAGTGCACTTGGGTTCCTCTGGGGATTCTTGCTGCAGGCATGCCCAAATTTAAACAAAACAAAACAAAACAGAACAAACCAGAACAAAACAGCAACAACTTTCTCAATCAGAGGCTCCAGGTGGTTCTGAAATACTAGTTGCATAATTTCCTTGCTTGCCTTCATTTTTGTCGTCTTTCATTCTCTTGAGGATTGCTTATCACACGTGTATGAGCTCGTGAAAAAAAAAAACCCCACCGTACAAGGACAGTTGGTTTCCTGAAAAAGCCCCTATTTTTAGACCAGCAGTAGGTGTGCGCAAGTGAGTGGGTATTGCATCCCAAAACCAGCTCCTACAACCCCAAATTAATGCTAATTCCCAGCCTACGTGGCACCTTTTACCTTGCGCCTGATGCAGGCAGAAGATCCTACGCTCAAAAAAGCTTCGCCGCACTGTCCATCACCCAGCTCCTGGTACAGGCTCCACGGTGTTATGCATGGGCAGCACGCCAAATTTTAGCCTTTCTGTCGGCATAATTTGCTGAGAAAGGGCATGTTTTACCTCAAAGCGTAGATTCTCCGCTTCCCGTTGCTTTTTCCGAGCACGTTGGTACTCCTGGGCTTGGCGCGGAATTTGCTTTCCCATGTAAAAGCCACATTGCTTCTACCCTGACCAGTTTTTCCATTAACACCTTACTCGTTCCAGCACGGCATGTGGGCAGAGATACCGGCATGGGAGATTTTATTTCCTTTGCAGAGGGTAACGAAAATAAAAAACACACAGACGACTCCGGGTTATGTTTATTTCTGCTGAGGCTAAAGAGGACCGAACTGAAGATAACGCACGTTCGTTTGCAAGCGGCCTAATTTTGGCCCTCTCTCCTGGGGATTGCAGAGTGGAAAATATTCCCTAACAAAAGGAGGTTTTGTGCAAACAGAGAGACCTAATGAGAAACGCTCTTTTCCTCTCCCCACGGTGTCTGCCAAGGGGCAGGGTGGGTGACCACAGAGAAAGAGAGCAACCTTCAGCTACGCTTACAGTCAAGCGGAGGGCACTGCTGACTGCTGGTAACTGAAGAGGTTATTTTAGGAAGAAATTTGGAAAAATACGCCTGAAAATACCTAAATCCAGGCAGGGAAAAGTCGCCCATCTGCTGCCGTTTTTAAACCCCGAGCAGCCTGTGGTACATGAGTCACTCTCAGAAAGCGCTCACAAGGGAGGCATGTTAGCAGGAGGGACAGCAAGGTCACAGTCTGTCCCAGCGTGACCCGATGCTGGTGGTCGCACCGCTATAGGTAAAGCCCAACATTTTGGGGTTAACCACCACTCCCAGCATCAACACCCCCAAGCGATGACGGTGGGTGGATGGGGAAGATGGAAGAGACGGGGACTGGCAAGTTGGACCTTGACTCCATGGGTGAGCCTGGGGAATCCTTGGTCTCTTCACGCTTCAAAGGTCCTTCACCTTGAAAGGTCTGTTCCAACCCGACACATTCTATGATTCATGTCCTCAGGTGCAAAGTGGAGACAACCATCTCCTCTTGCGTGGGGAGAGACGCGACAGGGAGAATTTTGCATGAGCACAACACAACCCAGCTCTTGTCAGAGGTTTGGAGATGTCCTGCCAGTAAGACGAGTCCCGTGACTTAGAGGGAACAGAAATTAGTCCTTGGGGTGAGGCTGGTTATTTCTTGGAAGCTCTTCTTAGTTAGTCTCCAAATACTTCACAGATACTGCCCTTCTGGGAAATGTGTGAAGAACTCACCATAGAAGCTAAGGCTCAGACAGCTTGTGCAAGAGGTGACATGTAAAACCGAACACAGGATGGAGACTTCTTGGTTCCCAGGGCTACACCAACAGTGTTGAAACAAAGAAATTCAGCTTTATTTTCTCATCCTTTTGGAAGAAAAGCTCCAACAGGCACAAAGATTCCCGGTTTCTTTGTAAAAGCTCCTCCTTTCTCAGCCCTTTTGCAGCCTCACGACTGCAGCATCCTAACACCCGCTTGTGTCAATGCTACAAGGAAAGACGGTCCCTATTTGACCGTGAAACTCCAGCACCAAGTTCATCCCTGTGGCTTGGGGAATCTGCAGGAAGGAGCTGCAAAGCCAGCTCTGCTGCCTCAGGCAGTACCTGCAGCACATCGCAGCCCTCTCCAGCGGGTTACAGCCCAAACGGAGGGAGAAGGGTTGCGGGAAGGCATCGCTACGTTACAGGCAATGGCTTCCAGCAAGGGAAAATCGGACTGACCACAACGTCTTGCTTTGTTTGGTTAAACTGCTTGCTGTTGATATAAGCACTCAATAAAAATTATGCAAAACGAGAAGAACAGAACAGATATAGAGTCAAAGAGCAGAAAAACAGCCTGTCCGTACACAGACCCTGGGAAGAGCCGTGTTTACCTTTTGCAAACCACAGGTAGCAGTAAAATTAGTAATCGGCAATTAACATCCATTTGTCAATGGTTTCCTGGAAGGCATAACTTTGCTCCCCCTCCCCTTCCTGCCACCAGGGCAGGCCGGCTGACAAGCACGCAGGGTCGGTACGACAGCGTGGGGGATATTCCAGGAAAGCAAACAGCTCTGCGCAAAAACCAGCTAGAGACAGAGCCCAGATTTGCCGCTGCTCCTGCTGGCGGCTCCGTTAAAGGTGTTGAGCTCTTCACCCGCCCTTTAGAAACCATTTAAAAACCCTTAAGTGTTGCTTGGGCATCCAGACGCCATGAAAATCAACACCCAAAAGCAATGTGTGTGTCCCCAGTCAATAAAAATTAATGCTGTTGTGCAGGAACTGGCAGGGATGGCTTCTCCTGTGGGGGACACAGCCACTCTTAAAATGCCATGACAACTTTTGGGACACCAAACAAAGAAAAGCAGCCTCCAGTCACAACTGGGAAATTAGGGTGGGATTTTGGTCGTATTGTTGTACCCAGTTCTACTGGAGGAAGCAGTAAAATTCACAACGGGAGCTGAACAAGGGGAGGAAGAATGCTTTGGAAAATCCCACCGTCGTTTCCAGGCAGGCGGAGCGTCCCTGCCCGCTGTGGATTCCTGCCAAGCGGCCGGCACAAACGCCCTTCCTCTTTCAAGCAGTGCCAGGATTTGCATTGCCCACTACCGGTTGGGATGCCCATTTGAAATCCTACTGGGAAGCTGGGCTTTGAAAGCTGCTCTTCTTGGGATTAAAGCCTAAGGTGAACACCTCATCGCACAGCCAGGCTGCCAGCCAAGGTCTTTGGAAAGGCCCAAAATCAGGTCAGCCAGGATGGCGCAAGCCATCCTGGATACTCCAGGACTCACCTTTCTGCAAGATCTCCAGATGTTCCCAAAGGATATCTCCCACAAAGTCAGGCGCTAGCTCCAGGAAGCACTCCTTGCCCAGGGCGCAGAGGGCAGCTCCGTTCATGCAAAACTTCTGGAAATCCACTCCCTTCAGGCTAAACTCGTTCACTGCCCACATCACCCAGTCCCGCACGTGCGTCTCCGTCCACTGCTGGGGATCTGCACCAAGGGGTTGTAGAAGACATCCATTAATGAGCAACCACAAGCCACTTCCCCAGGAAAACAGGACACAAACAGTGCTAGAGCTGTCCCACTGGATAAGCACCTGCAGAGCTTCATCCCATAGAGACTGATGGTCCATTGGCAGAAGGGTAAAACGTGGTGGGGGAACACTGTACCTGCAGTTTGGATCAGCCCTATTTCACACAAGGAACGAGCTTTGGATTTGTTTGGGACTTTTAGCAATTCCACCATTTCTTTGACCCTTTCTCCCACCCTTTTCTCTGTTTCGCTTGGTTTCTCCCTGTCATCAGCCTCCCGTGAAGGGTCCCCGCTGCTTCTCCATATAATGGAGATGACTTGCAAATAGAAGTCCTGGAAGGAGCAGGTCCCCAACAGAAGTCCAAAAGGAGCAGGTCCCCAAAGCTGCAAGAGCAGTCATCCAGCAGAAGTTAGCAGGACAGACAGGCACAATCTGTCAGTCAGGTGTAATATACAAGTAGTACTGAAAGGTTTTGCCTGTATGTCCACATTTTTTCCAGCTGAAGGTGCCAAGAAACAAGGCAATACTACCTGAAGAGCACCGCAAAAGAGATGGCAGATGTGGAGAAAGGCAGCCTGGCAAGAGGACACGATCTCTGCGTCTGCCACCACTGCTCACTGGGAAGCCATGTCTTACCTTTGGGGATTCCCAGCCGCTGTTGCTCTTTCGCGAAGCCGCTGAAGGTGGCTTTCAATGCCTGAGACATCATTTCTTTGCTGCTGGGAGTTAATAAAGGCACGTCCGCACATTCCATATCTGAAAGATGAAGGAGAGAAAAATGGCCATAAGGACATGGCACTGGGAAAGACGACAGGAGTCATGCTGGCCATTGAATTGTCAGAAAAACAGAGAAATCTTTCTTTCTTCTGAAATTTTCACACCCAGACCCTCCAGCCCTATACCTCAACCCTGCAAGTCCATCAGCAGGCTTCTGAAATACAAGAAAAAGAATCTTGTGCTTATAATAAACCTGTACTTGAAGGGCATAAACAAGCCGTGCCTGGTGAGGTAGGTGACATGGTGCACATGGTCTCCCTCCAAGCCAACCATGAACGTGCTACTGGAAATTTCATGGGGCTATCAAAACCCCTTCCAGACATCAGCCTGCTGGGCTTCACCACCCCAGGTGGCACCTGGAGCCTGGGAGATAGCTGAGCAGCTCCAGACGCCAATGAAGGTACCGAGTCCTACACTGAGGTGACCAAGAACGCAAGGAGAAAAGCATCTTTGAATCACCACTCCAGCTTTGGGCATCCCAGTCCAAAGAAAAGCAAAAGGAAAAAATTAAATTTTAAAGGTTCACGGGCAATCCTGGAGAAAAGTAAGCCGAGGCAGGATGAAGAACCGGCAGAAAACCCATCCGAGGAGGGAGGGAAAACAAAGAGCTGGAAAATCCCACATGAGCACAAGAGTTACATCACGCGCAGCCCAGAGCGCGGAACGACGCAATTCGGGGTGAGTCACTGAACAATGCTCAGCCGCCCCCAGGGGAGAGCGCGGGGCCAAGCCAAGAGCCGGGCCTTGGAGTAAGTCCTGATGAGAAGCAAAGCTCTTCCTTTTTTTTTTTTTTTCCCTTTTTTTTTTTTTTTTTCCTTTTTCTAATTTATTTGGAAGGAGGCGGGTATTTGTAGCCAAAGGGTTTCATAAACAAAAGCAACCGTTTGAAAAAAAAAAAAAACCAAACCTCCTCGATCTGAATAAAGGTTTGGCTCTTTTTCATATATTTTAAGCATTCCTGAAAAACATCTTTGGCAGAGAAGGGAAGCCTCAGACAACCCTCATCTCAAACGACTGAACTTTATCGGTCTCACGTGTAAATCTTCCACCTGAGGCTGGTTTAGCACCGTAGACGATTGGAAATTTTTCAATGAAAACTCTTCTTAGTGGAAAAACAGCAACACGCGCAAGCTCTTTTGGTGTTTTCATGAATGCCTGGATGTAGACATCAGCAAGTCAAAGAATTCTCTGTCCTGTGGAAATCCCAGCCACCTCGGCTTACCATCGCTCTAAGTTAATTTAGGCTCTGATTTAATAAGCCATTATACCTGCAAAATGCTGGCGAGTGCTGGTTTCAAGCAACGGCGAGCACGTCCCTAATGCAACGGCGAGTCAGGGCCGGAGACAGCGCTGCAGCACGGGCAGCCCAGCTTCCTTCCAGTCCGACCCAGTCTGGGGCTCCCGCTCCACTCAAATCCTCCACAGCCAAACTCGCAGGCACCACTTCAAGTCCAAACAACACAATGCTGGGGTTTGGGTTTTTTTTTTGTGAGCAGGAATCTGGGGGTTGGCTCAATAAGCACCCTGCGGCACGGGGGGAGGTCGACCACGCTGCAAAGCGTCCCCGAATCGTCAGCTGGATGCACCGAACGCCATCCCACCGCCAAACCAAACGGCACCACTTCTCCGTCTCCATCTTTGCACCCCTATCGTCCCCAACTAAAAGACATCATGCGAAATCGCCCCCTCTGTCCGCAGCTCTCTCTAACGTTAGGCACCGAATGATTTGCACAACTCTTCGCTCAGGTGGGACTAGTAAAAGCCCCGACACCGAGCCTCTCGGGACCCGATTCTTCCCCCTAACCCCACCACGTAAATCAAGCATTCCCCGCCACGGTGGAACTATCGAGACCTTCGAAAGCAAATAATACATTCAAAGGCTATTTGGCAAATTACACTTCATTATTTACTGGATTTGGCTGGAGAGGGCATGGAAAAATGAGCAGCCACCCTCACTATCTCTGTTCTCCATCTGCCGCTTCGAGATAACAGTGGGAGAAAGTGGTTCAGTGCCCCTTTCCCTTCATCCTCATGTTACATTTTAATGCTTTCTGTGCTCTGTGGTTACAGGGACCACCCAGGAATCCGCTCCCCTCCGCCGGCTGCTTAAACGGCAGTTCGCTGCTCCCGGGTGCTATGGGAAGATGAGTCAGATTTAGGCTAAGAAAACGTTTCTAACCCCAATTTTTACACTGAATCACTCGCAAAAACCGGTGCGGAGATGACCTCCACGAAGAGCAGCGGGGCAAGGTGAGGTGCGTGCAAAATCATCTTTTTATCTCTGCAATACGAATACCTATCACCGATCCGCCCCCCCCTCCCCCCCACCCCGTTTTCTCGGTTCGTGGGGCTGGGTTTGCACGTACCCAGCGAATCAATTTTTTCAGTAGCGGGGGATAAGGTTTCGGTTTAGGAAGGTGAACGCTGAGCTCTGCACAAACATGTCAAAACAGGGAAGACTTAAAAGTGATTCCCAGGGAGAGGTCACCGGAGAAGCAAACGGCCTATTTTCAAATTCAAAAAAAAAAAAAAAAAGAAAAAAAAAAAAAAGAAGAAATTTAAAAAGCGAAGTGCCAGAGGAGGGTTTCTATTTAAACAGCAAAATAAACCGAAATGTGCATTTCAAGGCTTCTCCTTCAAAATACCTTGCGCTCGGCAGATTTAGCATTGAAACATCATCTGCTTTTTTTTCCTGTTAGACCGTAGCTACAAGTTAAAATTTCTTCAGAAGACAAAACAGCCAAAAAAACCCCGAGCCTGCTAACGCTTGCAGGAGCCTTATTTTAGTCAGCACTGTCCCACATCTATAGAAAAGCTCACATGTGTAAAACTAAACGTTTGTAAAGCTCTGCATACGTGTTTGTGGACAAGTCTTAGCCGTGCGAGCCGAAAGAGATGGGGGGGTTGGGGTGGAGCGGAGAGTTTTTAACCTGAATTCCGCCTCTGCTGGTTTTGACGTACTGAATTTACTGAAATAGAATTTTCTTTGCTAATCTCTGAGCGTCTGGGGAGCGTGATGGGCTTTACCGGGCTCTGCTCGATGCAGCTTTGCTGGGTGCAGGGGAGTTAGTGCCCGGGGAGGAGAATCGAGTCCCGGTGATGTCCTCCAGCGCCCGCAGTCCTTTGCCTTCAGTTTGGGATGCCGAAAGGTCAGAGCCAAGCAGAATCGCGGTAACAGAAGCAACCCCGGCTTAGCTCCCCCGGTTTCAGCTTTCACCGCCATCTGAAGCCTGTTTCCAAGATTTTAATCAAACCTCGCGCAAATAAAACGTCTCCTTTTGTGTATCCCCCGCTGGACACGAAGTACACACGCGCGTGCACGCGTGCACCCACACGGCCTCGGGAGAAACCTATGGGAAGGAGCATTAGCCAGCACCGAGCCCAGCTGTTACACCTGAGCTCAGCTTAGAAACGTCAGGGGTTTAAAGCCGAAAACCAAGCACAGCACTGAGGGCCAGGCGACCGCGGCGTTGCATCCCAGGCCGGGTTTGCTGCATCGTTTTTACGCCGCCCATCAAAGGCCCACCGCCACGGCTGCCACGTGCAGTTTGCTGCCGCGATGCCATGTCCTGCCGTCGCACCGACGGGGAACTGCGTTTGATTTTCCTCCTGGGAGACCAGGCAGGGTGTTACGGTTTGATTTTTAAATACTAACAGGACTTGCAGCCGCTCTGGAAAATTATGTCACCGTCATCTCCAGCATCTGTAGAGCAGAGATAAGTAATCTGCCTTGCGCGGTGGGAAGGCAGAGAGGGACATCGACGCATCGGGCTGCAGCTTTCCAAAGCAAGGAGGGATCTGGGGGCCCACCTGGAGACCCCAGAGGCTTCTCAAAACCAGCTCCCTATTTTTCCTCCAGCTCCCTGACATCCCTGGGGACAGGACTTCAGAAAGACAAGAGGGCAATAACAGCTCTGACATTGCTGCATCTCTATACAGGTTTTAAGCTACGGAGGATCTGCCCCAAACCCACCACCCCACTTGTTCTAGGTGTTGCACCAACAGGCGTGGAGCCTGGGAGAAAACCAGCCAGCAAAGGGCCAGAGAGGCCAAGATGACCGAGTTCATCCCCCAGCCACATTCCCGCTCTGCTCTCACCAGGCTCCGCATGTATAAACTATTTCCACGCATCTGATCTTTTTAAAGGACGACGATTTACAAACTTTAGGGATTTTGACCTTAAAATGCAAGCGACTCCGCTGCACGCCAAAGCATTCGCATCTGATTGCATAAGCGAAATAAATGGCAGTAAAGAAAAAAAAAAAAAAAAAAAAAGATGCTCTGAGCAGGAGGATGGGAGTAAAGTCATTTTTCACCCGAGTTTCCACTCGGGGTCAATGCTTCTTTAAAGCTCCCCTCGGCCACTCACTTTTTTTCCCATCAAAAGCCCCAGTGTGTCCTTGTCTGGTCCCCGCTATTCTACCCGGGGGCCTGGGTGTAAATGGATGTACGGCGGGTCAGAGTGGAGCCTGCTGACCCGGCGGCCTCCTCCTGCCCTTGCTCTGATGGATGGACACCAAGGTCAGGAACCCAACACGCTGTTGTCTCAGGTGAAAGCCCGCTCCCTCCCCAGCCTCCTCGTCCTCCCCTTCCCAGGCCTGAGACGAACCCCGCGGCACGCTGAGGATTTCAGGCCCTTTGGTGACTTGAAAGAGGCATGGGGACAAGACTGGGAGAAGATGCGTGTGGGTTTCAAACCAGGTCATTTGCTGATAGTCAAGAAAAATCATCTTGCTGGGACTGTGCATCCAAGGGCTGCAAGAATTTGTGCCCGTCTCCCTCAAAAGACCTCAGTCCTTGAGCCCAGAGCTAGCTGAGATCCTCCTCGGACCCTCCATGCATGACAGCCACCAGCACTGCCCCACCTCGAGGTGTCCACGGTCCAGGACATCCGCCCACCGCTGGATGTCTGCGATGGAGCAAGAGGAGTTTCTCAGAGGCTCTGCAAGGAGGGACGTTGGTTTTCTCTCCTACCCTCTTCCCGTGTGCCCACGGTGGCCCTGTGACCACCAAACCCCAAGACTCCCCATCTCCAGCTCATACCAAGCCCAACACTGCCCGAGCTCGTCCCCCCACCACACCGAGCCCCCTCTATCCCAGCCTTCACGAAGACCAGAACCAGGGCAGAGGTAGGGATGGGGGAAGCTGAAACACGGCAAATTTCCCAAAGTCCCCCAGCTGGCAGGGTTCAGCAGCTGAGAAACCTTTCTCAGGATAAGAGGAGGCTGGAGAGAGGGGGGCCGGGAGCCGAGACCCTTCCCACGCTCCCCGTCGAAGCAGCCCGGGCACCGAGGAGGCACCATCTCCCCATCTCAGGTTTCCACCACCACCAGGCACCTCCAGTTCCCCCGGGGCAGCTCAGCCTTTCCCAGGTGCCCCCCGCTCTGGAGCAGGGACGCCGGGGCAAATAACCCCGGCTGAGCCCCCTGTTATTTAGGCAGGATTAGGCAAAAATTTGTCTGCACTTTTGAACTGTTTTCACAAGCGTTGCCTCTCACTCCCACGCAGGAAGCAGGAGAAGAGCCGGCCTGTTCCAATTAGGGCTCCTCAGACCGAAAGGGCAGCAAAATTAAGGGGGGAAAGGGAAAGCGGGACAGAAAGCTGGGAAAAAGGGAATAGAGGGAAATCTGGGAAGCGAGGATGGATGGGGAGAAAGGGTGAGCACTGGGAGAGGCGTTGGCTGGGGATGCAGGGACAGGACATGGGGAGAGGAGCGGGCAGTACAGAGGGGAGGTTTGATTCCCCTTCCTGCAGCAGCTTGCCAGAGACCGGCCCCGCTTCCCTCCGCAAGGAATGGCACAAAAGGCACAGACATTTGCTATTTTAATTTAAAATAAATATATTTCTTTTTTTAAAAAAAAAAAAAAAAAGAGAAAAAGAAAAATAAGTCTTTCTTTTTCTTTTTTTTTTCTTTTTTGTCCTTCAAGCGGTGAAAAATAAATACTCGGAGATGAAAGCTGGGCTTCAAGAGAAAAAATCAGAGAGGAAACCAAAAGCCCACACTGCTTAGCGCTGCAGAAAGCACAACAAAGCCGGCTTTCTTCCGGCATTCAGCAGCTTTCTTATGGAGATGTGGTGTGTCATGGGGGTGAGCTCTTCCCCTAAATAAAGGGCCTGAAAACTGTCTTCCCTAAATGCAGATAAAAGCATTTCTTCCAAGTTCGGACTCTCGGCACTTAGAGCATCACAGGGAGCAAGGAAGGGGAAAGGTTAAGAGGAGGGTGAGATGGCAGGATGCTCGAGCTTCGGGGTAAATTGCTTCACCCCTCTGCAAAATGGAGACACTCTTGCATGGGTGCAAGCTGGCTAGAAGAGGATGCTCAGGGGAGCCCACGAGGAAAACTGGACACAGAGCACTGCTTTTGGCTCTGGATGTCTTGCATCAGGACCGGCAGGTGAAAGGATGCTTCTCTCTCGATGCTATCGAAGTCGCAGGCGTCGCCCTCTGAGCCTGTCTGCTGCCCTCCTTCAGGCTCCTTTCCGCTCCCGCTCCCTCTCCCGGCTTTATAATGTGGGTGTTGGATGGAGATCCTGGGAAAGCGGCATCCCCTGCAGTCCCAGGAGCTCGCAGGGGAACAGCAGCCTGGCGGTCAGCTCGCTCGGTCCTCCCCGGCTTTTGTGGGGGAGAGGAGGGAAAGAAGTGCTAGAGAAAACCCTGGCCCGAAGCGAAGCAAAACCACAGGGCTTGCGGCAACGCTGGCTGCAGTTACAGGAAAGTTTCCCCAGCCTCAGCAGGCAGGGACAGGACCTATGGTTCGTCTTCCCACAGCGACTCGAAGTGGGGCTTCCCTCGGCAGAGGGCTTCGCTCCGTCCTCCCTACCTCAGCTGCTGGAAGGAGCGCAGATGGATAAAAGCAAGCCCCGGGGAGATGCGGCCACCTCTGAGGTTGGGGAACGTGGCCACGGTTTGACACCGCTCGTCAAAACTATGCAAAGCAGTCAGCAAAAAGGTTTTTCCATCAAGACGAAGCAGCAGCAGAGGTTAAGCTGTGCTACGAGGCTGGCGAGGTTTAGCTCAGCACCGCTGTTAACCCAACACAACCTCCCCCCCAGCAAAGGCAAACGCTCTTGAATCAGCTTCCAAATGGCTTCTGTCGCTTTAGATTTAACAGCAGCACAACTGAAAACTTGCGCAAGCCTCTGCCGGCCTGACGGCAGAGTCCAGACTTAATTAAACTCGTGCAAAACCCGCGCGGAGGCTGAGCTCGCAGGTCAGGGCTCTGGAGAGAGCCAGCCCCAGCAGGCTGCAGGCAACGCCGAGGCAGCGAGGAACAACCTCCACGTGCCCAAACCACTCCTGCGCGGGAGTCGAAGCCTCTCCTTGCAGCCATCAGGCCCTTATCCCCCTCCACCCTCCCGCTTTCCCCATTGAACATCACGTGAGCCAGGGCGTCCCTTCTGAAGCCAGGGTTAGCATCTCACTTTCGGGCTTGTTGGCCTTCGGTCCTTCCTTCGCAGGGCTGGGAGGACGCTCCCTGCCTGGCGAAAACCTATGAGACGTGCTTCCCCTGTGATAATTCGCTCTAATCCCCGCTAACGGCGCTGCTGAAGAGCTCTAATCCCCACGCACAGGCACACACGCACTAATGGGAGCGTGGGGTGGGCTCAGCAAAGCCTGTAATGGACACCCAGCCCCGACCGAAAGGAGGTCAAGTGTAAATAGCAAGTCCAGGTCATGCCCGTGTCAGCTGCCCTGCATCAGTGCTCCAGCTCCGGGAGATGCTCGTCGGCAAACAAGTGGATAAAACCCAGCTCCTCACACCCCACGGCCCAGCGGCGAAGCTCAAATTGCTCAACAGCAATGAGAAAAAAACAAAAAAAGAAAAAAAAAACCCAAAACCTATAAAAACCCAGCGATCCCCACCGAACAAACAACTAGATACTCATTTGCTTCTTGGAAGGGTGCCCGAGGTATTCAAATGGCTCACGCCTGGGACCAGAAGCCTCTTGAAATTCCTCGTTCTCTTTGGGCTGGGCTGGGAGCCCGGCGAGGCCAGTCGTGCCGGCTTCACCGCCCTGGAGGTTTCCACAGCCACAAGAGCACGGTCCGAGCCCTCCCAAAGCAAACCCACAGCCAGGCTCCAGCACTCCGAGGAGGAGACAGTGGTCCAGGTTGTCCACACCCAGCGTGTCCCATCATCCGCGACAACATCCATTTCTTTGCAGCCAGGTTAAAACCAGGAATTCTGCTGTTCTCACCTCAAATCTCTGGCTGATGATGCCATTTCTGGCATCTTCAATGAAGTGATGTGACCGGATTTGCCCCTGGAGAAGGACGCATCCCAGCACCCTGACACGGATTTACCCTGGGGTGCAAAAGCACACACGGGATGCTACCAAGGTACTGCTGTAATCACACCCAAGCAGTTCAGACTGAGCATTTCTCCATCCAAAGAAGCCCTCACTCTCTCCTCCAGATATTAATCTCCTTCTCCTTCATCATCCAGGGATGCGGAGAGGCACTTAATGGGAACTTGGCTCCAACGCCTCCAGCTGCTTGTTCTGGGGAAGGACGGGGCTGCCAAACCAGGCGTGATCGTCTCCCAGAAAAGGGAGAGCGGAGATTTTGCAAGGCCGGGTTGAGGTTCATCGGCAGTACATTGTGCGAGGAAGATGCTGTCAGCATCAGAAGTGTGAAAAAGGGAAGGCTGAGATGTCTTGGCAGGGCCGTCCCCTCGCAGCAGGGAGAAGGGCCAGGGAACCTTCAGTCATATTGAGTCCTTTCATCCCCCCCAGAGATCCCAACCCCTCTACGTTGGCTCAAACACACCTGAGGAACACGCCGTGCCAACACATTTTTTAAGCAGCTACCCATGGACTCACGGCTCAGGATGGTCTCATTGCGTATCCACGGCCCCGTGAAATGACCCTGTGCCCAGAATGAAAATCCAATTATTTGTGCTGCCCGTCACCGCGATACGACACACTTCTGATGTAGACGGACTCCACGGATGTCCCTGCTGCTGGGAGCCCACTGGTCCTAAAAGGGAGCCGCAGTTCTCCTTGCCTCAGGATTAGACAGGGATTAGACATGCAGATGCTCAGCCAAACGCCTCCAGTCCATCCATCCCAAGGAATTCCCCAACCTTCACTTGATTTTCAGCCCTGCATAAACTGATCTCTCTGTGTCCTGGCCTTAGTCCTTGCCCTGGGTTGAATCAATGCCACGTCATGCCAGACACGAGGGAACCACATGGCAGGCCACAGTCTGAAGTGCCCTCAAGCTAGGATGATGTTCTACCCCCAAAATATCTCCCTCCACATCAAAGCCGCTCTCCTCCACTCACCAGCTCCCTCATTCATAAACCAAGAATGTTTGTTAAAGCTGGAAGGGCTGGACCTGCTGTGGAGACACATTGGTGGTGTCCACACAATAAAAGTGACCATCAGTCATGAGTGGAAGGTGCCCACGGATATTCCTATGGCATTCCTCAAGCCCAGGACATCTCCATATGTTGCAGAGAGCAGGAAACCAGTGATGCAGAAGGCATCAAGCCGATGACGAGGAAGGAAGGCTCAGCAGCTCCAGGTCACCTCCCGAGCACGCAGGCTGCCCCGGGGCAGCACGGTACGGGGGCGAAGCTTGCCACATCGCTCCGCAGCTGCAGATTCCTGCCGCCCGTCCCACCCCCACCTCCGCAGCCTCCCTTGGCCAACCCTTCCCTTCAGGGCAACGCCAGCCAGACGTACAGCCAAGCCGGCGATAAACCGCGGCCGATTGCTCAACGGGAGGGTGCAAGTTGCAGCGTATCACATCCCCGGTGGATTGCAGAGGGATGCTACCTTCCCCAGAAAAAGCCCTTCTTCTAATATTAGGCTTTCGATAGCATCTTTTTTTATTCATACAGCAGGGAGTGTTTCGGCTCTGCCCAGGAAGCGCAGGCAGCGCTCGATGAGTGCCTGTGCAGGAGGAGAAGGAGCCCCAGAGCTTTACCCTGTCCCCATCTGTTGACCACAAGGTCCCCATCTCACCACCTTGTCCCTTCCTGCCCAGGGACCTGCCACCGCACAAGAGGACTCCAGGTCTGTCCTCCCTTATCGGGCTGAGCCATCCGGCTGTCTTTGCAGTTACCGGAGGAGAAGAGGAGAGATTAGGGTATTTAGCTTTGAAATCAAACAAATAATTGCACAGGCTTTTGCAAACAGATCAGGGTTGGGAGGTCAGAGCGCGGCTGGTAAATCTCGGCACTGTTTGCTCTGACTAAATAATATTAGACCAAGGATAATCAATCATTTTAATCAACAAAATTATTTATAACTCTTTAGAGCAAATAGTAAACTCTGCTAGCAGCTGCCAAGAGATGGCAGGTAGCGTAACGATCCACATACCTCTAATTCCCCTGCGCTAGATATGGATTTACTTCTTTGCATCACTGGATTTACTGCCGCTGAAGACTTGCACTTGCAAGTACTTTGACCCCTCCTCTCTGAAGGTATCCGTCCTCCCCTTCAGTGACTCACAAATGCACACAACAGCCCCCTGCAGCTTAAATCAAAACCGAAGTAGCTCACAATATCCACTACACGCTCCAGGCATCTTCCCGACGCTGGCTGCATCTCTCAGCACAGCATCATTTAACAGGAGGGGAGACAGAACCAAGTAAACAGAGGAGGCGAAAGATGCTCAGAGCAAAGGACCCGCTCTCTTCGCTTTGCTGCCTGAGCCAGCCCCACCTCCTCGGTTCCCCGGGCACCTCTCAGGGTCGTGACTCCACCAAATGACACCTCCGTGGGCACCATCCCCGTCCCAGCCCACGGACAAGAGCCGCAGGCGCTCTACACCCATTGCACGTTGAGTGTTTCCAGCCACCGGCCCCGAAACAGGCGCACTCTGCAGAGCAGCAGACGACCCCAGCAGCCGCAAACGGGGGAGGATTTTGCAGGCTGGGCTGAGCGCCGTGCGAGCGAAGGTGTCGCTGGGGCTGGGCTGAGCGCCGTGCGAGCGAAGGTGTCGCTGGGGCAAGGCGAAGGAGGGTCAGCCTCACAGCAGCCTTGGGACCCCGAGGGGACAAGGGGACACATCCCTGCATGCTGCTTGCCAGCCCACCACTGTTTCACCTCCCTGTCCCCGGAGAGGGAACCAAGCTGCTCGGCTCCTCCAGTGACGGAAGCCAGAAAGGGCCCTGGGAGAAACCTGGGAATCAAAACTCTCCAGCCCACGCTGGAGAAAGTGCCTCAGAAACACCAGTGCCAAACCAATTTCATTTCACAACATCCCAGGAACCATTCTCCTGGTATTATTTATTTTTAAGCAGACAGGGAAACGAAGGCAAAGAACAAGAGGATTTTCCCAAGCACAACAGGCAGAGAAGTTTCCTCCATCTCGTCGTGTTTCAGACATCGGGCCACCGCTCTCCTGAAAACCAGGGCAAGCACGGCGCTCCTGGGATTTGCCCCTTCCAGGCTACACTGTGCAATGTCCAGGTTATCAAGCGTTCCCATGCTGGAGAGCAAAGGCTTTCCTAAACAACGCCAGGAAGGTCTCTTTTTCCAGCTCCAACTTCTAGGAAACTTCCCACTAGGAAGAGATTGGGCCAAGCAAAGCCCTGGGAAGATGAAGAAGGTGGGAGTGAGCTGGGGAAGGCGGCCAAAGATGAACTGGGCTGCCCCATCAGCTTTGGTCATCCCCATCCCAGAGCCAAGGGCTGTCCAGGACAGGGATTATGTCACCTATTGGCCCCAGCCGGGAGAGACGGGAGAGCAGGGATAAATCAGAGCGGCTGGAGGTGCTCGGATTTGCCCAGAGGAAGCCCGAGCTTGGAAACCTCAGCGAAGGCTGGGGGGAGAGAGGCTGAGACACTCGCAGCCCTCGCATCCACCCCGAGCGCAGCATCCGGAAGCTATTAAGGAATTACAGCCTCTCTGGCCCCGAGCCTTCCCCAGCAGAAGTGCCTGGGAGCAGATGGTGAAAGGGCTGATTGAATTCGGCTGCTCAGGCCAAGAGGCCATTAGGAGGAGACGTAAATGGAGGAGGGGGTGGAGGGGGTGTCATTTGGCGACTCGGGAGCCGGTAGTCCTTGCCAGGAACTCTGGGAATCCTCCACCATCCGTAACAAGGTTGGAGGAGCTTCAGCAGGGCCCTGGATGAGTGGCTTGGGGGGTGTGAGCCTCCCCATTGCCCTTGGCAGCTTGGCCCCAAGCTCCTGCTGCTATGGGGCTGGGGTGAAACCAGTAAGTATATGGGGAGCAGGAGCCACAGGCTGGTTCCTCTCCCCAGGCCTCTTCACCTCAAAAAGGCAGCACGGCCGCCACGGTGGATGGGCACCCTTCCAGGGAGGCAGGACGCCCACAGAGACCTGTGTCCCTGCAGTCACAGCCCCAGGAGCCGTGTGCTCCCGAGCCTTGATCCCGGTTGAGAAGGAGATGCAAGAGTCATCAGCTCAGCAGCCCTGCCCGCCCACGGGGCCAGCTTTCCTCCCAGAAAAATGCAGGTTTGCAAAAATCCTTGATTCCCGACCTGGTCTAATCCCACCCCATCCCCAGCGCCTGTGGGAAGGCACCCGGCATGGGACCAGACCTCCCAAAGTCCCTTCAAAAGGCGATGGGATTCAAGTGATTCTGGATGGGGAGGAGGTAGGGAAAAAAAGGTCAGGGGGAGAGAGACACATAGGATGAAAAAAAAGCCAACAGGCAATATAATAAATATTAATATGATTCCCAAGTCATCCACGGTGCCAGTCCTGCTGAAGGTAATGCCAGTGTCTGAGCAAAAGCACTGATGGAAGAACCGAACTTGCCTGAGGACAAAGGAAGAGTTTAAACCCCTCCCTGGGAAGTGAGGGAAGAAAAAGGAGGAATGACCCAAAAATCAACACAACCCCAAGCTCTGGGCTCCCTGCCCTGGCAAACCAGCTCCAGCTCCCCACACCCCTGTGCCCTGGGGAGGGACAGGCACTGGCTCCAGGGCCTCTGTGCCGTCCCCATCTCCGAATCCATCCCTCTTTTCCCAAGGGAGAAAGGTCCAACGAGTCCCCCCGGGCTGCCTTGGCTGGCTGCCCCAGCTCCCTGAGGTTGGGAAATCGGGAGCCTCGTCAGGGCTGTGCCGGAGGTTGCGGGGGGGGGGGGGCACGGAGTGCTCCATGACCGTTAGGGGATCTTTTCAGAGCAATCTTTTCCGAGACAAGTCATGAGATTATTTCTTGCCTGGAATTTGCTCCCGTGGCTCCCATCGGCCCCGAACTGCTGAGTCAAGAGACCGCCAGGGCTGTGCCCTCCAGATGAGTAAATAAATTACCATGGGGAGTGGTGGGATGGCTGGAGGAGGGGGGGGAACGGCGCCCCGGTGGGGTGCGGGATGAAAGGAGGGAGGGGACCCGATGACTCCTGGAGCCTTCGGCCGGGGATGTGGCCCGGTTTGGCAGCCGGCTTGGCTGCTGCTTCCCAACGCACCGAATTAGTCACCAGATTAGCAAGCGCAGTTACACACGCTGGCGCACAGCTGTTTAAAGGCACACTATCCCTCCCCTTTGCTTTTCTTCTTTTTCTCTGGGTTGGTTTTTTTTTTTTCCCCTCCACACACACACTTCTTCCTTTTCTTTTTTTTTCATTTCTTTTTCATTTTTTTTAGGCCTAACTCCGGCTTTCAGTGAGTGCTCGGGACCGGCAGCCAGCAAACTCCTGGGGAAGCCAAGGAAGAGGCAGCCCTCGATCACAGCCTGAAGATGCCGAACGGCTTGGGCTAGCAGCAAGAGGGCTGGTCTAGCCCCGGACCAGCTCAGAGCAGGGGCTGAGCCCCCTCTCCCTGACAGCCCCCTTCCCTCCTGTTGGTGTTACGCCCCTCCGACAGGCAGCCAGGTCACTCTACAGGATCCATATGGCCCCGGCTGCTCGGGGCTCGGCCGTTTGAAAGCAGGAACGCGCGAGAGTCATCCAGCTCCAAGGCAAAACAGGCGCAGGGCCGGGGCCTTTCAAGTTGCAGGCTTTAGAGCCAGCTTCAAATCTGGAGCCGCTTAAAGGGATGGAAACCAGCCCCAGTGACTAACCACCCCGCCGGGCCACGGCTACCGTGACAGCTCCGAAACCCCACTGCTGACGCGGGAAAGCGAAACTTTCCCAGCGCCGCGGTGGCACCGGGCTTCCCAGAACCAGGGACAGCCCTCTGACATCAAGCCCAAAGTTCTTCGCATCCCTTCAAAAGGACGGTGTCCGGGAAACGCCACGGGTCAGGACACGGGATGGGGAGCCACGATGCTGCCACCAACCTGCCGGACTCATCCGCTGCCTGCGGCTGATGCTGGGGATTGAGTAAATGAGTTTTTCCCCACCTCTGGCTGCAAACGAGGAGGAATTACGTATCCTGACCTCACAAAGCGGTCTGGAGAGATGGAGTGGTTGGGTAACATGCCTTGAGCATTTTAAAAGAGAAAGCACTTGGTGCTGCATTTTAAAACAGCTTCTAACAATAATGTGTAAAAAAAGAAGGGGAAATAAAAAAAAATTAAAAAAAAAAAAGACCCAAATTTCATGTGTTCCGCTACATCTTTTTTTAATTTTCCAGTGGAAAAAGCCAGGAGGACTCAGCTTTTGCAACTTGTTTCTTCTGATGGTTCAGGTTTCGGTAAAAAATTTCTCAAAACTAAAAGGTAAAAAAAAAAAACCAAAAACAAAAAACCAAACCTTGCTGCTTCCAGAACACTGACCAAAATTAACTGGTTTTGCACAAACACATGCAGTCACCTAGGAACAAAAAAACCCCCAACTTTCACGTGGGTCAAAAAGCCACATTTTGATTATTGTGATAGATGGTGCTGACAGGTGGGGGAGGAAAGAAAAAAAAGGCAACAGAAAACAAAGCCCAAAGCGTTTCCCAATGTCCGGCTCCAGTTTCTGGGGTCTACTGGCTGCAGATTTCCCTTAGTCAGCAGGTTTCATCCAGAGACCTCCAAGCACATCCCAAGAGAGGCAGCATCCCAGTGGAAATCCCAGGCCAGGACTCCAGCCACCACGAGGACACGCATCCCTCATCCTGCTGCGCAGGACACTTGGTTCCTGGTGGGATTCGTCTCCCCCCGGGGCCCAGCTCCCAGTCCAAATCCGAGTCAACCAGTCCACCCAAACTGGAAATCCCAAGAGGCAGATTGGTCCTGGCCTTCCTGGTGCTGCGGAAGAGACAGAGAGGTGCCGTACGGCTTAAAGAAAACCTAAAATACCACAAGTAGAGGGAGACGTGGAGCACACGGCTGAGGATGCTCCCACATCCCTGCTGCAGCATGATAGGGCCCCTGTGCCTCAGTTTCCCCTAAAACCAGGTCTCATCAAGCCTTTCTTCAACATCTTTTGGGGTCAGAGGCCCCAAAAGCATGTTGCATTTAAAAAAAAAAAAAAGCAAAGTCCCACTGGCTGGCTGCTCCTGCACTCCCCACCAGCCATCTGAAGAATGCCTTGGAATCACGTCAAATATTTGAAATGAGATGGGGGGGGGGGGGGAGAGGGGGCACGGGGAGGGGAGCGCGGGGGGAGCCGCTCCGCTTTTGACTCAGTGTCTGGCTTCTTTCATCAAACCCACATTCCTACTCATGCCATCACCCTCCGGGAAAGTGCGACAACGTACATAATCCATGTGGAGCCAATTTAAAATCCCCTCTGTGTAAGAAAATGCATTTTGTTCATTAACAAGCGCTCAACGCGTAGCTGGAGTTAGGAGCCGGCCTGCAGCTCCACAGCCACCCCAGCAACATGGTCTTCAGCAGGAAAGGTCTCCACGTCCTCCAGGAGAGCAATCCCCTCTTGCAAACCCACCAGGGCTGGCATGGCTCAGCCCACCAGACACTTCTTGTAGCCCAAATAACACTATTTTTCTGCGCCAGCCACCCGAGATGGAGGTCTCTGCCTCTTCTGGCTTCTATAGGAAAGATTTAACAGGAGCAAAAAAAGGTGGGAAGCAGGGGATTGCTGGAGGAGGGGATCGCTGCTGTGGCCAGCACCAGCCATGAGATGCCGGGGATGGGAATTACAGCCCCGGAACCCCGTCAGCTCAGACCAGGACAGAGCCCTGTGATATTGCACATTCCAATCCACAACGGGGGCTGCCACCAGCACAGCTCACATTCCCAAACCAGAGGGAAGCACAGAAACAAGGGGATTTTCCTCTGTGGGAAAACAAGTTGCTGTTTCTTCCTTGCATTTGTACTATTTTTCTGGCGGGTTATATTTATCCCCAGGCTGGGTGGCTACAGGAACCAGGTGTGGGACTGACCGGCATCCTGGCTTCTGGCAAACAACGGGTCCACCTGCGCGGTGGGCGGAGGAGGACGCTGGACGGAGGGAGACAGCCATCGAATTCCAGGCACGCCAAAAAAATGGTGCATGGACAGCAAGACCAGGGGAGGCGACGGGGAAAAATGTATGGCCTGCCCCGTCCTGCACGTGCAGATATTGCCTTGATGCTCTGCAGGGGAGAGAAGAGCAGCAACCCAGGTCGCGCATTTTTGCCAGTTGAGTGGAAAAAAACCCCAGCCCTCAACACAAATGTGCAGTTTCATCTCACAGTTCAGAAAGAGGTGAGCAACGGTGGAGAGCTCTGGGTTTGCCACCATCCAGGGTGAAAAAAGCCAAAAGTTACTCTGAGCCACCCACCGCATTCGACAAGGGAAGAGAAGAACTTCGAGCGCTTTTGAATGCAAGCGCCAAGAGCTTTGCCTTCGCCTAAACACACGCAGCCTTGCAGAAGCTCAGGCTTTGCATGCAAACATTTGCAGCCCGTTCATGTTACGTGCTTTCAGATCTGGCGGTGTGGCTGCAATCTAGATAGGAAGGCTGAGCCTTTTAATCAAATTTCCAACTGAAACCACCCTGTTTTTTTTTTTTTCTTTTTTTTTTTTTTGCCACCTCTCTGGACCCGACATCGAAGTATCTTTCCCCCCTCCAGGACGCGAGTCCCTCCCGTGCTGAAGGAGGTGAAGCGACTTGCAGATTTGCACATTTTCATGTAATTTCCACCGAAGCCTGCAGCAGTCACAGGCACAGATCCTCAGACCTGGGGAAGCTGGGAGGGACAGGTTGGATGCGGGGGGGCCATACAGCAGGATTCAACCCAGCTTTGCAAGGGCCACCTTCGCATCCAAGAACAGATACCGTTATCTCTGGAGCCATCACACAATTTTGCCATCAGCAGGACTCAAGTGCCCCCCCTCTCACCCCCCGCCCCAAATTCCACAGCACCTGGGAAAAATGTAGGAGCTTGTAGGAGAATCAATAAATATTTATTGTTTAACCAGCACTATTTTGACTGGAGATGTAAGCATGGCCCGGCGCCAGGGAAACCAGAGCCTTCTTGGCCAGCACTGCAAGCAAATTTTTTTTCTGTATCTAGTTGGAAGATTATAAACTACACAGTGAAGAAAAAAAAAAGAAAAAAGAAAAAGAAACACAGGCAGCGAGCAGCTTAGTCACGGAAGAGGAACAAAAGAGTTGAGATGCATAACTATGTCGGGCGTTTAAAAAAAAAAAAACAAAAAAGAGGGGGATGCAGGCCCAATTTTTGGCCGCGAGACAGCTGTACAGTTTCTATCAGCTACAGATTTGTCCCACTGGCTTCTGCAGCGATACGGCTTCACGCTGGATCAGAGGATATATCCCCAGCTTCAGTGGAGCTACGCTGATTTGGACAAGCTGCAAACTGGTCCATGGCTCGCAGCCGAGGAGCAAACCTGGGGAGTCCGGTCCCGACCTGCAGAGGCAGAATTCTGCACCCATAAGGAAGACCCCAGTTTCCGTGGGGATCCCCCAACCTCACAGTGCCATGAAGAGTCAGTCCCTGGCTCCAGGGGCATTTTAATGCCCAAGTAAGACAGCTCATCCCCTCCTTCTTCACTTCAGTTAGTCCCTGGCACCGTCCCACCAAGCACAGGTCTTGCCCCAAGCAAAATCTGTAAGCCTGGAAGATGCCAGCAGCTCCAGCCTTTGGAGCCATCCCAGGGACAGCAATGACACTTGTTCTCCTAAATCATGTCATTTCCTCACCTTGTGTCCACGCAAGGACCAGCTGACAGTGCAAAAAAGGAAAAGACCTTGTCTGGGACAAATCCACCTGGATTTGTTCCTTTCTTCCCCAAAATCCTAGCGGATACCTGTACCACAGCTGAAAACAGCCATTTGGGATGACAGATCTGCAAGTTTACATCCCTAAGCCGTATTCAGACAGAAATCTGGTCTTACACCTACCTCTTCCCCGAGTGCCTGAGATGAATCTGCTCCCACCGAAACAGCAACTGGTGAAGAACACCAAGCCACCTTCCACTTTTGCCTCCAGCATCAAACCATCATCTCCAGGTCTGGCCACAGGACAACCTTTGCACCCTAAACCCGGTCCCTGCTGTCCCCCCAGCTCAGCCCCCCAGCAGGGATCCATTCAGGAGGATGCAGTGGCTGCTTTTTCACCCAAAAGCTGGTTCCCCAGGTAAAATTCAGCGTGCCACAGACCCACAGAGAGCGTGCACGGTTCCGGCTACTTGCTTCCTGCCTGCCAGCGATCTGCTATGGATTTGGGAGAGCGGGATGGCAGAGGACGTGCTCCTCAGCTCGCTTTGGAGAGCTCGAGTGCAGCATTCCAGCATGAGACTGTGTTATCCCTTCATTTTATAAGGCCTATCAAAGCATGGCACACTGTAATTACATGGCGAATTAGCTGCCACTTCATGTAACAACACTGTAATTACACAGTTGTTACATGCTTTGGGGAGTTTATGATGAAAAAGTGGAAGGAATGGGGCTTTGCTGGACATCTCCCTCCCTGGACGCAGGTTAAAAACGCTCGAGTCAGGGATGCGCTTTAGTCGGTGCATCCCTGAAGGAAAGGTCTTGGAGTTGCCCTCTTTCCACCTTTTTTTTACAGCTTTGTCTCTTAAGTAGACAGAAGTTGACACTGAAAAAGCTGGTGGCAGCCAGGTGCAGACAGTCCCCTCCCTCCTGGGAAACTCTCATTCCCCCATCCTAGCTGGATACCACAGTAATGGGCATTTTGTAAGTGCATAGAAAGATAATTGCTCTTTTTCAGTTCAAATTCTCACCTCCTCCACAGGCAATCAGCATGGAAAATGTCAGAGGAGCCCGAAGCCCTGGATTTATTAGAGTCTCGCCCTTGTTGGCTGATGGATTCCTGCCCAAACAGAACAATCCACAGCCAAAGCCAAGCTCTCATCTCTGACGTTAACGCAAAAGCGTTCAGAAAGATGCCGGATGCAATTCTCCGCATCCCTGAAATCACCTTTCGGTGCTTATTTCCTTTCCCCAGGTTTTGCTGGCTTTCCAGGCAAACACTCCGGCGTTTTGTGTGCGCACGCCCTGTCGCAGTGAGGACAGGTAACTGCTCTGCCAGTACAACCGATGCAGAGGAAGGGAGAGAGGACAATGTGAAGGAGAGGGAAATGCTGCTGTTCTGCTGATGTGTTTCAGCCCGCACACGGAACTGTGACCATGCAAGCCACCAAGAAGACCGACGCCTTAACAGCAGCAGGGAAACTGAGTCACCCAGCGGCTGGCACAGCTGGAGGCAGCAGCCTGGAGTCCAAGTGCTTTGTAAGGATAACGCAGGATCCTTTTTGGAAGAGATGTTCCAAGTCCCTGTGCGCTACTCTTATCCCCAACCAGCTCAGCAAAGCGACTCCCTTGAACGGGCTGATCCTGCTGTGACCCTATTCTGCACACATTTATGAAGACCTAAGAGCGAAGGTATGGCTGGAACCTTGGCTTCCCCAGACAAGGTAGAGGGGAGGATGAAGGATCCCATCCTAAGATGGTAATGAAGATGAATTCAGACTCACTTTGCCATTTCCCTGTGGCAAGGCACTGCGGAGGAGGGTACGCATTTGCCAGAAGACTCGCTTTAAATGCAAACTCCCTTATTTGCCTGCATTGAAAGTGAAAGCAAAGGACAGAAAGAAAAGGTTGACCTGCCTATGGGAAGGGGAAGAGGCGTGATTCAGGCAGGTCCTACATCCCAAGATACACTACGGAGAAGCTGTCTGCTTTCCCGGACCCTGCAGCAGCCACAGCAGGAGGAATCTTGTTTCAGCCCTGACCCAACGTTGTCCCAAACCCTAAACAGAGGGAAAGGCTCTTGCCAGATAAAAATACACCCCTGGGGTGCCACCCACGCACAGGCCAATGGAAACAACGCGCCTGTCTCCCAGCTGTCCTTAGGGTAGGCATGGGAAACGCCGAAACATCCTTCTGTCCCCCAGCAGTCAGGATTTCTACGCTGCATGTGCACAGACCGAATTCCTCTTTTCATGCCAGGCAGGAACAAATCCATCCCCGTGCCCCTGCCACCCCTCCAGGGAAAGGAAGCAAGCGGGGGAGCAGAGGCAGGACGGGGAGCCCAGCATCTCCGCCTCACCTGTGATGCCCAGCATCACCACCTGCCATTACAGCCCTTCTACCGTACCTTGTGGGACACCCCGGGGACAGCAAGTCAGCAGCTTCATTAGCAAGAAATGCCGTTATCTCTCAGGACCTGGCTCCCCCATTTACACACCGCCAGCTTCCAGCAAGGGTGGCAGAGCTGCTTTTAACTCTGACCACAGAGAGCAAACAGAGCTTTGCAGAACTGGAGGAAATAAGTTGATTTGCGGAGGGCAGCGCTTGCCAGTTGCAAGGTTAAGTTCCCGTTAGGGTTGATTTTTGCATGATTTGGGTTTTTACTGTCTGAAAAAAAGCCGGTAAACTAAGTCCCACCAACCCACTGGCGGATCAGTCGCATATCTGCAATCAAAAGTGATGTTGCCATCTACTCTATCAGATCCTTGTAACGAAAACCCACGCATATACAACTTGTATGTGAAAGCAGAAGCCCACCACCGTGGTTTCTTGGCTCCTGACCTACTCATCTCACTCACACGTTCTTGCTGGCAACAGCGGGGGGTGTGGGGGGGTGGAATTTGGCTTTGGAAGCTTCGTACAACTTCACATCCCTTTCAGGTTATTTTTAAACCCTTTGGACACACTACAAATCCCATCTAACTTTTACCCGCAGAGGCTGCCTGCACGTGTGGGCTGGAGCCGGGTTCGATTTCAGGGGAGCGAGAGGGGGACGGCGCTGTGCGGCCAATGCATCTCTCTGCAGTTTTACGGGGCATCAAGCACCTGGCACATGAAACATCTTGCACAATTGAAAACCTATGCCTGTAAGGACTCTTCCCCGCGTAAGGTTAACCCTATGGATACCGCGAAGCCAATCTGCTTTGCTGCTTGCTGGGCTGTAAAGGAACGAGGGGCTGGACTCCTTCTCAGCGAGGCCGATGCCCATTTTGCAAAGAAGATCAATGGGCACATGGTGGCAGATTCAGCAACGTCCAAGGGCTGAAGGAGCCATCAGGGAGCCGTGATGTCCTCAGACACAGTCCAAACCGGACAGGAGTAGAGAAAAGTTATGTCCCCCACACAGGGCATCGCTGGATCCCAGAAACACAAGCCAGCAGCATCCATACTCCCTCTCCCAACATCAATCTGCCCAAGCAAGAAAGCTTCAGCGTTCTCTAAAAAGTTAGAGGGGAAATGAGGTTAAGCCAGCTAATTGACAACATTGACCTTTCTGGCTCACGGTGTTAGCCCAGCCACCAAAACAGAAGCGACTGCAGCTGAAGTCAATAGGGAGTCGGCTCTTTTTTTACCTTTTTGGTTGGTTTTTTTCAGCACTCTTCCTGCCAAAGTTTAAACTTTGGGTGGACTCTAAAAATTGCTTGCTGACATAAGCTGCAAAAGAGCTTTCACGGAGAGAAGAAAATGAACTTAAAAGCAGCGCGAAAGACCGAGTCCTTGCTTTAGCCACAAGGTGACTGATCCAATGCTCAAACACCTAAACACCACAGACGCCTTCGTAACATGCTCTCACCCCTGCCAGGAGATGTGTGAATTTAAACAGATACTTTGGTCTGAACTGAAAAACAAATGTCACATCCCCCCAGCCCTGCCCCAATGGACCAGGTGTTTCTTCCTATCCCATTTTCTTCCCCTGCGAGCACACACACTGCCGTCACGACCTGAAGCGCAGGAATAACTCTCCGGTAAATGTTCTTTTAACCGAAGTTTTAGGAAATAGGCACAAACAGGTCCTTAACTCCACCAGAGCCTCTCATTTACCCTGCAGAAGTGTTTTGGAAAATAATCCTCAGCGTCCCCATCGCATTTTGAAGCCTGGCCCTTCCGAGCCCACACCTGAAAGCCTGGCTCAGCCCTGCTGTCAGAGGCACAGAGCACAGAAATACAACCGGCAACCGGGTCCCCTGCAACCAGGTGCAGGTAGAACGGGACGATGGATCATGCCAAAGACACTCTCCCCCCATCAGACACTGTGTAACCCATCGGTGGCAGATCCCCCAGGCGTGTGCTGGCTTACTGGAGCTCTCTGCAGACAAGCTGATCCTACAACAAGCATCTATTTTAAATCTGAGCACCAACCCCTGTGCCACCCTGGCCCTCCTTGCACTCAGCTGTCATTTTGTTTCCCACATGGAGCCTGAATATTGCCTGGCAGGAGCTGAGCCCCCTTTCTGGGTTTCCTAGAAACTCGCTAACTGGCAAAGAACCGCACAGCTCTATCTTTAATTCGATTTTCTTCAGCGCACCCGCACCGCACAAAATCCAGCAACTTCCACTTCAAAGCAGTGGGAATTACAGCAGGGAGAGGTGAAGCAACAGGACTCATTTCACCCTCCCTTGTAGCCAGAAAGTTTTTTTCCCCTGCAGGCCCTCCAAGCCCCATCCTCTTCCTCGGCTGAGCAAGGCAGAAATCAGTTGAGCATCTGGGGTCAGCAGGCAGTCAGACGACATCAGTATGTGAACAACAGCCCTTATTATGGTGAAGGCTCAACTATTAGCATTAACCACAGCCAGCAGCAGCTAAACTTATCGCTACAGCAAAAAAAAAAAAGAAAAGAAAAGAAAAGAAAAGAAAAGAAAAGAAAAGAAAAGAAAAGAAAAGAAAAGAAAAGAAAAGAAAAGAAACCAAAAACACACGCCTCGTTGCAGTAACATGTTCCTGTCTTTCCTGATAGCTCCTGCACCCTTCCTCCACCCATTTCTCCAGCTCCAGAGAAGGGGTCGGAGGGGGGGAATCAAAGCAGCGGGCTTTCCCTGTTTAAACGCGGTAAATCTACAGGAGGTACCGCTGCAGTTTGGCTTCCCAAATAGCAGGAGTGCTTGGACCACACAAGACCTTTCCAGGGAGGGATGGGGGGAACATACACCCCAGAGAAGGAGCCAGCCCCGGCGTGGCTCACCCACTCGGGAAAGGATAGGGATGTCCTGAGGAGCTCGTTAAAAACAAAAAAAAAACAAAAAAAACCCAACCCATCCGAGTGCATCTCTCCTGCCTCCCAGCCGGAGGTGCTTGCCTACATCCCCGCAAGGATGCCAGAAGCATGAGAAAAGGAGGCTGGAGGGGCGGCGTGTTGTTTTTTAAAAGAAAGGGGGGGAAATGAGGGGGGCTGAAAGTCTTAAAAGTGCTCGGGAAGCAAGTTCGCCTTCCCACAGCGCTGCTGCGGGGCAGAGCCGGGGCAGAGCCGGGCCGGGCGGCAGAGCCCGGGCGGCGCCGCTCCGCCGCAACTAAGGGGATGCGTTTCATTTTCCCTTCCCAAAAACACCCCCCGCCCCAAAAAAACCCCAACGCTCACATAACACCCCCTCCTCCGCCGCCCTCGCTGGGAAAAAGGGAGAGAAGGGACCCACAGGGCTCCCCGGCGAGCGGGGGGACGGGGAAAGGCGGGCGGGGCGCTTACCGGGGGACGGGAAGAGCTCGATGTCCACCTTCTCCGTCTTGATGATGGTCAGATCCACCGCCGCCTTCATGGCTGGGGCAGCGCCGCGGGGGCGTCCCGCCGGGACCGGGGGGGCGGCGGCGGCGGCTGCTGAGCCCCGCCGTGCGCGGAGCGGGGCGCCCGGGGCAGCGGCGGCCGGGCGCCTGCCTCCCTCCTTCCTCCTCCTCCTTCTTTTCCTTCTCCTCTTCCTCTTTCCTTCCTTCCGCGCTCCCTCGCTCCTCTCTCCTGCTCCGCTCCGCTCCTCCGCCGCCCCTTCCGCGCTCCCTCGCTGCCGCTCCGCCTCGCCCGTCCCCCGCCGCCGCCGCCGCCGCCCCGGCCCGGGCTGAGCCGCCGAGGGGAGGGCGCTGGGCCGGCCCCGAGCGGTGACAGCGGCGGGGAGGGACCCGCCTGCCCCCGCCCCGGAGGCGGCCCCGGCACCCGGCGCCGCGGGGAGCGGAGCCGGCGCTGCCCCGGCAGGGGAGAAGTTCGGGGAGGATAAAGGATGCGGGGTGATGGGGGATGCGGGGTGACAAGGGTTGCAGGGTGATGAGGGGTACGGGGTGATGAGGGGTACGGGGTAATGGGGGATGCGAGGTGATGGGGGATGCGGGATGATGGGGGGTATGGGGTAATGCGGGATGAGGGGTGATAAGGGATGCGAGGTGATGGGGATACAGGGTGATGGGGAGTATGGGGGGATGCAGGGTGATGGGGGTGCAGGGTGATGGGAGGTACAGGGTGATGAGGGGTGCAGGATGATGGGGGGTATGGGGTAATGGGGGATGCGGGGTGATGGGGGGTACAGGGTGATGGGGAGTGCGGGGTGATGGGGGGACGGGATGATGGAGGGGGAAGGACCACATCCAGCACAAAGTTGGGCTTTGCTGCACCTCTGCCACAACCTCTGCTTGCATGCCAACCCCGAAACACGAAGGGATAAAGGGAGTTGCACACAGCTCAGAGCTGGAACCGCAGCGGCCTGCCAAAAACCCATGTTTCTTGAAACCAGCCCAGTTGCCTTCACCCTGCCTGTCCCAACACAAACTGCCTTCGATGCTCATGTCACCCCTTCACACTCGCATCACTGCTGCCCGTCCGGACCCACAGGCGCATCCGAATGTGCGGGTCCAGTCAGGGCAGAGCGTGTGTGCACAGGCACACTCAGTCGTGTGGCCACGGGTGACGGCCAGGGGTGGTTGTTCACAGGCGTGCTTCACACAGGTGGGAGGCCAAAAAGGTTTGGGAACCGACTGGATAAAAAGCATCTTAAAGATGCAAGATGAGTATCATGCCAGCATGGCATGAAGCTAACAGAAGAATATTGGTTTTCACATGAAATATGTTTTATTATATTTAGGTAGCACAAACTTCAGACCACAAACGGTAGAGCAGAAGGGAGATTATGACTCACAGATGTCAATTTACCGGTACAAGTGTTTAAAAAAAAAAAAAAAAAGTCATTAGCAACCAGCTCTTGTGGTTCTCTCACTCCGAAAGTCTTAACAGTCTCCGACACGCTGGCAGAGACCAGGCTGCTCTGATCAGACATGGGCTCAAACGAACATCCCGGCTGGAGCAGGGGGAAGAGGGCAGCCACCCGAGACAGCCTCAGGGGTTCAAGGCCACCTCTAACCCACAGGATGAGCCAGGGTCCTGCTTGCAAACACCACTGAAACCTTCAAACGCACTGAAAGATGAGCTGCAAATGCAAATGGTACAGCTCAGGATTATTTCTAGCTTCTTCAATAGTGCCTTTCTCAGTCGCCTAAGGCGTATTTACAGAAGAACAGTTCATGTAACTAAAAGAAGCTGTGAGGTGCTGGGGCCAGAAATCGAGAGCCTGATTCTGGCTTGCACGAGCAGCCGTTTTTACCCAGGCAGCTAGCTCAAGACGCAGACAGCAGGAAGTTTCAGAGGTAGCAAAGCGGGGCAGGCAGTTAGCTCCAGCCGAAAGTTCATCTTTCAGGCACCTCGCTCACTGACAAGCACTCGCATTTCCAATTTGACAGGCAATCGTATTTCCAATTTACTTGCAAGCTCAGTTATGGGCAACCTATTCCTGCAGCAGTCGGACCAGCAATTCACTGTGTGACCAATATATAACCTCCCTGCACAGATTCCCGTGTGCTTTGGAGAACCTGAGCTGTGCTCGGGCACAGCACACGGTTGGAAACCTCAGGTGGTGGGTCCTTGGTTTGAAAACTACCACAGGAATGAACCTGGAAATCCGAAAGTGAAAAGAGTATGGCTGTAAGGATAAAACTCGGTCCCTATTGCCTCTTCCCATGCAGGAACATGTGCTTGCACCTGCCCTTCACTTTGGGTTTCTTTCCCCTCTTCCCCACACAGGATGGACAGCAATGATTGAAGGAAGAAACTGCAGAGAAGAGATTTAGCAGAATGTTTCCAGTTGAAAATCAAAAGGGGATTCAGGAGAAACAGCTGCCTTTCTGAATGAGCCCTTCCAGAGCAGGCTCGGGAAGAGAAACCCGATGCAGTTATCGCAGCCTGACAATGTTTCCTTTCCTACACTTCGCTCGGCGCGCTGCAATCTCCCGGGCGAGCGTGCGCGCAGGCAGGCTGCGATGCTGCAGCGGGGAGAGGGTGGGAGAGTGCCTGCATGCCGGCGTCAGGGGGACTGGGTTACGCAGCTGGCCGCGGGCTCTCGGCCTCGGCGATGAAGCCATCAGAAAGCACCTGCAGTCCCAACCGTATTGAAATGACCCCAGCGCTCCTCCCGAGTCGCCGGCGCTCGATAACCCACCCGCAGTAAACCACAATCCCCAGACTGAAAGAGAAGAGGAGGCACGCGGTGAGGGCGCCGGGGCTCGCCCGAGAGGGCACGGATGGGCATGGGCTGTTGATGCCACATAGGAGAAGGCTCTCATGAGCAGAGATGGTCCCGGATGGAGCTGCCGGTGGGATTAAAAGCGGCACCAGAGCAGGCAGTGGCTGCCCCTGCCGTGTCTGTGCTTTAGCCTTGCTCCCGTGGGCCGACGTATTTGGCTCGGTCTCTCCTGCGAGCATTACGGTCTTAAGGACTGGCTGAACTCCAGTGCACCTGTAATGGAGCTCCTTCTCTTCTGGACCAGTACAAAGGCTCTAATAAAGTCCTTTCTTGCAGATTGTGTGTTTTTTATTAGGAAAGATACACACGCTCTTGGCATGCTGGCTCAGCCCTGATCCCGCAAAGCCGATGACACTAAGCCACAGCTTGGTGCAGCATGGCTGCGGTGAAGCTTTGAGCTCCTCCGCTCCCCTGCTTCACCCCCCTCCCTGCTCCCCCAAACTTCTGTTTCATCTTGCTTGTGCAACGTATGGCAGCCCCTATGTGCAGGGAATCTAGAAAAGCTTCCAAAAGTAGCACTGGGGCAAAAACCCCCAAAGTGGAGGAAAAGAACGGGGAGGCTGCGGACAGAGATTTCCTCCCTGGGCAGCTGAATCTCTCCTTCGAACTCGACTCCATCCTAGCGGCCGCCTTAATTTGTGTTCACTTCAGAGCCTGCAACATGAAAGCCCTGGCTCTGAACTCCAGCTGAGCTGCTCAATGGCTCAGTGTTCGCAGAAGGCATGGAAGGAATCCATTGATTAGTTTCTTCAGCTGGGATGTGACCATTTGGAGTCCAAGACCTGCCAAACATGACTTCGCCTCAGCAACTGGTTCCTATTTGCTGCTTACAGGCTTTAGAAAAATCTTTCCTCTTCCACATCCAAGTCTCACCCTCCTTTTCCATTCTGTCGTTACTCAACGTTAATATCTATTCAGGCTCTCTCCTGTCGAGGGAGGATGCTGAGTTGCGGAGAACAGCCCTCCTGCCATTAATATAGCCAAAAGATTTTGCCGTTGATCGGAGATAACCATCTGCCCTCCCTCTACAATGCGGCCTGACTGTTTTTCAACAGTTTGGAACAAAGAAAGGACAGGCAGTAATGCCACATTGTTCCCAGGGACGCTGTCTAACCTTGGCTTAAAAGAATAATAATAATTATTCATTTAGCGTCGAGGAAAGGTATTACGAGACCGGAGCCTTTGCTGTGATTTCCGAATGCGCAGCATGGGCAGGACTGCTCTTCCATGACCTCTCTCCTAGCTGGGGCCGGCTCTTTCCCTTCGGCAGGGCCAAATTCCCTCCTGTCACGGCTCTTTTTACGAACGGGCAGCGGCTGGCTCTCCTCCAGATGTTATGGAGCTGGGACAGCTTCTCCTCTCCCTTGGATATACCCATTCTCCTGACAGCAGGCTCAGGATTAGCTGTTACCGGTAGCCTGGAGAAGGAGCTTTTCCTAGCACCGCTGCTACTAAAACGCGGCCACCTCTGGGGTGAAATACAACATCTACGTAATAACACGGAGCAACACCACCCAGCTGTTATGGAGAGGAAATGAAGAACACCATATCCAATTAAAACTGCAGGGGGATATTTATGGCAGAACGTAATTAGCCAAATTGGAGCCTTCCCCAAAACTGCCATGGGATTTTTAATGACGGCAAGCAGTCAGGGCTTCAGTTTGATGTTTTGTCAAGTAAACAATATCCAGAGGGCATGAGACAAAAATCAGGAGTAAAGGGGAAGGGGGGGGGGGGGAAAAGTGTCGTGCAATTCCAGGGAGAAACGGAGACATGAAAGGCTTTATCGTTAGGGGTTCATTGTTGGAAAGAGCAGCAGCCACCACTCCAAGAAAGGAAAGAGCAGGGAGGTGGCTCTGGGTGTGGAGGTGGCCCACTGCAATGAGAGGAAAGAGCAAGCAGCTGCCATGACCGTTCCCCAGGGAGATACTTTTCCTGGAATTTAAAATGATATGAGAAATTCTTTCAAATGCCGTAATAGCTGGGAAGTATTTGAGTGAGTTGTTTTACGCTGGTAAAAGGAGGCTGGATTAGTAGTCCCGGTGACTACTGCCTCCCCTTTTTGGCTAAGCAGAGGGCACGGAAATAGAGCTCGTTAGTCAGCACGTACTGCGTGTGCCCCCGGGCTGTCTGTAGGGAAGGCAAGCTGCTCTCAGATCTGGCATTTGTGGCCAGAAGGTGATGACCATCACGAAAGCGTTGGCTCCTCCGTGACCCAGATGGCTGTGGCCTCTGGGGTCCCCTCGCTGCTCCGCACTCTAGGGCTGGAGTCACGGAAAGTCCTCATCCTCCAAGCACTCTGCATTAAAAGCAAGTTTCTGTTCACGCTGTGGAGATTCAGACTTCAGACCCCGGCTCAGCCCTGAGACATCGCTGCCACAATACCGTCCTCTGATTGCCCTCCAGGCGCGAGCAGAGGAAGCCGCCTCCAAGCCTCCCCGACTCCTGCTGTCATTAACTTCCCAGCGGAGATGGCTCACAAAAGCATCTTTGTGGCCAGCTAGGAGTCAGGACTCCAGCACACATGCATCCCCGTGTGGCTGCGAGGGAGTGACAGCCCCGGTCCACACGCCGTAGGTACCTCAATCAGCAGTCTCGCAAGCTGCTTCAGCATCCTCAAGTGCCTCCTGCGATTGGTTTCCCAGAGGTTCCATGCTGATTCATAACCTGATTAGCTAATCTGGGCTCGAGCAATGTAATTCTGCCTTGAATTTCGTTGGCGGGGGGTGCTGTCACTCACTTGTTACCCTGCTGGAAGAACTGGCTGGATGGAAAATCCTTGTAAGCTGTTCTGCAGCGCTGTTTGCTCTCAGTACATTTTCCCTCTCCTCCTCAAGTAACAGCACTGAGTTCTTGGTAAACATAACTTGAGGATTTTTGCTGTTTAACTCTTGATATTCACAATTACACTGAGCACGCACAGGCGATATACATCAAACCTCACCTGTGGGACCTCTTGTCTTTGGCCAGTTCTCTTGGGGAGCCTCCTTCATAGCAGAAACAAATGCAGCCAGCTCAGACCTAAGCAACACATCCCTGCTTGCAACTTCACCCTTGGCATTCACCGATCTCTGGCGAAAGAGGTTACTGAACCAATTTCTGATGGTCCTTGAGTCCCCCTTCCCTGGGACACAGGTGAGGGATTATGAAGGAGAAGCAATGGCATCATAGCTAATAAAGCAGATCTCCTGGACAGCTAGACTGCATTCACTAACGTTTATCTGCTCCTTCAATCTCTCAAAAAAAAACCCAACAACAACAAAAAAGGACCCGCTGCTTCAAGAAATACCAAGTAACAGCCACATTTCACTTTCATGAAGGTGCCGGGAGCCACACAAGCACCTCCCAAGGAAGGACAGTCCAGCACCAGCCTCTAATATACAAATTCAAAGCCTGAGGAATGGCAGCCACCAGAACAGCAGAAAAACAGGCTTGCGTGCAGCTGGCTGGAAGTGGTCAGGGTGGGGAGATAAAACTCTTGAGTGCAATGATCCCCAGGTTAACCCTTGTGACCAGGACAGAGGGGTTCAAGAGATAGAAGTTTAATTCCTGGTCAATATTTCCACACAACCTCTTGCAAACCTTGGTGTCTCCATTCTCCTTCTTTAATGAAATGACACTTTCTCACTTCACAAGGGGCTGGGAGCATCAGTTCGGCAGCCCCGAAGGAAAAGCTCAGGGGCCGGGGTCTCGGCAGAGAGAGATTTGAGGGGAAATCTCAGGAAAGGGAACTGGGATTCCCATTCCTTGTCACGCAGGACCCTGGGAAGTACGGGACCAAGATCCCTCCAGCCCAAACCACTGTGCCACCATGACCATGAGATGACAGGTGCATACATATGGAGATAATTCAGCAATGGGCACAATTACCCCACGTACACCGTGCCCACGGCAACGGAATTACAGGATGAGACCCTCACTAGCGATTAAAGCCCTAAAGCTGCCTGCTCCAAACAGGCTCTGATGGTGGGGACACCCCTGCACCGCTCCTGGGACGAAGGATTCACTCCTGTATGTGTTTCAAAGAGGAAAAAACCCTTGCCCGGCACTGGAAATCTCCTCGCTTGCAATTGTCTCCGTTTGACAATCCGGCCCGATAGTGAATAAACGACAGAGAAATATTCCGCTCTACACGTGTTTGGGCTTTTCGGGGTGGTTTTCTTGGACGGCGATCCTGGCTCTGCAACAATACCCGTCTTGTTCGGCCCGGCGCTCCAGAGCAGGCTTGAATAGATCTGTCTAAAATTATAAGCGGGCAGCCCCTGGGCTCTGAGAGATCACAGGCCACATGCTGGGGCTGAACAAAGGCTCTGCTATTTCCTAACAATTAGCCCAGCTAAAAGGACATGTATCTCCTTCCATTAGAGCCACCACGTGCCTCCCAGTCAGTCCATTGTAAAGCTAATTAAATAACACGCCTCTCTCCCCATGAGGGTCTCCTGATTAGTTCGCCTCGGTCCTAAATCCTTGCTGGTGTAAATGGGGAAGAGACAGCTGGGCGGCAGGGGCCTGCGACTCCAGTGGAAGTATGGTCACCCATCTACAGCTACCATCAGCAGCCCCAGTTGTTACAGGGTTTTTAATTATCTTCGGAAAGCTGTTGAGCGGAGATTTCGAGATATAAGGGGGTTCAGCACTGGTTTGCTTCCCTGTCCTTTTCCCCACTGCCTGCAGCAAAAGTTGTGAAAACAGCTGATTTATTTATTATTTTGGGGGGGCTTTGCTGGTAGTTGGAGGAAAAAAGCAGACGTAAATATTTTTTTCTAAATATGTTCTGGGTCAACGCAAACTAGTTTGGGTTGGTTTTTTTTTTTTCCCACACACTTCCCATTGGGCTAAAGCAGCGAAAAGAAAATAAACAAGGAAAATGGCGTGTCGTTCAACGTGAGCTAAAACTTTCTCTTTTTACACTTTTAAAATGGGAATAAATTTCAAAATGAAAACAAAAAAAAAAAAGTAAATTAAAAGTAATCTGTTAACAAACCCTCTTTTCGCCCAGTTAATTCACCTCTTTGAGGAGGTTTCTATGGGAGGGGTAGGTCTCGGGTTGTGAATGAGCTGAAATGAATCTGCCTTTTTAGCTGAAAAGCCCGATCCGTGTTTTAGCATCACGAGTGAGATGAAGCAAAATCTATCTCTGGCGCATGGAGCTTCCTTCTAATCTGAAAATTAGTTCTGGCAAGTGAAGAAAATACATTCAGATGATACACCAAACATCACAGGCGCTGTCTCAAGTGTCCTGAGCAAGGCTTCAGATAGCCAGGGGCCACCACGACCCATCATCTGTCCCTGGAGGAGGTCAATACGGCTCTTCTGCAACGCCCTACCTAAACCTGCTCAAGCCAAACACCACAAGGGTCTTTTCTCTCCGTCAGCCCATCCCGGTTCTTCGGGCTGAGCCGGGTTTGCACCACCACGAGTGCGCAGCCTCGCACAACAGCACGAAACTGCTAAATCACTCCAGATGTTCAACACCTTTTCTCACACGCTCCCAAGACCCGGAAGAAATACAGTTTCCTTCTGCCAAGTCTACAGTCAGCAATAGTTGAGAATATCCCCTTTACCCCCTTTAAATCATTATTTTCCACCCTTGGCTATTTAAATCATTATTTTCACACTGAAAGAGCATGGCTGGAAAACTGGGAAGGCGGGTCAACAGACTAATGAGCGGATTTCCTGTGGACCCTCAGCTCCAGGCTTGAAACAGCTAGACCTGCCACTACAGCAGGAGCTCTTTCCACCGGAGGAAAACAGAAAGACCCCATTCCTCAGCCCTTGTGGTGGGGAGAGAGTGGGAGGAAGGACATGGAGGAGGAGGAGGAGGAGGCAGAGCTTGGTTTCATTCTAATGGGAATGAAAGCTTGCTCCTTTTTTCCAAACCCCCGAGCCGCCCGTGCTGCTCCCAGCCATCCTGGGTAGCAGCCGCTGTTGGAGCCTCGGTGGGAAAATGCTGGGAAACTTTAGAAATGCATCAGAGCTTGCCAGGAAATACATTAATTAGTGTGTGTGTATGCATGTCCATTGGCTTTTATTGTAAAAGCACAAGGATCAACTCATTGCCCATTGCTATCAAAATCATATTTACCCTATGCTTAGGCAATGCAAATGTTCTGCATCGAATAATCAAATTTTACAGGGACATATCAACAGGGCCAGGTAAATCATCATTAAAAGATGCTACATGACTCACTTGAAGGCCTAGAAAGGGCTAATAAAAGAGTCAAGCCAAAAAATGCAGTTTGAATGTAGCCTAGGAGCATGGTCCTCAGCCCTCTGTCTGCTTTCAAACCCCAACAGCCAGGTCTGACTGATTCATTCATCGCAGACCTACCAAAAAAAGGGTAAAAGCCAAGAAAAAGATGTCTTGTATTAACCGCCTGCCTCCCCTCACCCAGCTAGTGCCCTTGATCCCAAAGCTATGGGAATGGCTCCACAAGCCACTTGATTAATAAGAGCCCAGGGGGGAAAAATCGTTTATATAACCTCGTCTTCTCTAAACTTCCTAAGTGCTTTAGAAAGTGGCTGCCCTGGAAACCCAAACTGGAAACGAAAAATATTATCTCTTCCATTTATAAACATCTCCAGCGCTAATGAAGTGAGGAGCGGCAGCAACGGGGAGGGGAGCGTCGCCATGCACTTGGCAGGCGTGGGAGAGCCCCGATAAAACCATTTCGTTTCAGGTGGGTGTGGAGCGGAAAGTCCTCCCACCGCGGTCCGGTGCCACCATAGGCTGCTGACTACGGCGCTGCGAGGCCCCCGGGGAGAGATTTGGGAAGATGGATGGTTATGGAAGTATCTCCTACACTAAACACAGAGGGAGAGTGACAGCCTTACTAGGTGCCAATGTGGAGGGAAGGAAGACAGGGCGACACGCAACGAGGCAAGATCAGATGGATGAAACCTTAAAAATCAGTTCCCTTAGCGTGAAGCTATAGCTTGGATCATGTCCTGATATTTGAAAGCAGGGAGCGAGTGTCGGTACTTACTCTGCACGTATACTTTGTGGCACAAGCTGCACAGACCGGCCTCCTTGTGCATGTCAGCAGAGCACGTCTGTTTACACCAATCTGGCCTAAATAAACATACCAGTGGTCCAGATTAAACTCTTGGGTTCAACCACCTTCTGCCTTGCAGGCCCTCAAGCACACATCTGAATCAGAGAGCCAGCAGAAGTATTCTGCAGAATAGTCCAACCTATTTCTCCATTTTTTTCCCATGTTGGCATTTCCCACGGAGATTTGTTTTTGCATCAACACAGCCAGCACCAGAAAAACGCTGAGTTTTGCCTGGAAATGTTTGGATTTCGTTTTGACAAAATATTGATGATTTCCGCAGAACAATCCGTCACTTTTGGCAGCAACGAGAAGAAAAGTCAAAAAGACGTATTTCATCAAGATAGGGGACTGAGCTGACACCCAGCCTGGAACTCAGCACAAGTGGAAGGCAAAGCAGGCTACTGGGTTGCCTCGTTATCCTGTCATTTTGATTACTGTAAAGCAAGGGAAACTGCTACTACTTCCATGTAGTAGCTGTTTGCCTGGATAGAAACAGAACCAAAGCTGCCAGACAAAGGAAGCATCTGGTCTTCTGGGGTGAGGCAGTAACTAGACGCAAAGCAGGGGAAGAGAAGGTCTGATCATCTCTGGAGACATTTCTCAGGAGACGTAGATACCCCAAGGTTGCAGTGTGATGAAGAGCTGGTCCAGGGCAGGACTGAGATGCCAGCTTTATTTCCATCACTACCTTCCATAATTATTCGTGCCTCTTGAGCCTGCAAAACTGGGTTGAAATCTCCCGAGTGCAGGCTCTTCTGTGAGATGCCTGGAACTGACCAAATTAGAAACTTTCCATGAACAGGCTCCCTTGGGGCATCTCCTCCTTTTTTCCTATTCTACCTCAACGCTGACATCAGTCTGGCCAAAACGAGTGCCCTCTGGCCCCCTTTGAACTTCGGATGTGGAGAGTGAATCACACAAACCAGGGGGAAAAAGGCATTTCTGACTCCTGAAAAATAGTTGCTGATGAGTTAGGGAGAAGTAGTTTGGGCCAGCTCTTCTTAGAAATCCAATCTCTGCTTTGGCCGAGCAGTTTCTTTTGCTCCATCCTATTTGTGCTACGGGAAGCACGAATATCTGCAAGTGCTTTTACCATCCCGAGCACCCCTGCTCACGCAGCGTATGCCATGTCAGCGGCCTTGTTTCCCTTTCCAGGAAGGGAAGTCCTGTCATGAACTTTATTATATCGCTTTTTGCTGTGCGCACCCACCCCCTCCGTTGCTAAAATCAATGGCAGCGTTCCCACTGAGCCGGTTGAAGCCAACCCTGTTTTCCCGCAGGTTCACTGCAGGCTTTAGGGGTTTAAAGGCCAGATCCTTGAATCCTAACCTGCCCTTGCAGCGGTGTGGGGGAAGAAAAAACACCGAAAGAGGAGCCCTGCCTCTAAGAGGGGATCGGAGGTCTCTGAAGGCAGCTCCCAAAGGATGGACCTGCACCGCTCATGCTGGCTGAGAATCTCCTCTCACAAGCCTAACGCCGAAAATAAGCCTGCGTGGAAATTCCACCTTCCATCCCAAGCTTTTCCCACACCTCGCTGGAGTCATTTGGAGGCCGGCAAGCCGCCCGCTGCAACTCTCCCATGGCTCTTCTGCAGAGAAACCATCTTTCCGAGGTACACACACAGCCTCAGCAGCCCTGCCTGCTGCCAGCGCGGCAGCCTCCCTTCCCGGGAACCAGCTGCAAGGGAGAGAAACTCTATGTCATCCATTGTGAAACAGCCAACAATTGACCCGCTGCAACTTTTTCAAAGCCTATTGATACAAAACCCCACCGGGAAAGGTCCATCCGGTGGGCTGTGTAAACTTCAGCACGTGTTCAGCGGCTTCAAGGGCTCAGCCACGCTAGCAGCCCGGTGTTGCTTAAGACGTCTTTTTCTTTCTTTTTTTTTTCTACAGTATCAAGCACTTGTACAACGCTGTTCTCCAGGGACTTCCAGCCACTCGCCTGACCTCAATGAATTAAGCGTCGCAATAAAATGTGCAATGAATTAATCATCTGCACCTCCGACATGAGAAACTGCTACGCAGTGGCTCACAGGCAGCCTTTTGAATGATTTAGGCATCTCACTCCAATGGAAGTCAGTGGGGTTTAGATGCCTAAAGCCTTTCTGTTAAGTGATGTAGCCAAGGTCTTCCAAACCCCAGTTTAAGACCCCACAACCTCAGCCAGATCTCCTAGATCTGCTGTTCTTATCCCTGAGAACCCTTCCTCCATAAAAAGACCACGGATGCTGGGGATGCGCCACTAAAACCGAGAGCTCAGGTGAATGAAAGCACCCCACGGTCTGGGAAGAGGATGTGGCATTATGCAGACCAGGAACTGCAGGGTCCTTTCAGTCCGACAGCTGATTGCTGCAAAGCAGGAATGAAGAGGAGGGATGCTAAGAGGACAGCGAGACAGCACAGGTCCCATTTCTCCCCAGGAGCTCCAGACGAGGTGTGAAAATTCACATGCCCAAAACAGGGTCTAGTAAACAAGGCGCAGAAAGCACACCGCCTTTGAGAAAGCTTAGACCTGGGTTGGGTCTGAAAAAGGAGGACTCATTTCCATCCACAATTAACAACAGGGGCAGCTTGAGCTTATTTCTATTTGATTTTAGAAAGAGAGCAGAAAGATGCAATCCCTTACAGGGCTTTCAAGGAATATTGGTCCTAATCCTGTCCTTACTCTTGTGTGGCTCTAAGCATGCTGTTTCTCCTTCCTGCTCTTCATCTATCCAGCCTGCTCCTTGAGCTGCATGGGGCAGAGGACAGTCCCGTTCTCTTGGAGGTGTCTGTGTGTTAGAAACAACAACAAAAAAACCAGACAGACCATCCTAATACAACCTGCCCCCCTCCCCAAATGTCTGACAACCTGGTTTCTCAGACTGAAGTGATGCAAATAGCTCAGATAAGGTTCAGATAAAGTATCTGAGCTCTCAAGGGCTTATCTGAGCTGAACACCAACTCCAAAAATTCTGAAACTTGCCCTGTGGGACTATCTCCATAGAGCTTGATTTCCATCTGAAGCCTCAACCTCCAGAGGCTGCAAGAACAGCTACTGTTCAAATGCATTCTTGAGATAGCGGGGTGGGACACGGCAGGTCTGCAGCTCCCCTATCGCGCGCTATCTGGGCATTTGCCTTCTGGTGGGAATGTTGCAAGAGCTGGGCTGATGGCTCAAGCAACCGGTGACGGCACCTTTCACCGCCAGCGCTTACGCTGTAACGGATGAGGTAAAACCTTCTTCAGGGGTGTCAATGGAAAGATCACTTTCCCTTGGGTACAAAGTGCTCCACGCTGGCTTTTCCTTCCAGCCGTCTTCCCTCTCAGCTGTTGCTAGCAGAGGGAAGGCTTGCAGGAGAGCACCAGAGTGAAGTCCGTCACCAACCATGTCAGCACGGGCATCATGCGGAGATTTGGGGTTTCCAAAGCAGCCTGGATGCAACAAGGAGCTGGCTGCAAAACCCATCCGGGCTTCTCCGAAAATCTCAGCCTGGCAGGATGTAAAGGGAGTGAGCAATTGCGGTGAGGAGCTCTGAACAAACAGACCCAGGCTTGCAGAAACAGATAATCTCTAATATTCATTTACAGTGATAAACATTTGTGCTTAGAGATCCGGCCTTTCTGAAACACAGATAGCTGCAGCGGTCTCAAAATGTGTGAGACCTGGTAGTGAGCATCCATTTATAGTACGCAACTCAGACTGTGAAAGGGGCCAGGGGAAGTCCAAGGCCAGGCTTAGAGAGGGTAAATTGAGATCTCTTTGTAAAGTTGGTACAAAGGGCCCATCAGCTCACTTACACCTGGACTGTAGTTTTTCTTTGTCCTGTAGGAGCATCAAGAGTCCCCCATTTTACAGCCAGATCCCATATGCTGGGTACTCTACAAACACAGGAGTGAAAGACAGCAGGAAGGATTACTCCCTGAAGGGTTTGCAACCAAATAATCAGTAATCTAATCATTTATACACCTAATGCAAATCTAGCAATGATGAGAAAAAGAGCTTTCTGAGAACCGTTCAAAGCTCTGCAGAAATTACCCTCAAATCTCGCTGATTCGAGCAGAGAAAGATTTCCTCTCTGTAGAGGTTTGCAACAGTCAGGCAGAGTTCTCAGGCAAGAATAACTATGAAATTCTATAGGATGGCTCATAAACCATAGGGGGAAAAAAAAAAAAAAAAGCTTTAATTTCCTACTAAAAAATTCCCAACGGCTCATTCCCAAAGGGCCGGCATGCCAGAGGGCTGCTGCAGAGTGCTTGGCTCCCCTTCCACATCAGCGCTTCGTCCTGGCTAAAACCCAGGGAGCCGAGGAAAACGCGTGGGCAGGCTACGGGCTCTCTGCAGCTCCCCAGCGCTCAGCTGTGTTGGCAGCACCAGGGTTAACCGCGGCGGCGCCCTGTAATGCAATGATTTCTGGTTTATTTCAGCAGGGGAAGTGTGTCCCGGCCTGATTAGCCCAATGGTTTCCTCTTTTCCCATAACCTCCAGACCCCCATGGCCTAAGTGTTTACTTTCTGAAATAAAAAATCTGCTAGTGTTTTTCTTTTTTCGGGGCATGTGTATTTTGGGAGGATTCGGGGGGAGGAAAGTGGAGAGGGGGAGTTGAATGGGATGGGAGGCTTGCGTACACCTCCCTTCTCTCTCCCACCCCTCACCCCCAGCTCCTTTCCAGCTGCAACCTCTGAGCTGAGACTTCTGGCTTCAATGTGAGAGAGAGAGAGAGAGAAAGGGAGAGAGAAACGTATTAATGAGAGAGTTCAGTCTCTTGCTTCAGCAGCTATAAACACAGCGAACATCTGGAGGGAGAGAGAGGTGCTTCATGCTGCCAGGAGCTGAAAGAAACAGGCTGTTTTCAGGGTCCCAGCCCCCCGTGCTCTCCACGTCCCCCTCCGCCTGCCCTGCACATAGCTCTGCTGGCATCGCCCAACCAGCCCTCTCCACCCAGAGAGAAAACAGCAGCTGGCCTCGCACTGCCCCCCCTGCCAGCGCAGCAAAGCCCACCGAGGTGCTGCTACAAGAAGCGCTGGCCACGTGCAACCCAAACCCTCCAGAGAGGGGGCTCTGCTGCCCACTGTCCCCAGAAGCAAGCGCTCGTGGGTCCCAGCATGGTGCTGTAGGCAAAGGAAGTTGGGAAAACTCAAAAAAAAAAAGCTAGCTGTGCTTTGTGTGGCCTGTCCGAAACAAGCGTTTGGTGGCTCAGGATAGCCATCTCCTCCGGAAAAAGAACTAGGTACATCCACCTCATGCCATCCATGGAGGGGAATCAATCCTACTCCAAGGCCAGCCCATAATGAGACATATTCTGCAGTCATCCTCAAGGCACCACAGAAGCCCTGGGTAGCCTGTTGCCTAGTCCCTTTCCTCCTTGCCCCAACATCAAGTTATTCCTTTCCCATGGCATACCGAAGCTGCCAGTGCTGCTGCTTTTTCGCAATGCTCCTGGTGCATTTTCCCTCTTGCCGAGCTCCTGTCCCCCCTGTTACAATGGAGGAAAACCTGCAGGCCTCACCCAAAAACCAAGCAACAACCTTCCCATTTTCACTCAGCCGCATCCAGGGGACCAACGCCCTGTTCGGAGCACAATTCCTCCCTGCGCGGCAGCTGATCCCCAGCTGACACCAGTCTGCAGCTCAAGTGGGAAAAGAGCTCAGCGCTCATTCTCTGGTGATGACCCAACACACAGGGAGCTCCCTGGGGTTTTGCCTTTGAGAGGCGAGACAGGGATTTTTCCAGAGTCAGGCAGGAAACAAATGGAAAAGTGAAAGCCTGGATTTTTGTCATTCTATCGCTTTGGCGCAAATAAACCTCTCCAAGTGCTGACTTGTAGCAGGTTACAGCGGGGAAAGCAGAGGGAGTGTCACTAGGTATCATAGGGTCGCCTGCACGTGTTTTCCTCACCTGCGAAACAAGGATCCACACAAATCAGACACCGAGTCCACTGAAGGGCAAACCAGTAACTGCTCAGCATCTTTCACAGGGCCCTTGCAAAAGGGCCAGGAGAGGCTTGGACACGGACACCACAGGCAGCCCACAGCTCTGCAGTTCACTCACAAGGCACAGAGGGATCTTTTCTCTCCACCGACAGACTGGAGTAAGTGCTCTTAATGGAGAAAATAAACGGAGAAATTTGAAAAACCTGGAGCGCCCAAGTATAGTAGGTGTGGCATGCCTTTAACTGGAGCCAATGAAACACCCAAAGACTGCCAGGAAGAAAAAGGGTCAAAGAAAAACCCATTCCAACCAGGCTAGAACCAGCGCCAGACCCCAAGGCTTGCAAGAGGCTGTGCTGATTCGCCGGCCAGAGGATGACAAGAGAGCCCAGCAGAAAGGGCTCATTCATCCCCCGGCCTGGAGCCAGCGGCCAGGGAGGGCTGTGGATCTGGGAGAATGAGCAGCAGCAGGTTGGGCAGAGGCAGGATTTTGTGCGCAGCTTTAGTTGAGCCTTGAAATGAATCGGAATCCATCGCCTCGGCTCTCGCTCGCCCCCCTGCCATGGCGGCTCACCCCTTTTTTTCTCCCCCTGTTCTGTTTCCCTTCACCTTCCTCCGCGTCCTCCTTTGCCCGCTCCTCGTTTATTAAGGAGGGAGAGGACGGACGGGCCAGTTCTCCTGGACTGAGGAGTCCTGCTCAGTCTCGCAGCCCAAGCAGATGTGCATGCCCTGTGAAAAGACGCCCATTCATCTCTGCGCGGAGAGCGTGCGGGGGAGGCAGCAGCAGCGCAAGGGAGGGGGGGGAAGTGTTGGAGGAGGCTGAGAAAAGGAAGGAGGCCGCAGTTAAAAATAGGATAAAAGGACATGAAAAAAAAAATGCAGATTTTTTTTTTTTTTTTTTTTTTTTTTTTGAAAAGCTTCACTCGGAAAATGTGCTGCAGCTGGAGAAGCCATCGGGCTGAGCCTGGTCAGCTTTCACCTTCTCCCCCCGCCTCCTCCTCCCCAAGCCCCCTTCCTCCGAGCGCAGGCCTGGAAGATGGCCCAGAAACCGCTCACAGAAAGAGCTTTCCTCCAGGGATCTCCACCACGGAAAGAGCAGGTCTCGCAGCAAAGGAGGGGGGCAACGCGGGGAAAAAGCAGGGAGAGTTCGCCACGGAGGCAGGCGGCCCCCATGGGACTCCTGCCTGCAGGCCAGGCTGAGCTGAGAGCCGGGCTTGGAGGAAGATGATGGCCAGAGTTAACAGGGTGGGGGCAAAGGGAGGGCATCCCGAATTTGTCGGCATGGCGTGGGGCAATGCGTTGCTCCAGCTGCAAGGGCTTTGTTTTCCTGCCAAACCCAGCACAACACCGCGACAGCCCAGGCTGCAGGGACCCAGTGTCCATGAAGGACCAGGAGGCTGGATGTAGGTTTGCTGCGTTAGGGACGTGCCACCCCCAAAGCTAATAAACCCAAAGTATTGTGGGCTGAGAAGTGGCACCAAGCTAACGTGGGCAGGCAGCACCAACCACAGACTGGGTAAGGCTGGTCTCCGCGCCATGCTCTCCCACGGCACTGGCCTGAACCATGCTGGGTGTTGGGGATGAGCCGAAGGTGATGCCTTTCACTTGTGGCAGTGTCTCGGTGCAAGAAGCCTGACCGAAATCAGCAGGATTGCTTTCGTTAACCTGGGCAGCTGAGTCAGTCCTGCAGCTCTAATTTCTCCTCTAGAAAAGGTTTTCATTTCATTTCTTGCCTTGCAAAATCCCAAAGACACTCCCTCAGATGCTCCCATAGTGTCCAAAATGCTGGGAGCACCTTCAGTCCAAGTGTGCCAATTCAGCTCAACAGCAGCCGCAGAAACTTCTTCAGCCAGAGTCGTTTTGTCCCTCGCTTGCCATTAACAACAGCTTTATCTCCCCTATCACTAAGGAAAACAAACCCGTTCAGAGTGGAAGGGGTTGTCAAAGTGGCCTTGGCTCCAAAAGGCAGCGCAGCCAGGACTGTGTCCGTGCTGAAATTATAATACTGCCATCAAATCTTTTCCTCCGCTCCAGTTTTGTGCCTAACCTTGTCTCAGACAAAAAAAACATCACCGGGGGTAACATTAGGATACTATTAGCTTAGGAATTAAACACAAGGCGCTAAGTGTGGCTTTCAGTATCCTTTCAGCAAGCTTGCCATTTCGGGCAGACACACGGCACCCTGAATTTTGGGCTGCCGGATGGTTCAGGTGAGATGCAATGGCCTCTACGCTCCTATTCCCACCTGTCCAAAGAGCAGAGCTAGTTTTCAGAAAACAGGCAGCAGCTCCCTTCTTGCTAGTTATTTTCTACCACCTCTGGGACGTGCCCTTTTCTTGCTGTGGACCCAGTTTAGACTGATTCTCTGCGCAGTAACAGTCCCAACATACGCACCGTGGATTGTGGTAGCAAGCTAACAAATAAAACTGACTCTTTTTTTTTAACAAAAAACCAAAAACCACCACCTTCTTGTCTTGATCAACAAGCTAAATCCACATCGGGCTTTCCTTTATCCATATCGCTGAATAATCTAATCGGACTTCAAGCACAATATAAATAAACTCACCCAAGCTTCAAAGGCAAAATATCTTCTCTAAACACAAGCAGCTCTAAAACTTTTAGGGATGTTGTGGGTTTCTATTGCAAGAGGATATGTTCACACTTGCATTTTCCTTGTTGACTTGTTTCTTTCACCAACATCAAGACCATGAAAACCAAAATAGCCTCTAGTACACCAGAAGAATAGATGACAAATGGTTTTAATGTGCACCCGAAACACAAAGGAGAAATGAAAGACCGTTCCTAGCGGTGTATACAAATGAACGTTTCCTCTCGTTTAAAATTAGCAACTGCTCTAGACTGAAGAAACAACAGTATTTAAAAAAAAAAAAAAATCAGAGAAAGAGTACTTTGCCCTGCAACAGGAAGAACTGAAAAGTAATTCTTAGTTGTTGCAAGAGAATCGGAGGCCTGTCCTACTCATCCCAAAGTACCGAAAGTTTGATCGAAACCTGTCGGAGACAGCGACAGCATTTTTTTTTTTTTTTTTTTTTTTTCACTGGCTTCCCTGAGGTTGGAACCAGGCTCCAGTCTCTGCAACAAGAAATTTTACAGACCCAGCATGCGGTAATGAAGATCTGGGCTGCAGATATGTTGGTCCCTGGACAGAGCACTTTCACAGAGAAGGGGAGAGGCTAGGGAAAAAAAAAAACACAAAGAAAACTTTCCAGGCACAGATTTGCAAAATGTTTGAGTAAATCCAAATGCTGCAAGGGCAGATTTCATCAGAGCAGAGTTGACATCATGCTGAGAGAGGTCACCCACAGGAGTTGAGCAAATAGCTGAAACAAGAACGGCTGGGAATAGGCAGCAGAGTTTTGCTCCAGCCACAGGCGCAGCGCTCTGCGTCCGTCTCCTGCTCACACACAAGTGCTCACCAAAGGAGAAAAAAAAAAAATAAAATAAAAAATCTAAATGCCTGAATATTTGCCAAGGAGAGATTTGACCGCAACAGTCACTGGTTCTGCTGAACTCTTTAGCTGCAAAATGTCTCTAAACATCAGGGCTTTTCCCCTCCCAAGGGGCCAATGTGCGTAACTAACGAGCCAGGAACAAGTCACAGAAGACCAGCACATGCCATGCAAAAGCTTACATGGGATTTAAGTGCTTCATGATAGGCTTATGTGGGACTTAAGTGAAACACAAACTTCATATTGGCCCTTTGCAAAGGTCACATTCGTGCAACTTGAGCTCTTTCTTCAGTTCCTGTGGTTGGCCTGTGCCTTGGCGTACCTGAGCCCTCCTCTGCCGCAGCTCAGCTGGGCTCTTTGCTGATGCCTCATCACCCGTCCCGCAGGCAGGAGGACCGACTGCCTGCCCGACATCTGCCCTGCCCGTTGGTTATACAAGCAGCAGCCCAAACTGCAAGCTCAGCTTGAAGGTTCATGGGTTGAACAATGTGCGGGGCAAGAATTAGTCACCAGCGATTTTGTAACGACTTTCAAATTATGAGTGCATTAGAGAAGATGATCATCTAGTCCACGTCAGTGAATTGCTTTAGCTGTGCAGCACATTGCAACCACACAGCCCTGACAACACAGCATGACCACACATCTCCAGATGTGGTTACCTGAAGATGATGCCAAGGAGCAAGGCGATGAGCTACAAGAGCAAGAGACCCAAAATTACTACCACAGTGGAATTAAAACTTAGAAGTCTCCAGCTCCTTGCAACCCTCCATGGAGGCCACATCGCCTTTCCAAAGCCACCAGCGAGGACATCAGTCCTGCAAACGCCATGAGAAACGCTGAAGATGCAACCAGCAGGTTGGCAGGTCCACTTTGCCCACAGTATCCTCCTGGAGACCCTCATGTCTGTCAAGACCCCAGGGAGCAGCAACCATGGCTGCAGTCCCTAAATGCAAGGGAAGTGCCCACAGGACATCAAAATCACCACCCAAAAGAGGAGAGGGGTTCTCCCAGCCCGGCACCCATGCCATGGCGGGGAAGAAGAAGCTCCCACCCTTCAGCATCATTCCGACAGGAGGAGAATAGTTAAACAAAGCAAGTTCAAGTTTTTTATCTGCTTTCTGGCCCCGTCTCCACTGAGGGAGACCCTTGAGGGACAGCAAGGCAGGTATCAACCTGGTGATGCCATGGTAGGTGCCCTATGGCTGCAATAAGGGCAAAACACCCCAATAAATTGTCAGGACTGGAGCAGAAAGCAAATATAGGAAGAAGGAGACAAGGGACACACACTGGACAACAAACAAGAGCATGGCGGGGCTTTAAGGCTCCTCTTTTCACCTGAGCATGCTGGCAAAGCCCCACAGCACAGGGGGGGAAAGGCGCCATCCCGGTTTGCAAAGCCACCCCCAAAATGGTGTCCTACCCGTGCTGTAGTGCTCCAGGCCGGTGGGCACTTCTTGCGTGGCAGGCTCGTCCCAGAGTGGGCAGCACGTCCTGGGCTGGCAGCAGGCGGCCTGGAAGCCGCAGGTCACCCAGGGATCCTCGCAGGGGCCGGCGGCACCTGGCTTCTGGGAGCAGGAGAGGGAAAAGTGTCAGGGGAGCGGGACCCCAAAATGGCTGCCCTGTGCAAGGTGGCAGCGCGCCTTTATCCCCCCCCCCCCCCAAATTCAGGCACAATGCCCTGAGATGGCAGGGTTTTCTCAGGAGAAATGATGTTGTCCAGACTCACCTGGCTGAAGGGCGTCACGTTGAGGCCCAAAAGGCCCTTTTTTAAACAAACTTGAGGGGAAACAATTGGAGGCCCTCAGTGAGGCTGTGCTCGGCAAGATGGAGGCGGGGAGGGGGGCTCTCCTCCCGTGGGGAGGACACCCTCCATGAGAGGGGGGAACGTTTCAGCCCATCATCTAGAAATGTTATTTTTCATCAGCATGAGGCAGGAGGCACTACAGCCCCCCAAAAGTGTGAGGAGGTGGGGGGCCATGGCCCTGGCCGGGCGGCAGCCCCTGGCACTATGAGGGAGCCCGGCCCACGCTGGCGGGAGCTGGAGCAAGATATCATGTTTATGTTCATATTTCTATTTATAGCAATATTGTTTGTGATTATATTCGTGTTTATATTTACATTTGCCTTATTCGTGTTTATATTTATGTTATTTATGTTTATGTGTCCGTGGACATACGTGTGTATACATACATGTGTATACACATGTGGTATGCACACACAAAATACACACATGTATATTTATATAAACTTATGTATTATTACATATATATTGCACAATATACTGCATTATACTCTTACACAACATACGTTATATATATACGTGCATTGATTTAATGTGTGATATATGCATGTACATACCCACACGTATGTAATCCTATGTTACAACTGCCATTATATATTACACGTTTGGTTTTATTGCATATGAAGTTGCATTTATACTTTATAAAGAAAATATATGTATTACATATACAAGCATATGTAAGTATATGGAAATAATCCCAGGATATAATTTTAATTTTATTTTATATATACTTATTTTATACGTATATTCTTATAAACATGTGTGTGTATATGTATATACCTTACATACATATGTACTATATATACGTACGTGTATATACATATATTCCATATAATATATATGGTACATATACATATATATCTCTATATAAAGAGGATAACAACATACACATATGTATGAATAAATTCAGGATGTTTTCAGGTTTTATTATTATTATTATTATTTCCCTGCAGGGAAATAGTTTTGCTTCATTTCCAATCAATATTTAAAAGCTAAATGCATGCTTGCAACCCTTTAAAGGAAAAATACCGAGCTGTGTTAGAAATATTTCATGGGTCAGAGTGGTCTTTTCTCCCTAATTTGGTGAAAATTTTGCTTTCTAGCAAGCCTTCTGTGCAGCCCGGTGTCTCAGCTCAGAGTTACAGCTTTCATCCCACCTTGCCTAGCACCTTTAGCATTTCTTTGGGCAAACGTCTATTAATGTGATTTCTCTAAATAAGGGTCTGATTTCTCTAAATAAGGGTGGAAGCACGGTCAAACCTGTCCCGTAGCTGATGGCAGTTGGCACGGGCATGCCCAGGATCGCGCTCTAATGTATATTATCCATAACCACCCATCAGCCGCACAGACAGAGAGGAGCTGGCTCGGGAGAGGGAGCACCAAAATTGTCTAAAAAATTTTCCAAAGCCTGATCCGCTTTGTGCTCATCCCACTGCGTTCGTCCCCGGCAGGTGAAGGTCAACACGGGGAGCGGAGGTGCGGGGACAATGGTTGCCCTAACAATCCTCCTCCCAACACAAGTGCAGGAAATCCGACGCAGCGATCCCGTTTCCAGTTGAGGTTTGCAAGCTCCAGAGGTTCAGATAAGTGCCGGGTAAACATTCAGCATTCGGACATGAAACCTTGGAACGATTTAGCGGTTGACACCGAGCCCTGTCAGTGAATGGGCTGGCAAAGTCACAGCAGCCCAAGAGAAAAATGCTAGGGACAGAAAAATAACCCAAATTCCTTTCTTACCATCACTCCAGGGCGAGCCAAAGGATAAGGGGCTGCGTTGCCGATGGTTGTGTCCATATAGTAACTCATCATCTCAGAGGTGCCTGCAGAAATGGAGAGGGACATTAGATGCCCTGCTGCAGCAGGCGTGAAAATTGATAGCATTGGCTTTGTCACAGCCATATAGAGCTAGGACCAGGCTATCACCTTAATGAGTTTAAGCTGGAGAAGCGAAGAGGAAAAATCTCTGTATTAATAGCAGCTATTGTGATTCGATGTGGTGTATCAACAATGCAAACACACAGCTCCATTAGTGTAAACTGACGAGAGCCTGACAATGGTGAATGAATTATCACCTGGAAGCTGATGGAGCTACTCTGAGGGAAGATGAGATCATATTTCCTTTGCTGGAGAATCGGTGGGAAATTGTTGCCAATTTTAAAAAAAGCCAGTTTGTTGAGATCAACACCTTTCCTGTAAAAGTTTTGTCAAAACCACTCTGCTTCACAAAGAACTTTGCTGTTTTCAAGAGACACCTTCTCTTTTCCCACAGTGGCTTACGTTCCCCTTGCTGAAGCTCTCCTCTGGATTGCTGAGACTAATTCCCGAGTCATTAGCAGCGCGGCAAGCATTCATCTCAGCCCACAGGAGCGTGGCACGGTTTCACGTGTCATTCCTAGCATGGGATGTACTCCTCCGAGCAAGTCCTTTTACCAGTGCTGCTCATCAGACGCGATTTTTAATCATCGATTAGCCCATTTGTGTAGCTGAGGCGAAGGAGCTGCGATCTGGCTCCGTTTTCAAATATGTGGATGTTTCTCCCCCTCTCCTTTAAACGCACGGTGGGAAACGTGGGGCCAAGGCACTTTCTGTGTTTTGGGGAATATGACTTCGAGGTGCTGGGAGGGAAGAGTAAAGGGGGAGTAGCCTGGGCTGGGAAGGGCTCACTCCGGCAGGATGTGACTGGGAGCCAAGGGGAATGGCTATTTTCATCACGATACACGGCACCGCCAGCGAGACGGAAGAGCTGCCACTGCTTTAACCTCTCTGAGGACACAGCAGCTCCGCTGAAATACCTCCCTTTGGATTTCTGCCTCCTCTGCTACCTACTGTAACTGCTGCAGATGCAAACACTTGTTCCCGTCATCTTGTTCAGCCTGGAGCCAGGAAAAAGCGGCTTTCCAGTCCCTAAAGGGGCTCCAGGAAAGCTGGGGAGGGACTCTGGAGCAGGGAGGGGAGCCATGGGATGAGGGGGAAGGGTTTTACACTGGAAGAGGGGAGATTTAGATGAGATCTGAGGAAGAAATTGTTTGCTGTGAGGGGGGTGAGCCCCTGGCCCAGGTTGCCCAGAGAAGCTGTGGCTGCCCCATCCCTGGAGGGGTTCAAGGCCAGGTTGGACGGGGCTTGGAGCAACCTGGGCTGATGGGAGGTGTCCCTGCCCAGGGCAGGGGGTGGAACGAGATGATCTTTAAGGTCCCTTCCAGCCCCAACCGTTCTCTGATTCTACGATTCTACAAAAACACTGGCCCAGGTTGCCCAGAGAGGTGGTGGATGCCCCATCCCTGGAGACATTCCAGGTTGGGTTGGACGGGGCTCTGAGCAACCTGATCTAGTTGAAGATGCCCCTGCTCATTGGAGGGAGTTGGACTCGATGGCCTTTAAAGGTCCCTTCCACCCCAAACCACTCTGATTCTGTGATGATTCTGTCTTCTAGACACAGCCAGTGCAACCACGTTACCTTCAGCCTCTGCTTCTGCGCTGCACCCATGAATGGCTCCCGGAGGCACCGGGCCCTGCTCCCAGCCTCTCCTCCGCCCCTTCCCTGCTCCGGGGGCCAGCCAACGGCCAGCAAACATCCCGGCAGCGGGCAGAGCCTGCTCCAGCTGCGCCGCACTCACCACCTCAGCAAAATGGGGCTCCGGAGAGCGTCTCCCACCGCGCTCTGTGACTAATGGCCAAATGTGAAACACCTGCATGTGTACGTGTATTAAATTATTATCAACATTTCCTGCTTCTTATTACCAACTTTTGCTTTAACACCAGTTTGGTTTTGTTTTTTTTTTTTTTAAACTTCTCTTTTTTAATTTGCAAAACTGAAAACTACCTACATGGTGCCTATTTCCCTTCCAACCCAAACCACTCTGCGATTCTGTGATTCTGTCTTCTAGACGCAGCCAGTGCAACCCAAAAACACACACATCGCAAGTTGCTGTGGCTGAGAAGCCTTAACTCATCTCAGCATCTGTGCACGCCCTACCAGCCCGCTCTAACTAGGCGTTAAAACACGGTTGCTTCAATCTCATTGCAGCTGGGGCAGCCCGCAGCTGGGTGAAACAAAGAAGGTGCGTGGAGCTCATTGCTGCAACTCGGCTAACGAAGGGTGAGCTGCTCAGTCCCGGAATGTCACACGCCTGTCCCTTGGTCTTAACCTTAAATTAAGTGTAAATCGTCTCATGTAAACATGAACTGATCTCTTTCTTGCCCTAGAGTACAGACTGATGCTGCCAAACTCTACCAAAAACTCTACCAAACTCTACCAAAGCAAGGCAGGCACTGCAAAAGGGAGGCAGAGAAATCCTGTTTCAACGGATTCACCTATTTCAACAACACACACGTGTCCGAGAGTAAGGGGTGACAGCGCTAAGACAGCAGTTACAACAGCAGTCCCCACGAGCGGCTCTTTTTCCTGTGCAGTAGGCAGTTGGGGGTTGGTTTGGTTTTGCATTTTCCTTTGATCAAGACGCCGAAGTGGCAGCGGTTCTCGAGAACAGCTTTCATGCCTCGCTGAATGCCGTTTGCATCTTTCTCAGGATGCCGTTGCCAGCTGAACCTTCCAGCAAAGTACCACACGTTGCTGCTCGAAGCAGCATGTGCTTGGGTCACCAGGAGAAGCACTAAACCCGTCCTGACACCCAGGACAAGGCTTCATGCAATAAAGAATATCAATAAGATTGCCAGAGTAAAGAAACACCCGCAACCCCTTCCCGAGCCCTGGACTGGAAAGGGGGAATTATTACGTCTAGACAGCAGCTCCCACAGATTTATAGCAAGGACAGTTTGCTTTTCGGTTTCTCTTCCCCTGCAACCTGCTGTTAAAAAGTGGGGTCAGAAATACAACCTCCGCAACCATTTGCGCCCCCATCAAGACAAGCACAAGTTAAATCCGTCCCCCAACCCGGCGTGGGTTTAACAGCGGTTCAAGGACAGAGAGACACAGGTTTCGGGCTGCCAAAGGGAGCTGGAAGACAAGCCCCGCTAGAAAACGGCAGGTTGAGGCCATTCCGTGCGCAAAATAATTGTGCTCTGGAAAAACAGGTAGGCAAGGCCAGCAACGGGAGGCGAGGTGACAGCAGAAAGGGACCTCTGGTGCGCTTTGTCCAGGCTAATTTTAACAGAACTTCCACCACTTCCCATAGGAAACTACTTCACAGCCCAATACATCTCTCACTGTCAGCAAGTTTCCCTGATGTTTGAGCGATATTTTTCTTCTCTCTAGCTTCCTCTAATAAGAGCCTAAATGGTTCCTCTCCTCCCCTTGGACGCCATTAGAAAGCTTTAATGACCGCTCTGGAGCTTGCGGCTGAACTAAATTCAATGATAGCGCCCTTCGTGGCAGGTAACTTGGCCGATATTAAGGAAATCACTGCAGATTTATACCAAGATAATCAAGATCCACAGCCTGCTGAGAGCTGTTAATAAATAGAGGGGAATCAGAGCCATTTGGTAAAATCCTTAATGACTTAACAGCTTGACTTCAGTCTTATTGTTTGCTCTTATTATTCCTGTCTTATTGTGAAAACATGTGTGGGAGAAACAGCATTTATTTTGGGACTTGATCAAGTACCAGCCAAAGCTATTAGACTCCCGGGTCATTTCTAAACTAAATTAAAATTTTAATTTCCTTTCAACATCCATCCCTCCTCTTTTACAAGAGTTTTGTTTGTTTGTTTTTTTGTTTTTAAACGAATTACCAAGCTTACTTTAAAAAGGGAAAAGCTGTTTGTCCTCATGATTAACACATGCAGAAGTTGGGAAGGAGTTAAAAATGTGTCCGAAGACAAAGCAAAATTTGTCTATTGGATATGTGAAGACCCTTAACAATATTCTCATACAGTGGTTTCGTATTATAATGTTTTAAGGATGGGGAAAGGGGAGTGGAGTGCGACCACGGTGACTTTCTAGTGGCAGAGTCAAGACCAGCAGCTCCCACCACTGTTTCCCAGTTTAGTGCTCTGTGCTCGGGTCTCCTCTGCCTGTTGTAAAATCCCGCAGCACAGATTGCTCCCCCGTTTCTGACTTGTAGGAAACTTCGGCTCCTGCCCATCCCACAGCCCTCAGCCCCAGGCTGCCAGCCCGGTGAAGGTGTCGCTGCAGGGCGGCGCAACCGGGACAAGCCCCAAAACAGTATTGGGGCGCTTTTCTCCATCCCAATAAGCCAACAAGATTCCCTTTCCATGGGGTTCGATGGGAAGCCGGGAGGATGGGGCAGCATCAGCAACCCCATCGCGATATTTCGGGCTTCAAGAACGGGAATGAAGACTTGAAAAATGAGAAGCAGCACCTTGGATGTGACCATCCTCCCCGGGCTACCGCGCTGGCAGCTCGCTGACCCAAAGCTGCTTAGTGATAGCCATTTTATTTTTGCATCAAGTAACAATTTATCATCTTTGAGGGGGTGGGGAAAATAGCTCGTGGAAATGACATTCTTCCGCAAGGCTTTAACCCTTGAAATCCTGGCACTTTCCAGGCCGCCTGCCAATTCAATTCTCAGGGGAAAGAGTGTTTGTTGATCTGTTGGCATGTTAAAAACCTCACTCAATTCATCAAACCCTGGCACCAGCTTAAAATAAAAGGAGCATCCCTAAAGCAGGGTTACGAGCGGTAGAAATGAGCACGCTTCTCTTGCTGCCTATTTAGAAACCACGCTTTTTAACAGATCGGCCACCTCCTGGCCCCGTCTCGTATCAGGGCATCCCACATTTGTTATGATTTTAAAACTTTGCAGCATTCTCCAGGATAATACCTGATTTACTGAAGGGAAGGCGGGCAGGGCAGTAAATAATGATGCTACGGTAAATAGAGCAATAACAGTTGCCCTTCTGCACCCGCCGTAAATACTCCAAGAGATTAAACGCCTTGGCTAAGGTCAGAGGGAGAAAGTGAGGGTGAGAGGCCGAGCATCCGAGTCCCTGAGCCACTATCTTAACTACCCGGCGGTGATTGCAGCCGGATTAGCGTTGCCGTAAGAAGGTTGTTCGTGCTGTTTCTGGGAACGATGCGGGGAGAGGGGGGCTGCCTGTCAGCACATCACTTTCTGCTTTAACGCCGTGCCCTTTCTTTTCTCAGTAGAGAAAGATCTGACAGAGATATGATGGTGCCTTCCCATTTGGCTGGACAAACTCTAGCTGGGATGGATGACAGCGCTTACAAGGTAGTGCCAGGACAGTTAAGATTTGGACCAGTCTCATATACACATGCACCCACGAGCCCTTGTTCCCTATGCTTGGGAGTAAACTGCTTTCTGCTTTAGACTTCTCCTTTACCCTGCTCGTTCATCTATTACTCATCTGCTGTTTTATAATTAAGCCAAAATAATGCCACTGTCAGCAGCATCACCAAAGCTATAGTGGGCTGGTGGTGGCAAGGAGAGGGGTTTAGGTGGGCTACTAAACCAGAGAGGCGGTTGGTGTTAAACCATGCTGCTCCCTCTCGGATTCTAGCAGCTACTTGCAATTGCAGGAAGATGTGAATGGGTGTGGGGAGGTGTTAATTAGGTCACCTGTTATTTGACTCCTGTATTTCCCTCCGTGAAATAATAGACTTAGAGCACAACGTCACGGGCCAGATCCTCAGCTGGGGCAAAGCGAAGGGGAAAAGAACCAGAGGAGTTTCCCGCTGTTGAGCGAGGGATCCCCTGCACCAAGGAAGGATCTGGCCCCGCGAGGAGCACGCATTCCCTGTCTCGGAGAGCCCCGTGGCAAAGGGGACTTGGTCAGGGATCGGTGGCCCAGCCGTAAGTCTGTGCTTTGCTCCAGACCCACAGCAGGACGCTCGGGACCAGCCGGTGCTTTGAAAAGCCCACTAAGCACCTCTTCATTAAGTATCCAAAGCGCTTTATAAAATTAAGTTACCTTTCATTTCTCTGTGCCTCAGAGATGTCGGAGGAAAATAGCACTGGGGTGTTTTCTGGTTTGGAGGTGCACCTGGTCCCCCAAAGCTCAGGGGTGATGTCCCGATGCACAAAACGCCCACCAGCTGCCACACAAATCCCAGCCGCTGGGTGAGCGGTGCCATTCCCTGCTGCCCAAGGCGGAAACATCTGGGTAGCCCAAAAAATCCGGCTTGCCAGAAAATTGTTTACATGACAAGCAGGGGTGAGCTTAAAAAACCAGCCGAATTTGAGGCAGCATGAATCGCCTGTAAGCAGGAAACGGCTCCGGACCCAGCCCACAGCCCCCAAAGGTGTCAGTTGACAGCGCAGGATGGGAAGTTGATGGTAACTGTAACACCAAATGAGTGGCCACATGCAAAGCGATGATTTAGAGGCTAATGGGAAGGGGGAAGGCCTTGGCTGTGCTCCTCGGGGACTCGTAACTGGCTCTTTTTGGCTGGGTGAGGGGTGCAGGATCGTGCCCTTCCCAAGGAACGGCAGCAGCACTGCAGCACATCCATGTGGCCGTCACACTCCGGGCTCCAGTTCCTCCCAAAAGCAAACGCTGGCACCTGTGGCACTTTCTGCCCTTTGGGGGATGGCATTGCTATTGAAAACACGTGGAGGTGCGGCAGCGAACCCCTTTACAAGCATCCCTCCAAAGCCAGGAACCAGCCCCGGTCTGAGGGGTCCGTTCCTTGTCTGTCTGTCCGCAAGGCTGGAGGGAGCCGAGGGAGCATCCAACCTCGGGCACTCCGCTTCTCCCCCTGCCTCGCGACAAAAACAAACCAGCCCCCATCCGAACCAAAACGCAACCCAAAACATAAAAGGAACTGCAAATTTCATCCACTGTAATCATGCCAAGGCGCAGCCATCTACCTAGACGAGGGAATCAATAATGTTCTCCTAAACATACATATAAACTTCATATACTCCATATAAAAAAAAAAGGATTTTTAAAGGGAAGCATCAGCTCAGACATTTATACAAGACCCTGCAGCACTGTTAGCAAGCACAGGAATCAGTTACTGGGTGAAACTGGAAATGGAGAGAGGAAAAGTAAATCACCGGCAAAGCAAATCTTAGAGATGTCCTGAAAATGAACACAGGTACCTACAACCCACCAAAGAGTTTCAAGCGACTCTCTCCCCACCGCCACTTACTACTTAGCTGAAAGACCCGGGGGAAAAGCTTATGTCCTCCACGGCTTCCCACACTTGTCTCCGGTCTCTTTCCAACTACCTGGTGCTATCCTCTGCGCTGGAGCTGGAGAGGATGGAAATACCATAGTGTTTGCAGCAGGGCCGCCTATTCAAAGGGAGGGGGAGTGGTCAGTCCCCCATCCAGGGCGGTGGGAAAGGCGAGCTCCACGCCGCTCACGCTCCGGCCAGGAAAAAAAAAAACCCACCTCTGGCAGATGTCACGCCGACAGGGAAAAAAAAACCCAAAACGTTGCTCGGAGGTGGTCATGGGGGGCAGCCCCCCCGGTGCGGGGCGCCGGGCTGCGGTGGTGACGGCCTTTGGGTCCGGGCTGCTCCTGCGTCCTGTAAAGCGACCCGAGGGCTCCTTTGGAAGTGTTACTCGGGCCCCCCAAAGTCTCTGTGAAGTGGAGCTTATTCTGGCACGGCGGCTAAAATACGGGCACGGAGAGCACAGGCAGGGCGAGGTTTTTTCCAGCCCTGATCCCCCAACCTCAGCTCAGCTGCTGGCTCTGCCTGGAGGTGCCTAATGGCAGAAACTGCTGTTTCCTCCTAAAAGCTCCCCTGGGCACCTCTGCCTTTCCTGCTCCTGGGAATATCCCAGGGCATCGCTGGGCTTTCTGCTGCCTGCCTTACCCCCGACCCTGGGAAGGATCCAGCCTGGTAGCCTACCCTAAAACCCCTTATCACGTGCCTCTCATACCAGGCATGCCAAAAAAACCCCCCAAATTAGCTGCTGCTTGCTTTTAAAAGCATAAAGGCTGAAGCAATATCCCCTTAGATATGGCACCAGTGAGGGGAGACGCTCGAGCAGCACTGGTTCAGCCCCCTCCTTTGATAAAGGTGGATGGTCCCAACCTGCATCATCCTCTAAAGACTGCTTTTAACGCAGATGCTAAAGGAGGCCACAGTCTCTCCAGAGAGGAGAAGGATGCCAGGACCAGAAGGGCAGGGGAGCATTTTCCTCGCTGGGCAGGAAAAGAGAGGGGGCAGAAATACTGGTTCTCACTCCACAAACCTCAGTGTAAATCACCTGCTCTGCTCTGGGAGAGCAGGACCTGGGGCCACCCTCTGCCGACACCTCTGCCTGCCCCTGCCCTGCCCAGGGACCACCAAAGCCCCAGATCCTGCATGCAGGAGGACGTGCCCATCCTGCCTCTCTTGCTCTCACTCTCCAGGCAGCAAAAGTGCCTTTTCCTCCAGGAGAGGGCTCCAGGCTGAAAATCCTCTCTGGCTCCAGCACAGATCCCCATCACGCCGCCCTGGTGAGCAACAGCTCGGGCTGAGCCCCTGCCAGCAGCCCCAGGAGCGGGGCAAAGCCCAAACACCCAGGCTTATACGTGTGCTGCTCTGGGATATTTTGTTTATGGGCAAAATGGGAGGCTGGGAACAACTGCTGGGATCTTCCCTAGAAATCCTTATAGCAAACCGTAATGTCACAGCAACAAAGAGGACGCAGCCACGGGACTCGGCCCTTACTGCACTGACGCCGTAATATTCTGTTTGCCAGGATATTTGCGGAAGCGGATGGATCTCGGGGAAGTTTGCAGCATCCTCACAATAAAAAAAACGCAGCGTGTACATCTAAGTACTGTCACTGGAAATCCGGGCTGGAGCACTGACCAGTCTGGGGAGAGAAATAACTCCTGGGGACCTCCTTTCCCAGTCCAAAAATGGGTATTTTGGATACTCCAAGCTCAGTGGACATTTGCAAAGTGCAGACTGAGACTGTATTTGCTATCATGTGGATAATTTCTGCCTGCACAGGGCTTCTGTGGCATCTACTGCTGCCAAATGCTTCCCAGAGAAACCAAATATGCAAAACTGTTCACAGGCATAAAGGACTCCCCTGTTATTCACCCCCCCCAGCCCAGGAGATTGCTGAAATGCACATAGTGACAAAAAAACCCCACTATTTATGCGCATGAAACTATTAATGAGTCCTTCGAGGATTTTCTCCAGCTCCTAAGAATGAATCGCCACTTGAGCCATTGCCTTAACTTAGAAACACCCGGCTACAGGTGGCCCGAATATACGTTACCTGTTGAACTCGCCGCCGTAAGGCACGGATCGCTCTTGTAGCTATTTTAACGCAGGAAATTATTTACAGGGTTCCCATCTTCTCAGGAAGGTTTCCAGCCTCCTGGGCTTTGGTACAAAGGCTCGGTCACGTCTGAGCGCCAAAGGAGTGGAACGCATCCAGCAATCAATTTTTTTAGCTGGGCAACTCTTCCTGAGGATCCTGCAGGATAACCCCGCTGGCAGCTGCGGACAAGATGTCTTTCCCCAGGCTGGATGCTTTGCTCTGCAGCAGACGGTTCTTCTGATACAGTAATCTATATATTAATAGCCTCCGTATTATGGCTGTCCAATCGACTGAGTGTCTGCAAAATGGAGAGGCTTCTGGTTTCTTGCAAGGCAGGACGATGGCTGCTGCGCGCAGAGCACCTCGCTCGGCTTATAGAATCATAGAATCACAGAATCGCCCAGGTTGGAAGGGACCTTTCAGATCGTCGAGTCCAACCGTCAACCTAACTCTGACAAGAACCATCACTAAACCATATCTCTAAGCACCGCGTCTACCCATCTTTTAAATCCCTCCAGAGATGGCACCTCAACCCCTTCCCTGGGCAGCCTCTTCCAATGCTTAATAACCCTTTCAGTGTAAAAATTTTTCCCAATATCCAATCTAAACCTCCCCTGGTGCAACTTGAGGCCGTTTCCTCTTGTCCCAGGCTTGCACGTGGGCGCCTGGTTTCAGGGTCGCTGCTGTCACACCAGTCGCCTAAGCCGGTCGCTTCAGCTCACAACAAAAAGTTGGGTTAAATTTCGGGTAGTTCATGGAATCTATCATAAAGCCATTGCGCATCGAGAAATACTTTCCATTCCAGATGGTTCAGATTTTCTTTGTACTCGTAAAAAAATAAAATGATTCCTTAACGTTTAACTGAGGGCAGATATTAATGTTTTTACCGAATCTGAGATGTCTCGTGGATGTTTCATGGTTTGTGCGCTGGGAGGTTGCTTAAATTTAGGGGCACACAGGCTCCTTCTGGAAGGCGCTGGACACAGGTGTCAGCAGAAACAGCCCCTTTCCCAATAACCTAAGAAATCCTTATGACCATTTTGCAGCTAGAGGAATGGATGGGAAGATGAGAGTGGATGGGAAGACGAGAGCAGCATCCTACCGAAGGTGGCTACAGCCAGAGAGGGTTTGTATCCTGGTTTGTATCCTGGGGTTTTGTTTGTATCCAGGATACGGTTTGTATCCTGGGGCTGGGGAGTGAACTCGGAGCACCTGGGCAAAACTCATCACAGCCAGAGCGCTCTGACTGTCACCGACTGTCACCTACCACGATTCACCCCCCGCAGCCCCAAATTACTTCCCAGGGAAAGATCCTGGTCCACTTGAGGACCATAAGCCACTAAGGGTGAGAAGCTGCCTGTGAAAAACTTCCACATCCCTTTATGGGTCTGGAAGTATCATCATTTCCATATTACCCTGGAAAAACAGAGCAGGAACTGATAAAATGAGCCTGAGCACCTGAATCTGTTGGCGTTACGTGCTGACCCCAGTGCCAGGGAGCAAAGAAAGGGAATTTTGGAGGGTTCCCTTCCAAGCCACTGTTTGCCCGGGGAGAAGGGGATGGAGGCAGATCAAGGAGCTGCCTGGGCTTGTAAATATTGTGGCAGGTTTGCCCACGCTGCAGCAGCGTTCCCTCCCGCCCCTCCTCAAAATCGAGGCAATGACAGGCATCCTGTGCCCCAGATGCTTCAGGAATGGTCCACCAAGAGCCGCACACATCTGGTCTCCAGGTGCGGAGGCTTTCCGTCGCCGGCTGGCCTCGAAAGCGAACCAGAGGCACCACCGGAGCTCATCCCTTCTGCCCAGCGGGCCAGGGACAAACACCCAATTAATTGCCTCCTCGGATGGAGCCCAAGGATGCTGCATGCCCCCTCTAAGGCGAGGGGCAATATCTGTCCTCAAAAGCAGGAGAATAGGGTTTTTCCATCCGGGGGTCAGGCAGGAGCTCCGATCCGTCATCTCCAATACAATGTGATGGAGACAGGATCCGTCTAAAAAAGTGCATCTAAAACAGAAGCAGTTCGGGCTGTATGGGAGCATCCCGAATGCTTAAAACTGGTCCACACGTGACTTACGTGAGGCTGTATCAGGTTAGAAGCTGCTACAGTTCAATCTCCTTCATATGGATTGATTTAATTGCTATGAACTTGCTCATACGTGGTTTATCTCACTTCTATAAGGGGTACGAGAAGCGTGCGGAAACGGGCTTTAAATAATGGTGGTGTCTGAAGACGTTAGACTGGCTGGGGTGTGATACAAAATGCAGAAAAATTCCTTCCTTCAACTCTGTGTTTTCATTTTTAGTCCACACACATGACTGCAAAGACGTATACGTACATATATATATGATAAAACCCAAAATAACACGAAGTCCCATCCGTATTTTCACTCTGGAAGAGGAAGTGAGAAATTTCCACTCAGCTCTAACTCCGATGTTAAGCAACATCTCTGGGGAAGTTCTAGCCATAATATTGCCAGCCTGAGCCCTTAAGATGCAAATTGGTGAATTTTGCCTCGTAAGCACAAAAAATAATCGCTTTTCTGCAAGCCAACGTAAATATTATTATTTTAATCTCCTTTCTGCAGGCGCCTGCCCCACTTCACACCGTTAACAACGCAGGGCAAGGATGCTCAGGAACTCCCGAAAAAGGTAAATGAATTATCATTTCTGAAAACGTTAACTGGCAAATCAGTCATCATTTACCAGTTCTCTCCTGTCAAGAAAAATTAGGCCTGTTGGTTGGGAGGGGGATCTTTTATTAGACTACATCTGATACACTCCGGAAAAAAACCCCAACCAGATAGGATTTCATCACACATCCCCGCTTCAAATCTGTAAATTAAAATCCTCATCCAAAATCATTTAAGCTAGGACTATAAAGCCAGATTTCCGAAGTGCTCGTTTCCCAGGCAAGCGTATAAATAAAGATCAGATTTACAAAAATGCTATCAACTAACAATTCCTGCCTCGAACACATCTGGCCAGATTTCAAAACGAATTCAGCAGCCACTTAATCACTTGCTCTTTATTACTTAACTTACTATTAGCATGGGGGTAAAAAAAAAGAGAGATATTTTTATTTTCTTTTATCTGTTAAAATATTCCCTGCATCTCGCTGCAGTGAAATTCAAAACCTTGATAAAAATGTTGACATTTTTAAAAAGTCAACTGCTTCTCAAGCCATCATAAAAATACAGAAAATGAATCGAGATCATTTAACCACTTCCCTTTGCATCTTCTTTTAAAAAAAAAAAAAAAAACAAAAAACCCAAAAAAACCCAAACAAAACCAAGATTAGCACCGCAGTGAAAATGTCATATAAAAACCATTCTGAAAATAATAAGCAGCTTATTATGGTTAAACGATGATGATAACAAACGGGAAGCTGTAATTATCATCGGAAAGCTGGGTGCCCTCCTGCTGCCTGCTCTATTTAGGGACGGGTTTCTGTAGCGTGGGTGGCCTTGCTTGGAGAGCAGGGTGCGGGGGCTTTCGTGGCCTGGGCTTGGAAGACCTCCCTCCCGGCAAGTCCAAAAATGTTGGGGAAGGGTTGAACGGCAAAAACCTGCTCCTGCTTGGAGCAATTTTCAGCCTGGAAAAAACATAGAGAGGGGATCTTATCAACGCTTATCAATACTTCAAGGGGGGGTGTCAGGAGGACGGGGCCAGGCTCTTTTCGGTGGTGCCCAGTGACAGGATAAGAGGCAACGGGCACAAACTTGAGCATAGGAAGCTCCACCTAAACATGAGGAGGAACTTCTTTCCCGTGAGGGTGGCAGAGCCCTGGCACAGGCTGCCCAGAGAGGTGGGGGAGTCTCCGTCTCTGGAGACATTCCAACCCCGCCTGGACGCGTTCCTGTGCCCCCTGCTCTGGGTGACCCTGCTCTGGCAGGGGGTGGGACTGGGTGATCTCCAGAGGTCCCTGCCAACCCTACCATTCTAAGGACTGTCACTGGGAGCTGAAGCAGCATCTGGAGAATGGGCTCCAAAGGGAGAGCCCAAGTTTTCTATTGGGCTCCACTCAAGGTGGTCCTGGAGACCTTGGGAGGTCTGTTTGCCCCCCAAGAGGGGACACCTCGGCAGCACAGCCGAGCAGAGCAGCTCAGCTGCATCCATAAATCAGCTCCTGGTCCCCATGCGTGATCCCAGGCCTGGAGAAAGGAGCGGTTCACTTCCCATCGCCGCCGTTTCATGACTCATCACTTGACTCAGCCCCAGCACAGCACATCCTTTGAAGTCGCTGGGCTTCTCCTTTCATGGCTCACATCTTTCCAGTGTCAGAAATACCACCGTGCTGGGGGTGAGGAGGAGAAAAAACTCAAATGACACAAGAATTAAGAGATTTCATTGCATTTGGGTTTATAGCTACCTGATAAACCTGGGAAACTCTCTTTCTTGAGGCCTTTTTCCAAAACCAAATGGACCCTTTTGTTCTCCCTCAGCTGACAGACACACAACAGAGGACAACATAGGTTTGGTGGTTTTTACAATAATCTCAGGAGGTCCGAGGTGAAATCTGTGCCCTCCTGGGTGCCCAGCCAGGAATGTGACTTATGTGCTCAGCAAAGAAAATATTATTATCCTGTGTTTCTGTCTGAGGAATCGTAGGGCAGGGAAGTTGTGTGACGTGGCTGAACGTAGGCTGGCGACATTTCAGCACGGTGCTCCAATTGCATGTCTAAACCAACGCAAAAATGTACGTATCTTACAAAATACTTTTTGTTATGGGAGCGAGCAGGAGGAGAAAAGAAATACGGTAGCAGAAACATGAGGCTCAGCTTTGTGGAAATGAGTTATTAACATGTCCTTTACCTCTCTGTTTATTTTCCACATGCTTCCAGGTCAAGGAAAGTTTGTCTGTGACAAAGATTAGGCTTTCGGAACAGCTGCGTCTCTTCATATTTAATTCCTGAGCTCCACCGAGCCAGGACAGATTCTCTTTTGTATCCTCCGTCGATTATCGGGGGAGCTCAGGCAGGATAACAGGACACAGGTGACATCCCCCGAGAGGTGTGATGTTCCCCTCCGTGGGGGACACCAAGAGCTCCAGGAGGAAGAAAGAGGAAGAGCAACGCTTATATGGGCAGGCTCATTGCGCGCTGTCACCATGACTGCCTGGCGATGGAGGGGTTATTTATGGCCAGGCTGGGGATGGCGGCGCTGGGTCCCACATGTGAAGTGAAAGTGGAAGTGTGTGGGTGGGAGGGGAAGCAGCAGCCTCTCATTTATCAGCGCTCCCGGGGCCCAGCAGGTTTCCACCCGGACCCAGGCTGCATTGAGGAGCGCTTCACATCTCCTCTGCCTGACCCCAAGGGCATGGCCACGTCCCAGCATCCATCCTCCGAGGATGGGTGAGGCAGGAACACTTACCCAGGAGAAGGGAGACCCTCGCCAGTGTCCTACAACCTGCTCTTCATTAACCTGCCCGTCCGTATTGCAGCTCCACAGCTCTCCAAAAAAAAGATGTCCCAGCCTGCCTTCCCCCTTCCCAGCCCTTGCGGGAGTCGGCATGGGCCCACGGGTTTTAAGCAGAGCAAGGGGGGGATAGAGGGGAGGGGGGGGGGTCATGGCGGGGTTAGCTGACGAACAGCAAACAATCCGAATTTATGCAAAAAGCAGTCTGGAAAAAATGACATTCCTGGTCGTCTGCATATATAATATACAGAAATCCTAAATAAAGGAGCCAAAGATGTTTCTATGAATTAGACCTTTATCCTTCCAGCATCCCAGAGCTCAGCCCATGAATTTGGGTGAGTTTGCCTTTTTAATTGCTCTGTCTTTCTAATGCAGGCTATTTAGAAACTGGGCGAACAATGCCCTATTGGAAACCAAACAGGTCATTTGGGCTACAGCTTTTATCTGGGTTTCCACCATCTTAGACAACAAACAAGCCATTAATGTCTGGAAACACAGCTTTGATTTCAACTTCGAAACCACAACCCAGATCACTGTCAGTGATGCCCAGCGTCACATTTAAGGCCAGCCCATGTCCCAGCGTGGACTAATTCCTCCCTGCCCTTACACCTGGGTGCCCACGTGCACCTCCCATCTCGGTGGAGATGCTCTGGGTTTACAGCCCTGGAAACGAGACCACAGTGTGGCTTTTTCTGATTGAAAACTTCCAACAGTTGGCAAAACTTCCAACAGGCTTTGCTTTTGGTCCTAGATTTGGCTCTCCATTAGGATAAGGAGGTTTGCAAAGGATCTCTGGGCCAGTTGCTGGATAGTCTGCAGCAAACAACGCTGTATCTTCATCAACACGCATTTTCTGTGCCCTTGAATAACACCTGGTTTCTTCTGCTGATGATTATCCATCTTTCACTATCTACAGGGTCTCTGCCTGGTCTTGTCCCACTGCAGATGCTCCTTAGGAGGCCCAGCACAAAGTCCTGGCATCCTCAGCCTACATGAGCTGCAAACACTTGAGTTTTCAGCACAAAGTCCAGAAGAAACCGCATCCCAAAGGTACCTCTGAGCCTCTTGCTCCTGCTGCCACCGCTGGGTACCCGAATGCGGCCGCCTGCGCACGTACCCGGAGTGCCAGCTTGTGGGAACCTGCATCCCGGCAGGTTTTCCCTCAGGTTTTCCCTCCATGTTCCCAGGGCACAGCTGGTCGTTCCTGCAGGGACATTCCTGCTCCAGCTGGATGCCCTGCAGCAGGATACAGAAATTTTGGCTCAGGCTGAGAGTGGGCGAGAAGCGGAGCCCGGCTCACAGGAAGGGCTGATGGAGAGCACCGTGGCGGAGCGTCACCAGGCTGTCACTCCTGCTCCAGACGCTTTTCCCAGATGGGGAACGCCTCAAACTTCACCAGGCAGCGATAACGCGGCGTTGGCTTCCTCTCGGTCCCTTGGGCAAGCTCCAGGCCTCCATTTTCCACTGGCAAACCTCCATCTGCCATGTCGAGTGGCACTGCCAGCGTTTGGGACCAGGTTACGCACGGCAACAGGGGCCGGATTTCACAGCGGGTGAGATGCCATCATTGCCCAGCCTTTCCCAGACCTGCAGGGAGCAAATGGCTTTTTTATTTCCCATCCACAGTAGAATCTCGCAGTGCAAAGATGAGGTTTCTCCTCTGATTGAGGGAGGAACACACACGGCTGGCAACGTTAACCCTCGTCCTTCTCCGGAGGGTCTCGCTCAGCTGGTACCGAGTCCTTGGGTCTTTGAAGTCAGCAGGAGTCTGGCCTGGGGAAGGTTTACAGGGTGAGGTTTGGCCGTCCTGAGCGAAGCTGTGTCCAAAAATCAGTGAATGCCACTTTCAGCCCATGGTGAGGACCCGAGGCTCGCAGCGTCAGTTCACTCAGTGCTTATAAATCTCCCTCTGGGACTTTATAAATCTCAGCCGGGAGTTTCGTTTTATTTTGGCCACGCTGGGCACAGGCACAGGGCACTGCCGTGAGCAAGGGATGCAGCCTTGCTTAGCCTAATGCAAATAGGATGAGAAATTGTTTTGGTTTTATTTGTTTTTTTCAGTCCCACCCTGAGCATCTGTGGGCTGAAAGGGACCTTGCTGAAACACAGAGCAAGCTGAATTTACCTCCTCCCTGAATGAGCTTCATTAGCTCCCGCAGTCAGCTCCAGATTTTAATGGATGCAGCAAATGGGAGAAATAAAATAAATACTACAATCAAAGTGCTTAAACCTACGCCTCATCTATGCCAACACAAACCCTGAATCGGAGGAAGCATTAGGCTAAATATAGATCCACAAGCAAAATCGGAGAGCTTTTATTTTTTTTTTTTATTTTTTTTTTCCCTAGGTTCATACTGTAAAACATCTGCTGAACAGTTTCCTATAACTGTTTTTGGCTTTTAAATCAAAGAAAGAAGAAACAATGTCCCATTTTTGTAGGGAGAAAAGGAGGGGGGGAATAATAGACCTTCCTCTCAAAGCAGGATGACAATAAGGATAGAAATAGAAAGGGGAGAGCTTTGAAACATCTTGAGGCCAGACAAGAAGTGGGTGGATGGCAGGTTCAGGTATCTCTGCTTGCTTTGGCTGCTTCCCATTTCCAGAGAGAGCTGGGAAAACTGCTGACAGCCGAAAGGGAAAACCCACGGGCAGAGCTGGGTTGTGCCCGGCAGCTGCAGGCAAAGAGGGAGCAGAAAATTCCAGGGGGATGCAGCGGTGCTGGGGGTGCACAGGAAGGCGCCTGGGGCTGGGAGTTTGCCGGGAGGGAAAAGGTGTTATTTAGCAGGAGAAAGAAGGGGGGAGTTGTGCTGCAGTTGGAAAGGCTTTCTCCTCAGCCTGGGAGAGAATCCCCTGCTCCGGTCAGCATCCCATGGCCACGTCCCAGCTCCTCGGGATGCCCCGCAGCTGCAGCCGCCTCCACCCTCCTGCAGCAGCCAGAGGGGTCCTCTGCGCCCAGGGTGGGTGGCCTTGGGCTGCCACATCTGTGTTCGGTCCCCTTGGCGCAGCCCTCACGCAGCAGGCGATCCGCTGCCCGGAGCCATTTCTCCGCCACCTCCATGGAGGCCACCGAGCCCCGACGCACCAGGAGGGGGGACACGACTTGGGGGGGGGCGGGGGGGAAACGTGCAGCCCACGCTGTCACACCTCTCTTGGGCTTCTTGGCAGTGGTGCCTGCGCAAAAACCTTTCCTGCCAAGTCACAGGATGCGATGACGGTGCGGCTGGGAAAACTTCAAAACAGCCCAAACAATCAGAGATTGTCTGCGGAGAGCGGGCTCTAAAATTGGCTCCTTGGATTAGCACCAGGCTCCCCCCGGGGCCCTTTGTCAGGAGAGCTGTGCTCAGCAACGATGACGGAGAAGGACCTAATCTCGCTTCCTATCTGCGATACGGGTCGAATTTAGCCCGGCTTTGCCGGCTGCTCTCGTCCCTCCATGACCCGCTGGCATCCAGGCACCCAGACAGCGGCCGGCCACGGCGGCGGGGCCGGGACCGACTTCCCGCTGCCACAAACCCTGCAGCACCTATAGGACCTGTATGACTCAGGAGACAGTAATCCTGTTTTATTTATTTCCCCCAAAAAGTTGCTTAGGAACCCGCGTCCCCTCCGTAGCCAGATTCCCGTGCAGCTCCAGAGGGCGGGGGTACAAGAATTGCTCTTTTTTATGGCTTTAGCACATATTGGTCTGGATTTGCTCTTTTTAGGTAAAATTTTAGGCAGTGGTAGAGACCCTCCTGCTCATAGGGGTTTCTCAGCACCTTTGGTCCTTGGCATCAGGGTCTTCTGCCACAAAGCCCCTGCCATGAGCACCAGAGACCGGGGCCAGGATGGTAACGTGTCCCCATCCAGCCGGGAACTTCTTTTCCCATGTTTTATCCCAGCATCTTCCTGATCCCAACACCCTTGCAACACCCACAGACTCCAGAGCTGCTCCTAGGGATGTATTAAACACGGTCGGTGCGTGTTTAATGTCTCTTACAGACCCCTGGGCCAGTCAGACTCGCTTCTCCCTGCCCCACACAGCAGCATCCCTCCGGCATCCCTCTCCCCGCCTGATCCCTCAGAGGAAACCTCGGACAAAAGAAACTGGGAACAAAAACCAGGAGTGGGGAAGTGGCAGGCGAGGGCCTGTGGCAGATCAGCCAGATCCCCAGGAGGAAATAATTGAAACAAGGTTCCGGCACGTGCCGGGAGATGGGATGTGTCGGGGAGACATCCCTCTGGGTGCTGTGGGCAGGGAGCAGCCGCTCCCTGGGTTCACCCTGTGTGTTCGGTGCCGCCAGCTGAGTTGGTGAGGGACGAGAGACATCAGAAAATGGCATTTTGGTAGAAAAGTCTCCCCGTAAGTGAACTCCTGCAGTCTGCAGGAAAGGGGCTTTGCTTTCTGCAGGAGGTTCCCCTCTGTTCTGCCAAAGCCAGGGAGAAAACGATGTTGCAGGCACTTCCCAAGCACCTGGAGCCACTTCTTATAATCTTGCTCTGGAATAAACCTTCTCGCCTAGGGCAGAGAGGGTCTCCTAACCTTAAAGACCTGCTCCGAGGCCCGTTTCTCCCCCCTGGCTTTGTGGGAGGGGAGCTGCAGAGGCTGAGGGCCAGGGAGCATCCTTTGCAGGGACCCGGGGGGGCCGCGGGTGAAACCTCAGTGCTGTGATGAAGGTGTAAAGCACGTTTCAGCTCCATGGGGCTATTTGTGATACAGGGGGGCTATGGCGGCGGGGGGGAAATCTTTGTCATTTCAGGAGAATGAGCTCTTGTGTGCATGCAGGTGCCTGGGGCTCGGAGAGGGGAGAGGTGGTAACTCACAGCAACAGGCTCATTAAAAAAAAAAACCCACTGGGAAATGATGGAGAAACGGGGGCGGGGGAGCAGTGGGGCTCCCCAGGCCCACTCCACCCTGGCGAGGACCCACGCCGAGGGCAGAGGCACATCCCTTCTTCCAGGAGAGGCTCCATACCATGTGTGCATCCGTGGGACAACGCGCTTTGCGGAGGTGGGTGACATGGGGGAAGCCCCTGCAGTGTCCCCAGGGATCGCAGCCCCTCCGGAGCGGGATGTCCTGCCCTCCCGCTCTCAGGGGGCGATGGCAGGAGGGTGGTTTGAAAAGACAAATTCACTGGGCAGGTTTGTATTCTTGCAAGCACGCCTTTGCCAGAGCGTTGATTGCAAGCAAAGTTTTGCAGCTTGGAAACTTGGAAGGGTCGGGCTGTTTTCACTCTCTCTCTCCCAGGCTCTTTCATTCATGCTTCCTCTCTCTTTTCCCCAGTGCATTTCTCACTCACGCTCTCATTCATGCTCGCTCGCTCATTCTCATTTTCCTGGCTGTATTTTTAGCTCCCTCGCCGTTCGGAGGATGTGAACATTATCCCTGAGTCATGACTTTGTGAGGAAACAGGCAGCCAGGGCTCCCATTACAACCCATGAGGGCTCTTATCAGCTGCAGCACAGGCTTGCTGGGGAGGGGGCTTTATCTCCCCGCTCCTCTCCTCTTCCTTTTTCTCCAGCTGCTGCAGCTCCGGCTCCTCTGCCGAGGCCAGGAGGTTCAGCCCCCTCGGCTGCGTCGTGATGCAGGGCTCAATGAGTTAAATGAAGATTGGCAGTCAGGAAATGGGAGTAAACCGACGGGGCCAAAGAGCATCCTCGGTGCTGGGGTGGCTGCCGCAAGAATTACATCAAGTGAAAAGGTGTCTGGCAGGGCTTTGACACCAAACGCCGCTGGTGTTATTCCCAGCCCGTGCAAACAAACATGAGGTAATGGCACCTGGGGGCTTAGGCATAAGCTTGCTCTGCATTTGGAAAACACAAAGCCCCCGAGCATCTCAATCTGGCTCATGAATGAGGTCGAAGCAGCAGCAGAGTGTTGCACCGGCTCCGTTCCCACACGTGGACGAGCCGTTGAAACAAAAACCGTCCCATGCTAGAAATGATCGGAGCCGATCATTTATCTGGGCTTCGTTCCCAAATGCCAATGACATATTGCACGCTAGAGAACAGCGGACCGTCTTCTGGAGAGGGTAAAAAAGTGACCCCAGGAGGGGGGAGGCAGCTGCCGCCTGCCCTCAGGAGCCCACGCGGGACATTACGCATGGCTTCCAAGTGACAGTACAGATGGCTTCCAAGTGACCCCCCGCCTGGATGCCGGAGGGAGGAGGATGCAGAGGGGCAGCTCGAGGTGCGTCTCGACGCAGCCTGGTGCATCACGACGTGGCTTTGCTAATCAAAATGCCCCAGGCCAGTCGTGAGGCTCAGCTTCACCTTTTCATGACATTCCGGCTGTTTTCAGCTCGCTTCCTCCGACTTCCCTCTCTAACCTTTATGTTATCTCCTTAATGGTCTCTCCTCCCTTTTCCACCCATCTGCTTATTTTAGCTGCCTCTTCCTGCCTGCACGTGTGGCTGCTGCCCTGCCCTGGGCCGGTCCCCTCCCTTGTCCCCTCCGTGGCAGAAAAGGGGTCACTCCTTTGCCCTCAGCTCCTGGCCCGAGTTTTGCCCCATTTTCATGCTTTCCAAACAATCGAGGTAAATCCCCATCCTGCTGCACACCCATCCTCACCAAACGTGTCTTCGCCTCCCTGTCCCCACTCAGGAGCAGGAGCTCCTGCCCCCTTTCCATGCACGGGGAGTCCCTGCAGCCTCTTCCTCCGGCAGGGACTGGTTTGTGGTTTTCCTCCACCATTTCCCAAAAAAACCCTGTCTGCAATGAGCTGCTTCTGCATCCCAGACACCCATGCCCCTCGTGCCGGCCACGCTGGCGCTCAGCATCAGGATGCTCTTTCTAGGCAGTTAAAATTGATCCTTGTGGTCCTCTGATCTTGCAAGTGCCCCCATGGAGGTGGTCCCACTCCTCAGCTCCTGCATCTGTGGAGATGGTCCCACGCCTCCATCTCCTGCATCTGCAGAGATGGTCCCACTCCTTCATCTCCTGCATCTGCAGAGATGGTCCCACGCCTCCATCTCCTGCATCTGTGGATTTGTTCCCACTCCTCCATCTCCTGCATCTGTGGAGATGGTCCCACTCCTCCATCTCCTGCATCCGTGGAGATGGTCCCACTCCTTCATCTCCTGCATCCGTGGAGATGGTCCCACTCCTCCATCTCCTGCATCCGTGGAGATGGTCCCACTCCTTCATCTCCTGCATCCATGGAGATGGTCCCACTCCTTCATCTCCTGCATCCGTGGAGATGGTCCCACTCCATCTCCTGCATCTGTGGAGTTGGTCCCACTCCTCCATCTCCTGCAGCTGCGGAGATGCTGTGCCAGGAGGCAGGAGCCCAGTCCTGCTGCACGTCCCACCTTGGCGCCCATTTGACCGCTGCGGCAGGACAACGAAACGGATGCTATCACAAACGGCCAGAAGAGATGAAAGGCTGACACGGGGTCAAGAACCAGCTCAAGAAATTCAAGGAAGAAAAATCCATTGAGGGCTACTAAAGAAATGGCTTTTGGGTCAGGAAATCCCAGCGCTGCAGCTATCGGTGCTCAGAGAGGATACCGGGGAAGGATCAGGCGCTTTTCTTCTACTTCCCCCTCTGGCTCCCAGTATGAGCCGATAGTGGGGCCACTGGTTTGGCTTAATGCCACCATTTCATCACACACCTCCAAGCTGGTGGCTTTCTTCCCTGGGACAGACACAGCCCCTGAGGGGACACTGGGGAAAAAGGGACCCGGGGAGGGAAGGAGGAACATTTTTCTGTCTCGGGCCACGCTGAGACACGCTGTGGCAGAAGGGATGCTGGTGGTGTAGGGTACCTCGTTGTGACACCCGGCACCCTTGGGTGTACATGGTGGGCAGGAGAGGACCAGCAAGAGCCTGGGGACCTTCATGGTCATGTTTGTCCAAAAAGTGAGGCCATCTGCAGTCCCAGAGTCAAAACACTCCAACAATGGAAGCCAGGACTTCCTGGGCTGAGCCCCATTGCTAAATAAAAGACAAAAGAAAGAGTAATTAGATGCCATTAATTGTTGTTAAAAGGATTTTTGCTGGCGGCCAGCAGTCCTCTTGGGAGGACGCAGCCCTGGCCTCACCCAGCATGGCTGCAATAATGCTCATGTGTGGGTCAGGTTTATTTTAAGCACCCCCACTCCCCCCTTTTCTCCCAGCCCCAGCAACCACCGACCATCCCATCGTCTCCACCTCCTCCGGCCGCGTTCCTGCAGGGGCCGGCGGGGAAAGGAGAGGACAACCGGGGAGCACAGAGGGGTCTAGCCTGCTCCAAGCTAACTGGGGACAGCAAATCCATGGATTCTCCAAGCATCCCAGCCCTGGAAATCTCAGCTGCCGTGTTTGCGAAGGGACGCAACACAAGTTATAAGCAAAGAATGTGTAAATGATAGGAAAATAGTTGAAGTGCATTCGGTGGCAAGGGAAGCGCGAAGGGTTAGTCCTGTAGGCATCAAAAAGATCCTCTGCCCCTGTCATTTACCTGCGCTCTGGCTTCTGTGTTTTCCCATTAGAGTTTATTAATTATGATGGCTATTATTTTATTGTATGATGAACACAGCCCTTTCGGCAGGCCTTGGGACATTGCCTAGAATTACAAGCAATTTAATAATGAGGAGCCGAATGCTGAGGCCCTGCTTTCGCTCCTGCCTTATTGGTGAAAAAACCCCACTGGTTTTCATCAAGAGGAGAGCCTCAACAAGCAATCATGTCCCCCCCTGACTTCGCTGGGTGCTTTTATGGTGATCCTGCTCAGAAACAACACAGCTTTGCAAGGCTGGGGCAGGGAGCAAGCGCTGCCGGAGCCGGTTCCCAAGCTGGAGAAGGAGATGCAAAGTAGGGGTGCAGCCCCAGGGGAAGGAATAAGGGGATTTGGGGCCGAGACTATTTTTTTCCAAATTATTTTTATTTTTCCCTCCAGTCCTGCTCAGGAACTGCTGATTCCCCCTCCCTCTGCTCAGACCGCTGTATTTCTTCCCCGGCGGAGGTCAGGGTGCAGGTGAGGACGGGGCAGGGCCTCCTGGGGCACACACAGCGTGACGGAGAGTTTTGGCAAACCACCCTGCGGGGGAAGCGGAGGTGACCGCAGCCTCCACATGAAGGAGAAGGGAGCATCCATTTGGAGACGCCTTCCCATGTCAAACCTGCACTGGCGTTTGGAGTATCTCCATGTCTTACAGGCAACAAGCTCTGCTCTTCTTCGACACAATTATTTGTAACACTGAAGCCCATAGTTTGCTCACATTCTGGCAGCATAGAAGCTGATTTTCCTTCCTCAAAATCCCAAATCTTTGTAGTTCACCATTAAAAGCAATTTTTTATTATTTTTTGTTAATTCGTGGTGGGCAGCACCTCCCCAGAAAGCTGCATCTCCTGCAGTGCAGGCGCTGTGTTTTCGAGAGGGGGTTTGCTACAAACGGGAGGGATCGCATCTCTGCTTCCCCTCTCCCTTCCAGGGCAGAGGACGCCTAAGAAAGCACAAGGACGCCTCCTGAAGGCAACCCGCACCCTGGGGTCCCCCCCAGGGGTGAAGAAAAGGGGTCCATGGTCCTCTGATAAAGGAGGGTTATTGTGCACAAGCAAATCCTTGCTCTGGCAAAAATCACTGTGCTGGCGTGAGGTTTGTGCTCTCGGGGATCAGGTCTGGAGCACGCAGGTGGGGCGTTCTCCTGGGTTATTTCTGCCCCTGGTTGCCCCCATGGCAGCATCTGGAGAAGCTCACAGCCCTCAGGTTGTTTATCTTTGCTGCACATCTGTCGGGCAGGGAAGTGCTGTCACCCCCACTGTGGGAAAGGAGTGCATTTACTTTCAAAACGGTCGGGAGCTGAGCTATAGCGAGAGGTCAAGTGACTTGGCTCCCAAAATGGCAGTGCCAGTGCCAGCACCTCCACGGAGAATGTTGGAGCATCACCGTATACGTCAAGGGACCCTGCCCTGCAGCGGGATTGACCAACTTGGTAAGGTCCATGCAGGGCATCTGGAGGACTTACCTCCATGGGGGCAACGTGGTACCTACAGGACAAAGCCTGCGGCACTCAGTGCAAAGTACTTCTAGTGCTCCCCCTCCAGTAAACACACAGACATTTCTGATATCTATTTTAGTTGCATTAAATGAACATTTTCCAACTAAAAGCAAGAGCCAATAAAATCCTCACTGGTGTTACAGTGAAGCCCTTCCATTCCTGTAACTGAAAAATCATAATGCATCGGCGTGCTTGCTTGCTTTTCTTTTCTTTCTTTCTTTCTTTTTCTTTCTTTCTTTCTTTCTTTCTTTCTTTCTTTCTTTCTTTCTTTCTTTCTTTCTTTCTTTCTTTCTTTCTTTCTTTCCTTCTTTCCTTCTTTCCTTCTTTCTTTCCTTCTTTCCCTCTTTCCCTCTTTCTTTCTTTCTTTCTTTCTTTCTTTCTTTCTTTCTTTCTTTCTTTCTTTCTGCTTGGGTAATGAAAGAAAACCAGTTTCACTTCCCTTTACTATCAGCAGCGAGTCAATGCCACTCACAAATTCTCACCTATTAACACAAGTGTTAGGGCTGCAACATTATGATATTTTCATTTAAATTAAGAAGAGTGGGAAATGTAGAGGCATTTCTCTGGTAGTGAAGAAGCTTGTTTTTAAGGTTAAGGTGAATCTGAAGTTTTAAAGACAGTTTCTAAACTGTCAACTTCACTGAAAAGACTTAACACAATGTGAAAAAGCATCTGAGCTGCAGCAAAAGCCGGGTGCGCTGCGGGTGCATCTCACCACTGAAGTCTTCTATACATTTCCTGGCACCTCACTCTTTTTTTCCTTTTTTTTTTCTTCTTTTTTTTAATTTTTTTTCTCTCTTCTCTTCTCTTCTCTTCTCTTCTCTTCTCTTCTCTTCTCTTCTCTTCTCTTCTCTTCTCTTCTCTTCTCTTCTCTTTTCTCCTCTTCTCTTCTCTTCTCTTCTCTTCTCTTCTCTTCTCTTCTCTTCTCTTCTCTTCTCTTCTCTTCTCTTCTCTTCTCTTCTCTTCTCTTCTCTTCTCTTCTCTTCTCTTTTCTCCTCCCCTCCCCTCCCCTTTCCCTTTCCCTTTCCCTTTCCCTTTCCCTTTCCCTTTCCCTTTCCCTTTCCCTTTCCCTTTCCCTTTCCCTTTCCCTTTCCCTTTCTTTTTCCTTCCCTTTTCCCTGCAGGACTAACTAGATGCATCTACTCTACCTTTTCCTTCCCTCCAAAGGGACGCCCTCCCCTTCCCCGTGTTCCCGGGATGCTTTTCCCGCTGCCGCGCATCCCCGGAGCCGCCTGGCGCCGCCGGCCGGCACTGCACGCCCTGGGCCGGGGCCAGCAACGCCTCCCAGCGGGGTCAGAGCCCAGCGAGCCCCAGCCAAGTGTAGCGCAAACCCGCCTTCCTCCGCACCCAGGTCACAAGATCTGGCAGGTGCAGGCAGGCTCAGAGATGCAGAAAGGCTCCTTTTCTGTCCCCTCTTCTCCTTCAGGGAGGCGAAAAGTCATAGGCAAGACGCTCTTTTCTTATTAGGTCAGTGCACGAAGGTTATAAACCCATAAACTCAGCTGTGGTCTCCGTTCTTTTCGGTTCACCTTCATAAAATCCGAAGCGCAACGGTGCTGTTAACAGATCTGGATCATGCTTTTCATCTTAATTTTGCACCCAGTGGATTCATTCACTGCTGGCTTATCTGGCTCGCTTTCCACATTCATCTCCCAAGCGCTGAAAAGAGGAGATGGAGCCAAAAATATATTCTCCGAGCTCCACTTGTTATGGCCGCTTGGCTTGCAGGGGCAGGGAGGTTGCATCAGCTTTCCCTGCTGCTGCAATTATTGTGAGATGAGTTCCCTTGGGAGCAGAGGGTGAAAAAGGGGCACCTGAAGGATTGGGAAGGGGATGGATAGTGGAGAAGATGCATTTGCAATCGTGGCTTGAGCGCCCAACCATCCCTGGGAGCCGAAAGCCGCAGCCGTTTGGAGGTTTTTTTGGCGGGTAGCATGAACCGAGCTTGGCGGAGGCTCAGTCTGCTTCCAGCTCAAACCACCACAACCACCACCTGGGCTAAAGAGGCAGGTGTGGGGCAACCAGAGCCGTGGGGAGGGGGGTCCCAGCGGGTGAGACCAAGCCTCCCCGCGCGGTGACATACCCCACTGCACGCTGCAGACACCGGCCAGCCTGCACAGCTCACGGTGCACGGGCTGGGGGAAACGTCGCTCGCACTGACTCATTCCTGAACCCTGAGCCTGTCTACCCTCCTTTTTCTGGTCACTGAAGCCTTGGTTTAATTATTATTTTACTGAGCGGCCATGTCTCTCATTTTCCTCCTGGGGAAGAGGTCTCCTCGAGGGGATGTTGCTTCATGGCAAGCCAGTAAGTGCAAAGGACCCAAGCCCGACACAAGTCAACACTTGGGGTGATGCCCATAATCTTCCCCAGCCCCTCTTTCACTCGCCATGGGGTTATCCCGTAGCAGCAGAGCAGGGCAGCCAAGCTCAGCAGCCTGGATCTGCCATGCCAGAGCATTTCTCCATGCAGGCATCTCTGCGTGGTCCGTGGGCCCTCCACCAGCAGTTATCTCCCCACGTAGGAGTGCAACCCAAATCCTACAGTCTCCTGCCTGCCTTCCAGCTCCCCATCTGGCCCTCTGAGCTCTTCTCCTCATCTAAAGTCGAGGGAAGAGATAATTTACTGGGAAATGGCACTGCTTCAGGTACCAGTGAAAATAAATCCGTAGGTACTGGTAGCTTTCCAAGCAGTTCAGAGGCTTTCCCATACCCCGGGGCGCTTTTGTTTTAAAGACACATGAAGAGTCCCATACTTTGGCTGCAGATCTGAACTTTCATAGATCTTAAAGCCAGAAAGGACCATAGATTATCTAGGCTGACTTCCTGTCTAACGCAGGCCATATGAGTCCATCCCCTTATTTCTACAGTGAGCCCAATAATTTCTGTTTGGCTACACATCTTTTCCAAAAAGGCATCCGGTCTTGATTTAAAGACTTCAAGAGATGAAGAATCCATCACTTCCCGTGGCAGCTTGTGCCAATGGTTACTTCTAATAAAGGAGGAAGCTATTTAGAGCTGGGCTTACATGTCAGAAGCCTCTCTGGGTGAAGAAACACTCACAGGCTGTCTCACCACTAAAATAAAAGCACAAAGCAGTTACTGAAGAAGGATCTTGCCCCCAAAAGTCTATTCTTTCCCACTGTGGCAGTTGATCTATCTTAAGTTGGTCTTTTCTCTACAAGCATCGTTTTCTGTAGCCCATCATGGCTGTAAAAACAATGCTTCAGCAAGTCTGCGCATTCGTTGTAAGTTGGTTATCTTTCTCAGAAGCAACCCAGCACATTTTGCAAACACACACATTTCACAAGAACTCCTCCCCGGGAGCGTGCAGCCACCCTGGTCCTTCCAGCCTCCACGGGCTGCGAGATAAGCAGACGCTCTGCAGAAAACACCTCCATGGGTCCTCTAATCTCCATAACACTTTCCCATCACCCCGCCTCTAAGCTAAGGCACGAAGCCACGGGAGCAGGGAAGAGGTTGCTGCTCGCAGCACCGCCAGGATATCAGGACAGTTATATGGACACCTGGGTCTACGTCATCCTTTTCGGGTTTTTTGAGTTCAGATCTCCCAGCGCCTAAGCGAGACGGCCCTTGGCCGCAGGCCAGCTGGTTGGGCCTCAACCTGGACAGGACAGTCAACACGGGTAAGCAGGAGGAAGTATTTGGGAGAGCTGATGACAAGTAGGACTGTGCCTTGGAGGTAGGATACCTTGGAGGTGTCCACTCGCTATGCTACTGACTTGGACTCATCCTTAATCCTGGATTCCCATCGTAGCTCACAGGGGACTTCTTCTTGGGCAGATTCTGGTGACCATGGTCCTTCTGACACCCAAAAGTCTCTTGCTCTGGACAAAAATTTTGAGCTATCTCTCTGTTTCTCTCCCAGTGCCATCAGACTGTATGGGAGTGTACAAAACCAGATGTTCTTGTAACCCGCTTTTACCGAGTTATTTATATCCATGTAATATTTGACGTTTCCTGTTCTGTTAAAGGCCTCCAGGTCCCCAAGACAGTTTCAAAGCAGTAAAGCAGCGACGGCCATAGGAGCTCCTGGAGCATCTCAGACAGTGTCTCCACGCCAGCAGCAGCCTGCGTGGAAAAGCAGCGCGGGAGCGGGAGGGAGGGATGGGAGTTGCTCTGCAGTATCTTGACAATTTAATGCACTGAGATAAAAATTTGTGCTTCTATAGGACAGCTGTCCAGGCTCTTAGTGAAGAGATTTGGCGCCTGCTGAGCACCTATATGAATCAACCTTAAACTGCGTCTGTGGGAACTCACTTGTTCATATGGTTTAAATAACCCTTCCTTTGCCGGATAAGGATTGCAACTGAGCTCAGCTGATAGTCTGTCCGGCAAAAGGAGTTGGACCAGATCCGAGCCAAACCCACAGATATTTTTCACCCCTACAATATTTCTAGCGCTGCTGGCCGGTGGGGACAGAACTGCCATCAAATCCCAGGTCTCTCAGATCTTCCAAAATCAGATGAGAGAGATCGCCAGGATGAGGGAAAATGTCTCATGTGGTCTCCGTTCCTCAGCTGACTGACACAGGCTCCCAGGCCAGATACCACAGGGAGGGCAAAATACGGCACGGAGGAAGAATCGGGTTGAAAATCCATCTGGGAAGTTTGCTGTTTGAAAGACCACATCCTATGAAAGGCTCGCGCAGCCGGGACAGGGCTGCTGCAGAAATAGCGCGGTGGGAGGAGCAGGACTTCCACATCCCTTCTTGGCAGCCTCATACCTTCTCCCCAAACAAACGTGCCCAATTTCTCTCTCCGCTTATCAGAATTTCCTCCCCATCCAACCGGATCTGAAACAGCAAGGGGTTTCAAAGAGCAGGTTTGGGCTCGGTGTAAATGCTGTTTTTCCAAGCTGCCACAAGGTGCCAGCATTTCAGAGTGTTACCGTGCTGGGAGCCAGGCGGTGGGGGAGCTCGGATGGGGGAGGACCTGCAGCATGGGGTCTTCTGCTCCACCAGCTCCCCTCCAGCCCTGGCCAGGCTCTCATGGAGCCCCTCTGTCTCCCCATGGCTTATGTTTGTTAGAGGGCAAAGATGGGGAAGGTGGAACAAAGTGTCTTCATGAGCAGGTGGAAATCGGCGCTGTCTAGGCTGCAAGACAACAGTTGGTTCACCAGCTTTGGGGCTGCATCGTGCTGATGAACCCATCGCTACCGTGTTACGAGGCACATCCTGGTGTTCACTGATGCAAGAAGGGGCACATTGTAGCCGTGAGGACCATGAATTCTCCGGCTGGGCTGAGGGCTCAAAGGAAACATCATCCTTCTCCGAGACTGTGCAAACGCTGCTGCTGGACCTCTTCATCACATCTGCAGGCACTTTGCAGTAGGAGATTTCCCTCTCACTTCCCCAAACTGAGAGAGAGAAAGACGAGGCAGTTCTCCATTTTCTTGTATCAGTTATTGCTGCTGCTGGGGGACGTTCCCCAGGCCAGCCCTGGGGAGCTCACAGCTCTCTTTCAGTTCTGCTCATGACACATCTGACTGACCACCCTCCACCCTGTGCCCTCCCTCAGGCCCCAGCACAAGAAAAACGACTTTGTGGACCCAGGCCTCTTTCAGGAATCACTGTCCTGTGGTACACAGAGCCTCTTTAACGTCCCCTAAATCTTAGATGACAGTGCCACCGAGAAGGAGCAGTTGATGGGGCTTTTCCAAGTCAGTTGAGGTCTTTTGGTCTCATGGAAAGACATACAAGAAATACAGCTTCTCCATCATGCTGATAACCTTCTGACCCCCTGCCGGCTTGCTGGCAGTCCCCTGCAAGCCTTTGGCAATTCCTCTAATCCTCAATACATCCCGATCCCCAGATAGGCACTAACTCCATCCTTTCCGCACGGAGCTGAGACACCTGGGAGATGGGACGCAGCAACCTGTCACGGCAGCTGAAACACTCAGTGGCTCCAGGTTTCTTCTGGAACTCCTTAAAAGCACCATCCACAGTGGCCGATGATGGCAAGGCATCCCTAAAAGCTCTCTAAAATAAGATCCAGCAGTCCTGATTCACAGCCCCCCCTTCTCTAACCACTCCTCTGGAGACGGGGCGATGGGGGAATTAGCACATTTGTTTCTATAAAAATGTATTTCTTTCCTTTCTGGCTCTGTTCATGGATTTTCTTTCCCACACAGAGGGAAAAAGAAGATAATTGAAGTTGATGGGTAATACGGTAAAAACACAAATCCCCTTTTGGTTTCAGGTAAGACAGAGCAGCCAGCTGGTTTGGAGCTTTGTTATTAAGACCACAACACGGGAGGACAATTTTGCTTGGGAATATGCCTTTGCAATCATGAAATTCCTCACCTCGCTGCAGCAAATCTATACTGATGTCAGCAGAGCAACCTCAATTTTCACAACCCAAAGCCCAGGCCAAGGACTTCTGTACCTTGAAATAATTTTTACGCTACCCAGTCTTCCAGCATCCTGCTTTCTGTGGCTCCGCAGAGGTGTTGGATAAATTTCCTGTTTCACTTCTGGAGCAGCGAGCCGCGGCTTTATCAGTGAATATTTAGCGAGACAGACCCTGCTCCCAGACAATACTGTCTCCATAAAAGAGAGCTGTGAAAACGGCGCTACAGAGTAATTACTTTCCTGCTCACCGCAGGCCGGCAGTTCAAAACCACAGCTGGAGAGCTGACAGCGTGTGCTCTCTTGCGACAGACGGGGGATGCTCATAAATGGAGCACGGCCAGAACCCGCGCACGGCTTTTTTTCCCCCCACACGTATAAAATAGACTCCTCAGCTCAAAAGTGGAAAAACAAATGTTTTACCTTATGCCCCGCCACCCCACCCCGCCCCGCCATTTATTTTTTGCTAAAGGACAGATTATCGCTTTTCTTTAAATAACTAAAAAATATTGATTTGCAGTTTCTTAATAATATTTCCGTTCCCCAGTTGAGGCAAGCCTGTGAAATCTTTTCACTTAGGAAACAAAATAGTATTTTGTCATTACCTTTCTTCGGAGAAAACCTCCAGCCAGAACTTTACATGTGACAATACCTGGCACTTAAAGAGAGGCATTTTCCCGTGCTCACGAAGCAGAGCCCTACCAAAGCCAAACCCCAGACCTAGCCCCGTTGATTATTCATCTCCTTCTGTATCACATCTCAATGGCACTGGGAAATACTGGGGGTTGCCCAGTTTAACTGGAGCCACATCAGGAGAGCCGGGGGATGGAGTGCTGCCAGCCACTCTCCAGCCACAGGGTGCCACTGGACCAGCAGCAAAGAAGCCGAAACATCTGGGTCGCGCGGCAAAAGACTGTGACGGAGACATTCCTGCTCCTTTCTCTGCTGCTATGTCAGTAACATAATGCAGAAGAGCCTAAAAAATAAACATGCCGTCGCCAGATGTTTAGAACATCTGGTCAGACCAATAAAGCAAAAACAACAACAAAAAATAACTGCGAAAAAAAAGGGAAAGAAGGCGCATTCGTGAAGCCTGCAGGTCGCAGCTCTCTTTTTGACGTGCCATGATGGGACTTTCCACGAAAGCCTCACGGCACATCGGCAATGCAGGTGCAAGCGACATCCCTGCTCCCAGGGAAAAGCACCCACCTCCCCGATCACCAAGTCATGAAAGCCTGGGCAATTTGGACATCCGCCTCCCGAGGGCAGCCCCACGCGGATCTGCAGCCCTCCTGCTGGATGGGTGTCTCTGATGGACATTTATGGCCTGTTTCATCTGCACATGACATAATCTTCACTGTATTTATAGCATCCCTGGGTGGTAAGGAAGTGTTCTCATCCCCCTTCTGCAAACTCATCCCAAAGAGCAAACAGCCACCGCGACAGGCTGTGGTCAGGACTTTGCAGCTCCACGGAGATGAAATTTGGGAAGTCAACAGGAGCAAGGCACTGCGGGGCGTTGGTGGCTCCTGGCACAGCACCTTGCCCAAGATCACCCATGGAGAGCAAGTGGGAAGGGAAATCCAAGTCTTTCAAGCCAAGACTTGAGTCCTTTCTTGGATGATCTTCACTTGGTGGCCTGAGCATAAGCCAATGTCATGGGGTGTCCTTGCATCTGCAGACAGCCCGGCCCGGAAACGCCACTGCGTTAGCATACCTAAAAAGGGCAAATGCCCATTTTGGAGGGCAGGAGGACATGTCCCCGCAGAAAGGGAAGCTCGCTGGGTTACACCAGTGCCCAAAGGCTGGTGCAATCCCTTGTGGGGACGTCCTGATCTGGTTTTCTGCTCTGGTTAACCTCAACCGTACCGAAGTCGGACCAGTTCTCAGCTTACACCCAGTGCCCCAGCCCACCCTCTCCATTGCTTTAATGTCATTGATTTAAGCTCAGACACTGAGCCCTCCAGGTGTAAACTCATGCAAAAACACCCATGTTTTCCCTAGCCTGACTTTGTAACTCAATGACATGTCCAAGGACATTGACCCCAACCTGGCCCATGCCTCCACATGCTCATAGCAGCCCTGGCCACCCGATGGGCCTGATTCTGCTTACAATTTCTACGTCAGGGCACGTGGTTGCATAAAGGAAGCCCAGTGATCACAGATGAAAGGTTGTGACTGGGTCTGGATCATCTTGCGTAGCGTTCATACCTTGGTTGAGCTTTCAGATCTGCTCATCCATGCACCGCGCCGTGATGCTGGAGGCAGACAGTGGGATATTTTGTCTTGCTTGGTCTGAGCCTTGCTGCAGCTGGGAGCTGAACCCAATCCTGCTCAAAGCAGCTGTCCCTGCTGTGCCCCACCAAGAGCGTGATCCCCATCCCACTCCTCCTGGCTGGGGACAGGGATCCCTGGGAGCAAAGCCAGGGGACAGCATGCCACAAGAGGGCACTTTCACCTCCCAGACACCGCTGCGGTAGGTTTGACATATGTAAATATATACGTGTGTGTGTATATATACATGTAAAAAAGTCTGAAGCCAGGATAAATGAATCATTTGGCAGAGGTGGAGCTCTGGTTTGGTGACAGGCGCTGGCTTGCAAGCAGGTCTCCTGGCGAGCCCGGGAACCGTCGGTGCAAAGAAAAACACCTCTGACGGTGGCCAGCTGTCGGAGAGAGAAGCTGGTGGGTCTTGGGTGGCACATCCCAGCAGCCGGCAGCCAGCAAGCACGACAGGCTGCAGCGGTGACCTCAGTAGGCAATAGAAAGGCAATAGCAGTGCTGCTTCCAAGTTAAATAAAGACAGATATTCCACTCAGTGCCTTTCAGCCACCCTTTCTGGAACCTGCCTATGCTTATTCCCCCACAGTCATTTAAAAAAGGTCCAGGAAGAAATGCAGAGAGATTTCTCTACACCAGCAAACCTGATTTACTTGCCACCCTTCCAGGTTTGAAGTCTACCTTCTGCATCATTTAATTCCCCTGGAGCAAGGGGTTAAGTAAAATAGATAAGGAACACATGAGCTCTAAAGCTCAGGGAGCAGAAACTGGCTTCTTTGCACAAATAACGTTTCTTTCTCTGGGTGGTGCTGTCCTGTCTCTGGCCAGCGTGGGACGCTTCAGCATCCTTCTCCTTGTCTAAGGTTGCTTGCCTCCAACCGGGTCCATCCCATGCTGCCCAGCCAAGTGGAAAATACCATGATGTATATCTTTCCTCGGCAATTTTGAGATGCATCAGGGCAGTGAATAATCTCAGGCCCTGAAAACTGGAAATCTTTCTGTGCCTTGTGAAACTACCATGAGTGAAAGAAGGATTCTGATTAAAGCAGAGAACAGCAAGGTCCTGGCCCCAGTGAAAACATTTGCTGGTATTTCCACATGCCACCAAGTGCAGCAGCTTTCTCTAGGTGACATGGTATTTTCTTCAATATGAAGAAAAATGCCACTAATTACAGAGGAACTGGCTGTGCCCTTGTGCAGAGGCAGGACTGTCTGTGGAGCTGGGATGATCATCGTGACCTTGTCAGGTGAGCCGAATTTAGCAGATAAAAAGTGCGTACATGGGGTGGAGAAACTTAAAAACAAAAGAGCTGTGATCCCAGTTCCACTTGTACACTGGGAAATCTGGGATTTTGAAATATTTCAGGTAGCTCCAGGTACTTTTTTTCCTAAGTGTTGCTGTTTCAATGGTTGCAATCATTCGAGCCAGCTCAGCTGGAAGCTATGGCCATTTTTCTGATGCAGACGGGGAACAAGGACATCCAGCCTCCACAAGCTTGTGGGGTAGCGGAAATTATCACTTTCTGAATTGGTCAGCAATCACAACACCCAGCACAAGGGACTTTTTAGCGTCCAGAGCCACTTCACAGGCACACGTACCGCTCGTGGTATGCAAGTCACTTCACTGTGGTCCACCCACGGCAGGTGGTGGCACCCACTCGAGACTCAACTGGTGCCCAGACTCTCACAGAGTAAGTGGTCTGGCTGTTACTTTTGTAGTATGTTAAGTAATAGGAATAATTCGCCCTCCTCCAGCTACTCAGCTTGTGACATGGCCGTCTGCCCAGAGGCAAGGTTTCTGCTGGGTGAGGAGGTGTTTTGGATGGCGAGCTTTCTAGGGTAAGGCTCGTCTTTCTCAAGTGTTTAGGAGACACACAGAGCATGCTGGAGACTTTAATAAGCCCCGCAGTAAATCCTCAGAGGATCTGATTTTATTCCCGGACAAAATCTGGGGCATGGCTTTGGAGAGGAATGGAAAGAATTCCCCCCTTGGAGGCAAAGCTGTGGGATTTCGCAGTGTCACCCTCTCCTGAGGCGAAACAGCAGCTTTCCACTTGCCAGCAAGGTACGGGGCGGAAGGCAGGAGGGTGATGGTTTCCTTCACAGACCCATTAATCTGCGAACATGCTGGAAAGGGATGATCACCATGTTGCTTTGCAGGCTGCCCATAAGAAATTTCACGCTGATGAGTGTAAATCTCCACCCTGGGTGACATCAGGGCTGTCTCTATAATTATGAGGCAGATATAGCCTGGGCAGGAAGCCTACACGCTCCGCGCAGCCTCAGGCTTGTGGCGATCCTCATCCTTCATCCCACCACTCGCCAAGCGCACTGATACTAAAGATGCATTCAGGAACAAGCCTGCATTTGGCAAATCGTTTTATTTATGGTAGTAGTGTAAGCACCTTTTAGCTTTCAGACATAAAACCAGACTAAGTTTCCCATTGCTTGACAGCTGGTCGTGTCTTTGTCCCGTTGAAGTCAACAGCAGGACGAGGAAGCGATGAGCCAGGTCCCCCAGGACAGGCCAACTCCGCCAAGCAGCGCAAAAATGCACTTTCTGATTCATTGATGACTTTGAAGTTTTGACTATTCCAGCTAAAATAGGTTTTAAAAAAAACAGAAAGGGTGGAAGGAATCACGAAAATAGGAATATTTATTTTTGAAAGAATTGAGACACCTAAATATTGAGCTTTCGTGCTGTTTGAAATAGAATCAAAGGGCTCTTTCTAACCAAACGTTTCTCAGGATGGAAAGAAAACACAAGCATCCGACAACTGGCAAGACAGGGCACTTCAAATTTGAAAACACTCGGAAGAAAGTCTGAATTCAAGAGACATTTGTGAAGCATTTCAGCGCTGCTGAACCTGCGCGGCAGGGAGGGTTAGACGGGCCCTAACGAAAGGAAGCTTGAGCAATCTCCCCGCTCGCCCATCTGCTTTAACTCCCCTCTCCTCTCCACCTCCTTGACCGATGCCAACCAAACAGCCTCTAAAAGGCTGGATGTCCCAATCGTAATGAAATTTCTACAGATTTTGCAAAAATCAGCAGCTGGGTGGAGGAGGGAGCTCCAGATTAGCCCCCCACCAAGGAAGAGGCAGGCAGGGCTCTGACGTTCCTCCTTCTGCTCGGTGGCCAGCGCTAATCAGCGCCAGCCCAGCTCCGGCTTCATCTTCGCCTGTCGCAGAGGACACAGCGGGAGGAATGTGATGAGTTCAGGGACAAGGAACACGAGCCCACAGGAAACAAGGCTTTATTAATTTTGCTGTCCGCAGAACATCTTGTAACGGAGAAAGAAAAAAAAAAACAAGAAAATAGCAATCGCCATGCAATGCTGTTGCATCTTTCTCTGGGACGCTCCTTGCGCCCTCCGCTGAAGGATTTGCCTCTGGGTGCCGGGGTAGACGAGGACCAGGGCAAGGATGCAGCCACGAGCAGGACTCCCCAGGGTGTCTCTTTAATCCTCTCTCCGGGGCTGGCCCCTCCTGCTCCCACGTCCTGGTGCTCTGCACTCGCTTATGTTCTGCTCTTCTGTTTCTGTTTATTTGTCCTCGATTGTGTCATTGTCTTAACCAGAAACTTGGAAAGCTTGCTGGCTTGTGTTGCCTTGCCATCTGGCGGCTAGCTAATGATTACAGTAGCAAACAAAACCCAAACATTTTCAAATAGGCCTGATGAAAGTTCATTTTTATGAAGAGGATAATGGGATGGGAAATGCGAGAGAGCCTGTCTCCTCCCAAGATGATGAGGAACTGTCACCAGAGCTCTTCTGACTGAAGAGCTGTCACCGGGGCTCTTCGGACAAGTGGAAATGCCCGATGGTTTTGTATCTCAAAAGCCCTGATAAACAGGGATGAGGAAACTGAGGCACGGGGTCATTTGGAGTGCCTGTGGCAGAGCTGAATGTCCTGACTCCCAGGAAATGTCTGCATTGTGCGGGGGGAAGACCAGCCAAGGAAAGGTGGCTCTGAGGACAAAGAATAGTTCCAGATAGTTTAGGACTTGACTCATGCTACTGAAGACAGTGGCAGCCATGCCATTCCTCCTGGAGGGATCACACGTGAGAGGAATGGCCAGTGAAAAATGGATTCTGGCTTAAATGAAGCGATCTTATCTTTGGCCTCTTTTCCTCCCCCTGAGGGGAAAATGAATGACCGCAGCTGCCTGGCTTTAGCTTCTATTTCCCTGGGTGGTTACGGGTGGTTGGGCCCTATGAATCAAAGTGTCGCAGCAGGAGCCAGGAAAGGGGGAAGGATGGAGAACAGGAGCTGAAACCACTCTACCAAGAAGGGTCCAGGTAAGGGAAAGCCCAAAAAGACCTTACCTGACTTCATCTAGGGACTTGGGGATGGTATTTTAGCAGCTCCCCAAGCCTTCAGATTTCCACCCCATGTTTTTTGAGGCCGTTTTTTGAGGGCTCAGCCATAAAAGCTGGGGTTTTGCAGCTGCCATCTGCTTTCATTGCCCTTCTACTTCAGTGGCAATGCATAAACATGAGCAAGATGAAGGACTTTCCTGAGGGAGGTCAGAGACGGTGGTGTGGGGAGGTAAGAGGATGTGATGAAGCAGAGAATCCACATGGGTTGAGACTACTCAACAAATGGAAGATAGATGTCCACTTTCTTCCTACCTAAAATAAACTCATCTGATACTTCAGCCGCATGTGAGACCTGCACACGGTTTCTCTGGGAAAGGACCGATGAAGGGAAGCTCTGCTGGTTTGCTCCATCCTTTCCCAGCCAAAGGCCATGCTTGACACAAGCCAGCTCTCCGCCCTTAGCATCCCTGGCTATCTTCAATATTACACAGCTCTGGTTGCCATAGCATCTGAGCATAGTTATCTCTGCAATGACTTTGTGTAATGGAGCCATGCTATTATCTCTATTTTGCAGATGGGGAACCAAAACACAGAAAAAATGAAGGACAGGTCTGCAAAGTAGACTCTTAAAACTGCACGTGACAAAGCACATTAGTACTTAATTCCCACTGCCATTTCCTGGGGCCAGAGAGTTTTGTAAGTCCCACTAGGACCCATTTACATCTATAAGTACAGGCATTTTTTTGGCAGTTGACTTGCTGCAAGTCAAAGCGCTCCATGGAGCACTTGGTCACCAGCGGAATCAGTGGCTCATCCTCCTCTTTCTTTTGAAGCTCCTCCTGGAGCCTCATCAGAGCCCCTGTGATCCCAGGAAATGAGCTGAGTTTTCCAAATGAGGTGTGCCTGGTCCATTGATAAAGAAGGCACCAATGGCCAGGCCAATTTCTTTAGGCTTCGTAATTTCTCCCTGTTTCTGGTTGTTTCCCATACGTTTGTTCCCAAACACAATTCTTGACGGGTAGCTGGTCTGAAAGCTGTTGTAAAAATGTGTGTGCTTCCTGCACGTGCACCTCAAAGCTGCCTGGATCCTAAGTGTGCACAGGGAGGAGGATTAGCCCCTCAAATTTCCCTGTGTTGGTTGTATCCCTGCTGTATCCCAGCTTCTCAAGGAACACATACCAAAGACTCCAAATTTATCACAAAAAAAAAGGTCTGAATCTTGCACCCAGTGGAGCCAACAGTGGGTTTTATTGACTTCAGCACCATCAGGAGATCAATTCATAAATTTACATAGCACTTTCCATGCAGGGATCACAAACTCTCTTTATCGTTCCCTTCAGACCTGGGCTGCCTTGGGCCCTGAGTCATTATCTGATCCGTGGACGTTGGGATATCTCGGTACCTTAAAGATCAAAAGGAAACGTTGCACGGTTCAGAGAGAAGCGTTCTGGGGCTGCTGGATGTGCTCCCTTTGAGCAGATTTCTCTTCCTGTAGGAGTCAGTGGGAGCTTTGTCACTGTGATCAAAATCTGCGCTAGAAAGCTTTGCTGCGTTAACTGCAGTGATACAGCTAAAGGCACCATCCGTGCCTTGTGCAGAAACAGTTGTATAAAAGTGTTTATAGCCACGTAGCTCCAGAGTTTTCCTTCACCCTGAGCATTTTACCAGCACAGGAGTATTCACGTATCCCACAACACCCCTAGCACAGACGGAGTGGCTCCGGCTACGCATTTGTAGCTGCGCAATAAAACCACCACATGAGCAAAGTCAGCTGCACCTGTAAAAGTACAATGTTTTGTCACTGTAACCACCCCGGCACTGTAACGCGGCCGGCAGAGCGCTGTCAGGCAGGAATCACGCTGCTTCACAGGCACCAACAGAGCTGTGCTTACCAAAGCCTGCAGTTAGATCTGGCCTCCTCTTGATCTGGGAAGTGAAATAAGTTAGTTCTGCTGATGTGAGCAGTAGCTGATATGGACAAATGACAGTATGTCATTTGGCATTGCTGGGACATTAAATATATAGCATTTTTCATGCATGCAGAAGAGGGGAGATAGAGATTTCCTACCATTCTGCCGTTCCATTTTGGGCACTGGATATTAGTGTGTTCACACTGGGGTTTTTTCCCAGTTTAGTGATTAAGTCACACCATTAGCATAGTAGTTCAGCAGAACTTCTCTCATGTGGACACAGCCCTGAGCCCTTCCCAATGGCTTGAGCAACTTCCCACTGGGTGTCACTCCAGCAAAACTTGGCCTCGGAGCCCCTGGAGGGAGATGGTCATCCAAGGGCTGCGCTGCGGAAACACCACCTCCCCTTTGGGAATGGTCCAATGTTTAGGAATGGGGCAGGATAACAGGAGAACAGAGTTTACAAGTGCCTGTTGCATTGGGACCTTCACTGAACTTCCTTCATCAATCTCCATCAATCCTCCCTTTCGTACGACCCAATTTGGTCTCTAAAACAGCTCCCTTCCTCTTTTTCCTCCCCTCTCTCACTGCCCCCCAACACACACACGCACATTTCCTTTTCCTTAAGCAAACAATTTTCAGATTTAAAAGTGAATTCTCAGTGCAGGCTGGAAAAAGACAATGTGGTCTCGCTCCTTATCTCCTGCTATCTGCTGCTGCTTGTACTCACAACAAGCTGTGAGCCTAGATTGGGTTTACAGTAGATTTCAAGTGTTTATGGGCCACAGGAGGGAGAGAGAGGAGGGGAAATCTGGTCGGTGAGATAAGTCCAGGAAATAGGGCTAGTGACTGGAGCAGAGTCAACAAGTTGAGCGAGCAACCGGACACCTCTAAAGACCCAAGGATGTGTGACTCAGTGTCACGACTTCAGCTCCCGCAGCAAACAGGAGTGCTTAGAGGGGATTCGCTTGCAATTGTTCAGGGGGAATTTGTGCCTGGGGTGGAACAGGGAAACATCTTGATCTCTTTACAGACTTGGAATATTTTCCAAATTAGGAGCCCAAATTTAAGCTCCTCAATCCATAGTCAGGCTCCTAAAATAAACTGCTTGATTTTCAAGGATTGCAGAGCACATGCTGGCTTCAACAGCAGCTCACAGGTCAGTCTATCACACTACAGGGTTTTATAATGTGTTGTGTAAATCTAGAAGCTCTCTGGGGCCCGGAGCATCATCTGGTCTTTGTTCATATGCCACCTAGAGCAATGTGGCTTAGTACCAACAGGACGAGGTAGTAGCTGTTCACATGGTCACTAGGATATTTTTATAATCACCTTTTATCCCCATGTGGACAAGGCTTTTGATAGTAACTGGAAAAGTGTGTAGGCTTCATCTGTAATGTATTTCAAAGACAAAAATATCCGGGCTAGTTATATCAGAGAACAGTAATTCACATTGTTCTAGACAGCTCAAAAAACTGTCTCTAAGCATGGCTGCGGGATCAAAAAGTGAGGTTGTATACTCCTCCTCTGAAAACCCAACTGGAAGAAGTTTTCATGCTCTGAGGGCTGTTTCTAAATGGGAAAAAATTTGCAAACCATGTCTTTCAGGAGAGATGGTCTGGTTTTACCTTAAAATCTGTAATTTATGACATACCTTTCATATCTTGGCTACTGAGCGGAAAGAGAGCCTTATGGAGACCATAGTGGCATTGATTTCCAACAGCCATCAGCTGCAGAAGCCTGGACCACCACAGATTTTGTACTGATTCACCTGAGCTAGCAGTATTCTCATTTATTTGTTTGTTTGGCAAAGCCTTTCATTTGCACACAGCTATTCTGTAGTTAACTTGCTCCAGCACCTTCAGTTTTCCTCCCCTTGTTGTCAGAGTCCTAGCACACATCCAGCTTCAGTACTGAGCTCTAATGTCCCAGCATTTGTGTGCTCAGGCCACCAGCAGCTCACCAATGCTCCATGTAATGCTCCTTCAAATCCCTATTTCATCCCCTCCACACTTTTGTTGTCTGCATTCCTCGCATCTCCTTTCCTTGCATAGGGAACATGACTTTCTTCTCATCCCAGACAATCTCTTTGGCCCATAAAACGCTGGTCAAAATAAAGTCTGTTGAGCTCAGTACTTTCTGCTGTCTCTATTCTGGTAGGGATGTCTTGGAGGCCCCATCAGCGAACAAGGATATGCCCTGACATCGAGCCATTTCCACGATACAGCAAACGCTCACAGCAAGCACTTCATAATATTAACCAGAGAGATTTCCCAAATCATCGCTCCTTTCCATATGGGAATAGTTATTCGCACATAAAGCACCTTTATACCGAAAAGGCTGCAGCCTTGCTCAGGAGGAACGGGCACTGAAATGCTTTAATTTGACTGGTATACTCCAAGCTGTCTGATGATAGTGCGTAGACAAGGCCCAAGGTATAAGAGCTCTTCAAGGGAAAGCCTTTTGTGGAAAGGGCTGTAAAACACCATTTTACAGTGTTGTTCTAAATTTCCTTTTTATTTTATGGTTCATCTAATTCGAAGAGAAACCTTCGCTGCAGAGAAGTGGAATGGGAAACATGCTTCCATGTCAAAACGCTTGGAATCGCATCAAGCTCCTGTTTTAGCCATTTATTTTTCTTTAATTCACCTCGGGGCTTTTTTTTTTTCTTTTTTTTTTTTTCATGCATTCAGCTGTTTATGTTGCCTTTTGGTGAAACCGACTTCCTTCTCGCTCTCTTCCCTCCTGATCACCTCCTTTACCATCCAGCCTGGCTCAAATACAAGGTGAGATGTTTTCAAGAAATGAACCTCTGGGAAGAAATAATTGATGTGTTTGCTTGGTGGTTTGTTTCTCTGTGGACACCGGATCAGATGGAGCCCCTTTAGAGCTCCAGATGGGTCTTCACAGGCTGCCTGGGCTCTCCCAAGCAGCAGCTACTCCAGGAGCTCAAGCCAAAAATATCCAGGGAGACTTTAAGGGAGATTCCCATCAGATTCCCATCAACATGGTGCAAGACTGTAGGGATTTGCCTAAAGAAAGCAAAGAATAAACCCCAGAGCGAGCAGAAGCAAAGGGATCGAGCTGTAGAGCTGGACTATATGGGGAGGGGAGGGGGAGCTCTGCTGGAGACAAGGGCATCCTCGAGTTTTATATTTCAAAAAAATATTTTGATCTTCTGTTCTCCGAGAAGAGGTGCCTCATGTAAAATCGATGACGAAAAAGCAAAGTAACAGCGAATCTTGCAGTGAACTTGGGGTCACCGCTACTTCTCTTTTCTTAAGAGGCAAAACTCTGACAGAGGAAGAGGCTTGCTTTTAATTTCTTTTACTTTTTTCTTCTGTTTTCCTAGTTAGCATCAGCCTTGGCAGGTGTCTATGCCGGTGTGTGAAAGCAAAAGAGAATGGTAGGGGCTCATTTGTGATAATAAATATTGGGATCATTTACTTAAAGGGGTGCAGTAGACATATAGGGCAAAAAAGGGTGCAGAAGAGGGACCCTCTTCTGAAAAAAGTGGGGCAACAGAGGAAGCAAGACACAGGTGGGAGCACAGGGATTTTGGGGAGGAATGTGCTAAATGCCACAGCCACCATGGCGGCTGAGGAGAGCAGCTCAGCAGCCATTTCATGGGCCCTGTGGAGAGCTGCAAGGTGCCTCGCGCTTCCCATTGGTTGCCCGTGGCCCTTGCTCCGCCCTCTGGGGAGAACAGCCAATCGCAGGGCGCCGCTCTCCCCTGACTGACAGAGCGGGATTCTCCTCACAACACCTACCGCCATTTTGTCTGGCATGGAGGGGGCTGCAAGGCTCTCCCCGACGCCCCCATTCCCTCTCACCTTGGCCCCCCCAAGGGCCGCAGGGTCCCCCACAGCACAGATCCCTCTCCCCAAAAGGGCCATGGCCCCCCAGCAGGTCCCCTCGCCCCTCAGCAAGCTTGAAGACCCTGCCGGGACATGAAGGAAAGGAGGCTCCTGGCACCGCCCGGAGCTGAGGCATTCACCTTAGGTGTTCCCGCCACAAAGGGAGCGGGTGGCAGCTCTGTCACCAGTGTCAGGTAAGCCTCTGCAGTTGAAAGGTGTGGCATGGCCAACAGGCGTTTTGTCACCAAACAAACAATGAAGGGGCCGAACACAAAAACCCCAGTAAAAAAGGCATCACCAAGGACACATATGCAGTTGTGAGGTCCCCGGAGAATGGAGGCTCCGTGCAAAGGCTGCTGGGGACTACTCAGGAGGACCAGAACTCGTGTGGCATAAAGGGTTTGCAATGATTTCTGTCCCGCTTCTGACACCAACATGCTCTCATGGGGCCTAGGGTCTTACCACCCTGTCCTTAAACTTTCCTTCCCACCCTTTTGTCTGTTAAACTGTACTTAGGTCAGGAAATGTCTTTCATTATAACATTTATATTTTGCCTAACTTAACCTACAGGAGGATATCTCTAAGGTCTGGTAAGAAAACTAAAGAAAAACAAAACACATGAACTGAGAAACACGCGAGCCCAGTCACAAACCAAAACTGGTTTAACAGGAGAATTACATGACATCCTATGGACAGTAAATAATTTCCTCAAATGTTTATAAACAATAGGGAGTGGAAACTCCAGTGTTTTGTAAATGATCATGTGTCTAAAAACAAAAACAAAACCCACACTTTTAGTAACTTCACAATAAACACTAGTCAAAATAAATAGTCCCAACAGTAACATGTCCTCAAATCAAGACAGTTCAGCAAAAGTGAAAGATTCTTATTCACATTAAGCAGAATTTATGATTCCTGGGACATACGTGAACCTTCACCTAACATTCCTTTTTCAAGAATAATATAGAATCTAACAATAATGGCAATTCCTTTTTTCCTATCTGCTCATTTTATCTCTGTAACTAAAGCTTTTCTTTTGTTGTGATGATGATTTTATCAATAATTTATGATTATTTATTTTAATATGCTAATCACATTCATCATTAATATTAGGCCAGGGTGAAACATATTCTATTTCAAAGGTGGGTTTTGTAGTAGAGAGCGATTTAGCAAAGCTGAAATGTTTTTCCCAAGAAAATTTTACAGCAGTTTTGCTGATTTTCAGTGGAATTTATCAAAGTGTTTTTAGGTGCATTGACTAGTGAAAATGAAACAGCCTGTCTTCACTGAAATGGGTCTTTCTGATTTCTCTGAATTAAACCTTTTTGAGAATATCGCTTCAGTTTTCCTTGAAGTAAACATTACAGAAGTTTCTTTTCATGCTAAAATTCTGTTTGCCCGTCTTGTCGATTCTAAATGAAAATACATTTTAACAGGTAAGATTTTCCTATAGAATTAATGTTTTAATTTCAGCAATATGGCACTATTATGACTAATGATAATTAAAGTCAACTGCTCCTTACAGTTGCAGCCATGCACAAGTACCTATTGTGTTAGATATTGCTTAAAGATAGCAAGGCTGGGGCGGGGGGGGGGGGGGGGGGGAATTGCAGCCACAGAGGGGTTTTTATCTCATCCAAAAACTCCCCAGCAGTACACCAGATGAAAAATCAGATGAACATCTCTACATGGTAGTTCTCTGTTTCACCCTTTCTTTCTTGAGGGGGAAATTTATGAGGCTATTTTTATTCCATCTCTTGGAGCTATCTGCGAGAGATGTTTGTACCAGCTAAAGCAAGTTCAAAGACACAGTCTCTGCTTTGGGAACAGAAAGTGGGAAGGTGTGTCGAAGTCCTTCATGCCTATGAGATGTTTCCCCTCAGTCACAGAAGGGTCTTCAAGCTCTCTCCATCCCAAACACACAAATTCGGCTGCTGTGGTGGCTGATTTCACTGGGCTGCTGGGACAGGGTCATCACCCCAGGCTTTGGCTGGTCTTCTTGACCATGGGCCCAGGCTACAAAGCGCCTTCAAATTTTGAGCCAAGACCGTGAGAGGAGCAAGGGGAAAAAAAAAGTTGTTGCCATTATTTTCCCATAGCATGTGGAAATGATGATGGCCAGTTAAAAATCACCACATTTTCCTCCTAGGAAAGAGAAACTGAAGCACAGAAGTGTGTGTGTGGTTACATGTCAAGCACTGGAACTCCTTTTGACTTCACATACTTTCTCCTTATTCCTAATTAACATGTTGAGGAATTTTAAAATGTAATAAACATTATTTCTAAACAACCAGAAAGTAAAGCTTGCTTATTTCTGGTTTGATGTAAACATTTATAGCACAGCTCCATCCTTAAACAGTTAATCTTATAGTGACCTATTAAAATAAAATGAATTGTGTTATAATTCATCCTAAAGCAACCTCAGGGTTAGTGTATCAGGTAACTCCTGCTTTTGCAGTCCTCATGACGTTTTTAATCAAATTCAGCTGTAATTGCTGGAGCATACACATGCCTCTTTTAATACTCTGCCTACATTTGGGACTCATATGAGTCTGTTTTCTCTTAACGTATCTAATAAATAGAAAACATGAAAAGAGCACATTTTGCAGGACTCCGAGCTTTTCCACCGTTTCATTTGTTCTAGCAATTGTCCGACAGGCTTATGAGAATCAAGCACTTGTCAGGTTTCCCCCCCGCCCCAGCCCTTGGATAAAATTCTTTGTGGGTTTTAAGTCACTGTTTGTGTTGCTAGCACCCTGTTAAAGGGGGCATAGGCACAGGCAGCTGCCACAGGAGCGAACTGGAAGCGCCTATGCGCACGAGAGAGAGATTTCATAGGCATCTTTAAAAAATCACTGCCAGTGATGAATGTTGAAATGTTGCTTACATACAAGTCACCTATGGTTTGTTGATGAAAACTTGAAATGTCATGTCTGCGTTGGAGCTATTTGTGTAAACAAAACTTCTGTAACTTTCTCTGCTCAGGAGTGGGGGGGGTGTGTGTGGTTTTTTTCTTTTTTTTTTCTTTTTTTTTTTTGTTTTTGTCTCCAACACTACAGCTGTTTCCAATTTGCCAGCAATTTTCTTTTGGGCTAGTAAAGCTCCCAAGATGACTGCAACTAGCCACATGGGTTTCTCGACTTGACTGTGGGGTTTGATTACAAGGGGTAGCAAACCCAGCTCAGCATTCGGGGCAAGCGTTTCCCCTGAACTTGTAAGTGCTTCTCGTCCTAAATTTTTGTTAACGCCAACCTTTAAAGTTTATTTCATTGCAGCTTATTAGGTGCGTGTGCTCAGTGGTCCCTGTCAGAGCTCTGCTGAGACTTTGGGCACATTTGTCTAAAAATAAAGGAAATTCACGGGGAAAAGACACGGGGGAGAGATGCAAACGCCTGTTAGCTGCCCCTCAACGAAAATAAGAGGAAGAGGGGTTTGTTAACACAATAGTAAGCCCTCGGGGTTCCTCTTCAGCTACGTGTTTTGCGTAATTCACACGTGGAAACGTGAGAAAAGAATGAAAAATGACTTTGAAATGTGATCTGATTCGGTCCCTAGCTAGCTCGGTTGTGCGTATGCAGAAAGAGTTGTTCACATCCCCGCAGAATAATGAGATTAAGGCTTGCAAACGGCATTTTTAACCCCGCGATTCTTTTGAAAGCCCTTTAAAAATGACAACACTGATTTTAATTTTTTTTTTTTTCGATCCTCTTTCTCTCCTACACACCTCGGAAATCCCTCCTGTCGCTTTGATTTTTTTTTCCTTCCATCGGAAGTTATCTTCCCGAGATCTTCCTCCCAAAATCCCTGGCGCTTTACCTTACCTGGGAACCTCTCTCTCTTAACACAAACAACAAAAACAATAATAATAATAATAACAAAGAATCCGAAGAATTTCTATATTAAAAAGTGGCTCTGGCGAGGTCCCTGGTCACTGGGTACAGGTCTGAGTCTGTTTTCCTTGGAAATTGGGAGGAATGCTAAACGCCTCGTCTACCAGAGAGTAAATTGTGTGCGGAGCTCTAGGCACGGCTCCCAAGTTGCCCTTTCACCCCTTCACTTTATATGTTCCTCTTATTAAGGAGAAAAATGTTTCAATATGTTGGAATTTGGGGCAAAGCGGGGAAGGAGAGAAAGAGAATAGAGAGTGGAAAGACATTTTCCAAATAGTTTTGGTAACCCTTCTGAGGGTTACATTTAAAATTGATGTCGTACTAAAATCCCTGGAAGTTTCTTCCCCAGGTTAGTACAAAATATTATCTGCGAACCCTTCTGAGATGACAATATTAATCAGAAACGTGATCCCGTTGGCGAAAAAAAATATCCCTGGATTGAAGATGTGTTTCCTTTCCCTCCCTAAATGCGTTACTATTCGATGGGGTATTATTAAATAGCTAAAAGGATCTGGAGGTTTCGGCTTGCAGAGAGAAATCCGGAATTCTTGGTCCAATAGAGAGAGTAGTTTCGAGGCGATTTCATCTCCCTTTTCCAGCCGTGTGCATCTGTAGCGTCGTCTGTAATATTTTCAGTCCTGCTTCAGGGGGAAATGGGTTAACTATTTTCAAGGTAAGACTCAGGAAAAAAAGCTCAAAGTAAGGAACGATGATTTAAAAACGGATATTTGAAACTTCCTTATTTAAAAGGGGGATTTAAAGTAGCACTTGAGCTCCACTCAGCGTCTCTTTTCGGCTTGACTCCTCAGCAATATTTTTTTAAGAAAGTTGTGAATTTTTTTCTCTCTGTCTTTTTTTTTTTTTTTTAATTGTTCTTTAAAGTTGTGAGTATCGCCAGACAGGCTCATTGGGCGAAGGTGCCACATAGCCATGATTAATCTGAGGGAAGAGCTGAAATATTGATAAGGGGGAAAACGGAAATCAAATGAAAAGTAGAGAGCATAGAAGAGAGGGAAAGGAAAGCACGTCCTGGAGCTGCGAGCATTACAGAAGCCCCCTGAGGAAATGCCTGGTTGATGCAGCCTGTCTGGATGGGCTGGGAATTTTAACTTCGGCGCTGCTTTGGATCTAACAAGTTTAATCTCTCCTCTTTGCAAAACTGCAGCAGCAGGGTAGTAATCCAGAACTGGTGGGGAGCTTTATTTTTGGTCTCAACCTGGATCTTTACAAACTGGTCTGCCACTGGTTGAGGGGAAAGGGTATAAAAGGTGAGTCATTTCAATAATAGTAATAAGAATAAGCAAGAGGCGAATCTAAAAGTAGTTTAAGAGGCCCTTTTATATTGCGACTGATGCTGGCAGGGCAATACGATTGATAAATAATCCACAGCAGACTTCTTAAGACTGGCTCCAAATATGCAGATGTATTTATTTATATGAACATGCGTAATTATAAGAGGGATGTAATCGGGGGTGGGGGGGAGCGCTAATCAGGGGTAAAGAGGGGAGCAGGGGAAACTGATACGTGAATCCTTGACCCTAGAAAATTTACTGGTTAAGCAAAATTACCTTGTCCCTCAACTCTGTCTACCCCCACCCCCCGTTGCAAGTTCAGAAGCAAAAGAAACTGGAATGTGTTAGGAGGGAGGACGACAGAAAAAAGGATTGTACTTATCAGAAACACATTGTCGATTTTATAATCGGTTGCCCTTCTGTGCCAGCTGGCCGCGTAATAAATGCTCTAAAAATCAATAAAAGGGGGGTTTACGTGCAGATAGCGAACGTTTTATTTTCCAGAGTTGTTGGGCTGTGGAGTTTTTTTGCTTTCTTTCTCTCTATTTATTTATTATTTTTTTTAAATCAGCAGATGTTTCAAAGCAAGCCAGCGGCGCTGGCTGTGCGGGCAGGGAGGTGTTGCCCTGGCTCTTTGGCATTGCTGGGGGCGAGGAAGGGGCTTTCACCGGCGGGGTGGCAGCTACCCAGAGTAGGGAGCAGACAGCTCCAGCGCGGCGCGGGCTTCTTCATTAATCAAACGGAGGATATTTCGTGATTAACCAGCGGTGTCTGGGTTGTATTAGATCTGAACGAGCTGCAAAGTTAGGACCCCACAGCTTTTCCTGAAGAGCTTGGAAAAGGAAGGAAAAAAGAAAAAAAAACCAAACCCAAAAAAAACCCAACAACCACCCAACCCAGGAGTATTGACCACTCGTGCGCAACTCTTTACGCGTATTTCTAATTCTGTAGAATAATTTTCCTGCAGTAAAATCTGGGTAAATTTCTGACTTTTCCCTTCCCACCCCGGCAAAACGGGACCGTCAAAATAGAAGCACTTAACGAGCTGCATGCTAAGGACGGGGAGGGGGTGGGCTCGTGCTTCTTAACGATGCACTAATTGCAGTACGCTAATCGCTTTCTGGCGCTTTCCAAGGGGACTAAAGATCCTGAGAGGAGCGGGTAGGAAAAATAGTTGTCGGATATTTTAGTGACTCCAGATTTATTTTCCCACACACCATTACGTTTTTCAGGATCGTTGTTAATCTCTGCATCTCTGTAGTGATGACTTCGGGGGGGGGAAGAGGCAAAAAAACCTGTTCATCAGGAGATCATCAAGTCTTAGAAGTACAGAAAAACAGATGTACTGCATTGATGCAAGCCTGAGATAAAGCACCGCTAAGTTTGACTGAGTAACGGCACTATCTGAAATAGAAGGGCTGAGATTGACAACCCTGGGGTTTTTTATTGCTATTTGGAATGATACTTCCGTTCGCTATTTTTTTTTTAATTTATTGTTTAATTATTATTGGTGAGAAAGGTACTTTAAATCAATAGAGGCCGGCAGGCTAATGGGTCGGAATGGTTTCAATGAGTCACGAAAGGCAACTGCCCTTCATTTAGCCAAGTGAAACCCTTGGATACAAGTCAATAGGGTTAACTAGTCTCGACATGAAAACATGAGTATTTCAGCTGGCTTTTAATTGTTGGCTAAGAAATTCAGTTAATCAAATGTCAAACATTTCCCTCTGCTCTGGTCAAAAGTGAAGAAGGCTCTTTTCCTGAGGAGAGGGAATCCAAAAGCAAAACCAAACTGCTGTTAAAGCGTAGAAATAAAACCCTGCTTTGTGAAGTCTTGTCTATTACTTTTAGTTACTGTGGCGGGTGTCTTTCTGTGTCCTTTAAAAGGTATACTTCAATACTTGAGCTTTAAATTTTATTACTCATCTTACTTTATCGACAATGCTTTGTTTCTTTAGTTTTTTATATATATGATTTGATTTATTTTTTTTTTTATTTCAGGTCAATTTTAGGACCTTTAAATATATCTATTAAGCAAGTAAGGATGTTTCAGACTGTACCAGACACTTCGTCTTACGTCAAGGTAAGACATGACAGCATCTTTAAACAGGTAATGTCAAAAATTACAATCCTCCAAAATTCACAATCATTTGTATCAGTTGAAAATCTCGCTCCCATTCTCACTGAATTTAGCAGAAAAAAAAAAAAAAAAATCCCTCTGCCTTCGGTGGGAGAGGTCTCAAGTATCACAGTTATGATTCTGGAAATATGCAAGGTTGAGTCAAAAGTTGTATCATCAGGGACCAACAATATGTTGAAGTGGTCTTGTCTTTTATAATGCATTGATGCTTGGTTTAGTGGGTTATTCTATAACTAGTATTACAGTGAGAGTGTCCTGAATTACATTATAGTAGTGGTTTGTTGCTCTGAAACCAATATGATAGTGGTGGTGTGCTACCAATATTATATCATAGTGGTTTCTTAAATTGGCTTCCAATTTTCTGATTTCCTAGATACCATTTAGTCTTGAACCAGAGCTAAATTTCATTTAATATCCCTCTACTTTTCTGCTGTGCCAACTACTGAATTCAATATGCAACATGATATGTGAAGTTATGTTTTTTGAAAGGTATGTTTAAAAATGGATTTAAAGGGGAAAAATATTTAATGAGTTAAACCAAAACATCTCTTTCAGTTACTGAAGAAATGGATTGTCACACTATATAATACTGGGATTTCTTTCACAGTGTTACTTATGGTTTTCTTTGAGCAATGCTTCCATACAATTTAGTAGGCAAACTGACTTCAGTTGATTTTACTGATAATGGCTAATGGCAAACACTACTAGATCTTGCACTCTAAATAGTTGTTTGTATATCTTTTTAAGTAAAAAAAAAAATGGATCTTAGAATGTATTTTGATGGGACACTTCTACCTCTTTCTTTTTCATAAGAATAAAACAAATTACCAAAAAAGGGTTGGCACAGCCTTGTCCCTTTATAACTCAATTGAGTAGTATATTATATTTGACATCATATAGGTTTTTTTCTACAACAGTTCCCAAGAATGTAAATAAACCAAGCCTGGGACATCTGGGTTACACGTTTAAGGCAAACCCTGCATGCAACAGCACTTAGGGAAAATCTAAAACACAAGCCTCTCCTCTCTCAGGCTGAAGAAACACAGAAGGGTGTTAACTAGAGCTGGGTGGATAATTTGTAATGAATAATTTATTACAGGAATTTTGTCTATGTCTCCTTTTTTTTTTTTCTTTTCCCCCACCCTTAGTCAATGATCCATGCACCAGTTGTGATTTTCATATACATACACATTATTGGAAGTGATTCACTGAATGATTTCTGTATATAATCCCTAGGCTATGGCTCATTTTGTGGGCAGTTTGTTGAGAGTACTAATATTTGAAATGCAAGCTTGGTGGGATGACTCAAAGGTCATGTGGCATTACTTGTTTTCCCTGATTGGGTGAACTTGTGCAGCTCTCTGGACCAGGTTTCTAGCGCAAATCCGACCAGGAATGGTCAAGATTCCACATTCAGTCAATATCCCCTAAAATCGCACTCTTAGCACAACGTTTCAGGGAACGTTGGTGATTTAATTTTACTTTTGAAATTCGTATAGCTTTGGACCAACTTCTGGAATAATAGAAACTCTGTGGAAAATAAATGAAATTCAAGTCTCACAAAAGCAAATTCACTCAAAGTTCAAGTAAAGAAAGATGTAACGCAGTCTGTGCCCAGCTTTAGCATTAATTTCTCTTTGGAGTTAGTTTCCTTATGTGGGAAACGATCTGAGATGTATTCTGTTTACAATGAAGAGATGAAGGCCCTTTGACATCCTATATTATGGTATCATTGCCTTTTGTTGTGAGGCTAGATCCAGCTGCTGCTCCAGTTAGTAGCAAAATTCCTTTTGAATTAAGTGGAACCAAGATCCAGGCCTAAATAATTTAACATTCCAGCAGGATTGAGTGAGTCTGTCCGTAACTGTGTCGGGATAGCCTTCTCATTAAATACAATCCTGCAGGCAAAGTGCTTGGACAAAGTTCTCTTCACATAAGTATGTGTTTTATCCACCAGGAAGAACTCCTCAGGCTGGACTTGTATCCAGTGTTTCAGCAGTGGAGGGATAAGTGAGCTGTGTAGTGCTGAACTCTGCCTTTTATTACAACCCTTCATCATCAACTGCCGTTATTTTGGGCAAGGACCGTGTCTTTGGTATTTTGTCTGTAAAGTTTCATTCACACCAATGTCATTGGGGAAATGACCTGTTCCTGTGCTTAAAAAAACTCAACAGGATTTTGACAGAAGTCTCTTAGGACTGATCCAAAGTCCTCTGAAGACAAAGCAAATATCTCCCATTGACTCTTAAAAGTTTTAAGTTGGGCAGCCCAGTACCAGGGGTGCAAAATGGTACCTGGGTAGCTCATTCAGATCAGTGAGGCTGTTTTTAAAAGTAGGAACATGCTTAAGTTCAGGAGAATCAGAGCCTTAAGCATATGTTAGGTCAATCTCTGGGCCATCCGCGTTTAGTGACAGTTTCCACTGACTCGAATGCATCCAGAGCCAACACAGAGATTCTGCCGGTGACTGGCTAATTTGTAGAAGAGATGGGATTGACTAATGATCTAGGCAGATGGCTGGGAAACATGGATACGGATCCCAGACCTGCTGGGGTGGGCTTGGTGTTCCTGAGCAAGACACTTCAACTCTCTGTTCCTCCACTTCTTCATTTTTAAAGTGTGGATGAAAATGCTGTGTAAGAACAAGGCACTGTTCGGATTTAGACAGCACCTGCCTTCTCTTTCCTGCTTCCCCACACTGATCTTTGAGGACTTACCAAGTTGTGGTGAGCAAGACTGAAAAGCAGGAGGTTGAGTTCCAATTCCTCTTTCTTCCCAGGTCTTTTTTTACTATTATTTTCTTTCATGCCATTCCTTCTCCAGAAAAACTTATTTACTTGTCTTGTGGGAGGGAGAAATATTTCATTTATTACTTTCAGGGGATCTCAGCTGATGCTGTGTACACTACCCCCATTACACAGCAGAAAAAGCAAGATTGGGATCAACGCCTTCTGTAAATCCTTGCCAACAAATGCATCATGTATATAAACTTTGTTTATACTGTGCCTTGTGTGGAAAAATGCCTCAGCTCTGTATGTTGTAACCAAGAGGGGGCTGCTGTCAGGGTGTTCCACAGGAGTTCCCAGGAGGAATAAATTCACTGTCATACCCCTGGGGTACAAAATAGCTATGACCACCTTCAGGCCACGTTATTTTTCTTGCCGTGGCTTTCAAAATGCAAAGGGGAGGGTTGGGGCTAGGTGGCTGGAGGAGGAAGAGGAGGATTTCATTTTTAAGATGGTTTGTTTTAACAAGGATGGTTTATGTTGAGTCATACTGGCAAAGTTCAGCTTCTCAGTGTTGTAACCTTGATTTACATCACAGCCACATAGGACATATGGATCTGTATCTAAAGCACTGTTAAAAGATCCTATATAACCTACTGACAGGACTGCCCATTTTCCTCTCTCCTACACACTTTTTGTTATGGGCCTTAACATAATAGAGACGTAGGAAATCATAAATATAAAAAAAAACATTTTGATCCCTACTGGTTTAGTCTGCATAACTGATAAAGTATTTCTATTCCTTATACCATTATGGGACTTACTGATCTGCAAGTACTTAATAATTTACAGTATATCAGAGGGTGCTAATCTCATCTAAACATGAGTATTTGACTTTAGAGAATGAAACATGTAATATAATTGGGAAATTAAATTTTAAAAGACAGCACTGGAATCTGACTGTAGGGATATGGAAAGAATTAGGGCTATAAGCAAAGCAACATGACCTCTCAATACTGAATTTTTAATTATTACCATTGCCACGAGCTACTTCAGGCCGCAGCAGTCTTCGCTCCCCTTCTGCACTGCCAGTTTGTGGTTTAATATGTGTGTAAAGGCGGTACAAGAATAATTTTGGGGGTGTGCGCTTTTCTCATGCCCTTTGGCAACATCCAAGCACTTATCTCCTCTTTTATCACTCCCCTCCTCACCCAGAGAAAGTCAGTGTTTCTGCTTTTGGTTCCCCAGCTTGTAAATACAGCTCCTGCTCGTGCCCTCCCCAAGGCAGCGCCCGAGCATCCCCGGGGTGAACTCCTTCCTCCTGGAGCCCCTTTTCCAGGTACCAGCCCTGCCAGCTTGAGGCTTTACCGGTGGGTAAAGTCCCTTGGCCTGTGCAGGAGAAGTCGAAGGAGAGGGCAGCAATGCCTCCCATCACACGGAAGCGGGTGTCCTGGCATCACCCCTGCTTTTCCCCTCCTTTCCTCTGATGCGCCTGGGGATGGTATTTAAAATAATCTCCCCAGGGGGGATGTTTAAGGCAGCTCCCCAGAAGCTGCTCAGGTAAGGCGCTGGGACACCTTGGATCTCCGCGGACCCAAAGCTCTTGGGGGAGGCAGCGTGCCTGCTCTCCATTCCGACCCCTGGGGAGTTTTGAGGAACTGCGTGGTCTCTTTTGCGAGCTTGTGCGGAAAATGCTCTCCAGCCCAGACCTTGGACCGTGGACTTTCCTCCAGGGAGGAGCCACCGTGCAAGCGTGGGACTTCTGGCTTTAAAAATGGATTTCATGCAGCCATAACGTTTGTGGTACCGTACAAAGAAGCATATTCATGAAGGCAAAAATAGTCTGGGTGGCTGGAAACAATATTTGGTTTGTTCTTGCTTTTACTCTGCCTGGAAAGTTTACAGAAGCCCTGAAGAGAGGGTTTTTAAAAATTTTTTTAAGGACAAAGCAGTGAGATTTTCTTTGGAGTGAGCAATACGAGAGCTGTTGACAAACCCTGACATGGACACATTATCTCTCCCGATGAACAGTAGCGGCTAGAGGCTGCTCGAGGACAGGTTGTGAGGAAAGAATATCCCCTAATTTCTTTCTTTTTTTTTTTTTTTTTTTTTTTTACAAGAGGAATCTCGCCGCGGAGATGGTGTCTGATGAATAACCGAGGGGAAGGCGCTGCACGGGTGTCATCCCACAGGTGCTCAGGGATGCATGGATGCTGGGAATGCGGCTCTGTGGAGCAGACAGAAACCTGCCCCACGCTCTTAAGAACAGCTAGAGAGCCTTAGCCTGGCACAAAAGGGAAAAGCAAAGTCTTCATGGACTGTTTTTTTTTTCCCAGTTCGAACTGAGAGCATCCTCTAACGCATCCATTTCTGCCTCCTTTTTTTCTTTCTTTTTTTTTTTTTTTGGCAATTCCTGCGTCCCGCAGAATTTCAGTTCCTCCCAGACGGGGTCGGGTGGGAAGGTGGGAATTGCAGCAGCTTTGCCGGCAGGGGTAGAGCGGGCAGAAGCTGCCCTGAGCTCTTAGGTCATTCTCACGCTTCGTGATGATTAATCTACGTATACACCGAATCGTTCTCTTCTTCTTTTTTTTTTTTTTTTTTTTTTTTTCTGACGCTCATTTCTTCAGGCAGAACCGCTGCTAAGTTGTTAGACTTTAGCAAGTCGTTGATTAATGCCTTATGACAACTTGGTGCTTAAGGATTTAGTTCTTGTTTGCACCTACCTCTCTTATTTTAAATAGAAAAATCCTTTTCCATTTCCCGGCGTCCAGCGGATCCCGCCTGACGTTTTTCCCGTGCTCAACCCCAGCCCTGCGTGGGGAAGGGCTGGCGTTGGTTCTTCCCCTCTTTGCCTTCAAGACACGGTTTGAGTTTAGGTGGAAAAGGTGGGAGAAACGTTGTTTCTTTCCTGGAAATGCCGCATGTTGGAGCTTTCTAAAACAAACCAGGCTCTCGGGCACAAGGCATAAGCTTTTACAGTGACTCCTGCCCTTAGACAGCAGCATTCAAGCAACCGACCCCGCTCTGCAACCTTCCAATGGCTCCATTCTTTCACGATTTACAGAAAAACGCCCCCCACCAATATGCTGGATCCAGGGAATTTTGTATTCCAGCCTTTCCTATGCTCTCCCAGTCCTGCGTTTAGAAAGAGGGGAGGTGTGGAGGGGAAGGGGAGCAAAAAGGGAAGAAAAAGAAAGTGAATGCTAAGGGGGAAAAATGCTTTAAATCTTTCCTGCAAATCTCCAAATATATGAAGTCTGAGGGAACAAATTCAAAGCAGGCACGGACGCCTGAAGAGAAGTTAGAGAGAAATATTCTGTTCCATTCAAGCGCATCAAGGGTCTAGCTGAAGTCTTGTTTGGCTAAGGTCAGACGAGACTGGGTTCTCCAATAAAAATAAATCTCAAATTAATTATGGCCTCAAGCGAGGGGCCAGACGTTTGGAGCTAGTGCACTGCAGTCTGTTTTTTTGGCCTTCAGTATTTTTGGTTTTTTGTGCCTTAGCTTTTCAATAATTGCGGGATGGGGGAGGAAGGGAGGGCGGGGGCTGTTTTATTGGGACATGGAGCTCAAATAAAACTAGCCTGCTTACCCCGCTCTTCGCCTAATTGCGATGCAGCTTCAAAGCTACTGCATCTTCTCCACACCACTTTTAAGACATTATGTTTTACTTAGTACCGATTAGCAGTGAACAACTTTCCAGCTTCAAGTTCCCAAATCCCATGGGCTGTTCCTGTGCACTAAGAGGTAGGAGGGACATGATCCTTCAGTTGCGGGGCTGGAAAACGCTACTGATTCCTTTTTATTGCTAGCTGAAAAGCAGAGGCTTGCCCAATTAGTTTGGTTTAGAATTGGGATTCGTTTCTGGGGATCAAATCCCAGAGCTGTAGTTTGGGCTTTTTGCTTGTAAGAACGTGGGTTTAGAAAATAAACAAAACACATCGCGTTTTTCATTCTGCAACGGAGTCCGTGCCAGAGGGAACTCAGACCCGGAAATTTTACACATTCACTAAAGTTGGTGGAGATTTTCCCTCTAGGACAGAATGGAGCAGAATAGACCGTGGCCTTCTGCAAATTCTGCAAATACAGCTCCGGGCAAAGAATGATAGTAAATATTGTAAATCCGTTTATAGAGGATAGAATATATAGGAAGTTTTTTATATATAATATACAAACACAGTATACCTAGTGCAAGGTATGTGTGTGTAAATTTATATAGAGAGAGCTAGTTTAAAAAAAGAGGACACTTTGTCACAGCTAGTGGATAGTTAGTGGGAAATGAGCCACTTTCTAGCGACAAAGTCAGGGCGTGGCTGCCGGTTTCTGGGGCTCCCCCCCATTTTTACCGCGTTAGTTCAAAGCGACAGTCTCAGGCTGGGGGTTAACGAGATCTCAGCTGATGCTATTCGGGTAAGAGAGGGTGAAATAAGCCAATCCCCTTTCCCATCCTCCGAAAAGAATATTTCTAACCTGCAACTGAGGCCCGGGAAGGTTTTAATTATGTTTATTCTTATAGAATAACTAGATGGTTTTAATTACGAAGTGATGACCACTAATCCCGCGTGAATTACAGACAGAAAATCCACATTTTGGAGGTTATGTAGTCCCGCGAAGGACTGCCATTGAACTACGCCGAGGGCTTAACTCCTTTGATATTGGACGTGAAATACTCACGGGCCAAATTCCCCCCAAAGTGTCCTTATTAATTTCAATCGGATCACTCAAAACCGGCGTTTTCACCTTCTCCGTGTGAGGCTGCAATCGGTGTAACCCAATTATAAGGACGAAAATAGGAGGTGGGGACCTACCAAGCGCTTGAGATCAATATTGAACTAATTAAAAGCTTGGGTCAAGAATTTCGTTTCATTCATAAGCGGAGTGAAAAAAAAAAAAATAATTGAGGAGTAACTGATTTCTACCAGCCTGTCCCAGTGTAAGCATTTGAAATCTTCCGTGGTTGCCAAGATCAAATGATTTTCCAGATGTCTGGTGGTAACCACATTAAACAGATCATAATTCCTTTACTGTATATACATATGCATCCAAAAATTGAGCATGAGATTAAAAGTTGCGCACATTGATCAGCACCGTGCCCGGCGGTGGCTTTGCTCTCCCCTGCCTGGCTTTGCTCCCTCCTCGAACAGTTAAACACCCAAAGTCGCTGAACAATCACCTAGGATGATTCAGAGCTTGGCGCACGGAGTTTATGAATATTCCAGCCTTTTCCAAAAAGTTTGAGATAACTTCAAGGGTGGTTGTGGTGGTGGTTTGGTTTTGTGTTTTTTGGGTTTGGTTTTTTTTTTTTTTTTTTGGTGGCGGTGGTGGGGAGGGGGAAGATGAAGCAAAGGTTCTATTGTTACATTATTTGGGAGGGAAACAGTAGATTGTTCGGCTTGTCTGTTACAAGGTTTAACAGCTTCGCTCATTACCTTATCTCTTGGACTCTTCGCAAATCTCATTTTAGACCAAACACAACCCTGATGGACCCGATCTAACAAGTGACCCGAACAAGCTTCGTTTCGAGTCATCCTCAGACATGCAAAATAAGCCCCTGGGGGTCGTGGTGCCCGTCTGGCAATAAAATGCAGAGTCGGGCTCCTAAAATATCTCTAGGTGCGATGGAGGGGGATCTGTTTGACATCTTCCAGGGTCTGGGAGCACTGGGGACCCGCTGCGAGTGCCGGACTTGTTTGTCTCTCGAGCCCGGAGCTGGGGGAAAGGCTGTTTTTGCAAATGTTGGGCTCTTCTCGCATAAACCGGGCAGGTTTTCAGGTGGTTTCTCCCTGCCGCTCTCACCTCCCCGCCTTTCTCTCTCCGTCCAAGACCTGTCGGTCACGCAGCCTAAAAACAAAATGCTCTGTGAGGTCCGTGGATGACAGAGGCTCCTTCCAGGGTATTTTTTTTTCCCTTCCTTTCGCGGTTAAGATCCTCAGCCTGTCCTCTCCCTCACCCCCCACCCCCGTTGTTTTTCGGGGTTGGTAGAGAGTGTTGTCTAGAGAGGAAACCATTTGGGTTTTGAAAGGATGCGTTTCACTCTTCCCTTTAACCTCTTGCTTTTCTTGTTGCTGCAGCAGCCTGCCATGTGGTAAGGCTGAAGGGCGGGTGGAGAAGAGAGTATTGGCGGCGCGGGGGGGGAGAGAGAGGGCAGGGAAAAAGAAAGAGTAATGAGGGAAGCAAAGGGTTAACCGTGATTTCTTTTAATTGAACTCCAGTTCTTGTGGCCCTAGGCAAGGGGGGACCTGACCCCGCTAGCAGCATCCAGATGTGCTGCTCTCCGGGGACCCCAGCGCAGACCCCTGGATTGTAAAGCAGACGGGGGGAGGACGGGGGTGGGGGGAGAGGGAAGGCGGTCGGGCTGTCCCCTCTGCTCCCCCCAACGGCCCCCCCCCCCCCCCCCCCCCGCTTCACCTCCTGGCTGCAGACGGCCTCAATCGCTGGCAAGCAGCAAGCCAAAACCTCCAGGTCTGGTCACGTTCAGTCCCGTGTCTGCATCTGAACTGAAAAATTGTAGCTGAATTGATGAGGCTAATTTCAGAGGAGGGGGGAGGGAGGGGAGGGAGGGGCAAGGGGGATCTACAGCTCTCTCCTGCCAGCTTCGGTCTTGGAGAAATAAAGTATTAATAAGGCACCTCTGCCGCAGCCGAGTAGAAACACTAGTGGCATTATTGCATTTCCCTTTTGGAAGGGGCGGGTGCAGAATAACTTTGGATATAATTTTCATTCCCCCCCCTTCCCCCTCCCCCCCCACCCCCCCGTGGTTGGACTAAAGACAGGGGGAAACAAAAAGACTGGACACAACTGGCACTGGACAAGGTAATCCTCTCCACCGAGAGATCTGACGTGCAGGAGTGTCCTCCTGCCTTGACACTTTTCTTTCTTGGCTTCGCCCTCCTTTTATTCCACCCTCTGCTCTTTTCCTCGGTCTGCAGCAGTTTGCAGAAGTGGGGAATAAAGGACGCCCAAAGCGTTGCATGATATGTTCCGCTGTTAGCTGCTTGTTATTTTTGCAAGGGGGCGGGGGGGGGGGTGAGCTGGACGGGCGGGTATTGTCTCCTTTCCTCAGGTCCTTTGGAGGGTTTCAGCCTTTCCCGGAAAAAGGAAAGCGCGTTTCTTTTCTGGTGATCGCTCCCGTTTGAATGAAAGAGAGAATTGCACGTCAAAGGGCTCGCCAGGTCTAAAATGAGATTTAAGGGCTGGTGGTTGGTTTTTTGCAGTGCCCGTTCTGACATGGCATCTGGCAACGGAAAATTCAGCTGATCTGACAATTATTGTAATTTTTTTCTCATTTTTAGCTTATAAAGTGTTTTTCTCCCCACCCCCGAGTGGGGTTTTAACAGCTTAGCGAGAAACTTGCACTGTGAGAGGAGGCTGGGGAAGGTACTCCCAGTCCCTGAAATGAAATGGATGGACTTCATCCACCCCAGTATCCTTGATTCGGAGCCCGATATCCCAACTCTCGACACGACGGGGAGGGAAGGGAAGGGGTGAAAGTGGAAAAGAGCCTCCGCTTTCCTGCAGCCCCGTTTCCAGCCTGTGTTTAATTGCTGGAGTCATTTGTCTTGCATTATTGCACTTACCGCTCATTTCTGGCAGGGACTGGACCCACGTCTCACGCTCCTCGCTGGGAGGCGTGAAGGAGAGGGGCTGAAATACGTTTTAAATACGTTTTAATCGCCAGACTTTTTATTTTCTTTCTGCCTGCTGCTCTTCCCTTAATTTTTGCCTGTGACTGGAAAACTCATTAATAAAAAAATCTGTGGGAAGAGACGGAAATTCAGTGAGTCAGGCTAAAGCCGCTCCAGCCAAAAGAAAAAAAAAAAAATTGCAAAAAACATGTTAAACTAAACTGTGGGATGCCACACGTCGCTCGCTAATACGGTCTGGGGTGCAAGGCAAGGTCTGCGTTGGACTGGCTGCCCTAGCGACAAACAAGAGCTGACAGAGGTAGCTATTGTTCTGCCCCTTCTTATCTAAATGGAGCAAATATCCTGTATGTAAAATATATATATTTTGATCAAGAAGGCTGGACCAGCGGAGAGACGAAAGTTTCCTCCTCGAGTGACTTCACTTCCCAAAATTAGCAGAAAAAAACGTTTCATCCGGTTAACTGTCTCTTTTTCGCTCTGCTGCAACAACCAAAGTTAAAAAAAGAGAGAGACAGAGAGAGAGGGAGGGAGGGAGAGGGAGAGAGGAGGAGAGGGGATCCAGAGAGAAAAGCAAAACTGCTGGAAGGGCAGGGAGAAAAGCCAAAAGAGAGAGAAGGATAACAAACTTCAGGAGGCTTCGGTTGCAGGCTAAACCGGGTCAATGTGTGGAATATTGCTGGTACCGGCTGGAAGTTATTCTAGATGGACGGCACTATTAAGGTAAGGGGGGCAGGAGGGGCTGGGGGACCCCTCCGGCCCGGGGGGGCGCGGGGAAGGGGCGCGGGGGCTGGGGTCCAGCTTCCTCCCTCCGCCCCGGAGCGGACGGTCTCTCCTCCTCCTCCTCCTCCTCCGCCGCGGCGTGTCAGGACTCTCCCCTACGCCTCCCCGGTGCCCGGGGGGATTCGTAGCCAGGGGGGAGCCGGGGTACCCCGCTTGGCGGGGCGGTGCGGGGCCAGCCATGCAGTCAGTCCCCGCGGAGGGGGGCCGAGGAGGGGCCCCAGGGACCCGCCGGGCTCAGAGGCAGTGACAGCTCCCGGCCCCGGAGCGCGGCGGGGGTCGGCTCGGGCCGGCGGCGAGCCGAGCTCGGGGGCGGCAGAGGCGAGAGTGGCTCCGAGCCGGCCCCAGATGTGAGCCCCCGGCTCTTATTTACTCGCCCGGCCCTGCTTGAAGTGCTGCTGGTTCTGCTGGTCGCCCGTGCGTTTCCTCCATCAGTTTTTTTTGGGGGGAGAGAGCGCGATTTGGAGGGCGGTTTGGAGGAGAAACATCACCCTAGCTTGGGGCGAGGCAAGGGGAAGGAGAAGCAAAGAGTGTGGCAAAAAACCACGAACATAACCAACCTCTGGTGGCCTTGAGCAACCGAGAACGCTGCTGGGACTTGGTGAGTGGTTCCCCCTCCTTTCCCCCCATCCAACCAGCCGGTCCTTCAGCCTCTGCAAAGATAACCCAAGCCTTTTCCGAGCCCCTTGAGGTGGCTCAGGCTGTTTCTCAAAGCCTAGGCAGCAGAGGGTTGGCTTTCTTGCTTTGGGGGACCCCTGTGCAATTCTTACGGGCTCTTCTTGAGGGAGCGCTATAGTACAGAAGCAGCTCGAACAGAAGAACCTTGAAGCGAGAGACGCTGTGGGTGTGTTTTTGGGTTGGAGGATTTCGAAAGATGCCTATCGCCTGGGTGGGGTGTTGATCTCTTCTTAAAAGTCTTTTTTTTGGGTTTTTTTTTCTTTTTTTGCTGACCTGTGTAGAAAGAAGCTGCAAACTGGCAGGAACTGAAACTTTCTCCCTTAGATTGCAGCTTGTGACAAGTGCACTGTTTGGAAGGACCTCAAAAGAAGGGGGAGGGAAGGAGATGGGCAGGCAGAAAAAATGGAAAGAGGGAAGAAAGAGGGAACGAAAGGGTGAATGTTGGAAAGGAGGAGAGAAAGCAGGAGCATTGAAAGCACAAAATTTGGGAGGTATGGCAGGAATAAGACACATCTGCCCCACCACCTCCTCAGATCTGTAGCAAAAGTAACCCGGGCCTCATTCAGGATACGTTTAGTGCACCGCAACCTTCTTTGATTTGTGGAGCCCTAAATATTGTGCAGTGAAAGTGCAGAAATTTCCCATCTGTACGTTTGCTGCGGTGCACACATGGACTTGCTTCTCTGCACAGGCCACGAGCCCCCCCCGCACCATGCTCTGAAAGGTGCTGAAGTATTCCCATGACCCACGCAGACCCATGGTGCCTACAGGGAGCTCCTCCTCTCCCCAGTCACCCCCCGCTGCAAAGTATTGTTGCTAACCCACCCCTGGTCTGGAGATGAGGAACTGCGACACTTAGCAGCTAGGCCTACAGTCGTGTTGGGGAGGCTGCGGTGAAAGGAGGAACTCAGCCGCATCCCAGGTCACTGCCCCGGCTCCTGGATCTGCCCACTGACTGCTCTGCAGCCTGTTCCTATGTTGTCCTGCTTGTAGTCCAGAAATAATTTAGCTATTCAAGCTAAGAGAGACGGGATCCAGATGGATCCTCTTGGGTTTGTTTACTGAGCAATTCCAGGATCATCAGCAAGTTGCTGCAGGTCCTCACGTCCCGTCTGCCTCCTCCTATCATGTACCCCTTTTCTGTACCATGCATTTAGATCAGTGCTCCTATAATGCCTTCAGGATTATCTGAGATTTCTTGCAAATTTTCTTACTGGGAAGAAAAAAGAGCGAGTTCCCAAGGAATATCACACCCACGCATTGACAGATTTGCTGCAGTTCACCACTAAAAGGAAGGGGTTTGGCCACTTTGCCCAGCTTTTCTCAGGTGAAGGGCAATGGGGGAGGATGTGGCTTGAGATGCTTACATGTTTTTAATGTGCTAAGGTCTATATATAACCTGTGCTTCAGGGTAGATTTTCTAAATTCTAGGACATAGTACAGCAAACCTGTACTGTATCCAGAGGAAAGCAATTCAAAAGCAATTGTATCCTTGGGTCTGCTCTCCTGTAGGTTGTACGCGTTGATTTCTTTCAAAGCTGTGTGTTTGGGTTGGAAAATAATACGGCAGAAAGATGCACGTAAGTGACTATAGAGCAAGAAAAACACAGAGCAAGAACACAGTGAGGGACCAGATGAAGTCTGTGTACTGGCGTGGTTAAGAAGCGCTTCTCTCTGTACACTCAGAAATATACCTGTCTGCGTAGAGGATAAGTGCTATGCAGCGCAGAATAGATAGGAGGGAGGGCTATGCGTTCTAGGTGATTGTCTTAAATTTAAAAAATACGAGTCACTGTTTTTTCAAGCCCATGCAAAGCTATTCCACAGACTAATTATTTTAATTGAGCCAAAGACTTTTAACTGCACACTTGGCAGATGCAGAAGGAGTCTGAGTCCAGTCTACTATAAATATCCCTTCCTTCACCCTGTGATCCACAATATCGTGCCTGTACTTTCCTCTTAATCTTTTTATGCCATTCAGAAAGAGTTTTGACGACAGACTCTCTGATGGCTGGTTTTCCCTATGTGGAATAATTTAACTGCAAACCTGCCCAGCTGCAGAGTAACTTTGCAGTAAAGGGGTAAATCCACTGCGGCCTTGAGCTGTCCTAAGGGCTCACAATTGCACGCTCCTGGGGAAACAGAGCATGGTCAGAGAGCAGATGTGGTCAGGACGATCCTGGGCTACATTTGCATCCTTTGTGGACATTGCGTGCAAGAGCGTATTGAAGTTGTTTTCAGTTTTTTAACCCAAAGCTCAGGGAATGCCATGTGTATAAACATATATTATAGGATCAGCTCAGGGCTGTAAATCATCTTTTCCCATCACACACTGACTTAGGTCACATGTGATATTGCTGAGCCAACGCGCTGGGTCTAGAATGTGTCTTTATTTCTACATAAATAATTATTTATCTTGAGGGGAATTGGAATTAGCTCGCTTACTGAGGTGGTGGGATGCAATTTTCACTGCATTCTTTGAATAATCTGTTTAATAATCAGGTGGAGCAGCTGGCTTGAAAAATGACCTCTAAAGCAATGCTCTAAGGTCTTTTATGGAGAAAGAAGTGCAGCAAATATTTATCTTTATTAGTTCATTTCCATATTCAGTTCATATTCTGTGAACAATACTTGCAGAAGATGGTTGGGAGCCAGTGAAACTCGTGATGCCTTACATTTGCGCTAATATTAAATCGTCAATAACGTTTTTATTGTATATCTCCAGATACTTCAAATCACATCTTCTTTGGGTTAACAGCTGGCTTTGACTTAATTGACATTATGTTTGTGGGGTTTGGTTTATATTGCCTCAAATTAAATAAAAAAAGGGTGCATCTAATGTCAGCAAGATGCCCATGCATGGACTTTCTTGCAATAACAAATGGTGTGGTTTCAAACTGATTTTAATTGTTTCAGTTCCACTCAGTAAATACACTTGCCAAAGCCTGTCTGTTAATAAAAAAAGCACATTTTGTGTAACTGCTGCCTTCATTCTGTGAAAACATGTTTATCCTTATGTTCTGGACATAAGAGATAGACTGTCTGAAGGACAGTCAATGAAAATTTTGCATTACTCAAGTAGATGACAGCCATACTTGTCTCCTTCCACAAGAAGACAACTTGTATGTTGGTGTTGCTATAGCAAAGGGTGGGGTAGGGTTTCTATTGCAATCACTGTTTTCTTGTCATTTGTGAACTGTAGGCGTTCGCCTCTCGGCCTGAAACTTGGCCATCAAGATCTCGAACTAAGAACATGTTTCTTTTTTGAGCAAGTTTAAATGTCTGTTTTGCCATTTTTAAATTGCCCTGACTTTGGCCCTTTAGGGATGGCCTTTCCTGGCAAAAAGGCATTGACTCCTAGGGCAAGACTCTTCATCTCCAGACTGGTGGAAAAAAAAAAAAATCACAAAGATGTTTGCTCACTGGAGACTTTCCACGTTGCTGTCCCTCAAAAGCAATTTTGAACAAAACCATCTGAAATTTCCAAGGCATAAATGATGGTATTCCCTGATACCCTAGTCCCTATTCAGGTGACACTTATATTGCTTAATGGTTTTCTAACGTACAAGAGCAAAAACCTGTTAGAAATGTTTTGTAACTGGGATATTTTTATAACGCTACTTAATTTTCCCTCCCAGATCTGCATGCAAATGCCCGCCTTTTGCCATGGTATGAACTTAGAGTCACGTCATAGTGCTGGGTGCTGTCGGCTCAGGGTGTTCAGTGCTAACTCCCATTTGCTACGCAAGTAAAACACTGGGAAAGTTATTTTGGAGTCGGTAAACTGAGTAGCTCTGCTGCTCTGTGGTAGAATTGTTCCTGCTATGGGAAGGAAGATTAGTCTGAAGCAAACCTAATACACAACAAAACAGCACCAACTGCTTAGATTTTAGGCACTTGGGGTTTCACTCAGAGGCTTTAAAGAGGTGCTGAGAGCCTTGTATAATTTCTCTCTACCACTGTGGATTTTACCCTAACAGGATGTGGTCACTTTAAGTAGTAGCATGCATGTCTTTAGGATTTCATGCTTTTCTTTTAGTTATTTATTTTAATTTTGTGATATTCCTGCTGTAAGATGGGGGCAGGGGGAGGCCCAGCTTCTATCACTCCTTGCAGCATTTCTTCTAAGGAGAGTTTTGCTGGAGTCTTGGCGTGTAAGCGTATGCACTGGAGGATTATGAGAAAGGGACAGAAAGCAAGAGAAGCAAAGGGTAAGGTTGCACCTCGAAGTGGTGTCTTAGATGACAAGCTGATAAGGTGAGATGAGCTGGGGGAAGGGCATTTGTAGCAATTTTTGCAGGAAGCAGAATTTATTTTCTTCAGGTCTCTCCTTCCTGAAGCCTTACAGAAGGCTTTCCTCTTGATTTCAGTTCACATCTTCTCCGAAGGATCAGGCCACGCACTTATGAACATAGAACTGGAGCATCTTCCATTCTTTTTCTGTAACACATCAGTGTGTGAAGTTCTTTTACAGCACCCCATAAGTTGCCTTTGAAAAATGAAAGTTTCTCATTCTGCTTGAGTTTACTTGACCACTTAAAGAAAGACCTTCTGTCCCATCTCAGTGCAAACATGCACAAGCAGGAAAATTAAAGGAGCCAGGGGAGCTTTAACTTTAGATTTTCAGATATTTGTGGGTTTGCTAAACACCTAATGCTGCAGAAGCATGGTGTTAGTACTAGAGAGTGCATGAATGTGTGCATGGCTCGCCTAGAAAAAACTGGTCTAATACATTAAGCTTAGCTCTACAACTTGGTTTGAAGCCAAATTTTCCCCCCAAATGTAAAATTCTCTTTAGATCTTTTGTTCTGAATTGAACAACAGATCTATTTCCAGTGTCTGTGCCTCCCATGTGCTCTCAGGCACATGTGAACATAAGCGCACAATGCATATGTAGCACTGGCATGTAAAAAGAGCTGCCTGCAGTGCACTCCTCGGTTACACAAAGCCCTGTCACACTTCCATGGGTGATGCCTAGAACACTTTCTGAGCAAACAAATGTTTTCTTACAAGGCTGTGAGTGCATATTTATAGCTGGTTTTGAAAATACAGACTAAAATATCACCACGCAAATGTGGTTTTCTGCCTCCTTCTGGAAATAATTCGCCTGATGGCAGACCTAAGTCTTTGCTAACCTGTGTGCTGTGTCATCACAGACGCCCGGGCAGTCAGGGTGCCAATCAAGTAACATCACCAACCTAAATTGTGCTGATAAAAACAGCAATGTATAGTGGAGGACAATATATAATCCGCTTTACTGAGTTCCAGATATCAAAGGCTGCAAAATGTTAATGCATCTACTGCTTATTTTCTTTCTTCCTCTCATTACCCAGGCCACATAATTACTGATGCGTGTCTTCACAGCTAGTAGCACTGATCGAGAAACCTGTCTCTTGTAGTAAAGCCACAAATGTTACCTCCCTCCTCCCCCACCTCCGCTACCAAAAGCTTTTCCTTTAGCTGTAAGACAGAGACCTAAACAAAAGGGATGTATGTTACTGTATGTTACTGTTGAAGACGTTTAAGTATAAACCTTCTGTTTCTCCAGTGGCAAATAGCACCAAAACTTTGAAATAATGACCTGACAGGGACCATCAGTATTTGATACTAGAAAGACTTTGATGCATCTAATTCTGTTTTGCTTCCATGTTTTGAAGCCAGAGCCCTAAAAATAGGTATGTAAGTGCATATTTGCCTAACTCAGCAAGCAGCTTGATTTGTAAAGGTACTGGCAGCCTGTAACTCTTTATTAGCTTTCGAAGGTAACTGTTCCCTCTGAAAACCAGGCTGCTTTCTAGGTGCTAACAAAGTATTTTGATTCTGTATGTAAACATGTTGATTAAGATTTGCAAAACTGTCTAAGGGGCATTGAATATACAACTCCCACTGGAAATAGGTGGGAGAAGTAAGGCTAAATCCCACAGGCGTCTTGGAAAATCTCAGCCTTTGCTTCTCTTCAGCATTGGTATGACACTGTAAAGAAATTGACCCTGGCTCTTCATGTGTATCAAGCAACCTTTCTTCTCCTGAATTTTTTCTAAAATACAGTTAGAAACACAGCTGAGAAGAGGCTCCTGTAGCAAATGCCATGGATATAGCTAAGCTTACTGGTTTATTTGCATATACCTTGTTCCTGTTGTTCCAGCATAGACTCAATTGATCACAGGGCTGTAAAGGTGCAAGAAACAATTACAAAAAAAAAAAAAAAAAAAAAATATATATATATATATATATATATAACCCTCCCACACCGCAGCCTGACAAAGCTGCACACCCAGGAATTGAACGTTAGCATACTGGCCCCAGCTTGTCAATCATGCAGAGGGAGTGAAAATAACATAACGGGCAGGAGAGCCCTTAATTAGTCATTTGCCGATTTCTCACTCAGCAAAAAGCCGCCCTTCTTAACTAATGCTGGTTTTGATCTGAGGGGGGGAGATAAATCAGCAAGAATACAGTTTTTTATGTTGGTCGATGAGTGAAAAAAAGACTGGAGTGAGGTATGGTGGGGTCAGTGGAAGGTGTGGTGAGTTAGGGAAACCAATTTTTGTACAATGAGAAAATTCTTACTTGAACGTTTTTTATAGCAGCTTTCTTTTAAAAAAGAAGATAAGGAAAAGATTAGGAGAGGTTAAAATACCCTTTTAACTGCTAAAAGCAGAATTTGGCTCTCTGGTTTCTTCTGAATAGCTCTTCTTGTTGTTCCAAGCTTGATTGACTTATAACTGCATCTGAACCAACCTCACATCAGTTCCTTTTTATCAGCCAAAGTGAGACTTCCTGTGCTCCACAGTCTGGTTTCCTGATGTGTTTCCTTTTTCCTTTTAACAGAACAAAGGAAACTGTAACTCCTCCGCTGCTCCTGTTCCAAATCTCTTTGGGACTCCATATAATGTTAGCATCGAACATTTGCCTTTTATTTTTTTTCCTCCCAGTCTCTGAGTCAGGCTGCCTAGAGTGATAGTGCCCTCTTCATATCTACTTGAGTTTTGCATTGCCAACTCTGGAGGGCCAAGAACCATGTTGCTGTTGAAATGAAGCCACTTCCAGAGCAGCGGGCAGCCACCATGCTCTAGTCCACCAAAGCAAAGCAGAAAAGGAAAATCTCGGCCAAAGACTCTGCATGTTACTAGAGATAACAGGAGTTTTAATGTTCTGCTAAAGCAAATAATCAGGTGTTGAGATCTCATTGATTTGCACAGGCTTGTATGTGTGAACTTATTTGGTATTTGAACTTGAATCTGGAACTTTTTGTCCTGAAATATGTATGTCACTGGCAGAAATGCTCCCCAAAATGGTTACACATATACAGTACGGATGGCATTGCCCTAGTACATACTAGAACTGGCAGCCCTGTACATTTTAACAGGAATGATTCTCTAAAACCACGACACCGAATGGCAGTTACTCTCTTCCTACAGCTATTTTTCCTTTAGCTGTTATGGGGCTGCAGTTCTATTTCCATCCTGCCGATCCCATTAGGAATATGGATATGAAAGATTCAAAGATTCAATATCCAAATTATGCCACGCAGTAAGGAGCCTGTCCCTTGGGAAAAGCACCACTTTTCCCCAGGTATTGCCCCCCACCCAGCTGACAAGCATACTTTTGCTGAGATGCACTGTCCTTTCATAATCTCTGCATGTCAGAGATGATGCTTTTTCTTCGTAAGAATCACAAGTTCTTGTTCACTTGAATGACAAGAATCACTTGTCTTCTTGTTCAGATAGAGGAACGTGATCTCAGATCAGGACTAAGTATATGCCTATAGAAGTGCTTCTGAACATGACTAAAGCAACTACAGAAGTATGGAGTTATATGTTAGCACAGAGTTAAATGCGAACATGGGCCTGATTCTGAGAAATATACACTGGATAACTGCAAATTCCCACTGAAGTAGTGAAATTTGTCCATGCACCAGAGCTCAGCAGACTTAGAAAGGAGAGGGGAAACTGCAAGTTGTGCTGCCTGTTGGCCATCTGCACGTGGAGGCAAAGTGAATTTGCAAGTTCAGCCTCTCCAGAATAGGTAGCTTATATCCAAGGTTCATTTATCCAAACCAACAACATTCAGGAATGGTAGAATATGGAATAGGGTAAAAGATTCTGGGCTTGGCCTGTTTTTTATAAATGCCTTAATGTATGTATGTGGTGTGTAAACTTGAAAGGGTGGCTAGGTAGGCAGTGGTTAAAACAGACTGAGCAGCAGAGGATTACTACAGCACATCAGCTAACAAGAAGGCAGAGTTTCCAGGGAGCCCTGCTCACCCAAGCCTAAGGGAGGAGCAGGAGCTACATTACTTTAAGCAAGGAAAAGAATTAACATCATTGCCCTCCTACAGAATTGCCTTTCTGCAGGTTTCAGTATAGTGACTTGAGGTTTTCTCATGTAATAACAAAATCCTATGCCTTTACATTGAAAAATGTCATTTTTTTATCAAATAACTTTGGATTACCTAGGGAAAGGTATCAAGAAATTATATCCCTTCTGTAAAATCAAGGAAGTTTTGCCTTTTCTGCTGTGTTCTGTTTATGGAACAATTTCTATACAGTATAATTGAATTTCCATAAAAACTCCATTGATTTAATCCCTATTAAATTCTGAGGATTTGTCCATGAGTGTCGTGTTGCAGATCAGCCTTTAGGACTGACTCCTGATTAGAACCAGAAGTCATGACTCGTACGATTAATTCCTTGTATTATGGTAGTTGTCCCTAGAGGCTCCCACAAAGACGAAGCATGGCACGTAGGTGGAATCTAAGCACTCAAAGTAAAAAAAAACCACCAAAAAAGTAGGAGATGAAATGCAGGAAGCAACTGGTCACTCAGCAAGTCACCATCAGAGATGCAGAGTCCTGGTGGCTGTTCACAAGTCCCTGGTGTTAGAATTGCCCAGGGATTTGGAGCAGAGGATGGACCTTAAACACACTTACTTGAGTTTTACCACTGATACACAGAAAAATCACTAGAGCCAGGAATTAGCGATACGTGTACAAGCTCAAAAGCCGGATAGATTGCCACTTATAAATTGATCCCAGAAGACTGAAAGTTATTTTGAGTAGGTATCACAGTTGCTGTGGGTGTCTTTGAGCCATACTGAGAATCTAGACTACAGTCTGTGTAACTCGTGGTCCTTCAGAGATGGTTTGCTGCAGGAAGAATAATTTTTCTGATAATGACACTCCTAACCTGAACTACTCGCAAAATTTGTGTGCCATGCGTAGTAATGTCCTTCCTTAATTAGATCTAATATGCACATCTTTCCACAGCACAAATATTTGTATTTTGGTGATATTTCTAAGAACCATAAACTAATGCATCTGACTTCATTAGAACCAACCAGGCTTTAAAATAAGCACGCACTGAAGTGATTTGTTAAGCAAGAACTCTCAGCATCATCCTGCAAATATTACCAACAATGTCTGTAACAGCTCCACTGTGATAAGAGAAAGAATCATCTTATGTTAAGTGAGGAATTGAGGCACAGAGAAAACCAGTGTCTCTTATCAGGATCTGGGGTGGTTTTAATTGCACATATTTCTTCTGAATCCCATTTTTTACCAGACAAGTGTGCGTGCAAATTTTGTGCATGCTACATTTTCTCTGAGTGATCGTGAATTCCCTTGTGACACTAAGATTGTACTTGAAATCTGAGCCATCTCTCGTAAGCCGAAGGGAAACTGCTACCATTGCAATGGCATGTGGCCCAAGCTCCAGCTCCTTGCTGTCCTGCCACAGATTGAGCGTCTGTGCAGAATCTCACAGTACGTTGTTTTTGTGCTGCAATCTGCCTTCTGCATTGCATAAAGTGGAAGAGGGAGGAGTATTACTTCTTACCCATGCAGAAATTTTACACAGGAAGATCTGGAACAGGGCTTGTCCACGTTTTTGTAGTCCTTTTCTTCTGAAAAGCAGCTCTGTCCTCCCCTTGACAATGATACTGGGTCCCCTGGATTTTGAGTAGTGTTATATGGAAGGCTGTGTAAAAAACTTACCCAATATGCATCACCACGTGACATTTTTTTTGGTAGGAAAAGGGGATATCCACTTTTAACTCTGAGCCCCAACAAACTCATGCCCGGGACACACGGTTTCTGCATGTCAGTATTAAAGATGACACTGGTCTCTGTCCGCTTTGTTGGTTTCTGCAGGGCATCCGAAACCCAGCTTTACAGTTATAGGAACCCCTTGCCTTCCCAGCACTTCCAGAGCAGTGGGCAAAGGTTTTAACAAATGGACAGAGTTCATCCCCTTCAGAAAGAGAAAGCAATGCACTGAAGTTCCAGCTTCCTTGCAATAATCCTCTGGATTTGCACCTGAGAGCAGACGTTTTCTCATTCTGACAGAATATGAGGTGGTCATTAATAGATGGAATAAGCTTGCAGTTAGTTGCCTGCTCTTCATTTTTGGTACTCTCATATGTCAGCTCTACTTCAGGAAGGATGTAATTATGGTTGATTGTTAGTGTTATGAATTATTTGTGCTACAGTAGTGCCTAGAGACCAGAGTGGTCTCTGTTGTGCTAAGCACCATATGTAACAGGAGATTCTTCTTCTAAATTCCTTAGGAGTGAAGAAAAGCTAAGGCACTTAATTTGAACTCCAGAGTGGAAGCAATTCTTGAGCTCCATTCTCTGCTGTCAGATGTGACCATGCTCTGCCATTCCTTTCCCAAACTTGTCAAGGTTTCTGTAAAGGATGGATGGCTTTTCTTTGCACCTCCACGGCTCCCCATTGAAAAGGACTTCTGTAACTTCATCATTCTGAGGGTTGAATACTTTCTTCTGATTTTGGACTGACATTTGCTCATGACTGATTCATACCTTTCTGATGCCAGCACTATTAGCTTAAACAACACTTTCCCTTCCCTTCCCTGACGTTATGCCCCCAGTGTATTTACAGACCAGTGCCATACCTCTCTCCATCTTTGTTTTGCTGGGATAAGCAAAAATCTTCTAATCTCTTTCATAAACACCCTTTTTCCTGGTTATTCCTTAGCCCTCAGCTGCACCTGTTCCCCTTTGAATTTGTCTTTTCTCAGCATGAGTCACTGGAGCGGCACACGCTGTTCCCAGTGCTTGGCATTAGGACACACTGGAAGAACCCTCCCTGATGCAATTCTGGGATTGTGATCCTTTTTTTTTTTTTAACTTCTGGTGAGTCAGAGAAATCTGTGAGCAGTTAATTCACTCCAGTCTTTCTCCTCAGCAGTGCCTAACCTGGTTCAGTTAGTTGTTCTGCCACAGGTTTCCTGTACGCGTTCAGGCATTTCACCTCACCTCTCTGTATCTCAGTTTCTTATCTGTAGAAATCAGCAAATGCTTCCTTTCCTCTCTGCCTTGTCTGGTCGATTTGGAGTAGATGCTCTTACAAGGTAGGACTGACTTCAGTCCTATACACAAGCAGCAGCTACAGCGATCCCAGTACAGGCACGTCCTGCAATGCAATGTAATGAACAGAATGAAACCCAGTGGTTCTTGCCGTTACGTTCTTTATTAACATCCAACAACCTTATACCATGTTCCTGAGATACGGGTATAGCTAGTAATCTTTTGGGTCATGCGCTTATTTGTAACATGGGCTTGTAGCATTGCAGCTGTAATGGGCAGGCATGTTTTCCCTTAGATCAAACACCATTACGAGCTGTCCAGAAGGAGTAAGAAGGGTGTGAAAACCAATAGGTTTTCCAGATTTTTGCAGCAAGTGCCCCGGACTGCCTGGTGAAGGCGTCCAGCAGAGTACGTGCATGCGCCTGTGAAGCTGCTCCATTGATTCATACAGAGAGCACACGCACACAGCTAAAGTTTCAACTAGGCCTAAATACCAGATGGTTTCTTACATAAGACAAACTTTTATGTGTTTTAAAAAATAGCAGCCAGTACACGGTCAGGACCCCGCTCTGATTGTCAATTTCTTCCATTGATTTCTTACCCTTTTTTTCATACGTTTGCACCTCTGGGATTGGTTGTTTCAAAACTAGCAGCTGCAGACTTACAAAAATAAATAATAAAAAGAATTAATTAATTAACATAACCCTAAACCACAGAAACCCTATCTTGTGAACAGCACTTTTCTCACCGTGCACTGTTCTGTGCCAGTCCGAGGGAGGTTAGCCAGCATGTCGTGCAAACATTTTTGGAAACGTGTGATGTGGAAGGTGTGCCTACACCAGCAGAGAGGTGAAACACGTATGTAACATGCCTGTCTAGCAAAGGAGTGGAAAGAGAACAAGCTGCAAAAAGAAATACCTCTGAGTCCTGACAGACCTTTCTCCCAAATGCTGCCCAGGTCTTTCTTTGCCCAGGTCTTGCCCAGGTCATGACAGGAGTGACACCAGCTATTTTCAGGTCCTGACGGCTCAGCTCTCCCTTGTTGAGACGAACCTCCATGGTAGGAAGGTGCGTGCTCTTTTCACACCCTCTTCTACCCCACAAGAACCACCCTCTGGTTCCCTCACATTTACATCACTGCTTCAAGATGCGTCTTTCCGAGCCCTCCTCTACAATGCACACGCATCATCCACAAATACGCGAGTGCTCCTAGACACTCTTCTCTACCTCTGTGAAATTAAGTCTTTAATAGCAAGCACACGTTTTTGTATATAATTTTTTTAACAGAGATTAGCAGACGTGCGATAGTTTTAATTCAGGTAGCAAGGCAAAAAGCTGTCTGGAATTTCACTGTTTGGAATGGACTGTACCTGAGTGTTAGGTGTATCTGCAAACGAGCTTTGTTAAGCAGTATTTGGTACAGCTGGTTTCAGCACATGCAGTGTTTATTGACACAAGGCTCAGTGAACGTGCAATATACAAAGTAAACAAAGTGCTTTTGAGTATCATCAGCTACAGTAGATGAAAGGAGCATGGTTCTTCTCTTACTCAGTATAAATTGCAGGTTAAACTGGTGGAGTTAAGCAAACAGTTGAAAAATGGATCTGCCTCAGGCAATGCTAATTTTATATCTATATGTAAATATGCATCTTTTACACCTTTGCTGTTCCACTGACTCCATCAGAACTGACCTAGATTCAAATTAGGTCAGTGGGGTGAGCAGGTCTAAATGTTTATCACTGGTGATTTCTGTAGCATTGTACACATAAAATGCTTCAAAAGTCATTTTGCAGGACAAGTCCTTGGCTCTAGTCTTTTATCTGAATCTGTTACTGAGCCTGGTACTGCAGTGATATGGATCCGTGCAGTTACATACCTGCTTACTGTGCAGGATGTTTCATCTGGAGCTGATAAGGGGTTGAAGCGGGGCAGGGTGGTCGGCTCCCATACACTGAGGGTATCCTACAAAGGAGCTCTGAAAGACAGTTTTGCTGTAAGAGTAATAGATATGTTAGGGGGGTGGGGGGGGAGCAGCCATGATATTTTGTGCTTAAAACATGAGATTGTGATCCAGGACACTTGACTTCCATTCTTGGCTCTGCCAGTGACATTCTGTGCAACCACAGGATGCCACTGAACTGCCAGGTGGGACTGATCATTCCCTGTTTTTCTATCTTGCCTACCCAGACCTTGAGCTCTTTGGAACAGGAGCCATCCTCCAGAGTGTATTCGCCCAGTGCTAGCACAGGGGCAATTTGAGGTTTGCTCATTCTGAGTCAGGCGGGAGAGAATTTCACCAGGAATTGTGTCTAAGGCATGCACTTGGTTATTCACTCTTTGTTATGACTAACTTAATGGGTTGTATAGATAAGGATACTTCTAGAAAAGAAACATGTTCAGAAACCTGCAATTATCTGTAACAAAGTTTTCTTAGCATATAAGATCACAATCAGTCATCTATTATTTAGTAAAAAGATAAAGAGGACAGATCTCTCATCTGGTATCTGCTCAGCAGATAACAATCGTGCTCACATGTCCCTTCTTTCGAAAAAGCTAGACTTTTTGAAGAATGCTGTTCAGTAATTAGAGCACAAGCCTGCAAGTGGAGTCTCCTTGGCTTTATTCCTCTTTCTTGCCCAGAGACAGCAAATCATTAGATGTTTCTGTGCCTTGATTTTCCTAATTGTAAAATAATAATGGGTAATGCTCTTCTGAAAACTGACAAATCTTCACAAAGAGCTTTGTAAGCCCTGAATAAAGAATTCCATAGGTGCCTAATATGTCAATAGAAAATCCTTTCTGAAATAAAGTTCAAAGCAGCTGGATGCAAGAGATGGGGTTTTTGCAACTAGGAAAGGAAAGACACTATTTAGAGGACATAAAATGTTCTAGTCACTTATGAAACAGAGAAAAAACCATTCTCTGCTCTAAACCGATTGCCGTAACAGAAATCTCATGCGACACACGTTGTACTGAGCTTGTGTAGTCGCAGCCCCTCAGCAGGAGCAGGAAGGGACGACGCTGCACCCCACCACTCATTTCTGGAAGCCTATGGGAGAGCAATGGCTATCGTCTGCTCAGTGCTACACGCTCTCATGGACACTTTTTTCTTTCCAGCCCTGATAATCAAAGATGCAAAGGTCATGTTAGCTGTGGGTTGCTTTTCCTGAGCAGAAAGGTATATAACATGTGTGTAAAGCACAAAAAAATCCTTGCTCTGATGATCTGATTAAGAGAATGTGATGAGCAGCAGCAGAGCAGAGGCGTACCAAGGGGGTTCTCACCCGCTCGCTTTGCCCTCGCTGCTTGCTAACCAACTTGCTCTCTCAGCACTGTTATTGTTTGATTTCGGCCTGCTGAGACAGGTGCAAATCTGCTTCCAGATCACACTTGGATACGTGGCAGGCAAATTTTCATTAGAGGCTGCAATAACAAGACACGGCTCTTGTCTCTCAATGCTCTATAGAACTGGGAAGCTCTTCTGCGTGCAAGCGCCTGGCTTGCTAAGGACAAGTGCTTTCCAGCTAGCGGGGGGCACGGTGGGAGGTTTGTAGCATTTTGTCTTGTTAGGCAGTCATTTAGCAAGTGCCATTTGTTGCAAGCTGATTCTTAAAAAACAAAGGGGAGAGAAAATGCAGTTAAAATGAGTTTTGCCTTTTGAGCAAGCTCAGAGCCTTCCCCCGCTTCATGGAGTGCGGTTGGGTGCGGGGGCGTTGCAGGAGTGGAAACCCTGATCACGGATGCGAGCATTTCACTTACAGAGGTTGGTTCTTTACTCATCCTAATTAAAAAGATGCACAAGGTAAATAAGAAGATGTACAAGGTAAGCCAGACAGGCAACCTGGTCTCCTGATAGAGTCATTCACCTGCTTTTCTGGGCATGAGTGTTAGTTGAGTGCTCCTTATCTTTTTTGGTCAAGCGCGCACAGGACTTTAGTTAGTGCAGGAGCTGAGAAATGTACCATGAAGTCCAGGTTTTCTCTCTCTAGTTCTGCCTTAGCAGAGTGAGGCAGGGTGGAATGATTTTCTGTAAATATTAGGAAATTCAGATATATTCCTTGCACACAAACAGCTGGAGCTTCAATTGTTGTAAACCCATTCTAGTGAAGGTAATGAAGAAAGCCTGGGGTTTGCCTCCTGTACTTTTAGTTGGACAATTATGTTGCAGATTAGATGGGCAATGGAGATCTGAGGTAAATTAAACGCGGAGAAAGAGGCATGTGATTTGAGTAACACAAAGATACAAGTGAGCTGCCCCTGCGGAAAGCGAGAGTGAAGGTTCTGCACCCACCAGAGGCTAAGAGGGCAGCCCTGGCATTAGGCTGAAATGCATTTCCTCTTTGCCCGAAAAGACCTAAGAAGTCAGAGGAGCAGTTCAGCTGACAAGAGTTATCAGGCAGGTGAAAACAGCAAACAAGGCCAGCGCAGTTGTGAGCTGCCTCTGCATTAATACTCATGTCACCAAGCTGGGCTCATAATAAACACTCTGTATGATACGAGTGCACGTCAGAAGGCATTTGGTTCTGGATACCACATGGCCAGAGGGGCTTGGAGAAACAAGAGTGTACACAAGAGAATCAAGAAACAGGACAGTGTGGGACTAATCAAATCGACTTCTGTAGAAAGACTGAAAGAGAAACGCTGGATGACATGGCAGTGCTCTTGCCAGCTCTTGTGATATTTGGTATCCATCTGGAAAGCCTGAATTGCATTCTAATTACATAAGTATATTGGCATTTATTTAATAAAAGTGAGTTTCTTAGGATCACAGGGAGGAGCTAGGAATTGTCCTAAAAAGATTAAAACTCGTTACAAATACAATTAGATTTTCAGTGAAGATTATGTGCAATTAAAAGGCCCTTGGTGCATGTCTACATGGGCACTCCCAGCTGCTTTGAACCAGGAAAGCATGAAGCACGATGCAGAGACACTTTTGCTGGCTCCATTACAGAGCAGGAGAACTGCACAGAGACTGTGCTCCTTGTGGACCGAAGGTGGTATGTTGGGATGGCATGGCTGTGAAGCCTGTGGCTGTAAACCAAAGCCCTTCATTGCTTGCTGTATACATCCTCCTAACGATCATCATCATCTTTAAAAAAAGAAAAAGTTTTGGTTTTTGTTTTTTGTTTTTTTGTTTGTTTGTTTGTTTGTTTGTTTTAAAAAGATGGGTTTAGGGGTCTAATTTTAGCTTGAAAGTGATGAATGGGCAAGGAAGGGGACAGGGAGAATCTGCAGATGCCAACAGGTCTAAATGCCAAGGATGTGCAACGATGACTTTAAGGGCTACAAGAAGATCCAAGTAGGCTTATACCTTAGAGCAGGGCTGTCCAAATCAGAAACAGCTGGGGGCTGGCTTGTGCTCTTATCAGTCAGTTTACTTGATGGAAAAAGAAACATTAATATGGTGCACTATGCAGACTTGTCCTGTGGGCAGCCCTGCCTAAAGGTAAGGGCCAGTGAGGGGAGGGTATGAAAGTAATTTGACGGGTAGGTGATACAGGGGAAGTGCTGTCTGAGCTCATCATTTTAAAATTAAACCTGGCAAAAGCCCAGGAAAGGCCTTTTTGGGAGATGAAGTCACATGCGTTATTTTGTGGGCCTCCCCCCCCCGCCCCCCCAGCCCATTCCATTTCCATTATTCCTTCTATCACACAAATGATAAAAGGAGGGGGTTGAATCATGTTTATTAATGCAAAATGACAATAGGACACCTGGACTAGCACCTGTCAGAATATGATGCAAATTAGCCGAGGAAATCTGGTCTTGATCAGTGCAGCCATAATGAAGCGCTAATAGAACTGATAATGATTTGAACAGTATTCATAGGAACAAGCTTTGCTCGGATATTGGCTCAATTGCATTAATTAATGCGGTACATAGAGAAATGCAGCGTTGCTCCCATTCACAGGGACTTCCTGATGCTTTTCTGTTGCTGTTTGTTTTTTAAACAGACAAAACCAAGACTTATTATATTTGCAAACAATGGCATCATGGAGATGCTCTGATTTACTGCAGAGACAGAGGAGGATGATGGTTGAAAACTTAAATTAAAGCAGGATTTCCTTCTGTTTTCTCAAAGGAAAGGTTAACATTTGCTAATAACTGTCACAGGCTGTAAATGGCCTAAGTGTCATATGATGGATTTTTCTGATTGCTTTTAATCGAGGTTTTTAGAGATCATGGGGTGTAAACGAAGAAATGAACTGAACGTTCATGAGTTGAACAAACCTCAGGAGATGCGACTAAGATAAGAAAAAACTGTTCTGGCAATGAAATAATAACAGGTTCTCTGCTTCCTGAGTTACACTAATTTTTATCATTACTTTAATGTTCCTTATTCTGAATCTCTCACTGAGATAAACTGGTCTGCATAGATGGATATATGCTTACATAGGTTTTGTGAGTGGGTGGAGGGTTTTTTACCCTACAGAGATATTGAGTTGTTATATTATCTGTTTCAGCTCCCATGCGTGGGTTTTTTTTTCTCTCTCAAACTTCAGGCCAAATTTAGATGATGGGAATGAATTAGAATTTTACAATGTCCAAATCAGCTGAAAGATGGCAAGGCTGAGGCTAGGAACATGTAGATGATCTTTCCATGAAAATTATTGCTTTTTGCTGAATGCCTCCTCGTGAGAAAGGGATAAATGGGAAAGTACCTGAAAATAAAGGACATGGAAATAATTCTCCAAATAAACCGAATCCCAGGAGTAGACTAATCTGTCCTGAATAGCAAGCACTGGGTTCTGATAAAAGTGTTTTGGTGTCATCAAATTCTTTGTCAATAGGACCCAAAATGCACAGAAGAATTTTTGTCTTGGTGTAGCATGGACTGCATTTTTCAGAAATTCAGGACCACTGACATGTGTGGGGTTTGTTATGGTTTTCTTTTTTTTTATCTCATGACATCTCACTGTGGATTTGTAAATCTGGTGAAACAAATAGGTTTAGGCCAAATATATTGGTTACCAGGGTTCCTGTTTGCACAGCGGGGGGGTGGCCCGTCATGTCAGCTGCAGAGAAGTCCTAGTATAGAGCAAACCTTTAAAAAGCAAAGAAAGGTAAACTATGCAAGTTTAGGCGAGAGCATATTGGGTGAAGTGCATGCAAATCTCCAGCTGACACAAGCTGTATCCTCTCCCACGAAAAACTTCATAATAATCTGTGCAGAACATCATTTCAGGATAAACACAATAATGCTATAAATACCCCAGGCCATTTCCTGTTGTTCTTACTGCAGCTTGCACAGGGTTTGCGTCTGGGCGAGGGTGTGACTATAATCCACATAGTAGCACATACATTAACCTTCTTCTCTGCTTCTCTCGCTAATTGTTATGGGCTTGAGTAAAAACGTGTTTTTCTTTCTAAACAAATGCATTGTTTGTCAGTTAACCTGTGGTTTGTTCCACTGAGTGTAACATTCATAATTAATGAATCAAGCAATATTCTTTTCTTTATTTAGAGAATTTAGGGCAGCAAAATGGTAAACTTGTGCGCGTGAACAGATGAGTTGACCTGAATATAATGAGTCACTGTCACATACATTTCTCATCCCAGGTTATTGAAATTTATGCACATTGTTGATTTTGACTGTCATACTTAAAGGAAATTAAACCCACTTTAAAATATCAATTGAGATGAGCAAAAGGCAAACTCTTTCCTGAATGTTTTATGCTTGATATTTACTGTATTGTAGATTTTGTTTGAGTGGATTTGTTATTTTAGTGGAAATAGAAGCAAAAGTTACACTCACATCTGCTTGTGAATTGCATAAATACAATGAGAAGAAACCAAAAAAGTTGCAGAGGGAGGCCCCTGACTTCTAATGTATGAATTAAGTCTTTACACTGCAAGTTCCTGGAACTATACAATTTTTAACTTAGCAATTTCATTCAAACCGGTAATTTTTTTAAATAGTGTTGGCAACGTGCTTTTTACTACACAGAACAAACTAAAAGCCTGGATTATGAATAGACTTTCCATCGAATTAAGCCAAAAACTTAGGGCCATATATAAAAAAAGAACATGGGCACCTCCAAAGAAGATATTGTACTATTTAAGTCTTAAAAGTTTCCTCCTGAAGTGAAAAACAAACCCAGATTTGCATTACCCAGATTTATTAAGCTTGGATCTAACTTCTACCTATGTGGTCGGTTTTAATCAGGTAGTCAATCCCATCTTCATTCAACACAAGTAATTATAAATCGTTCCTCCAGTTTATATGAGAAAATGGTTAAAGAACAGAATTTTGCCAAGATAGCAAGAGATGGACAAACTGAAGAGAAACTGCCCCATTTGGGAAAGGAGGCAGGCCCCAAGAGCTAATCCATTTGCTGCTATCCATGCAAAGAGAAAAGAACGCTCAGAAGTGTATTTTTAAAAAAGATCATTGTAAAACAATTTGTCTGTGGATGTGAACAAATGAGGCAGAGTGGGTGTGTGCAATGGATATGTTTCATGTGAGCGACACGGAAGGAAATGGGAATAGCAGGCAAGAATGGGGGAAAAAAGGCCTGATGAATGAAACAGAGACAGAATGCTCTGTTCCTGCTCCTACTTATTGAGATTTTACCTCCGTGCAATTTTTATATTAACTGAGTTAAGGCAGAGAGTGGGATTTTCAAAAGCTTTAAATGAAGGATAAAATGTATTTTGCTTGCCTGATTCATATTTATGCCCTTGGAGATGTCCCTAAAGAAAACACTGTCCTTACATCTCACACGATGGCTCAGCATCTGAAGCAGTTCCGTGAGAACCCAAATAATTGGGCTCTCAGCCTGATTTTACTACAGTCGTGCTGCTTGCTTGACCTTCAGTGAATGATGTCTTTGTGTCTTGTTTGATTGTATGTTAAAGAAAAGTTTTTCATAGATGAGAAAAGTGGTGTGAAATCTACCCCGAAATGTGACCTTTAGTATGTGAGATAAAGCAAGGCAACATTTTGACACCTTTAACAACACCCACCTAACGTTTTCTTTGAAGGTACTAAAAAAATTGTTTCCCTGGAGATTAACCCTGAGGTCCTCTGGCATTCCTAAACATGTTACGTCTACTGTGCCATAAAGAAGTAGCAGGGGAGAGTAGAGCATCTGCAATTACATCGGTGTAAGATATGTAAAACATATCTTGCTATGATCTGCAGAGGTCCTTTCCAACTTAGATACCTATGGCAGCGGAGCTATGGGCCACGCTCCAGGTGTGCCATGCTAGGAGGGCGAGGCAGACCAGTTGGGCACCAAGTGCTTGGAAAGGGCAACCAAAGAGGGATCTTAAACCATCGCCATTTCATTTTTTCAGCTGCTTCCCCTACAGTTCATTGTTTTTCTGAAGTCAGGGACGTGGTCTGATGGTCTGATCTGATCTGTAGCCCTTGGAAGCTAATTGAGACTACCCAGCTCTCCTGTGAAAACAGAAGAGAGGGTGCTCCACAGTCTCTGCTTCCCCACACCTACATTTATCTGTATCATTAGCATGTTACCACACACAAACTTTTGCGCTACCAGCTCTTGTTGGGAGATGACTCATATTTCCAGGTAGGCCAATCTATTCTCACACCTGCAGCTAGTGGTTTGGCAACATTAATATTTATTTTTGATCCCTCATTAGCTGTATTAACTGGTGCATGCCAGACTTCCAATCATGTAGCCTTTTGTGGTGTATTAACAGGTACCTCTGAAGCCAAAAATTTTCTGTCAGCTTCTATGGTGTAGCCAAACAGTGGGTGCCCATGTCTTCAGTCAGTGAATATTGTAAGCCAGCCTCTGGGTTTTCTGCCTGTCTTACCTTCTCATTCCCAACCAAAAGGAGTGAGTTTTGGGGAAGAGTTGAATGTGTATAGCTCCAAGGCACAAGAAAGGCCCTAATATTTCTCAAAATCTCCTGAAGTGCTGCTGTTAATACCACCATCCCCACTTTATAGCTTTCTTCTGAGAACTGCAGTTGTTGTGTGAGCAAGTCCGTGGCACGCTAATACAAGCTCTTTCTTCCTGTGTTCTCTGGATTGTTCATGCCTAGCTCTCACACAGTGTTTTGCATCCATTAATTTTGAAGTGCTTTACCCAAAAGGTCACTTTCTCTATTACCCCTGTTTTGTCGCAGTTCTGTAAGGTGTTTTGTCACCAAGTCACCCAACAGACCCCAGCTCCCCTCAAAGCTACATTGCGTGTGAAGAGCTGATTTTCTGTCTTACTGTTCATCGTATAAACATCATCTGAAGCAATGTTTCAAATCCCCTTTTTGTCCCCATTGAAGAGAAATTGTCTTAATCGTCATTACAAACTAACAGGAAGAGAGAGGGCAGATAAAGAAGAGGCACTGCTGAATGACTGAGTACTGGCTGGCGAAAATCTTGCTCTTAAGAGGATGCTGATGAGGAAGGTGACTGTTAGACCTGCCATGAGGAAGACATGCTGCTTCCCTTGAATGTTCATGTGGTACCTTTCCAAACCAGTAAGAACCTGTGCCTTAACAGGGAGCACGGTTGTGCCTGCACTCCCTGAGCACTGGGAGGAGAATCAGACCCCTGGCGGATGCGGCTCAGGCTTGCAAGAGCTGGTCAGTCCAGTCTGTGGCAGGTGGCCCAGAAGGGAGCTGCAGTTTTTATTTGGTCCTTACGTGTGTCTCTTGGAGACCTCCGCTTCCCTCCAGTATTGGAATCTGGCATAGTTTTAGTTGCCATGATATCAAAATGACAAATCTTAAAGATATTGAGGTACCTGCGCAGGCAAATGAAATCAGCCAGAGTTAAGAACTACACAGTTTTCTTAAAATATTTCTAAGCATCTCATTGCTTCTGTAGGTGTCTGTACAAAGTCTTAAAAATATCATTAAAAGTCTACAGGCTATAACTGCTTAGATATTGAAATATTGCCAGGACAGATAGTGCATACTGTGTGCGTTTGAGTCAGAGTCATTCATGCATTGACATCTAAGTGCACGGATATGCAAACAGCTGTATGGAAGGTTTGATCGTACATCACCCCACAGACAAAGGCAAAACTTCCACTGGTTTGCTGGCATGGTAGCAAGCCTAAAAAAGCTTAATTTGGTCCTGTCTCCAAAAGCTGTAACAGATTTCACTCTGCATTTGTATCAGGGACAAATATGAGAAGATTCCTGTTAGATATGGTCTGACATTTTTCAACTTAGTGTCTTTTCGACAGAAAGATGCGAATTTATCAAAGTCCTATCTATTCACTGGAAAGGCTGATTTTTGACAGTTTGCTGAAAGCCCTACTTGGTGCTTTCTCAAGTTTTCCAAGTTTTGTTTTGAAACTACTCTTTATTTAGAAACATAAGCCAATTGCAATATTTTAAGAAAAATGAAAAGGTTAAAACTGCCACGAAACATTCAGAATATCTGAAACAAAATATTTCTGTTAACTTAAGGTGGACTTCTCTGGATAGTAGTTTTGACTTTCTGTCCAGCATCAAGATTGGAAAATTTCTCACAGCCTCCATAATTTTCTCAGGATATGAAAATGGTATCTCGACATATTCTAGGTTTGTCCATCTCTCACGCTGCGGCCTTGACACCCACTTTTGCCCCTGATTTTACATAGAGAACTTTCACTTGAGTTGAAGAAACAATTTTGCTGCCTAGATGGTAAATGAGCCCACATGTCCCAAATATCACTCTAGTATTGAAACCACAGGACCATTTTTCTGTGCTTCCTGTACACTTCCTGCTCACTTGAAAGCTGAGGAAATGAGGTATGTTGAGGTGTGAACATTATTAGTGTATTTGTTTGTTGTGAAAGCTCTAAGACAGCAGAGATACAGACCATGACCAAATATGGACCAGCGTGCCAAGGTGCTGGACCCAGAAAAGAGGAAAAAAACCCTACCAGCCCATTCCCCCAAGGCATTTACAAGCAAAATGTTAGACAAGCAGTAATATATTCCTTGCACTGCCCTGTCCGTCTGGATGCATGGGCAGGTATAGCCTGAAACTCTTAGTCAGGGCAAAACATAATGTTGGTATTGGTTTGGGACTATGCCAACGTGTGCCTCAATTTGTTTTCTTTTTTTTTTTTTTTTTCAGCCCTCAATTTCATTAACAAATCAGAAATGGGTCTTTGAAGGGCGGTTGGTTGTTGGGGTTTTTATTTCTGCAGTGCTCCCATCTTCTTCAGAAAGAACTGAGCAAAGACAGGAGCGGAACCGTCCCTGGCTCCGAGCCAGCTAAAGACAGTAGTAAAATGCATACCCACTGACTAGCACCGCCGAGGCCGCGAAGATGACACCCACATTCCTTGGGCCGGGGATACCTCCTTCTCTTGAGCTGCTTGAAAAATTCCAGCTGAGCTGATACCTACTTTTTTTTTTTAATCCTAAGAGTTTTAATAGGAAGCTACCGGAGGGTCTCACTTCTGCACAGAAACCAGAGTTGCCTCTCTGTAGGGTGGCTGTCTGGTTAGCACAGTGAGAATTGGGAGGGGGGCTATTTTATTAGCCGGTAAAGCTGATTGATTTATTAGAGCAGAAATCTCTTGCTAGCTCCAACACAGGTTATTCTCCAAATGCAAACTCTATTTCATTTCACACACACAAAATAGCCAAAGTGCCTGTGTTATGAATAGGCCCCTTTGTTACCCTGCGAATCGACAAGACAGACTGTTTAGTTCATGTCTGTACATTAGCAAAGGAGGACGGGGTCTGTGAGACAGATGTGGCCTTTAATTGCATGGAAATATTAGAAGATCGTTAAGCCATTTTTGACAGGGTTTTCCTCTGACTGAGGGAGTAGAGCGGTGTTTCAGGGAAGGCGCGAGGAGCAGCCCTGTCTTGCTGGCCCCACAAATAGGACCTTGTCCTACTCCCTTCCTCCAATGCTAAACAAAACCAGAGATTTAGTCAGAAGCCCCACTTTCCTGCCAGAGCTGCTAGAACTACATCTCAGAAAGAACTCTCTTTAAATTGCATCTGATAAAAGGCTTTTCAACACAGCTCAGGGGACTTGCCCTGTTAGAGATAAGACCAGCCGTATCAGCTCTGCTAAGAACATGGAGATGTGCCGAGAGGCCTGCTTCTTATTTATGTTAGCATGATTTGAGTGTAAGAAACTGTTCAGCAAAAGGAAAACATACTGCAGGCATCTCAGAAAACATCACAAAGCGTTGCATGTAAAGGCAGTCCAATTTTCTATAGGAAAGCAAGTTTTTTTCTGGGGGGGGGGGGGCTAGGTTTTAATCTCAGTTTAGCTACAGTCTTCTAAGTGACTTTTAGCAGAGTGTTTGGTTGCTTTGTGTTGCTTCCCATGCTGTAAAATTAATGTAACAACCTCATGTCTGTCTGCATGGCACCCCTGAGATGCTGGCTTTGTCTATACATTGCTATCAAAGTAGGAGCCTGACAGCTCCGTACTTCACAGTTATCAAGCCAGAGCTAATGATTTTCATTACAAAAAACAAAAACAAAAACAAACAAAAAAAATCAAAAACCACAAAGCGAAACAAAATCCAGAAAACCATGACATTAATTGCTACAGGTGGGGATTTGATAAAGGATGGCGTGGATCATGTGGAGGTCTGAGCAAAGGTCCTAGAGATGACAGAAACCTGACAGAATCATTCCCAAACTGGCCCTTGGGTCTACGTGATTTTAGCATCACCTCTGGCAGAGCAGAACGCTGGGATGCAGAGCTGAGCGACCTACCTAAAGCCACAGTACTGAATCCCTCTCAGTGCTGGGATTTGACTGCTGGCTCCCCGCTCCCTCCCTCCAAAACCTGCTGTGACCCTGTGCTCTGTGTCTTGCCTGTTTTCCCTGCAGCAAAACATGCGAAACTCCCTGCCATGAACTCATTGATGGCCTCCGCCTCCCTGCTCTGCTTCACCAGGCTGAGGGGAGCCGGGAAGAAGAAGCCATTACTTCTCCCAGGTGTGGAAAACTATCCCTGAGCGCAGCCTTCTTGAGGTGGCAATAGCAAGAGACCTCATTTATCTAAGCAAAGCTCCGAGCCCTTCTCCATACCACACTGATAAAACCAACAGACTTTCTGTTAATGGTTACTGATAAGAGATTTTGGTAATTTTTTTGCTCAGTCTCAGAGGAGAACAAGTTTTGCTTCTGTCTAGCAGTTCTAGCCCTGGGATAACACTTGTCACTTCTATGACCTCCTTCTTCCAAGGACATTGGAGCACTCCAGAAAATCTGAGCTCATTCAGGGGCAGGCATCATACAGACAGGGAAACTGAGACATGGGGACATTAACACAACTGTAAAATAGCCTATTTTTTTATTTTTACTCTCAGATCTCCTGCTGTTGAGTTAGCCAGGAGGCAGCATTCACTGGGCAATTCTAGCAGATGGGACACCAGAGGTGGAGTTAGATGTATATATTTAGTCTGTATGTTTGTCTTCAGCAGTAGCTTCCCTATAGCATTAGGCAACAGAAGCTATTTTACTACTGTGGTTTCCTGAAACATGAGTGTTGGTAGGGTAGTCTTTGCTCTGTGATGTTTGCTATCCCTAGGAAGAATAGCACCTTGTCAACTCCTTTTTGTACTGTAGTGTTAACCTTGGGTTCCAGCCCAGGTGCCAGTACAGGATTTGAACCCATCACTTTTTGTCCAAGAGGTAAGAGTGATGGCTATCCCTGAATCCTTCCAGGACCTTTCTCTTGCACCAAAATTAAAACACCAGTGTTTCTTTGTAAAGAAATGAAAAGCCCCTGGGAACTTCCAGTGGTGTAAACTGGGTTTTCCTGTTCAAGTATCTCGATTGAGATTGACAAAGAAAATATCTCAGTGTAATCCTGATGAGCTGTTTTCCTTGGAATGCCACGAGCGGGCTTGTTCGCAAAATCTCTGCTTTTCCTATAGGCGTATGCAGAAACAATCTCGTCACTGGAGCCACAGGGGCTGGGCTCGGTGCACAAGAAAAACACAGATCCATGCCATCCCAGCAGGGTGGCAGCCCTCAGTTCCGCTGCCAAGTGGAGGAGACCAGTTGGGAACTGGATAAGGAGCCAGCAGGGTATTCTGCAGAAGGCATCAATGCACGCCTTTATTAAGCACTCAGCTGGGCTGTGATGGCACCTGTATTTGCAGCCAGGATCAGTGGGCAAAGGAAACGGAAAACCTGGTCCGGGTATTGTTGCTATCTGCTCGTCTTTTGGCCGGTCTGTCTCATGAGGTTTAAACCTAATAGTTCAGAGGGATTCAAGGGACTGTGGCTCCCAACTTCCGCTAAATGTGAATGCGACTTGTGTAACTTCAGGCTTTTTTTGAAAATCTCAACTTTGGGACTTATTCATCCCAGTAAATGCCTTTTTTTCTGGTTAAGAGGCAGATAACAGTTTCACCGTGCTCTATCGAGCATATACACATGCTTCTTGGGGAAGAAGTAGGTTCCTATGAGTCCTGAACCACCACCCCCATTTCCTCTTATCTCCATACTTCATGTGATGCACACTTGACAACAAGCCTAAGTAACCAGCTCTGGGCTGAAGCATGGAATTTATGCTCTGAATATCATGAGCACTGAGACCCTGAACACGGATTGAATCCAAACGTAGCTCAGGGACTGGGGCCAAACCCAGCGCGCAAATAGACTGGAGCCCTAATGTTTGAAATCTCAAGCCACATCTGGTTTAGGACTCAGCTGCAGGACTGCGTTGGACTTGTATTTGCCCCCTCTGATATAGTGTCCAGACCTTGCAGTATGCACCGTAGATGTCAGTGATGGATTATGCCTTTTATTTCCTTTTGGCTTAACCTTTCCATCGCTGAACATTCCCTAGGTAAGAGGCGTTGAGCTTTGCTCAGGACTCTTACCCCTGTTTCAGGGGAGAAGCACATACTGCGCTCTCTCCTGGAGACTCTGCTTTGATTCTTTCATGCTGTTGTTTTTCCTTAGTCTGGAATAAGTCATCTTGGGCTGAAAGTGCATGTTTTGTTCTCTGCGGATGGAAACATAACAGCACCCGATGAATGTTTCCTGATGGGCTTCCTGCGATTGTGAAGGGAATGGTGTCAGGGAACAAAACAGGATACGATTGCAGTGTTTGTGAATGTAACTGGGACAATGGTATCAAAGTGAAATAAAAAATAATGAATGGGCATTGGTGTAGCGGTGAGTCAGAGCTCAGAGGAACCTGAAATATTTGTGTCTCTCTAAACTGCCACCTCCCAGATCTGGAATTCCTGGGAGAACACTCTTTTTACAGCTTCCAATACTTTGGCAGTAGGAACCACAACTGAAAAGATAAGATTTTGTGGTTCGCACCTATTCCTTCATGCTTTTAAGACTCCACTTTATGTCTTTTTCCAAGGCAGCCTGTTAAAGAGGAGGCACGTAGATGTGACATACCCTCTCTCATGACAAACTCCACAGTACTTTTAGGTTTCTCATTTTATTGTTTTCCTTTCTAGGGTGAATAATTTATATTGAAAAGATTCAGTTGCTGTTTGCATGTGGAAGACAAAACCAGCAGGATCATTATATAGTGTCAGTTTCTGGTATGAGTAAAAATACCACCAAAAAGCTCTCCTTGCAGAGAAATGGTGGCACTATTGCAATAGGCAAATGCAGTTTAAAGTGAGCTCAAGTTTTCTGACACAAAGTGCTTGGTCAGTCTGCAAACTCCCGATGAAATATTTGCCACTGAAAAGCAGCCTCTGGCACCACATGAAAGAGAGGAGTTGGGCAGTGGGTGCTTCAGGACAAAGCTGAGGTCAGCACAGAATTTCTGCATAGCAATAGACTGCATTTATTCTTCAGGATAGTTTGGGTTTGTCAGGAAGCCAGACTCTGCAACCATCTTGCAGTTTCCCTCCATGTGTCTTCAGCAGAAAAGACCATAAAAATGCTACAATAATATTTACTGAAGTGTGTATGTTCACAGTTATATCCATGTGTCTCTGTTTACAAATGCATCTGCTAAGGGCAAGTCAATTATTTTACAAGGGTGAGGGGAAAAAATTAAAAGGCAGGTGAATTAGAGCTAGGTGGATTTGCCTGCCCAGCTCTGCAAAGCAATCACCCCCACAGTGTCAAGTTATTCTTAGTGAGCGTGGGCAACTTTGAGCAGAAAAGCTGTGGGCAGAGATCAGTGGTGATGTAAGCACAGTAAACTGGCCGAGGAGAGTGTTAATACATGGGAAAGCCTGACTGATTTTCTGGAAACATGACATGGCTTGGAAAAGATCTTGAGAGATCATATAGTGCTCCCACCTCAGCAGAGTTATTCTGATTAATTCACGGAGGCGAATCCTTTTGTAGTTAAATTAGCTGCCAAAAAAATGAAACCTGGCTCAAGCCATGCCAATGGCAAAGCTTCCAGCACTTTAAACAGGCTTAACATTTCACCCCCAAGGTTCAGTACTCATCCTAAATCATCTTACCTGTCTTGGTTGGCAGAACTGGGCAGGAATTCTCCCAAACCTTCTGGGAACAGAGGCCAAAAGCTGTGATTTGTCCCTCATGTGCTAATGGGCAGGCAGCTCATCCGCTGCTCCCAGCGTGTATCCGTACCAGCAGGGTGTGCAGCACCAGAGGCGGGTAGGAGCGCTTAGGGAAATCCCGATCTATAGGCCGGGGGATGCGGGTAAGCCGGCTGGAGACTGGCGGGGATGCTGCATGCTCCAGAGCACGGCTGCCATTCTCTTTAAAGGAAGAGCTGCAGCCTCCAGGACTTAGGAACTTAGCTGATGGAGATGTGACCGTTTATCAGACATGTCCAGTCTCTCTAGCCTCAGATTTCACCATATTACTTTTAAGAGGTCAAGAAGCCACAGCAGTAATTTGGGCAGGTTCTTTTATTTTTCCACATCCTCTCCTGGTCCTGTGCTGAGACCGCACAGAGGCGTCTCCTGGAGATTTCCCTGGGGCTGGTGCCCCTAAACCTCCTTATCATCAGCCCTAATGCAGCAACTTGCTGGGGAGGAGTACTGTGACCTGGTTATTCCCATTTGGTGTTGAGCTTGTTGGAAACAAACCAAAATAGGCTCTGAACCGATTTATGTCGGTTCTCAGCCTAGACTGAGAAAAAAAGTCGTTGGTCCAGCTCATATAAACATGTGCATGAAGTCAAAGGCTTTTCTGAAAAGTCAAGTACAGAAGCATGATGTAATATTTTTTTTTTTCTTTTTGAGTCAGGTTTTGGGGATCTTCAGATCAAAATAATAAAGCATTCATTTTAGCAGCCTTCTTTTACCTGCTTGGCATGAAATTTCATGGAAATAGTGAACGTAAAAAAAGGAAGATATACCTCCTTATGAGAAATTTTGCAAACTCATTTTGCCCCATTTTTTAGCTGGCTAATTTCAGTGGTTTTTTGCTATGTATGCCTACCTTATTCCTGCTTTGTTTCCCCCTAGCATGAGTTACTAAGTTGTGGTTTCCCATTTATTTGAATTGTGAAGAAATGATGCTGTATTCTAAGACTGCCAAATTACGCTCCGATGTAGTACTCTGGGTGGAAAGCGGAAGAAAGGCAGGCTGAGCTGCAGAGGAAAGCTTGCCTCCCAATTTGTCCGGGTAGTGACCTGCTTTGTATAGTTTTGAGCAAGTCTCCAGTGCAGAGTAAGAGCAAAATTATTGCAGTGTGGGATGTCATCAAAATAATTAAAGGAAAGCCTTCCTTTATACACAAAGGAAGCCTCAAATCTGCAGAAACTTTGTTTGAAAGGTATGCTGCCTTCTTCTTAATCCTTAGTCCTGCTATTGCAGCAGTCAAAGCGAGACTGCATCTCCTCCTGTCCCTCCTCCTCAGGGCAGGAACAGATCTGTGGCATGAATTACCAGCATCTGGGTTGCCACAACCCGAATGCCTTCAGTTCAGCTGGAAAATACTGTGACCAGAAAGCTTTGTCGGTCACTGTGCAATGCTGCAAGTAGATAGAAGAGGCAAAGAGCAATGCACTTTGGCAGCGAGGGCTCTCAGCCTGCTGTTTTCACTCCAGCCTTGTGATGGATCTCTGGTGCTAGTTGCGGCCCACAAATCCCCTGCTGTAGAGGCAGGCTTTAAATTGATTGTGAAGGGCACAAGATTGGATTGTGGTTGTTAGCAATAAAATGCCTATGATTATAATTTTCCAAGGGGAGTTATGTGGAGTCCCTGCTCCAATCACACAATATCCTGTAAGGAAGGTGGAGTAGCGTGAGCAAAGCTCAAGCAAAGTGTGCTGAAAAAACTTCAGAGGTCTTGCTGTCTTTTTGTTTTGGTTAGGTGTACTGTAAAGACTGGATATATTGGAGTGTGGGATTGCAGTCCAGGCCTTGCTTTGAATTACCCGAAAAATTCCTGTTTGTTTTCCAGTAACAGCCCTGGACAAGGCTCTGTGCCCCACAGAGCTTGCAGTGTGCATGGATCAAGGCAACAGAGGACTGAAGGCAGCAAAAAGGCACAGATAGGTTAATGCCTTGCTAAAGGTTATGCCAAAGATCAAGGGCAGGGATGAGAATAATATTCTGCCTTCTTGCCTCCTAATGCAGTGCCCAATCCATCCGAATTTGCTGCCCCAAGATCAACACAGACTTTGCTCCTTTTTAAATTTGACTCATTTTCTTGTAAGTCTGATGTTATCTCTTTTCTGCTTGTATGCGATGTTGGCTGCAGAAACGCTGACTTCTAACACTGCAGTGCCAAAGTCATTTCTATTCAAGGAATAGATCCTCTGTGCTAACCTCAAGCTGTGTGTAAGGCTAGTTGCTGCTGGTACCTCGTATTTCGGTGCTTTGCATCATACATCTGGGCTCTTCAGACAGTGTATTTGTGTTGGTAACATTCTCTTTCCAAAAATATTTCAGGAATTATTTCCTCACAGGACTAAGAGTGGCGAAAGTATATTATTGGAGAAAAAAAAAAAAAAAGGAAAAGAAAAAAGTCACCCCACTAGAGGTAGAAGTAAATCTTTCCATGCATGGCATGATGGTTCAAGTACTCAGCATTTTCTTCTAAGTCAGACTTTGTGGAGGAGGATGAACCTTTCATGTTTAGCAATGCCTTTTAAATGTGGTTATGGCCAGAAAAGTGAACGTGAAGAGCTCAAAGTCAATATTTGGTGAATACACATTGCATGCACCTGGAAAGAGCCGTTATTGTAGGCAGTGGGTTATACCTGGGATGAAAGCTCTGCCTACTGTCACCTCACCAGCTCTTGTTTTCGTGACCTTTCTCACAGAGGTGAAACCAGGGAACCGGGAACTTGTAGCGAGCTTTCCTTGCCAGTGAACTTTGGATAAGGTTAAAAACCTGAACTTTCTGGGGCCTTGTCCAAGGCAAACCTCCAGAGGTTAGTGAGGACATCAGGACATCCTAGGGCTGGATGTCTTATTAGTGCAGTCATCAATGCAAGACAGACCGTGTCCGGGACTGTGAGGAAAATGGTGATGATGATTCACATCATAGTGGTGATGATGATTCACATCATAGTCTGCATTGCACAGTTGCCCCCGACATTTACCTAGGGGGTGGTTTCTCAGACCCATTCCATTCATATATCGGCTCAAATGCCCTGCTCAATTACTTCAGTGAAAACTTTTGCTAACGCTTGCATGCCACCTCCATTTCACAGTAAGGAATCAGGATAACTTGCCTGAAGCACTGGTGGACTGTCAGCCCTCCCCACTGTGCTACCTGTGCCACCAGAAGAACAGGCTGCCTTTCCTGCAGCACACAGGGACAAAATCCAAGTGTGCCTCGCATTACTGTAGCCTTAGACCTGGGATCTGGGTCTAGATGGCTTGTCTGAAAAAAGGAAAACTGCAAATTCAACCTCGTACAACTCTGAACTGTTATTAATAATGGTCATATAACGTTTTCATCTCGAAAGGATCCAGAAGTGTGTGCCAAGTCTAAGCACAGTTGTTTCAGCAGCCATAGCAATGGGAGCCTTTCATTTGTGGCAGTCCACTGGTGGGCTGCCCTTCAGAGGGAGCTGAACCTACCTCTCTCTGTGCTGCGAGCTGCTGTAGACGGGACTTGCCACATTTATGCCAGGAATGTGATTAAAAACTGGAAAAACTGAAGCTAGTCTATTCCCAGAGGCAATATAATGTAACATATATGCCAGAATAATACACACAAGACCCCTGTCTCAGACTCAGTCTGGCCAGCTCAAGGACACAGCCCGGGAGGCAACAGCACGGGGGGAGCCCTGGCGAGCTGTGGCCTGTCTGGCTAGGTTATGTTAGCGCCTTTAACGCCTCGATGTGTTTTCCCAGTTGCCCATCGCCAAATGCTAAGCAACTCTCGATTCCAGGGGATAGAAGTTTTCCCTCTGGTACTCAGTTTAACTGTTGATCTTTTCCTCAGCCAGAACTGAAGCCAAACACTTCCTGAACGGATTAGTCCTTCAAAACTGAATCTGGCCAAGCAGGGCCTCTGATAGTGAGTACAAGGAAGGTTGTACACGTTCCCCACCTGGGTCTGTAGCTTGACGCGCTAGCAGGACCAGCCAAGCCCTGTCCTCTTCCAAGAGAATCCCAGGTAGTCCTTACTGTTAGGACATTATCTGAGTGGTCCCCGTACTCTGACCCTGCCAGCTAAAGGCTACCCGTTGTTTGCCATCCCTTTGTTTTTCTCTTAAGCCGTACACGTACACCCCGCAGAGAAGCTGATTGCAGCAGGGCTTGGCTTCGTGCCACCCAACTTCCCTTGCATGCAATCAGCAATACTTGTTTGCTATTTGCATGCACGACCCAGGTCGTAAGCAGGTGTTACAAGCCGCTATCTCTGCCTGATCTGCTCTGGGTGTCTTCAGTTCCCCCAGAGCCTTGAGTCTGTAGCTTTTGTGGCTGTAACTAACTCAGGGTTTCAGCTCAAACGATTCCTGGCTCAGTAACTGCTTGGGCCTGCCATGATGGCAGCCATCGCATTTGAATTTCTTTTCCTGCGTGCAACAGAGTTTTAAAGACAGTGGAGTTTGCAGTCTGTCTGCATTCAAGCAGCAAAAGGCTCAGCTTTCTCGGTGCAACTGCTGCCTGCCTGTGAGATTATCGTTGTCCCCATTAACTGCTGTAGGCAGGGCCCAGAAGCCGCTTTGTCTTTCAAGAAAGATGCTTATCTGAGGAGGCAGGCTTCTCCATCAGATATTCTGCGTATCAGAGAAAAGTGTGTACTTGCCTGTGTATGTAAAGATAGTTGTACTTGGATGCAACCCTAATCATTGATCCTAGTCCAGGGCTGTTCTTTGGCGTGGGTTTGTGATGGGTTTTTTTTGGGGGGGAGGTGGCCAGAAAGATCCCTGCTTTCCAATTTTTTTCCCTGTCAGAACCTTTCTTCAGAAGAAAAATGGCTTTAGGCAGAAAAAGCATTTTCCCAGATATTGTTTCCCTAAAAAAACCCCAACTTTGTGTATGTTTTTAGACTGGAAATCTCCAAACCAAAATGTTTTAAAATTTTATTTCATGAATTTTCAGTGGTACTCATGGTTTCCCTGCCTCTCACCAGTAGGATCAATGCATAGCTGAGACTGGGTCTAGACAGTCGTCTCTCCAGCACCCCAGGTATTTGGGGTTCATCTCATGCCATGATGTAGGGAACCCCACATTTTCTGTACGGAGAGGAAGCAGAGGCTCATAGAAGATGTGTCATTTAGGAACCTCGGCCTGACATCCTGACTTCAGCAAACCAGAGAAGCAGCAAGTCACTACATCCTTACCTCTGATGGAAAGGCTTGCTCTCTTTTAAGAGCTGTCATCAGAAGATCTTGTGCTCTTCTGCCTTTCTACACAGGCAAAGTTTACAGCCTGGAGATAGTCTCAATCCCTTTAAAGGAGTTTCTGACACAAGGCTGTGATCGTACGGGATTGCACCACAAGGACATTCTTCCGAGGGGCACCTCCCACTCCGTACCTTACTCTAATTAAAGCTGAAAAAGAGAGGGGTTATTTTTGAAAGGTTGTGGATCCACCAAGAAAAAGCTGTTGGAAAGGATGAACACAGTCTGAGCTCTTTGCAACATGCACCTTTAGGCAGTGTGGGGTAAAAGCTCGCATTTTTGTTGTCTAAAAGCAATAGTCATCACAGCTGATCAGAGTGAGAGGTTGCTCACAAAATTTTTATACCAAATACTGTAATTTCAGCAGGACTTATGCAGATGTTTGAGGGTTCCCCTGAATTCAAGCTTAGTCAGGCCCACTTAAACTCTAGGCTACTGAGGCTTATTTGGTTTTGTTACGTGATCCGAGATCTGAGATAGAAAAGTGCTGATATTTGTAAATGCAGAGCACTGACCTGACTCTTTCTTTCTAAGTGGGTTAATTTCAAGCTGAGAGGGATTCTCATATTTACCCAGTAGACTCTAACTATTGACATTTTTTGGGATGATATCATGAGCCTGGTAATATCTGATTTGCACTTAGATTCTCATGTAATTGGAGGATTCCAGCAGCTGCACTTTTCTAAATTTTTGGAATTTCTGTTTCCCTCCCTGGTCATGGAAAAAGTTTGCAAAACTAACCTCAGAAACAACTACTGGGGGGAGCGAGAGAGAGAGCGAGTGCAATAATTTATTATTTTCAAAAGCTCATGTTTTGGACTACGTCCTGTGAATTTTGAGCACCGAGGGTTTAGCAACACACCAGCTTTCAAAGCAAAGACAGTGTCTGTGTGTTCACGGGTAACCCACTGCTGCACGCACATCGATGTTATGGGCCTTTTGAATTCTCAGCCCACAGGGTAGGTGGGTCTGTTGCTCTCTTTGTTTTGGAGGTCTGCTCCATTAACTCACATGAAAGTAGTGTGTGCTTTTAGTTTGGGAGGTTCCTCGTTCAGTTTCTGGCTTGCCAGCCATAATGGCAGCTGTGTTACGTGCGGTTAGCTTAGCTCCATAAAGAACATGCAGACCCTGTCAGATGCACTTTGAACAAGGCAGGCCTGTGCCAAAGCCTTTATGAGCCTGGCATGCTTCATTTAGAAAACCCAAGCGCATCAGTGCAGGGAAATTGATAGTCAAAACTTTTTGTCAACATTTGGAGTTTCAGCAGGGGAAAAAAAAGGATGACAATTTCCTGTTTTTAAGCATTTCTAGAAATGCACAGTTTGGTAACTCATGAGTCCTACATTTCCCACAAAATAAACAAAAAAGGTAAAGTAATGCATTTTTTATCCCACCACTGACACCCATAACTCTGACCTGTACTGCCTGCTTCTCCTTCACTGGTAACCTCAAAATATAAACACCACACAAGCCCCTTTGAAAGAAGGTGTATAGACCTTCAAACGACACTCCAGAAATGTTACATACTACATATCTCTTTGGCTGGTTTTGGACCAGCAAGTGCAGGCAGGTGGGCAGGTAACTGTATGAAATCACTGATGAGGCTGCTTAGAGCAAGCAATGAGAATGGCGTGGCACCCAGCAGCCACCTTTACTGTTTGCAGAAGCCAAGTTAACCTTAACTCTCGCCCCACCTAGAGCAACACAGCAGCTAGCAAAGCAACCCACTGGTTTTGCATACGGGTTACTGGACCCCAAAGAATCTGATTCAATCTGCAATCCTGGCAGATGGCAATTTCAGACAGCGCTGGGCAGCTGTGGGGCCCTTGCAGGTGCTCACCAGCTCAAAGAGAGAATAAGAGTGGAGTTACTAGTTTAGTCATGACTCTGAGCACTTGTTTTTTTTTTTCTCCTCAGGAGGCTCTGTCGGTGGTGAGCGACGACCAGTCCCTCTTTGACTCCACGTACGGCGCTGCCACTCACCTCCCCAAGGCAGATATGACAGCCTCAGGGAACCCTGACTATGGCCAGCCGCACAAAATCAACCCTTTGCCTCCTCAGCAGGAGTGGATTAATCAGCCCGTTCGGGTCAATGTAAAAAGGGAATATGACCACATGAATGGATCAAGGTAAGGAATGACCCTTTCCACATCTACTGAATCTCAAATAAAAGCAAAGCACGTATCATCCTTCGTGCTCTTGTCCTGCATATCAACAAAGTCAACTCTTTGCATAGGACCATATCCCACTCCCTCCGGAATTCCTTTGTCACTCATTTTTTAATGGTCTGAGGATCTTACTCTTGCAGTTCTGCAGCGTGCATCTCTACCAGAGTCCATGAATGCTGTACAGACTGGGACATGAGACTGCCAGGACAGAGTTCATGCTGCAAATGCTGTTGTAAATTACACATTTCATCACTTAGTTCAGTATCCCACAAATGTGCCAGGGTTCAAGGAACTCCTGAAGATGGAGTCAGTCATGCAGGAATAGTTGGTGTTTGTACCAGTGCTCCCAGAGTGAAGCTAGAGAAAGCTGCAGTGGGCTGTATGGGCTTCCCTGGAGGGCACTTCTTGCATCTGTAACTAGATTCATGCTTCATCAGGGCTGAAACAACCGTATGAAACTGGAGAGCTATTTGATGGAGAAGGGAAAAAGAGGAGACTGAGGTCCTTTATGGCAATCTGTGAGGTGTAACAAAACAAAAGGTGTATAACCACATCTTCAGTGTGAATGTACGTGACCACTGGTGAAAAAGAGAGTTCAGGAGTAGATTTGAGCAGTGATGTTAACCATCTAGGGGACACTGGTTATGATGTGTCTGCGGCTTTTAGCCAAAGAGGTAGGAGGCCTGCCTGCCATCATTTGTAGTTAGAGCTGGGGGAGATGGATCATTTCCCTGTCCAATGAGAAATTCAAAGATTTGAAAAAAAAGTTATTATCACAGCTCAGATTGTCTCTTTTAAAAACATTTCTACAAGTCCAAAGCCCAGGAAAAAATTTCACCTTCTTGGAAAAAATCTTTAGTTGCTGAAATTTCAATATTTTTCAGTTTTCAGTATATTTGATAAAGAAAAGCTGTTTTAGTTTTTAACATTATGTTTTAGAGTTCGTATTAGTTTTAAATTTGACCTTAATTTCAAACTCACAAACATCTCTAACATTTGTACGATGTTAATCCAGGACAGGTAAACACTAAGGGGTTTTCTTCTTTAGGGTTAGTTTAGGGCTTCTGTAGCAGCCTATTTTCCTGGTTTCTGAGAACCTAGCAAAGTGTAGAGTTTGAAACAGAAAGCAGCCTCGCACTTTCAGACTTCTATAGCAAGATGATGGTGTTAAGGACTTCAAACAGCAGCATGTTCTTTTTCCTCATAAGTAGATTCTGATTTTACTATAAGATAAAGGTCTTTGCGTCGTTGGTCTTTGATGGTGATCATTTGTAGACTGAATTTAATCGTGCCCGATTGCACCTTAGTATCATTTCTGGACTTCATAGGAACTACATGGATGTTTGTATTAGTGTTTCCAGTCTCAGAATTGAGGCTAAAACATGGGGAAAATAGTTATTTCCTGAAAAACACCATCCCTGGATAACTGAGGCAAAAGGATGGATCTTGAGAATACCATCAGGTTGGGGTTTTTTGATAGTCACCAGGACTACCTTTGGCTGCCAAGGCTAGTCTCCTTAAGCTATCCCTAAAATCTTTGAGGACAATGCAGAGTGGGATCCTGACCGAATGAACGAGGCTTGTGCATGGTGCTGTGTAGGTCTGAGCTCTCCATCCCGCAGAGGTGAACCAGTCATGAGAACGGAGGTGGCAGAACCAGCTTCACGTATGGCACAGGCAACACGCTCCCACGATCATGTGAGGAAGCCCTTTGTAGCCCTGCATCAGTTGCTCACGCCCATAGTGTCAGACTGACACCAAGAGAGCATTTCCTCCCATTATGCTACTTGTCTGACTCACTCCAGCAAATTTTGGAGGGCCAAGGGAACAAGTCGTCCTGTCACATCTGCTCAGCTACCACAGGCAGCATGTATTTGTGCTTTTCAGAGCCTGTAAGCACACGTTCTGTATAGATTCTGCGCGTGTGTGTACTTGCATGTCCAAAAGTCTATGTGACGTTCTCATGGTATGTCTATTGCATGTACTTGGGAATGAAATGTATTGAGCTGTCCTTCCGTTGTGATCTTTGTGTTACAATTTCCTCATCTGCTCAGAAAAAAAGGGAAATAATACTGCTTTGACAAACTGATTCATTACCAACTGTAAGTGCTCTGATACCCATGGAGAAAGGCCCTCCAGAAGTGTGTTTATTCTGGGCAAGGAGGAAATCCTTCTTTATGGTCTTGCTCAAGACTACAAGATTCTTAGGCAGAAACTAAGTGTCCTCAGTCCCTCTAAAAGAGGGGTAACAACTTCCCAACCTGTTAGAAAAAGAGAAAAGACTGTTTTGAATGCCAGAACTAAGACTAAAGTAGCTTCCAGCCTGTCTTTTGATAACTTGTTAGCACAAGAGCTGTGATCCACCCCAGAAAGGAGAACATTCATCTGACTTATCCAACCTCTCCTCCTATTCATGGCTAAAAATTTGCCCTTTCCCCCCATGTCCATCTCAGTTCATTGTTAGGGGTTGGACCACTGAAGTTCCTCGTTCCTCTGCCCATCAGCTGCCTGGCAAAACCCACACGCCGTCTGAGTGGCAAACGCCAATCTCAATACAAGTTAACTTGAACTGCGGGCTGAATAACAAAACCTATCCCCCCTCCCTCTCTCTGCCTCTCCTTCCCTCTCTTGTTTTTCAAGCACACTCTCTTACTGGGTTCCAGCTGCCTCATTAGAGGGAGCAGCCTTTATTCTGTGCTTCACCTGTACTTGAAGCGTTTTCTGCTTGTTGAGAGGAGGGTTTATGTACTCTAGGGAGTGATAAAGCTGTAGGAAACCTGACAGTGGAGGGAGCTGGGTGACGGTAAGGGACAGTGTCCAGCTTTTCTTCTTTTTCTTAGCAACCAGAAGCAGGCCTGACTGCTGCGAGGTATAGCGTGATGAGTTGGTGTGGTCCTCAGCAGGGTGGGAGAAGGGGTCTTTGAAGAACCTCTCCAAGCCTGTTTTTTGCAGTGCCGTCCCTCCAAGTGCAAAACAACATGGAAACACTGACCAGCTTTCGACCCCGTGTCGGATTTTCCTGATTTACTCCCAAACTGGAGAGAATTTCCCAGATAACTGTGTACTAACTGTGCATAGGGGATATTCAAGCAGTGGCAGGGATCTATGTTTTAGGGGAGAGGGTGGGATTTCTGTATTATTGCAAGATTCAGAAGTGGAAATTTTGTGGAAGTTTATAGTGTTATCAGATTTGGATGCAAAATATGGCCTCAAAATCTGTCCTTGCCCTCACAGACAGCTGCTTGCTCAGAACGAACCCCAGTGCTACACTTGTGTTTCACAGGGATTAATGTCCAAACACATGGCAGTTCAAATCCAACATAAAAAAATTAAAATCTTTGTGCTTCTTACACCCTCTTAGGCATCGGGAAAGGGAAGTGGTCTTGTATTTGTAGCACTGGCCTGTTGCACACAAAAAATAGAAGTCCAGCTTTTCCATGGGTTTACTGCAAGTTGCTCTGTATATCGTTCGTCTCTCTTTGCATCCCTGTGGAGACTGGCAGCGTGACTTGCAATCTTTGTTCTTTGCGGGGTTTGTGTCTTCTGTTTATTTCCTTTATAGCCCATTCAGGGAAAGATCTGTCTCCTACAATGTGCTTGTACAGTTCCCAACACACGAGGCTTGGATTTCTGTTGGGACCTTTAGATGCTTTTGTGATATAAACACAATAATTTATATTTATTAAAAAAAAACCCAAACAAGCAAGCAAACAAAACTTTCACATTTTAAATTCAAATGAGTAAAGGAGGAGGATTATTTAAAAAATGCTACGTAAAGTTTGACCCAATTTACAGTCTATTTTAATAAAAAATTTTTCTTTATATTTTACATAAATTCCAAATGCAGAGTGAAACAAACAACAGACGTTCTAAATTTTGACTGTATTTACTGAGCTACTAGAGATCCGCATTTGTAGCTAAACTCAGAGTGATTTTTAAAAAGACATTACAAAATTTATATGATCTTCAAATGTGAAAGTATATTCTAATGTGCTGGATGTGTGCATAGATGCAGGCAAACTTCACTGTGTAATTCCAATTGATGTTACGAACTTTGTTTATCTAAAATAGTGAAGTCAGTGCTTTAAAAATGCTTTGGAGGCATTCTCTTGCTTCAGAATATTAAAATAATGCTAAGGTTTGGGGATTTCAGAACATTTTTATGCCGCAGTAATTTTCTCAAAACAAAACAAAGGGACCATCTATAATGTATATAAGAATAAAAATCCCCTTTAAGTAGCGTGTGAGCCCTCTAGTGGGACCTGCTGTGTTGTTCCAGTCCCCAGCCAGAGCAGCAGACTGTGCAATTACCTCCTGGTCGCATTTACCTGTATGAGATAAAGACGATTCTTCCAGTCCCTGCTGAGCCTCTGTGCTTTCCTCATGCAGTTTGAGTTTTGTAACCTGGATGTCTTTTTCCATCCTTTTTACAGCTGTCCCTTTTTTCTGCAGTCTTTTTCAGCATGAACCTCCTCCCGAGCCATTCCTGAGAGCAGGATGAGAGGCAGGGTTAAAGTGCAGTTAGATGCAAGTTTTGAGGAGCTGTGATTCAGCTCCGATAGCTCTGATCCCTGCCCATAAGAGGGAACCACAAGTACGTCTGTTCTTAATTCCTTCACTGAACAAAAAAAAAACCCTAAAGTCTAATTTCAACTGTAAAGATTAAAGCTGAGATGACCAAATGGGGACTAACAGCAAAAAGCGACAAATTCATAATGAAAAAAAGATGGGAAGAGAGGAGGAATGAAAGGATAGGAAGAAAGGGATAAGAAAGAAGGAGGAAATAGCCCACTGACCACAGCTGAGTCAGGTTCAGAAATCACTGAAATCCCTTATTTTGCTCTTTCGAATGAAAGCCAAAGGTGATTCCTAGACAGAGGCCCTGGGACAGTAAATGCTTTATTTTCAGGTATCTGGAACAGAGGCTGAAGCTGTACAGAGGACTTATTAGTCAATGCCAGGCTAGCTGCTTGTCCATTTTGGCCAGTCTAGCATAAACTTTCCCAAAACACCAAGCTCTTGGCATCCCCAGAGACTGTTACTGGAGCTGCTGGAACGAAGAGTCTTTGGACGGACAGTGGGAATGAGAACTGCTTCATATTCCTTGGACTCTGTCACTGCCACAGTGAATATACTTAAGAGATCTTGTGAAAGCAGCCTATATCCACTTACCTTAGTAGATCTACAACATTTTCTGCCCAGAACCTGAGCATGTCCTGCATGTACAGTCACTTGAAAGTCTGAAGTCTCTGTGAAAAGTCAGGGATTAATCTGGCATCTGAAATCCCCTCGCACAAACCATTTCAAATAATGAGGAAATTTTTATATAAATCTAAGTCTGCTTGTGGGTAATGCATGAACTAAGAAAGGAGCTATATTCAATGAATACACTATTCATGGCTCACAGCTCCCTGTTCTCATTCGATACTGGAGTTGTTCCCTGCACTGAATTCTTCTTTGTGTTGCCCACAGCTAGACCTACCTTCTGCTGGGATACTGTTAAATCCCTCATCTTAGGCTGGGGCAGTACAGTAATGGATGTCCGGGAGCTGCTAAGATTATTTGGTCTGGTGGTGCTGTCTCATTTCCCAATAAACGGCTCCGTTTGGATCTGGTAGGAAATGATGGATTACACAGGACACAAAAGTAAGGATCTTCCTGCTTGCTGTCATTCAAGATTTAATGGCATTTTTCTTAAGGGAACGGCAGTTCAATCTCCTGCCCAGTTAAGTTTTGGCAATGCTATTCCCAGTTACGTCTGTCCCTCTGCTATCAGATTTCCACTGGGGTTAGCTCTGGATCCAACCATCCTGAAAACTTCCTCAGAGGGAAGAGAGGCCACGCGAACACAACCCTGTCAGGTACATGGAGCACTTTTAACGTCCTGCAGGATTAACAGAGTGGCTTCTCTTTCCACAGTGGTAAATCAGCGGTTGGTGAGGGCACCTCACTCCCTTAAACTTCTTTTCGGATCTGTCTCTGATACCTGGTTGTCCTTGGGCTGCTGAGACATATGGAGCAAGGCACAGGATAGGCAGGGCTCTAGCTGCCAAGCCAAGAGTCTGCAAAGTGAAAAATCATCACAAAACCACCGAGGAGCTATCTTACAGTGTTGGTGTTATTTTTTGCTACTTTGCTGTATCGGTCATGTGAATGTGCATGATACTTTGCAGAGAGAGTAGAGACAGCCAAGAACCCTCTGGTCTTTTCATGTGTGTCATTTCATGCCAGTAAAAAGCATGCAGATAAGCTTTTTAGAAGATGTTATTATCTGAGAGTCTGGCTATAACCTATAGTTCTGGATGAGTATTATGTACATAACTGTTTGATCACAAATAGTTTGTATCTCAACTGTGGGGGTTATTTTCTGGAGAGATTTAACTACAGAGCAGGGGGGTGAGAATGAATGAACCCCTTAGAAGGACCTTAGGCCGCAGGTAGTTGTGCCAACTCTGCTGCCACCTGGGAGGTGCTGACTGCAGAGAACCTGAAGAAAATTTTACTGTTGGCTGTGAAGAAGGGAAAACTTCATCCCAAAGGCAGGTGGGAATCCATACGTCCTCACTGCACGGGGGGTGTGTGTGTTCGGGTCTGTCCCACCAGCTGGGCTGCCTCCACCATTTAAAGTCAGCAGCTGGTCTCCAGGCAGGGCAGGCGAGGAGACCAGTCACCTCCCGGGGACGGTCAGCACTGAACAGACGTTGTCACCTTGAAGCATGGATGTTCTCGCCATTTCACCGAGTCTCCTCAGGACAGCCTGTACCTCAGGAAAGAATAAGGTCCTTTGTGCTGCTTCAGGGCTTTTTCTCTGCCAGTACAGGCAGCATTTAACACCTGACATGGAGTATTTCAACAGAAAGTTAGAAATGATCACATTCCCTGTGAAAACCCTGGTGTCCCTGCAGTTGCTCAGACTCTCCTCTGACTGCCACGGGGACATTAAACCTTCAGCAGTTTGCCTCTCTGAAGGCGGATTTTGGTTCCCTGCCTGGAAAAACAGTAGGCGAAATAGTAAAACCTTAAATTCAAACATGTGTAAGTTATACATCTTATTTCCATTTTCAAGCAACATTCCCTCAGCAAGACATGAGGAAAAAATTACCATCTGCCTTAGAATATCTCGGTGGAGCATTTATCTCCCCGCCATGATAACTGAATTTCAGTAATTTCTCCCTCCCCCCCCCCCCATTCAGATTAAGAAACAAATTTGTTTAGTGTCCAAACTTGGAAGTCTTGCCAGCTGAACTCAGAGGGTGGGATTTGGTGCACTGTCATAGCTCTTACCCTTCGGCGGATGGTTTCCTCCCGAGCCACTTTGCTTCTGGCAGGGAAGGAGAACGGCTGTGCGATGAAAGCAGCGGGCTAAACTGCACTGGAGATGGGCTCTGGGAGCGATCTGCATGGAGGTTGCACACCAATGCACCCTTGTAAAGGTGAGGGCAAGAACTCTGCCCTTCCCTGGCGCATTCTTCAGGGCTGGGATGTGCCATGGGCCTGTGGCAGGCTCTGGACTGGTATTTTAAGTGACCTCTAGAGCTAGAAGCATGAGTTACTACTGCAGCTGGAGAAAAACAAAATCAGTGCTCCCTATCTGTGGTTTGGAGGCTCGTGATTCTCCCAGAGCAGGCCAGGGAAAGCCTATTGCTTGCCAAGGGTCTGCATGTAGTCCTGGTCTTAGCACAGTGCCACCTGAGTTGCTAAACGTTCCCTCCTCATCACTCCATCACCTCAGAAGTAAAAGTGGCGCCAAAGCCTTTTTCACACACAGTTTCTGTGGTCTGAAGTTCTTGACTCACACCTAAGGCACCTAAGATCTCTAGATTTCCTATCCAAGCAGTAGACAAGCCTGGGACTGTTTCACTGTTAAGAACAGACAAAATCAGTTACACTCAGCCCTGCATAAATAAGACTCTTTAGATACCGGGCTAATATTGTGGTATTCTCCTGTGACTGTCCTGTCATTTTGGCACAGGGATTTTGTGTTCTTTGTTAATGAAATGGAGGGGGACATATCTGTATTTCTGATTTTCTCTGCAGAAATGCCTTAGGTCATGAGTTGGGAATTGCAGCCTTTCTGTCAATTGCTGGTTACAGATACAAATTCCGCTATAACAGAAAGGCGGTGTGCAGAGTTTTTAATGCAATCCAAGAGTGAAATGGTCCAACAAAGTTTCCTAGGAGCATCAGCTGTATCTGAAGGACTGTTAAAATACAGCTGAGCAATAAACGATGCGGGGGAGGCAGGGGATGTAACTAATAGACAGACCAATGTGATATGCACTTGCTTTTTATCTGGTTCATGAGTTTTGATATCTCAGAGGTATTGAATGTGACCTTACAGCTACCATTGCCTTTGTCTGAAAGTCACTCTTCTTTGCACCTCCGACTCTCTTTCCTCCAACTGGTTTCATAATCAGAGCTCCCCTCCATGAGACTTGTGATTCATAGATCACCTCATGACATGCATGTGACAGGCCAGGAATGGCTTCTCCCACATGTAACGAAATTCCCCTTGACATTTCACCTTTGGGATACTTGCCATTTCTGTAACCCAAACCTCCTTCTGCTACAGCAGGGATGAAAGGCGCGTAATAACGACAAGTCATCTGTTTCCTTTCGTATTTCAGGGAGTCCCCCGTAGACTGTAGTGTGAACAAATGCAGCAAACTCGTCGGAGCAGGGACAGAGTCCAACCCAATGAGTTACAGCACCTACATGGATGAGAAGAACGGGCCTCCTCCCAACATGACCACCAATGAGAGGAGAGTCATTGTCCCAGCAGGTACCACCACCATCAAACTCTTTGTGTCATATTTCCTTGCACTGTCTTAAATACCTGGCTGAACAGATAAGGCTTGTTTATTCCCTCCCTGAGGAATTCTTCTTACAAACCATGTAAAAAGTAAGGAAAGTATCAGAGTTTTTGGCTAGTGGAAATTTCCTGTGTGCCAGTATATGTTCTACCTCGAATCAAAATAAGTGGATTATTAGTGCTGCTTTTTTTTTTTTTCTTTTTTCCCTGGAATGAAGTGTTGTTTTGGTGTGTTGAACCAAATCCATCTCCTGTAATGTGTTAGTGGAGAATCTGCAGTGTTTCCTGGGACATGCATGGTGTGATCAAAGAGCGCAAGTTCATAGGCAAGAATAAGCATGAAGTGGACCCAAATTATAATTCTCTTGATGCTCTGCAGGGCCCAGATGCACTTTCATGTCATATTGATTCAAAATGAGCTATTTTGTTTTCATTTTTTTGTTAGAAGTAGAAAACCAGAAAAATTATATTTTGCAGGAACTACATTATCCTTCCAAAAGTTGTTACACAGAAACATTCCTGTCCAGTTCTCTGTTTGTATTTGCTATCCACATCTGCTGTCTGAAATTGGCAGGATGCATTAGATGCATTTGGATAGTCAAGGATGAGAGCTGCTGTGGCAGGCAACCGGTGAAGTCTGAACCTGGAACGAGAGGGAGTCTTTTCCCTGCAAAGTTTATAAACACCATAGATATAAACAGGCTAGCCCAGGAACTTTCCAGCAAGGGGGATATTATGAGCCAAGTCCTGGCCCAATTTACGTATCGAAACTTCCACTGATTTCAAGGGGTGCAGCTTTTCACCCAGTGTTGTGAGGGTTTCACCAAGGGTTGTAGCTGATTCAAGCAGACGAACTGTTGGCAGAAAGAAATGTACTCGTGGAATTTAGCTCTGTTTTCTGATCACGGCTTGACCACGAACAGATGACAATTCCCAAGCATTTGTTTGCCATTTAGGATGAAAAACTTGAACTGAATGTAGTGAAGGGAAGCCAATAAAAGATTGACAGCATCTCAAAGTACCGTTTAAGCCCTTGTTAGGATCTGCTTAGAGAGACTGGCTAACCTGATTGGTGACAGGATCAGACACATTTTCAGCCTTAACATTGCCTAGAAAGGTGTTAGCTGATACCAGCTAGTCATTATAAGGGATGTCAAAGGTAGTCAAGAGGGGAAATTTATCCTGCTCTTCACCATGCTATTTATGCATATTTAAAAAGACCAAGGGTGGGCTAAAGTTTAGCGTTGTTGAAATCCGGGCAATGACTTTCAGTGCCCTCAGTGGAAGAGAAGGTTTAAAATCTCCTCTTTGAAGGAAAGGGAAAAAAAAGGCACTTTTGCCCCTCATGAGCATCCACAAATCAAAACCTTGAGATACTTGTGAAATAGCAGTGATTTACCAGACTTTGGAAGACAATAATGAACATCATCCCAGATCTCTGGCTGCAGGATATGAAGCCAAATTCATCCAAGAAAGGCATTTGGAAATTTTAATATAATCCAGAGTAAAGATTTATAGCGCCTTAGGGTGAAGATAGGCAAGAATAATGTCACATTAGGCTTGCAATAGTAATAATAACGAACTCTAAGCCATGTTTCAAGAAGAGAGATTTTCAGATCAATGTCCTTTGCAGTGATAAATAGGCTGAACAAATATCTGAAATTCAAAAGTGTTTGTTTAAAGGGAGACCACAAATTCACTATGCCCTCTAAATGTTGGGGTTTCTCTCAAAACTCAAGACAAATCAGTCTTTGAATTCAATAAAAAAGAAACCTTCCTTGAATACTTGCATTGTAAAAATTGCAGTCTTTTGCCAGTGCTTATACATAAAGGAAACCTAAAGGAAAGCCGTCTTTAGCAGACTTGCAAAGATATGGAAGTGTAAGTTCCATGTTTAGAATTCAACTTGAAGCAACCCTGGATTACTAGAAATTCAGTGAGGAAATGTCACGATTATAATTTCAATATTCCTTGGTCCTTTCATGCTGTTATTCTGGAACTCAGGGGCCCAGGAATGCACCGGGTATAGCCACTACCTGACCTTTTGAGTCAAGGGATGCCTGCAGCCCAAGCACACACAGTTTACAATCCTGGACCAAGGCATTATTTTATACACTATAAAATTGTGTGGCAGAGGCATTTCTTGTCCCTCCCCAAAGCATAACCTACCAGCTCTGTGATGGCTACACGTTTCTGATGCATTTTCTCAACTGCCTCAGGACCTGAGGTGTTTGAGGTTTGTCTCGAGGGAATGGGCCAGCTGTGATGGATACATCAAACATCTCCAAAGTTTAAGCTTGACTTTGCAGTCCTCGCCAGCTGCAATGGAACATGAATTTGCAGCTTAAATTTTGAAATGGGATACATGGGGAGAAGCAGCACAGGAAACATCTGAAAATGCAGATATGCTCTGAAAATGACTCTGTAAAAATGGTATCGTGGCACAAATTCTTGCTGGGGCTTTCTGAGCTAATGCTCTTTTTGAAACTCGAAGGATGATTTCTTTTTTTAACTCCTGATGCAGCAAACCATCACCATGGGGTCTGAAACTCCAGCCGGGTTCAATCTCTCTCTTACGTCACCGCCAGTAATAAAGATTCCACAGCTGGAGCTTTGCTGACAGTTGATAATGATGCATGAGACAGTATAAAATCCACATTGCCCTCCAATAGCTGTATTGGTTTTACAGGGCTAGCAGAGGTAGAGTTGTGTTCTTGTCAGCGGGGTGAACAAATGTGACTCAGAGATACATGGCAAGCTCTTCTGTTTAAGCAATAATATTTTTTTTCAGAGTCCCTTTGCTGACCATAAATATCGCCATCCTCAGACTTTAAAATGCCATCTGTTGGGACTTTGTAATGTGCTTGCGAAGGATGGTGTGACTTATACAGCACTGATGTCATTCTGTAGCATTGCAGAACCGAAGCTGTGACAAAGGGATGAGTTTGCTTTGGGAAGCTTTTTAGCAGAGGGAGAAAAGCCACAGTTAAATGGCATTAATATTGTTCCCAAGCATAGGTGTAAGATTCAGGCAGGTGGGGGACAGTCAAGAGAACTTACCCTGCCAGAGGCTCAGTGTGATCAGTTTATGCGCCTTGAGTCTTGTTATAGCGCAGTACTTGTTCATCTTGGCAAAATGCATTGGAATGAGTAAATTACATACATTTGGTTGTGGAAACAATGGTTAATGCTTTGACTGGGCTACAGTGAGTGCTAGAGGCTTGAGGCTTGTGTATAGTGTTACCGTCCTTTGTGCTTTCCTGCCAGATCCCACCCTATGGACCCAGGAACACGTGCGCCAGTGGCTAGAATGGGCTATAAAGGAGTATGGATTAATGGAGATTGACACCACCATCTTCCAGAATATGGATGGCAAGGAGCTCTGCAAAATGAACAAGGACGACTTCCTCCGAACCACCTCCCTCTACAACACAGAAGTTCTGTTGTCTCACCTCAGTTACCTCAGGGAAAGTAAGTATTGCCCTGACTCATCCCAGCCCTAGTGTGACATGCTGATAGGGTAAGCTACCATGAGTATTGAACTTCTAGGGCTCTTCTTGCAGGATAAATAGCAGCAAAGATGATGGGAAAAGAACAGATAAAGGCAAGCAGAGAGAGCAAACGAGGAAGAGAGGAATAAGAAGCAGGTTGGAAAGTTAATTTTAACTTAGATGGATTTAATGGTGCTATCAGGGAGGTGAAGAACTGAGCAGGACTCTTAAGAAGATTAGATAGTCTTACAGATAATAAAAACATCTGTGGCTATAAGATAAAAATACATAAGTTTGCTGTGGAGATTAAACCAAACATTAACTGATGGGTCACAGGCAAATATTCCGTAACTTTGCAGTTAGAGGGCTGTGCACTTTCCCCCAAGGCTTCTGGTAAAGACTACTTCAGAATAGGACCCACAACTGGCCAGAGTTGGAGATTTTCAGTGTTCCTGGAGGCCCAGATTTGTTGGAAAAAGGCAAAAATTCAAGAGCAGTTCTTCAAAAGTAAGTGTGCTGAAGCAGACATCGTGCAAGTGACCTAGTACTCAGAGAACAAGTTTTGCTGAACCTCTTTATTACTACTCTCTGTCCCACACTAGAGAGTGTGATGGATCCAATACTCCTTTTTGCTCTATTAAGCCCCTAAGACAGAAGCTGTGAGCAGTCTTCTGAGCTATTTTTGGAAAAACGTAGCACAGCAGCCCAAGCCTTATGGTTAGCACACACTCTTAAGGCTGGGAGTCTTAAATCCAGACCTTTCTAAGACTTTTTGAGCAACCATGAGCATGTCCATAGCTTCTGAATGTCTCTTCTTCATCTATAAAATGGAGGTAGAAGCATTTTGTTGCTTCACAAAGGATAATTGTGTTATGATGAGGCCAGAGAACTTGAGCTAAATCCCACATGCTCCAATATTTTTTCAAGTGAAACAGTTTTTATAGGAGTGCAATTATTTGAGGACTGAAAAATCAGAAGAAGGTGCCATAAAGCAAGGTGGGGGGGCAGGGAGAGAAAGAAAGAAGTATATTTTCTCCACTGGGACAGCAAATTATGATGTAAAGGCAGCTGAAGATGTCTCCATCTGGCCATTGCAATAAAGCAGCGAGACCGCATTTATTTAGGGTGTTTCTTCAAAGCTGTTCAGCGCTGGTCCCTCCCTGCCTCTGCTAAAAGCAGTGGGAGTTTTACAGATTACAGTAGGACAAGAGTTAGATCACAGATGGGTGCCTCTGTAAGCCCCACCTTTATTTTGTTTGAGAAGTCGAGCCAAAGAAATGATTCACAACAAATAACTGAATTGTTAGATTTGAGCAGATTTTGTCCCTTGCGACGTTACAATAAAATAATTTCTCATCCAAAATAATTTGCGAATTTCATCCTGTTTCATCAGCAGAGAGCTGCTGTTCCACAGAGCATTTCGAGATTATTGCAGACGCAGAATAGCTTCATAACCAAGGTTTGCATACAGAATTACATACTCTTACGGGAAATCGTAAGGCAGTTTTGTGAAGCCAGCGTTGCTTTGGCCAAACCTGCTGACTTTGGCTGGGCAAATCAGACGCTTTGTAACCGGAAATGTTTTTAAATTCCCACAAGATAAATACTCAAGTGAGACACTTATTTTTGAATTGTCTCATTGATAAGACTTGAGAATTGACAGAAGGAGACGAAGAAGGAGTTGTATGTTTTTTCAATCAAAGAACCAGGCTGAATTTGAAAAGGTTGGCAGAAGAGTTGAATTCTTCTGTTACTTCAGCTCCAGACAGCATCTTCAGGGACAGTCTCAAGTGTTAAGGATCCCATTACTTGGGGTGTTCAGAGAGAGTATCAGGGGAATTGTATTCTTGCTCTCATGGCATGAGCCTGAAGACCCGGATTCAATTGCCACCTTTACTGTTTGCTGCTCTCCATTTGTTCCGGAGCAAATTCCTGATTGATCCTACCTACCTTTAGATACCTGGAGTCCCTACATTAGGACTCTGGTCACACTGGTCTCCATTTATAGAAAAGAAGCAACAGGGCATGTTGAAATTCAGGACAGCAGTCCACTAGTTCACACATCGCCTTTAAATGCCTGAAATTAGGAGGGGTAAACCTTTGCCTCAGCTCCTCTGTGCTTCAGTTTTACTTTCTGTAAAATGGAGGTAGTGATGCTGCCTGCTTAGTGCTCCTGTTGGACTTGTCTGTTGGGATGGCAAATCTGTGGAACAGGGATTGTGGCCCACGTCTCTCAAGACCCAGCACAATGGAGTCCTAATGCAGTTGCAACATTAAAGCGCTGCCGCCATGCGTGCTGAATAATAATCATAAAAATGTAATGTTCTGCCAGGGGAATGCCTACAATTACTTCTATGCTATTAAGCTATCGCAAAACCCAAGCAACTTTGCTGGATTCAGGCAAATTAGTTATTCCAATTTTACATGGATGCATACAAAAGCAGAATTTAATCCTGGTCCATCCCCAGCTTTTATATTTATAAATTTCTCTCTGTTCAGCCCCTTGGGCTGTTCTAAGACGTCATGCGAGTGCTGTCCTTATTAAAGCAAGCTCCTGTCTGAGTGGAGGTCGGGCAGCCTCTGAAGAGCATTCCTTTCCGTGCAGCTGTTCCTAGCGCTGCCTAATGACAGTCTGGTTTCTGGATTGCTGGTTAACTCCCTCACGGAGTAACGCCTTCGAAAGGAGCTTATTGTTTTTCCAGACTGATTTCCAGCGGATGTGTAGTGCCGAGCCTCTGAGCTCAGTGCCATGGGGAGATGGTCTTTTTTCACAAATTTTCCCCTTTTGTAAGGTTGTTGTTTCAGAGACATCCAGCTCTGTTCCTGTGTAGGGTGGAGAATACGTGATGGCAAGAAAACACAGGAGAACTTTGGGGAATCTATAGATCTATAGGCTCCATTACATCTGCCCAGGCTCTCTCTTGAAAGGTGTTTGTCCTCTCAGGATGTTAAACTGGATATGTGATGACTAGTGAATCCTCAACTTTTGCGTTTGTTTTCCAAGAAACACAGCTGATCTGAACTTTCTGAGCCTGTTGGCTAGCTAGGCAAGGAGGCCCTCTGAAAATCACCTTCCTCAGAAGGTTTTCAATATTTTACACTCCTGACCAGGGTGAAAGCATTCTTAAAACTGCCTATGAAGTATGTTATTTTGGCACATCTGAGTCCAGATTTTAAAAATGAACCTGTAATATCTGCAAGACCTCAACGGAAGTTCAATCTTAGTTTTGGAGGTAGAAGCTTCAGGTGAGCTATTTAATATAGTCAAGACTAAACCAAACTCACAGCACCTTCGTCTTCAGGCAAAATGTAGCTCTGGATCAGAATCGGGCAGTTGTTTCCTGTTTCCATAACCTATTGAAGCAGTCAGGAATTTAGACATCTCTGATTTTTAGGGGATTTCAGACTTGCAGAACCCAGTTTTCTGCAGCACACACTATCATTTGGAGTCTCCAGTAGTTTTTCCATGGAACTTACTGTTGTTCCCCCGAAAAAATTACCTTTCTTTAAGTGTTACTTCCAGTTTCCCTTCTGAAGTTGTGAATTCATGCCTTGACCTTTTCTTCTTGTTCATCCCCCTGCACCTTCGGACTCCAGACTGACTGACTGCTGTGCCGGTATCTTTTTTCAAACACAGTCTGCCTGGTGAATCTTCTCCAGTCAGCCAGTGGGCAGTGGGAAGGCAGATTTGAATGTTTTCATGCTAAGTTTGGGATGAACATCAAAAGAAGCCTGAACTGTCACCTCCCATCCTTTTCCTTTCTAGTTATGGGGGGTCGGTTGTGTGTGGTGTGTACAAACGAAAAGAGCCTGAAGGGGAAAGAATGAGACTGTGGTGAGAAGCAGAAGCAGAAAACTGCTTTGTGGTTTCAAGCTATATATTAGTGCCAAACAAAACTATACTGCTAAATGCAGCAGAACCCTGACTCTACCAGGAGATGTGGAGGGAAGGCCACAAGGCCTTCAGTAGGTGAGGACAAAAAAGACTTCCAGGTTAAATAGCCTTCAAGATTGTGAAACCAAGAGGTTCCTGCATCTCGGAGGGATGAACTGCCTTGTGAAAAGGAAGGCTTTAAAGGGAAAAACCTCTCCTGCTGTGTTTTTCAGTCCGTCTTCCTCTTTAATGCAAGGGAAATAAAAGAAGAAAGGAAAAGGTGGAGGGAACCCTAAGATAACATGTTTAATAGTAATTGCAAGAGAATAGCCCTGCGCTTTATTAATAATACCAGTGTTTCCAGAAAGAGCTGATTTAATCTAAGGTGTCACTGACCCAGTGAGGGGTGGGGGGAATAAGAACAACACAAAAATTCATCGCAGCCAAAGTTTTGCCCAAGAATAAGGGAGGGAGCAGCCTGGCCTCTGTCTGTCTGTCTGCTGCTCTCTGTCCTGATCTGTGTCTCCGGCTTTCTCTCTTTTCCTCCTTCATTGAAAACCCTTAATAGGAAACACATTTCCTTTTTCTGTGGTGTTCCCACCAGAAACCTCAGACTGTCGGGCAAAGGTGAGAACTTTTAGCAATTAAACTGGGGGAGGAGCCGCCCCTTTCCAGTGGCTTGGACTGCATTTTTTAGCGTAAAGTAGCTGTAGGTTGATCATACAGGCTTGTTCGGTGCCATTCATCACCCCACCCCCACCTCCTCGGCCAGTCAGCACAACCAGGCATTTGCAGCCTATTTAGTCATAGAAAACTGTGTTTCTGAATTCCCCGGCACTTCCCTGTCTGGCGGGGGCAAGCTGGGCTGGGCGTTGCATTCAGGATCTACTTCAAATAACCTGACAAGGAGAGAGTGGTGGACAGGAGTTTCCCCACAGATATTCAAGAAAGCCAGAAACCATCTGGTGAAAACATGAGTTAGGTGGACAAAGCTGTTGCAATTCCTCCTGCAGCGGCAAAAGACCAGCCAATCTCTCAAAATATTTAAGCCAATTACTTTGGCTATCGGCAACTTTCACAGTCAAGGGACCCTTTGGATCCTTTTGAACTCTTTACCTCTGAGTTTACCATGTTATCCATCCTGGTCTTTTGAAACATACCCTGTCTTGCAGCATCTGGTAGAATCCATCCTCCACTCCCTGTGAGCTGGCTTTGTTTTCCAACACCTTCTACCTCTGTGTACATGCTGGCTTGTGCAAGGCTTTGGCTTTGTTTGCATTTGGGGAAGAAAAGAAATCCATAGGAACACAGGGCCAATAAGATGCAGCACCTGCAATGGCTATTACTTCTGGCACTGAACTGCCTAATCCTCAGCTCTCACGGGAAAGCGAGACATACTGTGAGTACTACGGAGGGGCAAGTGAGGTCAGTGTTATTTGGGATCATGTGGATTAGAGGAATGTGGAGACTGCAAGGCTTAATCACAAGATCCTAATCAGTTAGTATTAGAGTACCTGCAAAAGAGGTATTCTTAGCCCTGCCAAAGAATCTGGGGATGCTCAGGGGCAGCGTAGCATATACAGAAATCTATACTGTTTGCTTAGGACCAAGTACCTTAAATGGGACAGAATCTCACTGACTAGAGGGCTGTGTAGAGATGAAGAGCAGACAGTGTCTGTTAAAGCACTTCTCATCTCCACCCACCCATGGCAGGGTTGGTGCCCTGCTCCAGTTCACATCATCAGGCCCTACAAAGAAGGGACCTCTGCCTTGTTAGGAACGTCAGTGCCTGATGCAGTCGAAACTTTTCAAAGAGCTGTAGGAAAGGTGAGCCTCAAAGATTATGTAGAGTAAACACATATAACTAGACAACCATGAAATGTGTATTACATGCTGGCTTCCAAGAGCTCACAGGGCCTCTTCCTCCATTTCCAGAAAGAGTTTGCAGGAGAACCAAAGTAAAATGCTTAGAAAGGAACAATTCCATCATAGACTGTGCAAAACAAAGACCCTTCCAGTGGGTTCTTTTTTGTGCTCCTCTGGAATAGTTTTGTTTCAAGTGGGGCTGGATGGAAAGGCCGCTCTGAACCCAGAAAGCTACTTCAAAATTCCACAAAGCATGGGAGATGCTGGAATATCAGTGAGATTTTTGCAGCTGTTGGCCCAAAACCAAGCATGTGACACTCTAAAAATGTTCAGATCCTGACAGTGCAATTCATGTCCCTTCTACTGTGTGTTCCTCAAACAGGAAATTTCTCTATCGCAGCTAGACAGAGAAAAGCTTCTTCCTTATCCTGTAATACAATCTGTGCCGTAGTAATTTCTAGAGGCTCTGCTGTGGTAGATATTGTACCTGTATAAATGAACTATACAATCTAACCCCTTTATATCAGTTTTCAATGGAGGACATCAAGGTTCTCAGTGAAGGAGGCAAATGTCTGTATTTTGGTTTGCCAGTGGAGAAAGTAACACGTGTGACCTACAGCTACCAAGCTTTTAAAAGAATTTCATATCCATCATAGGAAATGTGCCTAATTGTCCGAAAAATTTGGTTTTTAGATCCTAGTGACAGCATTTTCTACCTGCCTGCATTGTTCCCCACTGGCAGAGCGCATTCAAGCTGCAATAACTCCTTTTCTTTTCATTATAGGTAGCTCACTGCTGGTCTACAATACTCCATCCCACACAGAAGCTTCCTCACGTCTCGCCACCAAAGAAGGTCAGTCTTTTGTCGTGTCTTCCCGTGCTCTTATGATGTTTTTGATTGGGTTAAAACTAGTCCTTTTATATAATATCCTCGGCATGAAAATGTTCTGATCTGCTATGCACACACAGCATGGTTAAAATAGAACAATTCACAATTTGCAGCCCCATCCATGCTGAAAATCACATCTCCGCTAGTCCAGCCAACATTGGGGCAGAAAATGTATATCTGTCATTTTCACACTTGTATATTACTGAGTTGATGAACTGATGGCATATTTTCTGTTCTTTATGGGAAACAGTTTGAAATCTCAGATATACAGCAAGGACTGAGACACCGTTTCTCTCAGTGTGAGTTCATAGTTGAAAGGATAAAATTTTCTCACAATAAATTCCATTGCTGAATAAAGGCCACTCAGGTCTTCCAAAGCCATTCATGAATCTGTCAGCTAGTTTCAACCAGCAAGGAAGACCAAGCGTATCTTTTTGACACTTTCATTTTGGAACATTTTCATTTTCTTTTTCAAATAACCCCAAATTTTTAATCTATTAGAAATTTCGATTATGTAGATAGAGCTTAGATACCTTGAAGTTTAAAAGTTAATAACACATTTGGGGCTCCTTCAGGCTTTTGAGTTGTTTGCATATCCTTCAGTCAGGTTTTTCAGATTTTCTTCTGCAGCTACAGTCCTATCCCCTTTTCTAAGTTTTAATGAAAAACGGGATTCTTAGTCATGATAAAATTATGAGAGTTGGTGTGATGGGTATGATGCACATCCCCGACAGTAAGTCACAGTCAGACAGCTGGATTGCTAAAGGCCAAACAGGATGTTGAAGACCAAAAATCTGGTCCTGTGCTCTATAATTTACCATGTAGGACTTGGAGCCTTGAGTTTGGTCTTCCTTTCCCTTGGTGTAACTGCAGGAACATTGGTTTCGTTCACTGAACTGTTTTCAGCTCCTCCGTTTGAAAAGTTTCAGGGAAAAGTGTGAAATCTCACGTCTGCCATATGAGATAACTCACTCAGAAGCAGTCTGCTCTCGTGCCCAGACAGTTTCCTCACCTCATATGTAAACATCTCTATGCTTTTCAGGAGAATGTGGCTTCAAGTTTGCATTTCAAAGAATAGTGGGGAAAGGCAGAAAGTCTTTTATTTAAGCAGCTGGAGAGAGAGAGAGAAAAAAACAACATTTCACTGAAAGGCTACAGCAAACTGAGATCACACATTTAACAAGGACCTGCGTGATGTGTCTGGCTGCTTCTTTGACCAGCGCTGCTCTTAGAGCCAGCACTCCTTTCTCATTGCACCACGCTGCATTTCGTCTCCAACATCTGTCTTGGACCCTGGACACAGTATCAGTGCTGGTTTTTCCAGCAGCTTCTTCTGTCCAGCATACAACTATCCACTTGAGCTGTCTGTTCCCTGGCATGCCGTCCTCTCTTTATGAGACGGGCATTGGTTGATAAAACACGGTACGTTACAGGGACAAAGCCATTTAGGCTTTTCTGTGACTTACTACTTTGATGCTAAAATTTATACTATTAAGCTATTATGATGCTATTTAAAATTTATAAAAGCTAGGCTTGCTCCTCTTTGAATAAAGCAGACACACATGCACGTGTTCCTCCACAGTTTCCCCCATAAACATACACGCACATCCAAGACTCTGCTTTTTCTGTCTCAGGCCAGGTGGTTGCTAAAAATAAAGGGAAGAGAGATACATTTTTTTTATTAAAGAGAAATGCTCTGCGTAAAATTGCACTCCTCTGAATTTTTTATACCCTTTATCTTTGCACGTTGGGCCTAGAGTCACTCAGGCAGAAAGAAATTTGAGGGAAAAAAATGTTCTTCCTTCTCCATTTTTACTGCCCTCAAGTGTATTTCTTTAGTGCAGCTGACAGAAGTTTGCATTTGATTTCTGTCAGCTAGGCGTTTTTAACTTTACATGGTACTTTCATCATGTGTCAATAAAGGACTAAAAACACCCACGGGACAGTCAAATAAAAATTAAGAACTAGCATAGAAATGCTGAAATCCCATCTATTCCTCTTCCATTCCTTCCTACAATGCATACATTTCCTCCGCATTCATTTGATGTCTGAATACTGTTCGAGGATAAACCGACCCACTTCAAGCTACAGTAACTGATTCGTGCTCCGACTCCCATTTGTGAGATAAGAGGACAGGGTAAGAGGCAGGTGAACATGACAGGCTGAGAGATAAGGAATTGGGGGAGCAGAGTGAAGTGCCTTGTCCAATATCACAGAAGAAACTCATGATGAACATAAAACCGGTCTTGGAATTCCTCAGCCTCGGGCTAGTCTGTTTGGGAACAAGATTTGCCTTGCTTCCTTTTAAGGCTTTTTAATGGTCTCGCTTCCAGATGATGATATTCTTTTGGAAAAGGAATTTCAGGTTAAAAATAATGATTTTTTAGTAAGTATTTTCTGGTCTGCTCAACTTGTTTCATCAAAAGATGAAACATTTTTCCATATGTTACTGCATCTTGAATTCTGTAAATATTTCTTCTCTCTATGCCTGTGAATAAAAACAAACAAATTTTTCTAACCACCTTCCCTTGAGGATTCAAAAGCAGGAGGAGGTGATGGAATAGTACAATACATGTCAGAGACAGGAAAAAAATACTACTTTCTTCAATATCCCTGTAATTTTTCTTGCACATTCTCTAAGATCACATAGCTAATGCAAATAACCTGCTTGTGCAGACTCCAGTGAGAAATGCATGCTTTTTGCATACACTTACACTATATTTATACAACATATTCCATCCACGTAGTGTAAAGAAGAATGTACACGGCAAAAAAAGGTGCAGCTCCCACACAGACAGATGCAGATGTTTCAGATGCAGCGTACGGCTCTGCTCGCTCCCAGAGTTGTTACAGACACAGCAGGGATGCTCGCTGTCACCCTGGAGCACAGGGCACCGCTTGACTGGTGGCCCAGGCTGGCAAGGGCAGCGCTGGTGTCCCAGGACTGGATTCCGTGCCGTGGCTCTGGAGACAGAGCCGCCTTGGCTGGTTGCAGCTGCAGGCTTTACTCCCTTTTTCCCTTCTATTTTCTGCCCACTCACTTCTCCTCCGCAACGCCAGCTCTGCATACAGAAGAACCTGCGGCACTGCTTTAGGAGAGTCAAACTGCTTTCATAGCAGAAACAGATACTGGAAACTTCTACAGCTGGTGCACCAAGCATATGCGTTTTGTTCTCAGATCAGATAGGTAGAAACCTTGTAGTGTTCAAAAGACTCTTGTTTCCTGAGCTTCTTTGCTTCTCAGCCTCATAAACACTCAAAAGTATGGTATTTAGCGTCATTGGTACAAATTGTCTTCAGCTGCCTTTGAGAAAAAAATTGCTCTAATGAAAATCACCAGTATTTTTTGGCTAGAGAGCAATTTTCTGGAAAATGAAACGAGGTTGCTCTCATTGCTGAATGGAAAGATTTGTGTCCCACTCCCAGCGCTCCACCAGAGAGATGGTCTGCTTCATTTTCCGTGACTGTTTGGAGCAGGGACTGACCTACTGTAGGTACCGGAGACATGGAGAAGAATCTGAAACCACATTATCTGCCCAAGTCCATGGAGATTTTAAATTGCTCGCCATCAGAATGGTGTCATTTAAGTAGGTTTCCATAGGGAAATGGAAACTATATTCACATACAACAACATTTAGGAGGCCAAAGGGCTGCGTCCCGTATGGTTGTGAGCATTCTGGCCTCAATCCAACACATTTTAAAAGTCCATGCTTACTTTTAAGTATGTTGGGGTCTGCATAACTCGCGTGTTTAATAGAGAAGCCTAAATGCTGTGCAGGATTTGAACCCAGGCGCGGATCTCTTAGCAGGACAGTGCTGGCAGTTTCCAGAGAGGCAGAATCATGACGTGCTTATGTGTAAAACTACACGTGTCCAAACAGGCATGTGGGAGTGTCTGGTATTGTTTGTAGTATGTGCTGATACGCAGAGAGGTGGGTATTCGTGCAGCGAGGTGCCAGAGCAGGATGAAGCAAGGTTTGGTGGATAAGAGCTACACAGACTCATCACACGTGAGAATTTAGTGGGGCGATTTTGCGTGGCTTTTTGCCTCCAGATTACAGGTTATGCATGATCTGGATTAAAAGGCTGGATTCAGCATGGGTCTTTATCCTCCAGCACTGTCCTCTGCATACGTCAGGCTCAGCTTAAGGCAACACAGGTAGCTTAGAATAGCGGTGAACCTGCACTAGCCCAAAGTCTCATAAATCCAACCTAAATTCAAGCAGAACACAGGAAAAACTGATGTGCTACCTGCATTTTCAAAGAGGGAAGAAATTTGTATGTAAGTACGTGAATATGGATGTGGGAGACTAATTCTAATGATTTAGTCTGTGGTTACTACGTGTTTATGTTGGCATTATAAAAGTGTTTGTGTGAACAATAAGGATGTTTGGGTATAAGGTGTGTTTGCTTGTATGGTTCATTCGGTTGTTGGCAAATTTAAGAAGATAAATCAGTGAGCTCTGAAACTCACACAGCGTGATTTCCCATGGGTTTGTGCCTGTGTTCTTTGTGAGCCCCTGAGGAAGGGTGTCCTCATGCTAGAGCATCAATAAGAGCTCTCTCACGCAGATTCCCTGGTACCTAAGAAAATAATGAGTCTGTGCAGCTGCTTTTCTCGCCGTCAGGGCTGCAGTCTCTCTCCTCTTTCCCCAGCAGTTTCCTTTAGATTGGTAGAAACTCTTTAAAACTCATCCTGTCAAATTCGGTGGCAATTTTGGGCGACAGGTCCAAAAGTTTTTGGGGACTGGAGAGAGAGAGGCAAAGAGACCACAGGCAGCGTGACTGCATAAGCACGATTCCCACAGGAAAATAGTTCTCAAATTCCTGCATAAAAATCTTCTCTTGAAAAGGCCATTTTTCAGGTCTAAAAGGTTGTCATGTGAAAAATATTGACCGGTTTCAGTCAACTCTTCTTTCGAGTGTTTCAGTAAGGCCCCTTGTTCACAGCAAAGGTTATAAACCCTCCAGTCTTAGTCATGGCAGAGAAAAAGCAGTTGCAGCTTTATGCCCTCTTAGTTGTCTGTACATGCGAAAACATTTGTCGATGATATTTGTGTGCCTGGTGATGAAATATCCCATTTTTAGCTCTGTAGCAGAAAAAGGAGAGGCTTTTTTGGTGCTTCTCTTATTGCAACTGTGTGGCCAAACCAGGGATTTATGATTTCAGGAGAGACAGTAGCTAGCGCTCTTGGATTTTTCTTTTTTCTTTCTTTTTTTTTTAATTGTTTTCCTTTGAAATTCCAGAGTTAGTGTTTTGTCTGCTTTCTCCCTGACCCTCTTCGGAGGCAGGCGTGTGTTTTTTCACCAGAAAAACTGGAAACAAAGAATCGTTGTCTTTAAGCTGTAGCAGGCAGGAAACCCAACTCACAAGGGATCACCCTGAGCCAGCGCTGTCCCAGAGTAGACTCCAGTTCGCTGAATTCAACCTGACAGCTTGTCTGGAGCACTTTCTAAGTAACCATTATCCTTCCTTTTCTCCCAGCAAAAGAGCTATTATTTTTTTGCCTAGGGTGCACTGCAAGCAATGTTATTGCAGATGGGGGGGGGGGGGTTACACGTTTGCTGGGGTACAGTCCCTCCCGTGAAAAGCTCCTGGAACCGCTTTGGCTGTTTCCTAAGATGAGAGTAAATTTGTTTCCTGATAATGAGTTAAATGGGCAAATGCTGTAAAAACGTGAGCTGCAATGTCTGCGCATGTGTGTCTTCCCTTCCCTTTTCTCTTGTGCGTGTATTGCTGCGTCTAGCTTTTTTGGCTGGGAATATGCGTTTCTTTTTCTTTACTTCTGCATTTGTGCATTTTTCAGTAAGTGCAAACTGCAAGCACGGTAAGTGTTTGGGTTTACCCCCCTGGGTGCTCTGGGTAAACGATGGGCCGTGCTGTTTGCATACTTGTGCACGCTCGTATGTGTGTTTTGGACGAACATGCGCATACGTGTGCGGAGAGTGCTCAGAAATGCACTTTTCAGAATATGCAATTGTGTGTGTGTGTGTTTTTGCTCAGTAACATGCCTGTCTGCATGCAGCTGTCTGTGTCTGCAGCCCGGCGCAGCTCAGTAACGTGTAGGTTGACTGGAAAGTCGCTGCTTTTCAAAGCTGGCTCTGGGAGGGATTCTTAGGACACATACTTCAGTCTTCATGCACTGTGCATTGGGACTTCTGCTGCTGATATTAAAAAAAGCAACAACAACAACAAAAAAATTCTCATTACTTCCTCCTTTTCTTCATAATGTGTCTTTGTAAGCGTTGCACAGGGTAACTCAGACGTGAATCAGGAAGTTCCACCGCTGCACACCTCTGGGATGTTTTTCTAGCCACACTTGCACAACTGGGGGCTGTCGCCTATGGCTCAAAGCAAACAGGGAGTGACTCCAAATTTTGGAGGCCAGAGCCCTCCTCTGAGTGGGGGAGCAGAGCTGCAGGCTCTAGAGCCACGGGGTGTAGGAGCTCCTTCATGTCACCCTGCCAGGCTAAGTCGAATTAGGGAGAGGGATCACGGATCTCAAGCTGGAATGAGCTGCTTCAGAAGGTCCTTGCCCCTGTCTGTGGAAGCTGAATGAGTCCCCTTTGAAAATCCTGAATCCTAGTTCTGTGCGTGCACTACGTTAAGCTCCAGATCCTGGTTGATGCTGGAAATAAATGGGCTTCAGCCATGATACTTTAATCCAACACTGGATCTAGAATAGTTAAATCAGAAAGGTTTGATTGCTCTGGCCTGTATTTCTGGAAGGATAGCAATGCACACCCGGGCTCTCAGCTACTTTCAGAGATTCCCCAAGTTAAACCTGTTCGTCATGTCCATGCTATGTAACAGATTTCTTATGTAAATCCAGCCATCAGTCCCTTCTCACTTGGTTTGAGTTGACATCAGGTCAAAAACCAATGTTCTTCCAAACCTGGACTTTGGTCTCCGTGTCAGTTTCTTATCTGTAAAACAGGTTAATACCAAGGTAGAGATGTTTGATAGTATTTTTTTTTAATTGTGAAATAATCAAATAGTCTGGTAATGTAGAATAGAAGTTACTTTGAAACTATTCTGCACTCAGCTAGTTGCTTCCTCTTAGTGGAGAGACTTAGAATTACTTAATTCCACATACGATCCCTGTACTGGTGATTCTTTAGCACTAGGAGCAGGACATTGCGGTCTTGAAGCAGAAACGAATAAGTTTGGTGCTGGAAGGCACTGGAAAGTCTTACGTGATCATGAGAGCAGTCATAGTAATACTAGCTGTGAATGACATACAGCATGACATATGGCATATGTGCTAAGTAATTGTTTTAATTAGCAGAAATAGTAAATTGAGAAGTAATTCATTGCAAAGCAAATGATACTGTGGGTGAGATGTCGAGGCCTCAGTGTACACAGTTACGACACACATGTAACTTGCACCTGGGTGTGTGCCATAGGGCTAAATGTTCTGGGAAGCTAATTGCTGACTTGCATGAGCCACCTCTTGTAGCCATTTGAAAAGGCCAGAGGACTCCTCATTCTCTGCTCTGCTTTCTAGTCCTGTTCCGCCATCTCTGCCACACACCGGCAAACCTCCTACAGACAAATGACAGCATCCAGAGCCTTCACAGCTTCGGGATAAGAAAAACTGCATCTAAGCAAATCTCTTGCAGCTGCCATTGTAAGGTTTTGCACCGTATGTATTGAGCACTTAGTACATATACTTGGAGCCAGAGCGGGCCTGGGAAGAACCTCACAGACTCTACAACCTTTATGTTTGCTGCCATCATTTAAAACAATGTATCTAATGTTTCTAGGAGGAGTTGGAAGTGTTTTTGGCTTCCTTGCCCCTCCAGAAACCCACAGTCTAGGTTTCTTCTCTCCAACTGGCTTTAAACACAACCCCACCTCTTCAATGCGATCTCCAGGAGGTGAAATGACTGGAGTGTGAGGGCTGGACGCTCAGCAGCTTGGCAGACCTTGCTTACATGTTTGGTTTGCAGCAGTAGTGTTTTTTGTTCCCATGCGCCTACGTTGGGACTTTTCCAAGATACCAGAATAGTGCCACCACACACAACCTCACTTTGGGAGGAGAAGCAGTGAGGTCCTGTGCCCTCCTTTCTCTCTCTCCCTGTAAAGTAGTTGCCGCAAAATAGACCCCAAGTGACCACTTAGATTAATCACAAGTCTAGATCCCCTAGGACACCTGGTTCTGCTTTCCCCATTTAGGGAAGCTAATTTAAATTCCAGCCACCAAGCCAGGATCTTTTCTTCCTACCAAAGCAGGACTCACGGCAAAAACCAGACTGCGTTCTGCATGGAGAAGCCCATGGATCCCATAGCCTGCTTCGAATTTGCAGCCTTCTCCTTCCCCAGCTTTGCTTCATTGAAATCTGTAAGGTCAAGTCTTGTATGGAAATAATAGTGCCTGTTCTCCCTAACCAAATAAGACAGGGTATTCAGGAGCAGTTCCTTCTCTATTTCAGGTTTGGGGGGTTTTCCGTCACGTGGACTGAGGTCATTCAACTTGGCTTTGTAAAGCACCCCGAGATGCTTATTATTAATCTGAGTCAGCAAGGCAGACTTGGTCAGAGGCTGCTAGTGCATTTCAAAGGGAAATGAAGGCAGAAAATTCACTGAGACTTGGGAAACTTACCTTTATTTTCTTCCTGGCTCTGTCCCCATGGCTTAGGACAAGCCAGTTTCCATCTTTTGGCTGGGTGGAAATCTCAGAGGTAATCAGCTTCATTAGGTACCTAATCTCAGAGGTATCAGCTTCATTAGACAGAGATCGGTGGGCTCTTTCTATTGCTTAGCACCTCCCACGCTGGGGAATCTGGATGCCCCCACAAGTTTGCTGCACGTGTGTTTCCCCGGACACCTTCTACAAGAGTTAACCCAGGCGTGACGCTACCCAGGGGTCTGACAGAGGGAGCTGATGCTCAGACCAGTCACTCTGCACCTTGACGGTGAGCCCCAGCAGTTCATAGAGCAGACTGCCTGGCTGGAAAAGAGCTGCCACTGCTGCCACTGATGCCATGAATACGATAAATACGCCATGCTATTCCTTCCCAGCCTTGCTCGCAATTAAGGGAACTATACCAGCACAGACGGCATTTCGAATAACTTTCCCCTATAGTGCCTATAAAACACTTGGTCCATAAATGACCCAGCCCCACTGTATCCATCGTAGAACAAAAAGGCCTGAAAAATGAGGATATTACCGGCCCAGTGCCCATTATTCTCCTGGAAAGCTTTATCAAGGCTGGTAGCAAAAAATAGTGCCTGAATCTGGTGTGGCTGAAAAAGCTCCTAGGGAGCGAGCAGGATGAAGGGGCTGTCAGCACTTACCCAGCAGCTCAGGAAGCACAGGGACTGTGAGCCTATTGTTCAGTTGAAATCCCCCCCCTTGCTTCTCCCCTCCGTCCCAAGCTCTCAGATTTATACACCACCATTTTTTTTTTTTTTTTATTTTTAAGAACTTTTTAAAGCTTATCAGAAAGGGTTTGCTCTCTAATACATCATATCTTAAACACAGATTCCCTAATGGCTTGTTCACTGGCCTGCATTCAAGCTGGAAGGACTGCTGGGCATCTGGGATGGTCTTTGCTGTGATGTGGAAATCTGCTTGGGGAGTTTAAGCCTGGTTTTCAAGGGAAATTGAGTCTGTGCGTGTCTGTCCATCTGCCCCCAGCTCCCAGCAATATTTGAGCCTATTAGTCTGTTTAGACTAAATATGATCCAGAGGTATGGGAAACAGGAGCGAAGGAGCACTCAAGCTGTGGAATGGGGGGCGGCTGTCTGTAAAGGTGGGCTGGTGGTTCGGTGGAGCCTGCCTTATCTTCCCCGTGGCAATGCCATCCCTGCTACACTTACACAGCATGGCCTGTGACCATTCTCCTCCATGGCACACAGGCTCAACCACGGCATCCCTGGGACACAATCCTCAGTTTCTTCCCCACATCAGGTCCTTTGTTGCACCAGACAGTCTGACAAGATGAAACTGCAGAGATTTGGATAATTTAGCTCATCTCTTGAACTTTACAGAACCACCTCCCTAATGCCCAGTCTTGATCTTGCTAATGTTGCCATGTTCTAAGCCTTTTCTCAGCCTTCCGCATAGCCTAGCAGGCTGTTTCACTACTGTGTCATTTCTGATTTACATCTAATTCCAGAGGAATCGATAGACTTTGAAATGGGAGTTGCACAGCAGAGGATGAGGACTTCCAAATGGCACAGAGGGTGGTGAAGTAGGAGCCGAGGGAGATTCGGGGTGAGAAAGTATAGACCAAGGTTAGGAAGTGTCCAGAGACCAACGCTATGCAGTCTGTTCCACACCGCCTGATTTCTGGGAAAGCCACTTCATCTGGAAAAGGCAGCTAAAGCCTGAGGAAAGTGCATTTATGCATGTAAATAAACAAAATTATATTTAACCTTCTTCCCAGGCGCGCTGTGAGTGTGAATGTTTGCAAAGCTGTGAGATCCTTAGTTGAAAGGTGCTGTGAAAGTGCAAAGCATTATTAATATCCTTTACCTTACTCATAATAGAGTATGCATTCATTCTGGGGAATTTCTGGACATAAACCAGACAGCTGCAGAGTGACATTTCTTGAAAGCATCTATGATTTATTTTCTGCTCTTTAATTCCATTTTGTATTGAACACACATTTGTCATAGGACTGTTGTTCCACTGGGCCTTTTAAGTCTAAAACAGACTCGGGGACCTGATCCTTAGCTGGTATAAATTTGCCCCAAACTTCACTGTAGCTATTTGCTGATTTACACCAGAAGACAACCTCAGACGAAGTCTTTTAATTGCATTTCCATAGCGCGGCAAGTTTTGGTGTAAAATCCAAGTGGGTTTAATGACAGATAAGACTCGCTCTGTAACTAACCGTCTGGCTGGAGTTCTGTAGGATCTCTTCGAGCCGCTGGGCGTCAGGTCCTGGGAACGATACTGTTTTTGCAGAAACTCGAGTCTCTGGATAGGTTCCCTGACTCTGCCTTTTCCATTTTGTTTTAAACACGTTCAGCTTTAGAGTCTGGGCCTGGAAGCCGGGAGGGCTGGTGTGGTTCTTTCACGTTGCACGGATTTTTATGAAAACAAAAACAAAAATAGCTTAATGGATTTGGATTTATGGTTTTTTGGTTTTTTTTTGTGAGAGGGAGAGAAAGAGTTGGAAACTTGCACGAGCTGAGTGAACACATTTCAATAGCAACGCCTGCATGGGTAACTGTCGCATTTAACCCTTCTTACCATCGCAAAGTCACACTCAGAGCTAAGTCTCGTCCTAACAACACAAGTGCAGCTGTCCCTCTATATGCCCACGCTGTACTCCTTAATCCATGGGGAAAACTGAGGCAAAGGGACTCATGTGAGGTATGCCAAACCTGGATTAAACCTGGGCTGTGTCACATGCACACCATCCTTCCAAGCTGCCATTTTGCAACCTAAAACATACGCTACAAGGAAACCCATTCTGAATTATAATTTTGACCAGGCTTAGCCAAACTTGTCTGGAGAACCAAGCCTTCATCCTGTAAAGCCCAAGAAGCCACAGCAATACATGCCTGCTCAGCACATCTGATGGGAACAGTGTCACTTATTGGTTAAAAAACCCCTCAGGAGATGCATTTTACACCCTTTCTGTGACACCGTGAGCAAAGCAGGCTCCTCCTCTGTGACAAAGTTTCTCCATCTGGAGGAGGAGGAGGAGGATCATCTATCCAGATGATGGCCTATTTGTTTATTCAAAACATGCTGATGCATCTGAATGAACCATTTGTAGTGGTTGATTCACTTCAGTCAATTATCTGCCCCAAAAAGGATCAGAGAAAACTGAAAATTTTCGATGAGTTCTGCTACTTTTTGGAAAGGCAAATTTTTCCCAATTTGAAAAGAATTCTTCTGTTGGAGAATTAATTGCTACCTTTCTTTTTAACAGGATCACCATGTAAGTAACATTTCCATTAAAATTACACAATGGCAAAACTGTTCCTGATTGAGTTAACCAAAACGTACATCAGCATCTCGATTGGTGGAAATTTCTGAGGTTTTGCCTTTTTCTCTTAATGCAGAACTCATGTTTTTTTCAAAATATTTCCCAAAACGCTGCTCTAATAGCTCTAGTTGTAATCCTTCTGAAGGATATCCCAGGGGAGAAATGAAAGTCAGAGACTGGCTGCAAAGAGGACATGGGAAAAGCCAGTGGTTCCTTCAGACCTCATCTCTGCTCTCCTGATTTCACTCACTGATAGCACGGCAGCCCCGGCTCCGGCTGCGCTCAGACAAAGTTAGCATTTGCACGACGGTTTTCCAGCGAGGAAAATGCCCCCGTGCAACCGTCAGATTATTTAAAACAATGACAGCTGCAGAGAACCGAGCTTGGGGATAAAACTCCCCAGCAGCGCCAGGCTGGGGGCCAGTTTCCAGCCCTGCTGCTGTTTGCCCGGCCATGGGAGCGGGGACAGGGCTCCCTTTGGGGGACAGCATGGCTGGCGCTGCCGCCTCCCTCTTCCAGAGATGTCCCGTCGCACACTTTGTACCAGGCTGAAACCGTAGCGGTTTGTTTTTCAGTCTCATCTATTTGCAGTGGGGTTTGCGGTTTCTAGTAAAAAGGGAAAAAACAAATAAGTAAAATAAAAATAAAAACAGGCAGATTACATGATCTCTGTTTTCCCCCATTCCCCTCTCTTCCCTCCTCCTCTCTCTCTCCCTCTCTTCCCCTCCCCTTCCCTCTCCCGTCCCTTCTCTGTTTTCCTTTTCATGCCAATAACTAGAAGGCTGTAATTTCAAAGCTGCAGCGGCTTTCCCAGCGCCGGGAGGAATGTGCAAGTGCCTGGGATGTTTCCGCAGGGAGCTGCGCAGCCCTGCTGCGCTCTGCAGCCCAACGGGGCACGAGGCTGTGCTCGCTCCTTTCCAGCGGCACGGTCAGGGCTGTGTTTTGAATTGCGCTGGAGAGGATGCTTCTTCCCCTTTTCCCCCTCCTTAACATAGCTTTCTTACTGTGCATGTCAAGTCCTTGGCCTCCCTGGGTTTTAAAGTTGCCGTTTATTTTCTGTGAAATCACAAAAGGGTTCACCTCATCCTCCTTTTCTGCCCGTGGTCTTCTGTCATCTTGGGATAAGAGAAGGGGGGGTCTCCTTTTGGGTGGGATGAGTCGCACTGAACTCCATTGAGTGCAATGACTATACTTCATAATCAGAAAGTACAAGGCTCGAGTACTGCCCAAAAAACGAGCCCAAACAGCTGGATTTACACCCTGTTGCCTTTGTGAGAGAGCCAAGGGAGCACAGCAGATACAGGAGAGGAAAAGTAATAGATGTGCATAACACCAAGCCAGCTGGGACCAAGGTACAAAGCTAGGTTCTTGCAGGTTTTTTTCTGGGAAGAGTTGATTTCAACCTCTCTGTGCCTGTTGTCTTTTGTCATTAGATCCTTCCTATGATGCAGTCAGGAGAACAGGATGGGGCAGTAATATGAATTCTGGCCTCACCAAAAGTAAGTTGTCCCCATGGGAATCACAAATTCCGCAACAGAAGATGAAAATGAGACTGTGGGAGAAGACAGGCATGGCTGGCTTGTGTTATGAGCATCAGAAGGGCAGAAGATTTGGGGATAGTCAGTAAGATAAGAGCTAGAATTTTGTTATTGAACGAAACAGAAATTGACACAAATATTTTTATTATTGAATCATGTATTGAAGATGACAGCAGGAACCCCTAAGTTTTTCAGGATTTGATTAAAGGGCCTCCGTACATAGACTCCATGTTAACCACCTGCCTGTAGTCTGGTGTAATTATTTAGGGACAGATACAGAGAGCTTGGGCAGATTGTGAATTTCTGACTACTTTTCAGAAAGTAGGATTCTACACAAAGTCTAGCAGGCAGGTAGGGCCCCTACTGCATGAACCCTGCTCACGCAACTGTCCTTGTTTTTTACTGGTTTTATAGTGTCTCTGAATTCACAGTACACTCTGGGTGACATCTGACTCTGACATCTAACTCTGGGTTAGAAATACCCGTTCCCTGTCCCTAAAGACTGTATTCTAGCTAACGTAACCAGCTGATTCCCAGCTGCGCTCCCTCCTGCTTCCACTGCTGGGGTATCCCTCTGCCGCAGTGCCTGAGGAGCACATTTAACTCTCAACAAGACACTACCGGGTGCAAATAAACGTGGCAGAACCTGGCTGTCAGGTTATACTTCCTTCGCTTTGCAGCTTTCCGAGCTATGCGCACTCTAAATGTTCTTTGAGTTACAGTTTTCTGTTATGAGAAATGATATGAAGAGGAGGAACAGATATTAATGTTCAAGTGATTTATAGAAATAGCCGTGATATTTTCCACAAAATGTTTCATTTGATAGAACCAAAACTTTTTTGCATAAAAAGGTTGGTTTAAAAAAGAAAGTCCCATTTCCAAAAAATATTGAAAAAGGTTCCAACATGGAAGAAGATCAGAATCTATACATTTTAAAAAATCCAATTTTCTGTTCAAAACGTGGATGTAAACTAGAATGGAAGTTAAGTTGCGATAAAATGAAATTAATAAAGTAACTGCATAATATTTTTTCTTGCCTTATCTGCCTATTTTCATTTCACAATGAAATTTTTAATGTCTAGTGAAACCTTTCAATTTTATAGTGCCATTTTAAAACTATCAGCTCTTAGGGTTAGAAAACTTTTCCCATCCCAGATGCTGTTATTCATGTTCAATGTATTTTGTACTTGTCTGGTTCTCTGTTCCTTCCTCCTCTTGTGTTCTAGTACATGTAAGTTCTTTCTCTGTTTTCACAGGCCCCCCTGTTGCAGGGACACAAAATGTGAATAAGACAACAGAACAGCAACGGCCCCAGCCAGGTAACTGCTGATTTTGTCCCTGATGCTTTTGCTAATTAATTAAATTTCTACTAGACTGGGTGAACAAATGTGTCAAGCAGCACCAACTGTGGGCACAGGACAAACAGGCAGAGCCTTACAGGGAAGTCTCGGAATAATAAGTCAACTGTGACTGAGCAGTGACAGCAATCGTTCCAAACCGTTTCTATTTTACTGCCTTGTCCTTCCCCATTCAAAAGAAACATCCTTGTTTCAGCTGAGACACGTGCAGTGCCCAGCATCGCTTGCATCTCCTGTGAAGCCTCGCGATGTGCCGTGTTATAGGTCGCCAGGCAGCGAGGGGCACAGAGCTGTTGGGGCTGCAGCGGGGCAGTGTCTGCGCGTTACCTCTTCACCTCTGCTGCGGCGCTGGTCAGTGGAAGTATCTCCAAACAGAATCAACAGGGCTTCCCCTGCGTCAAAGAAAACCAAATAAGAAAAGCAAACCCTGTTGGGCAGCAAGCAGTAGTGTTTCCTGCTAGTTTCCCAAGGGGCCTTTGAAAAGCTAAATACCACCTTCTCTGCTTTGCACAGCTGCTTTCTATCCCTTTCTTTTTTTTTTTTCAGGGGGTTGGTTCTTTTGGCATTGATTCAATCCACGAGCAAATGCTATAGATCCAAATCACCAAAACCAGAGAGAAGCAAAGGAGAAGTGTAGAGATTAGGGCTGAGGAGGCCCCACAAAAAGGGAAGGAATTCATTCCTAATAAATGCACTGTGGGGTTTTCAAGAAACACTCAGCCTCATTGGAGCCAGTGACAAAACTCCTGTTACTCCCATTTGTCTAACGCGCTGCTTGCTTCAGGAAGGGAGAGTTGGGTGAACATTTCATTGACCTCAGAGGGAAGCAGGCTGGACTCCTAGCAAGTGAATTTGAAAATCTCATCTGCTGTTCCACTCTTTTTATTAGGAGAAATATATATATGCTCCTGATTTGTTACTGCTCTACTATCCCACACTTCTTTTTTCACTTTTCATGTTTTCTAGTTGACACATAAGTATAGGGTATGTCCAAAGAGATTATGATCTTTGAAAGCAGGCAAGTCTGAAACCAATGAATCATTGTGCCATTTCGGATTCCATAGATAATTGGTGGTTGTTAGCTAAAAAAGAAATAAGGAACACATCGAGTCTGTTCCAGGCCCTAAGAGAAGAGGCAGTATGAGTAAAGAAAGAAAGTGAAAATTTGAACTGGTTTCTGGAATAAAAAACAATGAACTGTTGTTTCTTTTTGATGAAGCATTTTTTAAAATAGCTTTTGTTGGTGTTTTTTTTTAGATCCCTATCAAGTCCTGGGGCCCACTAGTAGCCGTCTTGCCAATCCAGGTGAGTTCATCTTTACATTTCAGACCATCATTATGAAAGGGGTTCGCTTTCCTTCTGATCTGCTGCTCCAGTCCGTGCTGGATGAGTAGCTGTTGTCCTCTAACACAGGGACAAGCTGTGAGAGCCATTGACCTTAGCAGCTGTGCTCTCACAAGTGCTTTTGCAAAAATCGTTTCAGAAAAGTGAGGAAAGTGGTGCAACATCCTCTTTGTCAGGACACAATCACCATCCTGAATGTTCTTACCCAAAACCAGCATTCCCTAAGAAGAGTTTTATAGGGGACTTCAATACTGCCCTCTCAGATTTGCAGTCCAGGTTAGTTTTTCACTGTCTTTGATGGATTAGCAGAATGGAAGACACAAAACATCTCCAAAAGTCACAGTTTAGTAACTGTCCCTAGCAGGTCGCCTGCAGAAAACAACCCCCGACTTTGGGGAATAAGACCTGGAGTGAATCTTGCTTGAACTAAACAAACTTGGATACGCTGAACGCTTGTAAGGAAACATCCTCATAAGGCTCTTTGCTATTAGTATAACCACACCGAATAAAAGTAGGAGCCATCTAGGCTGGGGAAGAAATAATCTTACAAAACTCAGATCACCAACTGGAAAGAAAACTGTAGGTATCCAAAACAATATCCATGGTAAACAGTAAGCAATTAAGAGCTGAAATATACTGTGTTAACTGTTCAGTGAAAAATTTTGCAGAACAGTATGCTCGGGAAAAAGCCTGTTTATGAATAGCCTGAAGATTTTAAGGCCAAAGGCGACCATTATGAAATCTAATCTGACCTCAAACTCACGAACAGAACAAAGGATTGACTAACTTGTTTGCTGGGAACAGTTTATCCATTCCTATGTAAGACTTTCTAAGGCTTGAAGGAGCAGTTCCCAGTAAAGATCGAGATAGTCCTTCTGTTTCCTGCCTTTGTCTTTGCTTTTAAGCAGGAAACACAATGTCATTTCCTTTCCTCTTTGGCTTGCTTCTCGCAGGGAGCGGGCAGATCCAACTGTGGCAGTTCCTCCTGGAGTTGCTGTCGGACAGTTCCAATGCCAGCTGTATCACGTGGGAAGGGACCAATGGGGAATTCAAGATGACGGACCCTGATGAAGTGGCACGGCGCTGGGGAGAACGCAAAAGCAAGCCCAACATGAATTATGACAAGTTGAGCCGAGCCCTCCGATACTACTATGATAAGAACATTATGACCAAAGTGCATGGCAAAAGGTATGCCTACAAATTTGACTTTCATGGTATTGCCCAGGCTCTTCAGCCTCATCCCACTGAATCGTCAATGTACAAGTATCCATCGGATCTCTCCTACATGCCGTCTTACCATGCCCACCAGCAGAAGGTGAACTTTGTCCCCCCGCACCCTTCTTCTATGCCTGTCACATCGTCCAGTTTCTTTGGAGCAGCCTCACCTTATTGGACCTCCCCTGCAGGAAGCATTTATCCAAACCCCAATGTCCCTCGCCATCCCAACGCCCACGTATCACCACACTTGGGCAGCTATTACTAGATGCTTTTATCTTCAAGTGGCCTTTATCAGTCTGGTTGGACTTTTTCTTTACTTCTGGGATTTGTATGGTTTTTTGGGGGGAGCCTTAATGGATAATTGTGGCCTTTCTGGGGAAGAATTAAAACTGGATATTGGTTATTCCTGGATCAAACCTTTTACTTTCGTAACTTTGCCTCTTGTGTCTTGAACTGAGAGATGGATGCTTCTTTGGGCCAGTACTCTGCATTTTCTTTGGGTTTTAACGCTTATGTCCTCTGTAGGAATTGACGATGAAGATTGTTCACCATTACCTGGAATGATTATTAACTTTTTGCTGAGAGAAATTTTTAAGGATTCAAAGGCTTTTGACAAGACATAGATCCCACTGTGGGTCGTAGGAAAAGATGACTACATGGGGTTTTTTCTCGCTGTGGAGAGGGTAGGCAATTTGACCATCAAGTGGAGGATGTTGGGCTGCAGGGGACCGCAACTGGAATCTTAGCTTTAAGGCAGATGAGGATTTTCTCCCAACTGGAAATTAAATATATATATATTCATATATATATATGTACATGTATATTTTAAGAAGTAAAGGGCATTGAAGGAACTTTTCTAGAGTGTACAACTTCATTAGACTGTGTATTATCTCCAGAAACATCAGAAACCAGAACAAAAAGTAACCTAATGTCAAGCACAGACATTCCTTGAAAGCAAAAGTGAAGTAAAATAAATGACAGCAGGCCCTTGAGCTCTGCCAGAGTTTTAGGGATCGCTAAATGCTACCGATTCGCGAACGCTGTGCGTTTGTCAGACCGTCATCCAAAGTGGTCAACAAATCAGAAGGCAAATTACTGTATAAATTATGCAGAGTTATTTTTCCCTATATCTCACAGTTTTAAAAGAAAGATTAAATAAAACGAGTTGACCTCGGTCACAAATGCAGGTTTGTTTTTTACTATCAGCTCAGTTGTTTGTGGGTTGGTTTTGTGTTTGTTTTTTTTTTTTTTAATGTAATTTGTACATCTTTTCAATCTGTACATTTGGGCTGTAGCTTTGTACTTTTTGCTAAAAAAATTAAAAAATAAGACATGAGTAATGTATCTGTTGGAGACAGCCTTGGTCCTGCAATTGGATCCATAATTGACCCCCAAAGTAGCCAGAAATCCTCCAGCTTTCCCTGGGTTTGTCTAGAGCAGAGTTTTTTCTTGTGTTAGCCTTGTCATAGTTGTCTGCAAATTAACTCCACTTAGCTAACATGTTTGCATTGAAGCTGATTGAAAACATGCACCAGCATTTTAGAGCAACTATTTGAATATTTTGTGATTATTTTTCACCAAAACCTTGAACTTTGGAAAATCTTAACCACTTCATAGAGGAAATTATCAAATACTTCTCAAAACATCTTTTCGAAAACTTTCGCTAGGGGTTTTCATTGAAATTTTAAACCTTCAAAAATTCTCAGCCATCTCTAATTTTGCACATGTTAATTTGATGATCCACAAATGGCGGTTTGGTGCCATAAACAGAAGGGTAAACCACAAGCATTTGCGTCTTAGAACAGATGTCTACAGCGGAGCTGAGACTTCCATGTACAACCTATTAGCTAACTTGTATTAACTGGCAACCAATTAACAGGATCACAAATATCTAGTCTAGACATAACCTCTGGGACTCTGTGTGGGTGCAAGATTTGGTCCATGTGCATCCGATTGCAGGATGAGAGCCTGAACCCAGAACATTATAGTCTGCTCATAACTTTAAACAGAAGCACTGATGCCATTATTTAACGAAATGGAAAAATAAGATCAAGCTAATCAGTTTAGGTCTTAGTGCTTTCGGGATGTTTATAAGTAACATTACTGCAATAATCGCAAAATTTAAGTATGAAGAAATTACCCATGGAAATGGGGCTTTTGCTACTATATATATGCAATGTACTTTTTGGATATTAAAATATATATAATTTTGCAAGTAATCTTGGTGTTTTTTAAGAAATGTATTAAGTGTTACAATGAAACTGTTGTATGACAAATGTGACAAAATAAATGGTGGTTTTCTTCTCTAAGGCATCATATCGTCCCACTCTCTCCCTCCCTTCTCATACCTGCAGATAAAGCAGGAACTCTGCCTCTAAATTCTATTTAGCTAAAAAGGAAAACAAAGCAGCTAGTGGCAAAGTAGTGGCAATCTTAATCCTTATCACTATAAAACATTATGGACTTCTCATTCTAGAAAATTCGGAGCCAGTGTTTATCAGACCCAATTTAGTGTCTAAATCAGAAACCTCGGCTCCATCTTTTGTCCATGGAGAGAGAGAGAGAGAGAGAAAGCAGTAGAGTAGCCAAAGCTGGAGGAGGTGAAGTGTCTCACACGAGGACGGTGGCAGAGCTGGGGGCAGAGCCTTGCCCGCTGCCCCAGCCATGGGGTCACAGCACCGTGCCGAGTGCCGGGACATGCAGCCTCCCTGCGAGAGCCATAACCGACCTAATAGACATCTCCGTCTGTTTGCTCTTCAGGGTGCTCGAGAAGTCATTGACAGAGTGTAGATGTGCAATGCTGTATGTATTACCAGCCTGCCTGCTGCTCATGTTTCTCACCTATCCCCAAACCCCAGGGAAAGCCAGTGCTCCAAAGCATTCCTGAGATGGAGTAAGAGGCTGCAAAAACAAGCACTGCCAAGGAATCTTCTGATTGTGTATAAAGGTCAGGCAAAGGCACTTCCTGTATTTTTGCAGACACACGGTGGTCCTGAGAGATAGCTTGATCGTTCTGCCGATTTGATAAACCCTTAGAAATACATAACTGCACAAGTACACCATTTCCTTCCTCCACACACAACCTTTTGTTGCTCAGTTTCTAGTACAATAGCTTTCATCAGCTTGATTAGCGAGCCTGGGCTCTGAAAATGAGCCATGTTAGTGTGTGCAACCACCATGTTACTGTGTTCCCTTTGTCTATTCAACCACAGTTGCTCAGTTTAGTCATAAGAGTGAGTGATTTTTTGCTTACCTCTATTGCTTTTCACTTTAGTGCAATCCCAGATTCATTCTGGCTATGCATCGTCAATAGAAATATCAGGTATTTTCTTTTAATACAGCGCGCCTGCCCAGTTGCCAGTAATAGGAAAATGGGAAGACTGAGATCGCACAAAGACATGCAATGAGATGTACCTGCCTCAGTGTCTGCGTGTCAGAGAAAGGGAGAACAAGAAGGTATTCTCACTGCTTAATTACAGACACCGAGTTTAGAACCTGATTTCAACTATATTATAAAGGCAGAATCTGAAGGTTATCAGAGTGCAAAGATATCTTTGATAGCAAAATTTGGCCAGCAGGATCCTGGGTGAAAAAAAGACTTTTGAAAACAACCAGTGATTTAAGAAGCACCTGTCCAACTTGCAACATCTCAAAGGAGCCCAGACTGAGATGGAAGGTGATCAGCAGCATCCACAGCTCAGTTTCTTTACGTCTCCTTTTATCCTTCTCCTCAGCGTACTTACTGATAGTAATCTTTGCTAGTATTCGCTAATATTTAGCTTCAGGTAGACTTTGCCGCCCACTGCAGGCTGCATTCCCATGGAATAAAGAGATGTTGGAGGAAAGAGATCTCACACCAGTGTGCCAGACAGCCTCAGACTGGCAGGGCACTTCCCAGGCACCTTTTAGCATTTTCATAAGATCTTAATAATTTACATTCCTCAGGTAAAGAACAAGTAATAACATAAAGATCGGCGTAGCCCATTTGTCCCCCCCGATATCAGCCTGACTTTGCCATGCTGGAAACTCTAGGGATGATAACAGGGGAATCTCCCCTCCCAACCCAACTTTCTGGGACGCACTAAGAGAAAATAAACAAGGAATTTGACAGTACTAATGCTACTTTTTGCTTTTCCCAGGAGATCGAGGCAGATGGAATTCAAGTATTTCAGGCTTAAATCAGAAAGTTTACCAAACAGCTGGTTGGGATCACATGGTTGTGAGCTGTGAGTCAACAGGGATAGCAGAAAATCTTCTCTGCATCGAAGTTCAGAATTCAAACCTCACCAGGAAACCCAGCTCCCATTGAAATCGGTGGTAAATTAGCTGTTAATTTCTAGTGATCTAGTATTCACCCAGTACTTCTGTTCTACTACCCAAGTTCAAACACAATGGGACCCAGCTTAAATATGCCAAACCAGAATTAGCTTTACATTTCACCTTCTATAAATAGACTGTATATTAAGTAGAATCGGTGATGGCTTTACAGTCTCTGAGCTCCAGCTCCTTTAGCTGAGCTCTCTGTGACAGCTTGTTTCTATTTGAGATGTACCCGCCTCAGTGTCCGCATATCAGAGAAAGGGAGAACGGGAAGGTATTCTCACTGCTAATTACAGAGATCACGTTTAGGACCTGATTTCAACTATATTTTGAAGAAGGCTTTTTATCCCCACTGAATCACTGCTTAGAGTTGAGAGGATGGAGCTCCCAGCGTAGATGCGCTTTTAGGAGATGCTAAATCCTTCTTGTGTCAAGCATCTGAGATTACTCCTATCTAAAATCCTCATATGCCAGAACCCATCCTCTGCACACACGAGTGGCTCACTGCTTTTGCATACCTAAGAATTGTATTTCAACCCCAAGGATGAATTTCCAAACAACTGCAGATTTCTAACGTGCATCTAATACTATTGCAAGGGAGAGGGATTTCCCCATGCTAAGACCTTCCTGTTAGCAAAGAGAAGGAAGTATTTCTCATACTACCGCCTGACAAGCGTATTCCACTCCTAATGAGACGTTAACTACATGGGAAATTTGCCATAACTTCTGTTGGTGCCAATATTTGGTGTGAAGCTGGATTTATCCGGTAATATTTCACGTGCGTTCTTACTGTTCACAAGGACAGTAAATGGCTATGCCTGAAGCTTTGTCATAAAAGCACTGATGAACCCAGCTGCTCTTTCCCACCCCTACTGTCAGAAGAAAAGAGACATCGGTCTGTAAATTCTGCGTTGAAGGAGCCAGCTTCATTTTATTATACTATTACAATAATAGATTTTTTACAGGCTGCTTTGCTGTGCTCCTACAGTATTTTTAATGACCTCTGTGAAATTAGTTTCTTAGACTTCAGCCTGCTTCCTAACAAAGTAGGTTCTCCCACATCAAACCGAGTGTTGCTGCATTTGGTGTTAATTAGAGCTGTAGTCTAGAGGCACATGGGGGCTGGGGTTCATAAATCCACTTCAAAGACCCTATTTGTATACTTCTGCACAATACCTAGCATAATGTATACATTATGATTTTCATCTGTAAAAACAGAACTCGTTGCAAATAAAGCTCAGACTTTTCTATCATATTAGAAAAGAATTAAGAGACCCTCAGCTAAGGTCATACAAAGTGACACATAACATGTAATTTGGTTTGTGTGTTAGGATTTTTTTCATCTACAGAGCACATAAAGCTCAGATTCTTTTATCTTATCAGAAGAGAATTAGAGATCCTTGGCAAAATTCAGCTCTTCAGGCTCCAAGAGTAGCAAGCAGACCCCAATAGTAAACACGCTAAAAAGAAATACAGGGAAAAAAAAGCAGCTTTGAGGCCACCACAGCAATATCCCCCATCAGTTCTGCAGCTGTGCAGGGGAAGGAGCTGCCCCTAACGAGGCACCATGCAAGCAGGTGTGTCAGTGAAGGCACACCCAAGTGTTTGCACCTGAGCTGCTGTTTCAATCAGCACAAATAGCTGCAGCAAACAAGCAGGAAGGGTTTTTTTGTCTGGGGAGGTTTTCTTAGAGGAGAGGACCTAGCTGCTCCTTATCTAGGAACAGGCAGAGAAGGATGAAGATCTGTAGGTTTTTTTTTAAGTTGTAGTTGCTAAAGGAGGAGGAATGACCCAGGGACTCTGGCAGTTTGATGTGTGGCTATTTCAACACAAGAGCTTGCTTCTTCCTTTCCAGGAACTGCTGCAAACTTGGTATTTGCTTTGGCTTTTCCTTAACTTTCTGTCTCCTGGAGCTGTAAAGTCTGCTGCTGGATCTGCTTTACCTTCCCTGCTGCTGCAATGCCCCGTGTGAAAGCAAAGGAGTCTCCTCTGCTACAGACCTGTGCTGGCCGCTGCTGGCATGTCACGCATGGGGTTGAACAGCATCTCCGGCCCTTGGGGAGCACAAGGTCTGTTTCCCAAGTGTCTCTGTGTGGCTGTGGGAGGGGGTCGTGCTGTGAGTGTTGTCAGATTGTACCTGTAATAACCCGAACCCCCATCCTTAGGTTTTCTGTCCCCCCTCAAGACCTGCAGGGCTGAGTCTGCCTGAGGTTGGAAATGTGGGGAAACCTTGCAAGGCTGTGGGCTGGGGATCTGCCCTCTTAGTGTTTTGGAGGTGTAGCCCTGTAGGGATTAATAGGCTCAGGATCCTTGGTGGTGTTTGCAAGGCTCCTGGCACAGGGGCACAAAAGGAGGTAATTTGGACTTCTGGATGCTGTGAAGTGACATAATGGTTTTCCGAACACTGCTACAGTGGCAGTGAATCCTTTGCGTGAGTTTCTGTAGGCTCTGTAATGTACCAGGCACACTTCCAAAGCAGAGGGGGGTTGCAGCTGAACAGATACTTTTGGGCACCGTTGCAAAACTAACATAGAGCTAGAACTCAAAGCCTTCCCAAGGTGGCCTGTGCCATTGCTTTTTTTTAACAGCTGGGGAAACTGAGGCTGTAAGCAGGGAGCAGTGACTTGCTTGAAGTTACAGAACAGAGTTGCGTATGGGATATAAGTCTCCCCAGACCCAGTGTCGCTGTTACTAACCCACCCCACCTACTGCAGACTCTGTTAAGGGCGCTTTGGATGCCACTGCAGACGTGATGTTTACAGCCCCCAACCCTCCACTTACACATCACCTCTGAATCCATTGCAGTGAATTAAAGTCTCCCAACACTTCTGTGAAGTGGCTAAATATATCCAGCTAGCAGAGCTCATGCCAAAAATAAGTCCCTAAATGCATTAAACTTGGTGTAATAAAATAAGGAACAGTCCCAATAAATTCTTGCTTTTGGGCTTTCAAGGTTGCCATAGCTCGCACGGTTAAGCTTGCTGCGCTGCCAATGCGAAGTCCAGGGCTGCCGCCGGTAGGGAGACGGGAGGGGGCCGTGGGGCTGATCTGGAGGTAAGGGGTGCCATCCAGCGGCAGCAAGACAGAAGACACTTAGGGCATCTCTCCCATGCCTCTGACAGCACCCCTGCGTGATCTCCAGCGTCCCACCTGCCTCTGCGGTGGGTTGTCAACAGAGCAACGCCGTGACTTTGCCTCTGCAGAGCTTGCTTGGGATGTGGTCACCCAGGAGAGCAAGGTCTTCAACACCTTCTGCTCTTAAATTTGGCTAGCGGTGTGCAAATTGAGATGCGAAGTGACGCTGGCTCGTTTCCAGCCTCCCCGGCTCGTTCTGCTCCCTGGAGCAGGGGGAATTTATGTCTGTCTCGTGCAGCAGTGAGTTTGTTCATCATAAGCTTCCCCAGGCAGACGCTTCCACCACAGGAATGTCAGCTTGGCCTCAGGAAACATATTGTGTGTTCTAGCAGCTGGGGAGAGAAGGCTTTAGCCTTCTTCACTCTTGTTCTAGTGACACTGTCACAGGGATTTACGTGATTTAGGGTCAGTGACGGTGTTGCCACAGAGGTTCCCCAGGCTGCAGCAAGAAGCTGTGGGCACAGATTTACCAAAGGGCTTAGGAACTTGCTCACCTTCCCCTGTCCCAGCAAGGGCTCTGCTCACATCCCTCGTGTTGTTGCTGTGGTTTCTCCCTGCTTCTGTGGGGAACAGGAATTGGGCCAGCACCACCACAGTTCAAGGCGGGGGTGAATTGAAGGGGCAAAATGAAAGGGAAGGGGAAATAAAGGCTCTTCCCAGCTGAATTCACATGAGTCTAACCACATCAGCTTGCTGCCTGGGGAGAGGAAAGAGGATATGACACCTCAGCTGCTCTCACTTGTGTTGGGGCTTTGCGCGCTGCTGACTTGTTTATGGGTGAGTAGTTGAGTTTACAAGGAAGCGTGCACATGCAGACGTTACCCGGGCAGTTGCTGCGAGCTAGTTAGCAGTGGTTTGCCACGTTCCAACAAAGCAAGTCAGTACGAGTATCTACGCAGTTTGCCAGGGTTTGGTTTTTTTTTTTTATTATTATTATTTAGGGATCTCTTTTCACCAGTCACTACCAAAGAGTGTATAGAGACAGCTAACTAGCATGTGTCAGTTTACTAAAAGCAGTTATTTTAATTCATAGCCCTTTCTCCAGCAGTCAGCAGGATGCCTTATTCATTTGCCAGCAGGAGGGTAAATCTATTTCAAAATGATTGAAATATTATGCACAGCTTGAATGAATGTTTAAAATAAATACAGTAGAAGAAACATGTTGTTTGTGAAATGAGAAGATAAATTAAGTTTAGTGCAGACACATTATTCCCAAGCCTAGCTGCTTGGCTAACACTTTCACAGCTAAATCCTTTAGGCATTAACCCAGCAACAAGTACACGGTCTGATTTCTTCTCCTGAAGAGACAGGACTTTCTCTTCAGTCCTTTGCTTTGTACCGACGAGGCTGTTGGCCTCCGTAGCACATTCTGCTTTGTGGAAAGGACTAATTCTTGCTGCGACAGCACGGGCAGCCTGCAGACTGGGTGGGCAGAGAGGGAGAAGAGAACCCTAAGGCTCGAGAAGTGTGCTGTGGAGATGTAAAAATGAAAGTGTCACGGGTAAAGAAACCAGTCTTTGTTTTCCAGTATTGGGTCTGTGGTTCCCTCCAGCCACTTCTGCTCAGCAAGATTAAATTTATTTTCATCCTCTTAACTGAACTTTCTTTTAATGGCAGTAGGGGTGACAGCCCCTAAAATAGATTTCCTATGGAGTCTGTCCTGAGTGGCACTGTGTGCGGCCTGTCTCCCGATAACCCTTTTTCCCCTGCCCTGGGCCTTTATCTCTCTGGTGACAAACAGCCCTCTCCGGACAGAAAGAGGAAATTCCACTCATTGTTCTCCTGCTGCTGGGCTCTGACTGCAGCTGTATCTCCTGCCCGGTGCACCGCTGGCAGCCGGGGACTGGCAGGCATTTCCTGAAGTGACAATCAGCAGCAGGCTCATGGGAGGAGAGTTTTATTCCTAGATTCCCATTTAGGTCCCAGTATGGTTGCCCTCTAAGCTTGATAGCTCAGCCACGGGCATGTCAGCTTGGATATGTCCCCCTCATATTTTCTCTGTTCGTGCACTAGCCAGTCCCCGCTCTGTAACACCAAAAAATGCACAAGAATACAGTCACCCTCCCCTGACTGTGGGCAGCGTGGCAAGCTTTTGAGGCAGGTGTAACTGTTAGAATAGACTGAACAACAGGTCAGCCTCCCTGCAGTGAGACCAAGTATCTTCTCTTTGAGTTGTGGTAGTGCTCGATACTTCTAGACACAGAATAACACCTCCTCACGCTTGTGCTCTAGAGACATAGGGTAAGAGCTTAGAAAAGCCGTGTCAGGAGCTTACAGGCTTAGGGTTTTGCAGTGGCTTTCCAAGGGCAGTGCCTCTGAAAGTGCACTTGTTTAGGGATCCTTAAACTTTGGGGGATGGACAGGCACTGGGGTAGTATTTGATTGCTTCCCTCCCCACAGCACTGACATCCCAAACCAGCTTTAGTCAAAGAAAACAGGAATCTTTCCTGTCTTCTCATTGCATAGCTGGGTTTGACCTTTTAAATGGATTTCCTATTGACTTGCTTTTTTTGTACAGTGAGGACTATCTTTCTGCTTCTATTAGGGCATCTTGGTGCATCTCTTCTCCCAGGGTAAGAGGTGTAACTTGTAAGCCGTGAACACTGGCAGTGCTGCTTTCTAGGGAAATGACACGCAGGGCAACTGTACAGCAAGCCTATAAAGGAAATGCAGCAGCAGCTATGGAAGGACGGAGCAGCACAGTAGCCTTTTGGTTCAGACAAGCCTGGGACTCTTGAGACTTCATTTCACTTCCCTTCTCTCTCCTAGATTTCTGTGGATGGCCGCTAATCACTGGCTGTTTGGGTGGCTTCGGTGTGCCATTCAGAGCGGAGGATAAAACAACTGTCCTTCCAAGCAGACAATCTGAGGTGCAGTAATGGTTGGAGGGGCTCAGAGACTGTAGTGATTTGGACTGTAAAAACATTTTTATGGTTGACAATGTTATTTTGCAAGGTTGCAAAAACAGTACACTTAAAATACTGGACAATATCTATGAATTACCTTGAAGGTTTCGGGTGGTGGTTCTCGCATTCCATAGTTCTAGCTATGATGTGGCCATTTTTAGTAATTCTGGTGTGTGATGAGAACAGAACGTTGGGTGCTGACCTTTCTGATTGAAGTGAAGAAGGGTGTAACAGTGGTGCATTGAAGAGAGGAAAGACAGACAGTTGAGAATTGGCTTTTAAAGTGCTTTAGTGACATAATTGTTCATAACATTGCTCTTTGTACAGTGTAAGTACTTTATGTCCCGTGTTACAGATGGCAAATCTGAGATACATACTAAAGTGATTTGTTCTGAACCAACAAAGGAGTTGATGCCACCCTGGGACTGAGACCCAAACACTCTTGGCTCCCAGAGTTTGATTTCCATACTCACATCATGTTCATTTGCAAAATACCTTTATCTTGTCATCATTTGACCTGCTTAATTCTCCCCTTTTTTTAAAACGGCTCAGTCTAGCAGCTTTTAAAAAGATGCTTCCATTTTACCACAGCGTTGAAAACAGATGAGCTGAATTACATCACTGGGAAGAGTTCCCAAAAAACCTCTCTGTTTGGTCTGCCACTTGAACTCTCAGCAAAAGAACTAGTTGGGGAAACAAAAAAGGCCGTGAGGAAACGGAAATTCACCAAAAAGTTATTGAAACTTCTTGTTGTATTTGAAACTTCAGTGTCAAAAATCGTACCCGGAAAATGTTCGCCACTGCTTAGCTACCACTGAGCAGAACTTGTTTCCTGTAGGGAACCACATTTTGCTGTGGTGACTGGAATGGTTTGGAAGTAAATCTGAAGCCCACTGTTGGTGGGAGGCTCCTATGCTGTGTTTTCGTTTTAACAAGACCTTCATGCTTCAAAGGAAAAGATAATCTGTGTGTGCATTGTGGATTTTTTGAAGGATACATCTAGAGCTGGGAACTTCCTCTCTTCTCCCAGTGGATTGCTCTTCTGCCAGGTAGCAACGAATGTCTTCTTCATCTCCCCACTGTGGCTCACCTTCTTTCTGGACAGTTGTCTTCAGATGTTTCCTAACTTCACAGTTAGCCAGCTCCTGGAGAAGTGGAGAGAAGAGTATCCGAAGGGTGAGACAGGAATAAGCTGCAAAATTCCTCTTCCCCTATAGTGGCTCTTTGCTTCTCCATGTTTTTTTGCTTTTCATTTCCATTTGGCTATTTTTCCCTGAAAGGAATCAAAGGTTTTCACAGGCGAGAAGTTGTGTTGTAGAGTTCTAGATGCAGCAGGATGGCCCAAGCTTTGCCTTTTCTAGCTTCCTGAGCATGTACCATCCCTTAATGCTCCACTTCTGTAGACGTACCAGCCTCAAAGAAAGAAGGAATTGTTTCAAAATGTTCAAAAGTGCTTAAGTGTTCTGGAGCCAGAGTGTCTGCTTTCATAGAGCACTTTGGCAACCAGAAACATACATTTATTTATCTATTAGATTTTTGGCTCCTAAGTCCCTTGGGTTTCTTTAGCTTTGCCTTGTCTCCTCTTTTCATGTTCTCTTCCCAACAGCTGTGTATCTTTAACATGGCCTGAAGTTTCTCTCTGTCTTTTCAGACTTTTTAACAGACTTGCATACCTCTGGGAACTTAAGTGCACCGGACAATCCAACATAGCAGCTTCATTAAATGTCCCATAGGTATAAAAAATATAAATTCTATGAAATAGTGTAGTTAAATAGTGTTCTGGAGATCACTGGTATTCTGTTCTTCTTTGATTTGAGGCTTTTGAGAAGATAAATGCTGGTTTAGAGTAAAAAGAAACCTGTGTTTCTTTTTTATTGTACTAAGTTATTAATCCTCTCAAGATTGAATTCATTATGAAAAAAAGATACAGTCCCATGAATATCTGAACTACATTTTTGTGTCACTGGTTTCACTAACTTCTGACAAGACAAAACCAGGATTGTCGTAACCTTTCTTCTCTTTGGCTTTAGCTTCTTTCTCATTGTAGAGGCAGAAGGCACAGTGGGGAGTCTCCACAGCCACAGTCTTGCTGAAGTTCTGGAAGTCTACTCTGTATTTCCCTTCTTTGGTCTTGGACACGATGGGAGCAAAGCGATAACCCCAGAGCACCTCTTCGGGGATGTAGGATGTCCTCACTTGACAGGTAGCACTAGTGGCTTCAACAGTGCCATCTAAAAACACCACCAGTTCAAAATCTTGCTGCAGAATGGTTTCTGCTGCCATGTGGAAGAATGGGCTGTTCTTATCTATGATGTGATAAATAGTTAATGGGGAAATGAAGAAGAGATTCTCATTGCCAGCATCAACTACAAATTCTATGTTGACTTGGTCCAAAATGATTGTTTCTCCTTCTGGGGTGATGGTGGTCTTCAGAAGCTTTCCGTAGATGTGGCTCCCAATCAGCAGACTTTTCCTGAGGTTTGCCACCCGAATGAGGAGGCAGAGCTTCCCACCACGTTTGCTGATGACAGCATTCTTGCTGAAGGTGATGGTCTTAGCTCGGTTCTTGGACCTCGATATCTTGGCCAAGATGGCACCACACATGAAAGAATTGATGATTACCCCCAGGATAGACTGGAAGATGAGCAGGAAAATGGCAGTGGCACATTGTTCTGTGACGCATCTGAAGCCATAACCAATGGTTACCTGGGTCTCCAAGGAGAACAGGAAAGCTGAAGTCAGGCCGTTGATATTCTCAACGCAGGGGGTGTGATTTATGGAAGGATTGAATTCTGGAAGATCTTTGTGTATGTATGCCACAACGTACCAGAGGAGACCGAATAGAAACCAGCTACCTAAGAATGCTGAAATGAAGATAGTCATTTTGTATCTCCATCTGAGATCCAGGATAGTTGTCCATATATCAATCAAAAAGACAAACCTTGACTGTTCTACATTGCCAAACTCTATGTTACACCTTCCATCTTTAGAGACAAGCCTTGCTCTTCGTCGGCTGCGTTCTCTGATGTGGCTGGTAAAGCGTTTCCGGAGGTAGTTGAACATTCCCTCTGCTGATAGTGTTCTGGAGAGTAAGAAATAATAAATGTCATGGGTAATGCAGGTTTCGCTTATACCTGCAGGAAATTCTGACGAAGTCTCAAGTCATTTGCATATTTTCCCTCAGCTGATGGGGAAAAGTTCCAGTAAGCATGTGAGGAAACTAACAGTTTCTTGCCTAGGGAGCATTCCAGCAAAAAATAATCATTTTGGCTTGCTCGGTAAACTTTGAATCAGTCAACTGTTAATATTGTCCTCTGCTTAGTTGAATAAGTGGAGGCATAAAGAAGCAGGTAACTTCATTATGGACACACATTGGGAAAACTGGTGGGGAATGGCTGGAGTCTGAGGCCTTTCTGCATTTTAGAAGTTGAAGTGGGGCCTTTCCATGCCAATGTGTGTGTGTGCAGTGGCATTAGGAGACTCTGCATGTGATGTGGATAGCGAATTTAGGAAGAAATAAGAGCAGATACAGAAGGCATAATTAAGCCAGATATGAAGTTACTTCTAACATAGTTATAGATTGGGTTTGAGGGTGTGAATTTCAAACTCTAGAATTGCACAAACATCTCAAAGAGGCCTTTTAGGTGAGAATAACAGACTAAATTTCAACAGCAGGACAATTGGATGTTTACTCACCACAAAAGAATCAGGATCTGAAATCCACTCTTAAAGGAAAGTCCCTGTTAATTTTGTCCTTTATGATTGGCCGTGTTAACAGGAGACACAGGGAGCAAGAGTCATTGATGCAGAAAATACTACAGATGTGTTCAGACTGGAATTTGGATCAACTTACATTTGGAAAATTCCCAGTCTTAGAGTTACTCAGACGTGCAGGTCTGGGGAGAGGTTGATCCACTGCAGAGTCAGAGATTGCCTGCTATGTTCAGAGACAGATCTAGGGTCTGATTTTGACCCAAAACTTAGGAATGCTCTTAGAAGAAATAATTGATTTCAGAGTTCATCACCCTTCAAGCATAAAATGTGTTTCCTTGCCAGAGAGGATGTGTTTGATTAGTGCACAGTGTTTAACCCACCCTGAAAGCGTACCCTTGTGTGCCTATTTATTTTGCCTTTGTTAAACAAAATTCTTCTCATGTAGCTAAATTTAACTGTGTGCTATAATCCTATTTCTTGGGGGCAAAATGCTTCAGCTTAAGAACAACTGAAATAAATTAAGAACTCTAGGGGAAAATATTCTCACTGGTCACTCACACGAATGCTGTTCGGACTTTACTGTGTCTCTAAGGACACAGTGTCCCCAGCCGCACAGAGACCTGAATGTTTTGGGGACCTGCAGGGGCTGTGGATGATGTTCCTTTAGAAGGACCTGGACTTAAAGGGTGCATCTCGGATCAGGAGGTGCTGGGGCTTTGTAATTGTTTGCTACTGTTACTTTACTGCTGCATTACCCTTCCCAATGGAGAGTGACACTAAAACAACCCTTAGGAATGATTTTAATTTTTTTTTAGACGCGAGCTAAAGGTGCTACGACACTTACCTAAAACCCTGCATCATATCACTGTCCCTCCCAGGCTTCCTTTTTGGCTGGGAGCAAAATGCTTGGACTCAAATTGTTGTCAAACAGACTGCCCAAATTCCACTTGATTTCAGAGTGTAATAATGTGCTTAAATATCTGTGGCAAGAGTGTTTTATCTCCCTTAAGCCCTAATTTCATATATCCAAAATATAGGCATGTCGTGGATTAGATATACTGATGTCAGTTGATTAGTGTGAAGTTTGCCCTGTGTAACTTCAGTCAGTTAAGGAGTAGATAATTGCCTGTGCCAATTGTACAGCTGACCCCTAACAGACAAGTAAAAGCAATATGTGCACCTGCTGAGGGTCCACTTGTCTTGGCACCACAATGGTTTTATGAAGGAACAAGTGGCTCTTTGGCAAAGTCCTCCTTTCATTTACTCTGTAGGCATCTAGATTGACTTAGAGAAGCTGCCCAATGCTTTAGTTGGCTAAACCAGAAATCCTTCCATTAGACATAGTTACGGGGGGCAGAGAAAAATCTTTGGATATGATAATCAGTAGCAAAGGGAAAATATTATATTATCAATGATGGAGTCTAAGTACAAATTAATTACATTTTGTAAAGCCAGAAGTAAATTCTATGATTTGATGTCCTTGTTTGTATCAACAGCCCTGAGAATGAATCAGTTTGTCTCATACGGTTTCATTCTTTCTGCACTTAGACTGAACTCACCTTTCTCCTCTGCTCATTAAAATTAGGATGAAAAAAAACGAAGGTCACTTTTGTAATGTAGCTTTTCACTGTTTAAAACTTTTGCTGTTGAATTTATTGGCTGCAAGCGCAGCTGACAAAGGTTAAACTTTAAGCCTGTATCCGAGGAAAAGAGGAATGAGGTCACTTTCTAAACAAACCTCAAGTTTTATTTTCCTGATGCACTTTTACTATGTTCATATTAATGCATAGTTTGAACAAAACCAAAATATTCCTGTGCAACACACTATTCAAAGAAGTTTTCCAGTATTTAACTTCTGACACCCCTATTTATTGGGCAAAAAAGTGCAGCTTCAGCTGTCACTAGCATTCATTTTGTCCTTTTCTGCAATAATAACGTGAATATTGACTGTCATTACCAGAACAGACAGCGGGTGAGATGCTGGGATGCCACAGCCTGTCCATCATAAGCTGCACATGTGTGCCTTTGGCAGAGGTGAGCTACAGCAGACTTGCTCCTTAGCCTAGTAAATAGCCATGAAGGGGAGAAATCTGAAGGAAAATTCTGGTTTCTAATCTACCCATCTTCTCTCGCTAGGGGTTGTGATACATTGTGACCACAATTTTGCTAGGTCTGATTCAGCCTTCATCAGAAATCTTTGGAAATTTGACCAAGGGTCTGGACGCACAATTCAACAGGCGATAATGGCAGAAGAGACGACAGCAAGCTAATCAGCGTGGCCATCAGACTGGAACCTTGAAAATAGATCTCCAACTTTACCACTCCTTTCCTGCCTCTTTAAACCTTCTGTGCCCTCTTCAGAGGCTGTTTTACAAGCCCTGCTTAAGCTACCCCCAAGCAGATCAAAGAGGCAGAAGAATTACACCCTTCTTCAGGCAGGATGGCAAAGGAATTCTCCCTTCAACAAATCTTTCTTGCTCCCACGCACAACTGAAGTGTGTTGATTTGCTTCTCCAGGAGAAAAATTCTCTCCTGTACGAGCATGCTGTGAGTATATCACAGTCTTGTCTAGAGGAGGTTATGTAAAGCGAGTTATATAGTATGGCACTTAAAGTCCTTTCAGTTTAAATCAGCGAAGGTAACCCAACTATGTCTTAGCTAATATTTACCGGGATATGTTTCCTGTTGGGCCCGAATAAACACGGCATTGCTGCCTGTCTTGCATGTGAAATTCCCTGCTGCAGGAGTTAGCAAAGTTGCTGCTGTCCCCAGGCGTAATATGTTTCTAGAAGGTGCACTGCACTGCTTGTAATCTTAAACAATGGGGCATTTACCAGTAAAACTACTCAATGAATAAAGATGACATGTCAAGGTGAGCTCTGAAAACAAGGAGTTTCCACTTCCCTGTTCCAGTCTCGTATTACACAGGGATCGCCAGCGTAGCAGAAACTTTTGGATTTCCATTCTCAAATTCCCGATCTTTCCTAACCAACCTATCAGTCCCTCTACCCAGAATATTTAATAAATGCCCAGAAAGTTGGTTCTTAACAGATGCGTTTCTACCTTTTCCTCTCTCTGCATTCCTGCAAGTAGGTAACAACAATTGGTAGAGTTCCTGATTGCTACGTACCAGCTGGATTCCTCTGCTGAGCCAGAAATGTAACTGAGTGGTCCTCTTTGCTCTTACTTGCTTTCAATTGTTTTGTTTTGAAAAATTTTGAATGTTGGGGATAATGACCAGGCGCTTTAATTGTTCTTTGGGTAAGTCCTTTGTGCAACGCCGTGTGCAGGGCACATTAATCCAGGGAAACGGCTTTAATCTCAGCCACGTGCAGCACTTGAGGAGATCAGTGAGTGAAGGAAGGGGAAGGTGTTTAAGGTTTGATAGGGGCCTGACAAGAACAAAGTTCTGCCACCTGCTATTTCACTGAAGTTCTGATATCTGTGGCTTCACGTGTATTTCTTCCCTCGCAGCAATGGATGTAAGAGCAAAATTGGCAGAACCGAATCATTATGGGGAGACAGCATAAATGAAAAGCAACCCACTGAACTTGCAGCTTTTGTTAGACATACACCTTTGTTAGGGATTCAGATGAAGTTCTAAGACGCTTAGGAAGAAGAAAGGGGGATATGGAGTTAAAGGATTGGTTTTTTTCAGTCCTGTTCAGGTCTTTTCAAAACTCAGATCTTCTTTCAGTCCTTTCCATGTTTTTCCTTTTGTTGAACTTTCTCTGAACAAAGTATGTGAAATATCCAATTCCTAATACCTTATAAAATCCTTTTTTATTAGAAAAGCAAACCATAACAATTAGTCTCATGGTGTATTATCTGCTGGCTGCTTTACTACCGAGACCTTTGGAGAGTATAGCTCATCTGCCCTTCCCTAGCTGGCCTGGGTAGAGCAGGACTGTGCCTGTTGCTATGGGATGACAACTGCAGCATCCCGCCTCCCTGTCTTGCTGCTTGTAGCAAAATTATACCAGAATTCAGACCTGCCAAAGAGAGCTGGCCCTCTACTGAACTAATTGTAAGTACAGCAAGAATATAAGCTCGCTTAAAGCAGCCAGTTAGCCCTAGGGGTATGTCTAAAAAGAATCTGATTTACACCATCCTTTTCCCACTTTATCTTCTTGATGGACAGGTTAGCAAAGGGACCAGACGTGCTGGTACTGGCAAGATGACACAGGCAGCTTTCTTCTTGGGCCTGGCAATGCTGTCATTAAGTGTTTATTCCTGACAGCAGATCTGAGCGCCGAACGCAGTGGCTATACCTCCAAAATGTTGACTGAAATGCCAGTTCCATCTGAAAAATATGATCCTTCAGTGTGGCTCAGCGTGCTAATCTGGGAGTCGTGTCGCAGCTTCAGTCCAAGTGACCGCATTTTGCCAACCTAAAGTCCAACTGGAATTTCTAATGGATACACCAAAGGATCTTATCCCCACCTTGCCCTCTCTCCTGCTAAGTAGAATGACTATAAGATGTTAGAGCTGCCCTTTTCCATGGCGATGATGGCCATTTTTCAGCAGGAGAGGCAAAGTGGTACCTGCCTACTGTGGGATGTGCATTAAGGTTATGATATCCACTATGAATATGAAATAACTTTAGAAGAGACAGCTTTCACCTCAGATTACTGTGAACACATAGGTATGACCTAGCCAGATTTATGTGAATGAAGAATTCCTCTTAAGTGCCTAACTCTCCTCTGTAGTTAGAGGCGAGGGAAGGCTCATGCTTCTGTCTTCTAAATGGGGTGAACGAGGGTTGTTTCAGCTGCCCTGATGGTGATACAACAAGGACAGGTCCTGTCCCCTCCCTTGCTTCCCCAAGTCCTGATTTTTTAAGGGAAGGAAGCATGGACGCTCTGACATATATGGGATGTGTGGACTCTCCAGAAGCTCTTGGTTACGTAAGGGACTAAGTCACTTGAGGAAGACTGCTGTAATACCTTGCCAGCCTATAGCAGGGGATCCCGAACCTCTGCCTAAAAATTGGATCTCCCTTGTCATTATGCTTTGTGTCTGTTCTACAGAGTTTGCTACCTGATGCGTGCTGCTGCTGAGCAGCCCTTGTGTTACTTGAGTGCATGGAATCATGCTTCCAATAAGGTTTCAGTGATAACAAACAGTAGCTAATTGCACCCAGGAATGTTGCTCACGCTATGCCATCTATATGTGGTTTGAAAAGCTTGGCTGCAGTTTCCCCTCACAAAGCTGACTGGGAGAAATAATTCATTCATGAGAACACAGGGAAATGAGTAAGTGAAAGAACAGGCACTGCAGCAGTGGAGGCTCAAGCAAATCATGTTTTCTGAAAGCTCAGGGGTGTTTGGGGTCCTCGAAGGTTAAAATACGTAATTCAGGTCTATAAATAAAGGATTCACAGCAATAAAGCCATTACTGTCATTGTTAGCAATTAATAATATTGTAATTAGTGCTGCACATAAAATTAATCCATGACTGCATTTACTGGGAGAAAGAGTCCAAAGACTTCAGCTGACTGGAGAGCAAATGACAGGTCTCATGTAAACAAACACTGTTAAGGTTTTGGTTAATTTATGGACGCAGCATTTCTTCCTGCCCTGTGTGCCAGGGAGGCAAGAGGCCAGCGCTGGCCCACAGTCGCTTCCTTTCTGCCACTTCCTAGAAACATGGCGCTTGTCAAATAGCTCTGTCTTGACAAAAACATTTACCAGCACTTCCCAGCACTGATCACTTCATAGGCACTAAGGAAGACTTCATTGTTTGATATTTTTGCAGTGCCAGACCAATTCCATGGCTAGACTGTACCTCCCTCCCATAACACCTTCTACTGCGACAGAGAATTCCCCGGCAGCAGATGATCCGCTTCACCTTCAGGGTGCATCATGAGGTAGGCAGCTGTGCTGGGTATCCTGCCTCTGGATACAGAGATCTGGGAGCTAAGCTGTCTTTACTACACAGCAGGATTTCCCAACAGAACTATTCCTATTTTCAGACAATTAGGTTTCCACTGAAAATATTAAATTTTCAATAGGAAGTGGCTCTCTGGGAGAAATTATTTCTCAAGCAAATGATATATTTTGGGATTCTTTCTGTGGTCAAAAAAACACCCCCAAAATAATTCTCATTGCCGTGGACTTGTATGTGATGTGTTGTTGTGGATGCAAGAGAAAAAAATAGGGATTTAACTCCCAACAGTGTTATGCTAGTTTGGTATTGTACTTTGAGAGAATTATTTTCATTTACTGAGAAGTTTTGACAATAAAACATTTTTGTTGAAACTTTCTGAAGGAGAAAGGCAGGTTTTTGCCTAGTTACGTTTCCTCTCTGGTGCCAGAAAAAGGCATTACACTCTAAACATAAAGGCAGACTGTAGTAAGTTCTTACCTGTGTGACTGAGAGCAGAAGCTGTCTATAGCCAAAGAACTCCACCGCAGTAAGATGGGGGCTGGGGGTAACCATAAAAGTCACAGGGAAAATGGAGAGAGTCATGTGAGCCAATTCGCATTCTCGCATTTTGTTGTTCTTTGCTGAAGTATTTAAGGGGTTGAATCATTAACTCACAATTTTTTTCTACAGATTGGCAATGTCAAGTCTCAGTCACCAGCACGGGGCGGCAAAAAAGGCTGAGAGGCAGCTGACTCAGGTGACGCAGCCAGAATACAGCCATTACCTACAGCAAAACCACTGGTGAACGCTCTGACCCTGCTTCGGCATCTAATCTTGAGGTATCTCAGCATTACCTTGTCGCATAAAAGCTTCCGTTCCCATACACTCTTTCTTTCCAAAGTGTCAGTAAAATTAAACCGATGGTGGAGTCGTACCACTCTGAAAAGGACCCAGCTCTGGGTGTGGGGAAGATCGCTGACAGAAAACACTTAGCACTGTTGTAACAGCTTGCAATGTGGTTGGAAAAAGATTCTTGCTTACTCGACACGCAAGAAAAGCATGGAGTTGCTCTCTCTGCGAAAAGCAGAAAGCAAATGTTGCTGTGCTATGAAGTACCCTTCCAGTAGTCCACATCACAGGGAACTGCCAGTTGCAGCTCCGGAGGAGAGATGCAGTAAGAGAACACTCAGAATAGACTACAACAGCCTTGCTGGCCCTGCTGTGTAGCTGTACGCTGCATGTGCAGCCAGCTGTAGAGACAGGGTTTGATGTACTATTTGTCAGGTCTGTAACACTCCCTCTGCGTGAACCTGAGGAAGAGGAGGGAAAGGCCAGTGGGCACCTAACCTCGATTATACTGCAGAGTTCCTTCGAATTCTGCCACTGGGTTTTTGTGATATAGGCTGTGCTTAGCTCGTCAGTGTTTGTAACTCAAGGTATGAATTGCACTCTGCAGTGGCATTGCTCTGCTGCAGCCTTTCACCCGCTCGTAGCAGCAGGGTAAGCAGTGCAGTGGGTGGTTATCCCAGCCAGCAGCTCGGGAATGCTTTCATGTAGTGTTGAGAGCACTGTCCTGTTGCGGTCCTTATCTTCAGCTAGGCTGTAATTTCAGTATCCCTGTCTCTTGTGGTTATCAAGGTGACTTTGATTTCTAACCTGGTAAAAAAAAAAAAATGCTGTGCTGTGCTCTGCTGGTTTGTTGCCAACAAGCCAACCACAGCAGTGTAGCCAGGACTGTCACCTTGGTCTTGATAAGCCAGATCTGAATCCCTGCTTTGCCCGTTTCCCATTGGGAAGCCCAGCCCTGAGCGTTTCTCAGATGGTGGGATTGTGAGAGAAAAGAACTGGAGATTCCAGATGCTATGATAGATGGTAGCCGCGTTCTGCAGCAGCTTTGCCTGAAATGGTTAAGGATGTGAAGAGGAGAAAGTTGGATTCATTGGTCTGGAAACAGGCAGTTGTTGAGCTCTAGTCCTGACTCTGTGGTCTCAGACTGTTTCCATTGCTTTCTAACTCATGTTCCCTGTCTGCAAAGGAAATAAAAAGAATTCCACTACTTTACATGTGACTGTGAGGCTATTTTAATGTTGATAATGGGTTTTCATGATGTAGAATGTTATTTTATTACAAAGCAACTTTTGGACTGCCCTGCCCTCTTATAGTAGCACGTGCCTTCAGTAGTAACTGAAATGATCCCTGAACACAGCTGTCGCTTATAAAGTATTCTGAGATCTTTCAGGAACAATGGTGTGCTATAAATGCTATAAATACAAATTATTGCTATTTTTTCCATGTAGAAGGCAGTTCTTTCACACTTTATTGCTTTCTTAAGATAAATAAAGAACAAAGTGAGGAAGGCTTTCTCTCAAGATGGAAGTGTGTGTACATGCGTAGCTCTCTCCTTGGACAGTTGTATCACTGAACTCTGTGTAAAGTAGTTTTCCATCTTTGTGTGTCTCAGTTGCCAGAGATTAAAGGCATGTTCTGTACTGCTTAGTTCTTAGCACCTCTCATCCTTTAATAACTATACTCTGATAAGTGAATCCCACATATATGGTTCATAGAGGTTTTTGCTACTATTAGGTTTTTTGCTATTTTTCTCTCTGATTGCTGGTTCTCTGCTAATTGTTTTGATTTGGCATTGTTTGGCAATCGAGTTGTCCTTGTTTCTTGAATTTCTGTACCGAGGATCATAGTTTCTCTTAGACGGGAATATTAACAGACCATTTCCTTCGTGAGGTGTGTCAGGTTCCTCTGAATGACTGTGTCCTGCCTGTCATTTAGAAGTTTTCCAGCAGATGTGTTGAAAGGAGTATCGTTCCAGACTTGCTCTCCATTAATAGGCATTTTGGACTTAATTTTCTTGAACTTGCTTTTTACCTCAGAAGTGTAAAGAACCATCCTCGTTGCTGTAATACCCATAGAGCTGTTAAAAAGGGAAAGGATTCACTGAATTCCTGAACAGATGCACATTTTCTTGTACTGTTTTGGATAATATAGGCTGTCTCCTAGAGGAGGTCCTTTATGTATCTGTCCATCTGACATGCTGAGCTTCTATTGAAGCACAACATCTGCTACCGGTTGATCATCCGTGCTCCTTTTTCTGCTCACTGGGCCTGCAAGTCTGTCACCTAGCAGCTGCGAGGTAGATTGGCGCTTGCTGGCTGATGCTGCGTGCTTAATCAGTTGAGGTTCAACAATAGGATATCAGACACCAGCAGCTTGGAAGATTTCTTTTCATCTTACAGCTCTCCAATCGCAAGTGCTGGCAGCACTGCAGACTTTGATTGACAGATTTTGTCCTACCTCTGGTTCCTGAAGCCTGATTTCGGTGATGTTCAACCAAGCTGTCTAGATACATCTTGTCCTAGTCTCATCTCAATAGTTTCCTTCTCTCAGCACTTCTTGGCTTCTGCATTGTGATATGGGTAACAGCCGTTGTTCCAGTGCCTTTTACAGGGATGTATAGCATAGCCTGCAGTCCCTGCCATGGCTTTTAAAGTCAGATTGTGGTCCCAAGGTGTTAGTTGTGAAAAAGGCTGATTTCAGAGACTTCCAGCTGAAGTCAAAGGTATTAAAGGCATTTGGTGCTCTTTCATACAAGGTCTGATGAAGCAAATTCTGTCTGTCTGATTTAGTCTGCTTGTGCCTTGTAGATTGGTTAAAATGTTCCTGTGATTTATTACAACTGAGTGCCATGAAAGCTAAACAAATTTCAGGACCAAATTTTGAGGACCATATGTCAGTAGGCAGCTATTTGCCTAATGTCCTACTTCTATTTGCTTCCTGCAGGAGATGTGGAAGAAAAAGCTTTTAGTTACATGAGTACCTGATTATTCCCTGAAATACTAAAACTCAAAATTGCCCCTTTAAAGGCTAATCTCTGCTTTCAGGGACATGCATGGTCCCCTTTGAAGGTATTGGAGAATGCCAGCTGCAAATCTAAATACAGGAACATGGTCTGCTATCCCTGGGGTATGCAGTATTTCACCAGCAGGGCCTTTTCTCTTCCAATCCTTCAGTTACTTTTCTGTTCCTCATTATTTATATAAGTGTAATTGACTTGCAAGACATTCTTGGCTTTCAGTATGCATTGAGTGAATTATTGACCCATCACATGGGTCATTGATGTGAAGAGACGTATGAACAAACTGGGTGCAAAATAGCTACTTTGCATTCTTAATAGCAAATGTAAGCCATTAATAACTTTGCTGCCTGATGCACTCAGATCCTGCACAATTTTAGTTTGACATGCATATGGCTGAGTTCATCCTCAATGTAATTTGGAATTCATTGGGCATGGACTTCATCTCCTTATGCTACTTTAAAATCTCTCCTGCGTCGAGATGTGATATGCTAATTCCAGAGTTTATGGCTGACTTGAGATGTTACATTTGAAAAATCAAGTCCAATTAAATCAACTTATTACCAAGGTCAGAGACCAGTATTCAGCACAGTCTATTTCTTACAATTTTGCAGCAAAGAGTAAACTTAGTGAATATATCGTATCGCAACCCATAAACAAACTAATCTGCCCCAATAAGAAGGTTTTGGGCTGCAGGACCTAGGATGCATAGCTAAGTGGTAAAGAATTCCCCGGAGAGTCCAAATATCTGAGCTCAGTTCCTAGCTTTTCACATTATTTTTTTGTGTGTACTATGGGACACATACTCTCCCCTTTGTGTCTGTTTCCCCATCTACTCATACGATGGAAGCGAAACTTAGGGTGTTGTGTGGATAAGTTCAATGATTGCAAAAAGCTTTGAGACCTCTTGAATGTGTTGCTGTGGGCTGGCAACACGACATCACTTTGCTGTAGTCAGAAATGTAACGGAGCTCAGATTTTAGCAAAATATAAATGAGAGATGCCCAACTGCTATCTTGGCAGAAACTTGTTTATTATCTAAGAAGAAGAAAAGCTTCTGCGTGCATAATATCTTAATGTTCTCAGCAAGGCGTGAAACGGAGGGGAATACGCTACGGCTTTTTGAGATGGACAAATATTAAGCTGATTTGCAGATACTTTTGCAAATGAAAGTCTTAAGTTTAGATTTATTACGAGTTCCCGCACTGTGCAAGCCTTTGTATTTAAATTACACTATCACGAAGTGCCCGGTGGCTCTTTCTGCCTCTTATTGTTGAGTATCTAAAGCTTTTCCTGCGGGAGGTCTTCATATTCCAGACAAAACCAAACAGAAAAGCAAGAAGAATGTTGCATACTTAGATGCCCTTTACAAATAGCCTACTGTCTCGTTTCCAGTGGAAAATACAATTTAACCTGCACAGGCATCTTGCATTTTTCCCATTTGTTTAGGAGCTTCAGTCTCACTGGAATTATTTTCTATGGTGTAGATTCATTCCACCAACCCGAGGGATGTTGTCAAAGTGCCCACGTTAATAGCTCAGGTGCCTCAGATCCATCAGAAACTGGTATCTCAAGGTGAATTTCTTCCATCCAGTTACTCCTCCCGACCTTAACTGTGTCTCTAGTTACACAAGCAGCTCTAGGTACCAAGACTCCTATTTTGAGTTAAGTTTCTGCTTCTGTTAAGTGCCTAATTTGAACACGTCCAAAAGTGGGGCTCTTACCTCAGTTATTAACAAGCTTTTAAAAATCCTGTATCTGTTGCTCTAGTTCACGCAGAATTCAATTATGTAGCAGACCTCAGGATGTGATTTGAGATTTCCTGAGTCCTAGTAAAGTGATGTAAAGCCTGTGAAGGATTTACTCTCACCTCGCTTTACCCCTCAATGTTAGCAAAGCCCAGGCAGCTAATTTAAGAGAGACGGTAGAGTTAGAGTGTATATGAGGACTGAAGAGCTGCTCACAGCATCTCATCTCACCTGCCCACCACCAGGTTGCGTGAGCAACCTGGGTGACAAGATTAGATAGAACCTCCAAATTTTAGATGAATAAAGGAAGAGAGATCCATTTCCTTGTTTTATCTCTTGCTATTAGCAAACATTCACATACAGGGTGGCCATTCAGATCGCAGTAGCTGTATCTATGATGCAAGCGTCTCTTGTATAACTGCTTGTTTTTCTCTTTGGGGCAGAAATTCCTAGGGCTTCAAACAATATCTTGCTGTTTGATACCTGTTCCGTGGTTACTCTGTGCACATTTCTCCCTAGAGCACAGAAGGCAGTTGAGAAAGTTTATTAAAGTGTGAGCCAACTTAAATTACTTTGCATTTATCATGGAATACTGCAGAGAAAGCATGTTTACATGTCAAAACCCTGCACTGTGAAATCAAGAAATGAATAAGACCATCTTACCTCTGCGAGCACTCAGTATGGACTGTGCAAACTCATCGGCCACCACAGCCTGAATGTGGTCCAAGTTACCTGTTCCGTAGAAAAAAATTGTGAGGATATTCAGGGTGGGCTAACAAAAAGCTTTGAATCTCAACTATAAAGCTCCTTTTCTGCAGTATGCAGGCTGAACTACAGTCCTGTTTCACGGACAAGAAATAGAGCCCCAGGTATACAGTGCCAGTACACCTTTTGGTGGATTGTGCTGCCGAGAGAGTCGACAACTGTCACTTCCATAGCAACTTGGCTTGGAAGGTAAATCTACATTCCTCTGTCAAACTCCCTCATTCCCACTGTAGTCCAGAGACTTAAGGATTTACCTTAGTTATCAAGTGCTAAGGCGAGTTGCTGATTACAGTTGAAAGGCAAGAGTAGCTTTCAGGTGCAGGATGCTCTCAACTCCATGGCTGGAAAGTGCTTTCACCATGACCACCTCCCCTTCAAGAACCACCCAGTTACCCCGGAATATCACTGCTTACCAGCTATTGGGGTGGCTCCACAGAACTTCTGCCAAGAAACGTGAATTCCCAGAGCTGCTCTTTGTTACATTTCTCCTGAAACAGTCAAGGACAAACAACAGATTTGGATGGTGCTGGAAACCAGCAAGGAACTCGGGAGAAAGGAAATGAGGCATGAGAGCCTCTGTCCACCACCTGTCTCACCACCTCCCAGCCCCCGTCTCCTTCACACCCAAATACAAATCCATGATTAGGGCTTAGTGCCCTTTGCCCTCCTCCTTCCCCATTCCACACGCTGCTCCCACTAAACAGGGCTGTGTTTCTAAGTCCTCATGTACCATCCCCCAGCTGCTTGCTGCCTGCTTTTCAACCTGAGAGCCTAGCCCAAGCCTCCAGTGCCCTCTGCTCATCCATCTCGGGCATGTTCCTCCTCACCCGCGTGCTTTGTGCCGCCTTGTTCAGCTCCCCTGTCAACAAAGCGGGGTCGGGATCCGACAGCCCCAGCTGTGCTGGTATGTACAGCAGCAAATTATGTCTAATCAGATGTATCGGCATGTGCCGAGGCTCTTATGGGAGGCACCTATAAGACTGTGCACAGAAGGAGGGTGTGTTTGCTGCTGCTGACACTGCCCAGCACCAGCCTGTTTGGAGGTTTGTGCAATGCGTGTACCACTGCTCAGAAGCCTCCGGTGTGATTAGGTATTAGCCGAAAGGATCAGTCCCTGGGCATTGCTCTATCTGCATTAAAGCTGAGCCGGCCAGTCACTCTAGTATATATATGCATAACACTTCTTAACAGTTAGAAGCTGATGACCAAAACTCTTTTACACTATGCCTTACTGGGCTTTTTTAACAGAATTTAAGAAAATAGTGGCAGTTATTAAATAAGCACCTATGGGAAAAGGCTGTTCTACAGCAGCAATCAGTACAGAAGGGGCACCTGTTACTTCCTGATCATTGAAACCATTACTTTGTTATTTTTGTAATTTGATTCAATAATGGAGATTTTTTTCCCCCCTCTTGTGCAGCGAAGTTGCATCATGCAGAAAATTGGTTTGTTTAAGTAACAACTCTTATGGTGTCTTTCATCAAATGTTCTCCGAGAACATTACTAATAATTCATTAAAGGGGCACTGTCAGCTGGAACACTTTTAATTACCATTTTCTGTCAAGTCAACCCTTAAGTGGTATGCCCTGATTTTTAAATTTATTGCTAACACATATGCAGATTTTTCTTTTTCCCCGCTGATGTTTATATGGGTTGAGAAAAGTAATTGACTGTGAGATTAAGGAAGTGAACCGTGGACTACATGTTGTCATGCCCAAAATGGAAGATAATTTAAGGGTGGTTACTTTTTTTTTTTTTAACAGTAGCTTTGAGAAACTCGTTACTGCAGCCTCTGAGCATCTCAGTGCGTCTGAGGGTGGGGAACTTCTGCTGCGTGCATGTTACTGCTGTGAAACTGAAACACCTTGAGCTTAAGGTATAGCTGTGAAAATCGTTACTGCTGCTCATTAACTGTCTGGATATACGTGCTTAGCCTTTAAGTAACTGTGACATGAAGACAGTACTGGCAGTTACCGCACAACAGCTTATATGCTGCAAACATTTACCAGCTTATCCCACCCTCGATTCTTTGCACAGCCATGCTTTAAGGCCCTTCCAGCCCCGAGTCACTGTCAGAAATACCACTCAGCCTTCCCAGAGAAGAGTAATGCCTGAACTGCCTTCCATATCCAAGGTGACTACGGCAGGTGCAGAGATTTTCTTTGACAATGTGTTCTTAAGCCTCAGTAGCCCGTTTCATGGGAGCAGAAGCTGAGAACTATCGAGAGGGTTGCCCAAGGAAAGGTAAGCCAGTGAATAAGCAGACTAGAATCCAAACATCCTATTCCACAAAAAAGGACTCTCTGGTTCCCTTGCAGTAGGAAGCAGTCATTTTTGTGACAATTTTGTGCAAGGAAGCAGAAGGGACAATCTATCTGGAAATATCATGGATTTCCCAGTCAGCTATCAAGAAAACAGTATGGCACTGAGCCTCTTACCTTGTGTCTTAAGCAGTAAAGATGACTGCAGAAGGGAGGGGGAGAAAAAGCTGCCCAGCTTTGTGTCCTCTAGACCATGCAGTTTCCACAGTATTTTGGTCCAACAGCTTCTGCATCAAAGGAAGAGAGCCCAGGGCCCTCTTTGGCTTTTATGTGTGGCTGTGTCAGCTCAGACTGGTTGCCAGCTCATCTATATGCAGTGGCTCATTAACATTGTGGCTGGGTTTATATACTGTATGTGAAAGGCAGAGGAATGGCTACTGGATGAATAAAAAACGCAGCAGAAGTGTTGAGCCGCTGAAGTTAGGGAAAGTGGTGCAATATTACCTGAAGAACCTGTCATTACTCTTACTGTCACCAAGATCTAGGTCCCTTGTCCCATCCTACCAGGACAAACACAAGAGAAGTGTCATGACTACTTGTGAAGGTCAGGCCTTGTCTTTGCATGGGCAGTGTGGGTTTGGAAAGAACCAGATGCCTCTTGATACCTCCCATATTCTGCAGAACCCATGTGCCCTTGCCCAAACTCCTGCTTAGGCTTTCCTTCCTAGACTTCAGCTGAAACTCGGAGTCCACCTGAACTCTTTGCAGAGCACTGACTGCAGGACTTAACTCAATGCTGTTACTCTCTCTGCATCGCTGTCGTCTTGGAGCATAAAGAAATGTGCATCCCTTGTATTTCTCAGTCCTTTGGTAGAGCCTTTGCAACCTGTTGATGAGGGATGAAGTGATGTAAGCCTGGAATCATCCCACTTAACTACAGGCAGACAAATATTAGGTGTCTAATGGAGCTAATTCTTCATGTTCAGAAGGCATTTCTTCTCCCTCTAAGACAGGCATCTACGGATGCATTGCGTTGTAGAGGTGCCCATCCTTCTCCACAAGTAAAGAGACAGGACTTAGGTGGCTGGAACGGTTTATATCCCTATCTTTTGGGGGTCTACTGTAAATAAATGAGTTCTACCCTTGACATTAAATTTCCCAGACTGGAAGCTGATCTTCCCTTGGTTATACAGCAATAAGAACCCAGTGCTTCTAGCCACCTGCCAGGGACAGGTGGAGGACATACTGCAGGCAGGATCCTCTGAGTCTTAGAGGAGGTTGGGAACAGGATTTTTATGTTTAAAGAAGTTATTTAATGCTTGGGCAGAGCCAGATCTGTTCACGCAGTTGAAGCCACCAGGAGCTTTGTGACTTAGTGACGCAGACATTTGCCCCAGAGTGTTCTGGAGACAAAAAGCACTGATAGAAGGAATTAAGCTGTTATTAGCCATCCCGATGTTTTATTAGCTCTGTCATTAATAATAAATTTGATAATACTCAAACAGCACTTTTCATCTCCAAAGCATGTTAATCCATCTGTTACACCTCTTAACGTTCCTGTGAGGCAGGTACGCTGTTAGTGATACCAACGCATAGAGGCTTTTATGGCACCAGGAATTGCCGATGGAATTGCTCCAGATATTTTTACCAGGAGCTAATCAATGTGGTATACTCTGAAATAATCTGGTTATTTTTATACTGTGCCTAGCACACGCTGGAATTCTGTCATTTTTTCACCTATTGGTAGTTCACGATGCACAAATTAATTTTCTTGCATCACGCAACATACTGCGGATTGTTTAACATAATTTTTCAAAGAAGCATCTAGTTCTCCTGCGATGAAACTCAATGGGATTTTTTTTCCACTAGCTTCAAAGAGCATAGTTGAGCCCTTAAAGGGATTTACTTCTGTTAAATAATATCCTTAAAACGGAGAAATTAAAAGCAAATGGGCTTTCTTCCTTTTTCCTCTAAGACATGTCAAAAGAATATTATAAAAAAGAATAGCTTTCCACAGCTTTCAGAAACTCCCCAAGTGAATTTCAATTGCAGGTTTTTAGGAAAGAGTAATTAACAACTTTATTCAGTCTGAAGCCAGAAAATTCTTTCTATATTTGGCACAAAAAAAGCCGAGCGGGAGGAGGGAAGTAAATGACCTAGATTTTCACATGTGACAAATGACTCCGAGGTGCTCTGTCTGAGACCCCTTCAAAGGCAGAGACTCCCACGAATTACACTGCAAAATGACTTGTCTTTATTGTCTTTCATGTTGGATGTTCAAAATCACCCAAGATACTCTTGGAAATCTAGACTTTTTTGTTTGTTCAACCGATTATTTTATTCACCTAGGTTAACGTTTCCAAAAACGCATCCATAACTGAGCAATTGAATCCCACTTTCAGAAGTGACGTCGGTATGCCAGCAGCTCTGCTAATTCACAGCGATCTCCCCTTTTCTGAGCTTGCTTCGTTGTTTTCCTGGAAATGGATGCTTTGAGAGCATCTCCCGTAAAGAAATGGGGGAAACAAGGTGCGACTGAGCTACCATTTTCAGAATGTCCCTTGCTATATTTGCAGTTTTTTCTTTTTTTTTTCTCCAGTGTTCTGTTTTCCACAATAAAGTCAACATTTTCTATAAAAAGCAAGTCCTCTATGAAAAGCCTTTTTGCCTAATAGCAGGTTTTCTGTATAAATGTTGATAATCTCTGTTTTGTCAAAGGAAGAAAGATTTAATGCCTTTATCTTTTGGAATGATTATTTATAGAAGAGGAGCTCTCTCCAAGATGTAATCAAAGATACATATTTTAAGTATAGAAGGCAAGTCAGTACTGCAGGCGGTTGTTTATTCATTAACCTCGGTGTAGCTCGGCTGGCAGCCTCCCAGTACTTACTTACTTTGTGCTTATTGTGGAGAGAGATTTAAAATCCATTGCAGTTTTATTCCGAGTCCCAGGAGAGATGATTCTGACCTTCCGGTTATGTCTCATTTTGCACGAGTAAGACGCTGAGGATGTTCTAGATAGCAGTGGGGCACTGAGTACAGCGGTAACAGAAGACTTGAATATTCACTTGGATGTATGTACAGTTGTGATTCATTCCCAAAACTTTCTTTGTGAACAAGCACCATCAGAGCTGAGAGAGAAACATGAGAATTGGGTTTTTGCTCCTTTTAGCAGGGAGTGTCCCCGACACCCTTCTTTAAATAAATAGCCACGCGTGCCAGCATGCTTGAAGAAAGCGTAAATCTCCAGGACAGCAAGTGTCTGAAATGGAAGAACAGTATAACAGATGAGGTTGATTATATCCCTCATCCCTTCCAGCACCTTCAGGCATTGTTACTAATGAAAGTGAAAGGTTCCTAATCACTTCAGCCTTCCTTGTTCTTAGACAGCAGGTAGTTGAAGCCCTTGGCCTCCTCTGCGAACTGTAATGACAAATTTAAATGCATAGGCTATTTAAATTCAAGAACAAAGCTGGCTGTAGTGCTGGCTTGGCAATGCATGTGGAAATATGGAAAGGCAGAGACCTGCGTTATTTAACTCCTTGAAGTCACGGTCGGTGGTTGAACAGCAGCAGAGACCTTGTATTATCTGCCCTCTTCTTTACAGAGCAGAGCAGACGGGCTTGGGAGAGGGGAGATCACTACTTGTGACTTTATAGCACAAGAAACAAACTTGGCTGCCCACCAAGAAGTTGTTTGGTGTCTTTTAGACCCGTTCACACACTCGCTTTTTCTGTGACTTTTCAGAAAGCACAGCGAATTCATAACAAGAATTTAGCACCGGCTTTAAGTTGACGTGCTAGAACAGCGTAGCTGCAATAAAGATTGCCTGAAACAGCGTGGCCTAGAATCCCCCCAGCCCCCTGTCAAGCCCGCAAGGTAGAACACCTCTGCTGGTAATGCCACGTGGGGAAATGGGGTTTATGAAACTCTGTTCACAGAGAATGTTACGCCAGCTTCTCACTGGAAGGAGTAAAGCTCATTACTTGTATTTGCGTGTAATTCAGCTGCTTGGCAGAGGAGGTTAGTGCCGGAGAAGTCCTTACTTCCCCTGAAAATGTAGGGCATGGGTGGACTGCAACAAAGGCCCTTCTTTCCTTCCTGGTTGTAGTAACTGGGTGTTTAGCGCGAGGCTGTTCCGCTGCTGGGGAGCGGACAGGACACGGGGCGGCTGATCGGTGAGCGAAGCACCGCTGAGCACTCCTTCGCTGGGTAGAGTGTGTGTAACCACCCGTGCAGAATACAGCGAGGGAGGTTATGTCATGAGTCACTTCCCTTTTTCTAGTCACTGAATCCTCCTTAAAAAAGGTAAGCTAAGCATACAGAGTGAAAAATAAGAGTTGTATTGATAGAAAGCACCATATTCTTACATTGGCAGCTGTGTCCTTGTCACCTCGCCCCTTTGGCACTCCTAAGCAAAGCAATCTGTGATGAAAACATGAGTGTGTGATGCTACAAACCCAGTGACTGCTCTGAACAATGACATGGGCATCTGACTCAGGGGTGTCTGAAATCTTTTTTTCCTACTTGAAGCTAGGAAATAAGAAGTTTAAAATGCTATACGTAGGAAAGTGTTTGAAGTCATTGAACAACCAGTGTTGCCAGTTAACACCTGTTGAAGTTATGTTTCTAGATCTTCATTTAGGTTTGTCAAGTAGCATCAGGCTTCTGCATTAGACATTAGAGCTCTCATCCCCCTGCTATATACGATGGTATTAAAAGTGGTAACTAGATGCAACTCAGTGACAACATCTATTGATTTGGTAGAAGAAGGAGCACAGAGGTCTCAGGTACGCGCTGTGCTCTAACAAGGTATTTTTGAGCTGCAATTGGTGAAATTGTATGAAGCCTTGAAATGGGATTACACTTTGTTTCATTCTCTGTGTGTTTCCTCTCTCATTGTTATCCAAATAAACATGCTTCTGTAAGCCCTAAAAAGGTATTTATGGAAGTGTAAGTTGTTCTCAAGGGCATGAGATGTTTCTAAAATGCTGATCTCAACGCTGGTTGTCCCTACATCAACCTTTCAGAGCCCCTGAGGCTATCGGGCCCCGGTTTGCTGTGAGCACAGATGTGTCTAGCCAAAGGCTTTTTCTGGAGCACGTGATGTCCTGCTTGCTTGAGCAAACTGATAGCTTGATAAGGAGCAGGGTGGCACACACCACACAGCCAGGCACACCTGCGTGGGGACTGTCTCCTGTCTGCCAGCCAGCAGCTATCCCAACAGGAACAAGCAGATTAGGGTATATTGTACTCACTTGCAGTTGTCTTTCTGGGGCTGTGTTAAATATCGCCAGCAAAATTCAGTTTCTGGAGAATCGAATACGAACTTTAGTTCTAGAGAACAAAGATCAGGGTCCTGGAGAACCCAATATGATCTGTAGGTAAGTCTGTTGTCTGTGCCTCAGTTTTTCCAGCCTTTGTACTTTGCAGATGAAGAAAAGAAGAGTTCGATACAGACACAACACTGCATTATTCTTTGCACAGCAGCGACTGTCCCTTGTATTGCCATTCTCTAAGGTCCCTTGACAATCCTTGACAAGTCGATCTTGCTGCTCCTCAAAAGCTCCCAAATATTACCATCCCTCTGGTGTCCTCTGAGGCAGGACCTTCTGGATGGTGGTCGTGTCCCCCTTGGGATGTATCTCTGAGGTTACTTTTTTGGTCAACTGAAAATTGGCCATTTTAGCATTCTCTTTCTTCCAGGTTTAGGAATTCATTCCATCCGTTGTCTGTTTATCTGACAGCCCTCAGCTGCATTTTATAGACTGTTAGACTCAGGTTTTGTTTCTTTGATTATTATTACTGGTTTTATTTTGGACAATGTCCCAGTTGCCTAGCAATGTCAGTAGGTGCTTTGAAAAGAAATAGTAAAGCATAAGCTTTCTGCAAGGGAGAACGTTATATTCTGCTTCTTATTGAGCCTTTTTATCTGCAAGTCTCCGTGGACTCTATCAGCATTAATAAATGAAAGTCACCCTCTCTTTCGGAATTCAGGGGAGGGAGAGAAAGAAACAGCAAACAGTCATCATCCTATTTTTCACAGATGATAACCAAGGCAGAGAAAGGCAAGGTAAGGTAGAAAGCCTGGTTTGATATCCTGACCCACTGAAGTCAGGCGTTGATCTCTCAGGGGAGTCGTGAAGAAAGCTGAGAGCATAGTGCTTGAAAGAATGAGAGCTCTGTTGAATTCCCTTTGCAGCTAATGGGCTGGATGGAGCCCACGGTGTTAGGCAGAGCGAGGAAGTGAGCAAGTTGTGTGGCGTGCTTGTTTATTTAGTTATTTCCCAAGAGTAGGAATATGGCCCCAGAGGCAACACAGACACAGGACAGGGTAGCCCAGAAACCAGCACATCCTCTTTACATGTATTATGCTCTTTGTTCTGTTCTTTCACTGGGAAAAGGGTTATCGTTGATTGTTGTCTGAGTTTAGTTCACAGTCCTGTGGAGCCTTGTGAAATGTGGGCAATGCCTCTGGACCCAGGAGCCGAGTTTGTACATCTGAGTAGTACGTATGCCGTGTGGGCAGTGCTAATGGAACTACAGCCCTGCAGTTCCTGCCCTCCCTCTGGTAAAGCCGCAGCTGACCCTGCACTGCTAGCAATAGCAGAGCTGGGTGGTAACTTTGTCCTTGTTTCTAAGGGCAGCAGAGTGGGCTGACAGTCTCACATTGTACCCATGAAAGTTGCCATTGATTTTGTGTGCGGTTGTTGTTATCAAAAGAAAAAAATATGAAGCATCCTGGGTTCCCCCCCCCTCCCAGCAAAGAACTGCAGGTACTTCAGCTACATGGTCTCTTCACAGAAGTACATTCACTAGGCGATGGTGCAAAAACCCTGGGCCTTGCTTTTGAAGGTCAGGACATTAGAAATAGCCACATAAAGAATGACTGTTTTACAGATGAGTGAACCCATCAAAACGAGTCACTTGGGAGGGCAGTAAGAACAGGCTTGATAGCAGAGAGCTGTTACTGTATGTGGTTATAGAAAGCAGGCTGAAGGATCAGCTGTAGCCTGCTAGTTTTGCATGAGTGATGACGACGGTCACTGGTGTGTCTTCATGTATGTAAGGTTTAATATGTAGGCTGGAAAAAACATGGTCTGTGAGCACAGCTCTGGCTGGACTGTTCCGGGTTAAGTTTTGGACAAGTTGCTCTGGGTGATACACAGCTTCCTTCAAGAGGCAGCTGGCTTTGAGCCTCTGCCTTAGTGCTGGAATAGGAAGCAGGAATTTAGCCAACTCTGAATAAGGTTGGCTCCTTATCTCTGTTGATCTGATAATGCCATAATAGATTCAATGACTAGAGTAGGTAGCTGAAGACAGTCCTCTGTCCTTCCTCTCACAATGTGTCCACGTACTGAAGTCTTTGTGCTGAAGTTTCCCCTTTACAATGTGTTTTAGTCTAGTCTAGTTCCACAGAGCCATGAGGTGCTTCCTAAAGAGGAGCTTGATTTATTCCTGGGTAGGCATCTTCATCTCTTGTAGCAAGATTTTCTGTAGGTCTCCATCACCCACACTGAGATGAACCTCAGCGATGCACGGCCTTTTCTGCAAATGGTAGATGTGCCAAAACATGCTTGTCCTGCACAGTAACTCATAAATACTTTCTAAAACTGTAAACTCACATATAGTCCTCATAGGTAGGGAAAATGCTTAAAATTGGAATGTATCGTTTCCATAAAAGAGCTATGGGGAAAGACCTTATTTCAGTAAAGCTTCTGCTTCATGCTTAACCTTTTGTACTTCCTTGCAAATAGGATGCTTAGTTAAATAATGTTTCAGAGAGATGCGTGACCTGAGAATGGTCAGGAGAGAAAAATAACAGTATGGCTGCCCACCACCCTCTACTGGCCTGTGCAGGGACTGCGGGAGGTCATGCTGGCCCTGGATGGGATGGGGAAAGCTCTTAAAAAGATGAAAGAAAAGCTGGGGGAAAGGTTAAGCTTTTGGCAGAAAGCATTTCTGTTAGCATTTCATGCTATACCTACCTGAGGGTCACAAAGCTCCATCTTCCTTTTTAAATTAGGGCCAGTGTCATCAATAAAAAAAATTAGTCCACCTTTTCTTCTAGGCCAAAATCATTTTGCGCAGCTAACCGGTGAATGCAGAGAGGCTGAACTTTTTGTCCAGCTGTGGTTGTTTTGCTGATTTTTTTGGGGATGGGGTGGACACAGAGGGGAGTGTAGTTCTGGGTTGAAACAAGGGTGATAGTAGCACTACACGTCCGTTGGCTTTAGTAGTTTCATCTCAGATTTAACATAGTTCAGATGAGAACAACATCTGGTCTAGGTACATGGGGGAATTTTCTTGGCATTGGCTCAGAGTGCTGAATAAATCACCCAAAGCAATGATCGTAGCCTTTCTGGCAATTCAGTTTCAATAACTTGACGGTATGACAAGGTGTGTGCGAGCTGTCAGCACAAATGAATCAGTTCTCTGTGAATGGGACAGGACTGAACCTGCAGGTCCCAGTGGTGTCGTTAGTGTGGAAACACCACAGCCCAAGGCAATTTAAGTGCCAGGATGCCATAACCCAGTCATCTTGTTAGAAAACGTTATGACATAGAAAAGCCTGGGGGACTGAAAGAAGCTTCACCAGAACAAAGAGCATGTCCATATGGCATCATATTTCCTGGGAAAACTTATTTTTACGCTTTTTGACGTGTCTACAATTCTGGTCTTATGCCTCATCTACACTGGTACATTCTGGGAAATCTAGTCAATAATTCCTTATGTCTGCTCTTACAACGGAGAGCAGCGGGACTTGGAGAGTCATCTGAGTTATTTCTGTGGTTGTACTGCATGCTGAGAAAGTTTTATAACGGCCTGAGATTACACTGATCTCCTTAATATTAGGCTCAGATATATCAAACAGTGGGCAAATTTCATGACTAACGTAAAAGTAAAGTCAGCTTCATCCATTTGGGCGAAGCCTCTTTTCTTGTACAGTTTTAGCACTAGGCAGATGTGGAATTTTGAGTTGGTGCATCCAGTGGGGAAGGAACGAGGCCCAGGCGAGTCCAACCAGAAAGGAAAGCTTTGCTGAATGACTGCGGGGTAAATCCAATAGTTTTTGCTGCAACTTTAGTTTTGCTGCACAAATTACAGCATGTAAGGGAGCACTCTGGTGAGCATGGTAGTGTAATTGAATTCAGCATGCTTCCCGAGAAGTTTGACTCTGAATATCACAGAGGACCCAGTTTGTCCCTCAGCAGCGCAGGCTCTTTCTCCGGACTGCCTGAAGGGTCCTCCTCGCTCACCAGCACCATGGCTTCGTGCAGCAGCTCACAGCAAAACTCACCTATTCGTTCTGCAGGAGGATGGGAAACACTTTAAGGAAGGTCTCCAAATTAAGGCTTCCCCAAAAGTAATTCTGCGGTTTGTGTTCCAGGCACAACAGTGCGCTTACAGGCTGACAGGACTGAACAGCAGGCCTCCGCATTGCCCGTTCTTCTGGGGGATTCACATCCCATCATCTGCAGCATCATCTGCCTTAGGCACACCGGTGTGCTGCCTAAGCGTGTCCCAGCGCACACCAGTGCACTGCTTGAGGGCAAGGAGCTGTTGCAGCAGCAGAAGGCTGCAGTCTGAGAGAGGTGTGTATTTTCAGAGACGGCTGCAAAGCCTTGCTGTCACAGAAGCGGTGCACGAGGGCGTGTTAGTCCCACAGCTAATGCTTCATCATCTCGGTTTTACATGAATTTGCAGCGATAACGAGTGGTGGGAAACCTACCCCACCTCCTCGCAGAGCAGGGAATATGGGGGAGGCAGGGACGGAGGGACCCGAGTCACAGAGTTTTAGTACATTTTGTCCTTAGTGCTCTAGCCAGTCGCTGCCTGGTTTTATATTTATGAACCTGTATCGGGGGATTGCTTGATAGGTCTTTAATTTCCTTTGGTTTTACTCTGAACAGGCCTCTCGAGGGACAGTAAGAATATTTTCAGTGTTATTGAATGTCATCTGTGCGCAAATTGAACAGAGGAAAAATATTCTGATAATAACCGTGAAATATATGGGGGGTGGTAGGTTTTCTGGCTGCTGATTTTTTTTTTATTATTTTTTCCCCCCCTCTGATGAGAGTTTCAAGGTCAGCTGGCTCCATAGATACAAATATGCCAAGAACAAAGTGTACAGATGCGCCAGGAGTCAGGGACGCAGACATGCTGGCACTGTAAACAGACCTGGATCATGTCCAGTATCGTCAGGCAGCGAGCATACAGGAGTCTTCATAAAAACGCGCTTTATTACAGTGATATCAAGATTTATCTTTTCTCTCCGTTGCATCATTAAACATGAGCTACTCACGTTTTTGTGGAAAAGCCTAGATTCAGCACAATCTCAACGTTTTATTTGGAGGATGGGGAAAGGTTTTATTCATGTACTGCAGAATCCTATAGCGATATCTGGGCACATAATAGAGAGTGTGGTTCCCTGAATAAGTGGCTGGTGTAGAAGCCAGAAGGCTGGTTCTCTTCCTGATTCTGCGTCTGATTTTTTGTGTAAACATGGAAAAATCTTTTACTGTAGCTGTTGCGAGTTCCCTCTCCTTTCCCTTCTAGATCTGTTTCCTTTTGTCAGTTTTTTGCTTGAACTAAATATCAGCCATTCAGGCAAAAGCTGGAAATATCTTCATCTCACAGTCTTCAGCAGACTTAAAATATTAATGCATTTTATAGTGTACTTATTTTTCGTAACTGCCAGTTGTTGCTACCAAGGCAGGGAATTCCTTATAAATATTGAATGCTGCTGCAAGGTCTGGAAAAAACATTCTAGAAATGGTTCTCTTAAGCTCCCAAATGACTGAAAAACTGCTGAAAATCTTCCTAATGTTAGTAAATGATGTGGAAATCCAAGGGCTCAGAAGTTACCTAACTGTTACTGGGATTTTCCAATAAACAGTCAAAGTTCTTGAATTTAACCAGTCCGTGCAAATTACTGAGTGGAGACAGACACTTTGGGGGAGAAAGGAACAATTGGCTCTGTTCTTAAAGACTCCCTAGAAGTTGTAGTAAGATGCATCTCAGGAATTGGCTTGAAGGGCTGTTGCATGTAAAAGAGTAAAAGTTAACTGCAGAGGAGATTCACCGCCCAATTTAAGTGCTGGGATTTGGAGAAAGCAAACAGTTCCCCTGGTAGAAAGGGAAGGAGCGTGTGGGCAGGGTCTGCTGTAGTCGCGTAGGGTCAGCAGCCACGAGGCTACTCCGTTATGGCAGCAGGAATTCACGGCTTGGTTATTTTATGGACCCTCCCACTACCCTTCTAGAGCAAGGTACGGTTTAGTCTTTTACTAAATCTCAGAGCTGCGTATATTGTGCATTTAAAATGGGGTTTGAAGATTTTTCACCTTTAGATCTCTACCTCAAACCTTGCCCAGGTTCACCATGACCGAAACTTTAAATCCCTGGTGCCATCGGTCAGATCCTAAGGGACAAGGCTCTGAGCTCCATCACAGCCGACGCGAATTGAAATGGAGAAGCCAAGGGTTAATTGCCTGGGTATTGCCAGCTAATCGGTCTGTCACGGTGGTGCTGGTCACCCTCTCTAACAGACCCCTCCTGGCTCCAGAGCTGCCCTGTCCACAGGCGGGGTCCACTGAGAGGGCAGCGCTGGGGAAAGGCTGTCCCCACAGTACCCGCGTGTGGCTGAATAGAGGCCTTTTGTCCCCAGGGCTGCTAGTCTGCTGCCAGGCACACACACACCAGATTAAACAGTAATAAAAAGACTTCATTAGAGACAGTGGGGGTCACATTTTCTGCAGCCAGAGTAGTGCTGAAAAGAATCCTGAAGTGAACTCGGAGCAATGACGTGTGAGACCTGCTATAACAAATGCTGAGTTGCTTTTAATTCCTAAAAGTGGATTGCAAATAGTGTTAAAATATGCCAGTTAAATAAACTAGACACGCTGATGTGCATTGCCTAAAATCTATCTTCGGGATATTATTTTTGCCCTGTAGGTTGTGCTTTCTGCTAAGTAACCAGGGAATATGCTGGAAGTGACTGGTTTACGCTGCTGTGTGACGTGCAGTGGGTCGTTGTTTCACAGAGGGCAACAACCCAGGACTTCAGGTGCATGCGCTGAGCTGTGGTTGAGCTTCTACTGGTGCTCAAAGGCAAAATTGAGGCTATTACACTCTCATGCAAAGACATTTGTGGAATCCTTTGGAGCTGACTAAATACCCTGGTAGGTTCCTCATAGTTAAATGAAGGAGTTGCTGGCTCTGCCTCTTGTCTGTCTCTGACCATTGCTGGGAAAAACCCAAGCTAGAGGCGAGATCCGTTTTCAGTGAAGGGGCTACTCACTGGCTGAGTTTGAGAAATAGACTGTACCTTCTGGTTACATCCTGTACGCGCCTTCCCTGGACGTTTTTAGGAGGGAAGTTAATGCAATGAGATTCCCACCTGAAAGAGCTGAGGCATTTGCTTTTGAATTCTCATCGCCTAGCAAGGGAACTGTTTTCGTAAATTGGCTGTTACCTTCTAGAAGTGTGCTACGGCTACTGCATTTTTGTTGCTGTCTCTGAGCTTGCAGCCAGGTGCTCTGGGAGCTGGGGTGGTATTTTATTCACAGAAGAGATGTCCCGCGTGTGCGGGTTCACATGCACTGGAGCAGTGCCTTTCGCCAGCATTTTCTAGCCTTGCAACTACCATGGGCCACAGTGGGAACTTCAGTCTCTGGGTGCCCTTCAGCCTCAGATTCTGCTGCTGCACCTGCAAAGCAAGGGCTTAATTAGTGTTCATTACAACAGCAGCTCACTAAGAACTGAACTAACACGCTTGCGGGCAATCCAGAAGTTAAAAGATAGCCAGGAGGTGGGATGTGTGTTGGCTGGCACAAATCAGCGCTAGGCAATAGCCCGTATAGCTGTGGGAAGAGCCGCCTCTTTCCCTGGGTTATCATTAGCTCCTCATTAGCATGTCAAAGGCAATGGTGAGCAGACTCCTCCACCAACCTTCACAGAAGCGGGGGAGTTGGGGTTAATTGCAGAAACTTTTCCTTCCCCTTGTCTGCCTCTGTTCCTGCTTCCTGACTTTCATTTTGAGCTTGGGGTTTGAATCAGCCCCAGAACACAAAAGGAAGTGGAGACGGAGTGGGTGACTGTCACATCGAGAAACCTGAAAACTCAGCTCCTGTTGGGTCAAGTGCACCAGGGAAGAGTGGAGGTGGATGAGCTCTTACAACTCTGCGTTCTTCTGGTGGGATGGTAGGTTAATGGTTGACAAATGGGAAGAGACATCCCTCGTTCCGGAGATCAAATTGCACAACAAATTAAAATGCTCCCTGAAGGCACTGTTGCTCCCTCTCCTCTAAATGCATGCAAAGCTGAAATCAGCCTCCACCAATTTCAGAGCAAGCTACGGATTCTGTCACTGGTGCTCAGATTGAAGACTGTCCCTTTGGGTAATAAATGTCATGAGCCAGTCTGTGCTCATTGCGGGGGCGGCTCATTCATGTGCAGTGAAACCTCAGGGAAACGGAGGTTACTCCCCATTTGGCTCATGACAGCTCAAAAATTGCACTGCCCTGCTGCATTCTATAGGAACCAGCAAAAATCCAAACTGTTTGTTTTATGAAAGCTTTGTATACGCATAATATCCTCAGAGAGCTATTTAGTTATACCAAAATGAGATTAAAATTTGTTCTTCCACATCTTGTTGTTCCATTTGCAAATCCAGGAGCTAAGCATTCCACAGTTGCCGTAATTCCACCCCTGCAAATAGCCCTCTTTGAAGGGTGAAGCCCAGCTGTTAGAGCTTGTGAGCACCCCCAGGAAAATCAAGATGTTGCACTGAAGTGAAATTTGTATCTACACACTCCTACAATTAGATCATTCATCCCCTTCTAACATAAGGGTCTAATTTAGATGCCTTCTGATACGACCTCTCTCTCTGCGTCAGTTGGAAAGGAAATAGCACGGCTGTTTAGACTTGGACTAGTGCATCCTAAATGGCATTACCTAAGGTGAATCCCATCCCAAACACTGACAGAACTTTTGTTATTATTGACTCAGAGAAGGAATCCTTCTGCATTTCCTTGCTGCTAGCCAGTGAGTATACCCAAACTACCATTTTGTGTTAAATTTGCTTCTGCAGCAAGCTGGTACCTGGAGTTCTTTAACGTATTTCAAACTTGTGAGGCCATTGACAGCTTTTGAGCCACCTTAGCAAGGGCACGTTGATGTCCCTGACTCACTGAAGTGTAGTTTCCAGCTGAAAAACTGTTTTTTGATCTGGCTCGTCTTTAATCAGTACAAATTGGAAGTTGTCTATTGAAATCATACGTGAAACAACGCACTAGTTTACAGGGTAGGAATGAGGAAACAAAAGTCTGCCAAGCTGCATGCACTCATGCGGACCCATGCCAAAGGTACTGCCTCTCTGGCAATTAAATAAATGGCTCCTAAAAGGCCTTTAACGTTGATTGAAGTGTGTACCTCTCCAGTGCCCTCTTTTCTGTGGCCTTTGCCGTGCTTTGTACTGGTGCATCAGGTCCTGCGACCGGCACCGCAGCACACCAGCGCGCTCACGGGGTGTTTATGGGCAGCATGGGCAGCTGGGGGCTGCCACCCCAGGCTCTCCTCTGAGCTGACATCTGGCCGGAGGTGCGAGCACAACGCTGTGCAATCCCATCAGGAATTGGCGGAGCCGTGGCAGAGGGAGAACAGCATCAAAATTATATACCTGCTTGTGAACTGACAAATCTCGTTAGGGGAGAGGTCTCTTTTTTTCCCAGCTGAATAATATGTGTGGGGTGTTGGGGAAACAGGGCTTTCTGAGCCCCACGCATTAGTGGGTGCTGTGAAAATCCACACTCTGCTTTAAACCCTCACTGTGCCCCACTTTTGTCCCCGTTTTAGGGAAAGCGGTGGAAGGAGGTGGTGCCAGCAGATGGCAGTGCCTGTTAGCAGAGCTTCACTCATGGCAGGAGAAACGGGTCTGCTCAAAATGTTTTGATTTACATAGGATCATAGAACTGCCTGGGTTGGAAGGGACCTTTCAGATCATCGAGTCCAACCATCAACTTAACTCTGACAAGAACCATCACTAAACAGTATCTTTAAGCACCACGTCTACCTGTTTTTTAAAAGCCTCCAGGGATGGTGCCTCAACCACTTCCCTGGGCAGCCTGTTCCAATGCTTAATAACCCTCTTGGTGTAAAAATGTGGCCTAATATCCAGTCTAAACCTCCTGTGGTGCACAGTGCCGTTTCTCCCATGGGAGCTCAAGGTGGTTCTCCCAATGGTGTAGCTCAAGGTGGGCAAAAAATGACCATTCCGTGAGCCCCACTCCTCTGTGCGGTGGGGAGACCCCTGCCCACTTCCAGGCTGGGTTCATCCTTGAGATGCACGGGATGAGGGAGGTGGGAAGGAAGGCTTCTCCGGACGTTGACCATGTCACCGCAGCTTTGCAGACCTGCAGAGACTCTGCTCCTCCAGGGCTGCTGGCTGGACAGCTTTTCCTAGCACAAAAATTCATTCTAAATCTTATTAAAAGAGATTAAAGGAAAGAAGAAGTGGAGCTGATGCCATTATGAAGGTGACACTGTCCTTATGCTGGTGGAGCAGCATCCAGAGACTTAACCTGCTCTGGAAGCCAACATTAGGATTTTAGGGGAGACTTGACTCTCATGCTCTATGAATTACTGTTTAGTACTTTTTAAGTCAGTTTGAATGCTTATTATAAAAAACCAAAACTGTTAATATACTCCCTAAATAGCACTTTTATAAGGATACTTCATGTATCATAGACGTACTCCTAAAAGGCAAAATAAATATTGCTGAAAAGAGCGTTCCTAACAGTTATGAGCAGGCAGAAGATCTAACATAATTTCATAAGATTTAATCAATAGTTTATTACCATGCTTTTTACTTTCATTGGAAATAGTTTCACTGCTGATTTGAATTTAGGTCTTTGTGCTGTTTGCAACCGAGATGGGGAAGCACCGTCCTAATGCACGTGAAACAGGAGCCAAACTGGCTGGTCTGATCCTGTTGCCCATACTCTGGTGAAGTGGGAAATATAGACTAACAACAAGTGGGAAAGCAACATTACATCTGCAAAACTAATTTGTAATGGTCTAAGTCCTTGGTCTGGCTCCAGATTCCGATCCCACCTGGCCAGATCCAACCTCCTCGTACAGATCAGGGAACAAGGACGCTGGTAAAAAGTGCTCTGTGTATAGGGATGTGCTTTCTTAATCCTGTGCAATGTGACTATTAATGATATTCAAAGCTGTGGTTATTTCCCTTTCTTTAGCGTGTCTGTCTTAGAATTTTTCCAGTGTGGCTTCCATAATAAGGTATTACATATCCTAGATGATTAGCAATCTGATTTTCTGATCTACAGGAAGTTCCCTTAGTTCATTTTTTTTCCTGTTCCAAAACAAGAATGCAAATAATAAGTTGCAAAATATCCATACAGTAAAATAAAAATGGCATTCCAGTGCTGACGTATCTCATTAGCAATAGTGTAACTTTAAAAAAAATTTAAATAAAAACAAATACTGAAAGTCATTCAAAGTAGAACATGGAAAAAATAGCTTTCAGTTTCCAGCAATACTGACACATTCCTGTACAGTGCTTTGGCTTTGACAAGTTTTCTTTTCCTGGCCGGAATATCTTCTGTGAAAGCATTTCTGATGGGCTGTAATGCCTGTGGTCCGGGAATAGAGAATTAGGGGGGACAGGATTAGGGGAACAGGGCAACAAAGCCTGAAGGTAACCTGTACTCTCCAGGCAGATCCATCTCATATATGTAGCTAGCCTGACATTTGCTTTTCAGAAGAGGAAATATTTTTCTAAGCTAGGGAGACAGTGTGGTATTATCAATGATTCAAAAAAAAAAAAAAAAAAGACAAAAAAATGTAGCAAACCACTGAAGAGCTTTAGAGCGTTCCCTGGGACAAGCTGGAGTACAGGCAACCAACACAACTCGGTCAGCAAACACCGTTTCAGCAGCTCGATGGCTGGAAGAGTGTCAGAGGAATCATGCTCTCCCTCCTCCTCCTCCCCGCTTTTCCCAAATTCCTTGGTCCAGCCTGGAAGAGAGGGTTTCCCCAACACCGATGAATACGTACACGTGCCCCCTGCTAAATGTGCAGCTTCTGCATTCTCCCCATCCTCTTTTTTTTAGGAACTGCTTTCTGCTTGAGTGATTTTAAAAGAAGAACACAGCTCCCGCCCCCTAAGAAACCTGAAAGCCCACCCAGTAATGGGGGAACGGAGAAGCCAGGCGGGGGGGGGAGAAGTAAACACCTAGTGCTTGGGGAAGCGGCAGGGAGGGCAAAGACCGTGGGGTGAGCGGGGAGCCTGGCGTTGTCTCAAGGCAGGGAATGCGCCTCTCTCCCCCCTCCCCAGCCAGCCCTTGCTGTGCGAAGCGGCGCCTGAAACCCCTCCCCTCTTCGCTTTCGCTCCCTCCACCTTTCCCTTGGCTGCTCATTCGGAACAGACGATGCTCCCCATCGCATGCCGTCCTCCCCTCTCCCTCCCCGCTGCCCCAGCCCTTCCGCAAGCCTTGTACCACCAAGACTTCATTTGTACGGCAGAGAGCAGGAGCAAGGGAAGGCAGGCATTTGACGGGCAAAAGTAGCGCTGCAGCGGCGGAGGGTGAGGGTTTGGAGCACCCCGTCTCAGCTCTGACGGCGAGGGAAATCAGGGATACCCAGGGACAGGGGCATTTAAATCTTCAGCACCACATAAATGTTTTCTACTAACAGGCAGAGGGAAGAAGGAAGGAGACAGCCCAGGGATCAGAAGACGACCCCGGCTCTCTGGTGATGGCATGGATCGGACACTTTTCCAGCAGCTGTTTTACCTACCTCTCAGTCCTGTCACCATCCAGTGTCCCCGAAGTGCCAAGGCACAAGACTGATGCAGAGCCGCTCTTAGCAAGTAAGTTACCTGCTTTTGTTTGTTTTTCCAGTTCATTCATTTTCTTTTCTGGTTGCAAGGGATCAGTAGCCCAGAAGGCAGGAGGGCAAGTCTGAGGTATTAGGTCAGCTGCAGGTTTCTGTGCCCAAACCCGCCAGGGTGACAGCTAGAGATGTGCTGTTGTCTTAACTCTGCAGCTGCTGGGGAACTCTTTGGGAAGCTGGGGATTAGATGCTGATCTTGGGCAAAAGCACTGTCAGATCCAGTACAGGTGTTATGCAGGAAAAGCCATTAAAAATGATGAACTGCTCAGATCCCAGATTAGTGGAGATCACTGGAATACAGTGGGCAGGGGGAAACTGATCAGTAAGCAGCCCTGAAACGTGTGGAGTGACTCCCTAATCCTCACCTAGAGTCAAAGATCAGGTTCTTTTATAATTAGGATACTTACTAGTCAGCTTAGGGTTTAAAGAGCCCTTGCAGTGTAGTCTCCAGACGATGAAGTGGCATGTTCAGCCCTTGGAGGGGAGAGGAAGTTTTTCATGCGCTGGGAATCCCTAGGGGTGTTTATGGCTCTGGGAGGTAAAAGCGTGAGTCATTTTTTTACCAATGTCCTGCTGCATCGGTCAAAAAGATGCCCCAAGTCCTCCTTTTTGTATCAGCACATGTATCAGTTGGGGGTAATGCACTAACTTTTATACAGCATGTGTCTCCTTTGGGTTTGACCTGAGAGTTTCAGGACCCAATCGAGAACTGTCAGAAACTGTCCCTGTCCCAAAAAGCTCCCATCTGACTTTCTGTAATCAAGTGGGTCCTTCCTGCTGCACCCTTTTAAGTAGACAACTACCTTGGATTTATAGCAGAGTAGCTTGGAAGGAAACAAAACTGGCTTCTCTCACTAGTTCTCTGACCCATCCAAGCAACCAGTGTCTTCTACAGTAGTGTGGGAAGCGTGTCTGGCTGTGGTTGTGTTGGGGGAGCGATTTCACTTCTGAGGTTCACTTCTTTCCCCCACGGTTCCTCCTCAGTTGGATCATTTCTGGTTTCCATGAGAGAAAATTCTTCACCTCTGGAAAGTTCCAGCCCAATTATTTAGAGACTCTGAAAAAGGCAAACAGAGTTTTGGAGTCATGTTCTGAGGCAAATCTCCAGACTCTTTTATATAAGAATCACCCACTTTCTGTTCAGTTTGAGGTCAGGACGGCCACCGGGACACCTGGGGCGAGCAGTGGCACTTCACCGGCAGGTTGGCATTGGGTAGGTCAGTTTGTCTCTCCGTGATTCACCTTCTCCTGTCTGCACAGCGGGTTCAATAGCACTGATGAACATCTTGGGGCAAAAAGAGCCTGCATTTTGGTCAGTTCATCTTTGAACTGTTTGGATGCACATTACCGGAGAAGTGTAAAGCGGTATTAACATCCTTCAATTTTATTTTATTATTTTAAGACAGCTGCAGTGATTCTCAGCTGCTCTAATGGTAAAATATCCAAACAATGGAGAACAGGAATGGTTTAGTGCTCTTGGGGCAGGATTTTCTCTTAGAATTGAGATTCTGCTTTCCCCAGTATTCAGTGTGTGCTCCGTGTCGACAGCCAGTAGCAGGAGAAACAGGAGTGTCTTATCAGAACAAAAGTGTCCCTTTTGCTTTGTTCGGTTGTGTTGGTTGAAAGACAGCGGTCAGATTTTCAATGACGCCATAAGGTCCCCCTAAAAATAGAGTCTGGGGTAAAAGGACAGAGACAGAGAGGCTGCAGAGTGCCTCAGGGAGAGTCACTTCCTTGGAGGTGGAAGGATCAAATTGGCTTACATTCAGGCTTTATTTGTTGGGAAAGAAAATATCATTTGACTGTTCAATATTAAGAAAAACACCTGGGAACATAATATTGTGATTGCATCCTTTGCACACGGGCTTTTCAAGCTCAGCTTCTTAAATTCAATGAAGTAGAAGGTAACTGACGGAGTTACATGGATTATGTCCTCCCATCCACCCTATGCCTTTGAACTGTGATATATCAAGAAGTAGATACGCCTTAAGCTGTGGAAACTCCATGTTCTCCAGTCCGCGTTCTGTAACAAGTTCTTATAGCCTGTACACCGGGGTCATTATGATGTCCAATAAGGCATTTTCGAGTTTTCATCTTTTTTTCTGAAAAAAAAAAAAAACAAACCACCCCACCCTAGTCTCTATTCTCATTACAATTTAGTTTCTCCACTCTTTTCAGCATTGGTCTGAAGTCAATATATTTAATAGAACTGCAAACTTGCATTATGTATGGGATTTTTTTATACTTTAATCCATAGTTGGGAGAAAAAAAATCTATTTGAAACCTGTAGCTACTTGAGAGACCAGAAACATTATTTCTTGGCATTAGAAATAATCTTGTGAGGTTGTTCATGCGGATAGATCAGGCTGTGTAGGCTTCTCGGGGTAATCTTTAGACTCACCTGAAGCGTATCGGGACTGTATTTGCTGCTGGGTTGGTGGAAGGGAAGAAGAGTGGTGCAGCGATTACAGGCACTTGTTTAGGATTTTTTAAACTCTGGGTTTAATTCCCTGCCACAGACACCCAGTGTGAGTGTGGAAGAAGCAAATGTCTTTGTGACTCGCTTCCCCATCTTCAAATATGGGAAATAGAACACTTCCTTCTTCCACAGCTCTTACTAAAGACATAAATAATATTTGAAAGCATGCGATACCTGTGTTGAACACTGTGAAACATTTGAATACTCTGGGAATGGGGGGGGGGGGGCACTTTGCTACCTCACAACCAACAATGGAAGGGCTCAGGGATGTTACAAGTGTGATTATCCAGCATTGCTGGGGAGAAGGATAGATTGGGAGGCAATTAGCAGATAGAAGTAAAGTGTAAATGTCTATAAGCTCTGTCCTTCTGCGTGTCATATTGGCTTCTTACCCAGAGAGATTTTCTTACGAGGTATTTTCTTTTGAAAGACCAAACGCTTTCTGTTTCGCTCTTTCTGAGCCTAATGAACTCCAAGCAGACAGGCACCGTCACCAGCCCAGTGACAAGCACAAAGTCATCCTGCTTCCTCAGGAGCTGCCTAGTTATTCATCGCTCACCCAGTTTGTGTACTGGTGGGTGGGTGTCTCCTCTGGCCCCACAGGAACTCCCTTGTAAAATCGCGCCTGTCAGCATGTTAGAAAAGCGGTGCTGCGACGTAATGAAACCTCAAAGAGGAAATGAGGCATCTTCCTACTTCAGTGCTGTGCGAGATTACGCTTTGAAAAGCAATTATTTGGATGAGGGAGCTTTTGAACCACATGTTTACTAGTGAAGTGCCACGGGTCTCCCTTCCTCTGCAGTTTCCTTAAATGTTTTGCCCTGGTTTTGAGTAGCATAACTCTCTGGCATCATTCCTTCCACCTGTGGATCTCCAAGCACTTTCCAAAGAGGCAGCCACCAACAATCTCTATTTATAAGTCAGAAAATTGAGATGACATGATTTGCACAAAATCTACCTGCCTTTCTTCTTCTCGCATGCATATGTATGCCTCGAAAGGTAATCTCGTCTCGCCTCAGTCGTGCACAGGCAGTAAATAAAAGGATAGTGGGAAAGATGCCTTTCTCGGGGAAATCAAAGCCCCGCCTGTCAGTCGGCGCCTATCTAATGGCCATTTCTCTTCAGGCCAGCTTTTCCTAATATTTCTTCTTCCTCCATTTTTCCACTAGCGCTCAGCATTCAGCAGTCGATGCTTTTATACTCTTTGGGTGCTACTGCTTTAACTTGCTTTATTCCTCTACCAGCTTTCCCATGTTGCCAGTGTCTGTCAATTAAGAATTTCATTCCCTTGCAGCAGCGTAACCCAAAGGAGAATATGTGTCCCAGAGGAGTCTGGGGACATTAACCCAGGCTCTGGTTTATGTGGTGCGGGCCAACAGGCAGCAAAAGAACCAGGTCAAGTGTTTTGGTAATGAATTGTTGAATATTTACTGCCGTATTGATTCCGTGTTGAGTAGTATAGGGCTCTTTGTCTGGGAAAAGAGATGATAGAATTAAGTAGAATCCTGATTTGGGAAGGTGTGGAGGGTTTACTAAAGAACAGTTGCCCATTTATTCTCATAATGCAAGAAAACATGGGCATCAGGTTTAAAACAAACAAAAATAACTAATTTTTTTACATAAACAAACCTGATGACAAATTCACGTCTTCAGACTCCTCCTGCCTGCCAATTTAGACCTCTCCAGAAGCAAATCCCGTCCCTGCTGAAACTTGCATTTCCTTAAGCGAGATCAGTGATTATTTAAATTGAAAAAGCCACCATGTGGAGCAGGGGAAAAAAGTTTTTTGCAGGCTTTTCTTGGTTTACCTTTTGCGATGCCTTTAGCAAATTTCTGTCTTGAAGACCTGGAGCTATCGGGAGGTACATCAGCCCTGTCAGGCAGGGCTTGTAGACGGCTCTGCAAAGCAGTGTCTCCTGAAGATACTTAGCTAACCCCAGCTCGACTCCTCTTCCGCAAATCTAAGAGCCCGAAATGTCACTGCCTGCCCTGAGTCTGTTGTCTCGGCAAAAGCTGAGCAACAGCAAGTCTGATAAAAAGCCTCTTTGCAAGGTTGATAATACACTGACTCACCATCTCCTTTTGCAGTAGCCTGTCCAAAAGGAAAACAGCTTTGTACAAAAGTGACATTTTTATTATCTTGGCCTCGTTTAACCAAAGATGGTAAATGCCAAGGAAACAGGACGGTGCATGTGACTATAAGAGGCAATTTCAGCTCACAGATCTCTTTGCTGGAGGGAGCGGTGATTTACAAACTGAAGTCTAAATCTCTGTGAGATGCTTGCACGTAATTACCATTATCTGGCAAAGATGTGTATGCTTGATAGCGGTGGCAGCGTATTACACGATGAAGGAGTTAACCAAATCCTTACAGTGCTCCTTTTATAATATCTTGTCATTCGTGCTAAAGTTTCCCAGAGCAGTTAAAACAACGATAGCAAATTTCCTAAAAGGTTCTTGTGCCTAGGATCTCACAGACCATTCATACCCGTATCACAAATATTACAGCTGGGGAATTAAGGCAGAGGGAAAAGCAGCAATTTGCTCAGAATTAGAGGAAAAAATACTGAACTCATTTGGAACAGAAAGCTGGCTAGTCTTCAGACATCCAAACCCATGCTCAAACTGATAACCAATATTATTCCTTTTAAAGAATCTAATGCAAAGATTCATCTGCTTAATTCTTTTCAATAACCACGTACTGAGGTTATGCTTATACTACGATGGGAGAGTTTAAGATTAAATCTTAGGAGAAACTGTAATGCCGCTGAAGCTGTCGGCAAAGTTCACATACAGCAGGAATTTTTCGGCTTTAATGGACCACTTGTGAGGTGTTCCTGAAGGTTGCCAGAAAGATTTCACTTGACCTATTGTTAAAGATCAGCAGCATTAGAAAAGTGATGTTGCCGGTCCCTTGAGTGTTTTAGTTAAAGCAGGTTTCCCTCTACTTTCATTAGTGGCAGTCCCTCTCGCCTGCTTCACCAGAGTGATATTTCTAGGGATTTAGGCTTTTTGATTGTTTTTATTCTGTTCTGTTCTTTTTAATATGTTTCAAGATCCTTTTGGTCTCTTTGGTGTGAATCTAAAATATGAAACCTTACACTATAGAATAATGTCTTGAAATTGATTGTTCTCTCATGCACAGTGTCAGTGAAACTCAGCTTCAAATATAACTTGCATAACAAAATTGTCGGTAAACCAATTCTTCTTAAATTGAAAACATGAAACACTTGCCTGATTTACCCTTCTACACATAGATTGATCAAAAGCTTTTTAGTCCAAATGGAGTAATTTTAGATTAATCAAACACTGCAAACAAAGATCAAAAGTAGCATTCGTAAGAAGAAAGCAAAGAGGTTTTCTCCGTACCCAGTTCTCTTGAAGTCAGCGGATGGAATGTTTCTTTCCCTATTAAAGAGGAAAAAAAAAAGTGGGTGATTGTTCTGACTTGGACTCGGCATATGCTTTCACATGTTGGGAAGTGAGAGTCAATAGAATTTGACAGCACCCAGCAGCCACTTTGCACGCGTGTGAACAGACACACGCCATGAGGCAGCAGAGGGCCAGCCCCAGGGGCCAGGAGTTTGCAACAGGTAGTAGAAAATGGCTGGAGATACATAGCTAAATGTACCATGAGCCAGCTCCCAGGAGCCCTTCCTTCAGAAATGAAAGGAAAAGAGGTAGGGATTAACGTTCTGCCAAAGTCCTTGATGTTGCTATTTGAGGAAGGGAACAGTGCTGGGGTTATCTATCCCACGTCCAGGATCACACGCGGTGGGGCAGCAGGCCCAATTCCTCTTGACTTACCATCCCAGCGTCATTAATCCCGATTATTTACCCCTTCCCATGGCTGCACTGGCTCAGCCCTGGCCCAAATCCTCCAAACCAGGCAAATTTGCCAGCAGGAAGGAGCGTTGGGACCGTGCTGCAGACAGATGGCTGGGCTCCCTGCTGAACGCGGCCAGCGGGTACGGTTCCAGCAACAGGCTCTGGCTGCTTCGTTGGAGTAATGATTGATGGTGACTTATACAAGGGCTAGGAGTAATTCTTTGCTGTTAACCAGACTTGGCTACAGCAGAATGGAAGTGGAAATTTGTTGCTTCATTTATTCATCCTGCCTCTGCTTCCTTCCCGCCCACCCTTTGTGCTTTTTAATACCGAAAAGATGAAGCTACTTTGCTCAATCTTAAAATTGTCTTTCCCAAGATACTCTTAATTGTATCTCTACACCTTTTCTCATTCACAGACGCATAAGAAGATTAAAGATAGAGGGAGCAGTAATAGATTTAGTTAGGTTTTAATAGGATTTGCGGAAGACAATGCAGAGAACGAACGCCATGGAGAATATTGCTACTCTATCTTTGATATCCCTAAGGCTTCTTAGGTAGTCTTTCACAGAGATTTTTGTCTGTGCCCTGCATTCAGAGTCCAGACTCTCATTTTTCAACAGAGCGTGTGTGGTTGTTCTTTTTTTACAGGAGTATCTAATCATCTCGGTCAACAGGATGTTACATTATAACCTGCAAAAATCACTGCAGCCATCATTTTGTATTATTTATCTGTAGCTTGTTAAGCGTAGTTTTGCATGTCGACAGTGGGCTTTTTAATAGCTCTTGGTTTGTTTCTAAAGGTGTCCGGTGTTTTTGTCTCATGTCAGATGAAGTGAAGGGGTGGATTCTGATATGTCTGATTAAGAGTAGGCCTGGATTCACCACACCTTCAGACACGTAATTCCAGATGCTAAATTAAAAACCTATTTCACATTTGGAGCCCAGGCTCCCGGAACAATTTGTGGAGGGGGTGGGTACCTCCAGAAGGTGATTCAGCACACCTGAAATCTGAATTACCCCTGGAGGTGCCTTTCTCTGCTGACTGCAAGGGAAACCTTCATGCATAATTTAGACTTATGTGAGATTTAGGTAGACAGTGGTGCTCAGTGTTTTCTATTAATTTCTAAGGTTTCGCTTGGTATGCACCCAAAACCTGAGGCATCGAAAAACTCCAGTCACTCTTGAAAATATAGGTCGATCTATCTTTACTTTGCTGCTAGTTGTGATCTCAAGCAAATTTTGGATGTAAAAACATCTGAGGACCAAAAATAACCCCGAAACCCACAACTGTAACAAGGTTTACCTATTTCATGACTCCCAGACCGTGCCCATCACCATTTTTTCTGAGGTTCTGGTAGTGCCTTAACAAAGTGACTGGCAGCTGCTTTATGTTTGAAGGGACCGTGTATTATGAATCAGTATTTAACATCCAGTTCAACACAGCATTATATTTAGTAAGTGGTTGTTGTGAGAGGAGTGCTGAAGCCTTTCAAAGTGTTTCCCAAAACAATACTAGGAGGAAAGACATGGCCGTAGCGAAAAGCCTTCCTGATGTAGAATCAGCCTGTATCCAGCCCTGCACTAGCACGGGCCAAAGTTTGTCAGTGTAGCATTAATATTTGCAATGTTACTTGTCCCAGTCTGTCATAATGGTTCAGACAGTAAAACGAAATGGCTTTTTATCTCAGCTCTTTTCCTCATATCTTAAACTTTACTTCTTTGTTCTCCTGCAGCCCAGCCATGGCCGGAGATTCTAGGATCTTCATGAACCAGGACATGGACATCGGAGTTACATCCAGAGAGCCTAAGAAGATTCCCAAACAGGCTCGGGATGATGTCCCCATTGCCACTGACCGAACTCGCCTCATATCAGCAGAAGGTAAGAAGCCACGTCAGCGTTACATGGAGAAAAGTGGCAAGTGCAATGTGCACCATGGAAATGTCCAAGAAACCTATCGATATCTTAGTGACCTCTTCACTACGCTGGTGGACCTCAAGTGGCGTTTTAATCTTCTTGTCTTCACTATGGTCTATACCATCACGTGGTTGTTTTTTGGGTTCATATGGTGGCTCATTGCCTATATCCGGGGAGACCTGGACCATCTTGAAGATGAGAACTGGATCCCCTGTGTTGAGAATCTCAGTGGATTTGTTTCTGCATTTCTGTTTTCTATCGAGACTGAGACAACGATCGGGTATGGCTATAGGGTCATAACGGAGAAGTGCCCAGAGGGCATCGTACTGCTTCTCATCCAGGCTATTCTGGGCTCCATCGTCAATGCGTTCATGGTGGGATGCATGTTTGTCAAGATCAGCCAACCAAAGAAGAGGGCTGAAACCCTCATGTTTTCTAACAACGCAGTGATTTCCATGAGGGATGAGAAGCTCTGTCTCATGTTCCGGGTTGGAGATCTCCGCAATTCCCACATTGTCGAGGCTTCCATCAGAGCCAAACTGATTAAGTCCAAACAGACCAAAGAAGGAGAGTTTATCCCCTTGAACCAAACGGACATCAACGTGGGATTTGACACTGGAGACGACAGATTGTTCCTGGTGTCACCTCTTATCATCTCGCATGAAATCAACGAGAAAAGCCCCTTCTGGGAGATGTCCCGCACCCAACTGGAGAAGGAGGAGTTTGAAATTGTGGTCATCCTGGAAGGAATGGTGGAAGCAACAGGTAAGGACTTGTCAAAAATCAGTCACTATTTTGAGGGGGGAAGGGGAAAAATGGAGTACATTGAGATTTTACTGTCAATGTCACCTGGACTGAGTTCATGTTGGGATTTGTCCTTCTCCAGTGACTGATTCAGGTGGGATATTGTGGTCTGAGATAATTAGCAATTAAAAGATGGGTCCTTTAGCTCATGTTATAGTGTTTCACACTCTTTTTGTAAGTCCGGGATTCAGACGAAGGGGTTGCTAGAGAAGCTGTCCATAATCACTTAGAACTCATCCATGGGGAAAAAAGGAATGGACTAAAAGAATTCATGAGGTCTCTTGTGGTCCTGTTTCCTGTGATCAAAATTCGTGGCGCAAGTCTTTTCCCATTTCTCCTCTGTATTAAAAATTGGCTGTAACTGCACTATTTTAGGTATTGCTGGAGTGTTGCTTTTTAATGGAGGCTATGAAGGAAGTGCCCAAGTATTACTATATCCCATAAAACAGCATGTGCTGAAACTGAATGACTTGCACATGATGCAGGACATATATTTTCAAAAGGAGCTCAAAGACGAAAAATACAGAAACTGCTTTTGTGACTCTTGCAACCCAGCAGCTGTTTAACAGCTTAAAACAATGCTGTGTAATGGGTAGATGAGGAGATAGACTCAGCTGATTCCCCATTTCCTCCTATGGGTGTATTTGTGGCAGGCGATGAAAGAAGTCTGCGTCCGTATATAATAAATCTGGAAAAGTTGTCCGCCTCAGCTTGCCAAAGTGTAGAGAAGGGAGGTGGCAGTGTGCCTCTCAAGCTGGGCCACAAAGGCCTCCAGGCTCCTTTCCGCAGGGGGGATGCAGTGTATCTCCTAGGGCTCCGGCTAGGGAGCAGGATGCTTTTACTCTGGAGTCTTACCTAAAAGACAGGGCACCATGGGGTTCATTTGACCACTTGGAGCTAATTCATTGATTCTAGGCTTTGAGGAGGAGCTGGCAGGCTCTGTCTGCTCTGCTTCTAGCACAGCAAGCCTGTTTTAGCACCCTGAGAAGCTGACGCTCCCTTCAGGCAGGTTTTCTGAGCCGGGGGCTGGCAGCGTGCGGTGGTCGCATCGGGGCCTGTAAGGGGAAGGGGGCACCAGGCAGCGCTCAGGAGAGAATTGCTACCTGGAGACGTGGAAACACAGAAAGAGTCAGAGATGCAAAAAAGCTTTCAGAAGTAGTTTTGCCCTTTGGCGTTTAAGGATTTTAGCTATGAGATGGCACTGTGAACCCAAGGTTTTTCTGTTGGTGCCATTTGGATTTTATTTTTTTTCACCTTGATGAGGCATGGGTTCTCTCTGAAACACTAGCAAGGGTTTTCAGCTTGGTATGAGTACCCAGTGGTATCAGCACCCTGTCTCACAGATTCTGGCCCTTGCTTACTATTAATATTGTCCCCTTCTTGAGATTTGTCCTTGTTAGTCTCCTAACGGCCAGATATAAGGGGAAAGAGTCTCTCAGATTCCTGCATCCCAGACCTTCACTCTTAAAGACAGCTCTCTAGAGAGCTAATTCAGTTTCCCAGTATCTCCCTGTAGCCATTAGGTGAATAGCAATCGCTGATTTACCCAAACAGGGCTGATGGGAGTTTACGTATAGATTGCACCGTGCCTAGGCTGGAGTACTGGATCGTGGAAGTGGAATTCTTTTTGGCATTACTAGGCAAATATTCTTTCCCAGTAGAGTATTGGAGAGATGTGGCAAAAGAAGGGGTGGGTGGAAAAGACTATCAAAGGCAAAGATTTGTAATGGAAGCTTATTTTGTAGCCTAAACATTTACTAGATGCTAGAACCTCCTAATCTGAGCATGGAATGCAGTTCCTTGTTTGTCCAAAGCCTCTTTCCTCATCACACAGTGACACTATCGAATTCTGTTTGAACAGCTACTGCACTGCCTTCCTCTTGTGAAAGCTCAGCCTCTGCTAGACACGTATGAGAGGAAGTCATTATCAATAACAACCTCAAAATTAAAAGCATGGCATAGGAATAATATTGCTTTACAAATGGGCTCCTGTCCCAGCGGGATTGCACAGGCCAGTGTATAATGATATCAAGGAGCATGCATCTGTGGAAATGAATTATTCTGGTCTCAGAAGACAGGCTGTGGAATTCCAAAATTGGAGCTAGAAGAGCCAGTTTGCATCGAACTTAGAGCAGAGCGGACCTCGGGTGATGCCATTATCTGATTCAGCGGCTGAGATGGTTTTCTGAACGACATATGGTCAACTGGCGGGGGGGATATTTTGGCACAGTGAGAGGTGCTTGCAGAAGCACAGTGTTTGTGCTTTCCTCTTTGTCCTCACACTTAGTAATATTGATAAAGCAGTTTGGGGGATATTAATCTCTACCTCCATACCTTAAAATTTGCTCCGAGCAAATTCTTTATCTTCTTTCCTTCCTATCATATTGCTCAAGCCCCATCTGCTTTTGGGAACGGTATCATTTACTCGCAGCGTGATTTCTATTAAATCATGACACTGTTACAACCTGGTCAGGTTGAGGGCAGGATAAAAACGCAACAGACCATTTGTTCCCTTAGTATCCCCTATGAAAAATTCGGAAGCACCATCGCAGGGGTGAGGGGTACAACTGCTCAGCGTGTGTAGCTCTGGTCATGGGGCACAAGAGGCAGGCGTGTCCTGCGGGCTCTCTCGGAGGTGGCTCCGCTCTGCAGTTGTGGTTAGGAGTAAAAATTAGTGGAAACTTATTCCGTCTTTACAGACAACAGCAAATCACAGTGGGAATGCATCCTGCGCTGCTGGGGAAAAGGCAGCGCTATTGTTTCAGAAGGTATTTTGAAAGCAGGTCAAAATGGCGATGGTCAACGTACCAATGACTAAAGAAATTTAAGTCTTGACTAAAAGCATGAATATTTTTCACTGAGAATTTGGGACAGCAATTTTATAACTGTTTCCAATAGCTTTAAGCAACCACACACATATTAAAAATGTAATGGATTGTCTTCTCTCCAACAAGTGACTCTTCTTCCTGGCATTTAAGTTTCGTTCCGATCCAGTGGAAGGCAAAGACGGTAAATAGGTTCAAATGAAAAGTGTAGAATTAATTCTGAAGAGTTGAAACACTTCAAGTCATTGTTTTTTCTTACAGAATGAAACATTGTGGTTTAAAACAATGTTTTTGTTTTCAAGTTGACTTGAATTTCCTAAACACTTCAAGTTGTTTTTTTTTTTACAAAGTGAAACATTGTGTTTTAAAACCATGTTTTTGTTTTCAAGTTGACTTGAATTTTTAAAAGGATAAATAACAGCACGCTGAAGAATAGCAGCCCACAAGAAACGTAGCAGCCAGCGTGATGGTTTTATTTTGCCGAAAAAGAAAATAAACATCGTATTATTGCAGTGAGAGCCCTCCGGGGCGCCGCAGCTGTGCTGCGCACCAGCCCAGAAGCCAGCTGCGGCAGAAAGCCCACCGACACGGGTCCTTCCAGTCAGTACTTCAGTCTGGCCGAGGCTCTGTGACTCCACCAGAGGTTAGAACGTGCCAGAGGGGGACGGAGTTTCTGGGCAGATCCGTTGTGATCGCTGCTGAGTGAAATGAGCACTCTAAAGACAAAATCAGTATAGATGACACGTGTTCTGACTTCCCGGGCCGCTTCGTGGGCATCTTGAAAGCAGCAGCATCACTCACGGTGCCTACTTAATGAATTGGTCACAGAGATTACTTTAGGGAATTAATTCTCTTTTGCCTTATCTGAAAGGGACACTTGTCAAGATCAACTGGTCCAAATTTGACCTGCAATAAAAGGGAAGGAAGTGAAGGCGGAAAATCTGTTTGCAAAGTGAATGCAGTTTTGCTTTCACTGCCTTTCTGCTCTCCACAGTGGCCACAAAAAAATTAGAGCCCTCCTGTTGACAGAATAGGTCCAGGCTGTTGTTGGCTGAACGACTTGCCCTTGGCCTCCTGATCCTGAACGGAACGGAGGGAGTTCAGCAAGGCTGCCGGCACGGAGGAGAGCAGTGGAGATTCAGCCCCCCCTTCCATGTGCGTGCAGAGTCACCTGGGTTATGATGACGAATTTGGCTGATTCAATTAGAGAACATCGGAGAGTCCAACCTATGTATTTATTTATTTATTTTCCTGCAAGCCATCACTCCGTGAGATGACACAGTCTGCCTATCCGACAAGGCTTTCTGGCAGATAATTTGAGGAGGCTCTCTTCTTTTGCTGCTATTTACTGACAATTAACCAAAACCTGATCTATCGGTAGCTGTCCTGCAAACCTCACTCTGTATCTACGGCGCCCAGCGTTGCTGTTGGCTGGGCTCACAGACAGCACTGCTTGCTATTTTACTCTTGGTCCTCACTGGTTTTCGTTACCTCTTTTTCCCACCACCATGAAAAAAGCCACACAAGACAGTCCAGGTGCCTGATGAGTCCAGTCACTAAGTGAAGTTTTAATAAACTCCTAGGAAGGGATAGGTATATATATTTCTAGTTTAGAAGGTGTGTGATAAAAAGTGGTTTAATCATTAAAAGTAATTTACCCCATCCTGTCCCTGGGAGAGTATATGCAAACAGCAGCTTTTTTGCACCTCAATTTCTCTGCTTTTACAGAGGACACAGGAAAATTTCCTGGCTGTAAATACAGGACCAAAAGAAGCAGTCACAGCGTAAGGTATCCTGAAGTTAATGGTGATTTTCATGGGGGAACAAAGGAAGGGTGAAATTACTAAATGGAGTTTTTGTGCATTCATCATCTGCTTTGGGTTGTCGTCTTGTTTTGTTTGGCATTTTGCATGTAAATAAGTTTTCTGCAAGAAGGACCTTGCAGAACTGTTACAGAAACCGCTTATATAATTATAGGGAAGGGAGAGACGTCTCAAGTCATTCTTTTCATGAGCTGAATTGTCCTCCAGATGTAGATGTGTGCAGGGTAGTCAGCTGCTCTGCAGTCACTGTAAGTACCTTTGTGAGGGGCCTGAAGTTAGCATGAGCTTGGTGCTCGGGTTCTGCCTGGGAGAGACCTGGCAATTGCATCCAAGATCTTTAAATCATAAGGTCCTTCTTTTTTTTTTTCTTTTTCTTTTCTTTTTTCTTTAAATTTCCAGTGCCTAGGAGCTTTTGCATGCCTGGAGAGCATTCAGATAAATTAAAATCCTATTACTCTCCTCTGGCATAAAAATCAAAGTGAATCAAGCCCAGACATGTTCTCCTCTAAAGGAGACAAGCACAAATAATTGGAGGAGCATGCTCCTACCTTCTAATATTCCTTTTCAAGTTGGAGGAATATTGACTTTCTGGAGGTTACAGTTTTCTTTAGTCTAATTAATGCAAAGGGACTAATAAATTTTATAACTATCCAAATGCTGATGCTAATCCAAAGACATGCATTGCCTAATTAGAGTGATAGAACTTAACATTCTTATAACTGCTGCTTGCCATCCTGATTTACATCAGTGTGTCGCTGTACCTCTGAGCCCGTCAGTTCTTTCCCTGTACTCTGGCAGTGTAGGTGGAGCTCAGCTGAAGGAGCGGAGTATGGATTATGCTGCTTGAGCGCATCCAGTACAAGGGGAAAAGTCTCCCTGCAAACAATAGTGTATGAGAACAAGGACAGGGGAGCGCAATCACTTCCAGCAATATCTGCGTCTGAACTGCAGGGAGAGCCTAGCAAATATGGCAAACGTACAGTCAGCATCCCCATGACATTTTGCCAGCAGATAATCACTGAGCTCTGTGGCATTTAAATGAGGAGAGTTAATTTTAGGCTGATGAAAAATGTTGTCTTGACAGCCCCAGGGGTTGGGATATCTCTGCTCACTGAGAAAGTTCAGGCCGTGCGGCAGTACTGAAAGATTCAACTGTACTGTTGATGCGATCAAATTGAAGCCTGTGGCAATTTCTTGGGCTGGGAGAGGAAGGTTTGTGGTCCCCTTGCCCTCTCCCGTTAAACTGCCAGTAAAGGTACTGGCTATGACGGCGCGTTTGACGCAAATACACATCCTCCATCAGTTGGAGAGAGCCTGCTGATGCATCTCTGGAGAACCAACCAGCTGCAAATGCAGTTAGATTTGGCCTATGATAATGAAGTTTGATTTTATCTGGCCACCTAAGGGGATACAAGGCCTGGAAATGAGGAGCAGTCGCCGCTTTCCCCAGCAGAGCCGGGCGCCTCTGCTCCACTTGCATAATCAGGGGCACTGCGAGCACTGCAACGCTCCGAAATCTGCAGCTCCCGTTGCGTACGCGGCAGAAAACCCAGGCTCCTCACCCAGCGAGCCATCAAATAACTGCTTTTTGTCAGCACGTATTAACATGCCTTTGTCTTTGATAACATGTAAGCTGCCTGCTCCCTGCTGATTTTGATGACAGACAGGTAGAGTTCCCTGACACCTCTTTTACACACCAGTCTTTCCTCAGCGACTCCCTCTGTTCTCCAGTGTAATGAAACACCTGGTTTTATACACATAGCAATATATTTTGCATCTTTTCATCTGCTGGAAACCAGAAACGGGCCATTTAGGAAGGCATCTATGGCCGCCTTAAACAGGAACATGCACAAACTTGGTTATTGATCCTGTGATGTAGTGACTCCAGCCAACAGACAAAAAAATCCACTTCTTAGGGTTGTGCTATAATGAAATTATCGTTACAACTCTCTGAAATGGTTTATTGCAGAACTTGAAACCAGGAGACAGTCCTCTGGTCTCCAGCTTTCAGAAAAGCCTGGAACTGGTTCCAGCCTTATTGAAAATTTGGTGCATCTGCTTATAACTTTGTACAAACTTTTTTTCTGGTTTCAATTAAAATTGAGTTTTGTTTGCAACTGAAAGCTAAGCTGCCGAATTAAGAGATGAGAAAGCTGTAACTAAACCTTGAAAGCTGAAGATTTCACATATCATTTCACATTTTCCACAACTGGCAGATTATACACATTTATATTAAACCTATTTTTTTTTCATTTTTAAACCAGATTGTTTAGGAGAAAAACCAAATTTCTAATGGTCTTATTATCCAGAAAATACACTTGAAAAATAAAAATCTCTATGACTTTATTTTCAAATAAGTTTTGAAGCACATCTACTTAGACTGCCAAAGGGGAAATGAGGATATTCCTTTGGCCTGAAGCTTATTTCAATGAAATGCCCAAGTCACCAAATACCACCTCTCTATAACTACACCAAATATCTCTACCATTTAAACACAAAATGTGTAGTTATATCTACCTTGAGAAAAGGATTAGCAGCCTTTATCAGGGCCATGCATACTGTGATTAGTTTTGCAAGAAATTCTGAGTTTGAACTCTCCCTCAAGTTCTTGGGCTCTCTGAAATGGCAGTGCTTCGGGGTGGCCCGAGTCAGTGCTGCTGCACCGAGGTGGAGCGGCAGAGGCAAAGCCGGTGGGTTCTTGACGGGTATGAGCACGGGACGTAACCGTCACCCAGGATGTCCCACGGACTCGGAAAAGCAAAAGTTTATGAAATAAAACTGCAGGTTTTTGCAGAGAGCTGAAACTTAGATTTTCCGAGTGCAGAGCGCACGTTGTGTGCTGCATCATGTACTCTTAATAAAAGTAAGGTTTATTGTTTGCACACCTCTTCTGTCATCTTTTTGCAGTTACAGAGGCAATAATTAGCTAGGGACATTACAGATTCATTAATTAACCAGGCTGGAGAGCACAGGGCAGCCTGCAAAGCAGGCACTTAATGGAATTTGAAGCAGAGACAATGCTGTTGTTTACTGGGTAATGTAGGAGTTGCCAAGCAGTGTGTCCCCACGCAATTAAAACACCACTGCACATGTGCTAAAAAGGAATATTTGAATGGGATTATGGAGCAATTACAAGTTGTCTTATTGTGCTGGCTCTGTGTCCCCCTGGGGTTACAGCAAGCAGCTACTGCAGGAAGCTGGCAGTGTGCAGTATTTGGTTGCTGAAAGCTTTCTATTGTTCCTGCTTTAATTGAATACTTACAGCAGGAGATAACTGTGACTGAGTCTCTGGAGTTCAGGTTCACTGTCAGGTACTCCCCTGGGAAAGGAGCTAGTTCAGGCCCTGATTATAAGGCAGGAGTTCCCTTAGGATGCTTCAGCCCCCCATGTTTAGCAGGGACACCCCATCTTGGCCTTGGGGACTTCCCATCTTGGCCTTGGGGACTTCTACGTGATACCTTTATGCAGCACTTGGGAGGCCGTGAGAAGAGCCACCCTGTTCATTCACAGGGCCCAGTCCTGCACACCACGGTGAGCCTGGGCGGGCTCCTCTCCTGCTCTCCTTCCTGGGCTCTGGAAGCCCTCGCAGCATGGAGACACTTGAAGTCCTCCCTGATTTCTGGTGCAAAACCAGCTCTGCCGACAGGAAAAAGGACTAGTTTATTTTAACTGCCTCCTTACCACACACGCACACGCTGTTGGTTGTCCAGCATCCTGGCCTCCCAGTATGAGGGAGCATTGGAAAATGGGATTAGCCCTGCAACCCTGCATTTCTGACCCTCAGAACAGCCTGTAGTAAAAGCCCTTGCCCAGGGAGGTCAACTGTGTGCTAAGTGTCAGCGACACAGCTCTCCTAGGAAGAACTCTAGCGGGACTCCGAAATTAGCAGGACTCCAAAATTAGCAGGACTCCAAAATTAGCAGGACTCCATGAGTTGCCGGCACGTTGAGCTGGTTTTTGCTGGCTGATAAAAGGGAGTGAAGATTAACCAGCCCAGGGCAGGTGATGCTGCGCGTTGTAGTGTCACCACAGAGTCAGGAGCGGTCTCCACACTGGTTTTTATTTCTCAAGCAAAAGCTGGTAGATGCTGCACCTCCATAGAGCTTGTCCGAAAGGCAAAAACACTTGGGGTAAATTTCTTCTTCCATTATTGTATTTTTCATAGCAGCCTCTGCGCTTCCCAGTTCCTTCCGGCCCAGGAAGCATGCAATGACTAACTCGGTACTTGTTGTTCCTGCCCAGAAGCAAATACTCCTGCAGATCTTCTTAGGGGGGAAAAATTGGCTTTTCAGTCTGCGATGCAGAACTGGAAATGTCTCAGTGGTGCATGTGTCAGCGTCCCGATTTTCCCCTTCCAAGAACCAAAAGCAACTAAAACACTCCTGGCCTGAGAGCTTTAAACTAAGGAAAGCAATAAGAGACAAGCAAAGCTTTCCAGAGAACTTGCTTCCATGGGTGTCTTTTAATGGACTGTAGCAATTATGAGAACAAAATATCCGTCTTTTCACAAACGTGCCCTTTTTTTTTAAGGAAAGGAGTTTTCTGATTACTCTGAGCTCACATGGTGAGAATCCATGACATGCTCCTCCCTGAAGTATCTGCCACTGGTATTTTCCCCCCTGTGCACTGCTTTGGATTTCTGTTTGTGTGCTTTGGGCTCCAGGAGTTAGATTTGGAAGTACTGGCCCGGAACTGAATCAAGTGCATGTTTTGAATGTGTTCCAGTCCGGCCTATCTCTCACCCTCCAAAAGGGAACACTGGGAGGTTTTATGAGGTCAGGTTTTCCAAATTTCCCCAGAATTAATTCCAAAATCACATAATAACATAATAAATAACATAATTAGGACAAACAGAAAACAAATATTTGGAAAAGAAGTCAGCCTTGACATTGGCAGGTGATCCCAAGAGAATTTGTTTGCAGTTACGCCAATGCTGAATGTTTCTCCCAGCTCTGCAAAGCTTTCTCTAAACTTTTTCAAAGTAAATAAATAAACTCTGATCCTTGGGGCTGAGAAGCAGCTTGACAAATACCAGTTTCATAGTGCCCACTGTTCATTCAATCCACAATCCATTGATACATGGAATTCAATATACTTATGAGCTCGACTGTGTGTCGTTGCGGGTTATGGATCTGCCAAGCCAGTGCGGTTGGATTGAACCCCCCAGAGGTATTTAAAAGTCATTTTGCCGTATAAATCACAAGGACTTGTGGCCCTCTCCACCTTTTGGGCTATAAGTCTTGGTGTCTTAACCTGAGTGCGGGAGGGAATGGCTGATACCGCTGTGGATGAAGAGGGATGGGGTGGGAGTGCAGGGCAGTGGTTCGCTCCACTTAGGGGCTGTGTGGGTCGGGATTTGGGGTGCCTTGGCAGGGTTGGATGTCGTCATAGCACAATTCACCAGAAGTGCTGTTAGTATCAGCCACGCAAGCAGCACCTCAACAGAGCAGTGTGAGGACAGAAAGAAGCTGCTCAGTGGTACCAAGGTACCGCTAAGGTTTGGACCTCAAACTCATGAGCACAAGGTTCAGGAAACAGTCTGAAGATGCGGCGATGAATCCAGCCCTTTTCCTTTGAGTGCTCAGCTTTTTCATGATAGAGGCTTTTGTGAGGCTTATTAAGCGAAGACCTTTTCTGTGTCCCAGAGCAATCAGGTATGGAGATAACATGAAAGTGCTTTTAAATGAAAGAAGTGGTTGGGTGAGCATGTAAGGAAGCTTTGCATTTAACATCCCTCTGTTTCTACCCAGGGATGACTTGCCAGGCTCGCAGCTCCTACATGGACACCGAGGTGCTGTGGGGACATCGCTTCACTCCTGTCCTCACCCTGGAGAAGGATTTTTATGAAGTCGACTATAACAGCTTCCATAGCACTTACGAGACCAACACCCCCGTGTGCTGTGCCAAGGAGCTGGCCGAGTCTCGCCGGGAGGGCCAGCTCCTCAGCCACCTCTCCACTGCCACCCTCCTGGGCGGAGGCAGAGAAGCAGGGACAGCAAAAGGGGAAGAGGAAGAAGAAGAGGAAGAAGGCAGGGAGCCAGTGGGACTGAACGGAGCCAATGGGACAGCAGGAGAGGTGAAGGAAGACCTGCCTGTATAACACATGAACTGCTGGACAGTAGATACCCACACACACTTACTGGGAGACTGTGGCCTGGCGAGTCGGGAATTGACTGGGAGTCAGAGAGCTGAGATTTACCTCCAGATCTCTGCTGCCTGCTGCTTGATCCCGGCGAGTCACTGCACAGCACTGTGCCTCAGTTTCCCTCCCCTTTTATCTGTACAGTGAGGTTCTGAGCTCTGCACTTGTTTGCAAAGCATTTTTCATCTCTATGGACAAAGCTCACTAAATATGATCACTGTTAAAATGAAAAATCCCACCACTGCTTGTTTCAAAAGGTGTCCATTGGGCGTTCAGAACTCTTCCCCCTTGAGAGGGTCTTTAAAAAGTAAAAGTCCAGAACGTCCCATCTCGGTATGAAGAATGTGGTTTCATACCTTCACTTAATTTGTGAGTCAATGTATTGTAGACATTGTTACTGCTAAATTAAAAGAAGAGGGGGAAAAAAAACCCAAAACCTCTCTGGTATGTAGTGAAGTGTTTTGCCTTCATGAATTTTACAAATAGATTTTAGCGTTTTCCTCCAGGATCACAGTCCTGCAAAATGCCTGATATTAACAGGACAACTTGCCCTGCAAACCTTTAGCATGTGTATCCACTGTATTTTTGGACTGTCTTCTCAAACTGGAGTCCTGTCTTTGTGTACGCTTTTCATGGAATCTGTGACACATTATTAGGCTGTCCATGGTCAGAGACAGTTTAGATCTTGCCCCAGTGAAGGTTTTTTCCTGGGTGTCCCAGTTGCAGTTCCAGTTGATGTTTTAAACCAAATTGAGTAGCCGTCTGAGAGTTCTGGGATTTAGACAGAATCCCTGGAGTAGGTAGACTGGGTAAGTAACAGTTTGCAAAACTCTCTGCTCTTCTGTAAAGTATGTATTTGAAATAAAGGTTTAGATGCTGATGTCCCTATAGCTGATGGGAACGTGCACTGGCATAACTGAAGCCATCTGGTCAGGCTGCTGCAAGCACGTTAGTTGGTGTCCAAAATCAGGAGCAGTTCCTGATTCTTCTTCAGGAAGAACTACCACGTCTGTCGGTGCAAGCAGTAACATCGCTGGAGGTCTAATGCTTGAAGTGTTTTAGGCGTGCTTTGTCCTGCAGCACAGTTAAGATTGTTGTTCCTGCGAAGCACCAAATTGAGTTAACGATTTTGGTCTCTACAAAGAGGTAAGCATAGAACAATACTTCCCCAAAGAGGATTGTCGTGGCCAGAAAAGGGTGAAGAAAACTAGTCTGTGAGATGAAAAATTTCCAGAAATTTGAACACCACCAAAAAATGGCCTTGTTGGGGAAAATCTTCTCCCTTACCCCCCAAAATTTGGTGGAAAAAATAAGACACCTGAAGGATAATTTCTTTATCAAAATGGAATGAAGAATATATAATATGCAAGAGTTATTTTCCATATAGGAAGGCCTGTATGTTTACGAAATAAATATACATTGTAGTAGGGATGGACTGAGCTGCACGCTGTGGTTTTGCCTCTTGATATTAATACAAAGACAAGATAAACTGGAAATAGAAAGCAATGGGCTTTTTGGCATGTAAACAAAGAGGAGAATACCATCTATAGGGGTCAGAGATACTATTTAATTAGAGACCTGATGTTATAATGCAGGTAAAAGAGAAAGTTGTATTTCTTTCTGAGAGAGGTAGAAAAATGAACATGACGGGACTCTGTTGTACTTAACGCCATGCTAACAGCCAGCAGTCCGCTTGGCCTCTGGGATGTAGGAATTACCATTATGTTATACAGTAAGTTTCAAAGTGAAGTAACTTTATTTGAAATGCTCAGTTCAAGAAAGCATCTTGCAGACTTGGGCGAGCAATATTTTTCAAAAAGGTCTCATTTTAGTTTTTCTGCTCAGCTTCCTTGTTTTCAATACTGAGCCGCAGAGGAACAGAAGGAAGAAAACAGGGAGAAAAATGGGAGAGGATTTCTTAGAAGGGTTTGTTCTTTTTCTGAGACTCTCGCTTCTCGCCCTACCTCGGCAAAATAATTACGTGTCCAAATTGTTCTTCAGAATTTTTTTATTCTGTAGCTGAAGTGAACTCCTAATGTGGGGGATAGTAATGGAAAGTAAAACTGTAACTCAGCTGTGCAAGTCAGAGGCGATTTCAGCCCCTCAGAGAGATGTTAGGTAAGCTCTGCCCAAGGAGCTGACTTGTTCAGCTCAATTCAACACGAGAGAGGGCTCGCTGGGTCCCTTACATGACACCAGAGAGAGAGAGCTTGGAAAATGGCACTAGATTGCCTCTGCATCCTTCTTCTCCTTCCTGGCTTCCAGAGAGAAGCTGGCCATCTTCGGATACCCCCAAAGTTATTTCATCTGCTCGTTGCCCTCGAGAGTTCATCACACAAAATCGCTCTTTCCTGCTCTGTCAGGTCTGAGCAATCATAGCCTACATGTCAGGAATTTGTGTTGTTGCACGTCAGGTATTGCCAGCAGAAGAGCTGCTGACCGGTGCGCAGTGCGGCGGGGTGCAAATCTATTACAATGCGTGGGAAGTAAGACGTGAACTCTGTTTCTCCCCTCTTGAGCAAAGCCCTTCAGCAGCTGGGTATTCTCTTGGCTTCAGAGACTAATTCTGTGTTTGAAATTTGCAAATATGCCCAAGTACCTTGTGGAAGTGATGCTTCAAATGGTACTGGTGTGAGCAGTAGCAAAAGAACTTCCCTGACTTCTGTAGAACAAGAGAAACAGCCTCCTGTGCTATTTAATAAGCGGAGCAGATCTGGAGGAAGGTATCCTCCAGTGCTGAGTGCACGTTGCATTTGATATATAAGAGGTGAGGAACTGTATTTTCAAGTTGTGTAGCACGGCAATCAGTTCTGGGGGGTTTGGTAATGCAAGCCCTACCCTTTCAAAGCAATTCAGGCGGCCCCTAGGGCTGGCCCCTGTTCTCCTATTCCTTTCCTTATCCCAAAGAGTGATTTAATTTAGCGAGCGTATTGAACTGTTCTGAAAGTAAGGGAGTAATTGTCATCTCTGAAAATTGTACCAGTTTCCCGGCCGTTCTGCAAGCATGTGCAGGACACTAAACCATGGGAACAGAAGCAGAACAGACCCACTTTTTGCTGTAATGAACATTTAACTACAAGTCTGCATCTCTTAGGTGAGTTGAAATAGCTCCACCCACATAAATATCCAATACATACTATACACTCATCAGCCTCCGTACTTTCAAAAATATTAACTAATACTCCACAAGAAACATTTATAACCTGTAAACACACTATTCATGCACAAATAACCATTCATATTTATATAATGGACCCAGTAAACAAGCTAAAAATACATATTCAAAACATTGAATAATTACATCCGCCTTATAAATGTATCGCTGGTAAGCAAAATTCACCACGGCATCCATCCACAATAGCGTACGCTTCTGGAAGTGTCTGTGTCCATAAAATAGCCAGCTCTCCTGCCACGCACATGCCGGCGGCTCTCGGGAGCTAATTGTGCTCGTACACAAAGTGTTATTCACAAACACACTCCCACACAAGCTTCCATACCCGAATCCTGCACTTTAAAACCCCATCTGAGGACCCTGTTATTCATTCTGAGTCCAGGTGCCTCCACACAGACACGCGCGTGCTCGGTGTCCTTCCTGCAGCCAAACCTACGCCGCGAAATGCGTTTTCCAGCACCAACCAGCAAAACCCTGGGCTGCACAGCACAAACCCAGTGTAACCCTCAGCACTGCACAGTCAGGAAAGGAATTTAACTTCAGGTGCGTGTTTCTGTCCTGCAATCATTAATGAGAGTTTTTCAGCAAACGAAAGCTACATTTTTTTGTTCTTGATTTTTCTCCTTGTGACAGGAGAGTTGGGAAACACCTTTCTAGTACAGGGGAGTTAATGAGCTGTGAGCGGAGGCAGGAAAAGAGAGCTGCTGACGGCGAGGGCTTTGTCATTCTGCTTGATTCTGTTTGAGGGTTTGGGCACTGGAGTGGGAGGGAGCCTGGCAAAACGAGTCGTTTTAGTGTATCAGCTGCTTCCCGAGGCCTGGCGTTTTATCCGTGCTGCTCTTCTGCAACGTCACTAGTGCTCCTGGGTGGCCAAGCTGACCTTGTGTCCTTTTTCCCCTCGAGTTTCCATACTTATGCTTATTAAGACGATTCCTTTTGACTAAAGTATGTTCCTTAGACTGATCCGAAGATATCTAGAGATGAAAAATCCACCTTTTTCCCTTGGTAGTTGGTGCCGGGGATTAATCAACATGCCTCTTAGAAATGTACCTTTACTTTCCATTTTAATTCACCTGGCTTTAACTTTCACTCATTTCCAGACCTGACACTCATTTTTTAGGCTTGAATTTACCCCCTTGTTGTTTTCTCTCGCTTGTTATTATGAATGTATTTCCATCAGAGCCAGCGGATCGTGAAGCTGAGATAACAGGGACTGTTATTTATGCTCAAGTAATTAATACCCCACGATAAGCTCCGTGCATTGCCAGCCGTATCTGCTGCAATATAGCAGGGGCATCTTGCCAGCATGTGTTAAGCAGCAGTTTGGTGGATGATGGAGAGGATGCTTAATTAAGTTACAGGGAAACTAGGCAAGCTTTCAGTCCATGCATGGAAGTGGCAGCAGTTTCCATCTCCAGGCTAGTGAGACAGCGATAACTACTGAAAGTGCTGATAAGTACTGAAAGTAAAGCCTAATTCTGCAGTTTTGCTGGAGGAAGTTTGTTATTTGCCTTACAGGAGTGTCTGGGCATCCTGCTTAAGCTAGACCCAGGTAGCACAAACATGTAACTGCTTTTCCAAGAAGCCTAAAACCTAACTAAAGCCCCACTGAAGTCTGTGTTTCGCGTGCGGATACGAACACAATTCTAGAGGGACTTCAGTGATGCCACCGGTTTAGCAAGGACTGAAGGTCACAGGTGTGCGCAAATACAGCATTCAGCTCAGCGAGGTGAGCTGAATGAGTGAAAAAATAGCCTGGAAAATCAGGAGTAACTCCTCAGAATTCATGCTATATTTTGGTTGGTTTAGTGAGATCAGAACCAGGACACGAAGTGGTGAAAAGCTTGTAAAGCTTTGCTTGTATTCACAAAGTATGTGAATCGTAGTCCATCTCTAAGTAAGGGCAGAGAAGAAAAGCAGTGACACCTCCTTGCCTGGAAGTGGAAATGGGATGATGAGTGCAGCACAGTGTTATTTCCTACTCTCTGGGTATCTCCGACCCTGCAAGAACAAGCCTGGCTTTGTGCATGCCTGACAGAGCCGCTATTGCTGCTGCTGAGACGGGGAGGGGGGCAGGTGTAGCACTCCACGGCAAAAAGCTGAGCCTTTAAATTAACACTCAAATACTGGAAATAACAGTGGGCGAGGAGGAGGGGAAATGCCTCGGCTGAGCTACCTAAATAGGGTTTTGTTTGCCAAAGAGGATGGCAAGAGCTCAGCATCTCTTGAATGAAGCCACAGTTGGTCTATTCAAAGCCAGCAGCAGGAGGGACAGTGAGGTGGTTCCAGCTCCTGAGGTCCCATCGTTGCCCAGGGCTTGTGGAGTGGCTGTTGGGTTTAACCGAGTCGAATTTAACACCAAACAGGGCAAGTTATTTAAGGACGGGTGATTCAAAATTGAAACAACTCTATTCTTTCAAGCCTCATCTTGTAATTGAAATATTCATAAAGCTCCTCATTCAGCATATGACCATGCAGGAATATTTGAAGGATTTCAAGCTTTTTGCAGTTACAATGTGCAAATTCGGCAGCACTAGCCAGCATTTTCTGAGTGCAAATGCATCATATTTTTGACCTATCGCTCTTTCAATATATTTTCCCTTAAGGGGATCATCAGATTGAATGAAATGGTGGTTTTGTAGTATGCACAAACAGCAGCTATGGGCTAGGTTGAGAAACCACCGAACTCATTGTCCTGGTCAGTGAAGGCTTTTGGGGTTCACGTCAGAAAAACCTAATCTTAAAAAAGGTTCTTTTTAAATTTTACCATGGTCCTCAAATCCTGCGTGGATTTAGAGCTTACAAAACTGAATGCAGATAAAGCCAAAGGTTAATTAAAAAATTCTATGAATCTGCGTTTCTATCACATAAAGGGAGCAAATGCTTCCCCCTTTCTACCTTTGTTACCCAAATAGCCAGTAGCGCGTACATCTCCTCGTGTGCAGCTAACGAAGCCGGGAAACTGAAATGTCTGTTCCCATTGCCCAAAAGTCTAAGAAATGCGCTATAGGAAATCATACACATAGACCAGCCTGTCAGCTAAAATACCCGACGAGAATCAGCATGACAACTATAACCCTCCATGTTTATGCAGATTTATCACTGAATGAGAAGAAAAAACTCGCAGTAACAGGAAAATTAATGATGGTGAAAGCTATTCAGTATTCACCCGCCCCCCCCTCCCCATGTTTGTTCCGGGTTGTTCTATCATGTGTCCGTCATTTTTATGCCAAACAAATGAGCAGTACAATCACTACTGAATTCACGCCCCATCTGCCTCCCTCGCATACGGTAGCAGAGCTCAGCTGTTTCTCGGCCTCCCAGAATAGAAAGAGGAGAGACAGATGCCAGGTGCAGGCAGAGAGAGTCATCGCCCGATGGACCCCTGAAGGAAGGCCGTGCGGGGTTTGTCCTCCCCAGGGCTGAATAAAGAGACAGACGGCACGGCTGGAACCGCAATTGGAACGGGAAGGGAGTAGAACCAGGACCCCAGATCCTGTGGGGCAGCTGGAACAACTCTCCAAGTACCTTTCAACAGCAGAGAAAAGACAATTTTTTTTTTTCATGTTTGATTTCACAATGTCAGGTTTTATCGGATCGTAGCTGTCTCGCTGCCCTGCTTCCCCTGCCTGGTTTTTTTCTACCTTCTCGCAGGGAGATGGCAAGCTCCGGGTGCGGGACTCCTCTGTTGTGTCTGCCCAGCGGGGCTGAGGCTCGCCGTTACTCCTGCAGCGCACCTCCTCGGCAGTCGTAATAAGGAACTGAGCGAATAATGGGTCCTGGCTGGTGTAAATGAACAGCCAACCCCGCACAAAGTGCGGGGCTTCATTATATACAATATTGAAGAGGGCAGCATAATTGATGGCTAAGGCAATGAGCTGTGACTCAGAGAACTCCCGTTTTATCCCTGCCTTCCACTGACCCCCCCTACAATTCAGTGCGTACGCATGTTGCTTTGTTTGTCGTATCTGTTTCGGCTCAGGTTCAGGAAGGCCCAGGAACATGCCCTGAATTTTAAGCTGAGTTGGGGCTTTATGGCTGCAATTTCATTGAGGCAGGAGCTATTTCTTCCCCTGGGTTCATGCAACGAACAGTGAAGCGGGACACTGTCACAGGGCATCGTATAGCCCTCAAAAGAAGGGGTCATCCCTAAAAAAAGGGATCTTCCCTGTGATTTCCCTCTGATCAGTGTGGTCACTGACAGGGATAAGAACAGGCTTGTCCAGGAAAATCTGTGGCCAGAAAGGGGGGAACAAATTGGAGGGGAGACCCAAACAAGGGAGAGTGAGGCCGAATGTCAGACAATCACACGAACTCTATGATGGGACATTTCTGACCTTCAAAACCTGCAGACCCACATGCTTTTATGTGGAGAAGGTGGGGTCTGCAAACCAAATCCCCAAGAAAACCGACGGTTTCCACAGGGCAACCTGACAGAAGTGGAAAATCTCTCCCCATCCCCGCGACTGGGCTGTGTCCCTGCACAAAGCTTATGCCTTGTTTTGCTGGTTGACATGGGCTGTACGTGGTGTTCAGAGTAAGGACAGTCTCTGTACCTGGAATAGTAATTGTTCCATTTACATAAAACATAGTCATTAAATTGCCTGAGTGGCTGTACTCTTCTGATGAGCTTTCTGCCTCCCTAGATCTTGTCAGGCTTTATTTCTGACCTTTTCGTTACTCGGAGTCTCTCATGGATCCTCTGTATGTTACCACATCAGTTTTTCTTGTCCTGTTTGACATTTAATTTTTATTAACTGTAGTGTAGGTAAAGCTGTTTTTCTTTGTTTTCCGTGCTACGTTCTTCTCCTGCTCTCCAGACAACTGTCATTCCAGAAACCTGAGGGAGAATTTTCTTTCTGGACATTTTGAGATTTTCCAGCAGGACATGGAAAATTAGAACTGGGTTTAAGGTTAATAATGTCTCCTTGAGCTGATGGGAATTACAGAGTGGGTACAGGAACATGAGCCTCACTGCCGACCCGCGGCGTCTAAGTTCCCTCAGTGCTTTGGGGGACACCAGAAGGTGTCCCTGGTCACTGGAAAACCCTTCTGCACCTCCTACTTCTTGTGTGGCCGGCACTCTTTCCATTTTGTGCAAAAATTGGCCTTTGGGTATGATGGAGAGACACACGTTGAGGTTTTCAAGCCGCGTTTAACATATTTGCCTCACCCTTTGATGAGGAATCTCTTGTTGTTACTCATTTAACTGAAAAATCGAATTAACTCAAACAGTTTAAGCAGAAAAGCAAGTAAAGGGACTATTCACAAGGACATCCACAACAGGAATATTTGTGACAGACAGATGCAGAAACACTTCCATTAGCTCCTCTTTATTTGGGAGGTTCCTACCCGTTAACAGCAGCCTTCTTTCACTCCGAGATCCTGTGTTGTCTCCTGTGCTTTACTGGCTAATTAACAAATCCTTGCCTCAAAAAGGTAAAATTCTCTCCATCTTTTTGGTGACTCACTGGGCATGTTTCACGGTGAAGTGTCTTACGTTGAATTTATACTCTATATTAATCTGTGTACAAACGTATTTATGCATTTATTGGCAATATATAGCTCATTTCTGATGCTAACGGGCAGTAGAGAAGCATAAGCTAATGCCAGATCTCATGAAAATGAAATACTTTAATTCTGTTCAATACAGCAACTCAATCTCCCAATGCCAGGAGAAAGCATCTCAAATAAAAATTTTCTGCGTGAACATGAAGATCGATATATCCTATACCCCATAATAATGGAATATTTCACATTCCTTTTAGGTGGAAAGTTGAAAAGAGATCTCTGACTTTCTCGAGGGAGGGTGGTATTATTTACTGAGCAACAGTATTTTGCTACCGTGTGTCCAAGGGAATACGAGACGTCTGGAAGAATTAATGAATATTCAAGGAGCACTGCTTTGCAATGATCTTCAGCTGGTAGCTGTGTTCATTCATATCCATTTAAGTAAAGCGTAGATTTGCTCATTTTTCACAAGACTTCCTTAGAAGGCAGGAAAACAACCAGGCTGGGCTTTTATAGAGGGAATTTGAAATTAAAATTAGTCGTTTAGGTGTCATTTCAGTTGTAAAGTAGCCCTTAGTTCTGATAGTGGGAACAGGGATTCCAATTACGTTTAATTTGTATGCACAAGGCTTGGTGAGACGAAGTATTAAGGATTCTTAGTTGTTCATAATATTTCTATAGTGCGCAGGGCTTTTCAACACCGTCAGTAAATTAGTTCTTGGAAGCAGTTGTTCACTATATTAACGTAATATATCCCACACATAGTAAAACAAACTGTTTGGCCTTTCAAAGGAGAGGACCCCAATCTTAATAAATATTGAATTATAAAAGCCCTGCATAGGGAATACAAGCTAATTCTTTGCTTTTTCACCAGCTGCGAGCTGCTCCGTGTGATGTATGGTACAAACTCGCCAGGAAAGAGGAGCAAATTGAAAACACTACCCCTGTGGGTTCCCTTATTAGACTTGAAGTGACTGTGAAATTCACAGGACACAGCTCATTAAAACAAGGCTGGCAATCTGTGACCTCTCGAGTAGGAAGATAAGATCCATGCTGAAAAACAGGCTGTTGCTTTGATTGTGGGGTAACTCAGCTACAGGGGAGAAAAATTTGTATAGCTGCTTGTTAACCCGCTCGTTACAAGAGCACATTGGTCCTTATACAACGCATCTTCAGGAGAATAGAGAACGTGGCCGCAGGTGGAGGGAGGTCATCCTCCCCCTCTGCTCTGCCCTGGGGAGGCCACATCTGGAGCACTGGGTCCAGTTCTGGGCTCCCCAGTTCCAGAAGGACAGGGAACTGCTGGAGAGAGTCCAGCGGAGGCTACGGAGATGCTGAGGGGCTGGAGCACCTCTGTGCTGAGGAAAGGCCGAGAGCCCTGGGGCTGTTCAGCTGGAGAAGAGCAGGCTGAGAGGGGACCTCATCAATGCTCAGCAATAGCTAAAGGGCGGGGGGCAAGAGGATGGGGCCAGGCTCTTCTCAGTGGTGCCCAGGGATGGGACAAGGGGCAACGGGCACAAACCTGAGCATTGGAAGTTCCACCTAAACATGAGGAGGAACTTCTTTACCCTGAGGGTGGCAGAGCCCTGGCACAGGCTGCCCAGAGAGGTGGGGGAGTCTCCGTCTCTGGAGACATTCCAACCCCGCCTGGACGCGTTCCTGTGCCACCTGCTCTGGGTGACCCTGCTGTGGCAGGGGGTTGGAGGAGATGATCTCCAGAGGTCTCTTCCCACCCCCACCATTCTGTGATTCTTTGAGATTAGGTCGCTCAGGCCCCGTTAAACATGAAGTGATGGGACCTTTGGAGAGCTGTTGTCATTCCCATCACAGCTCCTGCTCTCTGAGGGGTGTTGTGCTTCTTGGAGAGGTTGACGATCTGCTATGCAGTGCGTAAGGTAGTGAAAATTTCAGTGGTGGGTATTTCATCCAGTAAAGTGGAGATTCAGCGCACTGCAGGGCCAGGAGATAGATAGTTGCTTTTTTCATTTTTGAGATGTTTAAATGGTATTTGAGGATATGGCCTAATACTTCCCTGACCCAGGTGAGTGTATCAAGAGGAGGAAAGTTTCGTTGATATCCTGGGCTCTCCCATGAAATATCTGTCTCCTTGGAGTACATGTTGTTGAATTCTGTCCTTTTGGTAACTGCGCTTTAAGAGCACCGTGCTTTGTATGTGGGAAACTTAAGTGGCAGGAGGAAATGTCCGGGCTATTGTAAATCAGCCTGGCTTTGCAGAACTGTCTGAAGCCAGACAAGACGGGTAGTCTGCAGCAGACAATCTGACTTGCCCTCAGGCATAAATCCTTAAAATTCCTGTGCAGTGTACCCTATCTAGGGTGCTTTCTATTATGTTAGTACCAAACCTGATATAGTACAATCCAGTCCTGAATATTCAGTTATGGGTTGTTTGCACTGAAGAAAAGAACAGGATAATTTTTCCACAAAGTTATTCCAGGTTCTAATAAATCCCATTCTCATGCCACTAGAACCCGGGGAAAAACATGGCAAGAATATTAACATTTTCTACTTGAAAAAGCAGCTATCGTAGTAGTTAGGTTCAATCCCTGAAGTGATCATCTAATTCTAGTCTGACATTTTCTGTAAGTGAATAAACCTGCATCTTAATTCTATGCCTGTCAAAGATTAAATAATGCAACATCAGCTTTTAACGTGATTGATCCAAATAAAGGCCATGAAGGATGTAGCCTGGTTGGAAACATTCAATGAAATAATACATTTCAGAGAGGCTTCCCCCCCGTCACTGCTAATGGGAAAAAGTTGAATTGTGGGAAAAGAAAGACACGAGATGAGAACACTTAAGCTGATGTCGCTCGGCATGAGGGAGAGTAGAATCGGAATACAAAATGGGCTCGATAATTATGAGTGAGATTGATGCTCTAGTGAACTAGGAAAGGCTGCTCTGATGCCTTATGAAAATCGGGTTCCTTGAGGTGCACCAAATTGGGTTTCCAAAATGACAGTCAGCCACAGCTGAGTATTTTCGCCCCACTCTCCATGGCAGAGGAAAGAACTAGCAACCCTTATTTTTGACAGGTAAGGGATTGATTCCCTACTTTCCCTTAGGAAGAATGGGAAATGGGACTTCAAGAAGCAATAGCCTTTTAAATTTCTCATGTTTTTTGTTCCAATCTTACTATTCTTTTCAGGGCAAGTGAGGGATTTAAGTACATTGGACTTGAAGTAACAACAAGGAAAGCACTTTATACTGTTGTACTTCGTGCTATTGTGGTAGTTGTCCATCATCTGCCTGCAAGTATCTTGTAGTCTCTGAGCCATTGGGGTTTTTATTTGTTTTTCGATTGAAAATAGGTCCTAAATTAATCCTGTTGTAATTCTGACACAAAGAAGCAGGTTTTTCCTGATCCAAATCAATTCAATGATTCACTTCTTGCATAGCGTACCGATTGTTTACAAGGATGAAATGATAGTCTTTGTAAAACGATTGTGAAACAGAGGCCTGGCTCATAAATGTTTTATTCTTGTGTCAGTCATTTTAGGAAGTGAACTGAACTTTACTGTAGGTAATCTTGTGTGCTGGGAGGCCCCAGCCTGATAATGCTGAAAAGGAGAGGTCTTTTTGAATATTCAGTCCGCACTAAGCACAGAAAAGAAGATAGCTAGATAGATAAATAGAAGGAAAGAGAGAAAGAAAACAAACAGAGAAAGAAAACAAAGGAAGGAAGGAAGCCAGGAAAGTACAGGTTTATTTTTAGGAAGTGTTTATTCTTAGCGGTGGTAAATCACAGCCAGGCTGGATTCAGCAAAGCATTTGTACGCGATGTTCTGATATGCAGGCGTCCAGATACCCTTCAAGAGCCCGACATACAGGGTACAGGTTGGCCAACCCTCCATTAGCTTGGTTCATCCCAGGGAAAGCGTCTGATTTCTTTTGCACGTATGCTATTAATAACTGAGGTGGAAGGGGAAAAGTGATAGGTTTTAAATACTAGGATCCTTCTTTAAAGTCAAATTACATCTGGCATGTACATTTATTTCCATCCCAATTAAATTTCTGGTCCTCTTTCTTTAAATAGCGCATGTTCCAAAGATTAAGTGGGAAGTTACTGGAAAAACTCTAAACTGATATCAAGGGGATTCATATTTCTTACCTAATTGTCACTGAGGTGGATGCTTTGGGAATATTTCCAAGACTACACTTGGGTTAGTAGTCACACTTTGAACATGTCTTACTGAAGTGGGAGCAACTGGTGAAGGACGGGAGTGATCTTATGTCCTTCATGGCCATCCTAAAGACTCTAGGATGAGCTGACACACCCTGCCCCTCTGTGCTCTGAGTGATTCCACGGTGAGTCTTTGTCACATCTGGCATTGCAGGAAGGTTTGTTCAGTAATTGCATTGCTAGTTTGGGACTGCGGGCCTTAAACTTCCTCAGACGGTCGCTCACGTGTCAGTGGTCACGTTGACCCCTTGCTGGAAGGTTGTAGTCCCACTGTTGCACATGGAAAATTGCAGGCAAGTTACAGCTCGCGTGAAATAAGCCCAAAAGATGCAGGGCCTTGCTGAGAGGATGTTCTTCTTTTATGGCTTTAACTCCAAACTGATTACAAAAAGAGAAAGGAGAAACTGGACAGCAGTCGTGGAGGTGTGGAGACACACTCCCTTGCCCCTTTTCCCTCCTGTCCCCCCTCCATAGCCCTACGTGCTGACAGCAACTCTGGTTCCTATTTGTTTTCCCCCTTCCTATCAGAGCACATGGCTGTCCAGAGGAGGAATCCTTACACGCCTATCTGCAAGGTCCTTGAGAGGTGTTAAGAGTAAACTAGGTGTGAACAACACATGAAGTGGGCACACACATGGAAGCTGAGGTGTGAAAGCATTTGCTCAGTAAAAATAGAATGTGGCTGTTGGCAGAAAGAGGTGTCTCTAACAGATAAACCCAGCAGTGATTGACGGGAGCTGGGGTTTTGTTTTGTTAGTGCATCAGTCTGAGTTTCTTGACCTTACGAGGAAGGAGAATTTGGCAGGACAGGTGAGTTTGGAATTAACGCTGAAAGAAATGCATCTCTCTTGATTCTATACAGAACAAGTAATACCAGTTCTTAACCCCTGCCCAACACATAACGTGCTTAATTGGAATAGAGAATAAATGAGGGATTATTGGCTATTAATGATCCCATGGAAAAGCATGAGCTCTATTCCTGTTTGATTTTGGTGGGCTTTATTGTGGAGGAGCTGCAGCTCTTGAGTCCCAAGTATCCATCCAGACCATCCATTTTGATCATTCCTCGGCACTGGAAAGCTTGTCTGCGTCCTTGGTTTTAGCGTGAATGTTCTTCTCAGGTGAAATATTTATATATCAAGGGTTGGGGTTTTTTTGACTAAACAATAAATTGCAGTATGGGTTTGATATGAACATCCCTCATGTATTACCGTCATACTGCAGACTGCAATACTGCCTTCAATCCACAGATCTCATCCATTCACACCCCGCAGAGCTCAGCATTTTACAAGCAGAAAGCGATTTACCAGACAAGTCGCAGTTCCTGTCTGTATTATTATTTGATATATGGCACATCTGATGTAAATGCAGCTGGAGTGCAACAGGGAAGCCAGGTTTGCAACACAAACAAAGAGTATTAGACTAACAGATCTGATATTGAAAAGATAGATACCTCCTTTGGATTTCGACTACTTGGCCTGCTGTTTATTTTGCTGTCTCACTCAACCAGCTCCTGTGCAAGCCCTGACCTTTCTTCTTTGCTGCCGGAAAGGCTAAATTACAAAGTACCAACGACAAAGTACCAACCAACTAAGAATTACAAGTACCAACGACTGCAGGCTGTCTCATAGACGTAGCCATCTCCTGGCTGGGCAACCAAAGATGGAGGGGAACAGGAGCAGTGAGCCGAGCGCTGGGGCTGTTGAAATCAGCGGGACTTTTGCCACTGGCTGCAGCGGGTTTGAGATTTGGCCTGATGGGAGCAAACACTGTGAATGAAATTTCAGACACTGCGTGGCTATAGATGCACATGCTTTTAAAAGCATTAATAGTGCCTCTAAATTTTGAGCGCTGCACTTCTGTTTCGTTAAGAATTCTACTTTAGTTCCAGATAGACTCCACAGAATCTGTCCCCAAAAAAGGCCCACGCGCCATTCTGCCTGCTGCACAGCCTAGCTGGATCTTTTATTTTTAAAATGGCCTCGTCTAACCTGCAGCTGCTCAGAACTTGATGTCTTCTCTGCATTCATTCTCGTTCTTGAAACTTGAACCTCTGCTACCCTTCTATACTTTACGTGTCATGGGGCAAATGTTGCTCAGCTGAAACCACTAAAAAGAGCTGATTTTAACCTAAAGCAGAATTACGAAGCTTTGTATGGATGTCTACACAGAATTGCTAGTTTGCAAACATTACTTATGTTTGAATTTCCCTTCTCGGTCATCTTTGAGTGAGCAGTTGGATACATTCGCGTGTTTCTCCTAAGTGGGAAAGCTGAGACACAAAGATGCTGAAAATCCCAGTCGTCAGTTACACAGCACTGCTAATAATGCAGAACAGGCATCCTACTGCTGAGCCACCTCACCCCATCTCCAGGCACTGAACATCCGACTTCTAGGATTTCGGATGCTCTCGAGCGTCATTCTGGTGGATCGTATGCTACACGAGAGCCAGCGGAAGCCTCTGGGGGAAAGGAGATTAACCATTAGAAACGAGCGGTCCTAGTGTCGGTGCTGCCCACGCTGCTGGGGATGCAGCCCAGCCTGCGGGGGGGTTTCTGGGCTGCCAGCGCACGGTGCTGGGGCGCGTTGAGCTTCTCATCCACCAGTCCTTCTCCTCAGGGCTGCTCTCCAGCCATTCTCCGCCCAGCCTGGGTTTGTGCTTGGGATTGCCGTGACCCAGGTGCAGGACCTTGCACTTGGTCTTGGTGAACTGCATGAGGTTGGCGTGGGCCCACCTCTCCAGCCTGTCCAGGTCCCTCCTATAGTACTGCTCCATAGCAGATCACTGTCCACTTGTGATGTTTGCTGGGAAATACTTTCATATCTATGGGCCTTTGCCCTCTCGTGCCTCGGTTTCTCCTTTGCTATGAAATGGGATATCTCCCTCTGTCACTAGTCTGTGACTTTACTGATGCTAATAAAATGTTAATGCTCGGAAGGGAGGCATTAATGGAGCTCTGTTATTGGTTAAGCTTTCTCCTTCCGTATCTGGACTGTGGAGAAAAATCTCCCTGCTGCTCTCCCTTGGTATTTTTTCATAGCCAGTCACGTCCCCTCAACTCGACAGCTTTTCCTTGGGGAACTACCGTCGTCTGCTTTCTCCCTGGCAGGCTGTGCAGGAAAGAAGGGCTGCAATTTAACAGCAGAGCAAAGCACTCAAAGCCACACAAACACCCAGAGATTAAATGCCTCCCTCCACCTGGATTCCCGAGTAACTTGCAGAGTCTCAGCAGGCTGTTTCTGAAACACAATTGTGCCTGGAAAGAACCTATCTCAGTATTATACAGCACACGGCATATTTTTAAGTCCTTTTTTCTTCCTTTTGTCTCCCTTTTCAAGGTCTTTCTCTCTTTGATTTATGGATTTGGAGACCATCTTTAATTATCTGCCTTGAACAGCTGCCTGAAGCAACGCTCACTAGGAGTTAGACAGATGCAGTGTGCAGCCCTCCTGGGTTTTGCATAGCAACATGCTGTGCGGAATGACCATTAATGCACAGTGTGAAGGGCGCAGTTTCCCGTTGCCATGCTATTTGGGGTATGGACGTCTTCAGATCGGCTTGTGCACACACACAGGCTCCATCACGCACACGTGCTTGTGCACGTTTTCTCTCTGCTCCCTAGCCAGCGCGCCAGGTGACTATTACAAGGGGCACATTAGACACAAAAACCTTCCAGTGAGGGAAATCACTCTGGATGTGATGCCTAAAGGCATTTTCAGCGCTGGGAAATAAGGGCTCACTTTGCTCCTTTAAAATTTGTGCTCCAAGATGAATAGCAATGATGAAAATCTGTCACAGTGCAGACAGTTCTGCGCTCATTCATGCTTGGTACTGTTTTGCAAGCACCCTGAAGTCCAGTTTGGGTCCGGGCACTCAGCTTTTCCCCATCTCAAGCTGCTTTGTAAGGCTGTGATCGTCTTGCAATCAAAGGAGGGATTGGTGCGTCGGTGTGTGAGGCCGAGGAGGGCATTTCCAGCAAGCTCAGGCTCTGAGGAGGTGCAGCAGCATGAACTTCCATCTCACTCAAGATCCTGGGCAAATAGTTGGCTGATTGATGTGTGTTAGGTGGGACAACATGATCAGTCCTCACCAAAGCATGGGCTGCCATAGCTTCGCACCAGTACCAGCACTTCCATCGTGGCAAGCAGGATTAGAGGTCCCACATGTTTACCCGCACCTCTGAAGTGTTGATAGAGCCGATGTCTGCGTCACCATCCTGATGGAGCATCTTCTGAGAGCCAGTTCTCCAGGCTGAAAGTGCTGACTTCTCCAGGCCTTCTCTTCCCTGTTGACTGTAGGAAATCATCTTCCACTGTGCATGGTAGGATGCAAAATTGGAGCTTCTTCCATCTATGGGTAAATCCTCTTTCAGCTCCCTTAAATCATTTCATACCAAAAAAAAAAAAGCTTGCAGCAGCTTTCCCTTGGAAGTGGGGAGATTGTTGTCAATGCCTCAGGAAACCCTTTTGATGTGGGGCAGACAACTGGGAGGGCTGGTAATGAGGTGCTGGGAGAACTTCAATCACTTGTGAGGGAGATCAGCAGTTCTGAAGCTGACAGAGCAGCACATTGCAAGGACTGTCACGCTCTCAGCTCTAACTGACAAACCAAAGGGGTAAAGAAAAAACTGATCAAAAGCTTCCAGATGCCCCTGACTTTAGCGCTTTAGGGACAGGGCTCTGAACGATGTTCTGGACTTGCAAATTTATGGAGACGCTTTTTTGGTCAGCAATTGAGGGAGCAAACATGCATTCAGTTAGCAGACCACATCCTTATGTCCACCCGACTCCGATGCTGGCATGTACTGCCGGACTCCACGGAGTCCCTTTCTCCCGGTCTTGCAGCCTGTTTAAATGCTAAATTCTCTGGGGCAGGAACTCTGTCCTCTTCTCGCACAGCTCAAAATAGAAAGGGATTGCAGTCTTGGGCGGAGCATATTGATATCACGGTTATAAATACAATGCTAGTGACAGAACTCTGGTAAAATGGCTTTGTGCCCAACCACATTAAGGAAGAACTTTAATTGAAGCTAAAGAAGTAACGAACTGGAGCTGTAGATTGCAGGGAGAGATTGTTTCCAAGTCCTGCTTATTAACATTCAGCTTTATCTCCTTTGTGTTGCCAATCACGGGCCACCTCTGTGGCTATTACTGCAAGGACTTACACGGCAATGCTGCTTTAGGGATCTAGTTTTATTGATTTCACGGCTGGAGACAAGCAGGGATGGCCAGCACTTGCCCCCCTGATGTGCCACCCATTGCGGCTGCAGAACTGATGCATCAGCCACGTTTAACCTGACCCTTCCCATCCTTCCTCTCTCCCAGGAATACTGCAATTTTGTTTCTGGGGCCAACGGGTACAGTAAAGTATCCTGCCACTCTCAAATCCCGTAGCCTGGAGGCAATGTGACCTAGCGGGAATGGCATGAGCTTGTCATAGGAATTCTGTTAGTTATGTGATGGTGAATGGTTTACTCACCGTCTCCTAGCATCTCTCTAGACAAAAAACTTGGCCCGATAGCAGCTACCTTCTGCAGAGCTACCATGAGAATAGAAACATGCTAAATCCATTCCCCAAGCCAAATTCCTCTTTGGCACGGCTCCGCTGGAAGCGCGATGGGCAGGACCCCAGTTCAGCATCCTTTGCTGAATAAGGCAGAAAGACAGAGCTGAGTTTTGACCTCAGCTAAGTCCTGCAAGTCTGACTGTAAATCAGGAACGCAGATTATGTGCCAGACAGATTTTTATTCTTTTCCTAACCGAGGTACTGCTGGTAACTCAAAAGTATTGTCAGGAAAGTTGCCTGCTGCAAGTGTGGACACCGGGGAGAATAATAAAGAAAGTATGTTTGTGTGGCTGGGGTTGCGACTCAATAAATTAAGAGGAGACTCCAGCTTCTGATTAGAAAGTAAAATTTTACCATTTTATTCCTTTTTAATGAAACTATTTCTTCCTGAAAGAGAAGAGAATTGCCTTTTTCCTAAGTGGACATTTTCATGAAAAAATAATTTCCAAGTTTTCATTACATTCTTGAACAAGAATTTAGAAGTAAAATATGCTTGTTTCCTCCCTGGCATCCTGCAAAAGGCAAAAAATAGGAGAAAAAGAAAGAAAACATGAGTTCTCAACACGTATTTTTGTGGACAAACAGGAAACATGTAAAAACTAACTCATTTTTGAGATGCTGGGAATTAAGTTGGTATTTTCGTAAGTCCTCAAAAGCCCCATTGAATTATTTCTGGTGGATTTGAGCTCTAACCCCATAACACCACCAACTGACCAGTAAGGGACAAGTAGGAGTGGTGTGGCTTTGTTCACAGGTGGACCTTGTTACCCTTCCTGAGCACTCAGGTGGACTCTCTTCAGCTGTTGATTGCTGCTGGGAGAGCAGAGGTTGTAGAGGTAGTTGGGTTATTTTTGTTGTTTTCTTTCTGTGATGAAAAGTGTGGGTTGGAGTTGGTTTTGTTGGAGCTGTGTGGTGATGAAGTCTATGTGGTGGGCTTCTTGACTTCTCTGCTGCCCAGCTTGCTGCTGAGGGAGTGTTCAGTGCTGCCTTCTACCTTGCTTCCATGAGGAAAAAGAGCAACAGCCATGCAGGAGAAAGGAGGTAAGGAAATCTGGAAGGAATTCACACGCTGCCTTTATTTTGGTATGCAGAAAGAATGTTGGCTTCTTTCTGAGGTCTTAAGCTTGACTTTTTTTGATATCTTATGCCCCAGAGGAGGCGTAATTAGTTTGTCGCCCAGTGATGGTGCCCTTCTTGAGGCAGGATGTGTGTGTGCCCTGTGCTGTGGGGTGGGTGACCAGTAGGTTATGCACTTAGAGTGGTTGCTTTAAATTGCTCGCTGTGCTTTAGAGCCTGGTTGTGCCTACCCGCTGTTGGTGTGAATGAGGTTTGCGTTAGCGCCGGGCAATGATCAAGTGCGTGTTGTGTCTTGTTAATAGGCGCTTTTCGCTTTGCTAAGCGATGCCTGTTCCTTGTGTTGAAATGTGTAGGAGTCTAAAACTTCTCCATGCCTGTGGTTCTTGCTAACAGTACTGACTTGCTGGGCCAAAAGCCCCTTTTGCCTCTTCCCCTCCTTTAATAGGCTGTATATTCTTTGGAGCATGTGTTGGTCACAGCATCCAGCAATAATATGACCTTTATCTAATGTTTCATGATTCTGTGTTTCAAAATATTCCATGTGGGTGGTTGGTGTCGCTATAACCATTTTTAAAGAGGGAGAAACTGCAGCACAGACACATAATGTGATTAAGGTTTCAAAACATGTCTGTAGAGGAACTTTCTCTGAGCCTATGAGTCCTGTGCCCTCTCTACGAAGCTCTAACCTCTTCCCCAGCTGCTGACCAGGGCTGTGACAGCACAAAAAAAATTAGATAATTACTTATTGGCTATGCAGGTGCTGTAGAGAAGTGCATGCCTGGCCTAAAGAGCTAATGAGATCTCGCCCACACCTGCATAGGGCACACTTGGCCCCCCCCGCACTACTGGGCTTGCAAAATCCCTGTCTGTGCGAGCATCACCTACGCCTGCGGGGAGACTGCAGCGCTTTTAGTGAAAGATACCGGGTGGCAGAGCAGGTCCTTGCTTGTGTCTTGGCATAACTGGCAATGAAGTGACTTGTGGGGTTTCTCCTCCTTTTTTTGGCGCCAAAATGGCAGCACCTTCCAAAGGCTTTGTCTCCTGTTTGCATCTGTCCCATTGTCCTTCTCTAGACGCTCAGAAGCACTTATTTCTTCTTTTCTCTACCAAATTCACTATGAAGCTGCCTTTCACAGTGCTTGAAATCCCTGGAGAATTTCCACCCTGCTGGGATCATTAACCTTTCTGCCTTTACAGTTTTTGAAGCTAATAGGTAGTTTCTTTGTTGTTGTTTTGATGTTGTTTGGTTTTTTTTTTCTTTCTTAGTTTTTATTTATTTATTTATTGAGGCTCTGCGACTGTCATCTAACTGTCCTGGTCCATAGGCACAGCCTTCCATGTAGCCTCAGCAGGGGTAGGATGATAAGATCAGGTACGGCCACTGTGGAAACCACAACAGTGACACTGAATGCTCTTTGTTAATAACTCGGATGCAGTTAAAACACGATGGCCGTAATTCGGGACAAGGAGTAAAGAGGTTCCCCAGCTCCCTTTGTTACAGGGAGAGTTTGCCAGGTGCTGGCGTATGAGGATGCTTGGGAGGGAGGCCTGGGATTTAGGAGGACTGGCCCAAGATGTGCCGCTGGCTAGTGATTTATGCAGTAGCACAAAGTGATTGCTAAGTACGTCAAACACAGGCTTCTTGAAAGTGCCAGAAATATACCTGTGCCAGACAGAGGAAGAGCTGCTTCACGGGGTCGAGCACATGCTTTCTCCTTACTGTTTGGTAGGGCTGGAGTGCCTTTGGGTGTCTTTGCTGCTGCCCCCAACGTTGGGATTGTTTACGTCCATTCAGGAAGCATCAAACACCTCTCCTGAAAACAGCAACACTCAAACTCGCCGAGAACAGGTGATCCCACCCGTCCTTTTCAGTCCCGTGATCTTTAGCAAAGAGTTAAGGGCAGAGTCGGCTCTGCCACGGGGTTGTGCTTTATGAAATTATTTCACGTTGATCACAGCGCCTTATGCAGGGTTTCTAGTCATTAACGGGAACTGAGTTCCTACTGTATAAAGATTAATTTGCTGCATCGGCCATCAGCTGGGGGGAAAAAGCATGTGAGGATGCAGGCAGCCCAGCCATTAGCGTGATTATCAGGACAAGTAGTATGCTGGGAACATGCTTCTATTTCTGTGCCGATGGTACAATGCACACAAGCGGGATTTAAGGATACCAAGTGTGTCACTGGGAGCTACACCAAGGGTCAGGGTCTCTAAAAGCATGTCTTGGGATTGCACAACATGACGTGGGTGTCTGTCGTGTAAACTCCTAACTTTAAAAGGCTGCGGTTGAAGCTGCCCAGTGGAGCTCCTCTTGTCCCGTGCTCAGTCGTGCCTCTGGCTCCTTATCTATTTTCACACTTCTCATTGCTGACCAGGTTTCTCCCTACAGATTTATCATCTACGTTTCTTTTTCCAGAGGGAATTGGACCCATCTGTCTCCCTAGTTTCCCGTGCTCATCTTGCCTAAATTCCCCACAGCCACAATCTCCCCCCTGACCCTGTTGTGCTCCGTGTCCCATTTCCTTCTCCTTGCCTCTGCTCGGGTATTTCCAGTTCCCTCCTTCCCTCCATATGTTCTGCAGCTTCTCATCAGATCTTGTTATTCCTAGCATCCCGCCTCCAAACGCTTCTGCTGTTTCCCCTTTGGATTGGCCCTTTTTCCCTGCCCTTCTGATGGGATCTCTGCTGAGTGGTGCCCAGCGGGGAGAGTACAGGAGTGGGGATGCTCACCGTTACCTTTTCAAGGGTTTTGCTCCCTGGGAGAGGAAGGTGTGTTGGCATTGCTCTTCTGAAAGGGAGGAATTTGATGCTATTTTGGAAGCTTAAAGGTAAATCCCAGTTTAGGACACATCGTTTTTTACGGGCGCGGTGGACAAGGGGGCATGTCGGGATGCAAAGTGGAAGCTGGTGGATGTTGTTTCCTTGCCCAAGAGACATGATCGATTTTTGGCTAATGGCTGAGGCTTTGCTAGGGAACCCTGATGCACCTTCTGGATGGGCTGGGCAAGATTTTCTGTCTCTCCACAGTTACGTTTGTATGGAAGCCTCGTTCTGTTTAATGTAGCTGTAGTTGAGTCATAAATTAATAATCCCTGCTGCTGGGACTGCTGTGTAGCAAGATGGCTTTCCTGAATGTATGTGTAAATAATTCATACTATTAAATTAGTTGTGTTCCCTGTCCGCAGCTCGTTTACCTGCTGTGACTACAAATATTCCTCTATACAGTTAGAGTAGGTGTCAGACTATGCCAAGCGTGAGAGGTTCATGTCTATCGGAAAGAGCCTTTTCCCCTTGTTAGGGGAAAGATCAGAAACTCTTTTGACAGAGAGTACAAGAAAAATCTGGTTTGTTAAACGTGACACTCTTTACAGGAATATACCTGCTTAGGCAAAATTTTCATCTTGGGTTTTTAGAATACAGGAAGATTCAGGTATGGTGAGATGGGATTTCCTCGTAAACCACAGTTCTGGGTCTTTTTCAAGCTCTCCATCTCTCTTTTTAGAGCTTTGCTGGAATCATTTCAGTGGTCCGTGCCTCAGTTTCCCTACGTGTAAAACAGGAACAACAGGAATTCTTCCTTGCTTCACATGCAAATTTTGTGGGTTTTGCAGTTTTACTTTTTTTATTAAAATTCCCTCTGTGTTTCTTTGGAAAGCAGCTACCACGGAAATAGTAGAGAGTCCATTTCAGCCTCAGGTTTGAGTTGGCTACACAGGCACCAGCCGTTCTGTGCCGCAGCAAACAGAGCGTGCGAGTGACACGAGTCCTCCACAGATAAAGTAAAAAGGCGTACAAAGGAAAATGGGGGGAGGGCAATAATAATCTTGAGCCTAAAAGCGATTTTTCAGGGTTCTAGTGCACACTCTCTAAAATGTTTGGATCTTTTTGGCCCTACCTGCTGTTCCTATGAGCTTTGATGATGCTGTGTTGCTTCTGTATTAGCAAATTATTTTAGACCACACTAGTAATATTTTTGCTGATTTAACGTTGTCAATTCTTGTTTGTTTTTCCTCAGTCTCGCTGCTGCTCTCGTCTGCATGTGATCGTCCAGGGAAGGCTCTGCTGTGGTATCTTCCGTCTTCTCCCTACGTACCAGAGACTTGATCATCTGACAGTAAGTAATATTTATATGCTTTTATACATCGTTCATAACCTGCAAAATTGTTTTATTGCCAAGTTACCATCAGGTATTATCTAGAAACAGCTTAACAATTTTGGCTTTATATATATTTGGCTTTAGCTTTATATATAAATATTGATGGGAAATCTGTTGTTCCGTAGACAATACCTACGTTTATATCAGACTCAAATATATGTGGAAAAGATGTTACTCCTTACGCTCCTGCTGAAGTCTATCTAGAAGATATCCCAAGCAAGGATGTCTCTGTATAAATAACAAGTGGTGTTGGTTTGGGACCAATTTATTCACTGGAAAGGCGTCTGAACAAACGTATCACATATTGGAAATCACTACTGGGAGATGTAAAGGTTTCTTGCTAATGTTTATTGGGACTTAAGACAAATGTTTGCAATGGAAGGAAAACAAGAAAGACGTAGTCATGGAGTTGCATAAGCGGAAGAAAATGAGATAGATGCTCAGGAACTTTGAAATAACTTTGAACTCTCGAGCTTTGTTGTGAGGGAGGTTTCGTTGCTCTCTCTTTTTTGGTTAAAAGACAGACTTCTGTTAGCCTGGGAAAAGCATTTCTAAGTTTTGAAGGGACTGGTGACGTTGTGATTCTAAATTTGGTGTCTATCTAGCTCCGCTTTCCCAGCAATTAATCTGTTTGTTCTGGTTAAGCTTTATACTGGGATTTGCAAATGATGCCCAGCAAGTGCCCAATCCGCCTCGCAAATGTTTCTGTGTGAACTGGAAATGCTGCAGGTGGCGAGGGCTGCGCTGGGAAGCCGCGTTTTGCCCCAGTCAGTCAGTTGGAGGCTGAGTTGGGAGGAGGCAAATGGATGGAGCGATTACTCATAACCCAGAAAATGGCTTATAATATCTCTTTTTAAAGATGTTGCAAACAAGCTGAGGAATGGGGTTTTGAGACACTGCAGACAGACACAAGTAATTTCTCAAATGCCCGGTCCGTCCCGTGCCTGGACTGGCAGATTGTTGTGGCGCTTTGGGTTTGAGGCTGTGTTTTTGGAGATTTCCTCTAGCTGCGGTTCCAGCAGTTTGTGTAACGCTGTTTCCACAAAACATGTGCTATAATGAAACATGAAGTATTAGGCTCTGCCCTAATCTATTTAACTAACATTGAATTTTACTGAGCATGTCAGGATTGGAGACACACCGTAAGAGAGAAATATAATCTAATAGGAAGGAATGTACCTCTCTGGAGTAGTCAAGCTGTGAGATAAGAAAATGTGCTTTAGAACGGACAACGGAACTGACGCATTGGGGAAGGAAATTATCACACTCTTCTCCTTCCCCTCCAATAAAAAAAGAAAAAAGCTAAAATTCCTCCCACAACTTGAAATATTATGGCAGTATTCACATGTCATGAGTGGTGTGTATCTTCTGCAAAGATTAAAAGGAGTAACAAAGTGAAAAGTGATGGAAATGGATGGATGGTGCAGCGGGGCGGCATGGAGGGGGAGAGTCATTTGGGATTGAGATGTGTGTAACCCTAAAATATATTGATCAAGCGTATGAATGTATCTTGGTATCCTCTGGGCTGTGGGAGTTCCCAGACTGTTTGCCTTGAAATTGGAGCAATTTAATCTTTAAAAGTAATAATGAAAGAGCAAACTGTAAATGAGACCTTCTGGCAGACTGACGGGGCTGCGGTCCCAGAGGTAGACACACATGCTGGGGTGACAAATGAGGTCATTAAAGTAAATAGTGTAAATTGAGTTTTGGCAGTGGGTAGGAATCCTTATTATGATGGAGGGCATTAATATGGGAAGAAAAAAAGGGGGTGGACGAATTCACTGGTGACAAGCTTATCTGGGGCAGAGGAGCAGTGTCGTTTTGTAGCTGTTCCAGCTATCTACTTCCTTGCAAGGCAATGAGCCCATTTAATTTAGCAGGGACTTCAGCAGGGCATGTTTTAGAAGTGTATTAAAGATTATAAAGTTTCACCTCACTAAATAGCATCCAGGATGCTACTAAACTTAAGTCTGAGATGTTCTTTACTCATTCCGTTTGTTCTGTGACTTTACATTTGTAGCGCAGTGGTGCTTCGCATACAGATTTTCTTTTTTTTTTTTTCTTTTTTTTTTTTTTTTTTCCTAAGACTGACTTATGGGTGTTTCAAATCTGAGCTCTTGGTAGTCAGTTCTCACCATTGACTGACCACGTAGGGAACTCTGGATCTCTGAGTTTGGGTTTCTGATGTGCTCTGTTAGATGCTGGTGACAGACAATGGGATTATCTTGCTCAGCACAAGAGCTTCCGACAGGTAGTTGTCACAGAGCTTAAGGTCATGGTGACTTTTTAAAGCTATTGGACTTTGCTGTAGCTGTGGTGAGAATTAGTGAGTAATTCTGTACAAAGCGTTGGGTTTTTCCCTTGATCAATTGATGCTGAAATAAAGCATAACTCTGGTGAGAGCAGATGTAGCTTGCAAGTTAGGGCATTGCCCTGGGAATCTCGAGCCCTGAGTATCACTGTCCTCTGCTACTGGCCTTTTTGTGGCCTTGGGGACACCTGTGTCCCAGGTTCCCCACCTCTATAATGGGACTAGTGGTGCTTAATTTGTGTAAAGGCACCTTACAAGATGTTATTAATTATATAGAAATTCATATGTTCCTGTTAATACACTAGTTCTATATTTCCAGTTCTCTGAAGTTCAGGTTCTGTGCTCATCCTAACGCGAGGATAAATTACTTGTGAATGCAATTTAGATTGGTGAAATACAGAGTTCAGCTTCATGCTGTCTGCTCTCAAAGGCTGCGCTACAGCCAGTTTTTTTTCTCTATATTCCTGAAGCTTCCAAAAGAAATAAGAGCCTGTTGGGGTTGGGCTACGTATGAACGTGCTCGTAAGTGATGACCTAGACCTGACAAAGGCACAGAGATGTGACTCAGCCGAGGGTAACCAGCACGTGGGGAGAATGGCACGTGGGGAAGGACAGAGCTGTGCCGGGACTGCTGGTTAGCAAACAGAGGGGCTGGGATTTGTGGTACCCTAACAGCGATCGAAGTGCGAATCCCACTGGTGACCTGATTGTGCAAATGGATTCTCTTGTGCTTAGTGTTGGAAGGGAAGGCTGGTGTTGAAGGCCCAGTGGGAAGCTGGACAGTAATGCCAATGGAAGCGAAGAGCCATTAATCCAGGGGGCTATTATGGAGGGCTGTTGTACATTGAAATGTGCTTTTCCCATTTGGCTTGCAAAGGAAGAGATTCCTTTAAAGGCATATATTTCTCTTGTCTCTCCAACATGCCTTTAAAAAAAACCAAACAACCAAACAGAAACTTACTTCCTTTGCCCAGAAAACGCAGCGTTCTGTTGAACCCATCATCGCATGGTAATACTGATTTGTGTGGGATAAGCGCTAAAGCTGTTCTTGCTGCTGAGAATGGCATCGCAGTTGCGGGAAGGAGAGAGGTTGGAGGCTTAAGGACAGTTCATTTGGATTAATAAACACTGCTGGGTTTGGACTTGATAATTTCACACGAGCATCTGTTATGATTGCAGCAGGATGAGGTAATGCTTCTAGAGGTTTTTGTTGCATACAATTTGAAGAATTGCTGTAGTATAGATGGGGGATGAGCAGGAAAATGGGATGTGAAGGAGCTCAAGTAGCACTTAAAATCATGAGAGTCCAGACGGGCAGGAGAGAGCTGTACCAGGTGCTTTTATAAGATGTCTAAAAGCAATATTCACTTAAAGGCTGCGGAAGGACCGGCAGTGCTGCACCAGTGCCTACTGCTCATGTAGGACATGTGTCCAGAGGAATCTTTACATTGGATATGCAATAAGGAAAGCTACGCAGTATCATTATCACGTAGAACGGGGCGGGCTGTGGACTGATTTCAAGTCTCTCGTCTCAGAGCTGGTTGCTATTAAAATGTGACACCGAGGAAGGTGCTTGTGTCCTGCCAGCCTGTGTGTTGTGTATTGCTGCGGATCAGGGTACGACCTGTGGGTTTTGAGGCACCGTCTCTGAAGCTGTTCCCCTGTGCGAGCACAGCATGGATGCTTGGAGACCCACTGGCTTGCTCGGGATTCTCCCTTTTGTAACACGAAGTGGGACCTGCCTGGTTGGGTTTGCGTTGGGCTGGTTGTGCAGGGCAGGATGTGATCTTTCCAGATTACTCTGGCATCAGCGATGATGTCGGTCCCGGTTGCTTTGCTTGGTGACTGCCTTGCCACCGCTCACCTGGGCGTGCTCCCACATGTGCACCCAGATGTGGTGAGCGGTCGGTCAGGGGCTGCTTCACCCCCAGACGCACTTTGTTTTTTCTGTAAAACTCTAATATCAGGCAGTGGCAGCTTGTGACAAAGCCCAGGGAAGCATGAAGCAGAGCTGTTGAAGTCTGATAGCTCGTTTGCTTACTCCATGCCTCTCTTTAATTACTGCAGACTGAAAGTCTGCTCTGATATGCTGGGAGTGGCTGAATACAACCCGAACTCAAATCCGAGGGCAATCATAGAATCATAGGGTTGGCAGGGACCTCTGGAGAGTGATCTCCTCCAACCCCCTGCCAGAGCAGGGTCACCCAGAGCAGGTGGCACAGGAACGCGTCCAGGCGGGGTTGGGATGTCTCCAGAGACGGAGACTCCCCCACCTCTCTGGGCAGCCTGTGCCAGGGCTCTGCCACCCTCAGGGTAAAAAAGTTCCTCCTCGTGTTTAGGTGGAACTTCCTATGGTCAAGTTTGTGCCCGTTACCTCTTGTCCTGTCACTGGGCACCACCGAAAAGAGCCTGGCCCCATCCTCCTGACACCCACCCTTGAAGCATTTATAAGTGTTGATAAGATCCCCCCTCAGCCATCTTTTTTCCAGACCGAAGAGACCAAAATCCCTCAGCCTTTCTTCATAAGAGTGACGTTCCAGTCCCTTCATCATCTCGGTAGCCCTTTGCTGTCCCCTCTCCAGCAGTTCCCTGTCCTTCTGGAACCAGGGAGCCCAGCACTGGACACAGTGCTCCAGGTGCGGCCTCCCCAGGGCAGAGCAGAGGGGGAGGATGACCTCCCTCCACCTGCGGCCACGCTCTCCTTGATGCCCCCCAGGATGCCATTGGCCTTCTTGGCCACAAGGGCACATTGCTGGTTCATGGTCATCCTGTTGTCCACCGGGACTCCCAGGTCTCTTTCCACAGAGCTGTTTTCCAGCAGGTCACCCCCAACCTGTCCTGGTGCGGGGGTTATTCCTCCCCAGGGGCAGCACCTGTGCTTGCCCTTGTTGGATTTCATAAGGTTCCTCTGTGCCCAACTCTCCAGCCTGTCCAGGTCTCTCTGGATGGCGGCACGGCCTTCTGGTGTGTCAGCCACCCCCCCAGCTTTGTGTCATCATCAAACTTGCCGAGGGTGCGCTCTGTCCCCTCACCCAGGTCGTTGATGAATAGATTGAAGAGGACTGGGCCCAGTACTGACCCCTGGGGAACAGCACTCACCACTGACCTCCAATAAACGCCTCTTGAAAATGAGGACAGGAGAAAAGGTGCTAATCCATGGATCTTTGGGAAAGGGACCTGAGGCTGATAGGAAAGAGTCTGTGGTGGGGGCTCAGCGCTTTCCTACTGAAACTACTGACCTTGAGAGAATCAGATGGGACTTTGTTACGCTGGGTTGAAAAATCCCAGTGACACGTAGTGCGCCGGGTCCTGACACTGGGAAAAGGTTGTATTGCATGATTGTGTGAAATTCCCATGGTTTTATCACAAAAGCGTGATGGGTGGGTGTTATTGGTGGTCAGAGCTTTGCCTGTCCTGATAAGAAGTGGGAAGCTGAGCAGAAATTAAAGATCTGTCCCCTGTCGTGTGCATCTGAAGTTGTCCCTGTGCTCTGCAGGTTTAGGAGGAATTCAAGGTCTCACTTAATGCTGTTGTTATTAGTTAGAACATCTAAATGCTGGGAAAATGTTCCTAGAATATTAATAAAATAGCTATTTTTTCTTTTTTTTTTTGGCCAAGAAATGTTCAAAACCTTTTAAGCAATCTGAAAAATGGGCCTTCAGCCCCCTCCCTCTCCTCCCCATGAAGAAACCTGCAGTTGTGCTTAGTCAGTGCCAGACCAAAACCGTGGTGCCAGTGACACAAACCCCCAAACAACAAATGTTGCTTGAATAATAGATTGACTTGCTTATGAGTGCTTTTCCCTAAGCAAACCTGGAGATCGATAACTAATTATTTGCAGGAATAATCTTGCAAATTTCCCATCATAAATAGATTCAAGAAAACTGTAAGTTGCTCCAACCCATTTGTGAGCAGGAAGAGGTAAAACTAATTATTCTCTTAGCTCAGATACTAATAGGCACTTTTTTCCCCCCCCTCCGTGCTTGATGGAATAGCTGTACTTAACCCATGGCCTTGTTTGTGCTGGGAAAAAAAGGATCCTTTAACTAAATCAGTTCAAAAGTTGAACTAGTTCATTAACTGTAAGTTTCTAGTGGAGGTTCAAACTTAATTGCTGTTTATAAACCGATTGCATCTGTAGCACGGATTTGCAGATGATGAATGACATGAGCTTCCAAACAAGCCCCTCTGCGAGCGGAGGAGCAGCGCAGCCCAGTGTCTTCTGGTTTTCGAGGCAGGGGCTCTGAAGTTTAATACAACTTGCCTTTCATGCAACAGGGATGCTCCCAGGGTTTCTTCCCCTCTGCCCACCTGCTGTTTCCACAAAACTGCTCAGAACTTAATTATCTTTGGGGCTTCTGCCCTCCAAAATGGTGCCCTCCAACTAACTTTTGGATCTGGCTGTCTGGTAAAAACTTGGCTGGTATTATTTTTTTTGCCAGTGTACAGGGGAACACACTGAAGCTTGTTAACTCTTTCTGGGAGATATGTTGGGTTTTTTTGATGTGTTTTTTTTATTTTCTTTTTTGAGGACAGCATCTGTCTTGAATATATATGTGTGTTTGTATTTGTTCTTTCACCTAATTAGCTCAAAGGGGCAAAACAAATCATACATTCTGATCAGTGGCTGTCTCTGCAGCCAAGTTGCTGCTTATCTTATCTTGATAAAAATGCCCTCTGTAACGTCTCTTTCCAGCTCAATGAATTGCCTCGTAATATGTTCAATATTTGCTATTGCTGCTGTAATGGCCCTGTATTGAAAACAGACCGGGTGCAATATGCTTCTGTGTGAAACTGGGGATGCAGAAGTATGCAAGGGGGAAGAGATACAGCCGTCATCCGCGTCTTTTGGAGCGCCTCTTTAATCAGCAGCGAGCTGGGTCCCAGCCGCAAGCCGCCCGTCTCGCCGTGCACCAAACCCTGCCTGTTCCTCCTGCTTGCGCGCCTCTGCTCTTCGGTCACCCTCTCGCCAGCACAGCACTGTCTATTCAGCTCTCTCATTTTTCAAATGTCAGCCAGTAACCCCGTCCAGGTCTGCTCCTGCAGTGCCGATAACACAATTCCTATGGCTTAGTCTCCTGTCGAGCACTTTCTCTCCAGGGTATTTTATTTTGCTCGTTGTCAGCAGCTTTCTCTGGAGAAACTAAATCCTTCCCTCCCCCTTCTCCCCTGTCCTTCTGTTAAATAATCTGTCTGCAGAGCCAAGCCAAAAATGGCTCTCGTAGAAAAATGGGCGGAAAGCCCGAATGTTGTGCGGTCACTAACTGGGAGTAGCAGCTCCGGGGCGATTCTTTTCCCAGCTGGGCTCTGCTGTGGCTTCAGTCCCCCTCCAGGGCCCGAGGCAGATCCCTGACACCTCATCCCAGAAGGAGCTGAAATTGTTCCCCGCTTTGCCTGATCCCGCTGCTTGTTGGTGTTGGGCTGTACTTGCTGCCTCCAAATCACCTACTGGAGGCCCTTCTGTAGTCTTGCTTCAAGCCTGTTTAAACAGGGTGAAAATTAGTCCAAATTAACAAGGGGCATGAATTTAAAGTGGATTACTTAAACTACACTGGCCTATAGCATGGCTGCTCTTGTTGAGAATAAAAGTGGCCTTAATTTGTTTACTTCAAAGCTAAATTAAATGAAGCCTACCTCTAATTCTGGATAAATGTGTCTGCATAGCGGTTTAATGCAGTTTACCTATGCAAATCTTATTGAGATTAGCTGCCTCGATCATCCATATGTCAACAAGTCTCCGCAGAGCAGGATCGCTCCAGAGGATGTGAGAGCTCTGTGAACGCCGACCATCAGTGTGTGTGTGTTCACACTCCGCTGGCACCGAGGCTCATCTCCCTGTGGTTTGTGACAACCTGCGATCCGTGGCAGCAGTGAAAGTCTCCCTGTAGATGACCCTGTGTCCCCTTAAGGCCCGGCAGAGACCCCCATGTGAGCTCTCCTGTCTTGGTGTCTTTGCCCAAGACCTTGCAGTAGTTGGGGAAGCACCAGTTTCCTTGTCTGGGAAAGCCGGAGAAGGGAAGGAAAATAACCCAATTTGTATAAGTATAGGGCAAACAGAACGCTGCTAGTGTACCAATGTCACTTTTGTATTAATAAGTCTCTGACAAATCCCCAGCTTTTTTCTCTCCAGTCTAAAAATACTCCTCCACCTTGGCAGCGCGTTGCGGTTGTGATAATGGAAGTGTAGCGGCATGTGCCTGCCATAGCTCCTGCCCTTTCCTCCTTGGGCTGGCAGCGGCTCCGCGGCTGGCCTAGGGAAGACTGGAGGGCACATATCTATTGAGATGCAAGAAAGCTAGTCATGACTTCTACCTTCTGAAAGGCCACGGCCTGGAAATTATCTCCATTTCACTGGAACCAAGTGTATTAGGGAAACGTCACGTCCCTGAGCCGGTGAGAGCGGTAGAATACAGAAGCAAAACAAGAACGGCACAAAATTTAAGAAGAAAAAAGTAATTTTGAACTGATTAAAGTAATATATATATTTTTCTATATATTTTTTTTTTTTTAATCCCAAAATCTGTGGAACTCTCTGCTAGAAGTAGTTGTGGAGCAGGAGGTGGCACTGCATGCATTTAGACTTATGAATGTGTGGTGTGACAGTGTCTTAGCTGAGAGGGGAGCCTGTTGTTACTGGTGCTGTACCTTTATGTTGTGAAAACTTCTCGTCTAAGCCGATACTAGAAGCAGAAACTGTAGCACGAGCTTGGCCGAGTACCTGCCTCCTGATCAGCTGAATTGGAGCAGATCATCTTTCTGCTGTCTTATGGCGAGTCCTGCGCTGAAACAACGTATTTTGGGGGTGGCTCTGAAAGCCGTGAGCCCAGTTTGACTGGGGAATGGCTTCTGCGGGTCAGCGGGATTGGGGAAAGTGCGTGGTGTAACGGAGCTCTTCACGGCAGGTTTTAACAGGTGGGAAGAAGAATCTGGGTGTCTGTTAGTGATGTGCACTTCCTGACTGCGCGTCTTGTGTTCTCCATGGTGCATATTTAACTGAAAAAAAAAAGTTTTATACTCATGCAGCAGACTGACTGGACCAGAGAGTCGTGCCCTATTGCACCAGTGGAGGGACCTTAATCTTTGAGTGTCCTCATGTATGTAAATTTTAAGAAAAAGCCAATGTGCTGCAGAAAAGGAATCTGCTTGGTTTTTGTGAAAAGGGAGAAAGACAGAGGCATGGCGTATCCCATGTGGCATACGGCGGCCAGGACCTGCAAAGGCGTCTGGTGGTACCCGACCAGTCTCCCTCAACTCCAAACCTTTTGCTTTCTGAACTCGGGCTGTGAGCTGCCACGGTCCTTGCTGAAATCCTCCATAAGGTGCTTGTTGCGTTCCCAGCCGTCGGAGAGCTGGCTGCCGGAGCCAGCGCTCCGTTACTGGGGCAATCCTGGCTGGCAGGGGCTGTGCCCATCCTGCGGACAACCTTCTCTGCGGGGAGACATGCCAGGGGAGCCAGGGCAGGGTGTGAATCTGCACGTAATGATGGATTCACAGACGTGCTGAGCCTTTGTTGGCCTCCAGCACTACAAAGATGGATATGTGAAGCTTTCTCCTACCCCTGTGAGATGCCTGAGCTGTTATTGTTTAGTTGGGGCAACAAAGCTGACCAGTTGTGGTGCTGGGCAGGAAGGTGGGGTGGACTGGTGTGGGCATCCTGCACTTCCACTCTCTCTTCCTTTCCTGCTTTGGAGACTGAAGAAATTAGGTTATTCCGTTTCTTGTACAGCTGCTGCAAGCATGGTGGTCAGGTATCTCGTTATCCTGTCAGCATGAGATAGTCTAAGCTGGGTTACTCTTATGCTCTCGGCAGTCCCCTGGTAGGAAAAGGGAGTGGAAATGGGGTTCCCTTAATCTGCCTTGTCCTAGAAGCCCACCACAGCTCATCCACTCTCTTGCCTTAAAGGCAGGGTAGAACGAGCTTGGACAACAGCTGAAAGATTTATTGCTGCTTAGAGAGGCCTTGGAAGAAACGTCCTTTTCTTGCAGTTTCTCCTTGAAGTTTCAGCAATGGGTTGGTAATTCACTGTGCGTGTGATGTGCAGCGCACTTGTTTCTTCCTGACGCACTGTTCGTGGCTTGCAATGAGACAGTCGGGCTCAGCACAAAAAGAGCCACAGCAGAGGCCGTGGCAGGGGGACTGGGTGGCATTTGATGTGGCCAGAGCAGCTGGGACAAAGGAACCTTAAAAGGCTGCAGAAAGATAATGTCAGCTATTCCCTTGCACAGTCTCTCTCCTATTCCTTTCCACAAGGACACCGAGTTGCCTTGCGCTGCCTGTATCCTGGGAAATACCCACCGTGGATTTCCCTTTGCAGAGACCATTTCCCGCTGACTTCATCCTTGAAAGAACAGAGCAGAAAATGTCATTGAACCAGTACGTCTTTAATAGCTTGGTCTAGCGGGGCAGAGCAGAAAGACTTGGGAGTCAGGACTCCTGAGCTGGTTTCCAGCGTGGCTGGTGGCCCTGGGCCAAATGACTCTTCAGAGCTCGCCCATCGGAGCTTTGCTGCTCCGCAATGGGACTCCTTCCCACTTGTTTTGGGCCATACACAAGAGGTATGCCCAGCGGCACGCAGGTCGTTTCCAGGCACCAAATAGAAGTTCGTTTGCAGAAGGGAAGAGTGTTGCCTCGTCTGATGATTACGGTTCAGAGGAACCACTTTAATGATTGTTTAAATGGAAAATGTTTTGTGTACGTGGGGGACAATTCACAGCTGTCACGTGGAGCCTGTTGCTGCGTAGTCCTTGTCGTTAGCAGGGTTTGTTATCTCTGTCTTACAGTTGGCAAACCTGGGGTGCAAGCGGGTAAAGTGATGGGCTGAAGTAGCTCAGCAGCTATTTTAAAATGTTTTTTAAAATAAAACTTGTGGCATTCCGTTGGAAAATGCCAGAAGAAACAAGGCTGTATATTACAAAAAGGGCAGCGTTTTGATTTGGAGTGGAAAATTTGGCAGTTTTAGGGGAGGCTCTTCTGGCCCATCTCTCTGATTCCTTGCTTTCAGCTTTTCCTCTTCTCCTGTTCTTTAGAAAAAAAAAAAAATCAGGACTTTATATTAACAATTTTTTGTGGAATAACTTAAGTGGGGAAATGTTCCACAGCACTTGAATGGATAGAGAGAAAAAGAACCTCTTCAAACTTAATTGCTTTGACATTTCTATTCCTCAAGTGCCGATACAATTGTGGAGTACCAGAGCCCGTGTTGAGGATGCGTTAGTGTGCGTGTCCTGGGAGTGTGCAAAAGCAAACCTCCGCAATAGGAAGGGCTGGGTGTGCATCTGTCACACGTCATTACAGCTCTCCATCCCACTCTCCTGCCTGCGAAAACAAACAAGAAATAAGCCTGGTTATATTTCCAGCTAGCGATTAGAGGCTCAGCTTCTCAAAACTGATCAGCTGCTTAATTACCTCTGCCGTGGTGGTTCGTGCCATCTGAGCTAAGCTGATGGTCAGCCCCTGAATCGGGCTGTGCTGAGGAACTTCTGCAGGGCCCGTAGGTTTGACCCATTTCACATCAGCGTGGAAGAATAAATTGCGAGACTCTTTTGAAGCCAGGAATATAAAATCAGTCACTCGTGGCCCAGGACCCTGGGGGACACCGATGTCTTGGGTAGTAGCTGTGGAGTCCTGTTGTCACGTCCCACTTGTTGTTGGACCCTGGCAAGTTCACTCAGCTTAGCCCTCTGTTTTTCCTTCAGTAAAATGGGGATGCTGCCTTCTTGGGAAGCGGGTCTGGTTAATTAGCAACTGGAGTGTTTTGAAATCCGTCTTCACCAATGCTTTAGTGAATGGGCTGTTTGACAGGTACATTGCAAGCTCTTGTCAGGAGTGGGGCACTTGTATGAAGGAACTGCTGGAGCAGTTTCATGTTTGCTGGACCCCTCCTGTTTATAAAGGATGAATGCTGGGAGTACGGTTTAGCGTTTGCGAGTCGTCAGCCTGTGGTAAGGCATGTTCTGATGGGGGAAAGCTGTGAATACCCTCCCATGACTCTCGGAGGTGAGGGTGGCTTGTCCCTAGAGGGGATGGCTCATCTCTAGAGGGGACTGCCCACCTCAGGATGCCCCAGCCCACAGCACCTGGCAGGGCAGGAGTGCCAGAGGGCTCCTTCCAGCCACGGCCGGGCACCCGCGGTGCCAATCTCCGCTGCGGCCGGTGAGACGAGGCAGGACGGCTCCGTGCTGGGCAATGCAACTGTCAAGCTTCCCCAGAGGCACGAGCTGAGGATGAAGCGCTGGGCTGGTGCTCGCCTGGCACCAAGGCTTCACCTGCACTTGGCTTTTCTCCAACTTCATGTCCAAATACAGACAGCTCGGGTCTGACCTTTTTGCAACATGCCGGCCTTCATCCCAAACCCTGGATCTCAGTGTGTCTGATACACCCAGAAAACCACAATATCTGTAGGGAAAAAGAGAATGTAATCCTAATTCCTTGTTTTCTTTCTTCCTTTTCGTGATGGGGGCTTTAAATCGGTCTTTGACAGAGCCTCTTTCCCCGTGGTGTTATTGTGGGTAGATGGAAATTAACAGAGCTTCCTTCTAATTTGGCCAGTTTGGGTTTTAAGTTTCTCACTGTCTGGTCTGAAACTCCAAACAGGCCTGTCTGCTCCCTTCTTTTCCTTACCACTACTCCATTATTCATCCTGCAGGAGACGAGATGAAAGCAAGCCGGAACAAGGACACTTAGGCTGCTGTAGCTGAGGGTGGGAGCGGAGCCACGCTCCATGGAAAAATGCTAATGTGTGTGCAGAAGCCGAGAGCAGAGGTTACATCTATAATACAAACCCACAAAAAACTGTAGCCCTACAGTTACAAAGTAATGTACTTAAAAGCTAGGAAATGCCAGAAAAGAGATTTCTGGTGAATCTCAATTTGCACCTTTGAGTGTGTGCATTATGACAGCCTTTAACTGTGCAGCTACATTATCCTTTTCCAGAGCTCCCAACCTGTCTCGCCTGGAGTGCAGAATGGATCGTGTTCGCTTTCTCAGCCTCGGTTCAATAATTGCTCTGCTGTGGTGTCGTGCCTGTCCCTGCATTACTTATTCAAGCCCTGCTCTGGAAAAAAAGAACGGTTAACTGAAAGCCTCATGGGCTTTTACGGCATCGGTCGCTATTCTATCTATGTGCTTCGCAAACGTAAATAACCCCTCTGGCTCTTAGAATGGGGCATTTTGCTGTCCCTCAGCATCTTTATGTGAGAATTACTCAGTGAAGTGGCCTTGCAGATACCAAGTGTGCAGCCTCAGTCCTCTGGGTATCCAAAACATGGCTCTCGCAGCCCCAGGTAGCAATTCCGAGCGCTCAGCCGCTCCATGGAACAGCCCCCAGGGTCTCCTGTCGGGCACCCAGAAAATGCATTGGAACAAATGTCTGAGCGGTTCCTCCGTGCTCGGTGCTCCGAGTCGTGGTGGTTTGAGGCCATGCCCAGTTCTTGCGGAGGCTGGCTTGGCAGAGCTCGCCGTTGAGTGGCGATGCTGACCGCCGTGCTCATCCTGGAGCTGAAAATAATCCCTGAGGTGGAAGGGGAAAAAAAAAATCTGTGGATCAGGGGTTTTGCTAAAGTGTTTTTGGTTTTGCTTTTGAAGTTGTGCTGCTGATTGAGGAGAATATTTTCCACTTTAAAAGGTGGTCCTCCTTTAATGTTGTTTTCTTTTCCGTAAGAGCCTTTCACATAGGGGGAAACATGAGAAAGTTTAATATGAGAAATCACAGAATGTGTTGGGTTGGAAAGGACCTCTAAAGGCCATCTAGTCCCACCCCCCTGCAGTCAGCAGGGACATCTTCAACTAGATCAGGTTGCTCAGAGCCTCATCCAGCCTGGCCTTGAATGTCTCCAGGGATGGGGCCTCCACCCCCTCTCTGGGCAACCTGGGCCAGTGTCTCACCACCCTCAGTGTAAAGAACTTCTTCCTTTAGAAGTTCTTTTCCCTTTCGAGCAGCTTCTCTTTCGCTCGGTTGCAGACATCGGCGACCGCTCTGTAGCGTGTCAATGTACCTTCTGCGCTCGACTGTGCTACTCGGCAGGCGTCAGCTGGGAAGTTGTTGCATTATGCATTATTAGCAACAAACTTCCACTTTCTCTATACTGGTGAAACATTAATGGCGGGCACAGTGTGGTATTCGTCTCGGTGGTGGGATGCATTCATGTATTTTTCTCGTGCAGCCATCCCTCCTCGCCACCCCTGTCCTTTGCGGTAGGAGATGAGGCAGATCATGCTCCAGTTCCCGTCCTTTCGGGGCTGGATAAAGGGCGAAAGGCTGCAGAGCCTTCGGAGGAAAGAAACCAAAGGTGTGAAAAGAACAACAAAAAAATAATCCTTGAAGCGAGGTGACTGAGATCCCCCTCAAAAAAGCAACTAGAGGAAATCTGAAGAAGAACTAAAGATTCCCACCCTCCGAAGCAAGGCCTGCTCCGTGACGTATTTCTGCTGGCTGGCTGCCCGCCTGGCTGAAAAACTGGCCCCGTCTGGCACTTTTCTTTTTTCCTTATTCTTGTGTCTGAATTTATAACTTGAGATACGGCAGAATGAGGTTCTCCGAGAACATTACTATTGGTGAGATGGTCTGCCCTAGAGGGTGAGTGTCGATTTGGAGGTGGGGAGACTTGGTTTGTACTTGCACGTCTGTTGTGGGCTTGTGGTATTACAGTTCTTAGTGCACTTCATTTTTCTGTGTTTCTGCTTTACTGCTGCGTTTCTGTCTATTAGTTTGCTTCCAGTTATGTTTGCCACGTGTGGGTCAGGAATGGTTTCTCCCTAGATGTATCCTGAGTGCGTCTTGCTGGGATTTTCTGTGTAGCCGAGGGGTAGAGAGGAAAAGGGGCTGCTGTATGCCACTGTTGTCCCGAGGTACGTCACTGCTGTGGTGCAGAGCATTGATAGAAGCTGTGAGACCCACCACAGCCACCGCCTCCGTTGGGATGACACGGATCTCCCATGCTTCCTCTCGCCAGGTGACTTCTTCTCAGTGAAGGTTTCCCGGTCTCCGGTCTTCAAACGTTCATGCAGTTTGAATAATGCATCAAGTTCCAGCACTTGCTAGAGTCAAATATTCTTCTCTTAGCATCTTAGATCTTTAAAAAATGGATGAATACATTTTTACTTGAAAACCTTCCCCTTGCCCTTTGTGCAAACTCTTTCCCCTTTCTAACCCGTCATGCTTTCCGCAAGCCTTGCGTCTTTCTAAATATACAATTGCCACCAGGGTTAACTGCCCTTTTGTACAAGGATCTCATTCTTTCCTCTTGCCTTTGATATTTAGAAGGGCAACTTTCCTTGCCTCAGAAAGGCGGCAGCCTCACTGAAAATATCTGGCCACAGTTAATCAATTCAGTCGAGCTGTAAGAGGATGCTGTGCTGCTGGGGAGATTCGCCTTTCTCTTCCCCTTATCCCCTGTTAATTGGACCGATGAAGTTTCTTCTGTGATGCTGGGGAGGTGCTGGGTGGCGTGATGGGGAATGTGTTGGGCCTGCTAGAAGGGAGTGTTTGCACCTGCAGGCCATGGCAGCTCAGGAACATTTTCTCCTCCTTTGCAAAGTGTCCCCTGCTCTGGGACGTGCAGAACAGCAGGGAACCGGGGTGAGGCGCTGTGTAAATGTCTGTGATAAATGCTGGGCTGTTAGATGGTAAAGCAGGAGTCTCTTGCGTGATTCTGGTGCCCAGTGGGCTTCTCTTGTCACAGGCTGGGGACAGCTCGTCCCTTCGTAGCACAGTGACCCCCTTGAACTGGGAGCTGAAGTTGAAGCCTTGCTGGCAGAGGCCTGATAACTTCGAGCTCTCGCAGGGAGGGAAATCCGCAGTGAGAGCCGTAAGACAAGGCAGGTTGGATGCCAGCTCTGAGACGAGTCTGGAGGAGGCCTGTGCTGGGCACTGAGATCTTTCCAGGCAGGTGATAAGGCAGATACGGTAAGAGAGCCGGTCCTGACTGCCAATTTGAGCCATAAAGTGCAGACATAATGTCTGAAGTCGAGGGTGTCTGTCTGGAGGCTGATGATTTCCTTGGGCCTACAGGGGTGAGGAGGGATCAGGGGCTCTGGACTCGGAGGATCAATGTGCTCGTGGCAGAGTTGAGGCAATTTTAATTTCACCGTGCATTGCATCAAGCCTTCCCCTTCTTGCTACAGCACAGCCCGTTCTTTGTTTAATGGGTGCTTTCCGCAGGTTGCGTCTTCCCTTTGTGCTCTGCAGCCTGTAGAAACAGTGATGTGAGAGACAGGGTGGGGGTGTAGTTAAGTTGCACTGTAGGACACACCAGTGACAGCTGCCGGCCTGCAGCCCCCCGTGGGCAGTGAGGGACCCCTGGCAAGGCTCCTCTGGGACACGCCACCCCTGCCCAGCAGCGCTGAGGCTGCACTCGGTGTGTTTCTGGCTCCTCTTCCTCCCCAACTGCCCGAACTGTGGAGGTCCAGTGGCAACTCAACCAGCTGATGTTGGGCAAACGTGCACCTCTGTCCCGTTGCCATGCCAGAGGCAGGGATCTGGGCTGGGAACAAGCCACAGGTTTCCCTCCTGGCACCTTGGGCGCGGGAGGAATCCCTGGACATTTGCTATTTCTGAGGCCGGCCGGGGGCGAGTGAGAAAGGGTGGTTTTGAGGCTGAAGGCGCCAGGAAAACCCCGAGCCCCAGAGCTTTAGCCCAGGCACTGCTAAGGGGCAGGACCATGCCTTCTCTGTCCTCCCCTGAGGAGGATGGGGGGCTGGACGGCACTGGGGCAGGGAGGACTGCTTTTCCCCATCCATTCTGGTTGTTGCCATTGGCCCCATCACAAACGCTCCCTCAGAAGTGGCTGCTCTGTGACCCAGGCAGGGGGCAGGATATTTTGTCATCCATGTGGGCCTGTCTGGGGTGATGGTGGGCTGCTCTTGCGCCGAGTGCTGCTTCTGCACCAGGAATGCTCATCCAGGGGACTCGTGCGACACCCCCACCTCCCCGTGTCCCTCCCTCTGCCAAACTTCTGTCAAGTCTTGCTGGAGAGGAGCACCAGAAGCCTCCCTCCACAGGGGTGCAGGAAGACATCAGCTGCCCTGCTGGGACCCAGGGGGACAGAGTCTGCCTGGAGCAGATGCTCGGCCTCTGATGAATGTGACGGTGAGAAGCCAAATCCTGGCTCGTGCCCGCTCCTGTGCTGGGAAGCGAGGTTCAGCAAGTCGCACCCTGTGCTCTGCTGTTGCTCTGTGTGTGTGTGGCTTCAGAGACTCTTGTGTTCGCGTAAGCTCTGCTCTGACAGGTGCTGGACTTAGTGCTTGTGGCTGGAGGGGTCTTCTGGGTGCCTAGTCCGATAATTAATCTTAGCAGGGCATCCTTGCTGATTAGAGAAAGACAAGGATGGGACTGAGCAGCGTTTCTTCTTCCCCTTCTACTCCGCTCTGTGAGACCCCCCTGCAGCGCTGCCTCCAGCTCTGGGGCACCAACAGCAGAAGGACACGGAGCTGTTGGAGCGGGGCCAGAGGAGGCCCCGGAGATGCTGGGAGGGCTGGAGCCCCTCTGCTGTGGGGACAGGCTGAGAGAGCTGGGGGGGTTCAGCCTGGAGAAGAGAAGGCTCCGGGGAGACCTTTCAGCCCCTGCCAGGCCCTAAAGGGGCTCCAGGAAAGCTGGGGAGGGACTCTGGAGCAGGGAGGGGAGCCAGGGGATGAGGGGGAAGGGTTTCACACTGAAAGAGGGGAGATTGAGATGAGATATTGGGAGGAAATTGTTTGCTGTGAGGGGTGTGAGCCCCTGGCCCAGGTTGCCCAGAGAAGCTGTGGCTGCCCCATCCCTGGAGGGGTTCAAGGCCAGGTTGGATGGGGCTTGGAGCAACCTGGGCTGGTGGGAGGTGTCCCTGCCCAGGGCAGGGGGTGGAACGAGGTGGGCTTTACATCCCTTCCAACCCCAACCATTCCACGATTCCTGGCTTTTTCCAGGATCAGTTGCTGCTTCCTAGTGTTGAAGCAAACACACTGTAGTGTTCCTCTAGGGATGGAGCCCCTGAGCAGCTGGCGGCCGCTCTGTGACGCAGCAGTGACCTGCCTTGGTCTGCGTTGGCTTTTCAGTTTGGGTGCTGCAGCGGTGAGTCGGGGCGCTCGGGCGGGCGCCCTGCGGGACCCCCCAGCCTGGCCTTGCTCTGGGGAGACACGCAGAGCCCCTTAGGAGACCCCATGCACGCTGCGGGAGCACCAAGGACTCGATATAGTCTTTTTAAAAATAAAAAATAAATAAATAATAATAAAAAAAATCCAGCCCTGGCTATCGGGAGTTGGAAACCTGAACAGAAACTACTAGAACGGAACATAATCGTTTTAAATGGTCCGAAAGGTTGGGTTTTGGAGGCAAATGTGGTTTAACAGCGCTACCTGGTGGAAGCACTTCAGAAAAAGCCGTTTTGATGCCTCGGGTTTTACCGGTCCTCAGGCACTGTAAAGATTAAATCTGTCCTTTTCCCCCCTCCTCTCCCCTCCCCAATCTGTGTGTGTGTAAGTCTCGGCCGCGGGGGTGCGACCCTGGATAGGTTGTTTTCTTTCTTTTTTTTTTTTTTAATACTTAAAAGGGTGGAAGGAGAAATAAGGGCGTGCAGCCGAGAGGTGCTCTCAGCATTGCTTGTACACACAGAGTCCTCTTTTGATGTGTGATAACGTACTCGGCTGGTAATTTCTGTGCTCGCTGTGATCCTGAGCGTGTTACCGAAGGCGATGCCCTTGCTGGCGGGGGAGGCTCAGCACCGTGTCTGAAGGGTTTGGGCCAAACCATGCGGGGAGGTGGTATGTCCGTTCTTGGGGGGCTGCTCCTTCAGGCACCGGGTTCGGATCTCTGCTATTCCCTCACCCACCAAACCTGAGTCTTTTGGGATAGTCATAAACAATTGTGCTTTTGACAACTGATGTACTGTCCAGAGTATCTGTTAAGCTGCCGCAAACACATCAGGTGAGACATGAGTTTGTCTCCTGGCCTTCAGAAGAGTTGAGACTTGTGTTTGCGCAGTCGTCCTAGCTGTATTCTGCCTTTGGCCTCAAGGACAACTTCAGTCTTAGTGGCATTAACAGACCAGGCACGTACGAGCCAGGGTAAAGAGCGACCGTGGAGCGTGCGTGTGGCCACGCGGAGGTGTGTGAAAGCCCGGCTCATTCTTCTGGATGTGGCAACAGTGTCTGAGTGAGCTCAGCAGAGGAACAGCTCGCCACCCGCCGCGTCAGGTGCAGGTATGTGGTAGGAGAGGCGTTGCTCGTGCTGAGGTGGTGCTTGGGGTGCCCGGAGGATTGGCAAGGTGCCCCTGGAACAGCGGGAATTCCTGGTGCCAGGCGGATGCTGAAGGACAGAGAAGGGGTGGGTGCTGGTGGGACCTGCCTTGTGAGGACACTTGTGCGTGCAGCTGGAGAGGCTGAACGTGCTGAGAAGCAGAGCTGGACCACGAAGTGAGGATTTGGGAGTGGGTGAGGCACGGATTTCAAAAGGCGGATCTCAGTACCTGGCAGCCGCTCTGTGCCTGCACTCGAGGCTGTGCCCCTGCCGGGGGGGGCAGCAGCAGCCACCAGGGCCCTGGGCGCAGGGGGACAGCGGGGACGGCCCGTCCTCCGCGGAGAGAGGACTGGGAGGTTGGCTTTATTACTGGCAGCAGTTCTGAAGAGCACGTTTACTAGTTGAAAAATACGTATAAAATTAGCTTGCTTTAATCATCTTTTTGCTATTAATTAACCATGAACACATTACCGTGGTGCCTAGAGTCCCTCCTGCCCAGCTCCGAGGGCCAAGGTGGCCTCTGCCATCTGTTAGTCCGGACTAAATCTGCCCTGTGCCTTCTGTGCAAGTGCCAAACTATTCCTCCTTGTGCTGTCATGCTGGGGGAGAGGAAAGGGAGACTAAAAAAGCGTAGGCTGGTTTATTTTTTGTGGCCACAGGTGTAACCCAACAGACAAGCAGTGGGGCTCACGGTGAGCAATTTTGCCGTAGCCTCGGCATATGAATACAAAGTCACCTCCTCCGTTGTCTTTGGAGATACCTGCCAGCATCCCTCCGAAGCATGGCTCTAGCCTGGCTTTTCCCAGTTCTTTTAAATATACCCTTAATTAATGAGGCAGAGGCAAAAATACACGCAAACACAAGGGAATAGTTTTTAACCTGGCTTCATTAATGCTGTCCAGTTGTACATCTGAGTGTGAGCTCAGTGGGACCGCTGCTTTTGTTTAATACCACAAGACACCTCAGTCTGGATTGTTGCATTACAGTACAAATAAAAAACAGAAACAAAACCACATCTGCATCATACAAGGTGAGAAGGATATGAGAATTCTAAATATTTACAGAGAAGGGCAAGTGGGGAAACCACAAAAAATATTTACATAAAAATACATGAGCTTGTCGGCATATACATTTTACACCAGTTCACAAAAAAAGACACTATATAAATTAAAGTGAAGGGAACTCCAAAGGTAACCCAAGACTTTCTGGGATGTTTCTCTCATGCGGCTCAGGGAAAGAAAAAAATCAAGTCTTCTACAGCAGGAAACTGAACTGCAAAACAACCCTTTTCTCCCCCCCTCCCTCCCCCCAACTGGACGAGGCGAGACTCTGCGCACAAAGGTTCGAGGCCGGAGGTTTGTTCGGACCAGACCATGCCTTTCAGCAGCGGATAGCAGGAGGCTCTGGGAAAAGAGCTGCGTGCCTAAGCCGCCTTTAACAAAAGTAAAACAACTTCTCATCCAGATTTCCCAACACATACCACATCACTTCAGTCAGTGCCCTGTCGACGTACTGGTGAACGGCAGAGCACGCGGGAGGTTCTGTCCCTTTCTGGGGTTAAAGAGGAACTGCAGGTTTTTAGGTTTTCAAGGTGGTTTTGGGTAGCAACTTACTACCGCTGTGCAATCCTTACTGACCCCCCTTCAAATGATGAGCATAAAGCGAGGAGCTCTGGAAAGACATAGGCACAAAGTTGTGGGTGTTTTGTCATGTATGCGTATAGATTTCACCTGATAAGACTCTTGAAAAATCAGAAATTAATGCTTTACTTAAGACTTCACAGGGGCTAGGTCTTCCTTACTCACCGAACATCTGCACTCCCCCCGTGCCAAGGAAGGTCTCCTACGGGTCGCAGGCTCCGCTCTGAAGCAGAGGTGGGAATCCAGCATTGTATACACTATTGGACCCCACTCTTGCATGCACTAGGGAGAAACTCGGCCAAAAACTTAGGAAGTGGCAATTTAAGACGCAGATAGCTTATGGCAAGCATAAGGGAATTATCTGAGAACATAGCTGCTTCTCTCCTTGCTGGAGATAAGCTTAGGCAAGAAATTACTTCATCTGAGCAGAACCGGACTTGCAGTAGAGTATTATTTGCCTTGCCGACCCCTTGCCCTCTCCCATTTCTCTGCTAGGACTGAGCTACCAACTTACCTCCACATCCTCCTCCTTCCGTAGCCAGCTGGGGGAACCTCCCCTCCTCGCTCTGACCCCCAGTGCCCTTCTTAATCTTGGCCATCATTTTTTTGGAAAGGTATAGCTGGATGTTTGGACTTTATCGTGACTCAATGAGGATGCGAAACTCTAAGGACCATCAGATCAAGCACAGTGCAAGAGCAGAACTGCATAGTTCACTATATGGCTTTGCGCGGGTGGGTGAGGGATGACCGCTGAGCCCCACTGGGTGTCTGCCCCATGGGCAGTACCAACACCAAAAGGTGCTCATCTGTATTAGCATCTGGGAAAAGCTGGTGCCTTAACCTTGCTGCTTTTTTTTTTTTTTTTAAATGTTGGGGTTCTTTTGTACTTGTGGCTCAACACTGGTGTCCAGAAGTTAGTTTGGGTTCTCTGAGAGCTTCCAGCCCTTGAAGCACGCGCTGATGTGTGCAGGGGGCCGGGAGGATGCTGGTCAGGAGGCTATTAAGTCTCCTGCTGTGTAACTGGTTTTAATGGAGATGTTCTCGTTCTCAAGGGGAAGGCTGTTCGTGTACGGGTGTGCACTTCTAGAAGCTCCTTTTGCAAGGTGCTGAAAGCTTTTCTTTTCCATGGGATGAGAGGGCGCTTCGCACCTGGCACTTCATCCAAGGTGGTGAGCTGAGGGGCCTGGGCTCGGGCAGGACTAGCACGAGACAGATCCAGGGATGGCACTTGATCTCTGGAGGGAGACAGTGGCTTTGAGCAGGAAAATCCAGAGAGGCATTTACAATTAGCGGGAGCTCGGCACAGCCCCCTCATAGTAGAAGGATAGTCCTGGTTAACGTAAGGCCAAAAAGGAGGTGAGGAGAGTTGCTGCGGGGGGCAGGAGTGGGGAGTTAAGGCTTTCATGGAGAGCGAGGTCTGACCTACAGCTCTCGTTACCTGAATCCCTAACAGCCTGAACCGAACGCGCTGTCCCTGCTTCCACTGGAGACCTCGGCAGGTAACTGGCAGCTGTGGGGAGACTGTGCTACAGTGGTTGAGGTCCCAACACAACACACGTCTCTACTGAGAGGGCACAAACTTCAGCTGGGCTCCCTGGAGCTTGCGGCCAGGTCAGCCTTCCCTGGGAGTCAGCAATGGAGACAGGGTGGCCTCACCTAATGGCCCCTTCCTATGGCGTTCTGTTAGTTTTCCTTAAAAGAAAACATCACAAAAACCCCACCCCCTCTGCCTGGTGATTGCTCCCAAGGTGACTGCGGTAACCTCATCACGGTGCTGCTTTTCGCCCTGACTGCCAGATTTATTTCCGTAACACGTTAAGAACAACTCTTCTAAACAAAATGCTTGAAACGACAGCATTGCGCACTGAAATAGGACCATAAGGTAGTGTTACTGAAACAGCCCCAGACAAGGCTACCAGATTAAAAGAAGCAAACAGCTAAAGACTAATTAGCTACTAGCAGCAGGTCTTCCTTATGATTTAAAAGCCCCGAAATAGCCATGAAACTTTTGTTCAAAAAAACCAAGTTCCCTTTAACTTTCACAGCTGTGTGCTAACTGCAGGACCTCCAGGTTTTTAGTAAAACATTAGAGATTCAAAATGGGTCGAGGGGTTCTTCAACCACATGGAACAGGAACAGCCTTGGAATTTATCCGTGAACATTTAAAAACCCCTAAATCTCAAGTATTGCTTGCCTAATGAAATGGATGTGCTTTATTTATAAGGTGGGGTCGTAGTGAGTCCTGGGAAATCTGAGAGGCCACCCGCGAGGTGCTGCCTGGCTTCTTTCACAATATGGAAAGCTTTTAAATACCTAGGACGACGTTATTAGCGTTATCACGGAGTGCAGCGGCCTTCTGTCCCTGCTGCTAAGGGAATACTGTAGGAGCTACGCTGGCGGTATGGGAGGCAATGCTATTTCACAGCGCACAGACAGCACGTAACTACTCCGCGCGTGCCGCAGCTTCACAGGGGTCCCCTTGCCACCACACCACTTCAAGGCGACAGAAAGCCGTGTCCCGTAGCCCTTCGGTTTAACGTCAATAGGAGCATTCCCTGATGGAAGAGCTGCAGGATCTGGCCCAGGGCAAATAGCTGGTCATGCAGATAACTCGGCACTTACACAGTCACTCCCAGCTGGTAAGTTGGGCTCCAATTTACAAGCTGGACATAATGCTATAGAGAATTTTTTTTTTTAAATTTTTATAGTATTTTTGTTGTAGCAAGATGATACTGTCTGGCCAGCCACAACATGGTATTAAATCGTCTGGACTGTAGATAGCCAGGCAGTAAAGAGGAACTGGCATGAAATGGGTGTGCTGGTCCCAACTCTGAGTATGGTATCGTGTATTTTTGTGGGTTTTTTTTAATTTCTTTTGGTATGAGAAATGCAAACCTGCCCTGCTTGGCTTCCATAGCTGGCCTCTGCTTACAATAGAGAAATTGAAAGTAATTTGATTTCTTGTAGTCAGAAGCAGCTTGTTAAGCAAGCGATTGAGAAAGCGCGTTGTATTTTGAACTTGCTTCGGAGCCCATTCCACCGGCTCGAAGTCACAAGAGGCTCCCACCCACTTGGAAGCGACCGCAGTGGATCCACTGCCCCTAAGCAGCAATTTTCAAGGGAGAGGCAGCACCTCGGCATTTATCAAGAAGGAAATACTTGGGAAGTCTTAGCCCCCCGCCCGGCTTTTAGCCCCACTCTTGCTGCGTAAGCTCCGAGGGGGTAGAACAGTGGTTCTCCCAAGGTATGTCGTGGAGACCCTTTCCTGAAAGCCAGCGGTGGGGAGGGCGACTTGCTGCAGAGGTGGCTCGCGGGGGGGAGCAGCCGCATGCACAGTCCGTCATGCACAGGACCACGGTGGTGGGGAAGCGGTGGGAACTGCCCATGGCAAATCGGGGGAAGGAAAAGCTTCTTCCCTCCCTGCCCCAACAGCATCTCTTTCAGCTCTGCCTGGCCTCTCTGGCAACATCTGTGTGCCAACAGCCTGCCCGGTCGTTCCAGTTGTCTCAAAACTACATGAAAAAGCTCTATCTCTACTACATAAAAACAGTGAGTGGTGGGCTGGTAGGGGTGGGTTTGCTTTGCTCATCGGGGCAGGGTTGGGGGTGGCTTTTTTGTGTGGGTTTTTTTTTTTTTTTTTTTTTCCATCACTGAAAAAATAAAACAGTCCACTGTCCAGCAGAGGCTGCTTAGACTCTATCCCTCCTTCCCCCCCCCACCAGCTCACTCGACGTGGACCTCTGTTTCAGGCCTCTGCAAGCACAGCTCCGTCGGGAGGAAGGCTCCCTGCCCGAGGGCCGTGGCGTAAGTTCTACTGTGCACGTGGGTAAAACTGGGGGGCGCGAACCCCCCTCCTCCAACATAGCCCCCTCTTTGGTGCTGAGGCATGGTATGGTAATCCTCCAAATTATCATACTGGGACACCACAGTCATAGTGCTTTGGCGTTTCCCAAGGGTTTGGTACGGGTAGAGGAGGGCAGAGTCCCTCTCCATGGGCTCGGGGTGCTGCATTCTGAGGCTGTGGCTCCGTTCGGGCTTAGGCGGGGGCGCCATGGGAGAGGCAGCGTGTTCCTCGTCTTTATAGCAGTCTCTGGAGTGTTTCTCCATGGATGGGGTCGGCCTGGCTCGAGACCTCTCCAAATCCGGCCTGTCCTCTGCCATCCTCACCTCCTTGTGGTTCAGCCTCAGGGTCTCCTGGTTTGCCGGGATGTACTTCCCCCCCGAGTGCTGGTAAGCGATGGGCTCGGAGGGCTCCAGGCCACCTTTGGGCCTGTAGTCGGGATAAGGGGGCCCGTTTTTGGATTCGGAAGGCTGCCTATGGCTTGCTTCCTGCTGCAAGTGTGTCCTGTGTTCGTTTGTGTTGCAGCCCGGCTCGTGCAGCTTCCGGCTGCGGATGCTGCTCTGCTTCTGGGGAAGGGAGGGCTTCTCCGACTGCCCGTTCCCGTAGGCTCCGTGGTAGTGGGCTCTCTCCAGCTCTGGCTCAGGGTGCTGCATGTAGTAACGTTCCTCCCCCTCGGGCGTAGCTGCTTTGGCCGGGTACCTCCCCTCCTTCCCTTCCGCCACGGTGAGGAGGCCAGTTTTCCCAGGATCCGATTTGCTGCGCAAGTGAATCACATCCAGTCCTCCTAGTTCCTCCTGCAGCAGCGGGGCCACGTTGTCATACTGGGACATCACTGGCCCTTTCACTTTCTGGCGCGTACGGCTCTCCCGGCGAATAGACTGCATGCGGTACTTCTCCATGTCCTCCAGGTCCCACGACATGTACATGTGCTTGACGTCCGGGGCAGGAGGCACGTCTCTGCTGATGAAGCTGTGCTCTTTGCCAGCCAGGTGACCGATGAGGCCACCCCGAGGGTAAGCGGACAAGCTGGGATAGCGGTACAGGCCTTTGCTTTGCAGCCGGGAGGCGTACGAGGCGAAGTCTCGGCTGGGCAGGGGGTGGAAAGGCCTGACCCGCACCGTGCTGTAGGGGTCCAGGTCGTAAAAGCTCCCGTCAGCAGCAGTGTAATAAGAGGATCCAGAAGAGCTGGAATAGGGGCTGTACCGGTAATGCACCCGCCCGTTCTCAAAGTAAGGCTGCAGCTGGGTGACGTGGTAGTCGGAGTGGGGCTGATATGGCTTGTACTGATAGAGGGGCCGCGGGCAGTACACCGGCTCGTCGTCCGGGGGCACCTCGGTCCGTGAGATGGGGACGGAGCGGATGGCGGAGGCAGCGGGGGTGGGGACGTGCAGCGACTGAACCCTGCGGATGGTGGGGTACGGGGGAGCGTCCTCGGCGTAGCTGGTGTTACGCAGGCCCGTTGGGCTCACGGAGGACACGAACTCTGTCCGGCTGCGAGGCTTGGAGTGCAGAGCCGAGGTGCCCTTCCCTTGGTTCGTGTAGGTGTTGTAGCGAGTGCCTGCAGAAGTGGGGGTCTCCGACCGAGGCGGGTAGGCCTGGTGCTGGTCGGGCTTGCTGTGGTAGGAGATGTGAGGAGGCACGCTCTCGGGCCTGTACTGATGGACGGAGGCCGGCTTGTGGTGCAGGTAGCCATCTGGCCCAGAGGGCTCGGGGATGCTCTCCGGCTTGGGATGCGGCACGTAGACGGACTGCAGGGAAGCGTGCTTGGGTGGCGGGGGTGGTGGTGGCGGCAGCAGAGCTTCCTCCACAGAGGAGGCCAGCATGGAGGAAGACAGGAAGGCGTGATAATTGGAGTTGTTGATGGCGTCCGTGTTGTTTGAGTGCATGGCGGCAGCAATTTTGCTCTCCAGCGTTCTTACAGGAGGGACGGGGGGTGTAAAGCTGTAGGAGGAGTGAGTGGGGACGGACTCGGAGCGCAGGTGCAGCGGGGGAGCCCTCGTAGTCTCCCGAGGCTTTTCCAAATGGCTCTGGTGGCCCGTGGGTGCAGAGGAGGAGCAGCGGGTGGCAGAACTGCTTTCTGGGACAAAACCAGGCGTGGGCTCAGGTGGCTTTTCAGGTGCAGTTGCGCCCCATACCTAGAGGAAAGAAACCAGCAGAAGTTAGAGGCAAGCATCTCCCCCTGCCAAATCTGCAGTTAAAACATCACAGATGCTTGTACGGATTAGTTCAAGGTGAGTTTTTTCTGTGCCTTCTTTCTGTTTGCTGTAGAAGAGGAGATGTGTAGGGCAGCGTGGTGCCTCTGGGAGATTTCGGGACCCGGCACAAATGGCAGCCGAGGGGCTTGTGAGGGCTCTCTCTGCAAATGGCAGACTGGAGAAAGGGGAGGAGGTGGCTGCCTCTTAATAGCAACAGGCTAAAACTTGTACACAGTTGCCGCGGTGTTTTGTTAGGTGGTCTGCTTGTAAATGTACTCGTCTTAATGGAAATGTACCTGGATTTAAACTCCTCACACCCTGCTGAGCAGATCAAGGAGTGTAACCCAGCAGAAATCCCTCCCTTAAACGTGGCTACTGTGCTTAAGACAGGCTGCAGGCAGTTTGGATTTCTGAGCGAGTGCTTCCATGTCTAACCACATCAGGAATCTGACCTGCTTCGTTAAAGGGGATGTTGGAAGGGGACACTGTCAGCCTCGCTGAAGGGAGGATGCAAAAATTCCTACTTGTCTCTGAGCACTTCTAAACTAGCATGCCTGTGTCACCCCAGGGGATACTTTTTTCCTTAAAACCAATGACAGCAGGTGTATCGGGATGTTCCCTTAGGAAATTCCATGCTGCTTTCCTGTAAGGCTGTGAGTGTCACACACGTGTCGTTTCCAGTAACCTGTGAATCCCCTGCCTCTTGCCATTTGGATTTGGACTGAGTATCCCAGAGCTCAGCCTCCTATAATTATGGATTATCTGGGCATGGACACCGCGCTTGCGAGTAGGCGTGAGGCTGGGGGGGGGGTGCACCCACATCCATGTACCTGGTTGGAACCGCTGGATGCTTTGGCGGAGGCCGCTGGCACTTGTCCCATGGCTGACTGGTGATCTGGCCTGGGCGACGGGGCGGGCTGGCTGGCCGTCAGCGTGCGCGGTGCAGCTGGACCGGTGATGTCTGCCTGAGTGGTGGCCGGCCCTGCTGGCCCGCGGTTAGGCTCGGCTGCTGTTGTCTGGATGGTTGTTAAATACGGCATGGAAGCCGGGGTGCTTTTCTCCCCGGCAGTTAGGACAGGAGGAGACTGAAGTTTGTCATCAGCTGTGCAGATAGGAAGGTGGTGCTTGTCCCCGGACATGCATGCACGGAGGTGGGGCTTATCTACAGAGAGGTCTGTGGAGGGTGGCTCCCAGTCAGGCAGTGCACCTGGAGTGTGGTGGGGTGTGTGCTCCCAGTCCCCAGCGTGGGAGGGGAAGTGATCTTTGTCCCCCGCTTTACCAGGATGGAAGCTGGGCTGCTCCTGCTCTGCATCTCTGCTACCAGGCATGTCCCCAGGCATGCCAGTGTGGAGAGGTGGGGGGTCCCGGTTTCCAGGTGCACCTGGTGGGTGGTTCTGCTCCCCGGGTGTGCTGCTACCTTGGAAATCCTGCTCTACTGGTGCACCAGTCTGGAAGTGAAGGCGGTTCTCGGGCAGACTGGTATACAGGTGGAGCTTGTCTGGAGCACCAGCAGAGAGATGGAGCTTTTCTAGAGCTGTGCCAGCTTCAGTCTCTCCGTAATTTGTGCTTTCAGAATGAGCATCTCCTGGCCTTTTCTGAGACTGAGCGGACGCTTGCTGTGCGGACTCGGCTAACGCTAGGGCTAGCATGCGCGCTGCATTTTTCGGAGGAGGAGGAGGGATAAGAGACACAGAACTGACGGGAACAGGATCCTGGGGGGAGTCGAGGGCAACTGCTCCTAATGGGGGGAAAATTGAGAGAGAGAGTGACTTTATGTTACCCAATAAGGAGAGTGACCTAACCTTAATGACCTTTATAGAAAAATAGATGCTCTCCACACTTTCACAGTGGCAATTCCTTCTGATGTGAAACACTCTATCTTCTGTCTCACATGCAAACGCTGCTCAATAGCACAGCAGTTCATCACAAAAAGGAAAAAAAAAACCACAAGAGATTGTCTAAAGGCTTCCTCTTGCATTTCTAGAGAGGTAGGAAGTAGGTAGCAGAGAATGAGATACCCTTACACAATTTTGATCATAACGTTTTAGGCGAGAAGGTCCCTTCTTCGAGTGTTGGCAGATTTTTAATTTAAAAAAGAAAAGTCTTAGATGGTCTATTGGCTGAAATGATTTAGAAGGACATGCTCTAGATTTTCACGCATGACAGGATGGGGGGGGAAAAAAAGCGGTACACAAAGTATTATGGAAAGTAATCTGAGATTTGTGTGATGTAGGGAGAAGGCAGAGGTTAAGACCTTACTGATCTGCACAGCCCTGCAAGACACTTGTGATCAGAACTGACGGGCAATCCCCTCTCCTAAAAGGCACGCAGAGGAGGACGGTTGTGAGAGCAGGTCCCCTTTGGAACTTAAAGAAAGAATGGAGGAAAATGCACTGTACCTGGCTGTGTGTGTCCAGTGGGTACAGTCTTATTCTGACTGCTTGACATTGGTCTCTCCCCTTCTTCTGGCAACTCGGGCTTGCCAGCAGCCACTAGCTGGGCATGCTGTAGCTCTTGGTGGGCTCCTTCCCCTGCTCCTGTGTCACTGTTTTTCAGGGGCAAGGACATCTGGGTTGGGGACCTGTTTGTGATATCAGTGATGCCAATTCCTTTGCTCCAGCTGGAAGCAGAGGAGTTTCTGGATGTGGTGGGCACTCCTCCCATCGCTTCGGACATGCGGCTGGGCAGCGCGAAGGAGACGGGTTCTGATGTAGTCAGCGGCGGAGATTTGATTGGCTTTCGGCCCAGCTTGGGGGAGAAGGCGTGGGGTTTGCAGGCCTTCTCTTCGGTGGGGCTCAGGTCCAGAGTAAAGAAGGGACTCATCTTCTCTTGGAAAGGGGAGACTGGCTCAGAGCTCGTGGCACTGCCTGGTGTCTGGGACTGGCTGCCTGATTCTAAATCCTTCTTTAGTAGGCTCGGCTTCTCCTGGTTTATGCCAATGGACTCCAGCAGGGAGGTGCTGCTCTCCAGGCACTCGGACTCTGCTTGGGGCGGGCTGCACTGAAAAGACATTGGGTCAAAGTCCAGACTGGCGACTCCGATATCGGGTGGGCTCAGGTCAACATCTTCAGCAGATCGAGGAGAAATGAGGGCAGGAACGTGGATGAGCCCCTCGTCCCCATCGCTGTCATCGTGGGGAAGGTTGTCGTAAGAATTGCAGCGATTCATGTTCCCTAAGAGCTCTCCGTTGAAGGAAGCAGACAGTGCATCACTACTGGACCTGGGTCTTCTGGGTCGAAACAGTTTGGATTCACCTAGGAACGAGTAGATACATACGGATTAGTGTCAAAATCTTATTGTCCAGGAGGGGATGGGTTGGTCTTGTTTTTAAAGTAGTCCTAAGGCGGTGTGCGAGGCGCTCACCTGGTGAACTCTAAACACGAAAGTAACGTAGCCAGCGGGAACTGGTAACTACATTTGCTCAAATTCTTTTACAGCAGTTGTCAGGTCTGATCTAGTCTGAAACTAAGCTGCGTGCAAAAGCAAAACTAGTTACAGTGTGCTGTGGACCTAAGGCTTTCTCAGAAAGCATTTTCCTTCCCGATGCTGACTTTTCCACCTTCGAATAGGAAGGGGGGAGGGCAAGGAACGAAGGTAAGGGGCGCTGGCTATAGACCAGCGAGAGGTTTGCTTTTTTACCTTAGAAGGAAAACAAAGACCTGAAGAGCACTTCTCTGTGACACCCATCTGCGTTGGGCAGCGGTAAGCTGCTTCATTAATTAGCAAGCCCAGCTTTTACTGGAGGGGTGGAAAATGAGCTCTGTTGAATATCCGCGGTCAGTAATGTCAAATGGCCTTTTTTAATCCCCACACGTGAGAAAAGCAGGTACACTCCCGGCTTACCATCAACAGCATGCAGAGAGGTAAGCGATTCTTCGCTTTTAGCTGAGCGAAGAGTCCCGCTGTCTCCTCGTCCACCTAAGGAAATGCAACCGAGATGGTGAGAAGCTGAATTATAAAAGTGGTTTATATTTGGCTATATAACAGAAGCAGGACAAAACCAACGTGTTTCTAGCACCAGTACTGCTGTCCTGAGAGTACCCGTTGTGCTATTTTGTTTTGGAGTTGGGTTTTTTGGTTGTTTTTTTTGTTTTTACTCCAAAGCCCTTAAAGAAAACCTTTATCCTGTTCCACCGTTAATATGCTTTGCTGTCTGGGCCAGATGGAGCCTGTTTGCAGGGGAGACTGGCCTGCGGAGGTGCCTTTCAATCACTGACTCTATACTACCGGGCAAGAGGCAATTACGAGAGAGTGAATCGATTTTTGATACTCATTTTACAGACTGGGGAAAAGTAACCTACCAAAATGGTAACTGCTGCAGATGACACATCGGGAAACAACTCCCCACATCATCCCACTACAGACTCTGTCTGGACGTACCTGTGACAATTGCTTTGGTCCTGCCACAGCAAACAAAACCCCTTAAAAATGGGGAGGAAAGTAACATGTACGCAGCTTGTTTTATGAGCACTAAACAAGTACAACCCCAGTACTCCAAGGAGACAGTCTTAAAGGACACTCATCCGATGTGTTTATTACACTGGAGACTATGAGGGTTATAATTTGAAAATGGCAGCGGGGAGAAGACAGGATAAAAGCCCTCACTGGGCCGTGTTTAGGGATTTGTGGGGGGTTTTACCACAAAAACATATTGTTGCTATTTTTAAATTTGGGAAGAGACAGTAAACTATATATGGAAAGGGCTGAAAATTCAGAGTCTATGTACGTTGGATGCAGCTACAAAGGGTTGTTGGATGCTTTCTCTCATTACACTGGTCTAGCTTTTGGGGTGAATGTGGTTGTGGAAAAGCGCCTTTACCTAGTTTAATTGTGTGTCTTTTAAGAGCAGCGGAGGGAGCCAGAACTGTATTCTTGTTTCATAATAAGAGCATCAGAAGGAATTATTCTGAGACTAATTATAGCGGTTTTGTCTTTCAAAAGCTACTCTGAGAAAAGCACTAGAGGCGTGTGCTCCAGCAGGCTGGGCTCTTGAGCTAAGCCGAGATCCATTTAGGAAAGACAGCAGCTAACTGAAGGTGCTATGCATGGCTTGAACGCTAGAAGGAGACGGAAACACGCTGTAAATATGAATTCTGCTTTGCTGAAAACCCGGCTCTTTGGGAGCTGGATTTGTGCCCTTACCTGCCAGGGCTATGGCTTTCATTTCTGAGGGCTCGCTGGGATTGCGCTGGAGTTTGCGTTTGGACACAGATGATGATTTTCCCAGGTTGAAGAAGGAACGCCAACTGCCAACCGGCGACTTCTTCATCTTGCTGGGCGGTCTTTTTCTGGAGTGAGAATATAGAGCACGATGTCGGAGGGGGAAGCTGCAGTTAGCTCCTGCTACTGGCTGGTTGTTATTAGCCCTATCTGGTTTATGCTGAAACAAAGCTTAGAAACTTGGTGTCTTTTAAATAGCTGAGGATGTTTTCGTTCGTGCTGGGTCAATTCCACCAAGCTCCGCAAAGCAGGTGAGGGAAGGCTCCGCACTTGTACAGTGCAGCAGCTAAGGGATGGCTTTTATTTAGCTGGCAGATGCACCAGTTCTCTCAGCAACTGTGCAGCCATAAAAGGTATTCAAAAGCATCTCTCGCCTGTGCTGTGAAACCACATTCGCCTCCTCCCACTGCCTTATTTAATTTCTAGCGTCGTCAAGTCTGTCCAACTGCTCCACTTTGAGAGGAGTCTGGATTTGTTACAGGCAATTAATTAGTCCTGAAATCTGGAATACCCCAATGTTGCCAGGTGTTCACCCTGTTTACGTTTCTGTGTGCATGACTAGTACAGGCATCTATATGCATCGCACGCAACACGGCTTTATAGGTTTAATGGTAACCCTGCTAAAAAGGGGGGAGCGGCACAGAAGTTGCATGGCGAAACCGAGCCCACCAGTCAATTGCTGTGAGCTGAATCCTCACAGAGTCCAAAGCAGGTGGAAAAATGGCTACAAGATTTGATGTACAGCTAGTGTAAGTCAATACCGGCAAGTTTTTGCTGTTAACAAAAAAAAGCCCAGTTATGACACATGCTGGAAAGGAAACTCGTCCCTACCTTTCAGATGGGAAGTCTATGACCGTGTGGAATTTCCCCTGTAAAGCTGCAGGGCCTTCTCCCACTTCTATGTATTTGCTGTCCGCCACGATGGGGGAGTTGATCTGGGCTTGCGTCCGGGCCTGTGCCTCCTCCAGTGTCAGCAGCTTTGTGGAAGGCGAGGACACCAACAGAGACTTGGGCCGTGATAACGAACTGTGCCCTAGGAGGGAAAACCACAGGCAACGGGGAGAATCAGAAACCAGCAGCAGAGAGATCAAAGCGCTGGGTCTGTGTGTCTAGGGAGGCGCCGTGTTTTTCTAAATCTTTGTTATCCCAGCCACTGAGAGATGTGGTCAAAGGCACCATTTTGTCAGAGGTATGTTTACGACAAAAAAAAAAAAAATCCTCAATTATGAGCGCAGCTTAGTGTATTTTAAAAAGACAAAAAAGAGAGAGGGAAGCAGGGAGGTTGAGACCTTCACTGACATATTCTACGTAAGCTTCGCCTGTGTGCAAAAGTCTGTAAAGGAAGCGATGGTTTTTTCTTCTTGTAAAGCTTGGTTTCAGCCATTGCCAGGTTCCACCCCTTGGTGCAGCAGGAAAGGCCATGTGTGACTGAAGTCGCTACAAACTCGTGTGCAGATGGACACAGCAAACAGAATTTAGCTGTGTCTCACCCTTGGCCTTTCTACAGCTTGTGCTTGGTTTTGGACGTGAACGTGTACATTTTTTGTAGAAGTAGCTGATGTTGCCCCTGCTGCTGGGATCTGCTAAGCCAGCTTGCAGGGTGGAGGAGACCGAGGGGCACGAGCAGCCTGTTGTGAGAGCAGCTTGTTTGCCATCGCCTACAGAGCAAGTATTTCTATGGTTATGCTCACGTGGGTCGGCACATCAGCATCCTGGTTGGTTCCGTTCCTACTACAGCATCACAGCTCTCGTGTAAAGGTACACAGTCTCGTGTGTGTTTGTCAGCCATAAATGCTATCCTGGGTGAAGTCTGGGTTCCAGCCTTACCTGGAATGGCTCAAAACAGGCTTGGGAGTATCACTTCCACCTCTTACCAGTGGGTACGGGCAAGAAGCCGTGCTCAAAACCGGAGGCTCTGGGAAGCCCTGAAGAGGATGCTGCCTTGCTGTAGCACAGAACTCCTGCACTTCGCTGTGAAATAGCCCGACCCTTCTGCCTGCCAGTTTTGTGTCAAAGCACACTGAATGCGAATGACCAAGTCATTAAACAATTAGCCAAATTTACATGGGCCATTCTAAGCCTGGATAATCATTTGGCTCGGCCTCTTAGCGTGCTTATCTTCCCCTGGCAGAGCTCAGCCTGCTCTGGGCTGTTACTGTTCAGCCAAGCTAACCTCTGGCTCCCACTGACTTCAAACTGCCTTTCCAGTAGGAACAAAAGCTGGACGTGGAGCAACTCCGCTATCCCAAGCAGAGGTAGGGCTTCTTTAGAAGCGGGAGCAGCAAATATACTGGAAAACCAGCTCTCTGCGTTCCAGGGGTGGTGGTAACTGCACTGACTGCCCACATTTCATAGGAAGGGCAGGTTATCAAAGCAGATGGTACCCACTTAATGCTGCTGAGGAGTAATAATAGCTTGTGGCATTCACGCTTGTTGATCTGATGTGCAGAGGAAACTTTTGTCCTGGTACAACTCCGCTCGGTTTCAGTGGAACAGGCAGGCGTATGGCCTGTTCAATTCAAGGGATTGTGTAAGTTCCAAAGCTGAACGATGTTTCAGGTGCTCCAGGGTTGGGCACAAACGTGTCGCGGTTCATTCCTCATCCTAAAGCCACAACCCAGCAACACCAGCAGAGAAGGGCCCGTGCAGAGCGAGCTCTGGCTGGCTGGCCCTGCTGATTAACCCATAGGGACTGTGCAGAAGAAATAACCAGGATAGCAGATGTCAAAATATTCCTTGTTAAAAGGAAGACTTAAGTTTCTTAGTGTCAACATTACTGTGTAGAGAGCACTGTCTTTAAATCGGTTCACTTCTATTTATGTTGTAAGATGCTGATGATGAGGGTGGACAGATCGTGCGCAGTCTGGTACTGCAAGATGGCTCAAATGGATACGCGTGCAGGAGCATCGATGCTGATGGTTTTAAAAAGAAGGGGAGGGAGTAGGGGGGACAAGGATTTAAAGAGATTCCTTACAATTTCTCAGTGCTAGGACACAAAAGTAGCAGCTGAACATTGATGTGCACTTTCATAGAGCATCCTTGGCTTCTAAGAAAGGTACTGACAGCAATTTCTAAAACCAGGCTACATTTGCCAGGTTCTAACATCATAACCCTGGAAATCTGTCCTCTAAATTACAGTAAAAACTTATTTTAAATGTCCCAGGGGAGACTCAAATACCTATTAAGTGTCTGGTACCTTTTTTGATCAAGGTAAAGCCAGCGGAGGAAGACACGCACCTGCTCCGTCGCGTATGACCGAGCTGAGTTTGGAACTGAAGAGGACGTCCACGTGGTTCAAGATGAATTCCACGACGACCGACTGGATCCGCACCTCCATGAAGGCAGCTGTTCCACTGAAGCAGGCAGACTCGATCTGCTTCGATCTGAAAAAAAGGCAGATTAAATGAAACGCGAAGAGCCAGAAGAAGATGGGAAGATGCGCTCCCGTTGGGTAAGGCTTCGGCACGTGTGGAGCTGTTGTGCCTGGCTGCTCAGGCAGACAAGGCTTTAGGGGCAGTTAAGAGATTAAATCTCATCAAAGCATTACACAAATGATCACCCTGACTAGTGATTTATTTACATCCAGGTTTGGGGTTCAGGTTTGAGTCTTACAGAAACGGCAAGAGGAACGCTGGGTCGAGAAGGAAAAGGAGCATGTGGCAGGTCCGGATCAAGGTAAATGAACTGCCTACATGAAGTGTGGAGCTTTTTGTGAACTTATTTCCCAATACTGAGAGCAGCAGCAGCTTAATGCGGTGGCATTGTACAAAACTCACCGTGGCCTTCTCCCTGATTTCCCCCGGAGCGGGCAATGTCTCCGACTGACCCTGCTCAGCAAGCACCCCACCAGTCACAACCGCAAACTCACACAAGAGATCGTTCGACTGCTTGTGGGGGAATTGCCAGAAAGGAGAAAAGAGCTTACCCTCATCAGCTGCACACAGGGGAATCTCTGACTCAGATTTCTCAGGTTGGTAACAAAAGCAGTCCAGAAATCAATACAATAGAGCCCCAGGGTCATTTTTTTTTTATTTTTAAAGCAAAAATTTAAAATTAACGTCATTGATTTTAAACTACCCTATTATGCACATTCAAAACAAATTTTAGGGGACAGATTTGTCCCAGATCATTTCCATAAGTTTGAATTTTTGCAGCCAAAAGCTCTCCAATTAAGACTCTAGAGTCTTATGCAATGGGAAATTAGCGATGCCACTGCACCAATTCTCCGGGATGATGAAGGACAGCCGAGTCTCATCTAACCAGGAGAGGGGGAAACTATCATCTCGAAAGGAGGGGTGTGGGAGTCAGTCCTTCCCTGCCCCTGCTGAACTGCAGTCAGTGGAACGCGGTTGTGGTGAGACACAATGATACCGGGGTGTTCCCACCGCTAACGGTGGGGGGGTCTATTTCACACCACTAGTGCAGAACCTGCCACTTGGGACTCAAGCCCCTGCTTAGAATGACTTCCCCTTAGGAATTCTACAGGAGGAGCAGAGCACATTGGATGGAAGACCTTTCTCAACTGTTGAACGTTTTATCATTTTCTGGAGAACAGGTATATGTCTGTTTTTTTATACAAAATAAAAACTTATGTTGTATTGAAATGGAGGGGGGGGGGAAAAAAAAGAGTACCTTAGGAGGTTTGGAGCCCAAACGATTGCCAAGTTCTTCGTGTGCATATTTGTGATGGAGCAGTAATCAGCCAGACGAGCTAAGTGTCTCATTAGGAACTCCAGTGTCCTGGAAAACAGGAGACAGGCAAATGTTCAGCACCAATGAGCAAAGCCCTGCTGCGATTTACAAAACAAACCCCAGTTCATCATTTTCTTTCGGTTTGACGGCTCAGAGAAAAAAGTGTTCAACTGTGTACCCCAAGACTGATGGCAAAGTTGTCCTTAGCAAATAATTACACTGGGGTGGGGTGAGGGGCGTCTCTCCTGATTTGCTCAGGCTGGATGAGGAGATGTCCAAAGCCTCTGCTCTCAGCGCGGGGCTGGATCCAGCACACACCGAGGTGGATGGGAACATCGCGGTGCCACCAGCACAGCAGGATCTAGAAGCCAGAGCGCCCTGGAAATTCATCACTGGGCCGCTTTACTGTAACACTGCGCAACACCAACCCCCCCTTCGCACTGCAGTGCTGCTGAGATGGGGGGAGGGTGTTGAATGTTAATCTGGGTAAGGGGGCGGGGGGTATTTACTTACACACCCCCAGGATATTAAAAACCAGCGAATTCTACCTGAGTCCTACTTACGAAATGACTGGGTATGGATTTCTTACATGTATATGAGGCAGATACAAGGTTAAACTTCACAGGCTTGTATTCACATAAAAAAAATAAAGTACTTTTTTATATTAAACATTCCTGCTAACAGCCCTGAGTAGGAGGGAGCGCAAGGTGGTAATGAAAAAGCCGATGTCTCCTCCTCAGTGCTGTTGCTTGGCAGCAGCCTGGGCTCCTGTCTGTCTCCCTGCGTTCCCTTTTCGGGGGGGCGGAGGGGGCTCTGGGGCTCACAGTTCCACAAACGGACAAGGCTGACGTGAAGACGGAAGATTCCATCTCCAGCACCCTCCCGGTTACCTGCACGGAAGTTCTCATCACAGACCAGCAGAGAAATAAAGTAGTTTTTCCCTTTTCCAAGCAAACCTCAGGCAAGGAGCAGCGGCCTCTCCAGCGCCCTCATTTTGCACCCACGCATCTCCCACGCCCCCCTCCGCTCCAACACGCGGTCACACAAACCCCATAAATACAAGTGCTTTTAGGGAAAAGGTGGAATGCACCAGAGAAAAATTGACAAAGGGGATATAGTTTATTTTTGAAAAGGTCCTCTGTGAGGCCCTGACCCCTTAATTAACATCAATAAAATATTACAAGTAGTTAATGCAAAGTATCAGCTATTACACTAATTAGTTAAGGCTAATGACCATATAACAAGTTATTGATATTCAAATAACATATATTATAATTAGTTATTTATACCACTCAGGTGCACCACTGCTATTGTCTAGCTAATCACCAGACATTATGATAATTAAAATTTAACTATTGATTAGCACAACTTATTATAGCAGTTATCAATATCCAAATAACTATCTTCATGTGGTACGACTGGCCAGCTACACCGCTGAGGGTACAGAATTATAAATGGGTCTGCAAAGTCATGTACAGTTACAATAATAATATGCCAACTGATTATTATCACGAAGTATTACAATTAGATCCCACGAGCCAGACAGCCCTCTGCAAACGCGAGACCACTCCGGATCCAGCGCCACAACTGCTCCAGCTAATTCCAACAGTTATTGATATTTAAATAACTTTCACCATACTTTGTAATCAGCTATTTATACCAATTACAATGCATAATTGGTGAAGACTAGTTACCATGCATCATTACAATAATTAGTTATTAATACTACTTAAAGAATCATTAACACACAGTATTATATTTAATTAATACCATTCACCATACTTTTTTGTGATGCCGTTTTGTCACACCCTGCCCTAATTTTTAATATTAAAGACCCCTGACGTGTTAGTGTACTTAGTCAAGACCCGTTACCACATATCACAAATCAGTTATTAATACTAATTAGTTTGACTATATTATTCTAATAAGAAGTTGGTGATTTTTAAACCCTATGTTATAATAAGTTGTTCTCCTAGAGCACTGTTATAATTTGCTAGTTACTGTATTGCTGGGAGGGGTGGGAACTGAAGACAAAATACACTCGACCAAACTAATTTGAAGGCCTGAAATGATTCTTTTGGCTACATTTCACTTTTTAAAATTGTGATTCCTAGAGCCGGTATTGTGATGCCCACAGTAAACCTATTCCCTTGGTGACATCAGCCACTTCTGCCATCGCAAGCTTGTATTTGCCTCCTACACATAGTTTCCAAGGAGGTCAAATAAGACTATGCAGAGAATATAGTGTTTGTCTGGTAATGAGCTCATTAAAATATAAATCAACTTTATATAGCCATAAACCATTTTACTATACGAAGGCACATGGGGCTGTCTTGAGAGGGAAAACGAATCACCTCATTTCCCTCCTGAAACACTAGCAAGAATAAAATAGCGGCGCAGAGGCTGCACTAACCTGTAGTGAGGCGGGGGCAGCTGCTGGATGACATCGTGGATTTTCACCAGCCGTTCTTCATCTGTAGCAGCAGAAACAGCGTCCTGGAACAAGGCAGGAAGGGATTCAGCTGCAAATAAGACTAAATACCTGCCACAGCATTCTGAACCACGTGGCCAACGTACTGCTCTTCCTTGGTGACGAGGATTGTGTTGCTCTTTACCTGCAGAGAGGCATCTGTCTCTTGGGGACAGATCAGCACACAGATAATGTGACAAAGGTAAGTAAATCCAGATCTGGGCCCCTTTATAGCTTAATTGTACAGAGCAAGTCCTTGCGGAGGGCGTCCCGCTCCAAGTAGCACTTGCGTCTAATCCCACTCCTGTTCAAGGAATCACTGGGGAATGGCAAATGATAGGGGAATTCTTGCAAAGCGTTGTTAGTGTCCCAAAAACCTTCTACTGGGGGCCAAAAGCGGAATCGATATGGTGTGGCATGGGGGACACAGGCACGCGGGAGTAAACCTGAAGGGGAAGGAGAAAAGGGACCTCAAACCTGGGGCGTCACTGCACTTCTGAAACGGTGGGATGCTACAGAGTCACAGGCCGGCAGGGGTTGGCAGGGACCTCTGGAGATCATCTCATCCAACCCCCCCGCCAAAGCAGCGTCACCCAGAGCAGGTTGGACACAAATGTGTCCAGGTGGATTTGGAATCTCTCCAGAGAAGGAGACTCCACCACCTCTCTGGGCAGCCGACCAGCAGTGGGACCGTGGCGTGCGGGTAGCTCCTGTATCGGGCTGGTAATTTTGGAGACACGCACTTCTGAGCTCTCTAAAAACCCCAACTGATGCAGAAGTAAGAGAAAGAAAGGTGTGTGGAAGAGAAGTTCAGCTTGCTGCTGGTTCCTTTTCAGTATTTCTCCATTTCAACCTGCATAGATGAAGCCACGGTCACGCCAAAGTGGGAAGTGAAAGGCATTGCCTTGTACTTACGGAGAACTTCTCGTAGAGTTGATAGGTGAGCAGAGGGTTTGGGAGCTCGCGGAAGTAGAGTTTGCAGAGGGAGCCCACGCAGTGAATGTCTTGGATGTAAATATCCTTTGTCAAGTCAGGAATCTGCTCGGAGTCGAACTCGTGGCTGGAAATGAGAACAGAAAAAAATGGGCAAAAGGGTTTGAAGAGGAGGAATGAAAATAAAACCCAGCACAAATTACAGTCAAGAAAAGCAAGGGTTTCCTGATTTACAGGAAAAAAGAACTACTTAGTCACCAAAGCCACACGACCCATGGCTGTGGTGCTGCTAGACTGGATTTGTCCCAGAATTAGACTTTTTTTTTTTTTTTTTTAAATAAGGCATTTTCAGTTAGTTTTTACGGCTGATTGGCTAGTCTGCAATGCCTTTTGCTGCAAGAGGGCCTGTCACAAAGCCTCCGGAGAATGTCTTCCAAGACCACGGAGACAATGAGAAGATTTACCTCCCAAGGGCTGTGACCAGGAGCTGCCTGGAGGAGGAGGAGGAGGAGGAGGAGTGCGCAGCTCTGAATGAAAGCTCCTGTCCCTCTGCATTTCAAAAGCCTGGAAATTGAAGCGCTAAAGCAGTGCCATGGAAACCAGTGTGTGCAGAAATTCCTTGGGGACAAGATGGTGAGCTGAGCACGCCTGGGCTACAGGGTGAAGAGAGCCAGGAACCACATGAAGAAAAGCCCTGAGCATTCCCTTGGTTTCCAGAGAGCGAGAAAAACCAAAATCACAAGTGTTTATGAAATAAAAGCTGAGCTTAGAAGGCCAAGGGCTGGCTCGCCGCTACACTGTGCGCATGGAAAGTGCTGGTTCAAATTAGCAGGAGAGATTTGCAGGGACCAGCACGGCGAGTTGGGCCACCGGGAGCTGCGAGAACACGGCTGCTCTAGCTGCAGCTCCGCTTCCCTACAAGAGTCTTGAAGCTGTAAACCAAAACCGGCTGATCGTCGACGCGGGGAGTCGTCCTGTCTGCACTACAGCCACAACAACGTCGGGGGCTTGGTGGCAACATCCCTGGCTTCTCCCCCTGTCCGAGCCAGGCAGTTTGTAGCACCGAAGGTAAAACGTGCCTCCAGCAGAGCTCAAACACTGACCTCACCTCTCTTGTACCCGTGCCCGAGACACCCAGTGCATTGGTACACCCCTTACAGGATCAGGGAGCAGAGCCTTCCTTCCCCTGGGACACAACACCAGACTGGGGGCAGAAGAGGTCTCTACTCCTTCAGACAAGAGGTGAACAGTCCACCCCAGCTCCTCATCCCAAAGACAGCACAGAAGAAGAAATGAAGGTCTCTGTTCTGCCCAGCTGATGGATCGCCTGTGGCCACGCTCCTCAGTTCAGCGTGTTGGGTCCCACAGGCACGTTCTGACTCATCCCTTACTCAGGGCTGGGAGAGAAACTTCTGTCCCACACTCAGCTCCGCAGGAGAAGGGAGAGCTCAGGAGGGAGATCAGGGAAAGACACCGACCCACCCCACGCGAATACACTGAAATTCCCTGCTCATGTCCCGCCCCACTCCAGCACTCCTGGTACTCCAGTGTATTTTCCTAGGAATAAACCTCACGCCGTGTCAGAGACCTACCCCTGCAGAAGCAGAACACAGTGAAGAAAGGGAAGCCCTGCCACATTCAGCCTTTCTTCTCCCTGCGCTGCCTGTTTCGAGAGCTACATGTTATTTCTTTTGATTCCAAAGGAAGATTTTGTTAGCAGAAGAATAAATACAACTTCAGTTCTTCTAAAAGCCAGAGCCGGAATCCAGGGACACACACACCAACCCAACACTCGCTCTGTTTTGCTACCAGCCAAGTAAAGGCGGTTACTGCAGCGCTAAAGAGCCACCCTCTGTCCTGGAGTCAATCTCCCACGTGGAATAAAACCTCTGACTTTCTCTCCAACCAAAAAGCCCTTTAAATCCGGGGGATCCAATTCTTGTATGTGAAACTTAAGAAGTTACTCATTTATAAAGATGCTGCAGCTCTAGCTTTGAAATAAGCCTAATGATCTGTTTATATAGCTGGAAACTCCAGCAATGCAACGTGTCCTACGTTAATCGAACACTTATGAAAATCTGTAGTCATTTAGACCAACAACAGGGACAGTGTCTACCAGTTATGCCATGTACTCCCTTCCTTTTGTCTTTGGAACATCTCCGAAAACTGAAAAATAGGCTGTCACTTCATTCTCTGTGCTGTACCAGGGAATTACGCCATTAAAGTTTTAGGAAACCATTTTTAAAGCACCTTTGGAAAACAATGAAGGAGAAAATGGTCTTGGCAACACAAAGGAAAAAAATGGACTAGGGCAGAGATTAGGAAGATGGTCCAGCGCAAGTCGAAATGGGGAATTAAAGGGATGTAACTGAAGGAAGGGCAAACATTTTATTCCACCGAGACGGCTGTGGGCAACAGCTACAATCAGAGCCTTTGGGGCCTGCAGATCAAAGCCTCCGAGCAGATTTTTAAAATGGAACTTGCTGCGACGAGAAACAGGATTAAGCTGAACCAGAATAAGCCCATCCATACAAGGGTTTGTACAGTAACTGGACCGGCTCAAACGTGTCCACTGAACTCAGAAATTGCTGGTACAAAAAGGATATCCTTCACATGGAAAACACCCCTCTGCTGCCTCGGTGAGCCCTGGGCCCAGGATCAACACTGGAATTAGTCACATCCCACTAGGTTCTCTCAGTCCCTTCACAGCAGAAAAATGCATAGCGAATGACAGGGAGGAAAATCAGGCTCACAAAAGGATCAAGACCATTTACCGTGATGGGAACGGCTCCTGACTGGGGAGGACACGCACCTCGCCTTTCCCTGCACAGCGGCGCAGCATGGCAATCCCACCCACCGAGAATTATGCAAGTATTCTTTGCATCCTACCAATTAATTGCTAATACGCCAGGAGTCCAAAGCAGCAAGGAGAAATATCAGCTGCTCAGAAGGGCTCCAGGAGCAAGAGGAAACAGGAATGAAACGTGACAGCTCAGTGACACCACCATCCCAGAGCCTCCCGATACCCTATCCTGAAGGAAAACCTCCTGCAAAATGAAGTCTACGGAACAACCCGGTGTTGCTGCAGCACAGTGACAAACCTGGTGTGCCACCCACGGGGCACAGACTGCCTTGGGACGCCGCGTGTCCCTCAACCGTCCCGAGCAAACAGGTTTGCCGAACGCGGCGCCCTTACCGTAACTTCTGGATGTTGGAGGCAATCCCAGACAGACGATATATTCCATCCACAATGCCATGTTTCTCAATGAATTCAGTGCAGCTCTTGAGGACCTGGGGGACTAAAGAACAAGTGGGGTTGGTTAATTGAGGACGTCATTGAAGTCCTAGTTCAGGCTGCGGTCTTGTCAGATGCCATAAACTACACTCAGCTGGGTTATTGCTTTAGTTCTTCCTTTGAGGTGAAAGCCTGTAAGAAATTTAACTTTGGGAGCTATTGAGGAAACTGGTTAGAGGTGTTCTTTGCTTTAAAGAAATGCCAGGATATGAATCAGGTCGAAAAAAGTCAATTCTGGTCAAGCGGAGACAGTGCAGGTCCCATCACAACTCCCGTGGGAACTGTAGTGGTAAATTCCATTCCAGAAAAGCTATAAAATTGAGCAAATATGTTCTCTTTGGCCAAAGACTTCTTTTGTTTTCAAATCTATACGGGATTAACCTATACTGCTTGGCTGAAGCAAATATAAACATTAAGGAGATGCCACTTTCTGCACCAGGGCCAGGAGAGTTTTTACAACTGATAATTTCATCCCCAATGTCTACCGGAGCATGACTGGATGTAGCCACACACACAACATCCCACACTCACAGAAACTGCAGACAGACCGGGGTGTGACAGAATGGAAAAAATAAGCCCAGAGGATATAATTAGGTGTCAAGTTAATATTCAAGCCGCTTCACCAACCGATTCCTTCCAGTTGACTTCTCAGCCTCATGCAGCATCCACTGCTGGAGCTGTCTGTCCATCCTCCAAAGCTTAAGGAGGAGCAAATTACTTTATTTATTAAGGGAGCTACAACTGCCCTGAACGCAGAAAGACAATCAGGATTGAGCTCTTGTGAGCATCAGCAACTCTCGACGGAAAAAGCTCAGATCCTTGTGGATTCCTCTGCAAACCACCTAGGATGATCCAGATTTATTCTTACATTAGATGCCAGATCTGATCGATTTGCCATGTGACACAGATTCCGAACAGGTCATGTGGCAAATCCCCTTATATCAAGCAGCAAATGCCATCTGCCAGTCAGTTCTCCTAAGTGCTGCTGAGCCCGGATGCTCTGCGCCTTCCCCTCCCGAGCCCTTCAGGGCTTTTCTCCCCGCTCGCAGCAAACACTGGCCCAGCCAGAGAAAAGGCTCGTTTTAAATGGTTCCCTGGAAATCAGCTGGTGCATCCTGGCCTAAGGGCACATCTGCTCTGCGCTCCAGCACGGGAGAGAACAAAACCTGTAAATCCGTGTGGCGCATCAAAAGTAAATCAGAAAGACTCTAGGATCACGCTACAAGGCACTTACAGCATCTCGCTCTGTTTGCCAAAGTAAGGGGCAGACTCTGGGCAAGCCGAGCACTCATGCATTAAGTGATGGCATAAAAAGAGCCTTGGAAACCAAGTGCTGCTTTTTGGGGAAGGAAAACCAGCAGAGGAGCTCACCTGCTCTCCCCTGGAGGGGCAATGGAAACGTCAGCTGCCACTAATGCAGCCAGAAGATGTGCAGAAGGGAACCTCAGCATCCACCCAGCAGCGAAAGGTACCTCCCGCGGTGAGCTCGGGGCAGCTCCACAATTGTTGGTGTTGGGAATCAACCAACCACGCGTTCAGGCATCTGACCCTGGACAAGCGACAGCTTCTCGCCGCTGAGCGAAGGCACGTTTGGAGAGCACGTTGGCAAGATGCGCATCGGGCACCCCCAACACCGTAGGCTCCATGGCCGAGAAGAGAGCAGGCCGAACAGATGGCCCTCTCTTCTAATAATGGTTCAAAAAAAAACAGTTTTGCAGGACAACACTTACCCCTTAATGCAAAAAGATTCAACGTGTCTTGAAGAAGAAAGGTTTTAAGGCCTTTTAAGGACAGGGAGGAGTTATATCATACATATGTGCCAAAAATAGCACTAAAATACGTTTTGCTTTGCATTTGCACTGCAGTGTTAGGAGACAAGTGTGACCCAGGTATAAACGGGTGCAGAAGAGCCCAGCACCATCCACTGCAGCGAAGGCAAAGGAAAGGCTTCAGGTGCTGACACAGCGGCTTCTTTTCTTCCCTGAGAAAAGAGAGCGCCCTCGACTGCCAGACACGCCAGACTCGCGCTCGTTTTGGTTTCACTGAGAACCAAGCAGGACCAGCGAGATGCCCACATCTCATGCCCACCACCACCCGTGACAAACTCACGCTACTTACACGCTTACCCTCAAGGTCACATCTCCCCAGGGAGCCGGGGGAGGACGCTGGGCTCAGCGCTGCACCGGCGGCATTGCCCTCTGCCAGCTGCCCCCCGGCAAGAGTCCCAAAGGACCAGGTAAAGGAGTTTACCCGAGTTTTGAAGTGGCGTGGCAAGATCTGCTAACGCTTAGCTGCAAAATCCCAAAGACTGTAATGGTCCACACTGGTCCATACATCTCAATAGGGGTCCCCTTGGAATGAGCAGCACCCATTGAAATAAATAAGCGAGCAATAAATAAATAGCAAATAAAATAAATATAAAAGTAAAATAAATAAATATAAAAATAAATGCTAAAATAAATAAATAAGGAACTAACTCACTAGCACGTTCCCTGCCTCACTCCTGCCAGGGAGGCCGATGCCTTCGGAGAAGGGCGATGCCCATGCAGTGGAGGGAGCCCCCGCCGCCCGCCCTCCTGTTCCCCCCCACCAGGCACCCAGCGAGGACACCCTAATTACTGCCTAATTGAGAGGCGCTGCCCCCTGCGTGTCTCCAGGGCTGTGTCCTGCTGGGGTTTATCCGGCCGGGTAAACAACCAGCAGGGTAAGAACGGTGTTTATGGACCCCTTCAGCCACGCAGCAACCTGTTGTGACAATGTGACCCGGCGCAGGGGAGAACAGGGGGAAGGTGACGGATGCGGCACCGACAACACACTTCCCAAAGTACTTATTTGTCATGGAAGATCTTGGGCGCAGTTAGAATAATTAATATACAGTGAAAAAATTCCAGCAGGCTTGTTCTACACATTTCCTAATCTGGTTACCAGGACGATCTGTTCTTTAAGCTAAATATATCATGCCAGCACCACCGATATTTTGGGGGAATTCTGCATGGTGGGAGAAGTGACTGAAATTCAAGTAGGGCTATAATTATACGTGAAGGCCCTGTGCTGGAACGGTGACTGGATTTTTCAACAAAGATGACACCTGACAATGACATGTGTGTTTAACCTCCCTCTCCCCTTTGAATCCCAAGCCCTTTAGCTAAATACACATTTACATATACGCATATACACACGTATGGAGGGAACGGTGTCTATTCCCAGCAGAATGAAATGGCAGAATGGCAGCACAAACCAAGACTTAATTTTGCGAATGCGAAGTGTGCCAAGACCACCACCCACGGTGGCTTCTGGCATCACCTTGTGACTTTTCCTGGTACCAATCTCTATGGCATAAAGCCCTCCCCTGCTGCAGCTGGACTTCTCAGCGTCCAGGTGCTGATTTTGGCTTCGAGATCCCAACCCCATCACCAGATCTGAACGGGAAAGGTACCTCAGCTGCATCACAGTGGGCAACTGATGGGGATTTCTTCTCATAGGATGGAGCAGCACCGACATTAAAATTCTCTTAATTACTGTGGTTTCCTGCAATTATAACAACCAGACTTGGTTTGTGTTAAGAGCCATAAAGGTCCCCCCGGCTCGACACGCCGTTTCTGACGGCCACCATGAGCAGCCACTTAGGGAAAGGCGCAGGAGGGAGCAAGCACGGGGTAACACACAGCAGATTCCTCCAGCCCCAACAATCCTCTATGTTTATTAAACCCATCACCCAGCTCTTTCCAGTTCCGCGTTCCCAGGCAAGTAACAGGAGGGGAGTAATACTCACTCTTGGTTTTATTCCTTTTCTGAGCAATAATGGTCTTCAGCCGCTGACTCCAGCTGATCTCACTGACTGGGCTGCAAACACCCGCTGGCAGGTGCTACATTCGAACACCGACCTCTCCGTGAGGATCTCGGCACCGCGCACATCTCCCGTTCCACAATCCATCCCCTCCCCTCATCCCCTCGCTCCCTTTGCTCTCAGATAACGGGGAGTTCCAGGAAACAAAGTGCAAAAGGCTGGAAACGTGGACACGTCTACAAATGCCCCAGCACATTTCATCACCACAGCAGCTAAAGGAATTTTTTCAGCTCATTCCTGAGCATCTCTCAGCTGCTTTGAAAGGTTTATTGCATCTCCTAGGGCTCGTTAACCGGTTAATTGTTTGCCATTAAGAGGAAGCAGAAGTTTTACGGTTTTCATTCTGAAGAACATTTTGATTCAGCTTGAAATCAGACACATTTCCCTTCCTATCATCTTGGGTTTATTTTATTTTCCCTTTTTAATCTTTCGTAATGTTCCCTCCCTGGGCTTGGGGAGGCTTGCTTTATTTTTTTTTTTTTTAATTTTATTTTCTTAGTACGTTACTGGAATCAGAAGTATTTGTTCAGCCTGGGGAAGGAGGCCTCCCATCAAGCTCCCCTCTAGCGGTGTCATTTCCACACTATTACAGCAATAAGGGGAAGGCACAAGCCAGGCCTTGGGGCTGCTTAATGGCCCGTAGCGCGCTGAAACGCCGCTGAATTCCACACATAGCGAACAAACGCGGAAAACCGATCCTGCGGCTCAGCAGGAACAAGGAAAAGGGAATAAACTGTCCCAAGCTGCACTCTGAACCGCCTGACCAAAGGGAATAACCGCGGCTGTCAAGGACATGGAATAGGAATAGGAACAGGAATAGGAAGCATATGAAAAAACCAGACGTGAGTGAAGGAACACACCAGAAGGTTGAGGGCCGGGTTTTGGGCCACAAGAATAAAAATGGAGAGACTCAGCCCTAAGATGAGGTGGAGGCAGCTCCCTGGAAACTGCCCTTGTGGACAGTGAGGAAGGATGGGGACCTGCAGAGGACGCGCCAGTGCGTTCCATCATGGACGTGCCCCTTTCCCGAGGTTTTGTGACCGGCTGAGACTCCGACAACTTCCAGACATCTGCAATTAACCAAATAAATCCTGTCTCCCTTGCCATATTAACACGTGGCTACGCAAGAACCCAACAATGAATATCCTCACCCAAAGAAATACAGTTGCTTTTACCCCAATTATTTGTCCTATTTTTAACTCAATTTTGCAAAGAACCGTCCAAGTATTTTCTAAAACACCAGTAAAAAACGTGCAGTAATTCATATTGTAACTTTTTCTGGGAATCTCATTTCAAACTACTCATTTCTGAAACCCTCCCCTCCACCTCCGAGTGAAAGTCACGCAGGAGGTGTAACCCAGCAGGGGGCTGTACCTGCCACCGGCCACTCGCTGGCACGTCCCATTTGATAAGCGCCATCATCTGCACATTCAGAAAAAAACAATAAATCAAACTTTAAAAGACTTCTAAGGGCTTTTGTCTCACTCCTAAATCCACGTGCTCACGTTTGAATCACCGCACGAGAGAAGCACAAGACCAAGCAGACCTCCTCCGAGACGCTCCCTTCCCGATTTCCAAGTGACCCACATTAAAATTATTTATGCTGTTGATGAGTAAAGTCCGAGCCCGCTGCCACCAGCTGCACCATTTCCCAGCAACACGCAACATTTTTATTTGAAGTGTGACCTTTGCACTTGGGGAAGTGCAGGAAGGGAAGAGGGGCCATAAACCAGGAGGTTACCCCGGAGCAGGTACCAGCCCCTGGCACCCAACTCTGATTTTTAAGACTGGACTTTTTTTTTTTAATGGCAACTCACCCTGCGTAAAACCGTGTAAAAACCAAAGTGCAAAGTTCAAGCTTGAGAAACATAAATCCCGCCGTGTTGCATCAAGCCAGGCAGGGAGATAACCACGTTTTTCAGGTCCTGGGAGATCAGCAACATTCTCCGTGTTGTGGGAATGTCTGTGCCAGGGCGTTCTGGCACCTGAGGAGCCCAAGTGGTACCGGACTGCACCGGGGTCGAAGACTGGAGCCTTTGTAACCTCCCAGGCTCATGCACCCCATTCCCTGGGGGTTTTTTTAATACAAAATATCCACAAATGCAATAAAGATACTACAAATACAGGCCTATTTGGACTGAGTGCTAGTGTTCCCTGTTTAGATCAATTACACTTACTACAATAAGTTGAGAGGGTAAAACAGCATCCACCTCGTTAAAAACAGAGGGATGAGAGCACAAGCAATTCCTGTACGGACTGCAGCATTTTTTCTCATGTTTGTTCCCCCTCCAGCTGTAGTGTTTCGAAATGCAAATTAATTTTCAACTCCCTGCTGCCCTCGGGGTCACTCAGGCATAAAGAATTTCTCTTCTCGCAGCTGCAGGCAGGGTAAAAAAGACGGGGAGGCAGAAATTGTCTCTTTTCTTAACTGCCAAAGCTTGTTCTCCCTTTCTGCCACCACTTCCCCCAAACAAGCAATTCTCCACGGGGACCCCATGTACCTCTTTGTAATTCTAACCCCGTACCCAATAATCTCGAGTTCCAGCAATTCAGAGGGCAGCTGGGGAAGCAATAACACTGCCTGTTATGTTTGGAAATTTGCCCAAAATAGCTCAAAACTATTGGCCTTTAAAAGTATCAACTTGTGTGGAAGGAGTTTGTGCGGCAGAGAACACATCTGTGGGAAGTGGAATATTCTCTGCTCATCTGCAATTTGGGTCAACTATTGCACTTTTTTCCAGGCTGCTGGACCTGTCCTTGACGTTACACGGATTTATGTGTGCAGGGCACGTACTACCAGATCGGGGACACATTTAGGCACCTAGAATACAATGGCTCTTCCTGAATTACAGAAGTGCTCCAGTGAATTTGGCACCGTTCGGTTCCCAAAAATGCCTGACACGTTGAGATTTGTGAAATTATGCAAACCCAACCAAGGAACAGAATGAATACAGGGGATACATACAGGTGAGGTTAGTTATTTCCCGCAGACGTTCACAAGGCTGCTCTGGATCCATGACAACCTGCGTTACCACTTGAATAAATACCATTTAATGTTTATATCACGCTCTTCATCTTCCAAGTACTTCACAAGGATTAGAAACCTACCCTTGAGGCACCTCGGGGGCAGATACGGACTATTAGTTTGATTTTACAAGCGTGGAGATGGAAAGGGAGATATCAGACGAGTTCCCCGAGGCCACGAAAAGGGTGCGAGATGGGGTTTGAGCTCCGAGCGCCTGGCTCCAGCTTAGGTCTTCCACTGCCCACGTCCTTTGGAGGTGGGTTTTGATGCAAAAAAACTACTATAAATTGCTAATGATTTCTCAGACACAAAAGTAAATCACTTGGGGAGGAGAAAAAGTTTAATGTATCTCTGTGGCACGCAGCTTCTGAACAAATTTTTGAAGTTTCAAGTGCTGGAAAATACTTCCTGCTGGAAGCCCATGTCCTCCCTATCCATAGGCCGCTGTCTCCTGTGCTCATTCACAGGCACCGACGGACCTGCTGCAATTTCTTGTTAAGTAAATAACATATTCTGGTGTAGGATTTGCCCTTCCTATACTATACCGTTCTATACTATACTATACAATCAGTTTCAGTGTCCTCAATAGAACCATAGCGCACAGAAAAATACTATCAAGGGAGGCAGAAGGAGATTTCCAGTTTCAATACCTGCACTAGGTAGGCTTGTCAGCAAACACAAAACACAACACAAAATACACTCCCAGTTTGCGAGCTGTAGCCCTGTACATGAATCCTCCACTTGCCGTGTGTCCTATTTATGGCTCTCCCTCCCCAGATATCAAGGAGACCATTCTAAAAATTCGTGGATAAGTAAGGATGCATTATTTTTCCTGCTGTGCCAATGGAGAAGTCAGGATCCACTTCTTTTTTTAAAAAACCCTATATGATAGTAGAGAGGGCGGATCACCCCCCAGACATGCCCCTCTGCGTGGCTAACTGCTAGATGCCTAAGAGTAAAGGAGAGAAACCCCACTTTAAAGGACTTGCTCAAAGTCACACAAGAAATGTCTTAGCAGAAAAGAGAAATGCAAACAAGTCCTTCAAAATTCAGACTGATGTTCTAATCACGAACTCCTTTAGGCATCTAAGTGCGTAAAAATAGAGACAGAAGTAAAAGCAAGATGCCAGATCAGAACCTACTCGGAGGTTTGAAACTTTTCAGAGCACATTCAAACTTGCCAGCTTGGATTCTCTGAAAACACCTATTAGAAGTACAAAAACGCCCCGAGGCTCCATTCGCAGGATGAACCTTCAGCCTCATCCCAGCCAAGGTAACGACCTTGGCCCATTGTAACGACCACGGCCAATTTCCTGGCTCGGATCTAAGCGTCACCTTAACACACGCGACCTCCCTTGTTCGTGCCGCGTTTCAACAAACCTTTGGGTAAGAACAAGAAATTATTGCTTACAGAAATCTATTGATGTGGCTGCCAGCATTCAAGTCATACCAATTCCAAGCACATTTGGGGAACTGTGCTCCCGGGATGCTGTGCCGCCCGGAGCTATTTGCTATTTGAACTGCAGTGGGCGCAGGTAGAGCCTGGGGATCTGTTTCTGGTGGAAGCGCTGAAAATGCTAAATTAAGTCATTCTGAAGCAAAAATCTTAGAGCAAAGCAATTCCCTACCAGGGACATCATAAGCAGGCGCTTCAGTCTTCAGAACAGCAACTGGAAATTCTTGGATTCCAGGGGCTGCCTTGTGTTTACAGTTAAAAATCGTAGTTTAAGAAGAGAAAAAAGCAACAATTTTGTAAATATTTACAACTTTCTACTTTTCAGCAAAGTTTGCTTTAATTCTTCGGCGTGTTCAATTTCCTTCCCTAGCACTAAGACAGAGTGGAAACTGGTTAAATTTACCCTCCAAGAGTTAAAACATCAAGAAAAACTAAAAGTAATAAATATGTAAGACTCAGCTGTCCCGAATTCCAAATCCAGGCTTCCTCCACAGATGGCAAAGGGCCAAAGCCAGCCAGGCAGACTTATTATAATGAAAATTATTAGCTAGTAAAAGGGACTCCTCACATTAATACCAGGAACCAAGGAGATGACATATAGATTACCAAACTTATGCTTGAGCTAAGGGGAACCAGATTTTTACAGATCCCTGCCAAGATGCTGCCCGAGATCTCCTCCCTTGTGTTTCTCCGTTCTGGTAACAGTCTTCTCCCTTTGCTCAAATCCACAATAAATCAGCACCAAAGGCAACTACATCCCCAGCTGCGGCCAGGGGACGGCTGGAAGGGAGGGATGACACCGGAGGACCCAGAACAAGCTGAGAGGTCACCAGAAATCCCAAGGTGCCGTTAAGGAGCTTATCCGAAGAGCATAATGACCAGCACAGGAGAATAAACCCATCCCTTGGGAACACTTGCTGCTGGCGCCCAGTACATAACAGGATCAAGATCCCGTAGCTGCTATAATTTGATTTTGCACACAGTTTTGAAAAGTCCCAGCTTTTCTTTTATTTTTTCTTTAATCCTACCCAACTAGTCCAAAATAATTGCTAATAAATTTCATAGAATCACAGAATGGTTTGGGTTGGCAGGGATCTTAAATCCCATCCAGTGGCACCCCCTGCCCTGGGCAGGGACACCTCCCACCAGCCCAGGTTGCTCCAAGCCCCGTCCAACCTGGCCTTGAACCCCCCCAGGGATGGGGCAGCCACAGCTTCTTCATCTCCAACAATTTGGGGAACTGGGAAGAATAGGAAGGACGGAGGGCAAGAATCATGTGTCTTAGTAAACTCTGCCTTTCGTGGCGTTTACTTTCTCCGCAAGAAAAGCAATAACCTCTTCCTGTTGGTTACAGATCACTGGTATTTTCTAGTAATTCGAAAATGAGGTATAGACCCTTCAAGATGGGAAAGTGGTGGATCAAAAATGAGTGCCATTTCTACATCCATCTTTTCCAGTTATGAAAGCTGCTGATGTATCAATGCAACAAATGCATAAAGAGGTACAAAAATTCGCGTGTGCTTTTAGCCTACAAAATCCTCTGACCGTACTGCATGGATGACCTCATGAAATGGCCACCTGAGACACCGCGCTGGGATGCGCCAGGGTTAGCCTGTGCTTCACCCTCCTCGCCAAGAGAGAAATGATCATTGTTAGCAAGCACCAGGCAACGGGAACATTTTTAGTACGGAAAAGGAACTGCCAGGATTTTATACCCCATCCTCTGTAGTCCAAGCAATTCCAGCACATTATTCCCAGCGGTATCACAGAATGGTTGGAGTTGGAAGGGATCTTGAAGATCACCGTCGATATGAAGCACACCGTAAAGTAAATCCCTCATCCTCTGCAGCTCGCCGCTCCTCACTCCCGGACGAGCAACGTGGCTTCTCTTGGGCGCGAGACGCGGCTGAGAACCTGCCCAGCTTCCAACCCCCCCTTCTCCTCCAGCCCCTGCTAACGGCGATACTGCCGGCTCCTGCGCTCCTCAGAAATTCGGGAGCTGTGGAGAGACGTTTCGAAATATTCTGAGGCACAAAGGAGGACATGGGACAGATGCTGCAATGCAGCATTTAACCAACTCCCACACCAAAATCACACAGCCTCTGCGAGCACAATTCTTTCTAATTGGGATCAAGCTAAATTTAAGTTCTATTTGTTTTCCTTTGAGAGAAAAAAAAAAATTAGGGGGGAAAAAAGTCTCTCTAGCTATGAAGGGAAGAAGGCCTGAGCAGGAGACAGGGATTACGCTGAATTTGCTGCATCTCGCATCTCCATAAAGCAAACTGGCATGGCAGGTGCCAACAGCACCAAACCTACTGGCAACATCTCACAGCTACTCCCTACCACGCTTGGTCTGCTTCCAAATGACGCTTCGCTGGCGGGGGACGTATTCAAAACCCAGAAGGAGCCAACAAATGAAGAACACACTAAAATTAAATGGAGACGGGCCTCTTAAGGCAGGCTCTGTCGGGTGACTCGAGCCGACTGGAGAGGTCTTGCACAAACCAACATACCTGAAGGCAGCATCACCACAACCTTTGCTACATTTACACCCAACAGAGAAGATCCCTCACATTAAAACTGGTTTTACTCCTGCAGGTACCAGCCTGTAATTCAGTGCTGAGATGGGACAGGGAAGAGGAACGGAAAGGATGGACTTTCACTGGAAGCAACACACGGATGTCCACCCAGCCCAGTGATCTGGAGCACACATGGCTCCTAATTCCCATTTTCCAAAGCAGCTTGGAACACAGATGATTTTGAAAAATAATCCTGTGATCTGCCCGTGACTCAGATCCTCATGGAAGGAACCGGACAACGGCGCTTCCTTCCCCTCGCTGCTGTGGTGTCCCCAGGGCCTTCGGGGAAGGAGGGTTTCACACCCCGCGGAGCTGTAACTCCCGCTGCAGAAGGGCCCCATCACTGCGTGGAGAGCTCAAAGCGTCAGCACAAACCGGAATTAAAATAAACACAGCCAAACCCCAAACCCGGACACTGCCAACAACGGGCTGGGGCTTGGAGCAACCTGGTCTAATGAGAGGTGTCCCTGCCCAGGGCAGGGGGTGGAACGAGATGATCTCCAAGGTCCCTTCCAACCCAACCGTTCTGTGATTCTGTGAATCACCGCAATCCCCAGCGTGACGCACCAGGCACACAGGAAGATTTCAAGGTGCAGTGCTCATCCCTACTGCTGCCACTGTAAACATCTTAAATCCTTCCCTCCCTCCCCGTACCTGCTTGCAGTGGTACTTCCACGTCAATTAACAATATGACAAACTGCATCCTCACCAAAAATGAAAAGGCAGCAGCAACACCAGCCTGCTTGCTCCACTCACCCCATCATACCCAGTCACCCTCCCCTCCGGAGAAACTCCACTCAACAGACACATTACGCCCCGAAGCTGAGCAGAGGCACGTTCTGTCACACCGGCCCAAGAGGAGCCTTTCAGAAGAGCGGGGACTCGGCCGCGGCAAGAGACTGACCTCAAAAGCTCAGGGAAACCGAGAGAAAGGCGTTCCTGGGTCAGAACTCGGTGCACGCTGAACATAAAGCTTCGCAGGATGGTATCGCTGGGAATCCTGCTCCATAACAGCTCTGCATCGCTCTCCTCTGACACAGCTCACCCCAATTGATTCTCCTTTTGAGAGAGGCGCGGAGGATGCGGAGGGAGAGGGATTGCTCGCCGAGACGGCACGCTGCGGGAGGCAAAACATTTCCTCCGCGTCTGTGAATTCCCTTCTGGGACACCGACACCCGACAGCAAACACGCTCGTCTCTCGCACAGCAATCTCAGCTCAGCCAGCTGCCGCAGCAGTGCGGGGTACAACAACATTAAACTTATTTCAGTTCGTGTCCTTACCCCTTTGATCCTCTCGGTCTGCTCCTCTCTCACCACTTCCTACCCAAAAGACAATGTTTCAGATGTTCATGACTGCAAAATTGGAACCGCTCATGTTGTTTCGCAGCAAATTATTGACAATTTAGGCTTTGCCACGTTCCCAAAGCTGATAATTAATAAAATTCTTAATGAAACTCCAGTTTGGTTCAATATTGCATTTCTGAGGAGCACACAAAGGCCTTGTGTCGTGGTTTGGGCTGGGCTGGCCATTAAAACCTCTCTCCCCGCCAGAGTAACTATGAACACCAGACCTCACCTGCCAGAAGTGGGCACTGTCTGAAAAACAGGCCGCTAATTTCAGAGCGCTACAAGAGGCTTACCTTAAAAGTAAAATTACTGAAAATTGGTTCTGTTTTACCTCAAACCAGGAGACTTCCCACTCATTTCAACCACCGTGGGGAGTGTCATCTTCTCCTTTAGTCCTGCTATATCTTTTTGGGTATTGAGCAGCAACCCGTCAAAACCAGCATTAAAATAAACGAATCTAAGAATGTATTGGGTTCTTTTCTGTTTTTCTGAACTGAGATGCTTTGTGCTGTAATCCCGAAGCGTTACCAGGAGGTACCGTGCACAGACTTCAGCTCCGGTACTTTGTGCTCCTATAGAAAAATACGTGCGGACGTTCTGGTTCTGAGGTGAAGGAGCGGAGCAGGACGGCCCCTTTGCTCCATCTAACCCAGCTTAGGTCCCCTCTGCCGCCTCAGCCCCTCTCAGCCCTGCAGCTGGCTCCAAGAGTGAGGAATGTTAATGCTATGGCATGAGGGAATCTTAAAATGCCGTGCATGCACGCAGCTCGATGCAGAGGAACCCAGAAATGTCTCCGCAAAACCAATCCCGGGGCTGACGTCACTTGGGAGAGAGGTCAGAGAGCTGAATCACACAGAAAAAAACCAATCCCGCTGCGTGAAATGGAGACATGCCCCTGTTCGCAACATTCGAATTGCATCTGCTTCACCCCAGGGAGTTCGGAAAGAGTTATTAAATCAAGGGTGAAAGCAACGGGTAACTCCTCAGATGAAGAGATCTCATTAGCACAGCTCGGTCACAGTCCCCCGTCGCACGTGATGGGAGGGACCAGAGCAAGGAGCGAGATCCCAGGACTGTCAAACAGGAGCCTCCAGTGGAGGCAGAACAGTTCCCTTCAGCACAGGATGGGCCTTTTAATGCTAAATAAAATGCGTACCCCGTAAAGCCAGGGGAAGAAGCCAGCGCGGAGGGCAGGGCAAAGCTTTTATTATTGCTGACTTGTGCCTAACTAAAACGGACAGAAGGAGGGCTGGGGATGAAAGAGAATTCTCCCTTTCCCATCAATGAGCTCACTCTGCTGGCACGTCTCCTGCCCTCCAAGATTGCTCCCACAGCATGAATATAAAACCAGCTCCATAGCTACCCGGCGGTGTAAATTACCTACTCCTGATGCAGTTCTTACACGGGTTACTGTCTGCTTCTGTCTCCAAACCATCCAGTTTCTGGCTCTCTGATGCTTTTCAAGCCCCAGCAACAAAGACCTCTACTGGTTCCAATTAACAAGCCAATGAGCCTTGCCACAGCCCTGATTCCATAAGAACAAGCTCATATTATTCACCGACTGGTAGTAAAACACTCTGTGTCAGGGAGTGCACATTGCTGTTACCAACTGAATCAGCTGGAAAAGGTGCACGAAACAGCTCCCCACCCTTTGCCATCCCTTTTCCAAAAGGCGCTCATGTGAGTGAGGAGTCTGAAGCGCCACCGAAAGCATAAACGAACAAACTCCTTTCCTACCCCACACATCACGTCTCTTCTCCTTCAGGCTGCACGCGAAAGCTGGGAGACACCACATTAACAACTCTGGCGCAAGAGGTTTACTGCAAAATCTACTGCGTTAGGCGAGGAGCAAAAATACAAACGAGGTGCCCAAGCTGAGCGATGCTGCACCCCCCACTCACCTCCTCAGGGCTTCGACTCCTGGGCTGCAGCCCCGGCTGCTCCACGCGGCTTTTCTCAACAGCCCCCAGCGTGGGCTATTCATGGCAATGCCCTCGGCTCACGAACCGTGAAACAATTCCAGTCCAACGCAGGCACCCCCCCGACTTCACAGCCGGGATTGGGGGTGTCACAGTGAGAGGGCAGGAAAGAGCACGAGAAACTAAAGTCCATCCGAGGAAAAGTACTAACAATTGCCTAATTTTTTCTCGGAATGGACAGCACTTCTCTGCTACCTCCCTAAACTGCTGGTGGGAAGGTGAAAGGGACCAAGAAGAGCTACGGAAAACTCACCACAAGAAACAGAGAAAAGCAAGGTGGGACAAAACGTAATTTCCAGTGAATTCCTGTAAATTTAGTGAAATCAAGGGAAAAGGCGGAGGAAGGATTTACGCTGCAAATTGTGCTGGAATCATACAAAGGTACTGAGTTAGAGAAATGTATGGATTTAACATACCAGTTAATTATTCATTGACGCTGAGACATAAATAAAGTTTATTCCCCTGCAAAAAGAAAATTTAATATTTATTCGAAGTCTTCAAGAGGCTGAGAACTCAGCTTCAGTAGTTCCGTCCCTCCTCAGTGCTCCCACCTTGAACCGTGATGCTGCTTATTGGCATTAGCCTCAATTTATGTTTCAGCCATCGATTCTGGCTACACATTTCTCTGCTAGCACCAACTAGCCCTTTGCTAGATATGACCACCCCAAAATAAGATTCCCAAGAGAGGAAGAACTCCGGAATGGATTGTTTCTTACCGTCATGGCCAGAGTTGAGGAGATGCTCTCCCAGGTCACAGCCGAACACCCTTTCCTTCAGGATCCCCCGCTGTTTCAGTTTCTGTTTGGTTGGGCGCGACTTCATGAATGTTCGAAGGAAGGTGATGAGCTTGCCGTGTTTCTTCGACACTGCACAACAAAATAAATAAAAAAAAACCCAAACACTTCAGGTTAGATTTGGCTCAGTTGGGCAAGGCCCAGCATAACACATTCCACACAGCACGTACGAACTGTAGGAACATTAATAGCAATTATTTACAGAAACGGATTTCCCAAGGTCCGACACTAAACAGAGACTCGGCTTTTGTTCTAGTTCTTGGCTAGTGCAGAAAGAGCAGGAGAGAGCTGTAATGGAAGAATTAACACAAAGACACGTTTATCTGCAGAGCAGCTTCGGGTGGGAGCGTCCGAAAGCTCCCTCAGGGCACCGGCCGAGGGGCAGCACCTGAGAGCTACAACTCTCATCGCTGGAAAAACGAACACGGCTAAACTAACAAAACCAGTAATCTCATGTACACCGACAAACACGGGATATAATCTACCAGCAGAAATAAATGCTTTGTTACTGGCTCTCGTTCTAGTAGTCTTAGGTGCCTCCAGAACAAGCAAATGACTAATGACTAATGAATTTAGAGGCCGTTTTTAGCTCTAAGAGCTCTAGACTGCCCTTCCAGCACACCTGCAATTGTCATGGCCCTCGCTGCAGCTGTGGAGGGACCTTTCCAGGGCATTATTAACTCCCAGTGTCTCCTCAAGCCTTTCCAAAACAAACGCATTACTGTCTTTGGTTTATTGAATGGAAAACTAAGGAAGCCGATCTAAAGAGACGCGGTTTATTCCCTTCGGAATAAATACAAGAAGCCTACACAGAGATGAGAACACGGCTCAGGAGCCATCCCTCCAAACCTCCCGCTCCGTCTCTCTACCGATGGGGCACGGTCTGTGTTACACTGGTGAAACTGGTATAAACACATGGAAACTGGGTGGAGAGGCTGAGCCCAGGTTTGAATGGGAAGCAGAACAAAGCCCTTGAATGTCAACTTTTCTTCCCGAGGCCCACTCTGAAAGCGAAAGGGCTCCGGCCTCCCCAACAGAAGTGCCATTTTATACATGACTTAAAAGCAGTTTAACTTCAACAGAAGAGCTCTGCTGAACAGAAGAAACCGCTGGGTATAAAAGGCTCCGGGAAGGGGTGAAGGTTCCTGCAGCAGCACAAGGCAACACCAGCCATCACACCCCGCTCCTGCCGCCCAGCCCGGAGCGGGAAGGAAAGACAACCCTCTATTTCCCCTGCATTAAAGCTGTAAGTACCATCACCAAATTTCAGCAGAGTAACGCTATTTTGAACAAACAACAAAAGCAACAAAGACCCCTGGTGACAGAGGGGCATCCCTTCGGTGTCACCACTGCCCGCTAACACACACAGCTTGGAATTCAGCGAGCGCCCTCGGTCGCTGGGAGCCGGCAGAAGAGATTTATGCAGTGATGCTTCACAGGGGCGGACAGGGTGTTCTTCAACCAGGCAACAGGAGAAACCTTGGCTCAGGAACAAGGTTATTCCACACTATGCTTCATGATGTTTTAATCCCTTTAAACAGCTGAGCATTCTTCCTTCTGTTTTACCAGGTATTGATGCAGTCCCTCTATTTGTCATAAACCTAATTCCGACGACCTTAACATATTTCTAGCTACGAGTAGAGCTCTGCTTTTGGATAAAGTCCTTTTAGCAGCATGACAGCACACAGCCAAACACATCTGAATACCTGAAACCCTCAAATCTCCAGCAACCTCCACGCCTGCCTTCTCAGCAATCAAACCCGAATCATTTAACAACACACAGAAGCACTGAGCATGACAAACGGTGGCTATGGGGGCTTTAATTAAAGGAATGTTTTCAGTTTGACGGGTTTTTTTAATTACACACAGTAAATGAACAGATTGTGCTGACATGCCAAACAAAGTTAGGATAGATTTTGGTTGTACCCATCATCACAGTAAAGTAACGGCTCATTTATCATCTCCTCAGCCCCCCTCAAGAATAAATGGAGGCAGAGTCTCATCCCGACTTGCGTGGAATTGCAAAGGGCTCCTGCCATAATGCTGCTGGAGGTGACAGACCCGAGACAGACACTGCTACAACAGTCAAATAAACAGACAAATAAAGCAATTATTGGTACATAAGTATTCATTTGAATCATTTCACCGACTCCGTATACAGTTCTTCGGGAAGTATCTTGCCTGACTTAATGAAAAATGACTCCGTCATAGAACGCATTTAAACCGGAGGCATGCATCCAATTCCAGTACTGCAGAAATTCCACTAACGCAGGTGACCTGGTCAGCAAGTGACTTTTGGGTGTCACCTGGAGCAATAAACCAGAAAAAGGCGCAATGGATACACTTCCATGATCCAAGGGTGTACTTTGCTTGTTTACATCGCTAACTGGAAAGGAGACCTGAGTTTTTAAAGCACAATAAATCCGTTCTGCCTTTAAGCCACTCGGTACAGGTTAAAATAATTGTCTTGTTTTCTGCCTCATTAAGCGGAGTCCTGCAAACACCCTCCCATAGTCCCAGTGCAGCAGCCCGAGACGCTGTCAGGGCAATGCCCCAGCAGGTCCAGTAACCACAAATTCACTCCTCGAACGGGAAGATTCGCATGGTTCCTTTGTTAAACTCCGTTTCCCGCACCCCTCTTCTCTCAGCCGCTGCCGACTCTGGGCGAGAGCTTCTCAGGCTAAACCCACCTCAGAGTTTTAGACCCAAACAAGAATGATTCACTGATCAGAGCGGGGCTTCTCCCGGGTGGGGAAGAAGAGAGAACAGCAAGAAAATCCAAGCAGTTGTCTCTTTGCTGACAGGTTATGAAAAGGCAGAGAAAAGAAGTGGGTGTCTGATGAGGATAAGCTCTCCTTATAAGCTGTGAGAGCTCCGGGGGCTGTCGGGGGGCTGCCTTTCTGCCAACAGCAATAGAAGGTGAAACGCTTCCTATCCTGCTTCCAAGCCCTCTGGCATCGTTTGACCCTCAAACCAGCAACGCATCCTAACGGAGGTTTAATTCCTGGTGCATTTCGGGTTGGATGAAGCTAGCACAGCAGTCCCAGTTTCTGGATAAGCACCAGTGCCAAGGTTACTACCAAGAATAAATGTTTTCTGCTCCGAAACCCTGGTCCCAAGCCTTCGCTGTCCCACTGGTGACACACAGCACCAGCAGGCGATGCTCTCCTGCTGCAGCGCAAACAGCGGTCCTACACCCCTACACCCATTTGCCGATCTCAAAATACCCAGAATTAGTGACTGCAAGGAAATTATGGAATCAAGGCACATGGGTTAGACCAGAAACAAATCTAAAATCATTACAGAATAAGGAGATGTGAATAGACTAATTAGTCCTTTTCTACCTTTAAGGTCCCACTAATAGAGCGGGGATGTGACAAATCTGAAGCATTCACAGTTTGTGTCGCCGTGTGAGGTGTTCGGGGTGACAAGTGACATCGAAGTAACTCCAAATGACAAAGCAGCATTACTACCAGACAATTTTACAGGGTTCCTACAGGCAGAGATGCCGAATTACCAACCGAAAGGCTGATTTAACCACTATAAAACAAATAGTTTAGCAAGAAATTGAGCCTTTCCTAGAAGGGGCAGGGACCAATTCTCCTCAGAAAGGCAGATTTGGCTAAATATCCTGGCCTGAACAAGCAAAGACAAATTCTCCATCTCGCACGGTGAGACTGGCTGGAAAAAAAACCCCAATCAAAACCCAAACAAAAAAGCCCCACCTGAGGCTGGACTACTTGTGAAGTTTTGCTGGCACGAATGTGTCAATTAGGAGTGAGAAAAAATATCACACCCGCAGCTGCCATAACCGCGCTGGCCAAAGCCTTTACACGGTGGGAAGGGAGGGAGGAAAAAGGAATCCTTGTGCCAGGTAGCTGATTGTGGGTTTGGGAAGCTGCCATGCACTGTACCTCCCCGAGGAACATTTATCAATCAAACCACGCCGGCGCTGCTATTCCACCAAGCTTTTGTAGTATAAGCGAGGCCCGAAATTCCCCTGACATTGATAAAAACTATTAAATAACAATTACTTCATTAAAAGCAGGGCTTGTTCACCCCGATGGCGCAGACTGAAACCGCACGTCAGGATAGACTTTATGTGGCTTGTTCGCTGGAGAAATGTCAGCCAGCAGCTGTCACCCAGTTGTTTCATGGCTGGTCTTCAGCACAATATGCTTATCCTGGGTTAATTTTGGAACTCACTGAAAGCTCATGGGGATCTCTTGGGATACGTCGAGGTCTCCTGCATCTTCCCGGGTCACCGTGGCACTCCTGCCATGCCCCTACACCTTTCTGTGGGGCTGCACTGCGAGTTAAATCACTGCAGCCACCCGGATTGAAAATAATCTGCTGAAGGTGATGCTCTTAGAGCGGAGGAGCGTGAGCCGCTGTGGCAGCCCAAGGGAGGGGGCGGTGGAGCAAAGCGCAGGAAACCAGACCTTCTTACGCCCAGCTCCCTGCCAAAGCCAACATGCTGCAAAACTCTACCCTCAGCCCGCTGGCAAAGGAGCTGAACTCACCGGGGCACAACTAAGCCACAGAGTGACAATTCCTGATCCCTCCTGTGCCTGTACAGCTCTAACGGGGGTGCAATTTCTGCCCAAGCACAAATCCAGGCTGGGTGGAGAACGGGTGGAGAGCTCTTGGGGGAGAGGGGACTTGGGGGTGCTGGTGGATGAGAAACTCAACACCAGCTGGCACCGAGCGCTGGCAGCCCAGAAACCCCCCCACAGCCGGGGCTGCATCCCCAGGAGCGTAGGCAGCAGGGCGAGGGGGGGGATTCTGCCCCTCTGCTCCGCTCTGGGAGACCCCCCTGCAGCGCTGCCTCCAGCTCTGGGGCACCAACAGCAGAAGGACACGGAGCTGTTAGAGCAAGTCTAGAAAAGGCCCCGGAGATGCTGGGAGGGCTGGAGCCCCTCTGCTGTGGGGACAGGCTGAGAGAGCTGGGGGGGTTCAGCCTGGAGAAGAGAAGGCTCCGGGGAGACCTTCCAGCCCCTGCCAGGCCCTAAAGGGGCTCCAGGAAAGCTGGGGAGGGACTCTGGAGCAGGGAGGGGAGCCATGGGATGAGGGGGAAGGGTTTTACACTGAAAGAGGGGAGATTGAGATGAGGTATTGGGAGGAAATTCTTGGCTGTGAAGGGGGTGAGCCCCTGGCCCAGGTTGCCCCGAGAAGCTGTGGCTGCCCCATCCCTGGAGGGGTTCAAGGCCAGGTTGGACGGGGCTTGGAGCAACCTGGGCTGGTGGGAGGTGTCCCTGCCCAGGGCAGGGGGGTGGAACGAGATGGTCTTTAAGGTCCCTTCCAACCTAAACCAGTCTATGGTTCTATGACTCTATACTCTGGATTTACACCCGTAATATTAGAACACAGTCCACGATACCACGTGTCTCAGCCCAAACTTCAGAAGTATCATGTCTGTGACATAAAACTCTTCCTGAGACCACTTCTAAAATGTAATCTGCAATTACAGTTGCCAAAAGTGTTGGCAGCAAAAGGAAAGGTAGGATGGAAAAGAGCACTGGCTCCTGACTCCTTGGCTTTGAAATGTGGGGAACAAACAGGAGAAGCCTTTTAATAAATGCAGCCTTACTGTGTCCCTAAATTCATGTTGTGCATGCATTTTCTTTCCCTTTTCAGGAAGAAAAACCCCACGATGCAAAGGCTCGGAGAACAAAATACAATCCAGTCACAACCCGGCAGCCCTGGACAGCATCTCCCACCTCGCACACCCTGCCTCCTTCCACAGACCAGGGCAAAAAAGAAGCGAAAAGCCAACAGGTTTCAAGTCTTGCATATTTATGTGGGCAAAAAAAGGTAAGTGCTCGCTCAGCGGACATCGGGCCGTATGGTGACCCAGCAATGTATTTTGAATGGGATACTGGCAGCTTTCTATAGGACATTTTCCCAAACCCACTGTCCGTCCCCCTGCAACCTTACCAGGCTTTGCCAAGGGAAAACAACCCCCCAACAAGCAAATAAAGACCATCTGCCTGATCTCCTGTTGCGAGTGCTAATAGCTTGGGGTTGAACTCAAGCCCCATCTTCGATAGCAGCACGTTTTCTGACACAGGGTCAGTAACCTTTGACTCTGAGAGAAGACGTGGGGGTGTACGCTGCCCCACAGCCCCCCCCAACCCCCAAGCAGTGATTTTGGAGACTGCAGAGCCCAGCCGTCCCCTGCCGCCAGGAGAGCTGCTGCTAGGGTCAAAAGCAGGAACACGTGTGGCCGCATAGTTTAAAATATATAAACAAACTGCAATATCCAGTCACAAAATCAAAGCTGGAAAAAGGTGTGGGAATGCCGTAAAAAAAGCACAGGTAGGTATTACAAAACAAAAGTGAAATCCACCTTCTCTGAAGAGAGATTTACAGCAAGTCAAGCTCAAATTTTTCCAATCTATTAGCCCCCGAAGACCCATTCTCCTCTGAAATTAAACTCCACCGCGGGGAGAAGAGCAGCAGCACCAGACGCTTTTGAAGAAAGAGCAGCACCAGGAATCGGGGGATGAGAAGCTGGGTTTGGTTTTGCCACATCTTTCCCGTGCTCCTGATTCCGCAACCACTCAGGGATACGTTTACCTGTGCGGGGACCGAGTTCAGCTGGTTCCCCACACAGCAGCAGTTATCTCGGCCCCTGCTTAAAACCTCAGTAAATATTTTTAACTTCCATCTTAGAAAGACATGCTCTGTGAACCCACATCATGCCGAAGAGAAATTATACAAAGCCAAGAACTGAGTCACATCTCCCAGTTCTCTGTCATGTTCCTTAGCAACAAAACATTTTATTCCTTTCCTCCTGCCACAGCAGATTCTATTTTGGAAGCAAATTTATACAGCCCTAAAAAACCCAACCAGAATCTGGAACCACGCAGCACCAAGCACCGTCCTTTAGTCCTTGAATAGGATGCTGGTTTTGAAGAAGGACCAACCAACACCACACCAGTAACTGCACTAATCTCTACACTGGGCTCCCTCGTTGGCCATAACGATCTTCAGAAAGAGACCTGTAAAATTCCACAGATGTGCGAGTTTTAAAATATCCTTCTATCTTCAATAACCTTCATAAGTGTGTGCTTACTGATTTGCTCTATAAAGAAAAGAAAAATAAACTAAAAATGCTGTGTGCTTCTTGATGCTGCAGCATTTCTCTTGTGCCAGGCTGACACCAGTTAAGGCTGGCCTCTGTGTTGTGAGGAGTCATGAAATACGTTAAAAGTGATTAATTTCAGTGTCATTAGATAAAAACCATTAAAATTAACTACGATGACAAGAACCAGCCAAGAATAAACACATATTTCCAGTGATCATGAGAGCGCCATACACATGGAGAGTAAAGTAGGTCATCATCATGGGTAAGTGGTGTTGCTGTTCTTATTTACAAAGCCCAGTAATATGGAAGCTGCCCTTATTCTTTTATCTGCCCGGGTTTCTGGAACCATCCTTTGGGCAGTGCTTGGCAAGAAATAGTCTCAAAAACCCCGCAACTCTTCTTGGGGCTCGCCAGCCTCAGCCTTTGGCTCGCGTCGGGGTACCGGCTTATTTTGGTGCGCAGAGGAAGAGCAGAGATGGGTTTGGCATCCCACTCGGCACGTTTTCATGCCCAGGTGACACAACCTTTGCTGCGTTTGGGTCTAATTAGTCCTCATCCAGAGAGAGCGAGCTGCAAATTCAGAAGCTGACAGCATATCTGACCAGTAGCATCGATTGCTTTCAACATTATTGATTTGACTGAAAACACACAACTGTGAGGAGATGCACAAGGATTATCTACAGTTTGAACGATCTGGAGAAGGTTCTTTACGTCTATGAGAAAACGTGTATGAGGACCATGACCCATTTACAACAGCAAAAACTGTTGCCATGCTCTTCATCGCCAAATTTGTTATTTGTAAGCGGATAAGAACAATAACGGCAAGGTTAGCTAGATGCAGAAGTATGTCACCTAGCAAAGTGACAGCAAAGTTTGGTACCAAGAAATCTGTGATACCTTCCAGGCCAAAGAGATGCCCTAGAGACTTGTCAGAGACTCTAAGGCCATAATGGAGCATTAAGATAATATGACCTGACCTCCTGAACAAACCCAGCACAGCACATCTCTGAATTAATTCCCTGAAGCACAGCGTACCTGCCCCGAGGGAAGCACTATATGGTTAGGAGATATGAATCAGTTAAAGGAGAGAGGTTTCAAAGGTACAAGGGCTGACAAGGGCAATCTATTAATTCTATTAACATGTTTGAATTGTATCTGGAAAAGAAAGCAGCGCTGACTAAGACGGTGTTAGTGACAATGCAGCAGGGACGGGCTTTGGTTAGGGAGCACAAGGGTTTGCAACTGGAGGCGAGGAAACAGTAAGAGACGGGGCTGGAGCTCAATGAAAACAAGTTATCAGAGGCCAAGGCTGGAAAACAAGTGGGAGTTAAAACGATCAAGGTGAGGGCATTTAGCACATGAGGCAGTGTCAGCAGCTCAGGTGACACAAAGAGGTCACAAAGCAGGACTGGGAGACAAGGGGGGCAAACTGGGAAATGTAGAGCTAGGAGAAAAATACCAAAAGAAACACCCAAAATATCTGTTTCGTTCATAGTACATTTTGCTCAACCTCTGTGTGTTCTAGCAGAGTTTAATGCAGTCCTTTTGCTTATCTCGCTTACCTTGGAGATTAATGATCTTCTTGAAAAATAACGTTCTGACTCAGGTAACTGTTTCACTAGCACAACTAAACATTGGTTCTGTCCGTCAGGGAGCCAGTGGTGATCTTTCTCCCATGTTCACTTTGGGATATCACGATCATTCCACCTTGCACGCCCTTGCACACACTACACCTATAGACATGTGAGATCTTGACATCATAGAATGGTTTGGGTTGGAAGGGACCTTAAAGATCATTCCAACCCCCTGCCATGGGCAGGGACACCTCCCACTAGACCAGGCTGCTCATCAACACCAACACGCACTGAAGCCTTTGTGTAACACTAAATTCGTGCTACAGAGAATGTGATACTGTAACCCGACTGTACCTCTAATACTTACACAATTGACAGAGTTTGAGAAGAAACCCTCTTTTAGAACATCAACAACCAAGTAAGCATCAATGTCAGCCAGGTAATTGTGTTAGATGCTCTCCGGATACTTGCAAATAAGGAAGAGAGGGGAGAGCGATCAAGAGCCAAGGTGCCACCTAAGCCATTAGGTGACACCAGAGCAGGTTCAACCGTACCTCAGCCAACTCTGCCAGAAGGTTCTCCAACTCGACAGTCTCCAGTGATGAAAATGCCACACATTCTCTGTTGGTAATTACTTGAGTTGCTAGCTGTCCTTACAGATGGAGTCTCTTAATGGCTGACCTCAACCTCCCTTTACTACAACCTAAACCAAATGTTTATTGTCCTCTCTACAGCAGCCACGGCTTCAGAGAAGTCAAGAATCGACACTTCTCAAACGCCTACTTACTTGAAGGCAAACCGCCTTTGCTCTCCCTTATTCAAGCATATATTTGCAGGCAGCACCCTTCCTTGACCAGGAGGCTTCCAACCAGCCTAAGTGGAGTTGCAGCAGAAGAGGCTGCTTGAGCCTCACCCACACCATTTCTCCTTCTGCCACAACCGGTGGCAGTGCTGCAGGAGATTTTCCAAAAACTTGACAGGAACCCAAGCCAACCCTGAATAACATCAAGTACTTTGGACACGCGGTCGCAGCCCGGAGCTCTTGCTAGTCATTCAAATACAAATCATGCTGCAGCCCGATCCTGACATCAGCTAAACCGGGATAACCGGAGTGACTGCGGCAGTCAAGTTATCCCAGTTTTGCATGGCAGCACGCTCCGGCCTGGGTGGTGGGAGGAGGCACGCAATGAAAAAAACATCTGCCATGAATCAACCAACAACAGACGCTGAATAACGAGGAGTTTGGCAGATGGAGACCAGTCCTGGAGCGAGACGGTGTTTGCTCTTACGCAAGACCTTGGGAAGACACTGGGAGGAACTTCTTTATTCCATCAGAGACATGAGCAATCCATCCGGAATAAGGAGGGGACGCGGGTCAGAGCACACTACCTCCCTTCCCTTAAAGCACACGGCACAGCCGCTACTTCAATCCCCAGCGTACAGACTCTTCTGAAGTACGCGGTACTCCCAGTGTGACCAGTAACATTGCTGCCGCTCTCCCAATCCCTTCACAAACGCTGCCTATCTCCATTTGCACTAGCCAGAGGGCAGCTGTTCACAGCCCAGAGCAGCTGCTTCCAGATTACAGTGACCTGCTCTTCCAAGACTGATATCGTTCTGCTTCTTTTCCTATTTACAACACGGACTTTCTAAATTATTTATACTTCAGCTATTAACACCTGCATTAAGCCCTGAGATGATTTTGCCTTTGGAAGCAAAATTTCCACTCACCTGGAGTGGAAACAATATTGAAGACCACGGACAAGAGCCTCATTCACATTGCAGTCACTTTATACACACCGGCAGGAAACAATAGCTTTAAGGAGGATGAAAATGACATCTTCCCATACATCCTGACACTGCTAAAGAAGTGTAAAAAGGCTTTACTGAAAATGAAAATTGGGCCCAATACGTCTGGGGATTTGCAGTGAACTAAATCTGCTTTCTGAGACTTAGGAATGCAGATATTGCATTGTTTTGCCTGCTTTATTCTTTTCCTTTATCTTACCAGTCCAGAGCTTTGATTTCAAGTGAGGCTCTTTTATCACGCCTGTGTGGTGCCCAGAACAAAGGAGGTCGGGGAAGAGTGGAAAGGGAAGGCCTCCTGTCTCCTCTGTCATAAATAATAAGATCCTGCAGGGCATTTAGTCCTTAAAATGGACTATAGCTTCTAGGAGGTTTTCTGAGCAAATACGAAGAGACGAGCCGTGGCTACTTGCAAAGTGTCTACTACGATCACGGTAACTATTCTCCCTGGGAATTTTATTTTCCAGTGTGTGCATTCACCGCCCCGGGGGCTCCAGCGAACAAAGGACCAGCATTTTTAAATGGGAAGTCCCTTTCTCCTGCACAACAGCATCGATAATTTTAATGCTTAGGAATGTGCCAGTTGGGGGAGGGAGGGAAAATAAAAAAAGATAAAGTGATATGCAAAAATCTATTGAAATTCAAATTGTAGACATTCCCATCTGTCAGCTGCCTCTGTGGGAGCTGGGTACAAATTTGAGGAGGAAGCACCGATCCCATCTCTGAGACCCCAAGGACTCTGCGGGAATACTTGGCTGCGCCAGAGGGGGCCTGCAAGCTGGAATTCCTTCTGGCCCGGGGTCTGGATGGGAATCCTGACACAAATCAGCCTAGACATGAAAGAGGCTCCCTTTAACAGCTCCGGCTTGCTCCACACCCATGACCCCAGAGTAATAAACCAGTTTACAACCATGGACCCGGCGAATAGAAAGGCGCAACAGAAACCTGAAGCCAGAGATTAGTACAAGGGAAACAGAAGTAAAACAATTAGCAAGGCTGGGGGAGGGGGAAGAATGCGGTGTTAATCAGTCTTGGGTTGGCAAGGGAAGGCAACCACCAAGCCAGGCAACCTGCCCGAGGGCACGGATCCCTGAGGATCTTCTCTCCCAGCAGGAACAGCCGGGGCTCTATCCAGCAGCCAGGGTGCCAGATCAGAGGGGAAACTGGAAATTACCGGGTAACAGGTACTTTTTCATCTGGCTAAAACCACGATCCGGCTAAAACCGTGATCCCAGGCTTCCCCTCCTCAGCAGAAGGCATTTGAGCCCCGATTGCATTGCACGGGTGCGAGATCAGCTCAGCTCCAGGCCACCTTCCCACACCGCCCGGCCACCGTGCCCCATCCTGAGTCGAGCCACCACTCTCCCAGCGGAGACAAACCTTCATTCAGAGACATTAATCCCCCCAAATCGCGCATGAAATAGCTGCCAAGTTACTAAGCAACAAGTGGGCGCAGGAACCTAAAAATACTCCGCAAGCCTTACATAAGAAAGACGCTAATGCGAAGGGGGGGTGAGAAAAGACCCCAGGAAGAGCCCTCTCCTACCTGCTGGTCTCCGGCAGACGCTCGGTGCCGGTGCCTGGCTGGGCTCTGCCCGCCGGCGGAGGGGAGCAGCGATGCGGGAGGTGCGGGGGGTGCTGCCGCCTCCCGCCTGGCCCCTCCCCGCCGGGACCGGCTCCACCTCCCGCAGGTGCCTCCTTCCAGCCCGGATCCCGCTGGTGGCCGCGTCCCCGTGTCCCCCGCCCCCGCCTCGAATGCTCTGGAGCCGGCAGCCAGCGGGTGCCTCTGCCGCCCCCGGGGGGCTCTGCCTCCCCTGCCCTCCCCGGGCCACCCCCCGCCCGCCCCGGGGGACCTTCCGACCCGGGCAATGGCCCTCGGTGGACAAAGGGCAGAGGATCAGAAAGGCAGGGAAAGCAAAACACAGCTCCGCCCGGGGAATATCAGACCCATAACCTCACAGAAACACGGAATGGTTTGGGTGGGAAGGGACCTTGAAGATCACCCAGTGCCACCCCCTGCCATGGGCAGGGACACCTCCCACCAGCCCAGGTTGCTCCAAGCCCCGTCCAACCTGGCCTTGAACCCCTCCAGGGATGGGGCAGCCACAGCTTCTCTGTTCCAGTGTCTCATCACCCTCAGAGTAAAGAATTTCTTCCTGATATCCAATCTAAATCTCCCCTCTTTCAGTTTAAAACTGTTCCCCCTCATCCTATGGCTCCCCTCCTTGATCCAGAGTCCCTGACCTTTCATCAGCCTGTTATCGGGATGGACCTGGGCTTGCCACCCTTTCTACCTCCAGGAAAACACACCAGCACACTGAACTACGCTCAAATTTATCCACAGCTTATCCTTGCACCAAGATAAACCGCATCTTTGTGCCCCCAAAACTGCAGAGGAACACCGCAGTAAGGGCCAAAGCCCCATTTCATGAAGTCCGCAGAGGCTGGGGGCGCGTCTGCGCCATGGTTTCAGTGCAGGTCTCTCACTGCAAATCCTCAAGCCCACGCCAAAAAGGCTGCCTCAGCATGTCCAAAAGGAAGGGAGAGATGCTGAGCGTGCTTGAATGCTTCCATGGAAGCACGTCCAGACCTGCAGACCGGACACGGGCTGGGCCATGCACACGTGAGCCCCATCTGCCCCCGAGCCCCCGAGCTCTGGGGACAGCAGAGACACTTTGCACCCAGGGTGTCTGTTCGGTTAATCTAATTACAGTGCTAAAGAAGTTATGTCCCCTCCCACTCTGAGTGGCTGTTAACCAGCACAGTCTGTGGCCGCATTGATCAGATCACCGAAAACAAAACTCAATTAAAAATTCTCCGGGAATTCCGCTATTTAAAAACAAAGCAAAATGACACGGATCGTTTTACAGTGACCTAGTTAACAGCCCAGCTCCGAAAAACAGGCTGTTTCAGCGCACCACACTCCGAGCAGCGAGCACAACACACCGAAACTCCACTTTCCCACCAGCCACGGCATCCCTGCTCGCGGCAGCGGGGGACACAAGGGTCACGGGGCTTGGGGACACTTCAGCCACCAGCCTTTTCCTGGTGGCAGTGCAGCTGGTGGCGTTACCTGCCTTTACGGCACGCTGGAGGAACAACTGCTGCTGCTGGTCTGTCTGACCGCGCCGGCGCCCAGCTCCTGGGGTCAGACGAGGCTGCGATGCAGGTTATCCATCTCGGTAATTGCTGTCACACACTTGAAAATGTGGGCTCGCTAGGTAAGACGGCCAACCTCAGGGTCAGAAGGATTAAAGAGGAATCTGCTTCTATTTACGCAGATGTCTTGATCATCAGGAGGGTAAAACTCAGTTCTTTTGGTGTTCACAGTTTCTCCTCAAGCAAATGTGTTATTTTCAAAATTGTTTGCTGACTCATATCTCCAAATAATGCCTGTTCCCCAGCTTCTTATTACACTTGGTATTTATTACTGGAATTGTTTTGCTTGGACAATGATCATACTATCGCATTACTTTTTTCCTTAGCAGCCAAGCATGACTCCTAAATCTGGTTTTCTATGTGCTTATATACAATTCTGAATACAAAACCTTCATCCTGGTACCAAACCACCACTCCAGGAATGTTCTTCCTATTGAACCCATTGATAAAAGTTGGTAAAATCCCAAAACAAATGGGGAACGAGTACAACAGAAGCAACGCTATTCAAAATTTACATGCAAAATGCACATACAACACTTCAAAATAGCACAGCAGTATACAGGACTGCAGAGCAGTGACACTATCAGCTACCCAAAACTGCCAGGATGTGTTACATGGTCCCTACATTTTGCTTTTTAATGCAGGCCAGGCTCGGGCAGGCAGAGTCCTACCAGGCCAATTAACCCTGTTGTGACAAACTGTTCCAGCTTGCATGGTTTGCTGGGGCACAGATTCACACGGGGGCCCAAGATGGCACAATCCTATTTTTACTGATCAGAGTAGGAATATATCTGCAGCGTCACCAGCAATACAGAGCTCCCGCAACTGCAGATTTGGGTATTACCTTGGAAAATTATTGCTGTGAGGATCAACAGGGCTTGAGGAGGTATTGTACGACGTGGTGTCCAATGGGACACCTTCCCCTCACCCGCACTCTGCTTCCTGTAAAGAAAAATACCTAATGCTTGTTACCAAACCCCTTTCTTATAGGAATGAAACCTGAGCAACCAGGGATGCGGCTCTTCTGCTCCTGGAAACAGCAAGTCCGCGTTTGGCACGGCACTGCACCACGGCTAAGGAGCTCGTTCCCATCTCCACATGGACACAACCCCTCCGGAGCTCCTCCTGGGGCTCACGGGCTCTGCCCTGGCCGAGGGAGCTTTGCCCTCCGCTGCCCTGACCACACTGGGACGGCCTCTTGCTGCTTCTGCATCTCCTGATGGAAAAGAATAAAATAACCTTCACACGTGGGTCTTATTTTCTGTTCCTAATTTCTTTTGCCTGACAATTTTAAGCAAGTGCAAGAGCTGCATTCTCTGCTACTTACGTGTTCAGCAGCTTGCAGTGGAGCAGAAGAGGTAGATAATGAATGTCTATCTTTTATACACAGCTAACAAGCCCAAGCATTTGAAATCATAGACAAAAAATCATATACACGCTTGTCACAAATCCAATCCTTAAAGCATTCTGTAGTTTAACCTATCCTCCCAAAGCCATTTCAGCCAGAAGTACTGGGAAGGCAGAGCAACCTAAAAAACGTTATTAATATATCCCGTCGCTTCTTCCATTTTCTGGTTTTGCAAATTTAACCACTGGAGGAAGCTTCAAGCCATCATTAGAAGTTAGGCAGCCAGTATTTTTCAGTGCTGCTTCTTACTCAGCTAGATTTATCCTGCAATCAAAGACGTCCAAAATGGAAAAAAAAGAAAACACCCCCCCCCCCCACCCCCAATAAACAAAATCCCCTTTTTAAAAAAAAGGGTTTGGGGGAGAAACTAAGATTACAGATGAAAGAAGAGTGGGAGATTAAAAAGAATCCCAAGAGAAGAGCCCTCCACGGGATAACCTCAAAATGATTTGATGTGATTCAGAGAGCCCTCAGAAACCAGGTTTGACAGGGAGGTATCTCATGTCCCAGAGCACCTGGGCAATCACATGGTGACTCGCTCTTTTGGTGGCCGTAGCCATGGTCTGCCATGGCTGTTCAGCTTTGCAAGAAAAAATATTCCAAATATTCCATTTGCAAAGGTAAAAACACAGCTAGGAATGCTGCAACGCACAGCCAGGCGGGTAACAGGACTTCCACTCGCCTTTCCTTTAGCCAAAGCAAATTCCCACCAGAACAAGTGACAGGATTTGATGGCAGCTCCCCACTGCAGCGACGGGATTAAATGCTGAAGAAGAACGAGCGCGGCACTGACACAAGCTCTTAAATGAAATCCCGCAGATGAAACTTCAGATCAGCAAAGTCTTTTGAATTAATCACAGATACGGGCTGACTCCTGAGCTAGCGAAGCAAGTCCAAAAGGCCAGAGTAGCGTTACGATCTGCAGTTTGCAGCGGCTGAACTCCCTGCCAGGGAGAGGGGAAGGAAAGGAGGGAAGACAGAGGGAGATGGAGAGACAGAGAGGGGCAAGGTCTTGCCTTGGCTGTTTGTCCTTCTGGTGGAAACATGCCACAGATCTTGTCCAAGCAGCGGAAAATACGCATTTCTATGTGTTCCCTTAAGGATCTTCCCAAACGTACACCTTAGCTGTGCCCAAACCCAGACCTTCTGAGAAAGCCAAACAACCATCACGGATTTCCCAGCGTGTATTCTCCAGCTCCACTCACTTTTAACACTAATTTCTAGGTTCACACAGACACTTTCTTGCAGTTTAGCAACATCACTGATCCCTATGGGCATCAGAGCCCCAGGCAGATGGGGTCAGAGCGCAGGCACCGCTCCTTGGCATGCAGAGGTGATGGTGGAGCTGCTCAGCCTTTGTGAACCTCACAGGACCAGGTTTAATTGGAGATTTGAGATATGCACCGGCACGACCCTTGATAAATCCATATGCCGATGCAAGAAGAGAACAGAGCTATGTGTTATTATCTAAGGTTAAAGCTGCCTGAAAACACTTCTAGGCCACAACTTGGCTCCCACACTAATTTACAGAATTATTCAGGAGAAAAGAGGAGGAAAAGCAGAGCAGAACAAACTACCTTTTCCCATGATTTCAAAGCTCTTAGCATAACTGCGGAGTTTTGCTCAAGCCAACTATTATTAGAGTTAAGTCCCATTTTGACAGAGCTTGTGAGAAAGGAAAAAATACCTAGTTTAAAAATAACAACCCCCCCCAACCTGTATAAGTGGAGAGCAGGCAGAGTGAGAACGAAGCAGAGAATGTGTGAAAAGAAAGCTGGCCTTATTAGTTTACCACTTTATTTCCCAAGAAATCATCCTACTTCGGCGGATTCAACCTCTCAGAAAAGGTTAAGCATGCCAGCCCCAAACGCCGTGAACGGTTCCGTAACAGAAACACTAATATACCTCTTTCTTACCTACACGAGATACAGATCTACATAATTATTTCTGAACTGATGCGTACCAATCCATACACCATGCTTGTTCGCTTTCTTTTCCAATTAAAATTCGCCAAGAAACATGGCCAAGACTTGCCACAAAATTACCTGTCGAAGTGCGGGATGCCTGAAGCTACCGTCTACGGGTTGAGGTTCTTCAGCAAGGCTCCGAGGCCGCGAGTGACCACCCTGGAGGAAGAAACTGCGCTAGAGGGAATGCAGAAATTAATCCGTCCCTTCCTTCTACCTGTGTTTCAGGCCGGAGGCTGATTTCCAGAGCTGTAATTACACCAGGAGTGCCTCCCAGTGGAGATGCGGGATATGCTGATGGAAGATGATTCTCAACTGGGAGAGCGACAGCTCTGCTACTCCCCTGACATACCCTAAGCTGACAAAAGGGCTCTTCTGCCACCCTCACTGGGGGTTTAGGGTGGTTTTGTTGGGATTTTGAGGGTTTTTTGGCCGATGTGTCAGCTCTGGGTACCATCTTTTTCCTACTTACAGCAGACTGAGCTATGCCAGGAAAAACGTTGAGTGCACACTTGGCTGGGGATGGGGACAGAGACCTCGTTCTCTGATGCCCTGCACCTGTGCCGTGCCCAAAATTGTACTAAGCAGCCCAAAAGGTCAGCCCAGCAATCATCTTTTTCCCTCAGTTTGCACTGGTGCGAATGATCACACAGGGCACCAGGTGATGCTCATGTGCAATTACTTATCCCCACAAACTACGTGCTTTGCACACGTGACGTTTGTTTCAGAAATGACAACCCCCTTCTTGGGGGCTGGGAGGGTTTAGACAAACAGGTCTGGTAACAGATTAGAAAACTCTCTTTTTACTTCAGTGCAAAAAGAAAAAAAAAAAAAAGACATAAATGAAACAGCAGAACCAAAGTGTATCCTTCTTCCCATTCTTTCTCTTCCACAGGGAAAACTCCACAATTCCAAATCCAGGCCTCTTGAAGAAAACATCAGCCAATTTACTCACAAATACCTGATAACCATCAAGACGTGTTTCCATAGCACCCAGAAAGTGCTACAAAAATATCTGTTTGTTCAGATTGCAAATACTGCATCAGCCACTCCATGGAGTCTGCGGGTAAGAGACACAACCATGGGGGCTTAAAAGCAAGACGGAGGCTTGGTTCTTACTGCTACTGTCAGAGAACATCTGCACTGTTAAAGGATTAAGAAGGAAGAAAAAAATACATTGGCTTCCTAATGCTATGTATCCTTAGGAACTTATTTGAAATACTTAAAATTCTTACTCGCCTCTTGTTTACGAGCTAGCCAAGATTTATAGATTTTATTTAGGTGGATGGGAAAAGTATTTCAGATCTGCCACTGAAGGCTAAATTCAAAAGCAAGTTACATATAAAAATATGTTCTCATAGGCAGAGGCTCATCGCAGCGTGCAGAAAAAATATTTGACACTCTTTAACTTTGAAAACTTTTCTTCTGCTCCATGTAAATCCACTACTTGTCCCAGTTTGGTAGAGGGCTCCCAAAACTGTTATTCATTGCCATCTGCATCTGTACGTACCTGCAACTCTCTTGCAGCTTCCTAAAATGATAAATCATGGAGCAACTTCAGCCATCCTCAGGGTCCAGAGGACAACGCGTCAAAAACGTGCCCTCTTGCAAAACAGGACATTTAGAAGAGAGTTCACAGCTGCAGCTGTACAAATCGTACTGGAAATGCTGTGCCCCGCAGGCTGGCTGTGGGGAGAGCCACGGGGCTCCTGTGCCCCCCGTATGGGGAGGGAAGAGCCTGGGTCGAAGATTCCAGAGCACTAGAGCAGCAGACCCAGACAGAGAGACCTGCCTGGTTCCTTCTCCCAAACCAGTGCGGAGAACGCCAAACGCGACACACGGCTCAACGCTGCCCGGCTTCCTAAAGCAAAATTCAGCTTGTGCTGAATCTGCTCCCCCGGCAGGGGTGAAGAGAGACGACTCTTCTCCCATTGCTGCCGTTGGGATGCCGACATATACCCGTGCACGCTTGCCCAAAGAACACAGAATCCGTACTTCAGAGTTTCTGCCAGTATCTGTTCCCAGCACACGGGCCCGAGGGAGCTCTTCTCCCCAGCTCGCACTTTCTGGCAAAATCACAGCTTTTATGGTGCGATTTTCATAGGAGACCAGATGAATCCTGTATATAGCAGCATTTCCACAGATCAGCCCACAGTGCCCGTCCCTTTCTATTTCTGCCATAAAACGGGAAGGAAAAAAAGAAGGGGGAAGAATCACTTGAAAGGAGGGAAAGCAAAGAGGAAGACTCCAAGGAACTGAAAGGCTCACAGGAAAACGCTGCTGCAGTTTTGACTTGTACTTCAATTCCGTACATGAATTTAAGATTGAAGAAGCCTAACCACTGCAATAGCATGTGTTATAGCTGTGCGCAGTCCTGGGCAGTCATGGCAATAAATCCCTTTCTCCTAAAAACAGGTAATTACCGCAGCAGTTCAGATTAAATAAGCACTTTATCAGAATTCACGGCGCTGAAAGCAAGCAATGCAGCATTAATAAGTTTGGCATTCCTAATGTATCCAAGATGCAAACTACCAGCAAAAGAATACTGCTAAAAAAATTCCTTTTTTTTTTAAAGGAAGCATACAACACTTACTACAGGAGTAAAATAGAGCCTTAAAGCCTAGTTAAAAAATAAATCTGCCTTTGGTGATTTTAGAAGGTAACAATGGAAATAGAGACAAGGATTTCAGCAGAGGCAGAGCTTTGCACATAGGCAGCCACAAGAAGATTTGCAATCAGCTGAAACGCAATTAGAAAAGATGCTTGTCACTTACCAGGCGCTTACGATCCCCGAATTGCCCAAACATTAGCCTCCTTAAGAAACTGAAACACAACCCCAGCGCTGTGGACAGCAGGACCCAAGCCAGCTCTGGCTGGCTGTATTTATTAGCATCACTTCAATATCAAATAGCCATTAACCGATTCATTTTACCCAAAGACCCGACTGGGAGGATCTCCCTGGCAGGTACCGTTACCCTGCAAAGTCATTTCAGCCTCAATACAACGGGACTGGCTGACACAGAGGGACACCGGAGAACAGCACGTCATCTGGACAATTTGCAAGAAATACGAGGTGTCGCCTGCCTTTACTGTAAAGCCCCAATCCAGGCTGTTGGGAATCAAAACTTACAGCTTGCTACTCAGTCTCTCCTCAAATTCCACTTAGATTTTCTTTCAAAGCACTCAGGACATCCAGGAAAACAAATGTCCAGATATGATTTAAGGAAACAACAAAAAAAAAATTGAAATGTCTGTTACCAAATACCTCTCAATAACTGACGATCAAATTGTTTAAGTACATAAAATGTACCAGAGACATCTCTCAGCTCCACTGGAACACTTTAATTTTACTTAATGTTCGTTTTGAAAAGCTATAGCGACGTTGTCATGACAATGACAACACAACACCGTTGTTTTCTGCTATCACTGTGCAACTGGGTACACATTAGGGTCATTCACGTTGCCATAAAATCTAGTATTTAACCACATTTCTGTTCTCTCTTACTCAAGCAAGCTCTTTCCTCCAGAACATGGTCAAAGAGGGTTTGGCACACTCTTTGGGTAGATCTTTCTGAGGCACAAATTGAAAGCCTGGGAAAAGAAGAACACTTTATATTTAGAAATTCAGCAGTTTGGGGCTGGGGGGGGGGAAGCATCTAATTTATGATACAAGACTAATAGCCACGTAGGCACCGACACTGCAGAGCATTCCCTCTGCCAGCCCCGCTCTGGCTAAGCTGTACTCGGAAGATTTGGACTCTCTGCCTGGAATGAAATCACTTGCACAAAATTCGCCTGGGAAAAGGCAGATTCTTAGAATCCGGCAGATATTAAAAAAACAACAACAAAAAAAGAACCATTTCAGCTACATCTAGCTTCTGTACCAAAAGCTAGGGTGTTAGTAAGTGGTTATTGCTATCACGTACAGCGTTAGACTTGGTTAGGACCCGGAGAGACTGGTTGTACGTAACGGGCTCTACCTGAGCTCGGCTGGGACTGGTTGAGAGCCTCTGTAAGATGTGCAGGACCTGGCTTTACACTTTCCATCTCCAAATCTGCACATCATTACGGCCAGGCGGGAAGAGGGCAGAGGGACAGACAGAAGGCAAGAGAAAGGACAAAGTTAAATTAAAACATCTCCTGGAAAAAACGGCAGGAGACTAACAATTCAATTTGTAGAGACAGGAATTAGAGAAACAGAGAAATCCAGATTTCAGTGTTATGCTTTCTAAGGTGTTGCTTCTCTGGCGTGTTCTAGATCTGAAGTGTTCTTAACTAGCAATGTCTACGTGCAAAAAGAAGTCTAAGTGAAGTGACATACCAAGCTCACAGGATGAATAGCAAAAAAAGATGAGGTGAAATGAAATAAGCGGAGTAAACACCCAAATCCAAGAAAACCTGCGCTGCTGAGGATGAAGGTGGATGCTACTGGTACCCGAGCAACTGGGCTTAGAGCTGGCTCAGGTGTGACCACAGCGTATGCCGTCTAGCTCTCGATTGCACTGCAAACACGCGTATTATGTGCACATATCACTGTAACCAGAGTTGTCACTGTAAAAAAACTTTAAAAAAATTACATAAAGTAGGTCTCAATTTAGATTGGCAAACACTAGTGGAAGAATCAGTGATTTCAAACAGAGCTGCATCTTGCACAATAATGCTCTTTGGTACGGTTGGGAGAGTAAAGCTTTAGAGCTCCTTTTCAGGGGCACTCTGTCCCAGTTTCAGTAACACATCTCAGCCCTTGCCTCCCTGTTCAGACCTCAGCTGGTTGTATCTGGGGAAGCCAAGGGCCAAAAGAGAACTTCAGTGCATAAAAACTGCTTCACGAGCCCAGAAAGTAACTTCCCCCTAACACCAGCGAAGTCTGAACAGGACCTCAAGGCTTCCCTACTTAAAAAATATGTAAAGTATCTTCCTGAATTACTACTAACAGCCACGGTGTGTGGGACACAGCAATATTCTAAACAAGAAGCCCCAGTGCAGCCCCAGAGCAGCGCTCGGGCACATGAGGCTGTGGCACGCCACCTCTCTCACCGTGCTCTGCGCGCGGCCATAGCCAAGTCCCTACCCTCTGTCGCAACTACATGACTCGCGAAGGGACACGGCTGTCAAAAGACATTAATTTCACACGGAAAACAAGCAGAACCACTCATAAGCGTTATACCTTTGAGCAGAAGTATTATAGCTGCTCTGGTGTGGAACTCTTCCTTCTCACAAACTGCTTACCAAGGAGGGCGGCTCTACATGCTGACCTTCCAGGTTGGGGTAGGCAACCAGAAATCTGGCATTCTGTGTATTCCTCTTAAAAAGGGCAAAAAGCCCAACCCCGCCTTTATTATCTGAAGGCAACTGCTACCAATCCTTAGCAGGAATGGCTCTTCGAAGGGCTCAGGGATTCAAGGAACTTAACTATAAAGGAGGAAAAATCTTTTCTCCATACCTGTACGTCCAAAGGAAACTCCTTGGATGTTACAAGCATTCACTATCCGGATTCCTCCCAAACTTCTTGGCAGTTTATTTATTTAGCAGTGGATACAGCCAGTTACAGCAATAAATATTGCCCTCATTCTTAAAAACTCTACCCCAGTTGAAAGAGTCCCTGGCTCCTGTTGTTGGTCCGGCTGTGTGCAGTGGAAGCCTCACCACATGCACTCTCCATGTCCATATCTGAAAAACAAACCCCGTTCTCCCGTTCCTCTCTGAGGCTTCTGCCCTTCTGTCCGGAGGACATCTGGCAATGCTGGCACCTGCTCAGGAAGGTGCTCAGAAAGTGGAGTCTTCACACCAGAAACAAGAAGTTTGCTGTCAAATAACATTCTTCTGGAAGAAGTATGGGGAACAGGAGCCACACGCCAGTTCCCCACGGGACAAGGGTACCGGCGTGCAGTCTCCATGCCAAGAGGCTATAAGTGTCTATGTGCACGGGGAAAGCATATATATACATGCATAAATATACATATCATATATTTTGTTATATATATCTACCGACATTATATGTATATCTAGTTTTAAGACTGATTTATGAACTCCAAACAACATCCTGGGGGGAGTCGATATGTGTGAATGAGAACCTTTACTGTAAAAAATGTTCCATCTATGGACACAGCCTCCGATTTCACCGACGCCAGGTTATCGCTCTGAGGTTTAGATTAGCACTAGCAGGATCTAAAAAAGCCCATGGCAACACGAAGCAGGGCTCTTGGATACGGAAGCCATTCCCACATAACTCGACAGCTTCCCTTTGGGCAGTGGGGGATGCTGAGCACAAACAGCATTTTCTGATCTTTAAAAAAAAAAAAAAAGGAATCTCTGCTGCTGAAGATTTTCAAGTTCTAACAAACTTGAAGAGCCATGTTTAATTCCTCTCCATCACCCATTTTTACCTTCTCTTTCTTTCAAACTGACATTTGCCTTTGGTTGCCTGGCACTTAATTTCTTTCAGTTAGGGTTTTATTGATTCAAAATGATTCTATCATCTCCAACAGAAAATCAGTTTCTTTGTTTCCCTGCTCTATTGTTTTATGTCCAAAGAGCTTTTAAAAAGGCACGATAAGGGTAAAGGTTTGGTTTGGTTTCCCTGAATATCCTCCAAAGCATCAGTGCTGCTGACCTGCATGTACAGAAGAAGGAAAAAAAAAGGGAGAGAGACAGAGAGAGGGAGAGAAAGAGTGAAAGAAGAAAAAAGGAATAAATGAAAACGTACAAGGGGGGAAGTAGCTCCAAGATGCTGGACGGGCTCCGTGGGCAGGGGAGACTGGGAAGGTATAATTAAAAAAAGGAAAAAAAGAAAGAAAGAAACAAAAAGAAGCTGGTTAAAATGTGCACCCATTGCAAACGGGTTAATTTCATATAAGGCTCAGCGAGGCTGTACACAGCGCAAAATACGACCACAGACCCAATCCTTCAAGCTGTTTGGTGCTTTATTCCCTAAACACTTTGGCAATTCCTTAGGATCCAAGAATTCCCCAGTCAGTGTGTCCCAGCTCAAAAAAAAAAAACAAACCCCAAAAAAAACCAAACCAAAAAAACAAACCAACAACAAAGAACCAACCCAATATTTTGCATGGTTGAACTTTTAGCAGGAGGCCCATCCTGCTGAGCAAGCGAGCGGAGCCCGGGATTTGTTTGCGTTACTTCCCGTGGCTGCTGAGCATGTGTTTATGGTTAAGCCCATGTTTAAGTACTTTGTTGAGTCAGAAACAGGGCTGGAAGATGTACTGTTTCTTTACGGAGACGGACAATGCCAACCGTTTACAAAAAGAAAACAACTCCCAGATCTGTAAGTGTACATTTTTGCGTAATTTAGTTCCTTACGCATTTAGCTTCCCTCCGTTTCTAATGGCGCTAAAGCAGACATCTGCCTTATTTCTCATTCTCTGCAAAAAGAAAACCAAAACTGTCTCAAGAGATTTGTCTCAATTGTCTATGTTTTCCCGTTGACAACAGGTGTTCTTCCCAAAAATCATTAATTGCAGAGAAGGCAGGGACTTGGCTCTTGCTGCCAAGTGTTAGGTTTTTGGGGGTTTTTTTTGGATGGAAGAGAGAAAACACAAAGTCCAGGAAAGAAGGGATCAGCCCAGCTCAAATCCGGGGGTTAAGCAGGTTGGCATTGTCCTGCTGAAGTCTCCCTTTGAACACCCAGCCCAGTAAGGCTCAGTCACGGCAGCTTTCGGGGCCTGGGAGAAATCTCTGCAGCACAGCCTAAGGACACGTGCTCGTGCTCGCAGACGTGCGAGTCTCCTAAAGAAGCCGTTTTTACACCTTTTTTGGGTGTTGAGCTTTCATCCCGAAATCTCCGTCCACTCAGGGCTCTGCCTGAGCTCCACGGGAGCCAAGAGAACGGGATTTCTGGAAGGGTTGCTCCGTAGGGCTGTCAATACCGAGAGCACAGTTTCTGTCTCCTGGGCGGCCCCGAGCACCTTGGTGTGTTCATGCCCTGCCTGCTTCCACGCTGGAAATGGATACCTGGCTTGGCTCAAGAAAATTTTCATTTAATTTAGCTTTAACGAGGCAGTCGAATGTTGAACCCCAAACAATTGGTTTGTTTACATATGGTTAACGAGACTGGTATTAATTACATCCATTTTATCTTTCTGTATTTGCCTTATATGCACTCATCAGTGTCAAATGGCTGTTCAACCCAGGCACCTGCAGAATGTAAGTTCTATTTGCACCTTATTCTTCATGATTTTTTTTTTAATTTAAAAAAAAACAAAACAAAACCAAACCCCCAATCTTTGTTGTCCAGGGATACGCAACTAGCCTGTTTCAAACCAGGCGTGACCTCTTAAGAGTCTGTTACGATTGCAACAGCTCTAAGACATTGACTATAATTCAGTTTGCATTTTTGCAGTTAAAATTAATTAATTCAGTGCCCTACCAGCGTCTTCAGGAGGTCAGAACAGTCTGTTGCCTGATCCAGACCTAAATTTCAATCCTCCTGTAGTTCAGTGGATTATCTGTATTTGGCGTGTTGACCCAGATTAATCTATTTATGTTTAAAAAAAATATTACTCATTTGCAACAGCTTGTAATACTACAAAGTACCCTTCAATGTGTCCTAAGCTGCGTATCCTAAGAGTACATTTACCTGTTAAATCTAAATAAATGAATAGATGGGACAGGAATTTGAAAAATCCTCCATAAAGTTGGGCAGAGCTGCTGGGGTTATTCCGTCTTTTATCCCGAGCAAGACTGAGAAACTGGTGAGAACAACCCCTGACATTTTAAAAACGCTTATTGTTTTGAAAAAAAGAAAGGGAAACATTACCTCCTTATCCCCCAAGTCTTCACTTAAGCTCTAACTGTCCCAAGATGCTACTCGTTAGCAAAAGACAGCAAACAAATTGCGTGTATGAGGTGAAGCGTGAGATGCGATTTTAAATACTGTTAAACCACAAATATCCACAATTAGGAGAAAGAACGGACTGAAACAGATAACTGAGATATGCTGCTGTTAACATTGCCAAGGTGACGAGTGGGGACAATATGAACGAACACACACACACTCTCTTCCCAGAAAAGACCAACCAGAGACGGACAGAAGGGAATGGGAAGAATAAACACAGCCACAATCTCCAGGCAATTCCCAAATGCTCACTTAGCAAGGAAAAAACAAAACAGCTATTCACTTTTTTTTCTGCTAAGCAGCACAATGAATATTTTAAAGATTCACTTCTCACTGAATATCTGAAATTCAAATGCAACCTTTATCCTCTATCTTTTAAAAAATCCTTATGAATACAAGCTGATTCCAACTACCGCAGTACTGACATTCCAATGCAATATAATAATTTAGGCTAAGAAGTTATCATTGCGGTATTGTACCCGAGTAAGAATCCAGGAAGAATTTAGGAAAAAAGGCAAGTGCTCAAGCAACCTGGGGTTTGGTGAGCCCACACTACCTTCCTACATAAACAGGGTATCAGTTTGCTTCCCACCTGAAAAAAAAAAGCATTTTCTTACAGCACCGAACGTGAAAAAAATGGGGCATGGGCTTAGTACAATACTGACGGGAAAATACCACTTGCAGGTAACTTCAAGACCCCCTGCGCACCCCTTCTTCCCTTGCATGAATTTCTCCTGCGTACAATGGTTGAAAAAGGAAAAGGCTAACCAATTTTGTTAAGCAATAATGAAAGGGACTTTGATTTTCAGGGGACAGCCTGCGTGCACGTACACGCACGGACCCATACACGTCTCCACGAGCATCCCTGCCCTCGCAGCATTTTGGGAGACGACAGCTTTGCCAAGCCACACTTCAGTGTCAAATGTATTTCAGAGGTGACTCAAGGCAAAACCCATATTCTTTCTTATTGCTTTGAATTTTCCGAATGGAATAAAATGGACAGTTTTCCCGTATGGTCCCTTTTCTTTCCTTTACCTCAGGCAGCGGCTGCATTATCACTGCTGTAAGCACGCACTTCCCCAGTCAAAGAAAATATTGTTTCTAAAAGCAGAGTTTGCACTTAAACCTGACCCTCCTCTCCCATTCCCTGTGTTTCATTTTCATTTCAACCTCAGTCATTATCTGTACTGCATTATAGACCACTGCCATATCTGATGGTTCTATTCGCATGCTGTCCCCATCACTTCTGCAAATCAAACCCTCTAATTATAAATAATAATAAAAAGGCAGGGCAGGAAGTTCTTTGCTTTCCATCTGCTTTTCATTAGATTGCTCAACCCAGCCAAATCTAGGGACAATTAAACAACACAAGGAGTTTTATGTTTGTAAATTCCTTCGTGGCAAAGAGCTTTATGCTGCAGATACAAAATGTCCTCGATGCTCTACACATCGTATTTTGATTAAAGAAAATAAAGTTTGCACGTTGATAAGTATGTCTTATCAAGCCCAAATCTAAAACTTCACATTAATTCTAGATGAAACGCCCTGCTAATGCCAAGTAAGGAGAAAAATCTGTATTTCACTGGGAAAAGCCAATCTGATGTTTTAAATACAGATAAGGGGAGGAAATCAATTGATGTGGATATTTATGTGGATGAGAAATGCCCTGTATGTTTAAGCCATAGGTTAGAAGACACTAAACGCATGGAATATGGGTGAGGAAAACGCAAGCTCTCCTGCAGTTCCCAGGCAGGCCCTGGAGGAACCTCTCGGAAAGCTCCCGTTTCCCATTTCCCAGCAGTGCTGCCTGAGGCACTGGGTGCTCCGCGAGCCCCCGCTGCCCTGTGCCACCCTCCGGGACTGCGCTGCCCCGTACAGCTGGGGTCACCCAGCCCAGGGACCTCCAACGCTTCCCCCCCCTTCATCCTCTCGCCCTGGCATTTCCTCGTCCAGGCAGAGAGGTTCCTCGAGCTCTCCCGCATCACCCTCAACATGCCTCAACTATGGGAACCTCCTCCCTGGCTCCTCCTCTAACAACCCAGCAAGAGTCTTCCAGGTTTCAGCCTCCACACCACCACTGCCGTTACTTCCCGAGGTGGAAAAAATAGAAAGCATGATGCTCCAAAGAAACGCTCTCATAAGTTCTGCATGCGAAGAAAGGGCAGGGCAGGATGACAGAGACAGCTGCGACGCTCGCTCGAGCAGCCCTTACATCTGAAAGCTCGTTAGTCTTCTTCTAGAGCAGCCTTTTGCCTTTAATTGTATGCAAAGAACAACTATCAGGGAAGGTCAACAGGGACAGCCTCATGACTTGGCAATATCTTTCAACTTATTACTTTTAATAGGGCTTGGGCTTTTGGTATCAACTGTATAACAAACATTTCCCAGGACTGAAAGAGGAAATCCACCCCCTAGTGTGTTGTTAAAGCCAAATAGAATCTATTAATCTATGCTGCTTCGTTATCTCTCATTAAAGCAGAGCAAGAAACTATTCACTAGCAGCTCAGGACGTTTAATTGCCTGAGCGATATTTAATAATAAACACTTGCTTATGATTGTATCTATCAGCCTGGACTTTATTTAGATTTAAAGTTGCCCTTGTCGACATGCTTTGGCTGCCGGGGCAGGGAGAAGTGACTGATCCCAGCGTTCAGAGATCAGCTTCAAACAACAACAGGCAGATACTGGATTTATGGAACGACCACCTGCTGCAGCGCTTTGAATTGCCAGTGATCTCTGTGACACTGATTCTAGCAAATACGGTTGTGTGTTCCCAGGGATAACGAAGGCTGGAGATAGCAGTGGCTGAGAAAACTATTTCCCTAAACTGGCCGCGCTCTGAAGCGGGCAGACGAACGCAGCGCGCTGATGGCTTGGGATGCTCACCTCTTCTTACCGCTGAAGCAAAACTTCCAAGCTGTAACCCAATGTCTGATAAAATGCACTTCCCTTCGTAAAAGTCAAACTTTCGAATCACATCTATTTGTTTTAAAGTATCAAGTCAGCAATCTTATAAGATAAGGAACACCATTAAAATAAAGAAAACAGATGAAAAGAACACCAGTTAACCAGCTTTCCAACTCAACTTCCTGTAAGAAGGATCAGCAATTTCAAACTGTTTTCTCTCAGTATAAAAGACATACAGATATATCTTTCTATATATGAATACATAATTTATTTTTTTTCAAATTGGAAGAATTAAACAAAAGCTTCACCACCAGTAAATTCTGCAGAGATCTCAGTTATGCCAGCTCATCTAACTGCAATCACTTCCAGTGTATACTGGGATGACAGTAGAGTCATATCCAAGATCTCGTTTTCTATTTATTTTTCCTTTCATCGGCAAAGCTTGGGATTAATTTCCATGTCTTTCATACACTACAGAACTGTCCAGAAGACAGTAGGAAGTAGATGGAGCCATACGCCCAGAGCAGAAGCAATTAGAATTCCAAGTTCTGTTATATCTGACTTTCTCCATCAATCCCCAAACAGAAAGAAGCTTCCAGTACCTAATTAATCTATTCCACCTAAGTCAGCATAAACATTTTTGGGTCACCTGAATGTTCTGTATGAAAAAAACCGAACATGCAACAATCTCTGGACATCAAGAATGGGGATGTTGCATGGAATCACTGGTGACAGATTGCCGAAGAAATCTTAAATTCTTACAAACCTAAAATCTTTCAAATCGTGCAGGAGATGGACGTAGATACGAGCTTACAGAACACCGCAGATGAAAGACATTCAACAGTGGCAACTATTCAGAGAGAAGTAACGTGTGGGTGATCAACACATAAATGGATAACGTGGTATGTACAAAGGATGATCAATACACAGAGTACAACACGATACGTATAAAGGAGATATTAAACACGGAACAGCAAACAGGTGACTCCGTTTTATCTCTACTGCATCATAAAACTTAATACACTTACCTGGTTTTGGCACAGAATTGGTCATGGACTGAGGAACTTTGTCGTTAATTAGTTCAACACACTCACTAGGAAAAAATCCAACCTGTAGTAAAAACAGAAAGAGAGACACAATATTGAATGTAGTGCTTTTAAGATCTGAATTGTTAAACCAACAGCTATTAAACATTTTCCTCGGACTCTGCTTGCCTGATGCTCCATAACATTATCCAACACAAAATGACCAGCGTAAGAGTCATAATTTCATAAAATGATGCAGCCAAATATTCTACAAACCGAGTGATTAGTTCTGTAAAATACGGTTATAGGCCTGTTTTCTAAGCTTGGTTCACAGGACAGAGATACCCAACTTGGAAGAGAGAGGGGAGAGCACAAGCGTGCAGCACACCCCTGCGTCTCAAGTGGAACCCAAGAGAGACAGAAGGACTTCAGCTGGGTTTCTGCACCTGGCTGCACGTACGAAACGTGAAATTCAATGAAGAGAGCTCCGAGCACCTCGATTATCTGTACTCAAATCTCACCAACCCCTGACCTTTGTTCACTGCCAGAATACTGTATTCACAAGCCCTTTAATATTTGATTCCTTTAGAAAACTGGAATCAAATATGGGTCAGTAGATTTGCATGTCTGTATAGTCCCATTACAGAAAAACGCATATTCTCCTGTAAGTCAGGAGAAGACACTTTGAATGCACAAAGCTCTCTGCCGTGTCCCGGCCTTACTGCGTGCGCCTGGGCAATCAGCGATATTCCTGAAGCATTCAAATTAAGCGTGTTTAAAGAGCTTGTTAAAAAAGCTCTATGTGGTTGTAGTTAAATTGAATTAAAGTCAATCTTAGAACTGAGAACAGGTTTAATAAAATATACATAGAGGAAAATGACTTCTAGATTCATAAGTAAGAATCCAGTAATTTGCCTAGAAATAAACACAAGTATTTTTAGAAGAAACAGCGTGATGTAGCAAAAAATGTCTAGCAAGAGCCGGAACGCCTGGTGTGTACTCTCGTGTCTGCTCTGAGCACGGACAAGCCAGTGCCACCGTCGTGCCTCAGTTTCCCTGACAGCAAAGGACAAGGAGAACAGTGTCACGTATCCATTACTGAGAAGTGATGTGACAGAACAGCTGCCAAACGGACCGCACGGGCTCTTTAACCGTTGGGATTGATCCGTGTATCTGCTAATAACGCTGAAACAGAAAGAATATTCCAGGAACAAAGCCCAGAGGCAAGACTCCCCTTAGCAAATATTTGAAGATGCTTCAGAAGCAGGGCCCCACCACAGCAGCGCTGTGCCGAAAATTCAGACAGCCCCTGAATGCAGCTGCTCCTCTGCTGCCAGCATCGCTGACCTCGGAGACACCTCCAAGTGCCCAAGTCACAGCAAGGACCTGCGACTGATTACTTTCCAGTGCTAATTGGCAGCGTTCCTGCACTGACCTTTAACACGGCATTTTTCCCTGCATCTTCATCCTGAGAGGAAATGCTTTCCTATGAGGGCGGTGAGCCCCTGGCCCAGGTTGCCCAGAGAAGCTGTGGCTGCCCCATCCCTGGAGGGGTTCAAGGCCAGGTTGGACGGGGCTTGGAGCAACCTGGGCTGGTGGGAGGTGTCCCTGCCCAGGGCAGGGGGTGGAACGAGATGATCTTCAAGGTCTCTTCCAACCCAAATCACTCCATGATTCTATGATCCCCTCTAACTCAGAAATGCTGGAGAGAGTGTCTAAACCACCATAAGAGTTAAAGACTAGAGGATGGGGAGGATCTTGAAGTCTTGTTGAAATAAGATGTGCCTGCAGAAGTTCACATGCGACCCAAAGGTCTCCGTGTCTGGGGAGAAGTGAATTTCCCCTTCACTATTTAAGGATTCGGGCTAAGATGTGAGCAGATGGGAATATTACACTCCCCAGCATCCCAACCTTCTTTCCACTTTACAGCATCTTCCTTCTCGCTCTCAAGTGGAAGTCATGCCAGACCAGAACCTTGGGCAACTTTTACCCTTATTCCATATTTCCAGACCTTTTTCTCCCTCCTCACCCAACACAGCATCTGTATTGTGAGATGTAATTGAGGCACCACCACCCTTCGGAGCATTTCCAGAAGCAGGATTTCCTGTCCCATGTCAGGCATGTGGTTTGGACAGCTGAAAGCATCAAGTCACATCAGGCAGTCGCGGTTTGGTCAAGTGCTGCCACAATGCATGGCGGAGAGCCAGGGGATGGGGCCCCAAGCTCATCTCACCAGAAGAAGTGGGCCAGGACCGCTGCCGCTCATGTCAGCACATCGATGAAATTCATTGGAGCCACAAGGCAGGCAGCGCTCCCCGGCTGGCAAACAGTCCCTTCTCTGTTTATTCCTCTTACACAATTCCCTTTTGTCTCCAAGGAAAAATAAAATAGAAAAACTCTCTCCTACTCCGATTTGATTTTCACCCATAAGCCTCCAAGCCATTCAGCAGCAGCGTCACACACGGTGTGTCCAGGTAAACACTCCAGACTTTGAAACTATTCCAGATCCCCTAAGGGAAGCAACAGTTCATAGTAATCCCAGACAACTCCTTCCTGCACCCTCAAAATCCCACAATCCCCAAAATCTTGGACATTTTGTCCAAGAGGACAAACTAATCCATCATCCTTAATGTTAAAGACTCAGAATACGCTTCTTGTCAAGACTCCGGCAGCACGGGAACAGCAGCACGGTGGATGAGCAGACCTTGTGTCTCTGACCGACGGCTGCCCGTAATTGAGACCGGCCTGTGCTCAAGTGACTCACAGAGCTGAAGAGCCCATCCAAAAACCAAGATAATGTATGGTTTCACCCAACCGCTTGCTCAGCTGGGCGTGCCAATCTTGCAAGGAGATGATATCCGGGAGTTGTATAATGTACTGGTGATTTTTGTGCTGTTTCTAGATAGAAATACGCCAATTAGCAGGAGCAAAGCAGCACAAATCCCAGCATGACATAGAGGGGCCCTTCATCGGGCAGCTCATAGCTCAGCGATGCTGCTTTGCTGGGAGATACTGAGGAACAGGCTGATTGGTACATAAACAAAAACTACTGGTATTTAAACAACATATATTATATGTTTTTTAAACACTTTCCTATAGCTAAGAGTCTCTCTTGGACATTTCCCGTGCAAGAGATGCAGGAGACAATTTTTAAGTTAGGAAAAACACCCATGTCCAGGGAAAGCCTCAGCCCCAAGCCACAACGGATACGTTTGGGAGGCTCCACAGCTGAAGTGAGGAGTCTCTTTCATTCTCAGTGCTTCGAGAACCTCTTGTAATTGCCCACAACGTCTATGCCTGAGATGCGTAAAGGAACCCAAAGTACTCGGACACTAATCTTCCATTAATCATAATGAAAAAGGGTGGATCTAAATCCTACCCCAAATCCCATACTGTAATCAAAAGCTTGTTTGCCTTTGATTATTAACGTGATGTGCCTCCTGTTTCTGGATGATATATTCAATGCTAAACATGAGTTCAGAAGTGAAAGAAGGCTCAAGATGGTTACGTCACCGCTTCTAGGTATCTCGGAGCCTTTCCCAAATGAAACACTACAGCTGTTCTCAAGGTATCCTTTTTGCCATGTTGACAACTGAAAATTATAATGCACTTTTTAGGGAAAGAGAATTTTCACTTGCGCTAGTGTTGACAAGCGCTCTGATGTTAACTTCCTGGTAACAGTGCTGATGCCTTGCATTTTCTGACTTATTTATTCTGACTTTCCTTGTAAGATCCCCAAGGGATCATCTTCAGGGTCATAACCTATAACTTATGCCTCATTCCCACCCACTTAAAAGATGCTGCTTTTCCTCCCGTGGCAAGGTTTCCATGATTTTGTATAAATAAATGAGTTTAGTCCAAGAGTTAATCTCAACAGATGTAGCAAGGCACTGTTAGAGCTTGAGCCAGGATTAAAGGATTTGGCAACGTATGAAAATTAATAGCAAGGATAGTATATATTTAGATAAATACAAGGTCATCTAAAGGTTAAAAAAATCACTATACACCTTAACCAAAGGAGGAAAGCACAGGCTATTGTGTACAAACATTTCTGCAACAGCTACTGTATCTTTTTTTCCCACTTTTGTGCCAGCATCTGCTAAAACTGGAAGATACATGAGGCTTTAAGGGGAAAAGTCAAAATAACAGTGATCATTTTCAGTGTACGAGGAGGGAATTCAAACAAATGAGAAAGCAGTAGCAACATAAATGGAAAATGAAACATTGAGACATTTTCATTATTTTCTGGTTTTGACACGGGCCCACGGGTATGGGATAAATTTAATTTCAAAAAATTTTCCCTTTTAGTTTTAGATCATGGTGGGTTAGCAAAACCTAACACTTTTATTGCTTGTTTGGCTTTCACGAGCAGAATTTTGACTGCGCTGTTAGCCAAGTAACTACACAGTTAGGGCAGGGAGCGGGGCACCCTCAGCTGCTTTCCCGAAGCACACTGGCACACCAGTGCCCAGAAGGTACTCACCATCTGGAGGGACACCAGTTACAGGAGGCTCAGGATTGCTACTCCTCTTATCCTGAACTCTAGCAAACGACAGCTGAACATCTTGGCCACAAAACTCTCCTAATTTCTTTTATTCCCAAAAAAAAGAACGTCTGTGTGGGATGGTAGATGTTAATTATCCGTTCCTGTGCTCTGGGAAATGAGGTGAGCCTGGACAAAGGCTCTTCCGACATTCCCACCTTCCGGAGCGGCCGAATGTTGAATGTTGCTACCAAAGATCCCACGTGCTCCTAAGAGCGAGGTGTGAGAAATCTTCGCTGCTCCATGGAGGGATGCATCCACTCCCAGGGTGCTGGGAGACACCAGCTCACACCTCCCAGTGCCCGGCCCCACGCAAACTCCTGCTCCGTGCCTCCGGAAAAAGGGCAGAGGGGACGCGTGCAGAACAGGAAACTCGTGGCAAATCAGTTCGAACAGAATTTTGCCCAATCTGTTCCTGCAGTTGGCAGCGTTCTACAAATGGAAGTGGCCATCTGGCTGAGAAACGACGTCACTGGTGACACGTCTCCACCGGGTTCTTGCACATCGCCTGTTTTGCAGGTGATATCATTCCCCAGCCAGATGGCTGCTCTCGCGCCCAGCTCCCAAATCAACGCACGGGAACCAGAAATCAAACTTTGGCTTCTCATTTAAGAACTGGTGTCTCCAAAGTGACATGAGCCACAAAAATGTGCTCAGCCTTCCCAGGCCATTTTTACTAATTGGTACCCTCTGTTCACATCACATACGTGTTATTTATTAGAAAATGATGCGCAAGAAAAAAATAAAAGGCTTTAACTAAAAGCCAGTTTTAGTTGACCAAGTTAACCAAAGACCAATCCAAGATAGAACATGGCCCTTTTTGGGAAATCTATTCAGCCTTGAAGCCCGTGTTGGGGTTCAGCATGGAATATGGTTTGAAGCAAGGGCTTCACAACCAGTTCAAGCTCACATAAGCCCAGGCTGATGGCGAAAAAGTCCATCCCGCCCCAGTTACGCACACTCGTGTGCATTGCTTTGTGTCACCTCCAGCAGCCGTGCAAGAGTGCAACTGATGATACTACACCCAAAAGACAGCATTATTCCGAACATCAAAAGGCAGTTGTGCATCGCCTGTCCCTAATGATTCAGCTGCCTGCAATGGAGTCACTGATTGAGAAGACAAAGCATGAAGAGAAAGAACAAAGAGGGTTGGAAGGCTGTTAATGTGGAGGTGGCCGTAATTTAGGTAACAATCTCACAATGAAAGCAGTGATTCACTAAGGACATTTAAGAAGAAAAGGGCTTGAGGAAAAATATCTTTAAATTCATTTTCGTTCAACCAGAGAAAACGATAAGAAGCCTAGTAGGTTGTTTTGTTCTGCAGAGGATGAAGTGCCTCGCGATGCAGTCATTAGATCAGGAATTGGGAGACAGGCACCCGCCACTGCAGCACAGAAATCTGAAGGGTAAGAAAAACGGCGACTCATTCCTGAAGGATGGCTCAGGCAAAGGATCAATTGACTTCCATGCAGAATCAGAGCTGCAGTCAAACGGAACATACTCGCAACATATCAGATTTGCCTTTCTGTTGACATCTGTAGACCTGTCTCATTTGTATAACCTAGAGAAACCCTGGATTTATCCTACGAGATGGAGGAACATGCAGAAACGAACGCACTTCTGCCCAGACATACCAAGTCACCGCTGGTTTAAAGGCACAAAACCAGGTAAGTTCTTTTAAGCCAAGAAGTAAGTTTTTTCCACATTCCGCGAAACCTTGCTCTCCCCTTATCACGACATGATTTACAATGTAAGCTGGGCTCCATTCGATAAAACCTCGCTCCTCGCCTAACACAAAGCAAAAACATGAGAAATAACACGAACAAACTGTCCAAACATTCGGTCTTTGGACCTCCTCCTTTTATCTGCTCTCAGAACCACAACTATCTGGCAAGACAGTCTTTGTTGATTTATTTTATTAATTAAAAGGACTGGATCAACAGATTGCTATCACTTTTACAATGGCTATTGTTCCTAAATTGGAACTGAATTGTTTGCTTATAATAAATGCTTTAAAGGCTGCACATATTACTGTATTATATGTATTACTGTAACAACATTTTTCACCTATACACTCTTTTTAAGTATTCATCAAGTAGACTCCCATGCTGAACTGTCACACATCTCTAGGTCTGGTGATAAAGTTCCTTTCTCTGAATTCTCTTCTCACTGCAGCAGTCACTACGGTCAAAAAAACTCCCACTGCATCAGGAAATGTACTTTTGCCGTACGCTCACGGCTTATGGGCCTTAAACTTGAAACACAGGTTAAAAAAACCCTCTCTCCCTCCTTTTACAGCCCTAGAATTTGCATCTCTTGGTAGCTGACAGCGTTTCACGTAAATAAAAAGCTCCAATGAGTACATTTCAAATAAATGACAAAACCTGTCAATTCACAGGAAAAACGCACCCCTCTGCAAATCAGCTGCGCGGCTGCGTAAGGGCTATGTTTCGGCAGCAATAACTGAGTTAGCACTGCTTACGAAATCACTGCTGGCGCCTGAGATACAGCTGCTGAGAAGCACCTCGGAGCTGAGGAGCTTTCCCCCGCGGGCAGCAGGAGCAGAACGCACACAGATGGTCTCCTACCCCACCGCAGCTGACGGGCAGCGACTTCTTCGAACGCACTAACTTCATGTTCTGCGTTTGTGCAAGTGCATCCCGAGAGCTACCGAAACACGTATTCTGGCTGCTGCATTTCCAACAGTGCGGTTCAGCGCCCGTGATCTGATTCCAGTTGTGAAAGACTCTTGCTTATAGTTTAAAACACAGGATTATTCCACCCCTAATTTTCTGTTAAGCCAAAATACGGTGCTCTATTTCTGCAGCTGTTCCGCTCTGTTGTGTCAGGAGACTGACTGCGCAGGGACAGACAAACCCTGTTACAAGCAGTTTGCTCATCAACATATCTCCGTGCTGGGAAAGCGCAAGAAGATCGCTCGGATCTGAGAGACAGAAGGCAGCGACAACCTGCAAAACCCGTCCCTTGCTTCTTGCGTCTTTAATCACCAGCGATGCTCTTCATGTCACCATTTCAGCCACGGAGCTTGAATCGAATACCGGAATCCATGTCCTGCGTGGGGATGCCATACACTTGTAATCAATCAGCTTCATGCAAAGGGTCTGCACTCACGCACAGATCACAAAATTGGTTTGTTTTATTGATTCACTTGGAAGCAAAATGCGGCATAGCCTGATCATTCCCAGTAGTACTCAAGCATTTTGTTAATTTTTGATAGTACGGCAACTACGGCTTTAGGGCTTCTAAGATCAGAACAAGAGTCCTACAAAGGCATAACACAGTTCAAAACTAGAAGAACTGTCAAGTTTGTTCAAGAAATGTCAATGTGGTAACTCTAGAAACAAATATAATTTCAGAGCAGGTATCGTATGTCCACGCTGCTCTGATTTTACAAACGAGATACTGCCTGAATTCCCACATCTGATATAAAGCCAAGGAAAGCCGTATCTCACACGCTCTGGCTAATGGGTGAGAAACGTAATCGTGTAACTAACCCTCTGTTCAGATGGGATTCGCAGCGTTTGGAGACGCAGTTGCCCACAGCCCTGCTACTAGTGACAGCAGCACCACAATCTGCATCTGGCGCAGAAAGGTCTGTCAGGGAAAAGCTGAGGGACTTTGAGAAGACTTTCCGGGCCAAAGTATACAAGTGTCTGGGGTCAACTCTGACCCTCTCCAGAGCAAACTCGTAATTCCACCTACTCACAGACAGCAACTGCACTATGAAAATCCCTCCTACTTGAAAGGAGCTGAAACGTGAGACACCACAGTGTGAGAAGGCAGAAAGTCAGTTACCCCCACCCTTCAGTGGCTTTTGGGGTTTGTTTTGTAAATAGAGACTTTCCTTTAATTAAATTTCCTAATGAGAAAATCCAAGCTAGGGAATAACAACTCTTTTAGTAGGAAAGTGCCACTTTGATGCACAAGTTTTGGTACCTAATTCCCACGTACGTTTAGGGTCTTTTGCAAATTCAGCCTCAATCTCTCTGCTCTAAGATGTACAGAGACCAGTAATATTATCACTACACAATAAATGCAGACACGACAGCAGAGCTTAACTGGCTGCCTCGTCCAAGTCAGTGGCAGTGTCTTATCACTGGGCTTTCTCCGGAGCCTCTATGTTGTGCCTGATCTAGTTTTAGACAGTGGGATGATGTGGATCGCAGTGTCAGCTGCCTCGGAGGGGGCACAACAGAAGCTTCTGCTAACATCAGGCCAGCTGTTGATCATAGCTACCCCTGACCCGCACGGCTGGGTAGGGAGATACCTTCCTATGAAGGCCACGTGTCTGCTCGAGCCCAAGTCCAGAGGGCAAGGGGAAGTCCTCTTACACCAATGCAGGGACACTGCTTCCATCCATGAGCAATCCTGCAGTTCTGTGAACACGGTGCTGAGTTCCCTGCCTTGATTTAAGTTGCACTCTCATGTCTGATGCTTGTGCCTACCTGGAATCCATGTTTGCCTCTCCACCACGTGGTCAGCTCCTTTGGTGGCATATCAATAACGGACACTATGTCTCCCACCTGCAAAAGATGGGCAACATCAATCACAGTCTGCAGCGCGGCCAGGAGGAAAGCACAATTCAAATAACCGCACTCCTCAGCACTGCAAACCACTGCACAACTTGTGAGCACCCGCGCCAATGCCAGCCTTGAGACATCTGCCTTTGTAAAACCAAACCGAGCGGTGGAAGAGTTACTGCATTATACAACACACAGGCTACAGCTGTTCCTAAGGAAACCGTTCCCAAAGGCAGCAGCCTCCCTGCCAAGGGGTACAGAAGCTGCCTGATGAAACTGCAGGCAGAAGTAAGCAGTGATAGCGTGAAATGCTTTGGAAAACATTCTCAAGCAGCTGAACTAATTTTTACTACACGCCCTACATATGCCTATGTAGGCATCCACATATCTCTCCTTGTTTCCTTTCACAGCAAAAAGTTAAGAGCTCCCTTTGTAGTTCACCAGCTGACCAAGACGTGCTTTTCTGAATTAGAAAACGAAGCGAGGAGAGGTGGTGTGGTGTCACAGCAGCAGGAAGGGAAAGGACCAAGGAGACTAAATAGGTTTTCTGAAGCTTTGCTTCAGAAAAAAATGTAATACTGCAATAGTTCAAAAGGAAAGCAGTAGAATCAATACTAAATTTGGCTTGGTGGGAATCAAGACCTGTGTGGCCTCTATAATAGAAAATGAGATAGGCCAGAACCTAAATAAATAGTTCAGCTAGGTACAGCAAAAATCGTTAACAGTAACACCCAACTTTTGCCAGATGTTTCACATTGATGGGCTTTACAAAGAAGATAATACATCCCCATTTTTCAGACAGGGATAACTGAGATACAGGGAAGTGCAGCGATTTCCTCAGGGGAACAGCACAGCAACAACAAAGCGAATTGCCATTAAGGAAACTGCTGTCCCCGCCGGGAGAAGCCAGGTATTTCCCTCAGTCCTGGGGAGCAAATGCCAGTCGGCTACTTTTGCAATTGCCTGTTAGAAAGGAACAATCGCCTGAACATAAAGAGATAGCGCGGGTTAGGGAACAGAACGCAGGATTGTAAAACAATATTCCACTTCTGTTGTGCCACGGTTTCTCACTGCACACGCCTGGCAAGACACACGTGCCTCGGTTTCCCCACTCGTATCTGATGCCTCCTGATGACTTGTTGGGCTGCGGGACAGTGGCAAGGCCACGTTACAGCCTGCTGGCACAGAGCTGGAAGACTGAGGAGCAGGGAAGGCCATCTTACTGCTTTTATTAATCCCGAGACACTGACAAACAGCCTGCGTCCTGCGCTGCGTGCGCTTTAACTCAGAAGATGACATACCCACATGTCTTTCTGATTAGTGCAGTTCTTTGGTGTACACTAATAATTGCCTCGATTTTGAATACAGACAAACACCCGGCAGCACTCGACTATCACTATTATTTTTACTTCCTGCGCTGCACGCGATGAATGCGATCACAAGAACTCCTTTGGGCACTAACTGGTTTCCTTTACACTTTTTTGTGTAACCCTGTGAATACTCCATTGCTAGTTCCACGGCACATAGACAATCAGAGCATGAAACGCTGCTTTCTGGGTAGAACAGATAAGAGCCAAATAGCCAAAGACTTCCAGAGTCTGATCTTCCAGATCTTTGCTCCACAGCAGCTCTGACTCTGCATCGAGGAAGATTTTCAGAACAGTTTTAGATCATCACCTGCCCTGCAAGTATCAAATTCTTTCACAGTCCAGTTTTTTACTTTTCATGGGAGCAGAAGCTCTTAAAAATGGTTTTAGACACGGACTTGCTACCAGGAACACAGGTTGTGTAAACGGGCCAATGAATAATTAAATTGGCACGTGTCCACATACACACATATGTGAACAGTCTTCCTGACCAGAGACAACATACTTTTAATACCCTGCACAGTACGAACTAGGCAGGGTCTGCTGCTGCTCAGAGACCAGGCTGGAGTTCTTGGCAGTATCTGTTTAATCAGAAGATACTAATGCCAAATAAAGCTATATTTTAAAGATGACTGAACTCCTCCCTGTATCCAAGCCACTGCAAATCGAATATTTAACTGGATCTGCTAAGCTTCACCTCACAAAACATTCTGAAAGTGTCTGAATATATTCCTGATGCGCACACACACACGTTACACTCTTCTGTAGATGACAACAAGGACTGTAAGGTCCTTTAATTATTTACCTCGAAGGACAGTTCGTCTGCTGCTTGAGCAATATATCTCTTAATAACATGGGCAGCAGCAATAGCAGGAACGTTAATGGAGGATTCCTCATGGACTAGCAGGTGATTCCCCTTGTTATCAATCTGAAATAAAGAGCAGAGGAGAGTGTGAGGCAGCTGAGGATAAGCAAGGAGCATTTTCTTGGTGCTCCTACAGGGCAGAGGCTTCAAGCTGATTCCCAGAGACAGCACGGCTTGGGGGCCTCCCGCGGAGAGCAGCGGGGGGAGGCGGCACGGGGCACAGCACATGCAGGACGGAAGAACAATCCTGAAGAGTATTTCAGAAGGTCATACGTCCCCATCCAGCTAATGAGAAACACGCTGCGTTTGTGCATCTTTGTGTACAAACAGTAACATGACAGGCAATGTTTACACCTGCCTTTAACACCACATCAAACTGTTTTTCCTGAAGTACTTAAAATAGCAACACAAAAGGGACCACAAAAATTCTCTACAAAGTGGAATTAATGCTCTAGAAGAGGCATTGTGGTAAGGAAGAAATGCTGACAAACCAAAAACTAGGGTCGCTTTCAATTTTCTCCCACCCTTTTATTTCCTTTTTTTTAAGAAAACAGGGCTCCCACTCCTTGCTGCAATCAGCTACTTTCAAAATTCCTACATTTTTGTGCTCGTGTAAAATTTTGTAAGATTCTCAGTTAATCGGAAAGGTTATTCTGCATGTGCAATAGGTTTGCTGTGATCTCTAGATCCACTGCATTGCTGTAAATTCTCCAGTTTCATTTTTCTCTATACCTTCCTTCCACTCTTCCTGCCGAGAAGGTTTCCAAGATTTTTTTTTTTCTCGTCCCAAAGGATTTCAGAGCGAGGAGGATATCAGCGGGGAAAATTGCAGGAAAACGCACTCGATCCTTATCACAACCGTTTAAAAATGAATTGCAACAGCCTAATAATAGTTGTTTCTATTCCTGGTGTGCAGCGGTATCATCAGGCGGTGGGAAGACACACATATCTCTACCCGGATTAATTAAGCAGCACAGCACCGCTGACACAGGTGGCCTTCACCTCTTAGCCCCACTCTTTCCTGCTCTCCTGACCCAACAAAGTCTATTGTTTAAGATGGCAGAAGACCATTAATGGAGAAACCAAAGCTGGAGCTGCAATTCACAGCATACCAACAGCGCAGGCTCTGTCGAGCAGTTTAACCAACAGCGATGGCAAATAGCAGCACATAATATTTATTGTTTCTGCAGCTATCGCAAGCAAAAATAAAAAATAAAATAAAAACAAAAAAAGAGGGCAGGCAAATGCGATAGCTGAGACAGCTCCAATAGTTTTAGAAACTTGCCCCACTCGCAGTATCGCCTTGCCAAAAAGAAGCGTAAGGACGCGTACGCTTTCTGCAACCTGTTACTCAGAGGCTCAGCCACGAACGGGACTTTCCCAGGCGGTCCATTGACCCCACCACTGCCACCTCCTTTTATTTGTGAAGGGCAGCAGAACAATACATCTTTGGGTGACAAAATCCAAGCAAGAGGGGAAAAAAGCTCCTATATTCTTAATATTGGATCTGATCCTGTTTGTTCTAGACCTTTTGGGGCCACCTATATGCTGCCAGCAGGGGAATAAAGCTTTCAGGGTAGCATTTCAGCATTTCCAATAGGTCTGGAAGGATTATACCTCTTTCTGGAAAGGCGAGAGAGCACGTTTGTGGCTTGCTCTGCTGCTAAGGCCAGAAAACAAAGAACCATCTCAGCTTCATACTTACCTCCATCCATGTGAGAGCAGGCCCACAGTTTATCTTGTTGCCTGCGATGGCTGAGAGCCGTGACAGGTAAGCCATCAGCATCTGGGTGACAAGCTGGAACAGAAAGAAACAGACTTACAGTTTTTCTGTTGATACGCCGCAGTTTGGAGAGACTTCTTCAGACGTGGAGAGACCAAAAATTATCCACGGGCACAGGCAAGAGTTAGAGAAATATATGCCCTTTTGCAAGGAAATCTGTCATTTGGAGGACAGCAAACTCCACACGGTGTTACAGCGATTACACAAACCACGTGTAAAGAAGCAGCATTAATAATAATGTTCTTTTTGTAAGATATGTAGATTTTCATAATTTCCCGTGTCAAGATACCTTAAATCTTAAGCCTTCCCCTCCTCACGAATTTCACACACAAACAAATCATTTGTATTATGGCCATTAAACACATCTGAGAACCATTTAGCGAAACAAAACACTGACTGCCACTTCCCCCCCCCCCCACTTGCAAACCCTTAAGAATGCGGCAACTCAGCCTGACCCCTTGGCGAAAAAGTACTTCAAATAGTAGAAGAGGGTTTTAAAAATACACTTAGCAATGGCCCATCTATGATAGCAAACTTGCTTTTACTGAAGAGAAGCTAGTGAGGTCTTCCCAAAGCCTCACAGCGACAGCGTTCTAAAGCAGCATTGTAGCCCAGAGTTCGTAGGACTGTTTAAAACATTGTTCTCCTCAAACATCTGTTCAAGTGTGGTCAATTCAAAATAAAAAATACAGTAAGAGACAGCTGCAGAGTTACATTTCGCAGAGCAGAAGAGCTGTTCAACATCTCTGCATCTTCTGCGCTTACAGATATAATGCAGATTTTCAGCTTCACGCTGTAAAGTACGTATTAAATCGGTTGTACAAATAAAGATGCCTAAAATATCATTTTAAAAAAGTGAATGCAGACATTCATTATCCTGAATTTCGCCGCTTCTGCTGAATTTAAGACACTAGAAACTTTAAATAATCTTCAGAAATAACCTGCATTAAACCAAGGCAACCAATAAATCAGATTCTCTGATGAGCAACGGGCTCGCATTATCAACTTCTTATATTCAACAGCAAAAGCCCTTCAGTGGGGTCCTGCTTTCTGCCACTGTGTGTTGTTCTAAAGCCATCGATCCTTGCTTGCTTGGCTCTGAAAGACACAGATTCCCGTTTATAGATCCTGGATAGATTCTGTGTGTATGGAATGGCCTCGATCCCCTCGTTTCCCTTTTCCGCCCCACATCTGGCGGGCAGGCAGCAGTAGCTCTGCAGCACAGCGTGGCCAGATTTTCCCGAACTTGTGCTTGATGGAAGGGGGCAAACATACATTGAGGGGTCCCAGCGGTAAGTGACCCGTGAGATGAAGCAACGGGCAGCGTCCGTCACCGTGATACGTGCTCTGTCCCAGACAGACGGCGGCCGAACAGGTCTGTGATGCTCCACGGGCTGAAACAGCCTCTGTGGGTAAAAAGGGCATCGCCTCCCTCTCCGCATCTTCCAAAACGATGCACCTGCTGCCTCCCAGAAGATTATTTTGGGCATGAATAAATCTCCAAACTATCAACAGCCAAGAAGCCGAAGGAATTCCAGCTCACCGTATTCCAGGTGAAGACAGGAAGGCAAAAATGAAAAATACCTCTTACTTGTTTAGGAAAAAACCCACTCCCTAAGCTCTTTAAAGATCATTTAAATAATGCACTAATGCAAATGCTCTTAAAAATAATTTTCAGTTTATAAATATAAGTCTAGCATTCCAAATGGTATTACTCGTGCAGTGCCACAGCCCTACAACGGCATGATTTCCTAGGAATGTTAAGTTGCTAACGTTAAGTCAGGAAATATTAATTAATTAATATTAATATTAATTAGTTAAGTTAATAAGTTAAGTATGAACTTGCAGGGCATCTCCCTTTAGATCACTGAAATTTAGGGTAGAAAACACATACTGATCTTATGACTAATAATCACTTCCCAAATCTAACCCAGGCCGCATTAAAATTACTTTGTACGGACTTGAAAATACCTTCCAAGCCCTTGCTGGTGACTGTGCTTTAAATGTTTACAGAGCTGACGATTTACCTCCGGGCTGTCCTTCAGGGCATCGGAGCGGGGCAGCTCGGAGAGCTGGGAGAAGCGCCGGTCGTAAATACACAGGTGAAGATGTTTATCCAGGACTCGGAAATCTTCATAACTCCGCTTCACGATCCAGCTCCTCCCCTGCATCCACAGAAGAGAAAATCGCACTTTTATAAGCTCCTCACCAATTCAGGTTAGATGAGGAAAATGAAAATTTGTGCAGCAATAAGAGACCATCTATTGGAAAGTGATGAAACTGCCTCAGTAATATTTCCATGTTTTAATTTGTAGACAGCCGTTCATGTTCAATCCAGCCGTTAGTGTTCCTCTTTTAATTATCGAACCGTGGGTTTGGATGTGGCCCAGCACGATGAGACCTACCCAAAGCTTTTAATTTCCACCTGTCTCATAAGGCTTTTGTGGCATTTTCGTACACAAGGTGTCTCTGCACAAATGTAAATGCCAAAACGGTTGTACAAATAGCGTGAAATTAGATTCTACGTAGACAGAGGAATATACAATCAGGGATCTGAAGGCAGAACTGAAGCTTGCAAAATTTCTGTCACATGCCCCAGGCAAATCTTCAGCTGAATTAAAAAAAACAATCTATGATGAATGACACTAGCTGAAGATTTACTCCTGAGCGCATATCATTTCCCCAGTTAAAATATTGACAAGATACGTACTGCTCCAGGGGACAAGGAAGGGACCACGGCAGCACGGCATCGTTTGCTTTGTGAAGCTTTTAATATCTAATGACTACTTCTAAATGCTTCATGGCCTATTATGATCAATAAAAAAAATGTTGCAATAATGCAGCAGTTTACAGGTCAAAGCACTTTATGACCAGTCATGAATCCCCTCAATGCTCCCACACAACCCCTAAAATGTGACTATTCCTATTTTACAGGTGTGGACAGTGACTCGGTGACCATGGACCTCCCCCAAAGCTTCCCCACCTTCTATTCCAAGTGCAAAGCGCTTTTTCAGTCTTTAAAATCCTAAAATCAACAGTACGGCCATATTTAAAAAGAAAAAAAAAAAAAATCTTCGTCGACATGACACGGTCTGCTTCACACTCCCCACGTCTCCCAAGGGAAAGGATGAGAAAAACAAGGATGGATGCAACAGATGCTGGGAAAGTGCAGGAGCTCCTGCAGCGTAGCAATGGGCTCGGGAGGGGATGCTCAGGAAGGAATGGGATGGCTCCGGGTTACATGGACACTCACAGGGATGCCTGGCAGCCAGTACAGAAAGCAGGGAAAGGCCTGGCAAAAGAGGAGACACGGCATCGCTTCAGTTTTCCATGGGGAAAGCGCCTGTGAAGCGCGATCCCACATCTGCCGAACCCCTGGGGGGTTCTGGCCCCACGCCCTCTTCACCTGGGCTACAAAAGAGCCTGCTCTGGCTTCCCAGCCACAACTCTGCTGCGCTCATTTATTTATCAGGAACGTTATAAGCATCACTTTCCTATTAATATCCAAAGCCTGCAAGGCAATTGTAAATGTAAAGCCTACAATGCAGCGTACTAGCTATCTTCTGTCAAATTTATTTAAGGCAGCACCAGACCACGTACCGTGCCCCTAAAGTCTGCTTTCATACCACAAGAGATCACCCATATTTCCCGAGCCAACAAAGAGGGCGTCTACACAGGACATAAACGCTTTGTAATTTCTGTAAGTTATGTCATTTTCCTTTTCATCTAAAGGAGAAAAACACAAACAGGAGTGCAAGTCTAATTATCTTCCAAAAGATGACAGCCTTTCCAATTTCTCCATCTTCTGCAATTGCTCGCTTGAGAAGTTGCCGGCGTGACCTTCGGCTGAGCGAGGGTTAGTCACCAATGTAAGAAAACACAGACGGAGAAATCGCTGCCATCCTTCACTTGCCTCAGCCCGCTGCGCCAAACAGGACGCTGCAATACAACCTCGTACGCTACCCACGCAAATAACACACCTGTTTGTCAAATGATCGTAAAAGTCTCGTTAATTCCACGATATTTTAATTTTAAATGCTGGATTGTAGATTCCCAGTCTCTTTTTATCATGCATTAAGATACTAAGAGTTAAATTTACACGCCAGGAATAGTTGGGGCCAGCAAACTCCGGGTCCGTCTGACAGGGTGTGCAGGATCAGCTGGGGAAAGGACTCCAGGGACAGCCTTCTCCGTGCTTCTGATGACACCCATTCCACACCATCATGGTGACAAGGCTTCTAATAGCTGGCAAGGAAGCTGATTAAGGAGCAGGGACAGCTTACCCCACAGCAGCAGTGGTGTTTCTCGCCCCACCATCTCCCTGGCAGGTCCTTCCTGTGCTGCACAACTCCTGGAGCCAGCACCGAGCCGGCACAGCCCGAGCATGATGCGGAGAGGGAACCCAGAACCACCGCTCCCCTACCTTCAAACTGCAGCACGTCGGTAGCTGCTAAGCAACCAGCCGAGATATCCCTGAGCTATCCCTGCGGAGCAGCGGCAGCCTCCATGAGAGGGGTGGTGCACGCGCCTGGAGGCCAGAACCACTGCCACCACTCCCAGGTACGGCAGCCCAACGCCTGCAATCCCAGCCCTGGATTTCAGGCTCTTGGGCAAAAGGACTGTAGAATCATTGAATGGTTGGGGTTGGAAGGGACCTTAAAGACCACCTCGTTCCACCCCCTGCCCTGGGCAGGGACACCTCCCACCAGCCCAGGTTGCTCCAAGCCCCGTCCAACCTGGCCTTGAACCCCTCCAGGGATGGGGCAGCCACAGCTTCTCGGGGCAACCTGGGCCAGGGGCTCACCCCCTTCACAGCCAAGAATTTCCTCCCAATATCTCATCTCAGTCTCCCCTCTGTCAGTGTAAAACCCTTCCCCCTCGTCCCATGGCTCCCCTCCCTGCTCCAGAGTCCCTCCCCAGCTTTCCTGGAGCCCCTTTAGGGCCTGGCAGGGGCTGGAAGGTCTCCCCGGAGCCTTCTCTTCTCCAGGCTGAACCCCCCCAGCTCTCTCAGCCTGTCCCCACAGCAGAGGGGCTCCAGCCCTCCCAGCATCTCCGGGGCCTCCTCTGGCCCCGCTCCAGCAGGTCCATGTGTCTGTACATCCACAAGGAAACTTGTGGGAACGGGCTGCCCATTTTCAATCCCATTGAGAATAACTGTGCAGATGATGTGCTGGTACAGAACACAGTTTCAGGAGCAGTAATACAAATTTCCACGCAGCAGAAAGCTATTCCAACGCCCTTAACGTAAATATTTCCTAATATCCTACAGTTTTAAGTCTGCTGTAACTAAATTCAAAGATCACACAGGCTTTAGGTTGTTCTAAAGCTTGTATTAAGCAAAGTCTTTGCAGCTTTGGAGCCCAAGTGACAAATCTTAAAGCAAAACTAAGACGGCCGCGTTTACAAGTGGTGCAATTAATTTTACGGGAAGGAATCATTGCAGCAATCTCAGAAGGAACTGGACAACATTTAGTGCTTCCCCTCAGATCTCCAGTACAAATCACAAGGAAGTGAAATCTGAATTCTCAGGGCTCAGACTGCCAGCGCTGCACAGCCAACGCAGCCCCAACAACAGGGACCTCATTCAATATCAAAAATACTACAACGTCTCACTATATCAATATCAAAATTGTACATCTTGCTCCCATTTCCTGCAAATTCTAAGGTGCCAGAAGGGTTTTGCAAAAGGGTTCTTTTTTTAATTTAGAGAGTTAATAAAATAGTAGAAACAAGTAAGTGACTGTTTAGTTGGTCTCGTGTTGTCAAGTGTGTTTTATAGCAAAGCTAAACATTACTGCTGCCTCAGGCACATAATACCCACAAGGCAAAAATGCCTTCTTCACATTCTTAATGATTTCCATAAATTGTTGCTCAAATCAAATTTTTGATCACCCTTTAATTTTCCAACTTAGTAATTATTCTTCTATTCTTTAATTATTGATGGTCCTGATTTAGAGAAGCACATGCTTCAATCCCATTAATTTCAACGGGACATAAGAACAGAGGTAAGTTAAGCAAACGGTCAAGTGTTTTCCCAGATTCGGACCTTCAATTACAAACCTAAGGATGACAAATTTCATAAAGAATCAAGCCTCAAATGAAGGTTTCAATAATGTATAATATAGTTGCACGACCGTTAAAAGGAAAAATTGACAGTGACTTAAAAAAACCAACCTTCTTGAAGAAAATCAAAGTGTTATTTGGAATTTCATTTTACAGAAATGTTCACAATGAAAAGCATCGTGACAATGATGGAATTCCTCACAAAATGGAAAATCCAGGTTCGTTCCTACCCTTATTCCAGTTTGATCTGTTCTCCCTTACTCTTGCATGCTGTGTAAAATTAAACGTATGATGAAAGACTGGTGAGATTTCAGCACACTGCACAGAGCGTCTTATATTTTTCCAATTATCAAAGCAAGATGAAATGTCGTGCTAAAAAAATTATTAGAGATTACTGAACTGATGATTCCATTTCCACTGAGCCAGAGATTTGAACCTGCCATTAGTAAAACAATCACACCGAGATGGCAGATCATCAAAAGCCACCCAGGCTTCACATGACGTGAGAGAAGATTTCAAGGGCCAAGGATTCAGAAGTCCAGCTCCTCATGGAGCAATATTGTGAGCTCTCCTGGTCAAATGGCCTCAGGAGGACGACACACAGCCATAGCCAGGAGAAGTTCACATAGTTCCTTAAGCACAGCTCAGCTGGTGGCACTTGGGAGTGAGCAGCAGCATCACTCCCTGGTCCCCTCCATCCCAGTCCCACCAGACAGCGGGAGAGCTGCAGCTCAGGGCTGGCTCTTTCATCACTAACAGAACAACATGATTTACTCCAGTACTGCTTGGTTACTGGTAGACCGGGAAAAGCAAAGTTAAGAGGAGGGTATTTTAAAACATCCTTTGCATTTTCATTCCCGTAGTTAAAAAACCCACCTTTGCTCCATCATCTCTTAAACCATTCCACTGACCACTACAAAACCCTGACTCATTTCTAAGAGGGGCTCCCATAAGCTCAAGACCAGTTCCAAAAGGAATAGCTTTAATGTGCAATTAACTGTTTTTCACTTGGGATCTGGCAAGAAGCAATTCCTCCCCTGTTGTGTACCCAACCAATGGCTTACGCAGAGGCATCCAGCTAACACAAAGGAAGATCATCTATTGGCAATATTTGTGATACGATCCATTTACAAAACAGATATGCCCGAGTTTTATTATAAAGATGTACAGATCTCCTCTCGCGCTATGTAAGAAAAAGACTGTTTCCAGCTGAATCTGTCCACACCTGCGCAGACGGGACTCCTTTTTGTCCATCAGTGCCTCTTCAAGCCAGACTTGGTGCTACTGAGTTCCAGCACGCACAACCTTCCTGTCCCACGGTCTGAGCATGTTTTCTCTGTGGCACCTAAGATTTATTTATTTTAAGCCAGGGACGGACCTTGCTTTTCTGGTTCAAATGCTTATTTCCTGAGAGAAATCACAAGGATGCTCTCATGAACCTTACCAGTCCACATGGAGATGGAGACCAGAAAACGAGATGAAAGCATATAGCAAAAGTCACTGCAGTTTGACCCTACGGTAAGAAAACACACGTATTAAATCGCTGGAAAAACGCCAGCATCCAGCAGTAGAGTTTAACTCTGCCATGTGGGTGACACTTACAGCTGTCTGGGTCCAGGGTTCTGTATGTTATTCCAGCGTGACCCTTCCGCCCTTTCTCTATTACAAGTCACGCCGGAAAACGGCTTAGAAATTTAGTCAAAACAGAAAACACGACTGATAAAATCCATCGCTTAAGACTTTACCCAGGAAGTGTTTTTAGCTGGTGTCGTAGGTGGCTTTATCTAAGCTTAGGTCTGTTTACCAAAATGTCCTGGATGATTTCATGACTTCTGGTGTATTATTATAACTTTAAGGAAATTATAAATCTTTAAAACTTAAAGGGAGTTTGCACTAAGGCAACATAAAGCTCCATTCTGCTGTCAGGCAGCTGCACATATGTTTAGAAGAAAATAAAATATAGGGTGGAGGGAGCTTTAAATAAGGTGAGAATGATGGAAACACAAAACTTCCGAGCTCCACCTGGGATCACAGGACATGGACACATAAGGGAAGATGAAGGGAACATATGTATGGATAGATCGCAAGGCAGAAGGCAGAGGAGAAAGTTTAGTATGTTTATGTGGTGAATCCTTCATAGCCTTATCCCACAGAAGAAGTTAATCTCTTTTAGCATTAATTATCAGTTTATTATCAATTAATTGCAATCAGCAGGAAAACAGAGATTTTAATGGAAACCACTACAGCTTTTCACCTCTAAAAATTATACTTCCTTGTGCTCCCTGATTCCAATTACAGATAGGAACACTAAAACCACACGTGGGAACACACGGCTGCCCAAGACCGGAATGACAGCAGTATTTCTCCTGCTTGTTCTGATGGCCTTTGGAAAGTCCCCACGACGAGGTACACACAGCTCCCCAGGTGCCGAGCTGCGATGAGCCGTGACCTTCCAGCGGTTTCTCCGTCACTCAGAAGAGCAGCTTTGCCAGGAGCACCCAGACAGGAGGCAAGTATTTGGCTCAGGCTTTGGTGGCAATCGGTTTTGTGCAGGTACAGAGAAAAAAAGGGCACGCTGAGATGACCTAACACAAACCTACCATGTGTACGGCATTTGAAACGGCATTTTTCCTCCCCCAAAAAAAGCTGATTTCTGAATGGCAGCCCTATTTCTGGCAGACATCTAATGAACTCGAAGCAGGATTTACAACTCCCAACATGTGAATGAAATTCCCTGCTCTCCTGACATGTTGTAATTTAAACAATTCAATATCAATCATCTCTTTAGTAAAATTAGACCCTAAGAGCAGCAGGTCACAGAGGGACACAGGGGTGAAGGGGAGGGCGGCCACAGCATGGGGGACAGCTTTTCTACACTTCAGAAATTCAAGTAATAACCCAACATGAGCTTACAGCCACAAAGGAAATACTTCAAAGCCACTAAGAGACCAACTGCTAAGTAACGGGAACTAAAAATTCTACCGTCCTCCAGGTAGCAAGGCAAGGAGCGACTGCATATGTATTTACAAATGATTATACAGACATTGCGCATATTTAAATACAACACCCTTTTTGCCCTGTGCCCCAAACGAGCTATAATCCACTCGGGGCTTAACCGCAGAGAAGAAACAAGGTTTCATTAAAGGAAGGAGGCACCGCTATCCTTGAAAACAAACCAACAAAAAAAAAACCCAACCCTTTGAAAATAGCTTGCCTGAGGTTCGTAAAACAAAACAAAACAAAAACTTTCCAAATGACTTGCCTGAGGTTAGCTGAAGCTTAGGCAGATATAGATCTCAATTTTCTTAAGTCTTACCGCTTGGGCACATCACTGAAGCTGGTTTTTTATTTTTTTTTATTTTTTTTTTAAAGTGACCAAAGCACAGAAACATGTTTTTGTTGACACTAATTGCCAGGAGGGAAAGATTTTGTAGGTCCTAAACCCAGAAACTTTTCTGGGAAAAAAAACCCCACAACCCCAGTTATTGTTCCCATGCAACAGAAGGTGCATCTATCACATCAGAGAATCACAGAATGGTTGGGGTTGGAAGGGACCTTAAAGATCATCTCGTTCCACCCCCTGCCCTGGGCAGGGACACCTCCCACCAGCCCAGACAGCAAAAACTCAGGAGCACGGAAATGATTAAAATCATTACGTACCCGACACTGCTTCCATTACAAACCCATTTATCTTGTCACCCCAGAATGAAGCAAAAAATGTTAACAGTATTCGGAAAATATCAGTAAGATCTAAGAAAAGCCCCGCAGTCTGCCTCCAGGGATGCTCTTCCCAGAGGACAAGTGTGGGCCAAGCCCCTTCTGCAGCCCCTTGCCCTGGCACCCCCCCAGGGCCATCAGAGGATGTCGGAGGGAACATCTCTGCCGACTCCTGCTCCTCTGGGGAGGGTTACAGAGGCAAAAAATATGAACATTTCAAGGAAAAAGGTATGCAAAGCAGGGATGTAAAAGATGTAGCTGACCATAACTCAAGGAAGGGTGAAGTGATCTAGAAAGCACAAGGAACAGAAGCAGCTTTGGAGAAGTTTTGTTAACAGAGCTGGAGCCAAAAGGGAAAATAGCTGCTTTTCTGGCAGCATCAGTTTTAAGAAGAAACACTGAAAAGCGGTGCCAAGACCCAGGAGATGAAACATTTAAGACAGGCCATCTTTAATATCTAATATCCCTAATGGGGTCTTTTAAAAAGGTAAATGCCAAAGTTTGAACTAAATACAGTATGTTAAAAAAATGCATCATTAGAAAACCAGAAAGTCAGTTCCTTCTCATCTGTCCAAGCCTGAGCCCTTGATTGCAAAGGTGCTCTGCAGTCCCTTAACAATGCCGGGGCGCAATTGCGCGTCGTGTCCCCATCCCACGCCCCGCCTGCACCTCCCCAGCTTTTGAAGCCTGGGGGCTGCCAGTCCCTGCGAGGAAGCGGAGAACTCAGAACCCACAGCAGGTCTACGATGGACGGATCCTGAGCTGTTTCACGCCTCCAGTGTCAATCTTGCCAAGGGAGCTGGGTGTTCGCTGAACCAGGCGAGGTTATCACCGTTAGACAACACGCAGCGACAAGAAACACCTCCCTGATGGCTTTGAACAAACTCGGGGCACAAACCTGCTCTGTAACTCAAGGAAAGCCCTAATGAACACAAAGATTTCAAGAAAAAGCTCAATTCACATTCCCCCTGAGAATTCTATCACTGATTCCTCTAAAACAAAACTTATTTTCAATTTAACACACAGTCAGTGTGTTAAATCCAGTCGGGCAAAGCACCCCTAGTTATTGAGGAAGACAACGGCATTGAACACTTCAGTGTTTTTATCACCGAAACAACTCAATTACAAATTTTCTTTAGAATATCAGAGTTTAACTAAGCACGGCACACTCAGTGTAACTGTAGGACATAACTTTTGACAGCTCTCCAAACTGAGAATTTTGCCATTCTGCTCGCTGGCAGTAAATATTTGCTACAAACAATGAAACCGACACATTTTTGATTTACTGCTAAAGCATCTTTACACACATGCTCTTTATTTTGATGTAGTTTCTGTGCCTTGAGAGTGCCTTTTCTTCACTAACCTGCTTGTCCTACGTTTTATGTCCAAGCAACCTGTTGTGTGGAAGTGTAGATGCTCTTCCAAGGGCTACAAGCTTTATCTCCATGCAAGTCATTCGGGTTTGAGGCATCAAAACTGCGCACCTTGTCTTTCTCCTGATGCCTGCTTAGCTACCTAACATCTAACATTAATTACTTGTTGATCAAAGTAACTTTGCAGCCTGCAGAGGATGATTCTGGATGAAAGTGCTTTGGACTATCTGTCCCAAAGGGCTGTCAATCTTCCAAAGTAAACAGGCGCTGTAATATTGCTATTAAAAACCCAGGCATGTTAAACTTCTCTGTAAGGAATCAAGGCAGCTAAGAAAAACAGGAACATTCACCACAATCCTCCTCTTATTTTGGATCTGAACCAAGCCCAGCTCTTGGAGAAGTTGTAAAACAAGTAAAATTGTAGACAAACTGCTCCTCTGCAAGGCATTGACACTTGCTTAGTTGCTCAATGTCTCTGCAGAATAAAGCCAACCGTCCTCTTCAATTTGTGGCCGGGCCCAGCCTTGTCTACGAAGCAGCACATGACAATCAGAAGCCCGGCCAAAATGCATCGCTTACAGAAAGAAACCATAATGGCTATCCTGTCCTCCTGGATTGCAACAGTGATTTTCACTTTTGCTTCAGAGCTAAGTACGATACAATTTGGGTACAAGAAGATTCATCTCTCTAATTCAGCGCTTGCTCTCTGAAGGCAAAACGCCCAAAGGACACGACATTAACAACCAACCATACAATTGTAAAAGCTTCTGTTGCTTAAAAAAAGCTTCCGTGGCAGCACGTTCATGCGATATTGCATTTTATTCTGAGAAATACTTTTCCCTCTTGCTCATCAGCCCTTCCTAGGCCAGGGCCACACTGACATTCATTCAGCCAGCAGGTCTCCATCCCCTCACTCCATGCGAGTCTGATGCACGGGTAGGCTGCTATCTTGGGGTGATCCTTTTCCAATACCCTCTTTCCGCAGTAAAAACCACTCTCAAATAAATTCAGAAGCCCATTTGTCTCCTGGAGCTGATGGCTGAAGCCACTAACAGAGAGCACAGCAAGTCTCTAGGTTTGAGCAGCCTGGGCTGGTGGGAGGTGTCCCTGCCCAGGGCAGGGGGTGGAACCAGATGATCTTTAAGGTCCCTGCCAACCCCAACCAGTTTATGATTCTGTCTTTGGTATACTGGAGGGACAGCTTGAAATGCATCTAAATTTGCAGCTGCTGAAGGCATGTGCTTTAGCACAAGCAGTTCCATGACGGCATTTCTCTCTGCAAGTGTCGCTCAATAAATAAATCATTCAATTCCAAATCCAGGCCCAGCTAGAACCCTGTCACTGTGTCTCAAGCAACCAGAGTCATGAACAAGACAGAACCATGCTGGCCCCGTTTCTTTCACAATATATATTTAAACAGAGAAAAAAACAGAGCGCCACAAATGGAGAAATTAAATATCAAGTCATTTTTCACCTCGTGTTACCGGTTACACACAAAAGCACTGAATCTGCTCTGCAGCTGGGAACGGAGTGAAGGACAAGTCCCATCAGCTGGGACACGAAACCCCCGAGCCCCGACGAGACACGGGTGCTGCTGTGGGTCAGTGCAACGCTGCTCCTGGATTCACTACACCCTCCCGTGCAGCACAGGAGACACAGCTAACTGCTGCATTTCCATCCCACAGTCCCGAAGAGCACAAACACACCGCAAATGGCCAAAGCAAGCACACGGCACAGCTCTTGGAAGCTTTCCTCCCAGATCCCAGTGCAGACGTCCTGCCCGCTGCCCGACTGTACGCTCCAGAATAAAAGGCAGCAAAGACAACGGGACGAAAATCCTCTTTACCTCAGAACTGCTCCTTCCCTTGTTAGATGTCTAAACCACTCGCGTGAATTAACGATCGCAGAGCTGCACACAAATCCCACGATGAACACAGGGTTGGGGGAAATATGCTTTTAAACCAGGGAAAGGACACAGCACACCTCGGCGTTAATCCTGTCTGATGTGAGCACTGCCCTACCCATACCAATGTTCCGTGGCAAAACTCCAAAAAAAAAGTCAGTCACATCCTTGTCCTTGATGATTATTAACCCAATTAATGAATGAATTCGTCCTTTAGCATTCTCATAACAGCTACAGAGTAATCGGTGTTAATTATGGCGTTCTTAAAGGCTTTGAATGCAATTCAGTACCTCCTCTCTCTTCCCTACAGATGCTAGTTTCCTTTCAAAAAGCCTGGAAGAGACCCAAGTTTTCCAAAGACACTACACCTTGGCATCGCCTCAGCTTTGAACGCAGCCCAACAGCACTTCTCAGGCAGCTTGCCAGCTTCATCCATTCTTTATTAATCCACGTTACTATTGTCACTTCATTTTTATTTATCGCTGCTGAGAGCAGAAGGCATGTAGTATATGACCTAAGATCAACCGTTCCAGTACAGAACCCCAAGTGATGGATTAGCATTGTGGAAACAAGGATTTGAGCTGCTTTCTTGTGACTAACGTAAAACAGCCCTCCTCGCCCGAGAAATGCTTAGGACAGAGGTTTCAACATTTGTGAACATCTGGAAGGACAGGCTTAAAATATTCAATCCATAAAGGTCAGGTTTTAAAAAGTTTTTGGGGACTTACAAATAAACAACCACTATCACAAGAGGGATTTTCAAACACTTGCAAGGACGTGAGGTACCCAACCCCCACTGACAAACCTGGGGGTGGAAGTTGCATTTCTGTAGGCATTTTGTTGCGTTCATCTTCAGGCAAATAGTACCAAGTGTCAGAAAAGAAGCACAAAAAACAAGCTACGGGGGAAAGGCCGTGACGGTGACCAGCATTTTAATGCATTTTAAACCAGAGTAACTTTCCTGAGCCCTTCTGAGCAGACCAAGCTTTAGGGTCCCTATATGCGGTTTGTAGAAAGCAGCCCGCGCTGTGGAATCAGAGCATACCCTTGCAGCAGAGAATTCTATGTCAGGAAAGGAGAAGCAGGTTAACACATCTTCTGAAAACAGATTTTTGCGTTGGGTACGCTCCAGCTTGGATGCTCCACACAGATATATCCCATTAACAAAGACGAGACCGGCTTTTCTCTTTTTAATATGTATACAAACCACACACAAGTATATATGTGCATATATGTGTGTGAATTTGGCCCCTAGAGTCACCTGTTTAAAGACGTGCAGCTTTTCACAGGAGGAATGTTAGTAGCACTTGCTCAGTAGCTTTTCTCTAGGTATTTGAGCTTCAATCACAATAGACAAAACTATCAATATATTAAAGAAGAAGCCTTTAAAAAAAACCCAAAAACAATAATGCGAAAGTTTTTTCAATGTTTGACTCAAAAATACTACTGCAAGCAATTTGTGGGTTTTAGGATGGACTCTCACAGGCAGACAGAACCAGCAAACCATACTTTAGCAGTCTGAGTAAGACATTTGCTTTTGTGAAAATAGATTCCGCTCTCCTCTCCCCACAAACCACCCAGGATGGGGGAGTCCTGTCTGCTCTTCCCAGTTGGATCCCATTTTTTACTGGCACTCTCACCGCTGCCCTTGAAGCACTTATTATCACAACCACGCTTCCAGGCGTGGAACGTGGGAAGGGGCTGCCTTCGGAGTTTTGCAAATACTGTTCTTCAAACAGAAGATACCGAGCTTGAATATCCTGCAAGGCAGAGCTGGGAGATACAAGTGGCACAGATTTGCGTAAATGCCTTCCTCTGGTACATCTGAGACCTTATTCTGTCAATCAAAAGGAACACAGCACAGACAGCGATGGCTGCCTCGAACAAAAAACAGGAACGGGGCAAAGTACGGGGCATCCTGTCCAACAAAGCCACGGGGCTCAACTTACTGCCAGCCTGGGGTCTGCAAACGCCAGCAGGAAAAGGGAGAAAACCCATTCTTGGACCAGGAGAGCTTCCTGCTTTAAGAAAAGCCTTGGAATTCTACCTAAATTGCAGCAGAAAGAGGCTTCCTTTGCAGGACGTTGGCATTATCCCATGAAAAGCAGGGAACGGAGAAGGTGGCGTGGCTCGGTTCTGAGATCCCAACAGTCAGGTTGTGTTTAAGGGCCTGTCACGAGATCTAGTCCCAAGATTTCTTTAAACATCACTCCCGCTTGCATGGTCTGACATTTCTGGTTTCTAGCGCCAGCCACTTCTGTTTCAACAGCCTACCTGCGATAATGAAAACGAGCAATAAAAGATACAAGAGATGGACAGAGTTTAAGGTCTTCCTTAGAACACGAACGTTTTCACAACTGGTCTCTTGTTCTCTCCTTGCTGTTCAAAATTTCACAAATAAATGATGTTTAAACTGTCGAAATGCCGCAAATCTCATGTTGTAATTAGTACTGCATGCTTTGAATTTTTCTTTCGTTTTTCAGAGCAAAAGCTTCGACGGGCCATTCTTACATTGTAATATTTAAAGACGTATGCAGGTAGTTGCTGCCGTAATGTCACGCAAAATCCAAATCCAAAAACCTTGAAAAGGCAGACTTTCAGCCCGCTTTACAACTCGACAAAACACGCGGGATGGATTAGTCTGTTTCAGCCTTTTTGCAGGCTCTTACTTTTGGTGATTTATTCTCAACATACACAGTAACCCTTTTTAAACGTGTTGCAGACCTTGTAAATTCTTTGCGTATCCCCGTGGAAGCGAGCGAGGGCTGCACACACAGCCCACGTGTGCAGGTCCTTCAGGTCCAGCGTGAGCTCCTGAAGGGCTCCGACGTTCCCCGTGGCCCTTTCAGGACCACGGTTATTGTTAAGGCTTTGCGCTTGCTGGCGGCAGAGTTCCCAAGGCTCGCAGGTAACACTCCTCACACCACACCTCGCAGGATTTTATGTTTCTCTGTCTCCTACAGAAAAAAACAGTCTCTACCATCCTGTAGAGGTATTTCCCTCCCTAGCACAAATGCACATGGGGTACTGGCTGTGCCCTGGGAAAGTGCAAACTCCAAACGTTATTCCTTTTCCCAAAAATCTTTCCTCAGGTTTCAAGCATTTGTAGATTGTTTAAAAGTCGTCTTTCCATCCACCCACCCACCCACCCATCCATCCATCCCTTCCTTTATCACAGAAAGGGATTTTGTTTACATTTCTTTTAATAACAGCAATCTTTCAACAGCAGTAACTGTACATGTCCTGAAAGCAATCCTCTAGAAATGAAAGTTAACACTGCAATCTTACTTGGGAAAAAGGAAAATCCACCTACATTGCTCTAAAAAACCCACACCAAGCCAAACCCTCCTATCATCAGCTCTTTCCAATAAATTTAAACCCCCACCTTTGCCATTTGCTAGTTTTCAAGTTTAAATTTGTTCAAAGAAATCAAAGGAAGAGTCCTATCTTTCCACTTTTCAGCAACACTCAGCACAGCTCTCTATATTCCCACTCTTCTTAAAAGCCAAGAAACTGGATTAATTTTTTGAGGTCTCCAAATAGAAAAAAAACTGAACAGAGACTTAAAAATCCCCCCTCGGAACCTCACACACAGCTTCTATTTCACAAGCTGACTTGCAGCAGAAACGTCTCACAAATACAACTCCAACAATTTATTTTTTTTTTTCCAAACCTTATCTGGGAAGGTTTTGCAAAATAGGCATCAAACAATAATTCTCTTTACACCACTAAAATTATACTTACAGACGGGAAAAAGTGGGCTAGAATTTCCTCCGTGTAAATGCCAAACTGCAGCCTGCCAAACACCGCCAAGACTGAGCCGGGTGTTTTAAAAGTCTAATGTTCAAAAGCTTGGGTTTGTTGTCTGCTACAGAGTAAAATGACAAAATAAATGTCTTTTTGTGGACCACACAACACACAAGATTGTATCTGGAGAGTCCAAACTGGGCAAAGCACCGCGGTATAACGCATTCAATCCCAAAGCTAGGTTTGTAGCTGATTTCTTTAAGATCTGTAATCTAAAATTGCCAGGATGGCCAAACGCCCTTGCTTTTCACCGCTCTATCTGGTTTTGCAACAAATCAGAAGTATCTTAAAGCTTTGAAATTTATATGGTTTAGCCTTAATTATCAGACTTCGTTTTCTCTCTGTCCATCTGAGAAACCAAGGCGATTTTTGCCAGCTGCTGCAGCAGGCTGAACACCACTGTTAGTAGCACATGCAAAAGGCGAGCAAAGGGAAATTTGTTTTATAGGCTTTTTTTTTTCCTCTCTCCTTCAATATTTTTGGCCTGATACAGATGCATCCTGCCAAAATCTCTCCCCACTGCACTATCATTCCATGAGCTATTTCACACCTCCCATTCAATTGTAATGGGGAGCCAAATCCATCCAGACACCGCTGGTATCCAACGCGTGACAGAATGGAATCTTTCCCCGGACATTAGGAGAGGCTGTGCGATATGTCAGGGGTGAAGGATCTCCACGGTCGAAATGCTACTCAGCTGTGCAGTTCCTTCCATGCCTTTCCCTTCATTGAATCCAGATGCCACAAGTTGCTCAGCTTTGTAAGGATCCGAGAGGCAGGGACACAGACTGACACGCGAGAGGTGAACCACAGGCTTGGGGTGGGGAGAAATCCGAGCTAGCCAGAAGGATTACTTAAAAAAGAAAAAAAAATAGAAAAAAAAAGGAAAACGTGGCTGGTTCTGTACCCATCCTATAAAGCAATGAGGCCAACTACCTTCATTTCACTTTAGTAACACTAAAAAAGAAGGTAACAGAACTCTCAGCAGTTGGGCATGGTTCAAGCCTCTGGATCTACTGGACAGCAGCTCAGTTAAGTAGCATCTTCCCTAGCCAAGGCACAGAATTCCCCTCGTTGTCCCCATCCCTGCACTGTATTCTCAGAAACGTCCCTGTGAAGCATCCGGGAGTCTGACAAGTGTCAGCCAAGCTGCTGGGCTCCCCTCCATCACTGCACCACCAGTGCCCCGCGCGCTCTGCACCGGCCGTTTGCTGCTCCTGGGGCTTCCTCTTGCACAAACACACTCTGCGGGGTTTGAGGACACAGTTATACCTGAAGGTGTCCCGTCAGTAAGGCAGGTAGAAAGATCAGAAGTGGTATGCTCCAGGGTTAGAGAAAAACTGTTCTATAAATTATTGTCACGTTCTAGAGGCTCACCTGAAACAGTCAGGAAATAATACAAAGCTTAGCTCCCCATTAAGCATTGTAGATGCAGTCCCAAACGTTGAGGACTCAAAATGTATCGAAATTCCAATTTCCTTAAATGCCCCTCATTCTCAGTCACCGTACTGCTCTCGGCTGGGACACAGACATGTGTCCACCGTTAAATTTTGCAGTGCTGCTTGTTAGCTTGGATTGTTTTTCTGAAAAGGGGGCTATTTTGGATGAATCTGGCTACAGCTGGGTTAGAACAGCATTACCAAAATGCCCCAACACAGGCAATTTTGAGAGATGTTCACTTCCAGCCTCTCTTCCCTCTCCCAAGAGCACTATTTATGCACACGTGTATGTGCACGCGTGTACTTGCCCCGTAAGAGGAATGATTCCGTGTGTGCCTGTCACCGTAGCCCAGCTTGTGCCAAGCTCCACCTCCGAAGCAGAGCAGGATGCTGTGCTCCTCGGCTCTCTCCAGACATCCCACACCAGTGCGCACACAGAGGCAGGGCAGAATTTCACTGCAAATTCGCATTTCCATGTGTACCAATGCCACTATGCCGGCACAATCCGACAGCAAACACTTCCCTACCCCACGCAATTCAGCCGTAGGTAACACAGGTGTGTCTATGCCTTACACTTCCTTTTTGTGCCTGAGAAATGTCAGCAGAATTACATAAGGAGCTTTAAAACGAGAGACAGACACCACAGTGACTCCCATTAGCATTGAGCATAAATTCTAAGATGGACGCTCACGAAGTGCTGAGATGAATCACGAAAAGAACTGCTACGCTAAGTCCAGAAAAATGACCACACACAGGCATTAACTCTCAACTGAATTTGTCACTGCAGTATGTCTCCCATGAACGACAATTTCATTCAGCATATTAAAATACGATAACCTGTTCTGTAGCATCTTATAAAGTCACCATCCCGGTATTAGCAGACAGGGAATCTGTGGTATGAAGCATTTTGACACCACAGTAGCAGAGGCAGCGAGAGAATTCCGTACCAGATGTCTGGAGACATAACTGGGAAGAGATGAAGAATCGCCATCTCCTGGCTGCCAGCAGCACACCTTGATTCTCCCTCGCGTACTTGCCCTGTCTGTGTGTCTGGCGTGTCCGTGTTGGTGTGTGCTCCCCCACCGCTGCCAGGCACACGTAGGCGCAGCCTAAGCACGCACGCTCGCGTCTCCAGGCTAATCGTTGTGCAGCTCTGCACGAACTGTAGCGAGGATTATTTGCTTAACAGCCTCCTTTTTTCCCCTCGATGCTCCTTTTCTTAAAATTAGCTGGTGGCAGTACCACAGAGAGCATCCTTTTGAGGACTGAGCTAGGGAAGAAGTGGAAAAAACCCCCCACACACGGCAGAAAAGTGTCGTATCAAAATATTACGAGGCTGTGTTGCCAAACATAATGCAACACAGGCTGGAAAAGGAGGTGGGGGGAAGAAAACATGGCATTTACCTGACAAGAGATCTGTACAAGGTAGACCAGTTCCTTGGATTCACAGCCGTTTCTCGTTACTTCATTCTGTTCCTCCGGGAGCGAAAGCTACACCAAGGGGAGGGGGTGGAGAGAAGAGGGAGAGAGAAAGAGCAGGTCAGTGAGCAGGGATAAACCAGGCATGGAATAATGCATGAAGCACAACATCCACAGCAACTTGCTCCAAGACATGCCAAGCATCAGGGAATCAGGGAAGTGCTCGGCTGTCTGGAGTCATCAGAAAATATTCAGCATTCCTGGCTTACACAGACCCTCCAATGCCATTGGATTTTAGCATCTCACCTGATAGTTTAAAAATAAAAATATGGTTCAAAAATAAAACAATACTAGGAAGGCAAACTGTTCAAGGCAGGGATTAAACCTCTAGCTCAGAAGTCTGCAAAATTAATTGTTCACTGAAAATCTCTCTATAAATATTCATGTATCAGATAACAGTGATTCCCCCCCCCTCCAATTTTATTCATTTTTTCATTTTATATGTTGAGGCAGACATTAGATAATAAAACGTATCTCCTAATTTCAGTGTTGTCAAGCAATGTATCACAACAGAGAGCTTTATGGCACCATTCATCACACGCAGAGTCATTAAATACAACATCAGGATGTGCTTTTTTCCCGAGGCGAGCGAGGCGAGATTTAACCGTATCACCCCTGTACATGGAGCGAGTGCCTTGGCTAGTACTAGTCCTAGTCCTGCTGCTCCCACTAGTCCCAGTACCCGAGGGTGAGGTGTCTCAGCCTCCCCGCACGCACACAGCCCTCGCTGCTGCCTCTGCTCCTCGTACGATGGACGGGAGCTCGCAGAAAGTGGTGCCGTACCTGCCAGGAGTCACTCGCTTCCTTCCTTAAGCAGAAACGATGCCAGCTTAAAAACAGAAAGGGCTGAAAAGTAGCCCAGGCCTTTTTACACAAAGGTCTTTGGGAACAACACTTTCTCCCTTGGAAAACGTGTACACAAAAATTTAATTCTGTAATAAAATTGTAATTAGCTAAGACCCAAAAGAACCACCAACAAACGAAAGCAGAAACAAACATAAGAGTGAGGAGAAAGATCACAAATTGCTGTATTTGCATGAATGTAAGCAAGAGAAAATCAGAACCAGGTGACAGGAGGCATGTACCTCCTGAGAAAAAGGGAGATGCAAGGGACAATTCGCTCACAGACAAATGACCGCTGATACCCAGAGTGAATCTAACTTTGCATTTTGCCCGACTCTCCCTCCTCTTTCTCAGGAAGCTGCAGCGCACGCAAATCCCGCAACTCTTCCTTCACCACACACAACCTCCCAACACTCGTGTCTTTTCTGATGGTTGTATACAGCATTGCAGTCAATTAAAAAGATTTCTGGACTAGAGAAAGTCTTTAGATTTCATAGTTTATTTTATTTTTATAGCATTAAATGTATTTAGAGGAAGAGAGAGAGGATGTGCAAATGCTCACCACTCTCTCGCTGGTTATGCAAATAGAACTTTCTCCTGCTTTGTGGCAGGCCCTTTTGGTGAGCAAACACAAATTTTCCATCAAAGGATTTGTATCAGAAATCAAGTTTGCACTTTCGATCTTCACTGTTGCCCAACAGTGTGGGGTAGTTAAAAAATTGTCTCTACCTGGGGACATCTAAGAGCCTTTTGCTGAGGCTGCTCTTCACATAACTAGAAGGACAAGGAAAGTCTCAAAACCCGGTGCAAGCCCGTGAAGGTGGAATCCATCCAGTGTCCCCTCCACTTGGATACTGTCATCACTCTGCCACAAATCACCTCTCTAGAAAACCCATGGAGTGTCTCCCTTGGCCACTGTTGAAGCTTCTCCTGGACAACTCTCTCAGCAAACTCGCTTTTTTGGCTTCTGGACAGCTTCTCGTTCCACCTGTAACTTCTCCCTCCAGAGCAAGCTTTGCAGTGAGAACTTTAAAGATTTTTACACATGCTGACATTCTCCTAAGGCTAGTGTGCAAGACATTCCCAGAGATACACCTTTCTAACTGCTGCGGAGGATCTTCCACATGGTGAGCTTAATTCCACTAAAAAAAATTGCGTTCCAGAAAGAGGTAATTTTAAAGATTTGTAAGAGTGACTCTTCTGTGTGTAACAGCGTGTAGCCTGCTGCCATTATTGTGATTGAGTACGACCATTATTTATTTCTGTGTGGCACGTTTCCCTCACTTTATCATCATTCCTTGCTATCAGATTTCACATTTGAAGTGCTACTGAGTTTTGAAGCTAATCAACAGTCAAACAAAACAGCAAAGCATGCAGTGAAGGAAAGCTAATACGTGGCTGGAGATATTTTCCATGTTTGTCAGATACCGAGGAGCTCCAGTTCAATTAAACGTGGGTTTCCTACTCAGGGAGATAAGTTTCCATCCTTTAATCTTCCCCGTGGTTATTTAGGGTACATACACCTACTCTTATCAACCCACAAGGAAATTTCAGGCCTTGTGTCCCTTAAGTACATCGGTGCTGAAGGACATGGCTGCAGGCTCCACTTGACGCCGGCAGCTCCGTGTGCCTGGAACGCCGCAGCCAGGCAGTGAAATTCCCAACACACAAATGCGGCAGCTCCCTAGACACATTCAAGGCCGGATTCTGTGCAGCACAATGCGGGATAGAAAAAGGTACGGGTCAAGTTACGACAAAGGTTGAATGGCATCACCGTTCCTCTTCCATCTACTGTAACTTACACCCGGCTGCACTCCAGTCAAGCCAAGTCTACACACGCTCTCGCCAGAAATAGTGAGTGAATCATGTGTAGCGCGAGGTCCCTGTGTGCAGGATGACTCAGTTACAGCAAACTTTGCACTGGAAAGAGCACACCTACCCGAGGATTAACCTACTGATTCACATTCATCGACTTTACACCCATGTAGTTGGTTTCCACTTCAGTGCTTCTGCGTGTCCCCATTTAGACAAACTCGCTGTAGTGAGACGTGACAGTTTAAATCCATCGTATTGCCCTACATATACACAACTGTTTTATTCCAGAGTAAGGTTGTAAAAGCTAACGGAAGGAACTGTTCCTCTCCCTGCAGCCAGCCTTGTGCCTGCTGAGAGAGAGAGCGGAATTGTACACACAGGGAAATCTACTGGGTTTAGCCTGTAACGCAACTGTCCTCGCAGCAAAATACCCCGCGAGATGAATATTCGCTTATGCTCCCTGTTCCCCGTGTGCCACAATTTTTGGTTTGCTCTGTTAATAGACAGGCATTATTGCTCTTCCAAAAATTGTCGATGTCGTGATGTTTAAAAGCCTTTCCCCCTGCAGCATCCCTTATAATTGAAATCCAGGGAGCACAAAGCAAAGGCTCCTCTTGACCTTAGTGGACTCAGAATGTGACTCACGGGTAGAATTTGGTTGACTCCAAACTGGGAAATTGATTTTAATCTTCTCAAAGGACAGACGAAAGGCAGCAGGGTGCTGAGGATACCCCATAAGAGTTTCAATGTGTATCATCTGAGAAAGCTGAAATAATTCGTAACTAGTATTTATGGCAAGATCAAAGCATTAAACAGCATACTTTAGATATATATATATATATATGGCTTGATATATAATCTGAAATGTTAATTTTTCACATTCAAAATGGCTGTCACACTTCCTGAACCTGATAAACAATTATGATGCATTAGGTTCTGTTGGATTCATTTATTATCGGAATATATATGCTTAGCTAGCACAAGTAGATGTGACTGACTTCATAAATTAGGTTTATGGTATCCTAAGCATTTTATGATACACAAAGAAAGCCCTAAAGATGGTGCTATGAACACACACAGACTAACAGGTGTGTGGATAACACAGAGTGCTGTAAATAGTACGTCAAGGTATCGTTCAAATCTGTGTTTACCCAGCTGGAGGCAAGTTTGTGAGTCTCCACTCTGCCTTGGCATCTTGTAAGACAAAATTAAGCTACATACCTGGTTCATACACAATTTTGCCAAATTGTGCTCGCCAGCCAAGACTTTCCTGATCATATATACAGGCAGGACTAGCTTAAAAATGCTTCGAGTTCGTGGTCTCCCCACCGTTGGAGACAAAGCAGCTCATCTCCAGTAAGCCAGCAGATAAAGAGAGTGATTACAGGGGTCTCCTGGAGAGGATAATGTCTTGGTTACTCCTCTTGTAGAGAAAAACAGAGGGGTAAGGAAGGTACGATATGGACCACTCGGAAATCTTATTCAAAAGCTCGGCAGTTGTACAGGGTGCGATTCTGTGCGTATGCATTTACCTCCCAGAGCAGGGGTTAACAAGAACAGAACACACGCTCTCATCGCTCCTCTCCAAAGTGGCTTTGGAAGCTCCCTTCTCCTCGCCCTCCAAGAATAATCCTGGCCTCAAACTCTGGCAGATCCGCGCTGGCAGCAAGGCAGCAGGCGTTTTAAAGCCTCGTTCATTTGTCTGGAGCTCCACAATGTCGAGCCTACTGTGACCCTGTCTGGAAGGTGCCCGGGCCCTGCCACGTTCCCCGCACTGAGATGTGAAAGGCAAGGGCGAGCGGCTGTGGAGAGGGCTTTCATTAGAGCACAGCCAGCTTCAAAGTGGCCCTGCTTCTGGGCGTTTCACTTGTCAGCATGACCACAGGCAGAAAAATAATGAAAAATACAGCTTCTGAGATTCATACATCTTCATGCTATATGTGCTGCTCTTACAAACTACCAAAACTTTAAAAAAATCATTTCAAGGAAAAGCACTACACAAATCTGTTGCCAAGAGGAGGCCTGTTGGCTGCTGTATTAAAGTTCCAGATCCTCACCAGGTAAGAGCTGGTTCTGCAAGGTCAGTGGGGCTGTGTCCACTCCTCCTAACCATGTCTCTGACCCCCAGAACTCAAAGTAAGCTCATTTAGTTAGCTTTGCCTTTAATTTCCTTGTTTCCCTCGTTTGCCAAGTGATGCTAACTCCATCAACCAGCTCTCCTGAAGAAAGGATCATTTGTGCAAAGCTCGTGAAGCGTACCTTTGATTTGTCTATCAAACTTACTTATTTCAACCTCTGCTTCATAAAGCCATGACATTTGATCTTGCTCGCACACTCGTATCTCAACACGTGAGGACCGCAGAGCAGGTGGAGAGCTGGCACGCAGAATGGCACACGCTTAAAGAAAACGTTACGAGAGCTTTGGCAGAGCTATCCTATGCGTTCGATAACGAACACCATCAATTTCCCTTGTTTCCAATGACATAACTCATTTTGCTCAGCGTTGTTATCTAAAGCTTAAGATCTTGCAGTTTAAAAAAATTTAAAATTAAAAAAAAAAAGAACAAAACAGAAAATAAAAGGAAAAAAGCCAAACTCCACCTCCTCAATGGAATTAGAGTTAAGGTTAAAATTCAATGAGGAAGGCATTAAATAATTAGATGGAAATTCTACAGGCTAGGAAGACATGCTTGATCCCTCCTCCCTTCAGATCTTCTCCCTATCTGTTTCCAGGTACAAGGAGAAGAGTCGTTCCCCCCAGATGCCAAACCTGCCTGTGTTACCTGTGCTTGAAGTAAACCAGTCCACCGAGAAACCATCTCACGTCAAAGGTATGGAGCCTACGCTGACCTGGGACATGCCCTGGGAAGACCACTCTAGGGAGCAGCAAAAGCCTGTAGAATAACTCTTACAGCTTCTTGGAGTTGATGTGAATATTCCACGTAGCATCTCCCAAGATCTTATCTAAATTCCTCTGAAAACGGTCCCCTCCTTGGGAGCCAGAGGAAAGCCACAGTGTCTACAGGTGCTGGCCATGATTTGGTTTCACGTGCATGAAGTGCAACACAGGCGTTATCACCATAAAACCTGCTGTGAAGCAACGGACACACTGCGCCTACCTGTGCAGCATGTAATGCAAACACATGTTCTCATGACATGAAACATGCATTTCATGGACAATCAAAGTCATTAAGAAAAGGCTCCGGGAAGATCTTCAAGCCCCTTCCAGTCCCTAAAGGGGCTCCAGGAAAGCTGGGGAGGGACTCTGGAGCAGGGAGGGGAGCCATGGGACGAGGGGGGACAGGGTTTTCACACTGGAAGAGGGGAGATTTAGGTGAGATCTGAGGAAGAAATTGTTTGCTGTGAGGGGGGTGAGCCCCTGGCCCAGGTTGCCCAGAGAAGCTGTGGCTGCCCCATCCCTGGAGGGGTTCAAGGCCAGGTTGGACGGGGCTTGGAGCAACCTGGGCTGGTGGGAGGTGTCCCTGCCCAGGGCAGGGGGTGGAACGAGATGATCTTTAAGGTCCCTTCCAACCCAAACCATTCCATGATTCTATGATAGTATTAAAATTATTTGAAGTTTGCTATAAAGTATAAGCGAGGTAAGCCTCGTTAGTAGACCCTCCCCTTTTCTCTTTATGCCACAACCTGTCCATCCCACTAGCGGCTGGCAGCAGCAGCAGGCAGAGTGGTCCAGGCAGGAGCAGGGGTGGCACAGCAGGATGCGCTGGGGCAGATGGCCATGAATCAGCCTCACGGGCAAGTAGGAGCCTCAGCAGGTTTCATCTCAAACATCGCGCACATCTGTAGACATCTCGAGGAGAGAAGAGATGGCAAGAATGCTGAAGAAGTGTCTTTCGCCAGGAGTTTGAAGTCAGTGGAAAGGCTGATGCTTTTCCTGGCAGAGGATGTGTCATTGTTCCAAGGAAACCTGGTAATCTTTTTACGTTTTTCCGAGATGGAATTTAAGGTTAACTCCCTGGTGATCGCAGCCAGACACACGCAACTGACATTTCTGCCGCTCAAACTCAGCCATAGCAAAAGCTCATTAAGTTTCCGCACCACTATTAAATCTGATAATTTTCTCTGACAGCATTAGGAACGGACATTTTTTCTTTTTCTCTTTCTAAACCACCACTCTTCTAATGTCTCCTTCATGTCTGTCCTCTCCCTAATTTACGATGTTTGTGCAATTGAGCAAATCAGACAAGGGAAAAACCACAGGACAAATGCCACCTTTATGCATCACTTTGGAATGTATGTATTGGGTGAAAAGTATGTCTGATGGCCAAGAGCAAGAAACATGAGGCTAATTTTCCTGTGAAATATTGCTATGTTTTATTAAAAAAAAAAAAAAATAAAATTCTAGGGCCCAAATATCCTTGGGACAAATCCTGAAGAAATTAAAAGCCTTAGCACTGATCAAACTCAGAGATGCACGCTCGTTATAAGCAAAAGCTTTTATTACCTCTCTCAGCTCCAGTCTCCTAACAGACAATACTTTCCCTATCTCCCAAATTACCCTGGTGATTCAAAGCCCACTTCATCTTCATTTACCTGAGTCCATTACTTACAGCACTTTGCCCGGTAACGAAGCACCTCCAAGACCTGGGTTTTGATATATTTGAAGCTATTATTTTATTATATTTGAAATTTTAGGTTGGCAAATCTTTTTTACACAGGGAAACATTTTCTAGCTAATTACTCTGATAGCATAAATGTATTTATCTGGCCTTTTTTTCCTCTCTCCATATTTATCTTGCTAAATGTACTAATTATACTCCCACACAGTTCCCCGTTTTTCTCCTGCTTTTGCCTTTTCATACTGAACTGTGGCTTCAGAGCAGGAAAAGAACATTTCCAACAGAGTGGCTTCTTTACCCAAGCACAAATATCCTGAAGTAACGATGAGAGTAAAGACAAGAAAGACGCGTTTAAAGAATATTTTCGTTCCCATTTCTTCACTGCTATTTGAAATCATCCCTTTGAAAACTCAAAAGTGGCAACTAAGAGCAGGAAAAAAAAAAAAAAAATATATATATATATATATAAAAATCAGAGCTCAGCAAGACAAAAAAAAAGGAATTGCATCTCCTGGAATGCCGCACAGATAACCATAGCGTGACAAAATCACTGGCTGCATGGGGCACGGTATATTGTGCATTATCCCCAGACAATCGATGGAACCCAGCGGGCACTCGGCCGGAATCAGCACCGGGGTGAGAGGCATCCAAGCACAGCACTCCCGGGCCGGCAGGATTTTCCTGGCAGTTTTGCAAAGCACGTACGATACGCTCGTGTAGAAGCGTCGCATGGATTCATTCTGGCCACAGGAGTTGGCTAATATTGGCATTGAGGGTCACTGCAGAGTACTGGGATGTTGAAATCAAACTCAAACACACCTCTGTAGGGAAAAGGCAAAATGTTCCCACAAAGATATCCTGGGTTTCCTCCTGGATTGAGCAAAGCACAACAGAGAACACCACGGGAACATGTAACGAGGATACTCACCATAAAGGTGAAATTAAACGCTGGCTCTTCCCAGCAGATGCAAGTTCCCATCAAATTGCAGGTGTACTCGCAAGGCCGAATTTTATGCAAGTGTAAGCACTGAGTAAATTTTAAAGGTTGTGGGATGTGTATTTTGCCTGCAGTTACTTTCAGAACTATTTTAAGCTTGCAAATCACATGAGACGGTTTTTTCCTATGGAAGCATGATTATTCAGCAGTCAGCATCCCTTCCACGGAGCTTCACCTTCAAGACTAATAAATCCTACCATCGTGTATAAACACACACAGCTAGAGAAAAGGGCAGATCCTAACTCCACAGCAGGATCCTTGAGGTGCTTTAATCATACTGGATGCAATAATAGTTCCATATGTGCCTTATATGCACAAGATCAGGTCTCCTTCGGGTTATTTTGTTATTTTGTTTTTAATCTAAGCTTCCAATGAGGTCATGCACACGTGCTGCGCATCTCGGAACTTCTGAGAGAGGCTGGAACAGCTGCGACACTCCTTGAGCTCCTTCGCAAATCAAAACTATTGCAGAGGATAACTTTAAAGACGGAGGAGAGGACGCTGGGCACCCATGCTGACCAGAACATATGAACAACAGAGCTCCCGCGGTGTGACTACCTGCTGCAACTTTTAAAATACACATCCACCTGAGAATGATGGTTTTGTTTTCTTGGTGGTGAATACCCCCTGGGGTTACAACGTGTTGCTCCCTCGGTGGTTGTGTATACGCAGGTCCAGAAGCACCCCCTTGCCAGGAAGGATCCGCAGAGGTGCAGGGTACCGGGGATGGGGTGCTCACGGAACGACATGCCAGGAAAAGCCTCCGCTGCAAACACAGCGGCTTCTGACCTGCCAGTTTCAAGTTTGCCATAGCGACTGGTTGTCCTGGGCTGAGCGACACAGGACTAACTCCTCTCCTAATGCTGGGGAAAACTCCACTTTTGGAAGATTCTAGTGTCTGAATTGGTGAAAATAGTCAGTTTATAGCCAGCTAGGCTATGTGGGATTCAAGGTCTCGGTGTTTTTGAGCTTGCCAGGTGCAGGGATGAGGAGGAGCGAGACCTGGGCGCTTGACCCAAGCTGCCAACAGGATTATTTCATAACATGAATGGCACATTCAATACAAATTAGAAAGTTTGCTGCGTAGTTTCTGGCTCCCTTGCTGGCTGCCATCCTAAGAACTTCTTGCCCCAGTGCCGGAGCCCTGAGCCCTTCCCTACCTCCCGCAGCCGCAGCGCTCGCAGGGTCCCACACTGGCTGTCCCTGGGGGGAGTGCACGGCTCCCGCTGATAGAATTCTCTCAGTAAAATTCTTGTATATCTTATATTAGTAGCGGGATCAATACTGGTTCTTTAATATTATTCTTAATTATTTAGTCTTATCCTATTAAATCTATTTATATTTCAACCCTCGTGTTTTCTTGTGTTCCCCGATTCCCCTTTCCAGGTAGGGAGGGGTCATCAGGTGATAGAATAATTGTCTAAATGACAATAGATTGTTACGGGTTTTCTCAAACCATAACACTGGTGCAGGGCCGTTCCACTCTGAGTATTAAAGGCGGTCAATTAGACAAATGGTAGAAGAAAAGGCACGTTAAGGAATATTAACTAAGCCAGCAATACAGAATAGATGTGAAACCAGGCGAAACACTTGCCCGGTGCCACATTTCTGTTGCACACAGGCAGAGGAGATGGAAGGCAATTCCTCGTGACTTCTACCCTTTCCAATCCGACACGGTGTTTTGGGGAGGGGGCTCCTCCCCGTGCCACGCTAGCCATGCTGGACTGCTATTGCAACGCTGCTCTCGGCCACGAGGCACGGTGGGATCTAGTTCTTGCCTCTCCGAAGATGGAATGAGGAGTAACCCTGACAGAATTTGACTCTTACTGCAGTCAGAAATACACGACTTGGGAAGACCTCACTTTCAATCCCTGATTCCAGGTTGAGCTGCCAACACAGGCACCTTATGTATATGCTGCTGGAGTTTGTTTTAATTCTTAAGCCAACTATATTTGATTCCTGAGCTTGTTGAGACATAAAATCTCAGAGAGTTCTATCAGAGATACTTTTCCCAGCTTTTCCTGCATTAAGTTGCAAATGTTTTCTCATGTGGTCTCACCATTTTATTTCCTCTAAATGTGTAAGAAGGTCAATCTTCATAAGCAATGAAATATTCATAAAAACTTCTTAGATGCAGCCATTCGGGACTCCATTAGGCAAAAACAACTTCTCAGGGTCTGAAAACAGAATGTTTTCATGAAGTTAAAATATCTGATGTTATTAAAAACAAACTAACGAACACCCCCTCCATGAGGCTGCACGCAGAGCTGTGCCTCGGGCACTCGACGACTGGCAGAGGACATAACATCCTGGAACGCTCCATAAGCTGAATTTGCCACCTGTGGGGTTTCTGGTTGTTAATTTAGCGGAATTGAGTTTGTCTTTTCCTTTTAAAGCTCTGTATGAGTTGACTGTTAAGAAACTTCCTCCCTCCACGCATCCCAGACTATAGAAATAATGGCCATCAGAGCAACTAGACTCAATACATTATTAGAGAGAGAACTTTTTACATTAAAGCCACTGGGCTGAAAACTGCTTTTCATTTTAGTTGGGTGAAACCTGGATTTTCTGGCTCCTTTGTACAGGACAGAATCTATCTCACTTCTAATGCAATCTGAGAAGATGTGGGAGAAACACAGAACTTCTACCAGATTTGCTTCACAGATTTCTTTCCTGCACGGTTTTTGCTTCCGTGATGGCCTCATTTTCTTCTCCTTTTCTCATGGGGGAAACTACTTCCAGTCCCTGGGGTTTCAGAAGACACCAGTGGAACACGACACTAAGCAGTGGCTCTCAAATAAATGTTTGCCGCGGACACAGGGTGGCTGTATTTTTGCCAGACAAACAACGGGGTAATAAGTTACATATGGTGACAACATGGAAAGTCCCTGCGTTCGGTAACTGGCCACAGCCGGGGAATCGCTGCCAGAGCATATCTCAGAGGATGGATGGGTGCAGGCAATCATGTCCTTCTGCAAACTCATCCTTGAGCTAATTAGGCCATACCCAACACCCCGCTAACAAGGCTCCAGCAGCCCTGAAGCACAGGAGCAAATGTGCGTGTACTTCACTGCACAGACACGTGCTTCAGCGATTAAAAACTAGAAGATAAATGAAAAGAATCTGTTACTGACTCCATCTACTCCTTCTGACCACCAAGAGACATACCATGGGATAAAACACAAAGGAAAAAAACTGTTTTGCTAGCACACCTATGATGGAAACCAAACCCACAGCTATTGCAAAGGAAGCTCGTAGGGTCAGCCCAACCCCAGAGACACGACTGCATCTGCTTTCAGTAAATACAGAGCCTCTATTATGGCATGTTGTTGATTAAATGATTGTTTTCTTGTTCGCAGCAAACAGAGCATTCCGCGTGGACAGGCAGGGGAGGATGGGTGATGTCTTGCTCCACCGCCTCAGTGTTTTGCCGGAGCGTGAAGCACTGAGTCCCCGGCCCAGCGTAGCTGGGGGAAAGCACTGACCGGTGCATCGCCTGTGCGCCCCATAGGGCTCGCTCTACAGACGGCGGGGCTCACAAGGGAAGGAAAGCAAGCAATACGTGTGGTGCAGGCCAAAGGAAATTAAAATAATCTTGAGGTACACAAATTATCTCTTTCAAATTCATTTTCCATAAAAAAAAAATCACATAAATGAAATATTTCCTTAATAAGAGCAATTGCAAGGACATGTTAAATGATTAAGGATATAGGTTCCCGTTAATATTACACCGCTGACAAAACAGAATTACAAACACTGCAGCAATTCCAGGCACAGGAACCTCCAGTACAACAAACCAGGCCCCAGACACAGGGGTTTGAGAGGGTTCTGACTTAAAAGAGCTTGAACACGTTATTTCAGTGTCTTTATGGAAAGTGCTTTTTCGAGTGCATCACGCCAACAGCATTTTGGGGCCAGGCAGAGGATTTTGAACTTCTTGTTCTGTTTCAAACTTCAGAGATTTGACTCTTAAGCTGCACAGCGCTTGGGAGGAGCTTGTCCCCTAGACCTCCAGAGTATCGAGTTGTTCCCTATGAATTCATAGCTTCTAAAATGTGAAAGATAAAAAAGAAAGAAAGAAAGAAATAGAAACCCTGGCTACTCACAGAAGTGTGTTGCAAGGAATCAATGTGAGGGGGAAAAAAAAAGCCACAAGTCAAACAAATAGATTCCAAATAATTAATTCAAATCTCCCAGCTGCTGAATTTTGTGTGCGAGAAGCACTGCCATGCAAACTGTGGAGTATTTTGAAAGCAGCCAGTCCAAACAGCGCTCCTCACCCTGACTGAGCAGCCAAACACGAGCACATAAATGAAACACTAAACAAGCTCTCCGTTTCTTTGACTTATGGCAAATGTTGAGCTCAGATTTTTGAGTAACGCAAGTACTGTATCACCACTAACCAAAATCTCAAATGAAACCTGCCACTCAGCCTGCCAACTCACAGAGGGGAAAAAAAAAAAAAAGAAGTATGTAAAGAGATAGCCTTTATTCACATATGCAAATCTGGGCGCACGGGATAAAAGGCTTAGTGGGCCATATGAAAAGCAAGGAGCAAAGATCCGCAGGAAATAGGAAGTGGTTTAAGTCCAACTCTCCTACACAAAAGAGAAGGAGAGCTGAGCCAGCACAAAGGGAGAAGTTACGACACATCCTACGAGCTTACAGTGACTTACGATTTCCAAACGAAGGAGCAATGGTAATTCCCATGAGTATTTTGCAGGGGGCTTGTAGATGCTTTGCACAATTTGCAGCGCTTACCGAGAACTCGGAATAGGATTAAGCTGCCCGCGGCAGGAATTTCAGAGGTAGGCACGTGGACAAAGTCATTCCTAGAAAGCCCAGATGCTGATTTTGTCCGGTTAATAATTTACTGGCTATGAATGAAAAAATGCATGTAATCTTGTAAAATTTATGTCTACTGTATATTTTTCTCTGGTTCCTGTCAGCGTGGCATCTAAGATGAGTATTATGTGTCCCTGCACCCGATGAAAGATTTATCCAAATCTATGTTTCGCGCACATACACGGATCTGCATCAAAAAGAAACATGCAATAAAGGCTTACAAAATTGTCCAGATAAAAGTTCAGAGTCAATATGTATTCCCTTTATCGACAGATATTCCTTTATATTCCAAGGATTATTTTTAAAGGATGCAAGAAAGATCAAAGAAAAGGAAAGAAATTATAAAATCTAATTTTAAAAAGAAACCTTTGCTAAACCTACCCTCATAGCAAAGGAACTGTTCTAGGCATTATTAGCAACAGTTTGGAACACATCTAGCACCACAAAATGCAACACACTCCTTGTTTTACCGGCCCCTCATTTCTCCGATTAGTGGGAGATGCAGTAGGAGTTTATAAACGTGTATTTGAATGGCCACTCACTTCTGTTGAGGTAGGAAACCACTGCTGGGATGTTCCCCAGCCCCACTCCCAGTTAATCCCTTACACCTCATTGATACGGCTTTCAGACTGACTTCCTCAGTGCAAAAAATCTTTCAAAAGGCCAGAGGTTAATCTCTGGAAGGAGAGCCACGGTTTGCATTATCCTGAGCTTTAATATCTGTTACGTTAGACAGTCTACACAAAAATGCAATAAACTCCCCCGTTAAACTGATCATTCTGCAAAGCAAAAGCTGCCTTTTAAATTGCAATCGGATTCATTCCTTAGTGGCACATTAGCATTTGGTGCCATCCTTAAGGCATTCTTCCAGCTCTTTTTATTTTAGCCTTATTATTGTGCCAGTAAAACAAATAACATCTTATATCAAGTATCGAGGATCTTTGAAAGGCTGCGTACTACTTACCCCTGCTACAATGATCTATTCTTTCCATGGATGGGATCCCTAGCCAAGGCCTAACAGTTCCAGGTCTCTCCGGAGCTTCCCAGCAGCTAATTGAAAAAACCTTCCAGGCATCAGCTCCGAAATGCGAGAACTCCAGGCTCGCAAAAATCAAATTAAACTCCCCACATTCGCTTCGCTCGCTCTTCCTGGTGCCGCTGCTTCTTCAGATGACCGTGCCTATGAATAGCATTTAAGATCTGCCTCCATAGCCCCGTTAGCCGTTTCCACACTGCCCATTTCATGCTCAATTTGCGCTGTAGAGAAATCAGTGGTGTTCCTTTCTCTCTCGCTCGCTCTCTCATTGGAAAGGTCCCACAAGACAAGCCGTAGAGTTTAACAAGAGCCAAGAGAAACAGAGAGGGAGGGAATGCATGCAGGGATTGTGTTCAGGCGCGGCACAGAACGCTGCTGCTCCGGCTCAAAAGGAAAAAAAAAAAAAAAAATGACAGCAAACTGCCATCACATGCCTGAAACCCAGCACGGTTTAAGGCAAGCCGATTCCTCAGCCTTCTTTCTTTTCCACTGGTATCCAACTGCTCAGAGCTAAAGCTCCATGAAATTCCTCTCCGGTCCCTGGTGCTGTGCGAACTGCAAACCACTGCAGGATGTGTGCCCTAGTGCCTAGGTACAACACTGCTCTGTTCACTGCACGTATTCCCTACAGAAAACAAGTATTTAAATGATGAAAAGTTTGCTGTCAAAATCTTCCCTGTTCAGTTACCAGCCTAAATACGTTAGCTCCTCCAAGGGCTCGGTACTATGGCCACAGGGTGAATGATCCACAGGCATCTGCAAAATCAAATTTTGCAGATCATTATTCATGGGCGGGATTTTATCATTCAACACCTGAGCACCGATAACCACGTCCGAGGGGGTCCCCCCTTCCCCGCAGCCCACGACTTTGGCTTCCATTTCAAGCGGGCATGGCAATGTAACCATTCCGAGAAGTATTAGTTCTAAGGAACACCACGCCATGTAATACTGCTGCTGCAATTTCACAGCACTTCTGCTAGTCCAGAATACTGAGGTCTCATCCTTCCTATTCAGAAAGGAGCATTTTGAAAATTACTGACTGTGGAAGCGGTTCTAATTACAGCCAGTCTACCCTTGCCCGGTATTTATTTCCCCATTGAAGGGAGGGACCACAATTAGCTCCCTCTTCTCCTATCTACATTTCTGAACTCACAGGGTAAATAGAGATCTTAACATCTGCTAGTTTCTTAGCACAACCTCATGCCCTTATTACAACGTTTGGCCAAAGAGCTCCCTGGCCAAGTTCTAGTTTAATTTTGCAGCCCCGCTCCGGGAAGGTGTAGAACATTTAAGACAGAGTTAAGTCAGTTCTCAGAAGCTGCAGGTTGCTGCCAGTGCCTTTGTCTTTCAAGAGCCAATAATCCTGAATATGTCAGAAGTCTGTCCTATATTTAATTTCTTATTATTTTACTCTAGACGGTGCTCTGTTTGAAGTGTCTCCGAGATGGGCTGGCCAGCACAAGAAACGACAGCAATTATCACATCAGCATCCAGCGGTGTTACACAGCGGCCAGTTCCATTCACATCACGCATTAGGAATTTCCCATAAGTTCACGCTTTAAGTCTAACTCTGCAGAGCACAGATTTTAAACAAAGTCTCTTCTTGCACATTTTTGCTATTTATTCCTGCCACAAGTGGAGTCTAGAAGCAGTGAGGTGATGGAGAACTATGCTCACTCCATCCTGATACCCGTTTCTCCTGCCCAGGTGCAATTCTCCCAATTTTCCCTGTTTGTTGCTTACACTGCCAACAAACTTTAAGCTATTTTACACGCTCACTTGTCCATATCCTACGTGGTAGTGTAACACATACATCTTTGACGCTTGAAAAGCATCTTCACATGACTGCAAAGACAACTGGTAAGTTTTGATTTCCCCCATATGTACAATACAGTACAGCATAGCCCAGCACAATATAGCAATGCACACTTTTAAAGCCTTCTTCATCACCTGATAGCGATTTCCCTCCCCTTAAAAGTTTCTCTTTGTTCTTTCAGCTGTGAAAATACCCTAGAGAATTTGTAATGCTCAATGCAAGCTCTTTAAAAAAAATTGAAAACTAGCACTGTTAAAAAGAAAGTCCGTTTCTTCCCCCCACCTACTCCCCAAAACTCTATTTCTCCCAAACCCTGGAAAATTCCTTTCCATTAAAGTGTCCACTTAATTGTTACACTGGAAAACTGATCAGAAGGTGCCACTGGTTGCTCTGTTTTCAGGTATGACAAGTTGGCAAAATTTACCTCTTGTATACCTAAGTAAATGAGATTTGGGGTGGCACAAAGAAAACAAACTTTAGGGAATGAAGGAAGTCAAAGCCTTTAAATCATACAGCCTCGGCCACCTCGAGAGCAGCCTTATTTTGTGCAAAACAGTAAGTGGGAGCCTCCCAAGTCCTGCTGTCTCTTTACCACTCCCCAGCCCATCTGAAAGCCCATTCCCAATTCCCTCCCGCGCCTGGTCTTCTCTGATAAAATCAGAGCACAATTCCTGACGCAGAACTGGTGCGGCCAATGCTGGGGAGACTGGGCTGTCATGGGCACAAAGAGATTACTGAAAGTGACAATGAAGAAACCCTCTTCTGAGGACGGAAGCGTATTTGCTAAGGCAAACAGCATCCTGAAATGACCTGTACAAGAGAGGAACACCTGAATGGTGGTCCGTACCATAGATGTGTCTGTATTTTGCTAACTGGTAGCATATATTATTCATAAGGACGTGGACCTGAAAGGATCTTACCAGTGTCAGACAAGCCTGATTATAAATTTTGCTTCCTCTTTTAAACCAGTTATGCTGCTTGCTCACATTAATCCTACCAGATAGCTAATTTTCTTCTAAGAGGGAAAAGAAACACCAGCAAATAACCAAAAAAGTTCTTTTCCTCTCAACTGACAAATCACATTTTAACTGGCTACAATTTTGCCTATAAAGTGACTTTATTAAATGAACTCATTGCTCGCATCCTTACAAACAACAGCCTTCAGTTCCCATTTGCACAAGGAGATAAGAAGCCTGGATGAATTTCAAACTCGGAAATAATGTTCTGGTTTATAAAAACCCAGCAGCAGCGTTTCACATACTGTGTTTTTAATGAGAATGCTGAAACAAACTCAACTACACCTTCGGTTTATACGCCTCTCCAGAGGAAGCTGGGGAACCTGCTCCCCGTTTTCATAAGCAGCTTTTAAAAATGGGTTAACACGCCTCAGAGCCAGCATAAATGGTGCTTCTAAGAAAATGACTTTTTTCCTTTTACTGCACACCTACAATCAGAGCAACGTTCCCCCTGTTGTCACAGGCAGAATCTCGATGCCTGGCGTGTGAATGTACTCTCTGGTGAGCAGCGCAGCCAGCATCCTCACAGTCCCGCACCTTCAGCTCTCATTGTAAGGTTCTCCAGAGGAATAATGCAAAAGTTTCCGTGAACCTGCCTCAACTCTTTCCTAGAGAAATCATCTTCCTCGTTCCAACAAACCCAATCCCCAGGCAACACCAGCAAAATCCACGAGTTTCCCAGGAACCCAAATCAAATCCCTCTGTTGAACAATAGAGAGAATCAGCCAGAAGTGACATAATGTGTTTTGCCAGAGACAAAACTCTTACTACAATCTACAGCGCAATCAACATCAGGTATTTGTTCTCCCCTCAACCCACTGAGCTGAATTAAACAGTTCACTAAAAAAAAAAATCTTTCTGGCTGCAAACCAGACTTTGCTTCCGACATAAATTCCCATAAAATTGCGATGCCTACCATTTCAGAACTAGCAGCCAAAAAGAAAAACCCAGTCTGTCTCCAAAGGAAACCACCTTTAGTCAGTAGTTAATTGAGCCTGGTGAATATAATACCAGACATTTGGAAATAGGCACTTTGAAATACCAAGTACACATGCCCGCTCTTGCGCGTTCGTCGTTACACCACAGGCTACGCTCAAAAAGGGAAAAGTAAATATCTTCCACATTACTGTTCAAAGCAAAGCTAATTCAATGCAATGATGGGTTTCTGTAGCCACATTTGGTATTTCTGAAATACCATAACTTCAGGGTTCTGATAGGATTCTGGCATGTTTGGTACTTTTTTTTAAAAAATAAAATGCTACTGACCTTCCACCTATGTGTGAAGTAGCTCATTTTTCAAAGTTCCCAGCCAAATGCGGAGCGTTTCAAACTCTATGAATGGCTGCGGTTTAATTTCTTGTTGTTGTTGTTTGGGTCTGTGTTGATTAACACATGTAAATAAAGGCATCTGGTGTTACCTCTCTCTGTTTCCATTTCACACCCTATTAAAGTCTGATTTCAAAATTAATTGAAACGAAAATGAGATTATTCAGGAAGGAATGCTTGCTGGCAGCCTTTGCCATGCTGAGGTCTAGGCACTACCTGGGGGGAGACAGCCCCCCTCCTGGCAGGATTTAGAATTAAACATTTTGGATATCACACAATAATACCAATAACGGTGGTGGAAGCAAATCTGCAACCAAATCACTCATGTTACACACGTTTCAGAACAAGAGAGGGAAGGACTCTTCTGTCCCACTGACAGGAAAAACTACCCATGCGCAGAATGCGGAAGGGCCAGCTGAGAGACGAAAGGACAAATGAAGGCAGACGGCGCAAGCGACGAAGTAATGCTTCTCCTGCACCAGAGTTATTCGACAACGGGCCCAAAGAACAGCAAAGTCAGATTCAAATGGCCTCCAACTGGGTAAGGTTAGGGATTTGAAGTCAGCGTGGATTCAGAAAACTGTATTTCATAAGCTGGGAAAGGGCAATGTTAACAACAAACTGGATATAAACACCTACCGACCACCGGCCATGCTCCAAACCCCAGAAACTAATTTCTGACAGACACATAAGTGATAAAAATCAGCCCATGCCCACAGAAAACCCCTCCTCTGGCTGGGCAAATTATCGCTGCTTCTCCTGCCCTTTTCTACTCCCGAGCCCATCCTCACTCCAAAAAATCCCAAGCGACCCTCAAGATGAGCATTTTGAAAATTGGAAGTTCACGACGTTGAAATTTTATTACAAACACCTCCAGGAAAAAGATCCAGCTGTTTGGAGGAGCTTGGAATCAGGTGCAAGGAGAAGACCACTGCTGACGTGGATTTTCCAGAGTACGGGAAGCCTGAGAGCCCTTCGCACACTAGATGGCATTACGCTACAAGTTATCCCTGGGATAATTTGTACAATTCTGGTTCCTAAGGAAAACCTCAGGAAAATTCTCTTCCTGCTGGTGTAGTCCCATCCCTTCATGAAAGTAAGGCTCAGCACAACTGTGGGAATATTTACAGGGCCAAAACAAAGGAGACGGCTCCATGAGAGGAACCAGACACTTGGTGGCTTCAGGCAAAAACAAAGAGGCAATTAGATTAAAAAGAACTGGGTTATTTATTTATCTATTTAAAATAAAAGTGGCTGTGCCACAGAACAGAGCATCCTTTCTTTCACTGGCTACCACTGGACAAAACAGGCTACTTACTTTGGTTGTTGCCAATCAACGTGCACAAACGCAACGTTCCCCCTGTTCTACGAAAGGGACCAGTTTTATAGTCAGCCCTTTCAGGAGCTACTTACCCAAAAAAGCCACTTCAATGGGCCAAGAATGAGACTGCTTTACAGTTTTCGTCCATCATTTTTAAACAGGTTCAGTTTATAGGCTGGCAGCATATTTTAAGGCTATAAACCACCAAGAACTTATAATATGTTATTGTTTAAGCGTATTGAGAAATGCATTCACCCGTAGTCAAAAAAAGACTGAGCCAGTGAATATAAATTTTTTTACAGCTATATAAGATATATATACTTTTTATCTTCCCGCATATGGCATTTCATAAAACTGCTGACTTTCAAGGAAAGTGCATTAAAATCACCGAGTTAGTTATGACTGCCTTTTCTTCTCAGAGCTCCAAAATCCATTAAATTCTGTGGGAGGTCAGTGACAGTTTTAGTCATAGTCTACTTTTCCATTTGCTGGAAACAAGCATATTATTCCTCGGAGAGAACTGAAAATTGATACAGTCCTGTCATTCCAGGCTATTAGTCTCTTACTCACTCACTTTTTCTGTTTTCTCCCCCACTAAATCAATATTAACTTTTTTCCCCACACTGATAAGAATCAAAGCCACTGGAAAAAACACCTTATCTACCTGAAATATCAGCAGGAGTTCCACGGGAGGAGAAAGAACAACCAAAAAAGACCCAAAAATAATAACTTTGATGGGGGGAAGAGTATTGTGGCAATAAGAAGCTTGATTTTTGTAAGGAAGTCATTGATCCTGTCTCACTGCCACATTTTCTAAGCACCTTTTCTTACACAGAGCGGAGATAGGTTTATGCTATGATTTCTCACCTTCAAGTCACCTGAAGAGAAGTATTCATGTTATTTTTAATGCACGGGCCAAATCAAGTACTGTGCTGAGTAATATTTCTTATTTTGCATTTATAGAGCACCAGTAACAAGGAACCAAGCTCCAAGGAGCAAAGGCCATAAAGATAGGGTAAAACAAACACACCCTGAAGAGCCTAGAAGGTCTGGCTGTACCATATTTGGAGGTGCAGGGCACGAATAAATCTGAAATCTCATTAGGAACGGTATCTCCTGGCTCCTCTGTAAGCAGTTCTGTTGGCATGCAGCCTTGTAAGAAGCGGGACCCGTTGCTCAGCAAGGAAGGGATGTTGGAAGAAGGAAAACCAGCATTCATGAAACTGCAAGACAATGCTATCCATTGGTGACACACAATCTCCTCCCAACATCCTCCCTTCCACAGACCTGTCTGTCCAGGAATTCCATAGGCTCAGGAGAGTATTTCAGCTTATCCTGATGTGTTTCTGAAGTTCGAATCGGTCACTGTTACCTTCCAGAAGCGCTGCAAAACCTGGCCTTTGCTCCATGGTCCCCATTTTTACCTCTCTGTCACCAAGTCCCTCTGCTGTGGGGACAGGCTGAGAGAGCTGGGGGGGTTCAGCCTGGAGAAGAGAAGGCTCCGGGGAGACCTTCCAGCCCCTGCCAGGCCCTAAAGGGGCTCCAGGAAAGCTGGGGAGGGACTCTGGAGCAGGGAGGGGAGCCATGGGACGAGGGGGGACAGTTTCACACTGAAAGAGGGGAGATTTAGGTGAGATATTGGGAGGAAATTGTTTGCTGTGAGGGGGGTGAGCCCCTGGCCCAGGTTGCCCAGAGAAGCTGTGGCTGCCCCATCCCTGGAGGGGTTCAAGGCCAGGTTGGACGGGGCTTGGAGCAACCTGGGCTGGTGGGAGGTGTCCCTGCCCAGGGCAGGGGGATGGCAGGAGATGATCTTTAAGGTCCTTTCCCACACAAACCATTCTATGATTCTCTGAAGTACAGAGGGATCCATATTCTTCAAGTCACTGCCGGCAGGTATACAGTCCCCTTCTAGACTCAGATGAAGAGAGCCAGATCAACAAGATGACAAAGTCTACCTTTGCAAATGATAAAGTCAACTCTATAAATGAGAATAAATAACGCTGACCCAATTTGCACATACATGCTTCCATGGCAAGTCTGGTCTGCAGGGTCTTCAAAAGCCTTATACAACAAAAATGAATGAACCTGTCAGCATTCAGCAGATAAGCAGCCACCATTAAAACTTTTTTAAAAGCTTCAGAAGCAGACTGTAAGCAAAAGCAAACACGAAAGCAAACCACATCTCTCTGAGCAAGAATTTGCAGGACAAGGCTCAAGACAGAAAGCAGCAAGGGGGGGTGGGGGGGAATCAGCGTTACTACAACCACATCTGAGAACTCCTTCCCCAGGAAAAGCATTATTTATTATCTGGCTAAATACCAACTTCTCTTGCTGACAAGAGGAGCAGCAAATGAAGGCAAATAATCTCCCCTCCGTTGGCAGGAGGAAGTGATAAAAGCCGAGGGGAAGCTTGCTCCATTTCCTCCCATGACCCCACAAGTGGAAAAGATCAACAACCACTCATCTTTACCAATCAGGCTGTGTGAAACCCGGCGCTTCTGGCGTTCGGCCATGCCTGCAGCCCCCAGTTTTACAGAAAGGTTAGTCTGTGACTAAACTGACCGCTGAATACATTTTAATATAATACAGACACAGTCCAGAGCTCTACGGCCTTTAGCTACTTGCTGATCGCTTTGCCAAACTGAGGGGGGGGAAGGTGCAAGCGCAGTTTTGCGCACCCCCGGGTGCGTGCACACGCGTGGGAAAGAACGTTTTAAGATTTCACATCTCAAACTCCCCCGCCTTATTTTTTTAAACAAAGAAAATGAAAGTGCGTGTTCCACAGCTGGGTTCAAAGGCACAGTGCAAAACTAACATGTGTTTTATATCACCACTTGCATTTTTATACAAAAACTTGAGCAAGTGCTAAAGCACGGAATAGACTAGATGGAAGCATTTCCCCTCAACTACTCCCTTCTGAGAAAAGAGGGCTGGAAAATGAGCAAAGAGGTATATGGTCAAACTTATTTTCTAACAAGAAATGTTTTTCTAGGAGTCAAAGCAAAAACTTTCCCCCTTAGCCAAATGTTGCATCAAAACTTCAGCCAGACTAAAAATACCTGGCTTTAACAGGAAACTCCAAGGGGATATCACAATGCTTGTATTTATGGCATCTCTCCTGCTCTTCACGTGCACAAACACATGCGCACACATGGCTCTTGTCTTCTGCTGCTCACGTACCTGTCCTGTCTCCTTACAGCCTCAGCCAGTGTCTTCTTGGAGTACTATGTCCAGCTCTGGAGTCCTCAGCACAAGAAGGACACGGAGCTGTTGGAGCGGGGCCAGAGGAGGCCCCGGAGATGCTGGGAGGGCTGGAGCCCCTCTGCTGTGGGGACAGGCTGAGAGAGCTGGGGGGGTTCAGCCTGGAGAAGAGAAGGCTCCGGGGAGACCTTCCAGCCCCTGCCAGGCCCTAAAGGGGCTCCAGGAAAGCTGGGGAGGGACTCTGGAGCAGGGAGGGGAGCCATGGGACGAGGGGGGACAGTTTCACACTGAAAGAGGGGAGATTTAGGTGAGATATTGGGAAGAAATTGTTTGCTGTGAGGGGGGTGAGCCCCTGGCCCAGGTTGCCCAGAGAAGCTGTGGCTGCCCCATCCCTGGAGGGGTTCAAGGCCAGGTTGGACGGGGCTTGGAGCAACCTGGGCTGGTGGGGGTGTCCCTGCCCAGGGCAGGGGGTGGAACGAGGTGGTCTTTAAGGTCCCTTCCAACCCAAACCATTCTATGATTTCCACCTTGTGATTCACCAGTGAGGATACTGGGGGACAGTGCTCTGCCCTGTACAACTTCTTCAGTATCACCTTTTTCCTTTGAAGAAATGTGTGTCCCAGAGGATCTGCAGGCTTTAGGCAACACACAGCTCGCACTAGCATACAGAATTCAAAACACAGCTGACAAGTAACTAAACAGTCGTAATAGGTCGAAGGCCTACATATTTTCTACATCTTGAAAAAAAAAGTGACTATACGCTGCAGGTGCTCACCTTCTCTGAAAAGTAAATATTGCCCAAATTCAAGAGAAACATTTATACTAGTTGCAGAAGGAGCATAAATCAGTTAAGACAAGGCACTGTAAAAGCCCTCCCTCCCACACACGGTGGTTTTCCGTGAGATTTTACATTATGCTATAACCATACAGCTACATGACAATTAGACCTTGTGTAGGAAGGCCTGAGTGTATTTATGGTGAAAACATTCAATGACATTTACAGGAGTTAAATGATTTGATGAAATTATCCTCAACCCATTAAGGAAGTTTTCCAGGATACAACCATGTGGCTACTCTCATGCTCATTAGCACATGGACAGCAATTATGATAATGCTACGTAATAACTGGGGATGGGGGTGCTGAAGAGGAGGAAGACAAAGGACAGAGAGAAGGCCCATTTCTGCCACATCCTGGTAAACCCCCAGGATCTATCAATTCTGAGAGTGAAAACAGGATTAATATCTTTTTCATTACTATTAGCATTCTCCCAATCAAAACAGAGATGCTAAAACCTTGAGAGTTACGTACCGATACGTAGATACCGTTATTCCAGCAACACACCCTGAAATCCTAAAATGAGTGGGTTGGTTTTAGTTTTACCTCAACCAAATTAATGAGGAAAATCTCTTAAGAGACAGAAAATTAGATGTTTCACCTGAGGTCTCCATAACCTCCGTTCAGAAATTGCCTAACGGTTGATATATAAGGTTCCAGCCTCATTAATTCTGGTGAAAGGCACCACTCAGCAAACACAAAGCTGCTATAATGCAGCCATCAAGAATGGAACAGTTGACACCACTGTCACCAATTTTCAGTTCTGAAAATAAATTAACTGGAAAAAAAGATTGAAATAATCATGTTGAAAACCTTAAGTCCTAAGCAATTATGCGAGAAACTCGTTTCTTTAAACAAACAAGTTTCTTCACTCTCGGTGAGAAAGGCTCGAAGACACGTGTAGACTTAAAGTCTCACACAGGAAAATCCCTGATGAAAAGTGAAACTTTTTTTGAAATTCCCACAATTTTTAATCCAATTCTACAATTCAGTGCTATTCTTTCTTAAAGACACTATCTTAGAAAGACTGAAGCTGTCAGTCCAGGAAAATCAAACTCATCACAGTGCGCTGAAAAGCATCCCATCCTCTTAAATATTAATTACAACCTTATGGCTACCAAAAACCGAAGCGAGGTGGGGTTTTTTTAGAGCTTTTCTGGGTCTTGTCAGTCACAAGATGCTAAAGATGGATTCCTGCTCAATTTTGACTAGAAATGGAGCTCTTAGTTCACTAAACATGTAAATGTGTTGCGAACTCAGACACAGAATGGCCAACTGGAGCTCACGGAAGCGTATTTTCCAGAACACGAGTACACCCAGGAACTACCCCATTTCTTGCCGGCCACAGATTATTTATGTCACGTGGTAAATGCAGTATATCGTGTATATTTCCAAAATCCCAGAGGAGGGAGAAAAATGCTTTTGCAAATAAAAGAATGCAGCTTCTGGACGTTGACTCCGTGAAGAGCAGCAAGAACAGTAACGCAAATTGCCTTAAATTCATGGAATTAACGAAATCATCCTGGAAAAGCTGAATAAATATGATTACTTCATTTTTGTGAAAAAGTTCATAAACCATACCTTGTTTTTTTGATCCATGTTATCAAAATCTTAATTTGTGTCTCCAGAGTACGGACTTGAAGAGTTAAAAATACAGGTAAACTGCATAAAGGCTCACAGACAGATTTGAAACTCTCTTTCTATTTTTGATTTAGAAAATCCTGCCTAAGGTGCCAGAGGCAGAAGACAAAATAGTAAAGATCTGAAAAGAAAATTTTAACCTTTACATTTCCCAGGTGACAGTTCCAGGAAGGTGGGTTTTCAACAACCCAGGCGACACTGGAAACAGGTCTACACCCTGCGGACTCTAACTGAAAATGTCCCATTGGAATTGCAGAGTTGGGCTTTTACTTTTGCATTTAAGCGTTTAATTGCACTCTATATAAAAGAAAAGGATTGGTATAGTCCTGCCGCTGTGTAACGGGCTCTTTGGAAGCTCCTAAGACACTTGTTCCTTTGACACATTTGTTCTCCACGGAGAGGCCTAAACCTGCAGCCCCATTTTCTGCAGATTCCAGGGAAAATGAGCCCTGATGATTCAACTTCAACTAGAAAATTCAAGGCAGATTTTTCTAAATTCCCAAGGTTTAAAACCCAACAGGAGGAAAAGAGTAACAGCACAAACCCAGCTGCTGCAGCACCCCTGAGGTCACCCTGGACTGACACCGCTGTCACAGCAATGGTATGGCTCAGTTCCTCTCTGGGCAGGCGAAAGGCTGCTCATTAATTAACTCAAGCTAAACGGCCAGGTCCCAGAGTCTCGAGGCCAGCAATTAGTGGTTACAATGACGAACTGGGGCCGGGACACAGGGAAGCACGGCTGTACACGACAGCAAAACGCAGGACGCTTCCAGAAGAGGCCCCCAAGCAGCTCCATGTTGTGGACAAATGAAAAATTTAAATTCTTATTTTGCTTTCTTATACTGGTATTTCAATTGAGTTTTTTACTAATAACTCACTAGTTTCCAGAAGAAAACGAGTCTGTGCAGAATAAACATTCCTCTGTAGCAAGCACCGAGGCAGTGACTGTCTAATGAGCGCACAGGAGATGTGAGACGCTGCAGCCCCTTCTATAACTCAGCCTGTCTTCAGCCATCGGAACGAGCTCCTTTCAAGTGTGAATGCCCGTCTGTTTGTGGGACACGGGAATATCCACACACAGCGCAGGAACCCCACAGCAGCAGCTGTGTGACACCCACGCTGCGGTCCCGACTTTCCTTAATTCAAGGGCATGCTATGGCAGCAATGAGATTTAGTATTATAGAGTCTGTTTTACAGCGGCTCTTTTATTCTTCATCTGATCACAGCAACTTGCTGTAGCCCCAACAGAGAAGATAATACATCATCCACACCCTAACTGTTTTTCAACGGGAAAATAAAAAATAAAAAAATCATCTATATGATACACAACAAAGAATTATAAGAGTATGTGGATAGCTTGCTGTTAGAAATCCAAGTCTTCCCTCTCTCCTTGTTTATCTTAAAATTATAATAGAAAATTCGAACATTATTTTCTGTATTGTCTCTAGCAGAGTCAATGAATGGCCCAAATTCTTCATTTTTATGATATTAGATAGGTAGGAAAAGTTAAAGCCAGTTGCGAGGGGAAAGCAGCGCTCCAGGACAAAAGCTCCACGGTGCCCTGTGACTCAGCATCAAGCCCAGCCAGTTCTATAAAGATCTTCTGCTTACCTTGAATCCCGCTTAGTTTAAAGTAGCTGGAAAGCGAGGGATATAGGGAGGCTTAAAAGAGTTCAAAGAAATGCAGGGACCATGTACCAGGGGAAATAAAAACCACCACAGCTTGTCTGGGGTGTGTTCAAAGTGCACATCACAGCTCTAGTGTTACTGCTAAAATGCCTGAATAATTCAAAGCGCATGTGCTAACCTAAAAGCTCGCTTCTCCAAAAAGAGTTTCCAAACTCAATCTAGCTTTTATTTAGTTTTAAAACAAATGGCAAAGCCTGACATTAAATCAGACCTTGAGCCACAAGAGAGGGCGCACGGAAGGGGTCTCTGACTCGGGCTCTGATGCTCCTGAGCCCTCACATTGTCATTACGCCCGAATGATCCTGCGCCTCCCGTCCTGAGCAAGGCAGCAGCACCCTGGCCTGGGATGACATTCCCTTTCTTCCATGAGAATCCTTTCGCCCCCAAGGCTCCAGCTCCCAGCGGGTTCCCTGCCCGTTCCAGGATTGCTTCGCCCAGCATTACGGCAGGACTTCGCAGATAAAGAATTGATAAATTTACCAGCATTTCCGAGTAAATTCCTGGACTCACACTGTAAAAATAACAGAAGCTGTCCTGGTTTTTTGGAACTATTTCAAGCTGGTAAACGGGAACTTGGTCTAAAACCAGTTATTTTAAAGCCTGAATGTTATGACATGTCGTACTTGCAATAAATAAGGTTAACACTCAAGCACCACAAAGATCAATTATACAACTGCACTGAATTTCAAGGTAACTTATAAGAATTCTTGTTAGTATCTGAACATAAATTGGCAGGACCAGACAATGCCACCTACCCCAAAAGTGAGATTTTTCTAATAGCAAATTTATTTTCTAACCGTATTTATAAGCTTCAGCAGTCTTCCGATAGAACAGAATTAATTTTAAGGCAGGTTCATGGATCCTGAACATACATAAAGTACATGGCACCATGTATTTTTATTTCCACCATGTTATAATACTGGATTTGTGGGTATCTATTAAACAACAGTCTTCCCTCTAAATTATTACTGACATGATTCTGAGCGTGATGGTGCCAAAAGCTCACTCTGTTCTTGGAGGTGTCACCTCTGACTGCAACTCACAAACCAACCCCTGATCGTCCAGAAAAACATTTGATGGGGCTTTAAACCTATGCATTCAAACCTAAACAAGCTTCTCCTCCTTCTGTGAAATAACATATTTAATAGAAAGAAGTTTAGGATGGTGGTAGGGGAGGTCTTGCCCCTTAAAAATATGTCCCAGAGCAAGTAATTGAGATTTTATTAATGTTTCGTTCATATGGTAGAGGGATGGAAAGAAGAACTGCTGAGTGGAATCAAAGTTTGTTCAGTTAGTTTCAAGAGAAATAAAAGAAGTTATACTTTAGGAGAGGGTGTCTTGAAGAGGCAGTAAGAACATCACATGCTTCTTCATGTAAATATTTTAGTTTAAAAAAACACAACCATATGTAAACATGCCATATAATGGCAATGTTCAATTTTAAACTGCTTTACCAGGAAAATTGCAACCTGAATTTGCAGGCTCTGTGGACAAAATGGCCAGAAATGAAGAGTCAGAGGAAATAAGCAATCGATATCTTTGGAATGCTCAGTGAAGATCAAAGAGCTCATTGGTACGGCCACCCAGGGGAGCCGAAGGTCGGAGCTTTGCCTGCAGGACATGGAAGCAGAAGCCTCCTCCTCCTGCTCACGCACCACGGCAAGGGCTAAAATAACAACGCCATCAAAGTCTACAAACGTGTTCAAATGCCTTCTGGACATTGCAAGAGTACGTATGGGGGAAACGATGTGCCTGTGTGTATGCCTCCCCTTTTAAACTGAAAATCTGTCTGAATACAGACCCTTGGGAAAGTTTGGGTTCACAGGAAACCTTCTGAGCAAACCTCTCTGCTGCAAGTAAAACAAACAACAAAACTTGGGCCGCAACTCAGCAGATCTGGAAACATCCTCTCTGATACACAAGCAGCTACACACAATGCGGTAAGGATCCTCTCACAGTACAGCAAACATTTTCACGTGTGATATCTAAATATCATTAGTTCAAGTGCTTTCCCCTGCAGTTTCTTACCTTGAAGGATAGATTATCAGAGTATGTGATAGATAGCATGCTGAGAGAGCTGGGGGGGTTCAGCCTGGAGAAGAGAAGGCTCCGGGGAGACCTTCCAGCTCCTGCCAGGCCCTAAAGGGGCTCCAGGAAAGCTGGGGAGGGACTCTGGAGCAGGGAGGGGAGCCATGGGACGAGGGGGAAGGGGTTTACACTGAAAGAGGGGAGACTGAGATGAGATATTGGGAAGAAATTGTTTGCTGTGAGGGGGGTGAGCCCCTGGCCCAGGTTGCCCAGAGAAGCTGTGGCTGCCCCATCCCTGGAGGGGTTCAAGGCCAGGTTGGACCGGGCTTGGAGCAACCTGGGCTGGTGGGAGGTGTCCCTGCCCAGGGCAGCGGGGTGGGACGAGATGATCTTCAAGGTCCCTTCCAACTCAAACCGTTCCATGATTCTATGGTAGTACGAGTGCAATTACAAGCTTTTTTCCTGAGCACTCAAAGACAACTCTTCCCTGATTTTATAATGAGAGAACAACATTGAGTTCACCACACCCTTGTGCGAGATTATACTATTGAGTGAAGCAGTTGGGAAAGCAGCATTGATATTCAAAGACTGGGAACTATCTGGAAACTGGATCACGCAACCATCACGAGTGACCGGTCTCTGCAGGGCTGCAGGATGCAGAGCGTACTGGGCAACACAGAGGAAGCACATCTGCTCTGCTCAAACCCACACGCCTTAACCAGCGAGAAATCTCAAAGCCAAGCAGTCAGGAATACAAATTTTGCGAGATCAGGTTATGTCCTATCGCTATTCCTTCACCAGGAAATGAATGAAAACATTTATAACTACAGGACAAAGGTACACACACAGCGCTGGAAAGCTCAGCTGATGAATGAACAGTTTAAAAATCTGTAGCCTAACTTGCTCCTAACAGCTGCCAACTCTTGTCATCAAACCTCAAAATTCTGGCACACAAGCACAAACTAAACAAACTACCCTTTTTGTAAGGAGGTACAGTAAACACAAAATGTAAATGTTCCCAGTGCTGTTTGCTTTAACAGCTAATACATCCACCGGCGTGACAAACCTCCGCCGGAGAATAAAAACACACTCCTGCTTCTGTAAATCTCAGGGATCGTATCAACATGAAGTTTGCTAGTTATTAAAATCACACCAGCTTGGCACACTTGCAGATCTATGGGTTCAATATTATGCTGCATTTTAACACCATTCCTGTTAACAGTACGGCTTACTATATACAAAAAACGTAAGGGTTTTAATCCTCTTTCAACGTATGAAGCACTAGTGAAATAGGGATTATTTTTCTGGAGCCCACGGATTCTTTTCAAAATTGTAATATATGTTAATTATACATATAATACATCTTTCTGGTTTTTTTCAGGTCATTAAACCTCAGGGAAGAAAAATTTTCCAACACAACTCTGTTCCAGTTACTAATTAAAACAATTTTTATACATTTCTGTGACACGCTGCTAAAGATGAGTTATGGTGGTGGCAATCAGCAGGAGGTCAATGCCAAAGTGAGCAGCTGGGCTTATTACAGTCACTTTTAAGATTTACTCATGCCATCAAATAGCCACTATGCACCAATAAAGAATAAAAATCCACAAACAAGTCTGCTATATTTTCAGTGTGAAATGCAGGGGATGACAAAAATAAGCTGGATTCCGGCAGGAGGTCAATGTTTTCAGAGTCCCCAGTTGCAAAGAGGAGCCAAGTAGGCACAGATTTCCCTGAAACCATTTTGGCCCGAAAGAGATGGTACTTAGCTCAAGACGGTCAAGTCTGAGAACATGCTCATCCAACTTTGCACAGTGATCTCTCTCGTACTAATAAGGGAGAGAAGAAACATGGAAAGCGACAGGGAATACTCAAAATCCTTCCCTAAACAGAGCATGCTGGATTGGGCATTTTGTCCCAGGCACGGAAACCCCGCGCTGGGACTGTTCTCCCATGCCATGCACAGAGCAGAGAAACTCATGGAAACATCCAAAGGCAAAAGGAGAAGAAAAAAAAAGCAGCAATACCTGTTCAACTGAATCAACAGGTAAAATCTCATTTGCTATTAACAATTATTTGTGAGTTATAGCCTACCCTTCAATTTATACACCTAGCTGGTCAGCTTAAAATAAAGACAGACATGGAATCAGACAGAGCTGATCTAGATAAATACTAACAGAAAAACCCTTTCCTCCCTGTGACAGGCAAATTCAATAACCAGCCAGTTGAGTAACGGCAGAGAAGCTGCCTTTTACTTTATAAAAAAAGATAAACAGATTTATAAATTATCGATTCCGGTAACTGTTAGTTAAGGGGAGGAAGGCGAGAACAAAGCATATAACATGCTTTAAGAACGATTTAGCAGCTAGAGCCACAGGGAACACCAGCAATTCCCCCTCTTCTTTTGGAGGATCGCAAACTCCTTCAGCAAAGTGATGACAGAGGAAGGACCAGCTCAGCCTTGAAATGATACCCTGCATTTTTTTGAATAGGTTTTAATAACTGGTAGACAATTTACATGAATCCTGCCCATTAAAGCTGGCTCACTACTAAGGCTGTTCGCTTTCTCAACAGCAACCTCCAACTGTAAAACAAGTAGTAAATAAACTGTAAAACAGCAACAGTAAAGTTTCACGTAGAGATACCCTCCACACTTGATGTTACCCTTCCACTATAAAGCCCATGCTGGGGTTCTCCCCATTTCACTGGAAGAAACCCAAGCAAGCTGGAATTTCGCAGGTGTGATCTTGTTCCAGGGAAGAATTTTTCTGAGGAGTCAGTGGCAAGTTGGATGCAAGACCAGGAAACAGAAGAATCCAAAAACTAAGGTGAACTTACTTGCATATTTTCCTGACTTTTTTGGCATTGAGAAGCTTGGCCTGGAGACTCCAAATTTGAAAAATCTGTTGATCTTGGCAGGAGACTGTGCCAATTTTCAGGGAGTTGCGGCTGGAATTGTTAAGTTAATAGAAGCAGTTTCCACCTACATCATGAACATAGTTGTTTCTACATACCCACGTCCTTAAAGCAGCCCTTGCAACATCTCCCCTACCACTTCAGAAGGCAATAGTAAAGAAACCAGAGGGAAAAGACCATACGGGGAATAGGAGGGGTCTTGATGCAAAGAGGAGGAACATAATTTATCAGAAGACGTCAAAGGCGTTTTGGAGGGAGATTAACAGCATCCAGAGATGAAAGGTTAAAAAGGAGCACCGCTCAGTATGCAATGTGGGTACACATGTTATAACCCCTCATATATTCATAAAGACAACGCAAAACCCAGCAAAATTGTCTTTCAGAGCACCAATACACAGCCAAATTCAGGCCAGTTTTTCTGATTTTACTGTGTATTTACGTCTTTTAAAAAGGACTGGGGCAAAGGGACTGCTGTTTCATGTTGCGCTTTTTAAAATAAATATTTTTTTTTTCTTTTTAAACACTTTGCAAATGAGTGGAATAAATGAAGACATTACAGCCTGTAGCTGCTCACGGCTGCCAAGATACTGAAAATTATCATGCGCACAGAGGAGCTGGGGAATGAAGAAGCCCTCCTACACTGCAGGCAGTGAGCAGGCTTCATTTAAAATCACCGATGGAAGATTTGAGCCAAGGTGTCCAACTTCACCTGGACACAGATCAGGGAGCGCTCCTCCACTCCTGCTGTTTCCAGCCCATCCATGTAGAGGGCTGCTTTTAGCTGTGTCAGAAATGTCTTAATCTACCCCGGTTAACTCCAGAGGAGGGCACTGGGGCAGGTTTTCCCATTTTTGTTTCCCTTGCAATCCATCTCGGGACAAGATTTTACTGTATGATTAACACAGACACCTGCGTGGCCCCTGCACACCTCCTTCCCCGGTGTGTTATTAAATAAAAAGGCAAACCAAAAGAAGATGGCCCCGAAAAATATCTTCTCTGACAAAAAACAGAAGAACTGAACTGCTCTTTGCAACGCTTCTAACTCTTCAAACACAAGAGGAAAATACAATTCCAGGGGCAAACCACAGGCACCACTGAAAGCAGGCAGCACATCGCCTTGGCTGGAAGGCTGCAGCCTGCCAAAGGCATTCGCAGAGCAAACAACGCTGCGAGTTCCTAACAGGAATTCCTGGCAGCTGGTGCCTCCGCAGGCGGAAATGATTCTGGTTCAAATACTTCCTTTACCCCTGATAACACGCTCCTGCCACTCACAATGCCAAGGCTTAACAGATAAGGAGAGGATCTTCCATGCACCGGAATCCAACCCCGTTCCGACAGGGGTTTATTTTTAGAAGGCAGCTACATGAATGCAAACACGGAGAGACAGACCCTGCTGTCTGAAGGGGTAAGCTCTGGCAAATGCAAGATTGCTGAAGTGATAGGAATGTGCGTTACAGCACGGTCTCTCCTCTAGCAATGGGGTTGTCAGGGAGCAAAGAATATTATCTGGGAAACACAGAGCTGATCAGCTCTCCATATTCCATTACTAAAACCTACTCAGCTAAAGATAATGTCTTAATTCTTTCAAGTGAAGAACAAAGTCTTTATTTCTGGCAGGAAGTAAAGATATTTACAGAATACCTGATCACTATTTCTCCTGTTTATATGAATGGCACATAGCACTAAGTAAAATCACGCTTGCACCATTGCAGGGGGGGAATCATCCTCCTTTGTATAACTCAGTGACACAGGGGGGTTGTTGAAATAGTTCCATTCCTATGTATTAACAAGCCCTAAAGCTCCCTAAAAGGGAGGGAGACTATGTGACACGACTGCTGTGCTGAGACACTCCAATGACACGTGGAGAGCTCTACAGCGAGAGCACAAAACCGGGGACACACAATCACCTCAACGGGGGCTGAGCACCACGCTCGGGCAGCAAACTTCATCTCCCCCGGGCCTCTGGCTGATGCCGCGCTGTTTGGGGTGTGCGCATCGGCTCTGGCCATGTTAGTGCCGCCGTCGGCAGTGCCCCGCACCGGGCTGCAACACCTCCAGCCTCTGAGAAGGAAGCTTTTCTACTAGCAGGCCCTGAAATGATGCTTAAATTTAATAAGCTGCCTGAGGAACTGATTGTGAACTTATTTTGTGTTACATTGGAATGGCTTAGGCACTTCTGAAGTTAGATGCACAGTGAGGTCTTCTGCCTTAACATAAGACCTGGAAGAGATGCTGAGGCTTCCAACTCCATACTTGAGTGCTTCACTGGACACTGAGACGCCCCATACAGAACTGTGTGTGCAATCAGCCTCTGCTTTGTTGATGAATTAATTGAGTTTTCGTGTTCGAGAGAGAGGAGAGGCAGCACTAGCAGACGTTAGCCAAGAACCGTGGAAAGGCAGAGGAGTTTAGGAGAGAAGGAAGGTTGGGCTAGATGCCCTTTAAAGGTCTCTTCCAAAAGAAACTATTCTATGAAGCCCGCAGAACCAACCTAACCGATGCCGAGTAATCATAATCTAGCCACAGCCTAATAACATCTCATGTGGGAGACACAGGCCACAGCAAGGCTGAAACACAGCTCTGCTCCTGCTAACAAGGCTCCTAAACATTTATCCCATGTTAGACTAAAATAAATCTGTTATGCAGAACCTGGCTTTTCATGGTGAAATGAAAAATCAAACAGATTTTTAAAATTTAAAAAACAGATGCAGTAATAAATGTGTTTCAGCAAAACACCAGTGAATTTCTGGCACTGACGCAATCTGTAAGGCCCATCCTCTAACTACAGCTTTGACATAACTACCTTTGCCTGGAAAACCTGCAATTTCCTGCTGACGCAACCTGTGTCTCGCTGGCCAGAGGCAGATAAGGTTAAAATACATTGCTGTTGAAAGCAGAACAGAACCTTTCTGAAGAGAAAAAGCACCCCAGAATGCACCCAGTTCTGTTAGTACGGTGCTAAGATAAGAAGAGAACAAGTCCTTTTTTATACATCACAGAAAGTTAATTTAAAACAATCTCATGAGGTGAAATGCCAAGATATTAATACTGATTACACCATGAGACCATATTATAAGTGACATAAACGTTACAAAACAATCTGAAATTTGGCCAGGCTGTTAATAGACAGCATTACACAATTCCTGACACAGCCAGATAATACTGCATTTTGACTATGCAAATTTTTAACAGTGAATAGATTTTGAAAGGAGTTTACACCCACTGTCCCTCAGATGCAAGTTGGTAATTCGCTATTAGGTGCCAAGCTGTCATTTACAAGTCACTTCAACCTACTGCTATTCTCTGGTCTACCTTGTTATCACAAAGGAGCCACCCATGAATGCCACCTGATTAAAATGCATGAGCCCTAGATGAACCTATTTTTAAGTCTGTAAACTAATACTGCTGTTGTATTAATAGCTTTCATTTATTTTACCATTAATGCTGGTCTTCTACTAAGGAGATACTGTAATGCCCTACCCTTTTGTATTTCAGGAGAAAAGCTCTGTTCTTAAGGTATTTTTATCCATATAAAAAAAATCATTACACCGTGGGGATCTATCAGAAAGCTTGCTTAGAAAAAGGAAGGGACGAGATGCACAGAGCTGGTAATTAGAGGCAGATTCGCCATTTTAAAGCACGTGTTTTGCTTTAGGTACATGAATAGTTAAGCATGTACAGTTTTTCAGAGGTCACAGTGGTGGAAACAGAGAACTGATCCCCCCAACACACACAGAGTCACACTTTTATGACTGTGCTGCCATTGCCCACCATTCTCCTGCTGGCTTCCCAACCTGTGAGAGGAAACAGCTCAGAGGCCTGATGTGGCTCAACAACTTTTTCTTCCTGGGCTACATCCTTTCCCAGTTGTTTTTCAGCCGGACCACTCCTCTGGTTACAGCAGTCGGTGATCTGCTAGTGCCAGGGGGCACGGACTCAGAGGACAATCGAGCAGGAGTCTGGAAAGCTGTAGGAGCAGCAGTGACACCACAGGAGCGAGTGCTAGACAGCACCGGCTCTGGCTTGTGGACACTTCTCACCAGAACACGCTCCAGCTTTGTCGCCAAAACAACAGGAAGAAAATCTGTAAGGAATGTACTCTCTGATTTTACTTCTCCCTCTCACAAACACAAAAATCTCAGCATATCAACCCTACAAGTATGCCCTGCCAGCCTTAAAACATTCCAATAAATGCTTAAACCCACAAAAGAATTAAATCATTTGTCTTCAAAATGCTTTAAATAGTAGTGCCATGCAAAAGTTGTAACCTCTCCCTGGCTTGCGCATTGTCCTGAATGATGGAAAGGAAAACTCAGAGGACCACACAACACAAAAAACCTCTGTGTGTGTGTGTGCTCAACACCTGCTCAACATAAAACTTCTCTCCAAAATGGACACAAAATTAGTGGTGTCAAATCAGAAAATTACCAGGAGACTAAAAAGAGGGACGTAGCTTAGTCACACTATTCCTATACCCAGAAACTGAAAATAAAGAAACACAGTTTTGCTTCTGAAGATTGAGGATCGCTGCCATTTGCGTCAGCAGCCCATTTTCCAGAGACCTCGTTAAGAACCGAGCTCTCAGAGACCTCGTTAAGAACTGAGCTCTTTGCACTGGTGTCCTCTGAAACCCAGTATGTTCTCTAACTGGGGGGGGGGGGTGGGGGGGGGTGGGGGTGTGTGCGCCAGTGCACAAACATCCCCTGCTCAGCAGAATGGACCTACTTAGAGCCACTAAGTGTGAACACCAGCAGGTACCAGCCCTGAACAGGACCCAGACTCCTTCTCAGTCACAATTTCACCGAGACAGAAAAAAAACAGATGCATAATTCCGCTCGCGAAACTGTCAAGTGCGGAAAGATGAAAGGCTGTAAATAATTCACTCTATATTACAGGAAATGTTTTACAAATGAAAAGGTTGTAACCTCTTTTTGGCTAGAAGGCTGGCAGATGCTGGAGGCATTCCTGCTTCTCTAAGTGCAGAACAAGATGTGCCCTGTTTATGAGAAAGTGGCAGCGATTCTTGGTTCTCAGCCCTCCCCAGTGCTGCTCAATGAAAAATGCTTCTGCCTGTATTCCTGACGGATGGATCACAAAGGAGCGAAGCCTGCACGCTTCCAGAAATGCAACTCGGGCTGACTAGCAATTTCATCTATTCTGATGACACAGCTACTGCAATGCACAGTGCAGAGCCAGGATAACGTGAAGAGAAGGGATGAAATTGAATGATTTGTATTTACATAAATACTTGCACACAATTGTTTAAAGATACACACACACAAGCTAAAAATAGGCATGCAGTTATTACAGCTGACTCAACAATGAATGTTTGATGCAGTCTTAAAACAGTGACATCGGTCAAATCCAGTGGAAATAAAATCAGCTCCAACCTCAAACCACATGGCTGAGGATTGTGGCCCGGTACACGGAAGCAATTCCAAATAAAGAAACCTTATTGCTTTAACTTCTTATCACTAACCATTTTGCAACAAACTAAACCAAGCTTAGTGGAGGTCCCTCTACTGCCTCCCCCAGCAGGTTCGCTGGCAGCCAAACACAATGTTTTGTGTATAAAAGAAACCTGAAACTCACCTGGATGTTGCCAAAGTCCACGTTTTCATAATGGAAATGTGCACATTCAGCCATCTTCGGGAAATGACCCTTTGTAAAGGATAACCTGAAGCACATCAAAAGCACATCATTAGATAGATGCAAATCACTGAAACAATGCTCAGCCTCAAATACAGGTACAAAATGCAGTTACTGATACAAAATAATGACGACTGTCTCATCCTAAAGCCAAGGGAACAGAGGGGTTTGCTGATGTGATGCACCAAAACAGCGGAGAAAGGAACTGAGTGAAAAAGGAAAATTAAATTGCATCCTTAAAGAATTGTGTGGCATTTCATCAACACCAAAGCCCACATCTTTAAGAAATGGTGCAGGGACAAGCCGCTCTACCTTTACAAAAGCTTTTTTGCAGTGCAAATAAACAGCCTTACACGAGACACGTAGGAAAGTAGAACTTTACCTGTGAAAGGCATCACAGCCCATCAGTCCCGGGTTGATGTATCTGAGGGTGCAGAACAAACGCTATTTATCCTTTGCCTTTTTAAAATTCAAAAGTGAGGCATAATTATTCCCAAGTGTCTCCAGTTACAGTGATGGCTGACAGGGAGATCCTCTGGCTCTGCAACATGCTCCTGCTTCTGCTGAAGCTATTATAGACTCCTATAGATATTTCTGGTGGTGAGCCAATGAGATTGTCATTATCTAGCTCTCTCTTCCCACGGGAATAGAAGTGGGAAGTGAGATGCAGCATCTGGCTGCTCAGCGCTAGAACAAAGAGCCATTTCCCTTACAGCATCAGAGCACTACAGAGAGGTGAGCTGAATGCACCCATCAATCAATACCGGGGAGCTCTGGTCCTCAAGTCAGCACTCTGAGCAAAGACGAGTCAAGTAATATTGATTACTTTTGATCCCCTTCGCGGGTTAGAGGTTTGAAACCTTAGCTGTAAGCAGAATAATTTGGTTTACATTCTCTGGGAGAGAATGAGAGAGAGAGAGCGCGTCAGCCCACAGGAAAAAAAAAAATAATCTGGGAGATCAGAGAAGAAAAAAATACCCCTAAAAAAAAAAAAAAAGTGCAAAACTCATTCAAATGAAGAAGTACAGGGCAAAATGCAAAAAAAAAAAAAAGAAAATTAAAAGAGAAAAAATATCAAATGAAAAATATATCTAGGCCACCCACTTGTCCTGGTTTAGCTTCCCAGAGCACAGGGAGACAGGGAAAATTATCTCATTTAAACATTGCCTGGGCTTCTCTTTAGGTTTTTATATATATATGTTCTTTTTTTAAAATTAATCAGTTTCAGAAAGAAATCACAAAAATTTAAAAATACGGTAACAGTGAGATTCAACTCTAACAAGCTTTGCTTCTACAGCGAGAAACAGGTGGGAGAGCCAACAAAACCTCACACATCCCCAGTTTTAGACTCCATTAGCTATAATTTACTTTGTTTCACGTGGATTTCCGTTGCTCTGATGAAGATATTATCAAAAATTGTTGCCAAATGCCCTGGCTGTATGGCAGCACAATAGCTAAAACCCAAGATAGCAAAACTGGAAGCCCAGCAAAGAGAGGAAAATCAAAGAACATTGCTCTTACTTTTTCACATTCTTCACTTTCATACTTGCTGTGCTGCCGCAGGTCCGGAGCGCCAGCTCCCCTGTAATGTCAGGGATATCTGCACCTCTTGCCTGCAAAAAAGAAGAAAGAAAAAGAAAAAAAAAAAAGAAGAACTTAAAATTTGACTGCATGCTACAGACTGCTGCCTGCTAAGCAGTAGCCCATGTATTTTTACATATATGTACAAACACAGCTGAAATCTCCAGTGTGCTAGAAGTTGTACTTCTGCCTTTTTAACGCAGAAGACTGAATATCAGGATTATGACCTAGTGTGCGATCATCTCTTCCGGAACCACGTTGTAGAGCCTTGCTAATTCCTAGTAATAACTGCGAGATCCACTATTTCATTCATTCATTCCTACTTCTGGTTTCCAAAGAGAAGATTTTCAGAGGTAGGAGTCTAAAATACATTCCTAAATCCCACACTTGGACTCCTCATTAAGTACCTGATTTTCCCAACATCTGTGCACTTCGATTCAGGCAGAGGCACTGGAGGAAGCTGGATAGCTCTTACAGTGCAAAATCAAGTTAATGACAGAGCTGCTTATATGTGGGAGGCAAGCTTTTAAAAAAGACGTTCCAAGCTATTGGTGTAAGCGCATGAACATATTAAAATTCCTTAATCACTAAAATTCATCTACTTTAGTGAGGCCAGAACTCCAAACTCCCTTTTGTTCATGTGTTCTGTCATGCTTTCCCATCCTCTCCTTCCTCCAGCTGCTCTTTCATAAGCCGGGAGCTCTGCGTTCCCCATTCCCCACCACGGGGGATCTCAAACACTCGGTCCCACGCGGTTCTCTTGCCATGCTGGCCCCAAGCTCTAGAGGAATGAGGGGCTTTAAGGGAGGCTCTTCTGAAGGGAGCAGTGATGAAACAGAAGATCAGCACAGACCACACAGAGCAGGAGGAGAAAAATATTGGTCCCTGCTGTTGGCCAGAGACAGCTCATTAGCGATGGGGGTGAGAGCAGTTGAGTGAGCTTTTTCTGCACTTTTTCTGCACTACAAGACATGAATAATGTCCAAAATACTGAATGCTCAAGCAAGAGGAAAAAAGGCACTTCAGTATTCCTTCTCTTAGAGGCCTGGAACAAAAAAGTATTACATCAAATCCATTTTTTAATAACAGGAGTAAACAGACAACTTCCCTGATCCAGATCAGTACCAACGCTTCCAAGCTGGCCCACCAAAAGGTCTCTGAACAGATGATCAGTCCAAAAGCTGTTATACATAACGGAATACAGCTGTACGCTGCAGTGTAAAATACAGAAACAACTTGGTCCTAGCCCCCAAAACTTCAGACAATTACAATTCAAGCTGTCAGCCCACAGACAGGACGAACAATGGGGGAATATTCCTTAACCCCCTCCCTGAAGCTCTCACTTTAGCTTGACATGGATCAAATTTACATCTGCTTCACCACATCACAAAAGACCTGCAGTAAATAAGTCGAAGTCATTCAGCATGCCTGTATTCATTAACTAACAGCAACAGCGCTAGAGGGAGTCATTCATCTCGTTCATTGTATGCAGCTACAAGGGTGTTGTCTACTCGAGGCTACTTTTATAGTCACTGGAGATAAACCAGCACTTTGGGTCCGGTTCACCTACTTCAGACAACCAGATTAGCATAAAAGAAACCAAGTTGGAGGCGTATCTATTTCCCCCTTGACAGAGGGAACCCAGGATGACCCTGGCTCAGGGGCAGATGTACACCGCAGACAGCTGCGTTCATCCAGCCAACGGCACTGCAGCTTACCTAGGACTGGAGTAGACCATGTTCTCCGCACCTAGACAAATTCTTGCTGTTTCCAGCACTGCCCTTGGAAAAGAGATGCTGCAGCTATTACGAGTGAGCTCCCCCATTTCAAGAGAGTTGAGCCTGTAAGAACCTCATAAAGTTCAACAAGGCCAAGTGCAAGGTCCTGCACCTGGGTCAGGGCAATCCCAAGCACAACTACAGGCTGGAGAAGAATGGATTGAGAGCAACCCTGAGATGCTGGTGGATGAGAAGCTCAGCACGACCCAGCAATGTGCGCTGGCAGCCCAGAAAGCCAGCAGGGCAAGGGGGGGATTCTGCCCCTCTGCTGGTGAGACCCCACCTGGAGTACTGCATCCAGCTTTGGAGTCCTCAGCACAAGAAGGACATGGAGCTGTTGGAGCGGGGCCAGAGGAGGCCCTGGAGATGCTGGGAGGGCTGGAGCCCCTCTGCTGGGAGGACAGGCTGAGAGAGCTGGGGGGGTTCAGCCTGGAGAAGAGAAGGCTCCGGGGAGACCTTCCAGCCCCTGCCAGGCCCTAAAGGGGCTCCAGGAAAGCTGGGGAGGGACTCTGGAGCAGGGAGGGGAGCCATGGGACGAGGGGGAAGGGTTTTACACTGAAAGAGGGGAGATTGAGATGAGATATCAGGAAGAAATTAAATTCTTTGCTGTGAGGGGGGTGAGCCCCTGGCCCAGGTTGCCCAGAGAAGCTGTGGCTGCCCCATCCCTGGAGGGGTTCAAGGCCAGGTTGGACGGGGCTTGGAGCAACCTGGGCTGGTGGGAGGTGTCCCTGCCCATGGCAGGGGGTGGCACTGGGTGGGCTTTAAGGTCCCTTCCAACCCAAACCATTCTGTGATTCCATGAACAGTACTGAACACGTTTGGAAGCCACGACACTCACTGTCCCGGTCGCGCCTTCCACAGCCCTGAACACAAGCAATGCTTTAAGTCCACTGTCCCACAGCTGTACAGAACACACACACCCACTCACTGAAGAAAAACAAGGACAATATTTATACCCTTAAATAAACTTATCCTTGGCTGACTGACTGTTACTAAGCACACAGTCACTTCAGTATGTAATAGGAGACTTGAGAGTCTCATTATGAATTTTAACATTAAGAGGATCACCAATTTAATAAACCTTACAGGTCTTTCACGTAAGAAAATAACTAATTACAGTAATAAATGTGCCATTCCTGTAAGCTGCTTTTAGGCAAAGCTGGATGTGCTTGCCTTGATTTTCTAAGGAACAGAATTTCTGTAGGAAGAAAAATGATTTTTCTTCTCTATCAGCAGTAGAAGCTGGTGGGATATAAAAATGGATAAACAAATCTGACAGAAAAACGTGGGCTTCAAGCCAGTTTGCAGCAGTGGGTAGAGACTACCCTGGATCTGACTGAAAGCAGCGTAGGCAAAACTCACACCTCCAGGAGACTTAAATGCCAGCATCTCTCTTTGAAAAAGTTGTATTAACCTCTTCTTCCCAGTTGAGTTATGTCCAAATCATGCTGGAAGGAGATATATGCCTCTCCCATTTCCAACAGCATGTATCTCCATTTAAACGGACTACAATGAGATGCCTCACAGTAATTAACTTTGGTTCCTTTTCCAATTAGATCTGAGCTCTTTGGAGTCGGCTGCGGAACAGCAATCTCTCTGAAGTCTCACAGTTGGGGAAAAAGGGCAGAGGGTGATCTCATGCAAGCTAAAATCTGTCGTATGAGGTACTAACACCAGAAATAACCTGGTGAATGGATAGATAAGTAAAAAAGAAACTTATGGCAATTTTAGAAACCATATTACTCCAAAATAAACTGCAGCTCCTTTCCATTTAAACGAAAGATACAAAAAAGCACACTTCATTCACCATGAGTTTGTACCTGTTTTGATCCAAAACCTGGCATGCAAAAATGTCACCCTAGATTACCCTCCTCTCCAAATACAAACAAACCACTCCAAATGAGATCTGTCATCTTTTGTGCTTTGTGTCACAGTAATTTAATTTTTAAAATCATTTTGAAACAGTTTAATTATTTACATCTGAAAATTAGCTAGCTAGCATCATCAGTTGCTTCTCACTTCCCTATTTTCTATGCATCGCTGTTCTGTGCAAACCTAGTAATTGCAGAGCAAATCTGTTTATGCAAATTACTTAGTCCAATTTTCACAGCTTAATGTCACTGCTGCATCAATCTGCTTTGGTCCGAAACTTGGTAAACAAATTAGGACTCAATTGAGAATGCAATCTATTGGCTTTATCGGCGTCCTCAGTCCTCTTCCATTTCCACTGAAGGCTTTGGAGCAACGCCACCAGTCTCCCACTTATATTAGTAGCAGTTGGGACAACACTTGAGAACTTCAGTATTTAATAACTAACACCCACATCGACTGCAAGGCAGGTAGATCCCACTAAAGCAATTTTGGGAGATCGCCTGTCTGTCTGTCCGTCCCGCTCCCCGATGGACTATCAGTCCATTTGCAAATCCACAGCGCCGTTTGCTCGGCGGGTACCGGGAGGACACCTGAAGCACCTACATCACCTGCATCGCTTGTGCAATCTTCAAGTGTTGCTGCTAAACTCCCTCGGGAACCTGAGAGCTCTCACAAATCAGAGTGTCTACCTTTAAGCATGCAAGTTTGAAATTTGTGGTCTTTATATTTATAGACACGATTTGGAAAACTTCAGCTTTGCGCTCTCTAGCACACAACACCTTAGTCATAAATAATTTATATCTACCAACTCCACTGCATGATATGAAAGGATTTTCTCCTAAAGTCTCATTGCATTTATCAGAAAACATGTCAACCTGTCTCCCTCACATCCAGAAATGTAACACAATCTGAAAATACACGTAAAATTGAAGAAAACAGCCCAGTGAACACGATGTGATAAAGTTTCTACCTTGGTATTTTCAATAGGGGAGAACATTGAACTAATGCAAAACCCAAAGTCCCCCTCCTACTACCACACGCTTACCCTGGGATACACAAGAAGAGAAGAAAACATGGAATCCCATCAAGCTCTAGTAATGCCATAACTGGTAAACTGGTTTTCCACAATACTACTATAAAAGCCCTGAGGAGGTACCACATACAGGAAAGGAGACAACGCAAGACTTGACAGGTCAGCATGTACCCAGGCTATTGAAATCGAGTGCGATTTCTGAAGGCGGAAATTTCCTCTTCTCCAAGGTTAAGACAAAGCAAGAATAACTATTAGACAGGCAGTAACATTTATGCATCTTCCTACCATCAGTCTCTCACCAAAACCAGTTTGGAGGGACCAGATTGCTCTGGATTCTTTCCGCACATGGCCTTGCTTCTAAAAATGGCTGAGCTGATGCAAAATGCTACTTGGTTTCCATGGCAGTCTTTCCTTTACATTATCTTCATTTTCCCTCGATGTTCGGGGGGGGGGGGGGGATGCGGGGGGGAAATACAACAAAACCCTCCAGAGCTTTCAAAAAAAAAAAAAAAAAAAAAAAGACAACCCCCCAAAAAACCCCAGGCTTTGTTAGAGTTTTACTTCTCCACCAAAGAACAGCAGGAAACAAACGCTGTTTCTGTAAAAGTCATTACTCCATGGTGGGTAACGGTCTACTTAACTTGAGCAAGAGGATGAACTGAAGGGGCCAGTAGACCCAGTTCAGAATTTGAAGTGGGTGTTTATGCACAGGGACACCAAGAGCTATTCCAAATCTTGGGTACCAACTCGCTACACAAAGCTGGTTCGGCATCAACTTCTTTGCAGAGCTTCCTTTGCAACGTTAAAAGGAAACTGTCCTGCTCACTGCGAGGTAAAAGAAAAGGTGCTCATTAGCACTGTCCTGCTTTTGCCAATTACTGAAGCACAGAGAAAGAATAAACACGGCTCATCTCAGCTTCATACTGCACAGCCACTAACGCGCTCCAGGGAAGGAGCTCTCTCCACTCTCACTTCATATGTTGTAACAACTATCCCGGTTCTCCCCAATAAATAAATCAACAAAGCAAAGGAAAATTGCTGTCGCTAAGCTACTACAAGTAACTCCAAATGAAAGGTCCCGATTCTGCAGCGTTTACCTGCCCCAGCACTATCCCTAAAAGGATTAAAATGTACCTGAGCACAGGAAAGCTGTAACTGGGTCATGCTTTTGAAGGGAAGAAATGAACGGGAATCCGTGAAGATACAACATTCATCCACCAGTGCCAGCGGTACAGTGGCAATACGATGGAAATGTGAAGTATTTGCCAAGTTCTTCATAGTACCACTTTCCACTGATTCATGCAGTGGATGCAAATGAGTTTCCTAAATATTTGCATACAGGATGTTTGTGTCATTTTAACACATTTCAGCTACATTTTTCAGAGCTGCTTGAGATGTTTGGACACATTTAAAATAAAGAAGCAATTGCATCTGGTTTATGTACCCAGGTCCGACAATCTCACCTTAAACAAAAATATCTGCTCATTATACTGCTGCAGCTTTCCCAAAGAAGCAAAAAATAAAAATAAATACCCCTGCTCCAACTCTGCGTTTCCCAGTTGACCATCTGAAGAATTAATATGCGTGCTGTTCCCGCTCCGAGCAGCAGAGCGCAGCACCGGCACATTTAATAACCACCCAGAGGGCAGCAAAGCTGCAAACCAAGGACAAGCTCCTGGGCTGGTAGCCAAGGGATCTGCGCACCCCTGGATATTTGCAGAAGTCGGCCAGGTACCCTCGCTCAGGAAAGAGCATGGCAGCAGAGAAATTTTACCCTTAGGAGTGCGAGGGTCCAGCATACTCCGATTACAGCAATCCAAGCCTCTGTGTGCAAAGAAATACCTTTGAGATCCAGCAGAAAAGCACAAATAGAGTTTTCAGAATGAGGAACAGCCGAATCTTTTGATTTTATAACAGTTTGGGTTGTTTTTTTTTTTAATTGAAGTCATCACTTAGCTCCTTACCTAGTGCAAATATCTTCATCCCTGCTGCAAAGATAAAAGACACATCCTTTCCGACGTGCCGGCGGACAGCTGGCTCATGTGCAGGCTAAAGGCCAGAATGGTTGGAGTCATTAGAGGTAGTACTGACTTTTTAATTTAGCTCTCGGTTCGGGGACTGCGGAATGTGGGGAAACAGTTTCTCAGCCAGAGATGCCTTTAAAATCACGGTGAATAAGAAATGAGAGAGAGGAAAGCCAGTAAAAAAATGACAAGTGCTTCCACTAGGGAAACTCTGAATCCTGGCTATGCACAGTCTTAATCCCATGTCTAAGAAATCTGCATTCAATAAAGAACATACTTTAATGTGTATCATTTTTTGAGTTTAGGACTTTTAATTCCATTTTCCACATTCCCTATCAATGCTGAATTGTTCTAGCCAGTCCTTATTGCATGGCATGGTTAGCAGTGAATTCTTCTCTTTGAAAAGACCACACAGGATGTGTTTTTTCTACTCCCAGCTTCCCCCCTCCAAAGCCGGGAAAAAATAAGAAAAAGAAAAAAAAAAAAAACTTTTAAGCATTGCCATGAGCTGGCAAATTAAGGGAAACCTCTCATTCCTGAGACTTAGCATTATAGAGGAGTTAGTCCAGGGCATCCATTTACCATAGTTTAAAGGATCAGCCTGGAATGAACAAAGAACAAATTCTTAACTATTCATCTACTGTGTTTTCAAATAAAGTTCACTAGCTCACTGATAGGGGGGTAAAACCATCTCCAGCTCACGCGTAAAACAACTCATTTGGTAAATGGACGCTGGGACACAGAGTAAGCAGCCTGGCAGCTGTACGAACCTACTTTGGCAGTACTATTGTCACTGTGACCAAAGTTCTCCTCTGTAAAGTGGGGTGATTTTGTGTCACGACAAGGTTTCCTAAGCATCCTTAAAGAGATGCATGGACTTGCACCGATTCTCTGCAACGAATCAAATGCACCCAAAGGATGGTGGTTATTTCCAGCAAAACAGTCCCACGCTTGTGTTTTCTTTCATCGCTATCATTTCTTTGAGAGACAAAAATGGATGCACCAAGCCAAACGGAATGGTTGGATACGGAGGGCAACATTAGCATGATAACCACCGGCCAGCTTGATGTTTGGCTGTGACATTGCCATAGTGAAGCAGCAGCCATTCACAAAGATCTCGGCCCCAGGAGCCGCAAGGGTACAGTACACAGCCTCGCATAATGGCATACTGCTGAAGGAATGGACTTTAAGAACAAAAATCCCACATACAATATGCGTGGGAAAGGCAGCCAGGGTTAGAGTCCTTCTTCTGTACAGCCTACAAAATAAATTTTAGAAAAAAGCCACAGAAAACAGAACATCCAGTAAGCACAATACTTCAATTCCAGTTTCTTGTTGGCTAAAAAAAAATAAAAAAATAATAAAAAAAAACCAAAACCAAAACAAAACCAAAAACAAAAAAAAACCCCCCCCCCCCCAAAAAAACCAAAACCAAAAAAACCCAACCAAACAAAAAAAAAACCCAACCAAACCAAAAAAAAACCCACAAAATCCCAGACCCTGTTTGATGCACAATTCCTACAGACTCTTGGTTTCGCAGCGGGAGGGGGGGGTCCTAAACACGGCCTAGTTATAAAAGGGCAAGTGCAGCTTTGGGTTGTTATAGTAGAAAGCAATTTCTCATCACACAAAAACCTACAGAGACAAATTCAGCCTGAAACTAGCAAACACCCCTCTGGTAAGTCCCCTGGCCATAGGCAGTGATTATGCAAATAACAATGTTATGTTGTGTGATGTTATAGGTATAAATCGGCTTAGAAACTGAAGAAATTTCCCAATGCAGTAGAAGAAAGATTGGGAAAGTGGAAAAAACAGCAGCCTGACATTTAACCCAAATATCTGAGTCACTGGAGTTAACTTGAATTTATGTTTATGCATGTAAAGCCAGCCTGGACTCAGCTTTTTGTTTACAAAAAGAGCTGTTTCCAATAGCACAAAATATAAAACTGGTATACGATACACTCATTTTCCAAACCCTTATAATAACGCAGTAATGTGAAGAATGTGCCTACTTGTAACATGCAATTTATACCATAAGCTGTCCATAAACTCCTGAACAACAGAACAAAAGGGTCAGTTCATTAACTTTGCTGAAGGGTTACCCTTGGCCTGTGATCACAGCCCTGTCCCGGCTGAGCCACTGGAGAGCCCCCGGCTGCTGGTCACAAACTGGGCAGGATTCGGCCCTTAAAGCTGCTGTCCTGACCCTGCTCAGCCTCAAAGAGCCACTTCTCTGCACCAGGTTAGGAAAGACAAAGCAATGCTGGCAAACCTGGGGTGGCGTCGCTCTCCAGACGTGGCCCGACGTCCCTCAGGTGAGGTCAGAACAGGACACCTGATGTATGCAAGGGTCTGTCCAGGCTACTGGGCAGCAAAACTGGGAAGGCGAATGACGGCCACTTCGTCTCATCACCAAGAACATGAACTCTGCAGAAACTGATGGCAAGAATCTTCACCCTCCAAGGATGTTTTCTTGCATTCATAAAATTATTAGCTAAAACTGAGGGATTTTTTTTTCCCCCCCTAAAGGTCAATATTTAAGGAAAAAAACAGAGACTGAGCCGTAAAACCAAAAACATACGCACAAAGAAAAAAACCAAAAGGAATTAAGAAGACATTCCTGCACATGGGTGCAACTCTAACACACCAGACCGTCCAGACTAGGAAACCAAGAGCAGTCAGGTAGCCACATACAAATACAGGGGAAAATCTCGTGCCACAAAGCAAGAATCAACAGTTAAAACTTTGGATTCTGCAACCGTACCAAAAAGTGACTTGAGATGTTTTCAAGCTGGAAATATTTGCTTGCAGTACAAGCCACAGAGCAAAGCAAGAACACAGAGACCTAAAACTTCTTTTACACTCTCTGAACCAGAAGGTGCATCAGGAGCACTGTTAGCCTGAGGGCACGGTTTCATGACAGCCTGGCTTGAAGAGGTAAAGCCAATTTTCTAAACTCCCACCCCAAGCCGTCAGCCCCAGGCTACTCTCTCCTACTTCCTCCCACTGCAGCTGCAACTCTTTTAGCAGCTACAGCACAAGTTCCTGAAACAATCCAGATTAAAAAAGAAAGAGGAAAGATGAACTTCTTTTGGGGTATTATTTTTACATGAGATTAGCTCAGTGATTCCCTTTCCCAACTCTTCATCCCAGAAACTCTCTCACCGTAACTGTCCTGAGACAGTCCTCTGTCGCATGGGAGGTAGGAAGGAATAATCAAAGACAGAAACTTCTTAAAGTAGATTTCTGCAATAAAGAAGCCCGGTGTACTCTGAATCCATAGAAGAGCGCATCCAGTCCCACATGGATATCATGGAGTTGATAAATTTGCTGATGTTACGGAGAACAGCAGTGATTTTCAGCCTGAAACTCTGCAAAGCAGCTCTGATGTCTACTCACAGGAGGTGAAACATCCTCACATCACTGGGTCACAGCCACAACCCTATGGATCCTACGCTAGCCGAGGAAAATTAACTAAAGGAGACACACTGCCTTCTAGGGTGAGAAAAAAAGCCTTACTCAATGGAAAAAGCACTTGTAGCAAGCCCCTACAGCATCCATCATGAATTTTCATGGAACAACCTTAAAGTAAAGATGAAGCGTTCCGACTGCTAGTGCAAAAGCATTGGGCTTTGCAGCCAGGATCATCTGTGCCCCAGCAACCACCGTATCTGATCACGCAGAGCTCCACCAACCCAGTGGTGACCAATATACGTGTAGCAAGGCAGAACTGTATGGCATTATTTAAATCAAAAAAACAGGCTAAAGATTACCAACATTTTCAGGGAATAATTCATCACTTTATAATTAAGAAGGCTGAATCATGGCAAAAAAAATTTATGCCTACAACCTTCAGCAAGGCAATATATACTCTGATGTGTTTTGTTTGTCTCTTGGGGTTATCTTGGGAGTGGGAATGGAAGGGGATGGATGAGAGAACTATTGACAACCCTTCAAAAACTCTTCCATCTTTTTTTGCATTATGGTAACTAAGAAGCAAGGAACACTAATTTAAAAAAAATAAACAACAACTACTTATTTGTAAGAGACTCCTTTCCTGGGTGTTCCATCTTATTTTTAAGCAGCTGGGACTGGAGAAAAAGTGATTGACAGATAAGTAAATTACAAGTTTTATCTCCCAAATAAGTACATTTCAAACAAATGTGACATTTCTTATATTATGACAACAAAACATGAGTAAAAAGAGATCATCTTTGGAATAGAGTAGGAGGAAAAGACGAGGAGGGTCACGACAGTGTAATCCTGTCTTCAGAGCTCATCTCATATTGCCTCTAGAAATTAAAAGTAGTGAATAACCTGGGCTAATTACAACAGCATCACCAGCACCAACCATCAGAACAGCATCACCGTGCTGTCACCAACGGGCAGCTTGTCTGACCACGGGGTGATAATTGCAAAAGATACTGGGTAGGAAACTGTCAGAAATTGAACGTAAAATTCTATAAAGTATAACCCAAGAAATTCAGACTGGTCATTCACAGACCAGCACTTGCCACACAGCTGCTACTGATATGACATCCGAGCCCAGCGCTTCACTCGCAGTGGGATCAACAGGCACCCGGGCTCCCCAAGGCCTTGGTAACCCCGGTGTAAGTGCCCAGTGTATAGGAACGCCTGCCTTGCCAACCTGTGCCTCTGTCATTGCTGGGAGCAATTACACTCCAGTGCCATCTTTATCTTTTTAATTGCCATTATCCCCTACAACCATAGAAGAAGAAATACAAGTGGTGGTGTATAAACGTGACCCAAACATTTCACTTCGCAACACACTGCACTTACTGATGTGCATCAGACGCACTTTGAAATAGATACATATGCAAAATGCAAAATCAGGGTGCATTAAAACTGGTGATTGTGGTGAACAATAAACTCTACCGATCCAGCCTTGGCAAATCCTAAATCCTTCCTTCTTTGCTAAATGTTCCATATCCACAGATTTTAAAACAGAAATTTATAAAATGCCATCTTTTTCTCCTGGATCAACACTGTACTGCAAGATTGCACAGACTGTAAAGAAAGTAAACGTAACTAGAAACAATTGCTTCCATAGCATCACCAATGAAAATTAAAAGATTGCTATAAATTAATATTTACTGCCAAAAATACGGTATCCATTCTGGTTTAATTGAACTCATTTAATTGGCAAACCGAAATGGAAGCCAACGTGCCAATTAAGTGATTGTCCCAATTTTCAAAGATTCTCAGGGACAAGCTTCGTGCTGGGAGTCAGCCTTTGAAATAAAAATGACTCTCTAACCAAGAGGGAGAGAAAGAACCACACACAACAACCTAATACCTTGCCAAAAGCTTAACGAGGGGAAAAAAAAAATACTTGATTTACGCAGCAGTAACAAGGAAAACAAGTTATGTGAATTGAAAATATAGGTTACTGGTACAATGCCAGACCAGAACTGTTTTGACCAAAATATTATTACAGCCCGATGACGGCTTGGTGTGCTGTATGGAATGTTGTCTCATATCAGCGCCTGTGTTGCCCACGCTACCTGAAATGCAATTTCTATCCCATCGTTATCGTTGTTAGAAACGGTGCCCTGTGCCCTACCTGCTACGCAGCCCAAGCTGCAGTGATTCACATAAAGATGCCACCGTGCCACTGAGCGCTGGATGGAGAAGACAAACTACTGCAAGAAGTAGTACTAACTACTGGAGAAGACATACTAACCCAAGTCAAAAGCCTGAGAGCCTTCATCAGCACAAAACTAACCTCCAAACCTTAAGGTAACATTTTCCAACTCATTTAAGGAATGCAAGGACTCTTAAGACTTAGAGCCAACTGCTGGAGCATAGTATCTAAAGTCCATTTCCACTGAATTGTCCAAGTCGTTCAAAAAACAAGAGAAAAACCAAATTTCAGCTTCCTATCTACTAAAACTTTGCCTTGCACTTGAGAGCTTAAAACTTTGGACTTTTAAAAAGAACGTACAGGTAGGCAATTCAGAGCTCAAAAGTGGCCTTTTTCACAAAGTCTGAATATATATATTTTTTAATAAATATATATAACTCATATGAAAACAGGATCAGTCTAACAAAACTGTTGGCGCCGTTACTTAAGAGCTCACACCCAGATACCCAGCTGTAAAATTCTGGTGTCGGTTCATACACATACAAAGCACAAAGCGCTGTAAGCCACAGGTATAAAAAACCCGGAGTGCCAATTTTTACACGTTAAAGGGTATTATATCTATATATTTTGGTTGTTGCAATGAGATCACTTCAAGTAAACCACCTTTTTGGAGACCACCATCATTGACAGGGCCAAGCAAGTGGATTTACCGCATTCCCTTGTTCTGCAGATTTTGCCACAGTTGCTGGAATTGTTCATGTTCGCTCGGGTCAGACCAACATACTCAGAAACATGCCTGATGTTTTTTGAATTAAAAACCAAGCAATGAACCAACAGTAATTTAAAAAGAAACCCTACATACTCCTATTTTTTGCATCTATTCTTGCAGAAGCCACAATCGAGATCTGGGGCAGCACCGGGCTAAGCGCTGTACAAAGAACGAGAAACAAACTCTGCACTACGGAGAGTGAAATCTTTCTTTAAACCTTTACAACTCACTAATCTCTACACGCTTTTATAAATTGCATTTAAAAATAGTTTTCTCGGTGCTCACGTCCCAGATTTAACAGAGTGATATATTAAGGTCTCATTAAAAAGCCTTTATTACCTTCACAAGCCATGGTACCTTACCTTATCTAGTATCAAATGCTGAAAATATTACACATCTCAGAACCCATCTGACCTGATAGAAGAACTAAGGTTATTCCAGGGACTTCATAGGACAGACTCTAACCCCTCTGCCTTTCTAAAACATTTATAGGCTTGTATTTTCCCTAAGAAAATTCCACCAGCATAAGCCGAAAAGGACAATGAGTACCAACTGCCAACTACCTGCCTTGTTGTTCACTTATGTATTTGACAAATTCAAGGATTCATAACGGTTTCGCATCGGTAATTCAGAAGTTCCTGCATCCCACCTTTTCTAGGCAGCCTGGTTATAAACCAGTAACACTCGGGGATACTACGGCTATCATCTCAATAACCTCATTATGGGCAATTGGACTTCTAGATCCAAAGGCAGAGGTGCACCATGGTGGGAAAGGCTGATTTCCTGAAGGCAAAGAACTCCTGGTCACCTCCAGCCGTGATCTACTCACGAATGAATCCTTGCAGACCTTCACTGCAGGATGTGACAGGGTGTCGGGATGATCATCCGTATTCTTGTACTCAGGGCACTATGGAAAAAAAGCCCACAGTAAATAAACCTACCGCAGCTTTAGGGACTCCTATTTTGAAAGCTTCCAAAGCTGAAAGCAGTGGCAGACGCTGCGGAAAACCCGACCTTTTCAGAAACACACACAAAAGAAATCCTATTTCTAGCTTTGGAGTGAGTATATTCACCTTATCTCCGCTGCTCTCCAGATATCTCCTTATCTCAGGTTAAGGCAGCTTCAGGTGGCATCTTTCTCTGACAGCGTAATTTCAACAGGGTGCATAAATAAAGATTTTTGTATTTATCTGTCTTAATCCTGCTTCCCTGCAAAATTTAGACAAATGGAAGAAAAAGGCAACGGGGACAGAGCATGCATGTCTGTGAGCACAGCAGCCTGCTGTCAGCACACTGCGTTTAAACCATTGCCACTTACTGAACTCATAAAGAGGTGCCGAGAGCAAGTCCGACGGGCAATAACATATGGTAAACGCAATATTAAGTACATATATCAATTTATGCTGAAGTTAATGACAGGCTGAGGACAGCTGTTTTGTAGGCTCATATGAGAAATACTATATAAAGGCTCTCTTTCACAGCTTCATTTCTTGTAACATAGAAATAGAGAACTCTTCAGGAACTTCCCTTTAAAAAACCATTACTATCTCAGAGAAATGTTAGAAAATCCATATGCTGCAATATTACGTGGCTCAAATACAGCTTTTCATCCCTAGAACTCAGAAGTGTTCTACAAAGAGAGTCAATATCATCAACTGCGTTTTCCAAACTGGAGCAGAGACAGAAAAAACCAGCATGTGTGAAGGTTACCCAGCAGGCCCGCAGCGCCGCGGGAATAGAGGCCGAGACAGGGAGAAAAACGGTAAATCTAGTATGACCAAATTCTAAAAATACAGAACACGAGTCAGGGGGCGAATACAAAATATAGCAGTCCTTGAGGACTGCTCAGGCAGCTGCCGTATTATCTAACTCCCGGAAAGTCTCTCCATCCAGTGTTGCGTCTCAAACCTGCACCCGGGATTTCAGAACTACCAGGGAGTTTCAAGAACCAGCAGAAGTACCCAAACAAACTGGGTCTCCAATACAAAATCACCTGCCTTTCTGCTAAACCACAAACAAGAAACCAGCACTTTTTAAAAGGAGATGAAAGCATAAATAACAAACATAAAAAAAAGACAATAAAAGTAGCATCAAAGGACTAAAGCTACTCAGGTAGAGTAAGAGAGTGAGAATAAACTGGCAGTGACAGAACTATTAAAAACAGAGTTTCTGCCCTACCTTATATTTACAGTATAGAAGAATATTCAACCTCCATATGTTTAGAAAGACCTTTAGGGTTTTGGTTTTTTTTATTAAGAAATAGCTCTGGAAACAAAGCATTTCTATAAATTAATAATAGTCACTTTGAAATATATTGCGGATAAAAGGGGGGAGGGAGAGTAGGGACGACTTGTAGGTGTTCATCTAACTGTGAATGCAGAAATCGCCTTTTCCCAAAGTACAAAAACATGTACAAAGACAAACTTCAAGAGCCAAATGAATAAGCATCACCGTCTGTCGACTGTGTCAGAATTTCCCAAGCCCTCTCTAGCGTTGCTAGTCTCAGCATTTCCTCACCTGGCAGGTGACATTCATTTAACATGACAAAGCCTTGCACCCAGCTGGCTCCTCGCCTGTGTGCCGCGGGAAGCACCGGAGAGGAGAAAACAACGCAGCTATGGCCAACTCCTCCAACCCCCGCAGCCTCCACCCCCAGAGGCTGGAATCAAAAGCAACAGCAAAACTTGAACTCTGCAACTAACCAAAAATTAAATGTATTATGCCACTATGAGTTACTTGCTCACCGTGTCAGGAGCATGCTCTGGGAAAAGGCTAACCCAGAGGCTGCTGAAAAACCAAAATGAAGGAAAAGAGTGAGGAAAAAAATCGCAGGCTTAAAATGACCAGGAAAAAGACAGAATATAGTAGATGCGCTGGTTAAGCAAAGAAGAGAGAGAGACAGTGTTGAACACCGTCCTGTAAATATTTACATCTTGTAAATATTACCTTCTGACTGGACATAAGGCAGGGGTTGGAAGTGGAAATTTGATTCATTCAACACAGTAAACACCAGCAGTGACGTTTCTCCTACCCATCTACAATGTATTCAGAGGACCATAAGGTGAAAACAAGGCTGTAAGCACAAATGTAAGCCATCATAAATACAGGTTCAGTAGCTTTACATGTAGCCCTGTGCTTCATCGCACCAAATCATTGCGCAGCAAATCTTAGATGTGAATTTTCTTGTTTATTGTCCTCTAAATCTTTTTTTACAGCTACCTGGACTGTTCAGTGTGTGTACTGCAGGCATGCAAGAGGACGTGTTCTAAAAAGTGAATTAATAGTCAGCACAGTGAGAAGAACATTACGCAAACGTGTAGGTTGCAGGATAGAGCCGAACACTTAAGAAGGTCCATGAGCACAACAGCCTTGATGAGAACAGGGAAAGCATTAAGGCAGAAGAGGTGAACCTTGCCTTCATTGTAAATCAACAATGGAAAAAAACAATAGCAAATGAGCTATGCCAGCTAACTCGTGTTACAGGTGGAGAGACTGAATTACAGACTCACATTCCTGAGACACACCTTGAGGTTACAGACAGCAGTAGGGTGTCAAGCAGTGATTTACAGAGACTCCCGGCTCCGGGGTGTTACCAAGCACCATGTGCTGAGGCTGGGAGCACACACTGCCCCGCTGAGAAACACCGATTAGAACAGGCGACACCAGCGTGAGCTGCTGGCCAAGGTGGAGAGAAGGAAAAAATACCCGCATACGAGAAAAAACATACTTAGGCAGTGATAATTGCAAAAAGTCAAAATTAACAGCGGATAAGCAAGGAGTCAAGCACAGCGACAAGCGCAGAAAATACCAGCAGGCAAAAATGATGGTAAAGCTTCGGGTTGTTTTTTTTTGACTTGAAAATAAAGTTTGGAACAAAATATTATCATTGTATTATATGGGGTTTGACGATGCTTTTAAATAGTAAAACATAGGTCCCCTGTTAAAATTCAAGTAAATACCTGGCTCATTGGGTGTTTATTACCTAAACATTTTCTGAACATTGTATAAAGAACAGCTAATCCAAAATCTGTTTCACATTAATGGTGCTTTAAACTTCAGACAATCCACTGGGATGAATACCCTCAGCCCCGTACATCGGATGGACCTGCCTGCCCTGCAGTACAGCTAAATCCAGCCCAGCTCTCACGCTGCTGCCGCACTGCTGGCAGTCCCGGAGCAGAGAACACATGGCCCTGCCACTGCCACATGATCCACTGAGAGGGAAAAATTGTCACTGGTGCCACAGGGCAGTACGTAACCTTAGCCATGCTGCTGGACTGCCCGCCCCTCAAGAGCATCGTTGTCCTGGAATGTTCAGACCTTCCCCCACCCAAGGTCTATCACAGATGGCAATTTCCTCTTCAGCTTCCTATAGTCATGACGCAGTTTAGAAAATCTGAAAATAACTAACAAGATACAACTTCCAGACGCTCCAATACTGAAACAAAGCAGGCCAAGCTTCTGCGAGGTAAGGGAACTTCACAAAACCACCTAATCAGATTGCCCTATTTGGCTGCTAATAAAATAATTTCTGACCTTTCGAGCTCAGCAAATGCTAGAGGGAGCTGGGAAAGTGGAACTGCAGGTACCTTACACACTCATTTAAAAAGAAAACAACTACATCAAGGCTATACAGTTGTCTGTGGCCTGCTGCCCGCTTGTAGTGCCTTCTGTAAGCATGAGAACAGCACTCTTGTGGTTGCTTTTCTGCAATTCTGTTCCCTCTGATGGTAGGTCAGCTTTCAGGCTGACGTTTTATTTCTGTAGACTTAGCCACATTTCGCTAAAAATCTTATTCCTCCACAATGTTGCATGCTTCAAAGAGCATGTTTTGACAAGAAGTTCCCTTTACATTCAAAAGTCTTGCTGAAAAAGAGGTTAATGCAGACTGAAAATCATTGTGACATTATGGACCTTTTAATTGGTCCAACTAGACCTGCTTTGGGGCACATATTAATAGGGCAGAAGCGTTATGCATGCTCCTGCGCTCTCTCCTTGACAAACTGCCAGAGGAAGGAAAGTATTTTGGTCTTGTTGAAAGTACTATGCCATCCGTTTAAAAATATGAAACTTGGGGAATATAAATCAATGTGTAACTAGAATATAAGAGCTCCCCAGTTCAAGAAGGACAGGGAACTGCTGGAGAGGGGACAGCAAAGGGCTACCGAGATGATGAGGGGACTGGAACATCTCTCTTATGAAGAAAGGCTGAGGGATTTGGGTCTCTTCAGTCTGGAAAAAAGATGGCTGAGGGGGGATCTTATTGACACTTATCAATACTTCAAGGGTGGGTGTCAGGAGGACGGGGCCAGGCTCTTTTCAGTGGTGCCCAGCGACAGGACAAGGGGTAACGGGCACAAACCTGAGCATGGGAAGTTCCACCTAAACACGAGGAGGAACTTCTTTCCTGTGAGGGTGGCAGAGCCCTGGCACAGGCTGTCCAGAGAGGTGGGGGAGTCTCCGTCTCTGGAGACATCCCAACCCCACCTGGACGCGTTCCTGTGCCACCTGCTCTGGGTGACCCTGCTCTGGCAGGGGGTGGGACTGGATGATCGCCAGAAGTCCCTTCCAACCCCTACCAGTCTGTGATTCTGTGTGTCTTGTTCAAAACCAAAATGACGTGTATAGAAAAAGCAAGGAGTGTTTTACCATAGCGCTGAGGGTCTCCTCCCAGTCTGGCCTTTCTCTGGGATGGATGCTTCTCTGAAGCTCTGGCACAAAGTCATCTTCTTCTGCGTGTACAGAGGACTTCATCATTCTGGAAAGGAAGACAGAGGGGTTTGATGCTGAGTGACCATTTCTGGGTAATGGTACATATATGTTGTGGTGCTCCATTACGTGGCTCATACGATGCTATAAATGATTTTATAAATCTAGAAGTCATATAGACATTTTAGTTTCTCACAATTCCTCATTATGCAAGCAGGACAAAAGTGTAAATCTGGTGGAGAGATACCTGCACTTCCTTACCAATCAATGGATAATTTTGTTTCATCACTGCACGATTTCTAAGCCTTAAAATGCAGAAAAATGCAGAGCAGTAATTTCCAGTCCATTTCAAAAAATTGCTTCTATTGCCCAGGCAAACAACATTAGCCTTAAAAGCAGAAACACACAAATTTGATTTCTCAGTTGTCACTGCACGTTTTGCCTAAAACGGAGATAGCAGTTTCCATATCTCAGCCTGAATTGTGATCCCAAGGCCTGAGCCATCAGCTCTCAGAGTCCTTACTGATCCTATCTGAAGGTGAGCACCTTCACCCACCCCAGCTCTGCAGGGATGGCTCAAATCACTCTCATTTTATCAAGGTAAACTTTTCTTCAGATAAAGCACTGAGTTTCAAATACCCTATGGAATATATTTCAAGCCTTCACAGAGATCAGAGGCTCAAAATCAAAATTTAAAGAGTATTCGTAAAATCTTCTCAGCAAATCCTTCAGACAGCTCTGCTGTTACAGCCAGAGAGCCCCGTTTATATATTGCACTTGCAGGCGGTATAAATGTGCCTTTGGGGAGATTATGGCGCAGACCTGAAGTATCAAAGGCCTGTTGAAGGTCTGGTATTATCCATTCTGGTTTCATTAAATATGAGATTCAAGCAGGCTTTTATTTTATTAATAGATCACCATTTATGTACTTTGGGTGACCATTCTGACAATCAACACTGCATCCAGCAGGGCTGGTTTGGCTAAATGTTAACTGCGCTGATTTATGCACCGTTTCACTAACAGAACCATGGTGAAAGGCATTTCAGAAAACTCCTTTGCTTCAGATCTGCATCTGAAGGTCTGAAAGCCCTACATGCTGTTTGCCACAACGGTGTGAGTGGCTGGGCCAAAGACCTCATGATTTTGAAAAATAAGGCTTTCCTCAGGATTTCTAGATGCTTGGGTTTGGCAATACTGCAGATGTACAAACAGATTCTCAACAAATGATTCCACTTTAGTCTTCCAGTAGCTTTAGTCTAATGCTGTCAGGCAATGGAATGAAAGGAAGGGTAACACGATCAAGACCCACCTTTCCACCCCACAGTTAAAACAAACCGCTTGTCAAAATGCACACTTTCTCAGTTTAAAGACTTGAAAATAAAAGAGATTGAATTTACATCTTTATCAGCGCTTTGGATTACAATTGAATTTACTACACAACTTCTCAGGTTTATGGCAATTCCTCCTGGTTTTCTCATCAGAAACCTGTTTTCCTTTTGAGGAGCAAATTTTCTGAATGTCTCAAATGTTGCGGGTAACACTGGGCTGCCCAGGGACACCACTCCTGCTGCCATTAGGTGAGTAATCACGAGATTTGTCCACGCTCTCTTCCACGCTACCAACCCTCACTCACACCAAGCCCCTGAGGGGCCGTTCAGGTTCAGTGCACAGCAGGCACTGCTTCCTAGAAAGCTCACCACACAGAACCTACAGACCGGACAGGGCAGAGATCGGTAATAAAGATTATAAAACAGATATATACAAACATGCTCTATGTATTACACAAAGTCTATGCTTAGCCTGGTTACAGGCAACTTTATTTGAAGTTACTCCTGGGAAGACGCTGGTGTTGCTGTGGAGTAAGACTGAGCGCAGAGAGGAGTATGTTCTGTTTGTTATGTTCTATTTGAAAATAACCTTCAGAATCAGACCTGTGTTCTGGGTCTCTGCCCTCCCAGTGGACACACACGGATGCCACAGTACCCAGGCCTTTTTACTAGACCCCAATCTATTTACTCACATTATTTGTGTAATGTGATTATGCCTACAAAACTCTACGATAAACTCTTCCCAAACCCTTCCCACTGAGATCCTGAAATACAGTGCTATTATTCTTCCCATTGAAAGCGTTCTGGACTTTCACTGGAAACAAGAAAAGCTCTGCATGTAAAATCGCGTATTTAAAACAGTCGTTTCTTTGAGCATTTGCTAGACTTGTTTAACGGAATATTCTACTACTGGTGGAAATTAAATACAGTGCCACAAAAATATTGGAAACAACACTGAAGATTTTCTCTCTAACACAATTATAAACACTCAATAACCATCTGTGAACCCTTACTAATCTTTAATAGTAACTATGTAATTCCATGCCCTCTGAGACAAGAAACCAAGGAAGGCTGAAATGCTACAGGTGATATTAGTCCCTTATATATTAAGGCTAGTGGCTTTTTCCTCCCTATCCCTGACCTGGATGAAGGAAAATAAACTTTGTGAATTAGCAGCACTGAAACATGGGCAGGAGCAGGGCCAGAAAGGCGGAAGAAGAGGAAGACAAGCAGCTACTCTGCCCTTTTCACATTGTCTCAACAGACTTTACAAGAACTCCGCATTCTCAAGGAGGACACGGAGAATGAAACCAAAGCTCAGGGTCCCTGGGAAAAGACTCTCAAGACTGGGATCCACCTGCAACAACACTTCTAAGCATTATTTCTGCATCTTCTGGACTTTCTACAGCAATGCAGCCATTCATTTTCAAAGCGGCAGCCTTGTATTTTGGTGGGAGGCCCATTAGAAGCCCCCAAATAAGAAACCGATGACGGTGTAACTGGGAAAGAGCCACGCTGGTGTCAGTCACTGGGAGAATCACCACAGAAAACGCCCTCTGGGCATGGAAAACCTGAGAGCCGCACAGCAGTCAGACACTGCCATTTTTCCTGGCCTCTCCCCAAGGCAAGCTTGGAATATTACAGGTATAATCATATGCACACATTTTTATATGCATGTGTATTATGCATACTTGACATTATTTTAATTTCTAGAGCAAATAGCACAACATACATATGTCTGATTCACCACACATGTCAAGCTGTAACCAGACTAATTATCTTGTTTCTGCCATGGATTGTTTTTCATGGGAGGGGAAAATACCTAGATTCCCACTAGTACTTACACAAAACACTGACACATACATTCTGTAAAACATTAAAGGCCAAACAAATTAAAGAAGCTGCTCTGTTCCGTAAAGCCTACGCCTGGCTATTTCATGGGAGTTGTAAATGACTGAAAATTCGCTACAAAATTTAATACTAGCCATAAGAACAGAAATACAATTTTATTTAAAATGCCACTTCTTCGACTGCTTAGCAGCTCTGAATGCCCTTCAAAAGAAATCTGACACCATTATATTAATAAAAGTTCTGGCTGTATAGAGGCCATTAAGCAATCTCTCTTCAGATGAATGAATCCTTCTTCATTGTAAATTGAGAATCAAATGTACTGGAACAAATGTTTACAGGACATTTCACAAAAGGCACAGCCCACATTCACACCCATTCTTGAAGTTCTCTGGTAGGTCAAGTTGATGAATTTCAAGTCAAAGCTTGTACATCTGCACGGGATACAACTGTATCAAGAAAACATCTAATGCCCTTTTCCATGTTCTCAAATCCAATTTGCTGGTCCCATCATTTATGGTATCTCCATACCTGCTTATCAGAAATTAAAACATTTCAGTGCTGTTCTCCTGACCGGGCTCCCCTACAGCCCTGTGTTATTGAGCGTTCAGTCCTACCTGCACACACTATTGCAATGCCTCAGGAGGCTGAAAGCACCTAGAGCAGATAAGCACAGGTGCTTTATAGCACGAGTAAATATTCAGCTTGATGGCCATAAACTCTACGGCTACTTTGTGTTTATAATATTGAAAATATTAAGCACTACTTTCACCAGACAATAGCTTTCCCTATGGGTTTGGAGGGGTCCCACATCCACAAATATCAACTGTTCCCACCCTTCTGTTTGTGAAAGAAAGAAAGAATCAGAAGAAGTGGGTCTGTGGAAAGAACTCCTTAAATTAAAGAGGGGCGGAGAAAAGAGACAAATTTTAAAATATTGAGGGATTCCTACAAGAATGTTTGTTCCCCTTATTTAGGTTCTTTGGCACGTGCCGTGTCCCACTGGTAGACCACAGCGGTAGCAGTAACACAATTGTCATGGACTTTGATGTCATCTAGACGCTGATGACACGCAGATTAATGGCTCTCCTCTGGGAGGACAGGAGGCTGGTGACAAATTGCTTTCAGAGGTGCCTGATGGTTTGAAAGCCATGTGCTAGCATGGCAGCGTGAAGCCTTTTGAATGTCAGACTCCTCGTATCAGACAGTTAATTGTCTGCTTGACAGATACTCATTTTGGACTGGCTATATATTTTTTAAATTAAATGCCAAGCGTGATCTTTAGGTTGTGCTCCCCCATGGGGACATCAGGCAATTCAGCTTTCCTTGCTGCTTCTCCCTCAAATGACTTTTCTTTCTGACCTCAATGTGGGAGGTGAGAACCGATGATAACTGATTTATTAGTTTGTTTATTATTTATATAGCACTGTTGTTGTGCCCGGAGATTTCTCAGCCAACGTAAAAGCACAGCTCTGCCCTACAGAACCAACATTCAAGAAGATTTAGAGCTCCGCAGAAAGTGATGTTTTCTGAAATATAAATTCCACCCAAAAAGCCAAATTTAAATAAGGCCTGTGCTGACACAAATCTATACTGAAAACCAATGAGCATCAACGACTATCTGATAAAAACTGGTATTTATGCCGCTCAAATAATTTGCACAAAAGGCCAAAATAACAGTCTTTGCCATGGCACTAAAAAAGAACTACAAAGCTTTGTATTGCTTGCAAACGCAATGTGCAGGGAAGTGTACATCCACTTGGCTCATCTTCCTTGCTCCTAGCAACCATGTTTGTCTTCAATAAGCACTCTTCACTTTGCCACTGTCAACAGATACTGCTCCAGAAAGAGGAGAGCAGCCAAGAGAGCAGCCAGCAATCAAACCAGAATTGCGATGCAGCGCTGCAAGTCCAAGAGTCCGTAGCACTAAGCAGTGCTGCCGGGCACCATCACGAGAATGAGCAAGATATTTTATAGACAAATGAGATTCAGGTTTACTTTAGGGCTTCAGGACTTCACTACAGGTGAAGCACAGTGCAGAAACCACAAAGTAACGCTGAGCATATTAACCCTTCAAGGCATAGCACGACAGCCTGGACGCAGCATCCCTGTCTCTCCCCATGTGATCAAGTAGAGAGTTTACAGGATTCCATTCCGTAACTCTCAATCACAGGTAAGCCAACAGCGAATCGACAGAAAGATACCTTAAAAACTCCGCTTTAAAATTAACGTGATCAAGATGAGGAGTCCCAATGTTACAAACAAAAAAATATGAAAAGAACTGCGGATGTCACCATACAATAGATGACAGTGGAATTAAGACAACTCTTCACATCATACAGGTTGCCCCTTATCACCACAAGGAAAGGTAGAAATATTAGGAAACAGGAACTGAGATCCAGCCCAAACTTTATAAACGCTTGGGCAAGAAGTTGGAATCAAGCGAGAAACACTGATACATCTTCATTTCTGACCTCAAACTCACACTACACACCAAAAAAAAAGGGAAAATAACATGAGATAGATGGGAAAAAAACAACATGCACATACCCTCCCCCAACTCAATTTTCCAACTAAACTCCATGTCCATGCAATTAAAACTAATACAGTGGAAAGGAAGAAAATAATCATGCAATATGGAAAGCAGAGATAGCTCAAGAGCCCCAGGAAAAATGAAACAAGAGATGGGAATTGAAGGCTGACAGTGCTGACCTGAAAGAGGATTTAATTTCCCATGTTTTAAATCAGCTTTGTCAACACCTTACTGATTACATTATGTCCATCTGTATTATATAAAACAAGATTTCTGAAGTCTGTCTCAAGGATCACACAGAGTGAAGATAGAAAAGACCTACAAGGTCAGCTTAAAGCACACCTCATAAATAAACAAACGGTAAATGGATTGTATTTAATCCTCAACCACAAAATGAAAACCTGGCATAACTAAATGGTTTACTGTGATTGATTCTACAATGCTGAAAGCTGTAATTGCTACTTTTAATGGAAGTTCATAGCCAGGGAGCCAAAATTAAATTGTTTGGGAAGCCACTGCGCAAGAAAAATTAATAGAGTAACAGTATATTACAATAAGAGAGTATTTTTTAAAAAATCATTTGAATGAAGTATCAGTAAGCACAAACCAAACTGAAGTCTACCCTGTGCACTGCCTGCGCTGATAAGGATGTATTTATTGCCTCGTTTTAAAAGTTTAGATCAAGAGTTTTCAACTTGTGCTCTGTGAGGGTCTGAGAAGTGCCACTGTGAGTGAGCAGAAGTCGAAAAAGAAAGAAAAGCTCACTGCTGCTATGCAGCTATTTAGTAAATAGGCACCTTTCAAGGAATGTCGTGCTTCCCAGGGAAAGTTGTACATGTGCCCAAATAAAGAGGGCTGGAAATCATCAAGCGGGGGCAACAGAAGTCTTAACAGGATCATCGCTATTGCAAAGACACATTAATTCAATTTTACTGATTGTGACTGTTTTCAAAAATGAATCGTGTAAATTACAGCTACAAAGATCATTTTAAAATACTTCACGGTATCAGAATTTCTAGCTTTTCCAATCTTCAAATTCCAAAGTCAGTTTGGTAAAACCATACCTACACCCAGGGAAGCCAAGTTAGAGATCACCTATGGTGATCTCTACTATGGTAGAGAGGAATGAATCAGGTGATCCCTGATACTAATTATTGTTATTCAACTCTAGAAGGCAATTTACAAGCTCACAAAAACCCACTTCATGCATATTTTTAGTCCTGGAGTTTCTATTCCTGCAAAATACTTTTTTAAAGAAAAAATCCCTTTCCCACTTGGTGTGCACCACCACCTGTTAAATTAGATTCTCAGCTGTCTGTCAGAAGAGAAACCTTTCCCTGAGGAAGAAAAAAAAAAACAAAACAACCCTTTTTTTTAATTAACCTTTCGTTTAAGACTCTAGGACATTAGAAAAACATCTTTTTAAAATGAAAGGAAGGAAGTCTTAAATAAAGTTTTTTAAATCAGCAGTATTACTTGATTAATTTTTAAAGCTGCCAGAGTGGACACCTTAGCTCTTCCACTGTTAAAATACCTCTAACAGAGGGAAGCGGAGAAGGCCAATAGAACTGCAGAGATTAATTAACATACTGGTTTCTTGCCCTCTTCCAACTCTCTGGACATGCTTTAATACAAGCTGCAGTACAGTCAGACAGTTAAGTTATCTTTGCTCGAGGGTTTAACTGAGTTTTCAGACTTCAAAATATCTGTCTTGTTTATTAATTTGCAAGAATATTAAAACCGCATTTTCTGAGCTGCCAAAGAAAAGTTGCACAAACAAGATCAGATCACCTGGAATTTAAAACCTGTGGGTAAATGGGCAAGCCTGGGTGGGACAGTTCCCATTTTAGCAAAAAGGTATCTTCAGGCAGCCTTTATTGTCTCGGTAATTGTCTTTTTATTTTTTCCCCAATTGACTTCTAAGTCCCCAACACATCACACAACCCCTTCTACCCCTCAGTTGCAAAAGCAAAGCCTTGGCGGGGGTGAAGAGTGAATATTGTAGTGTTTGAGGGCGCTGCCTGCGTTCCCACTGACACTGGGGCTGGCTCTCAGGGTCACCCACTCTCCTTACCCAGCCATGGCAGTGCCACCAGCGGGACCGTGACACCACCGAGCAGGTTGCAGGTACCTTCAAGGTGTCAAACAGCTAACCACTGAAGAGAAGCTTTTGACATCCATCCACGGGTAAAGAGGGATGCTGGATTAGGAGAAGCCAACACCATACTATAAACCAAATACCATTATTGTTTCTTTTCCTCAAAACATGGTTCTGTAGGTAACTGAACAGGTTCTTGTATTGTAAGATCAACCCCAAACCACCTTCAGTAAATCTTCTCTAAATTTAAAAGGGACAAATAGTAACCAGGGGTCAACAGACCCACCTTCTTTTTATTCTGCTCTTCCGCCATGCTTTTGGCAGCTTGGAAGTGTTCAAGGCCAGGTTGGACGGGGCTTTGAGCAACCTGGTCTGTGGGACGTGTCCCTGCCCAGGGCAGGGGGTGGAACGACGTCATTTTTAAGGTCCCTTCCAACTCTAACCATTCTACAATTCTTGCCTCCCCCGGTTGTGTTTTATGAGAAACAGCCATCTCGAAGTACGTAAGTACAGAGATAAGTACTTCATGCTCTGGAAGAGACTGGAACACGTACCTAAGAGCTTTGTTGAACCGGGCTGTAATAATTTGCATTCAGGTTTTGCATAACTGGAATTTCTTTAAACACTTTATGAAAAGAATAAGTTCTTAGCATATTCAGCTTTTACAAGCTCTGAGACATGTTCTTAGTTATTAAAAAGCTTTATAAAAATAATCACAGAATCCTCATGCTTTTGCATACACATATTACTGAACAAACCTGCTCTTTTATTTGGCAACACATAAAAGACATTGTTTTAGTAGGTGCTAGGCATTTTCTTTCAGAAGAACACAGTGACAGCCAATAAAAAAAATCCTCAGGAATAGGTTTCTCTTATCACTTTTGCTCAGTATAAGAAAAGGAATTAGGAAATCACTGCACAATCAGAATCACTGAGCCCTGGTTTGGATTTCTTTTGTTTGATTCAAGAACAAACATAGAAGTATTAAAGAAAATCGCCTCTAGGGAAAAAGAGTACTAACCTCTCATTTACAATTAAGAAATCACTAAAAGCAGCTCTAAAGTTTCAACACAGAAGAGAGATGGGAAAGGATGGCTGCTCCTGCCCTTCTTCCTCCACTGAGGAATCTCAACCGGGGCACCACCACCAAAAAATTCCTGTGTGCGGGCAGCAGCAGGGTGCGCTGCCTGTGCCCACCTCTCCCTCTGCTGGCCATGGGCTCATGAGCCACGCTCCAGCCCCGGAATAACGCTCCAGCCCTGGAATAACCGGGCTCAGGCTGCTGCCGCTCACTCTCCCCAGCCACATGACAGCCAGGCAGGTACCATCTCACCGAGCTCTTCGTCAAAACCTCTTCCCTGCACTAATTTCCCTCCACTTCCTCTGCAGTCTCCTGGGTTTGTTTGTCTTGTTCGTTAAGATTACGCTTTCGTCTCCCTTCATCTCCTGTCTTCCCCTCTGCCCAGCAAAACCAGCTCCAGTCTTCACTGGGGTCTTCAAATATTGCCGTAACACAAAGCAGTAATGAAACCTGATCCAAATGCAGCAAAGATCAAAGTATACCCCAAAATTGCAAAGCATGACCTAAACCTAGATGCAAGGACATTCATCGGGGCTGATCTCGTTTGTTTGTAGTTCAGTGCCAATGCAAAGCCATGGTAAATTTAATCTTTCCTCATAGAAGCATATACTGGAAAAATGATGCTTTCAGCACATGGAATGATCAAGTGCAATCAACTAATCAGTTACAATTAGCCTCGCATGCTGTTAAGCAACAACTGTTCATAACATGAAGCAACATTTAAAACTTGTCCAGTCAGCTAGCTGCTTAGCAGGGAAATCTTTTCTCTAACTAAAACACTTATACGGAGCCAGTTCCCTACCTAGAGCTACCCTTTCTATCTGTCCAATGCCCTGCAAAACCGGCCGTGTATGCACCGCTGTGCCAGCGTGGTTATGGGGCACTCTGTGGGAGAAACCAAGGCAAAAAAACCATCCAAAGTAGACTCGGTAGGGAATACTCACAAGGAAAAGAATGGAAATGAACTCTGGGACACCAGAACCTGATTAGCCAAACAAATAATAAAAGATAAGCATAAGCAAATAAATAATGAGTAGCTCCAGCCATTCTGACTTAAATATTACTTAAATATTAAATGACTGGTGGCCCTCAGATCATATTTATAACAGCAGTCCTCCTGCCTATGCTACTGTCACTCCATGTCAATGGTATCAGCAGCAAAAAGGAGGCTGCTGAGTCCCTTCTGTGTCTAGAAATCACTACTAATGCATTTCACTATTATTATTCCTACTGGATTGTTCTTGATATGGGTCATATGGGCATAATATGTGCAGAACCATACTGTAATTATTTCTTGACAGCACGGAGACGTGGATCACAAACAAACAGGTCATTCTCAGGCTAACACGATACCGGAAAAGAAAAGCACTAACCAGAAGAAATCTGCCTGGGCCACCCATCTGCTAGTGGCATTTCTGATGCATGAGATGAAGACGTGGAAGTGGCAGCAGCGCAATAAGGAAGATGTAGAGGTGACAAGTGGAAGCAGAACCTGAGAGCTGGACGCAGACCAGAAAATGAAGGTGTTACAGGGGTCAAACTGTCCTGCAGCAGCTCAGAGAACATTTCCATTCCCACATTGTGCAGAACTAATGCCAGCACTACAAGCAGACCCAGTGCTGATGCAGTCTTTAACAATCAAAACACATTTGCTTTGCCCTTTTGGAATAATTTGCAATGGTTAAGTATCTTTTTCAGTGAGTAATAACAAAACCCCAACATACAGGAAAGAGACCATTGATCCCCCTTGCCTTCAGTTCTCAAGGATACAGCTGCAGCCACTACTGTCCAATTGCTTTTACCTTCAACACCCACACATGCGTTTTTGATACAAAAGCATCAGAGCTGGCACACACGTCTGCTGTGAATGGAAACCCTGCTGCTAGGTTTCCTGCTGCCACGGAGATGAATAGAGAAAGAACAATTAGCCAAGGCTTCAGTCTAATTTAGATTTATTTTTCTTTTTGGAGGAGAGACTGAGAGATGGTACATCATAAAACAAAAACATTAACTCCAAAGGCTACTCAGAGGAACATGATACTGAAATACCACATGTAACCTATAATATAAGGACTTTTGATAATAAGCAGTATTGTCTATCGCCTAGTGACCCCAATTATGCTAAATGCTGTACTTGGATATGCCAGGAGACAACATCGAGGCAAGGACTATCTATATCAAAGCAGACAAGAGGTGAGCAAAGAGAGGACCTCCATCCGTTTTCCAAAAACCCACAGAAACTGACAGGTCAAGTAACTTGTCCAGTACTACAGAGGAAGACTGAGCCTACTGAAGTAGGAAATAACTTCAGTTTCACAGTTCCTAACCACAAAGACCATTCACAGCTTTTATCCTAAGGCATGTAAATATCAAACACCTTTATGCGGGTCTGCAGGAAAAAACATCAAGACTCAGGGAGAACACCCTCCTGTGCAGACTGGGGCATCACGCACTCTGCTCTCATCCAATCCTTGCCACAGAATGTTCTAGCCTGATGTAGAAGCGAACAAGAGCCCAGCCCAGCTTACCAACAGACAATTAGGGCACTCTCTCACAGAATACAGTTGCACAGGCTCAGGAGAGGCTTGAAGTCTGCTGTTTCCCAATCTGTGGCTCTGACCGCTAAGGTTTTATGCAATACCTCCTCTTCTTTCCCCATCACCTTCTGAACTTCTTTCAAAAAGGACAGAGAGGGGAAAAAAAGCAATAAGCTACGTATGGAAAGACTTATTAGGACCACTAAACGTTGAAGGACTGGGCTGCAGAGATCAGTACTATCAAAGTGCGCACGCAGCACAGCTTCACGGCAGCACTTTTATCCAGCGATGAGGTTCCCGTAACAGCCCAAGAAGCCACACAACAGCTCTGCTATTTCCAAAAGGGGCAGCTGCCCATCTCTCCCCAGCCATCTGATGACATACCTTCCCCGTGCCCATCTCTACAGACACTGCCCTGGAGGAAAAATAAATACATTTTTGAAAGGACTAGCTTTCCACTGGATTGGCAGCAAAGCACACAGCCGCAAGAACTCCTGTTGGCCTAAGGAAAGCCTCGTTCAGCCACAGCATCATTTCAGTTCACCTGCACTGGGATGTCGTTTCACAAAGATGGGATAGGCAAGACCTTAACACACACCTCAGAGACCTTCTTTTGACTTTGGCCACCTCCTGGACCAGGAAGCCTCCTCGTGTGGGCTTTTGCAGATCCCATCCTGATGTGTACGTGTGGCTCTTCAAACTGAGTGAAGAGAATATGGACATTTACCTTAGCTTTGGAAATGCTGGAGGTGAGGACCTAAGGGTGCTGCAATGCTTCATCACGCAACATCACCCAAATCCTTTGGGAATGCCAGAGCTCAGGAAAAAGAATAGTTCCGTTGGTTGCTGTTATTTCTAATTAACTCGGGGGAAAGTACCTGAAACACTTCGGGGGGGGGAGGGGTGTGACAAGCTTCTGTTAATTTTTTTTAATTTGAAAAGCAAACCATGAGCAACAAAATATAAGTGTTACGGAAACAACCTCTGACTAAGAACAAGGACATTTTAAAATTGGAAAAATGGCAGCCAGGAATTTCACCCTTTTAAAACAAAACGTATTAATTGCACTGCTTCACAGGTTTGCGGTTTTAGGTAACCTCTTTAATTTTACATCAGGCAAGTCAAGAAAGTCCCTGAAACACCAACCCAATTTTAAAGGCAGAAGGAAAGGGGGACAAAGAAAGAGAGAAAAAAAGTGAACTACATATTCATAGGCAAGATTGAAAAGATATTCAAAGAAGAACAAAACGAGGACCTCATTTCTAATGCATTATAGAGGATGAAAAACATGAAAGGTGTTTAATTGCCTAAGCAGATGCCAGCAGTGGAATGTATGAAAAAGCAAAAGCAAACAAGGTTTTCTGTCCCCTCAGTTATGAGATAATATGTCTGCATTCGCCGGCTGCCTCTGCATAAGGAAAATGAATAATTTTAAAAAGTTAACAATATCACAGGAATAACAGCTTACTGAGCACGAGAGAAATTCTGCCATTAGTACACGCCGCACTTACCCTGATCAGAGAGCGATACCACGGGACCATCTGAAAGGGGTTCCGCTGGGCAGAAGTGCTTGAAAGGAGTGCAGTTATATTAAACGTAGGAGGAAAGAAGAAAGGTACGTGACAACCCGATTCAAGACTCCAGGAAGCAAGCCACACAAATGACTGTTGAGTTGTGCAATGACTCAGCAGGGAAAAAAAAAAAAAGAAAAAAGAAAAAAATATAGCAGCAGATAGGAAAGTCTCTTCCATAAAAAGTGACAGCTACCATCAAAAAAAAAAGTAAAATAAATAGAAACAAGGAGAGTTCCCAGCCTGGAATTTTGCCTGGTGCCATAAGCTCTGCGCACAAAGTTGTTTGTCCTAATCAGCCATTCTTTATTACCCTTTGCAGCACACCTGAGCAAGCAGAGAAGCAGGAAACTGAGCCAGCTTTAACCCCTGCTTCGCCACTACCTCTGCCTAGGTAGGCTGAAAATGTGCTTTTCTTGGTGAGCAACACGACAGGAAGCTAAAGCCGGGCAGAAGTCAGACGAGCACACAGCAGAAAGAAAACGCTGGCCTGGGGGAATCCAGCACGAACTCCGAAAGGAGGAGGGTGGCAAAGCAGGAGTGTCACCCCCTCCTTCTCCTGGCCTGCCAAGCCAACCAAGGCGGTCAGGACAGAAAGATGACACGGTATTTCTGCACCTCCTCTGTTGGTCTCCTGAGAAACTAGCAGGAAATTTAAGCTCGCAATTTACTTGCATAACTTTACAGGCCGGCTCTCCCATGTCTGTTGAGGCTCAACAGCTCTCCCTGAAATGGTAAGATTAAATGTAATCTGTTAAACATAGATAACGTCGTCCAACCAGATGGATGAGGCAAGTCAAGCTGTGCAGATTTCACTGCTCAGTTTGAACACATTCTCGCACTCACTCTCTCCTTTGCAAACCTTTATGCAAATGGCTTTTCAAGAACATTTAATCCTCCACCCTCCTCAATTACCGCTGAAGCATTACTGTCCCCTCAGTTCCGAGCCGGCTGCAGGAGACACACCATGGCGTTCAGGTTGCTGCCTGCCTTGAACCACGCCATGAAGTTCAGTGAAATTTAAGCAGATGCTTACGTGCTTTGCAAGGCTGGGGTAGAAAAAAAAATAGATCGGGTAACCATAATTCCTTTCCATCGTTCTTCACTTGCAAAGCCAATCACTTGAAAAATACCATGCCTTATCACTTCCTTCTCCTCTGCCTTTAAAATCACTCCTGGCCTGGTTCCACCAGTATAAATTGTATCTCTGCCACCGTTTTGCTTATGCATCAGGGTAATAAAAGATGAGAGGATGCCAACACCTTCTCTGTGCAACGGAATGTATCTGTATAACTATGCTGGCTAAAGCAGGGACCTATAAAGTCAGAAGGGAGGGGAGTAAAGGCCAGAAAATCTGAGTAGGGCACCTAAGCAGATAACAGCACTTAGAATGATTTTCCAAATGCTTTCCTTTGCCATCATACCACTCTTTATCAAGGCACTGTCTGTTCCCACTATTGAGAAAATTAAACCCTGCAAGGCAAGGAAAGCTGGGGCTTTATGGCTAGCACATGAAAATACATGTATTTGTATAGCCGAATGGCCGGCAATGAGGGATCAGGATGGACCCTGGACTGCTCTGTCAAAATAAATTATGGTTAAAAACAGGAAGCCATAGTGAGGAGAATCACAACATCTGCATCGTCCTGACACCTGTGTCAACATCCACCACTCCCCGGAGCCTGAGGCAGAATTCTAGTAATTCAAGGGGTTGGGAAGGAAAGCTAATAAACAAGGGCAATCCTGCTGAAAATTACACACAGCCACTAAATCCACCTTTCAATCCTGCTTCAAAAGACCAACAGGAATAGAATAAAATTTTGCCCTGAAGTAATTTTTATACTTGAGCCACACAGCTCTTCACAATTAAGTCAAAATGTTCCGGTGAAACAGCTATTTTTGTTACCCTTGCTTTAAAAATGGTGTAAATAATGCAGAAGAAGACTCAGCACTGGCTGAGCCAGTGAAGCCTGGAATAAAACCCAGGAGTCCTGGCTGCCTTCTTTCCTTCCTAACAGCCTTTGCTCCGTAAGACCATGGACAATGCACTTTTTTAACTCTGTGCTGACTCCCTGTTTGCACACAAACACAGAAGAACAACATTTCCCCTTACCAGATCCTCTCCACACAATGATGTGTACTGGGGGGAAGAAGTTACTGGGAAGAGGTAACTGGTAGGCTTCTGTCTTACAGGTAACGCAGCATACAGTGAGTTAAGTCGTTTTTTTTCAGTATAAGTAAGGTAACATTTCATTGCAGATCATATTGCATCACATCTGAAGCTGGAATATTTCACTGCGACCTTTAATCGTCCTGACTCATGCTGTCAGTAATAAAATGCCCTCTTGGGAAAATAAATAAATAGACAAATAAAGCCTTAACTGATTTCACCTCCCAGTGAAAGCACACTGCCCGATTATCTTTAAGACATTAAAAAGCGTTGCAGGTGCAATATGCTAAGCTAAAAGGAGAGGTGATGAATAGATTTATGGCTTTTTCAGTTTGACAGGGGAAAAAAGAAAGTGTGGATCCGCTTTTGAAAGCGTGTGTCTCAAGGACCCAAGGGTAGTCTGGAAAATGAAAGCATTTCTATTACGTTGGTACTTGTGCAGAAAGGCAGGATAATGAAGTGACCGGGTTATTAGCCTTCCCAAAGAAATGAGATATTGTTGAAAGCAGTGCACATTCATTTCAGGGCCCAGGAAAACGCCAGTAAACAGTGCTCTTCAAGCTTTTTTGCTCCCCTCTCAGTAATCATGATGATTTTAGAACTGACACCTGCAAAAGAGACTTTTTAGCGCATAATGAATAACTCAGCAAAAAGAGAAGGCTATGAGAGAATAGGTTAAAAAATAAAAATGCTAAGAATACAGCAAACAAAGGAATAAGATTGTAAGATATAATACAACTTCCAGGGAATGGAGCAGCCTGACAGACAGCACTTCCAGAAGATTCCTGTTGAGGACTGGGCTTAAAGAGCTCATGAAATGGCCCAGAAAGCTCCTTGCCTGCTCCTCACATCACCTCCTCACTACTGTAACGCTTGGAAAAGAAAGTTCATCTTGTATCAGGCCAGGGAGAACCCAACTGCAACAAAAAAGAGAGACACTAACCATCACTAAATCTATCAAAGAGGAAAAACACACCTAAGAAGGAGAGAGGGAAAGATGAAGAGTCTGAAATAGCAAAAAAATGGATAAAATAGCAATGAACTACCCGCTGCAGCACGTTATCCCGCTGGGACACGGTACCCCGCTCACCCCCAGGCTGGTGGCATCCCACAGGGTTACCACTCAGTGATCTGCATCTCCCTCTCCGCTCCGATTTCATCCCCGGCCGGACGCTCAGGGGCTGCTCACAGAGGGAGACACTATTCCATGTGACAGCCCAGCCAGAGCTCCGTCCCTCCTCTCCAGGGTTTTCCTTCCCAGAGACAAATGACCTCCCTGAAATGCTTTCTGAATACTTTGTTTGGAAAATTTTTAGATGTTCTTTCCTCGTTCGGAAAAACATTTGAGATAGCCACCAAGGTGTTCTTTATGTCAAACAGAACAGAAAAGAACGAGCTGCTCTGTTCTTATCTCTGAAATACATCAAAATTAATCAGGTAATTAGTCAAAGATTTTTACATTTATGTGTGTTTTGCAAAAAAACTCTTGGCATTTATTTCCATGAGTTTCCTAAGATCCTCACAGTTAACTATGGAAGTCCTTCGAGCATAATCGAAATGATCTCTGAACTATATTAGTGTCCTCTTCTAGTTTGCTGTGCTTTATTTTCGCAGAGTAAATGTATTCATGGCAATACCATCCATGCCTGATGCCTCCCATTTTGAAAAACCTACAAGAAGGAGCACCGTTAGTAAAACATGACAACCTTTTCTGTTCTTGGATGGGGGTGGAGATCATCTTGTATTCCCATTATATAATTAAGGCTTTCAGTAAACTCTTGTTTTACTGCAAAAAGCACGTGCAAACACATCTAATATGCTGTTAGACTAGACAAAGCTTTCCTACCACTTAAAATGCATTTTCTGCCAGGCCACGCTAATGCCAGGAACAACACTTCCCACTTTTTCGGTTGCCGTATACAGCCACCACCAAAGCAATGCAGAAATGGGGACAGAAAAGGCTGAACCAAGCCCTTTCTCAGATTTGAAGTCTTATTTTCCACCAGTGTGTGCCACACACTTCCTATTGCACAGAGCCGGGCAGGTTCAATTCATTTCCTTTAGCACACTCAGGATAGCTACCTAGTAATAAAAGGTAGTAAAAAATATCATTTTTATTAAGTTTTGAGGTTCATGATAGTAGCAAAAGGTATTCCTTGATGTGCATGTTTTTCCTTCCTGTTCTGTTTGTCCATAGCATCAGAAAATGTCAAACATTAACGAGTACTGTTTCTCTGATTTAATTAACTTAAAGGGAGCTGGGAAAGGGGAATGTCTGGGCCAGAATTGGGAAAGTGTGTTTGCGAGACAAGGCGTAATATCAGCAAGTATATGAATAACATAGTTACGGAATCAGCAAAAGCATGTGTATTTCACCTAGTCAGAGGTTGTATCTGCACATATCCTAATGTGCTATGTATTAAACTCATTGGCTTTCTCTGAATCCCTAATAAAAATTTTTCCAAAGATAGTTTTATCTGATGAATGAAATACACATGCAAAGGTAAAGTCATTATCAAGAGCAGGTATATAACAAATAATAAGAAGTACTTGCAGTTTCTATTTCAGTATTTCCCTTCTTTAAACAGCATTGAGGATGATGAAAGCTATTTCCAAAACCAGTACTTCTTGTTTGCTACCTGTGCAGCACACGTGACTGTACTCCCTACTGGTCAGCATTTCCATACCCCGATGAGTGATAATAAAACACCTCGAAAACCCCAAACAAAGGCAGTTCTCAGAGCACTCTACCACCAGGAATCTGTCTCTGGCTGGAGCTCCCCATGGGTGAGTCGGTAGCCAAAGGGCCTGGAACCTTGGCCAAGAGCTCACCAGGGCTCTGCAAAGGACCGGAGCTGTGCTGAGCAGGAATGCGGTGCGCGGCAGCCACACTCACCCACCACCCAGGAGTTTTCACCCTTTTTCCTCTCTCTCCTGCCCTCGTGCAGTGAGCCATGCCAGAAGCACAGCATCACTGCAACCTCTCGCCCCTCATTAACGTGACAGGCTCTAAATAAATCCATCCTCCAGAAAGTCCCATCTGGTGCATTAACCTGGGCCCCCCTGACTACACTGCAGCTCTGAGTCAGTATTATTTAGTAACTAGCCTGTTTTCTTCAACTTTTGGACTCATTTTAGGAAAATGTGTACTGGAACACTCTGTATCCTGCAGTTTTACTGCATACTATTGGCTCGTACAGGCCCCAGTGTTTTTAAATGGGCTTGCCCAGACAATAGCATCCTGGAGTATGAAATGTTTGTTGTCGCTTTTAGGCCAAACAGTCAAACAACAACCATTTTTTTTTCTAGCAGGTAACACCAGGATAAGTTGCCAGAGATGTACTGTCCTCAAAACTCATGCAATTCCACCTCACACATTTTATCTGTAATTACACAAGTACTTTTGTCCAGTCAGTAGCAGCCTGAAGCTTTTTCCTATGGATCCTCCCATTTCTGTGCCTCTGGACTCCCTGCTAATACTTTTCCTTAGTGGGCACCAAGAAAACTTTGTGTATGCACAAGAAGAAAGATCCCAAAAAACGACCTTCTGTTCTTCTATGAGCCACTGGGATTTTATCAAAAATTTTCCCTAGGCAGAGGCACATTTTGATTCAAAAAGAGGTCAGGTACTAATTAAAAAGCCTGTGTGGGCATCAGCTGGTGTTCAACAACATTTTTACATCTCAATGGGTATTTGTTACCAATGCCATATCCTATGTCAATAGATCATTAGCTGTAATCAGATATGAAATCTCATTTGCAAAGTCCGATGCATCAGACAGATCAACACCTCGCCTTCCCCTTGCTGCCGTGGAGCTGCAGCTCGAGAAATGCGTTACATGCTCTGAAGTCAAAGCAGAATCTCATATGATATACAAAAATAATTTTAAAATATATATACGCATTGCTGTCATTTCCCTGTAGGAGCAAAGAACAATTCCACAAGGCAGACAGCATTACCTGAGCGCCTCTTCCAGTACCTGAAACTCCGCCGTTACCCTGTGGGAAGGGAGGATGAAGTTGGCCGCTCACCTTCTGCATATATTTATAAAGCCCCACACAGAGCAGGAGACGCAGCCACAGTACAACACAATCCTATGTGACGCCGCACTTAATTTCCCCTTCAGCAGGGACAAAAAGCATGTGCATATTTATACGCGTACGTGCAGAAAAAATATCTTTCCTGCTGTTTTGCAAGGAGCTGAGGAGAAATGGGGAAGTATTTTTGCTGCCAGACCAACCAGTGGGACTTACAATGACCTGCATATACGTCTTTGGGACTGGACATGACCTTGAATTATAAGCACATCAGAATACAGTGTGCAAGATTCAATGTTAGAATTTTTCATTTCACTGCAAGTCTCTCAATATTTCATATTTTCAAAGCTTCAGTCACTGACTCAAACAGCGAAGAAATATTCTCAGCTTTCACTATAATTATTAAATCATCTTGCAGACGAAAGATGAACAACATGACCTATCTCGCACTTAACTCAAACTGGAGGGCAAATTTAAAAAAAAAAAAAAAAATCAAAGTGCACCTTAAAAGGCATAATTTTTAAAGTCAATCTCGTGATTTTTCAGAAACTTCACTGCTGGTTTTTAAATGCTTGAGGAGTCAGTCACACTATAGATGAAAAGACACTCCAGTATATCAGCATTTCTTTAAAATGAGTCTTTCAGTCTCCAGCATGACTGCGTATACGCAGCCTGATTTAGGTAGGAACTCCCATGAGAAAACAAAGAATGGCAAAACGCACCACCTTTGGTATAAAATAGCACAGGCCAGCACTATGATAAGGTATTATCCTACAATGGAAGAGATGGATAGCCGGAAGAAGCTATAAGAGAGTCTAGAATTAAAAAGATGGAGAAACCCTTTTGGGAGTCCAATTAATTTTGTTCTGCTCTCTCTAAACGAAGTGTTACAGTCACTCTGCCCAAGCACAGGACTGGGACTCAGCACAGGACCATGCGTTACTCCTCACATCACACACGAGATCATCCTGTGCCCTGGCCAGCCCCAAGCGCAGGCAGAAGCAGCGTAATAGCAACAGGCAGAGAAAAAGTCAAAACCCTCTACGTGTGACAACAGCAAGATGTTTTAACCAAACAAATTTCAAACTCAATTGCAAACTTATAAAAGGTTGGTCTACTGTATTAGGACACCAAACAATGCAATAAAGCACACACAAAAAAGGCATCCGTACTATTTCCACTAATTAACCTGTTCTTCACTCTCCTAAGAGAGAATAGGAAAGAAAAGGTATAACATATGCAAGTGCGTATTACCTTTTTAACTCAACTATCGTGTGTACACATGATCTTAATAACATTAGCACCTCCCCAAGGTAGATACGTGCTCCTAACACAGCTGCATGAGAGTTTTAAGACAGGCCTTCTCTTTCACACAGCTTCATCTCAGTCCTTTATCTAACGTTAGCTCGTAAAAAGTGAGTCATATCTGCCAGTAAAGCAGTTGTGAAGGAAAAAAAAAAATAGAAAATATGTCATTATTTACCCCATGACATTAGATACTTTTCCCCTTCTCATTTAATATGTGATGGATGCCTGGTTCTGCTATTTGCCAGGAGAATAAACGTACTAACCCCACTGAATATAGATCCAAGGACTGAACACAAAAGGAAACATAACTGAAAATAAACAGAAATTTTCTCTTGTTACTTTCCATCATGATAATTTACAAGGTATGAAAAGAGTCAAATAAAACCCAGGAAAATATATTACTAAATCACCTTCAACTTTTTCCTTTTAGTAATGTTTTTCAGAAATTTAACATCGCAGCTACTTTGTGTTTGCACCCAAATATATCAAGTATTTTTAACACCTTTACTGCTGATCAAAGAAGCAGAAAGTACTGAAGAGGCCTAGAAGGAGGTTTCTGCCCCATGAAGAAGCATCATGTGCTTACGCTATTCTTCTCAATGACATTGAAATTTGCATTTATATAGCACTTTTCAGTAACAGCGCATGTGTCACTAAACCTATCTCCACTGAATCCAGAGAAAAAGTGCACAGCAAAAGCACTAAGTGGCATCAAATTCTCTGAAAGGATTGTACTCCAGACGGTCTGAGTCACTTTGGAAAGCTGCAGATTGCTGATGGAGCACAGCCTTGAACGGGAGTAGAGCCACCGATAATCTGTGGAAACACTAGATGTCTACATGAATGTTTTCCTTTTTTTTTTTTTGGCCCTAGATTAACCCATCACGGCTTTTTGAACCCCCCCACGAATTTCATCTTCAAAGTAGCAAGTTGGAAAGAGTTGCGTACAGAGATGTAGCAGCACTTCCCTCCACTCTTCTAAATCAAGTCTTCACTGATGCTTTTCTGTCTGCAAACAAAGTGATCGGGATTCTTCAACATTATGTACTTTGACAGGACTCAACATTAGGTGCCAGATTTAAGGAGCAGCTGCATTCCAGCTGGCATGGCTACACATGCTCTGCCTTCCACAGGAGCAGCCAAGAAGGTTCAAGCAATTCCAGCCCTACTCTTTCTGGTCGCTTTGCTGGCTATTTTCTGTGTAAAGGCGGTCAAGTACACATTCCACTCTTCAACTGACTGCACGCTGACTCATCTGAAAATAATTCAGAGGATTTATAATTATCCTTGCTCCAACATTTCCTCACCAAAAAAGAAAAAGAAATGAGGAAAATCATAATCAAGAAACTCAATTCAATGTTCCTTGAAGGGAAATCTTTATCTTCACGAAGTCTTGCGGCCAAGAAGTTCAGATTTTCCCTTTGCCATGTCGTACCAGCCTTTCCGACCTGAGTGTGTAACTGAGTAACTAGTTCTCAGGGGGCTAAGGTTCTCTCCTGAAATTCATAGGTAGCACAGCAAAGACCAGCGTTCCCTGCTTTTAACACCCAATGGCTCTGACAACCCTGCAAATCCTACAGCTCCTGTTAGAGGGACAGTGGGAATAGCAGCAAAGCACCTTCAGTTGGCCAACCCCAAATGGAGAAAAGAAAATAATAGAGCAATGAATAAAAGTAGCTTCAGTTTTTGTGTGTGAATTTTGAGATTTTAAAGTATCTAGAATTTGTATTTTAAATGAGCAGAGAGGCAATCCTCAGCTTAAAAAGCAATAAAAGGGATTGGAAAAGGTCAGCACAAACAGGCCTAATACAGGACATAACATTGTATTTGGGGTCTGTCCACATCTGGAATTATTTGTGAGCAGCTGTTCCTGAGAAGTTCCATGTGTGGTCAAGCCCGTGAAAGGGAGAATGTATTCAAAACCGAAGACATTTGCTAGAGAAGAGGTTTCTGTGTGATTCCAGTGTCTCAAATGTTTGTTAACATACATGGAAGCGTGGAGAAAAGAGGTATTATTCCTACAAGCCAAAAAGCACCATCTCCACCAAGCAAACTACTTCAGCTCAAGCATGGGAGAGAAGCCATTTTTGTCAAATGGAGAAGACACCCCTGGGAAATTGGGGGAAACTAATTAAAATCAGACATGCACCTTGAACAGAAGGGGCTGTGAGCTATGGAGACACCCGGAGATCTAACACAGAGATTGGTGGAGATTTCCACAAAATACATATTGCAACTGTGGACATCTCAACAACGCTAAAGGCAGCAGGTAAAGCAAGCACAGGAACACAACGCTGCTTCAAAATTAGTATTGTGTTGTTTGTGTTTTGTTTTGTTTTTTAAATGATGCACAGTTCTCCCTAATTTTGGGTTTAAGAAAAAGCTTTTAATTTTGCACTTGTCAATCAATCAATCATGGATACTTTTATAAGTAGGGGAAAATATAATTCAGGTGTCAATCTGTATTCACAAACCAGACTGTGGGCTCCGGCACTTGAAAAAAAACCTTAGTGCCTATTAGGCTGAAGCAGGCAAAGAAAGCAAAGGCAGGGAGGCAACTACCACGTGCTTCAGGACAACACTGTGCATATACACCATACCTAACTGGGAGAAAAAGGAAATAAACTGGTATATCTAACATGGCTTTTTCCCCCCAAGAACTCCACTTGCGGTGCTGTGAGCTGTCACAGCAGTTTTTCCAGTAGCATAATTATCTCCCTATGAAAGTCGCTTCCCTCTTCAGAGTATCACGGGGCGGAGGAGGGGGGTGTTTGTCTTTTCTTTCCAATAATGAACCCCCTGGCTGGCAGCCTCAGCATCTCTTCTCTGCTTCTTAAAATCAGGCTGGCTCCAAGGCTACAGATTGAAGCTTAGCTACTCCATCATCCCCAGCAACCAAATCTACAACATCTTACATAAAGAACAACTCTTTGCTTCGCCAGCGCAGCCCCCATACAAGAGCAAGAGAGCTCCGACACTCTCACAGCTTCCCATGGGGATTTAAGTATCAGATATGGAAGCGATCAGAGGCTTGCTAATCCCATTATGCTGCTCCTGCGAAAAGCTATGAGCAACCATGGCAGTATTAAACAAATTAGTTTGTAGACAAAAAAAAAAAAGTCAACATAGCTTCGGTTAACCTTCTGGGCATGAATTTAATGGCTCTCTGCAACCACAAACACTAGGATTTAAGAACAACCATCTTCTGAAATTGATATCTTACATTGGTCTTCTCTCCCTCCATCGTTAATAGGGAATGGAGATTTTCAGTCTATGAAAAGCTAAGTATTTTCATGTGTGCCCATAAGCAGCTCCCTTGGTAGTATAAGAAGCTGGGAAAGTCCCCTTTTAAAGGGAAGCTGTCAACACCGTGCATCAGATGAAACTGTACCAAATTAAGAAATCATCGTAGTTTCCTCTTCTAGTTTGATGTTTTGCAACCCATGCCTTGTTTCTGTTTTGGAAAGTACTCCATCTAGTCTGCTTTTCTTTCAGTGTACCATATGAGATCAATTTAACTTCAGAAAATTCTCCAAATCTGCTCCTACACACACTTTGGATGTTCCCCTAGACTAACGCTACCAAGAATTGGTTACAAAGTAGGTTCTGCTTATGCAAAAGCACATTAAAGGTAGCCTTCAAGAGCTGGGATGGTTCCTGGCATCCTTTTCAAAGGAGAATGTCTAAGTTTCAAACACGTGAACAAATGTGTTAGGCCACATGTCTGAGGTCAAAATCCACTCTTATTTCCAGTGCAGCTTGCTGTGTGTTTGATTTACTGTTATATCACTAATGGAAAACATGAAAATATTCTGCCAGGACCCTTCTTCCCACCACTTCAAATTATGAGACTTGCTCAGAAACCACGAAAAAAAAAAAATGTAGTAAGTAGTTTATCACTCTCTTTATTTACCTTTTGACTCTTGATTTCATGGTATATATTGATATGGGTCTCAAAATTTTTCTCTTCTTTATTTAAAAAACCAATAGATTTTCACATGGTCACTGTAGGCATAGGCACTTCAAAGAGATGGATATTTGATGTAAATAAATTTTTAAAAAGCATGGCATGCATTGGTGCAGCACACGTACACCGCTAAAATAGAATTCAGCACAGTGACATTAAAAAAAAAAGCTGCAAAGAGATACAATGTACGTTTACAAATCACATTTATCTAATACAGTCAGTAAAGCTATTCCATTAAAGTATCAGTAAGAGAAAGCGTACAAAGAATAGCAGATTCAAAAGGCTTGGAAATCCCGTATTTATGTTTCAGAAAAAAGTTTGTGTGAAGTCTTGTTACATTTCACTTTTTAAAAGGACAAAACCTTCCAAAATACACAAGGAAAGAAATATGGCCAGAAATTAAAGCATGTTTGCATGGTTAAAACACTCCTTAAGGGCTGAAATCTCATCTGCAGCATTCCAATCCTGAACGAGGTTTGGAGCACTAATTTATAAACCCTGGGGAAAAAACGTTGAGAAATCCCTGACTATTCAATAGCGCTGCGAATAGGAAAATTGCTGTATAATAGATAATGAAAAGAAGAAAACACACATTGCTGGAGTTCATTAGTGTGTCACATTGGTTTACAACAATGAGCTGCACCCAGAGACTTGAATCAAGTGGAGAGTGGTAACAACACAACTGTCCCCTCTAAGAGTGGTTACATCCCATCAGGGCTACACAGGGCACTAAATTCATTTGCCAAGAGAAAGCAAACCATTACCACCGCCTGTGTATCAGCTTCATGTCCAACAAAGCCCTCATCCTGTTTCAGCAAAAGCAATAGGATGCTTGTGATCACCCAGCTAAAATTGCCCCCAGCTTGAACTGTCAGAATTGAAAAACAAAGAGCTGTGTTAAACTCTGGGCGTGCTAATGTAACAAGGGCTTTCTAGTCTTTCACATCAACAGAAGTGTCAGGTTAAAAGTCCTTCCCCAAGTTTGATGAACCAGAGATTTCAGACCTCCGAGGAGCTTCAAAATGAAGCTGGAGAAATTGTAAATATGTAACCCACCAAGCAGTGATGCGCTGTCATCTCTGGATGCTTCAGAAGTTTATTCAGCCATGGCACTCACCGAAAGAGAATGTAAGGCCGGGCAACCTTAAAGTGGAGGCCACAGCGATAATCCAGCACACACACACACACACACACACAGTGTTCACGGCCCAGGAAGCTGGACAGAGGTCACACTTGGCTCTGCCCAACATCGTGCTGCCAGTTAACGACCACCATATCCTGTAATTAAGGGTGGTCTTTGCCACCACAGAGCATCTCAGACCAGGCACTGGCTGCCATCAGCTTTGAAAGAAAATGGTAACAGATCTTTTACTAAGCATTGTGCTTTTACTGCTGGTTCACAGAAAGAAGGAAGAAAACCAGATTAGATTAGGGGTTGCATAAGGAAAAGCAACACACAGAAAAACAGGTATCGTGTCACCTCTGAAGTATCTCCAGAGGTGCTGGGATAACAAATTTCACATGCACTGCTTCAGAAGGAATGATCACAGGACATAAAATCATAGAATGGTTTAGGTTGGAAGGGACCTTACAGACTATCTCCCTGGGCAGGGACACCTCCCACTAGACCAGGTTGCTCAAAGCCCCATCCAGCCTGGCCTTGACCCCCTCCAGGGATGGATGGGGCATCCACAACATAAGAGAAGGGAGAATGTAAATGGTGCTTCAAAGCCAAGGTACCAAGTTCAAATTCCTCTCCCTTTTCCTCCCATCACTCCCACTCCAAATCACGCTCTCTCCCTGCCATTAGACCTGAACAAAGCCACAGGCACCAGCGTGAAACGCACGTAAATGCAGAGAGGTTTATATTTTAATTTGCTTTCTGGATACACACTTCAAACACGTCTACAAGCTCTTGTCCAGAACCAGTACACAGAAAGCTCCTTCAACAAATAAGAACAAAACCCAGTGAGTAATAACAGCATGTTGCCATGCTAAAGCACTGAATGAAACTGATGCTTCCTCTAGTTCTCAGCCCTTGCCACTGCATCCTCTTATGATTTCCAAAATGCAGTAAATTCAAAGGAATACCCCAAAGGTGAATATCTGCTTTTTTTTTCTTTTTACAGGAACACACATTGAAATCTACCCTGTTCTGACTCAACAGCCACCCAGTCCTTATCCTCGTGATTGGGAAGCTCAGATCCCATCCCAATTCTTCTGCTTTCCGTCCATCGCACCCACCACTTCAAAGTCACCTTATTGCTCCCTCCCACCACCTATTCTGGGGCTGTTGGGTTTGGGGGTTTTTCCCTTTCTCCAGACTGATGACTGAACGGAAGCTGGGAGTAACAGTCCTTTCTACGACATAGGCCATTGGTGAAAAATAGGGAATTTACTTTCCTTTATTGGCCACTACTGGGAGCAGAATATCAAAAGCCCTGATACAAGGGCCTGAAGTTTTCAGAAGTTACCAAATAACATGAAGAAACATGGTTCAAAGAAAGATTAAACCAAAAAGCTTGGTGAAGGAGGACTGAGTGATTTTTTTTGTCTTCTTGATACAAATACTGAAGATATGTCACACAGAGTATTTCATGTGCTGGCTGTTGCAAGAAGAACTGGGAGTGTGAAGGACATGCTCCCTAACACACAGATAAAATTGCCCCCTCCTTCTGCAAGAGAAAATGCAGGGATTTTTTCCAGGCAAAGCATTCCGGGGGGCTGGGGAGAGCATGGGAAAGCCGTGGAAGGGGAGCTGGAGGGCACACAGAGGTCAGGACCGAAGGCGGTTCAGCAGACCCTGGGCAGCTCTCGCAGAGGAAACATCACAACATGCCAGGTCACCCAGAACCGGTTATGCGTAACATAAATCACCAAGGACCCGACTAGGAGGAGATGCTATCTACCTGATGTAACAGACACCGCACTGGCTGTCCCTTGGAATGACTGCTCTTCCACTGGCTCAGAGTTGCTGTTTTCAGTCCCTCTTCCCCTCCGGCCAAAAGGCTATGCTACAGGTAGGGCAAGGATTCTGCAACCCTTAGATGTACCACCCAGAAAATGATTATTTATTTTTTCCTGAAGAAAACATGCATCAGCATAGTTAATTTTGACTAGATTTACTTTTACATCAATAATCATAAAACACCCTGGACTCCAAGTATCAGTCAGGAGCACCCGACAGAATATGAAGTTAAAAATACTTCTATAACCCTCTTAAATGCAAGTCTTGCTTCTAAGAAGCAATACAATTATTTCTCTCTACACTGAAAAGTAGGACAAGGGAACACGGGAAGAGGTCTCCCATTAAGACCGCCAACTGAAACAAGCGAATACAAAGTTCTGTCATGCTCTGGACCATCTGCACAAGCAGCAAAAAAAAAGGGACTGTCACTGTCAAAAGCAAAACGTATTTAATCTGCAGGCTTCCCTAAAATACAAGGCCCACTTGGAAGAAAACTGCATCAGTTCTATCAAATCATTGCTAAACTTTGCCTTTCTTTATCCGCAGACCTGGTACTGCACACGCTGAACATTGCCAGCTACTTACAAATGTCAGAGTTTGCATTTGGAGTGAGCGCCACCCATTCCCAAGGGAATTCACACCAAATACAAATCCTGTGGTGCTCTTGTTCACAAAATCCTCCCTGGCACGCATGTCTCTGTATACATGGATGCCAACAGATAGCAGATTGTGCTTTTTCTGTCACAAAGGACGTTGGGCAGTGCAAGGGCTCCAGCATTAGTACACTACACACGTTTAATTTTTAAATTCAGTTTTGTTTGTAAGTAAAGGGAACCAAAATTACCTAACTAGCTTTCTCTCAGTACCTGAGCCACTGGTTAGTACAAATATTGAGAGGATATTTAGTAGCAGCTTTCCTAAGGCAAAACACTTCAAGAACGAAAGAAAACGCAGACAATTTCAGAGAAATTTTGCGGTGCAGGTAGGAGCTACTCTCCTTCGGTTTCTGGCAGTGAAAGGTGAAGTGGGTGGAGTTAGCATACATTATCAAGACTTTGTTGATAATGTATTATGCAGTGAAATAAGAACCTGTGTCTCCAGCTTCCAGCAGCTATGTTCATAAATAACTTTTAGTTTGGTAGAAACAGCCTTAATCTGTAAACTAGGTAGGTGGTAAGAGCATGCCCAAGACAGCAAGTTTTAAGTTATACTGGTTCCCCAGCTCCCTCCTCTTTTTCACCAGTAAATATTTATGCACTCTCAGACCTCAAGTAGAAAATCCCAATTGAACTGCAACAGCAAAAGGCTTATTTCATATCAGCCACAGTCCAAATCCAAGCCTCGGGTGAAGGAGACGATTTGCCATGAAGATAATCAGCACTGTCTCATTCCACAAGAATTTTAACTACATGATAACCTGGCCCTCCAGAACTATTGCGCCCAAACCTATGCTGTATCAACAGCACTTAGCTATCTATTAGAAAGGGAAAAAATACGCTCAGCACAGAAGCTTTGTGACTACTGCTGTTTTCACACAGCCAAAGTACACAGTATGTGCTCTATGCTGCTACAGACAGGATATATTATGTTTTTGATCAAAAAAAATGCAAGTTTCAGTCACGCTAATAACCACATTCCATGCACTTTACCCAAAAATGCCTGAAGGACCACTGTCACATGAAGAACGGGATGCAAAATTATACTTTGTCTGCTTTCTACATGCTAGTGTAACCTATATAGTACAATCTGATTGAAAGAGGTAATTAACCTTTCTTCATTCAAATACCCAACCACTTAAAAGATACACGGCCATATACATATGCTTAAAAACATGCTAAAAATTAAAATGAAGTTGCATTTGCTAAGTGCAAATGACAAGCTTGCCTTTTTAAATCATGCTCTACATTTTTATTAGACATTGCTGGCTACGACCAACTGTGAAACAATTACATTCCTCGGAGATACGGTATCGTTTTAATACTCCGTTTATGAGAAAACAGGGTTAAAAAATTTAAAAAAAAAGGGGGGGGGGGAAGAAGGCACCTCGGAGGAGCATTTATCTGCGGGTGATTTATTGATAGTACTGACCTTTCAGATTCATCAAGATTGCTTCCAGTCCCTCGCGTTCCCGCAGTGAAAGCTGCCGTATAGATGCTGGTGAAGGCGGCGGCAGCTCCGGTCCCTCCCTCCATGTTGCACACACCACACACACACACACACACACACACACACAGAGTCACACACACACACACACACACACACACGCTCACACACTCCTCCCGCAGCAGCAGCCGGCTGGAGCCTGCCGGAGGGGAGCGGGAAGGAGACAAGGAGAAAGGGCTGAGGTTGTCCCCCCGCTTCTCCAGGCTTCCTCCCCCCCACTATCTCACGCCACCCTACGGGCTGCTTTCTGGCACGGGCTGCCTCAGACATCGGCTGTGCCCGGCTCGCCTGCAACACTGGATTTAATCCCCCCAAAAAAAGGTATCTATAAATGAAAAGCACCCAACAGCTTGCGATTCCGGGCTCCCATTCCGCCTTCCCTCGCTAGCACTGATTCATGCTTTCCCCAGGCTGTTGGAGGCATTTCAGCAGTAACCCTTTCCCAGCCGGAGGAGGCGGAGGGAGGAAAAGGAATTCCTTTGTCCTGTGCACCTCCTGCCCCTCCATCCAAGCAGGGATGGGCTTACCTGCTCCGGGTGGTTTTGCCCCTAAATCCAACTTCAGCCACTCTGATGCAAGTAAGAGTCACAAGAGCAGGAGGCTATTCCCAGTTCTGCCAACTGAATAACCTTGGACATATCCCATTAATGTATTTGCTGTTCCGCTTCCTCCTTTTTGAAAACAGGATAATATTTACTAGGTTCCCAGATGAGACTTGTAAGGCTTAATTTATTTCTGTGTTTATGCAGACAATTTTAAAAGGAGCTGTGTATAAACTGATATTACATTTCCTAGTTTATACATTAAATCAGAAATAGGAAATAAGTTTTATTACCCAACTTTCAAATCCCATTAACAGACTGAAATCTTTCATCAGACCACCACTGCAGCAGTCTAGATGATTAGATATCCATAAGAGGCAGCGAGGTCTAGCAAATAAAGAGGAAAGCGTGGATGATGGATGACTGGCTTTCAGTCCTGACTCTGCCATTAGCTTCCTGCATGACCTTGATCAAGTCGTTTTAATCTTTCTGTATTGATACAAAAGGCAGAGTTATTCTCACCTCTGTAGAATGGCCCAATTTTTTTTTTATTATTATTATTACTTGCTACAGTTTGCTGAAGCTCCAGCACAACCAGACAAGCTGTAATTTGTAGCTAACAATTTCAGGTACCATCCAGACACAGCCCATGGAAACCCAACGCAATCTAAAGGCACCCGATTTTGCACATAGTTCCTTTCAAATCGATAAGATCACTGTAAGCAAAGATTTCAGGTGTGTGAAATACTGTACGCTCTTTGGACTCGGTGAGATACCAAAGATTTACTAAATAAAATCCACTTTTTTTGGTCTAAAATTCAACAGAAGAGGCTACACAATCCCAATTACAACTCTGGTTTGTTGTTTTGGGTTTTTGGGGGGTTTTTTTGTTGGTTTGCTTTTTCTTTTTTTAGTTTTAAATGGTTGGATGAATGTTGTTTGCAAAATGCTGTAAAACTGAGTGATGACAACCTCATTAATTAGAACTAATGCATAAGGACACAGCCATGCCAACCCTTAGTTCAGCAGTCAGAGGAGAAGAGGGGAAGATGCAAGCTTGGCAAAGTGTGAGCACTGTCAAACAGGTTAGACCCGTTCTGTGCCTAGAAAGCCTAATGATTGTTTCTAAATCCCTTTCTCCCAATGCTAATTTTTCTTTGTTTCACTAAAGCAGACCTGCAGGAACGGGACACGCCAAAGACAGAACAACTGAATAGAAAACAACATGCCTATTTAGAAAGAAAAACTACTCTGACTTTGCATCTGTAGCTGCTGGGCTTTAGGAACTATCACAACTCTTCCTTCCCCCACCAGGGACCAAAGTACACTGGATGGATTCATCTCAGGGACTACATCCCTCAACTTGTGGGTCTGACCACTCGGACATGAGTGGACAAGTTCATTCAACTAGAGCCTGATTTCATGACAGCACATGATTTCATGAAGCACACCGCAAGAGCGAAGGTGTTTGCACAAGGTGAGGGGGCCATGGCCAGGAACACAACTCCGCGGTGGTCCAGGACCCCAAAACACAGACATTAATGGGAACCCAAGGTGAGAAAAGCTGTGCAGATTCCCCACCCAGGTGTACAGCAAGATACTGACCTGCAGCCTAAGGGAACCACAGACAGAGGAGAACCCACTACTTAGAGTGAAGCTAAAACCCACCTGCGTGGCTGCTAGTCCAGCTTGTGTTCAATCAGGCCGAATTCATCAGTGTTCAATCCAAGCTGAACAAAACAGTAACAAACATAGCGCAAAAACAAAGCGGTCATTTTCTAAAGTGCTAAAGCATAAAAACTCCACAGATAGTGTCCACACTGCATCCTGCTGTAGCTTAAGGTTTACTATTGCACTTACCAGCAGAGTACAAGTAGCTGTGGGGAGAAATTTAAGCAAACATGTTTACTGTACAGCTCCAAAAGAGCCTCTTGCCAACTAATAGGAACACATTACTATCACAGAGAAAATATATTTACTAGTGCAGAGAAGTTTAGCATATCCACTGCCGACACCATCCAGGTGACTGGGGCACAGTAGATTATACCTGCTGCTGCTTTTCATGCTTTTGTGACATTATCACTGCCAGCCACACCAGGAGATACCATCTCCAGCTCCTCCTCTTTCACTCTGTCTTCATCAGATACTACCTGCTGTCTTGCACTTTAACTGGAAATTCACCAAGACCAGAGATTCTCTCTTGCTTTTTGTTCGTACATTTTTCACTACTGTACAGCCTTTATTCAAGACCAGGGCTCGTGATTCTATACTTAAACAATAATAAGTATTTTGTTTCACAGTTAACAAGAATTCACTAGTTACTAAGAAACACTGCTGTGCACATATACATTTTACAAAGGTCTTTAAGACATTTTTTAGAAGAGCAGACTCAAAACTGTGCTACAGTTTGATCTAAACTAACACAGCTGTACTGCACATGAGCTTGATTATTTCTGCCGGAGACAAATTTTGACAGTAACAGGTAATTTTTCTAATGTAGACAAGATCTGGTCTCCAGTCAGCTACATTTTATCCTTATTTAGGGCTTAAATTATCATAATAGCAGCAAAACAAAATTAAAATTTTGACCCAAATTGTGGCGTGGTGAGGGTTTTTTTTATTTTAATTAAGAGAATAGAGCAGAATGATATCACTAACTGCAAGCTCCAATTTGCTGTGAAATTAGCAATGGGCTTGGAAACATTTTATCTCTTAATCCTTGGGGTAACAGAGGGTAGTACAGAACCAAATTTAAGAACAAATCTCCAATCGGGAAAGCTTCTTTATGACACAGTTGCACTCATGACCAACTTACCGACTTCCAGGTTGATATAACTCACAAGAACGATAATTAGATTTACATAATGATTCACCTTTCTGCAACCCAAATAAACTTTGGGAAACTGCAACAGGAACTCCTCTTTGAGACAGTTCTCTCCGAACGCAAACTTCTGTCAACCACTTAAAGAGTAAGATTATCCAACTTGAAAACCACTTGTCACCTCTGCCAATGCATTCGTTCCTCCTTTGATAGTTTCCCTGAGTTTAAACACTGTTCCATTTAAAAAGATAAAAATGCCGAGCAGGAGTGGATTTTAAATGTAACCTCTTTGATTGCTTGAGGTTATCTAGGCAAAGAAAGAGCAAGGATACTGCAAAACGGCTTCCTCCCCGGCTCTTAGCATAATTTTTCATTAAATTAAAAATGGATTGCAATTAATAATGTATGCATGACAAGATAACGTAGGACTGCTTTTGATTCCAAAAGCAAATGAATTTAATGGGAAAATATTTCAATGTTGAGATATAAGTATTTTTGAATAAACGACTTCAAGCAACACCACTCTCATACGGTATATTACAACCACAATTTTAGCCAAGGCATTGCTCAATACATGCTGACTCAAGCTCAGGAAACATGAAGACCAACTGGACAGCTGGAACCAAGAAACTGAAATATTTAAAAGACAATTTTGCTGCTAGCCCAAGATGAGAACTATTTCATTGCTAATTGATGACACAGGTCACAGACTGAAGCATATAACAGGACTTTTGCCTCCCCTGAGCCACAGAGCACAGTCATTCATTGCCTGTTCAATCCCATGTCATATGAAAAATGGGGTTTTTTTATACCGGAAGGACTCGGTGAATCACAACACAAGAAAGAGAAAACCACACTGCAATTTGTGACTGACAAAACATACGTAAAAGCCTTGCAACCCCTCCCCACATCAGACGCTCCTTTTGTATGGTTGAAGTTAAATGAATTTCTGAAGGGCTGGTTTAAGCCATGCCTTCCCCAGCCAGGAAGACAATATAAGTGCTGAGCAGGCTGCAGCAGACACCTTCCAATCCCCGTCCAAAGGAAGTTTGCATTCCTGCACATTCTCCCATACAAGAACTGTGCTCAAGGCTCTACTTAAAATACAAGGCTATTGCCACGACGGCACACCTCCACAATTAATCATCTTCAAAGGCCATTTATACAGCTATGTGTTATTGCAGCTCCCTGACAGTTATTGCCGTGCTGCATTCCTTGGTATAGACCTTGTTCTTTTGATGACCAACTAATCTACTGCAGATACATTACTGATTTCTCTATAAATAAACTGCAGAGCGTATGTGTACGTGGCATCAGGGGAAAGAGAAGAGGAGAAACAGTTCAGGACCTAAATGAAAAGCCCTGCGAATACCTCAGATCAGGACTGTAAGAGGGTGATGGAGACAAAGGAAAACCTCTTCTCACACTGGTTACAGAACATGGAACATCCTCAACTCCCAACAGGGCCTTTTTTTATTTTTTTTTTAAGCTGTCCAATATAATTTTTGTTACAACACAGGCTATTAAAGGAACCTTCATCTGCACAGCTATCGCTAGAGATGCCACACACGCACGCAGAACAGACAGTGTCCTACCACCTCCCGCACCCAGGTTTGAGACCAGGCTGAGCCACGGGTCACAGCACAGGTGCTGTACCTGTGCAAGGACCAGTAGCATCCGCACAGCATGACATGTTTCATGACACTTCTGCACAACACTAATGCAGCAAAGACTGACACATCCACAGTCAAACCCATGCCGAAAACTTTTAAATCCTTTCTTATCTGAATTTTGTACTATAAAGACTTCCAGTGTAAAACTACAACAGGATGCGTGTACTTCAGCTTGACTAGAAAAAACACGTGAAGCTAAGGAGCACATACCTAGCTCTAAAACCCGCATGGGACACATGGCACATGTTTGTAAGTCACGAACCATAATCTTCACTGGTGGAACCCCTGCCAGGAGAAGAAGAACTAGGTACTCCCTGCAACTTAGTGTTAGTGAAACCTTACTCCAAAGTGAAGAGGAACCAGCCTCGCAAAGCAGACACGGAACTAAATGACTAATTTCAGTATTCCCAGACTGCTTTTCTTCCTCCGTCAAACAGTTTGAGCAAGCTGCCGCTCCGTACAAGTCTATGCTTGCAGAGATGCTTTGCAATGCTGTGTCCAAGGTGTGTCTGTGCAATCCACCTGCTCATCCTCAGCACTGTCAACACCTCAGCCACCTGCCCTCTAGGGAATGAGGAGCACAGCAGGGGAGGGACCACGTTGTTGAAACGTATTCCCCTCAAAGGTGTCCTGGCCATGGAAAAGAAGAACTCTGCATTACAAAAGGAACAGCAAGCTTTAATAAATATTTACATCTTCAGAAATTAGCTATGTAGAAATAGATCATCAGCCTCACAGCTGCTCAAGAGTAGTTCATGCCTTGGACTTTTCTGGCATTTTTGAATCGGGACATGAAAACCTGTTTTCTCCTGAGCCTAGAAAAAAATGCAAGATAAGCTACTGAGGACAAGAAAAAGTCCCGAGGGGTGGGGAACAGAGACATGAGAGAGGAAAGCAAACACAGTAATTACCACACACAAGTTTTGGGCTTCTCCAGACTTGGAGAAAACAGAAGTAGGTTCAGTAGCAGAGAGAAGCAGAGGCAGGCTCAGAGAAAAGAGAAGGTGGTCAGGCACCTGACACTACTGTCAAGAACTTTGCCACCTTTAAAACTCGTGGGGAAGAGAACAACACTGTCTTTTCATTAAAGCTTAATGATGCATCTGAACTGCCCAGTCTGTGAAGGAGAGCCACAGTATGAGACACTATGGTGGAAGGTGGCCAAGTCTGGCATCAAAGGGTTTGAGTAATAGGAGAACAGATCAAGTGGCAATCGGCACAGGCACATTTCACTGCAACCAGGTCAAAGTCCTCGAAGATAACAGGTTCTTTGCCCCTGAAGGACAGCACCTAAGGGAGCAACTTTTTCTCCAGTGCAAGAGGCTAGAAGTAACAAGGGAACAGAAAGAACATCCTGAAAGCAATTTGAGCATCCGTGTATCTGTAACCAGAAGAGATTGTGCAGTAGTTGAAAAATTTCAAAAGCTTCCCCCATCTGTCCATCCCTCTCGCTTCTGAGCATCATTCCACATTTCCTCAAGTCCGTTTTCAACCAGCTGCTCTTCAAATAGAAGCTGATCCTCTCGTTTGTTCATATGAGCTGAAAAATGCGTGTTAGCACTGTTGGTGTTAGCACTGTCAAGTGCTAGCACTGTTGGAAGCCCAGGCCATCAGACCAGTTCACCTAAAGGCTACATAAAGCTATCTAATGGAATTGCTCAGTCCGTCCTCCAGCAGCAGGAGGGATCTAACTCCATGCTCGCACGCCAGCAAGCTTCTCACCTCAGACAGGTGGGAATTCCATTAAGCACCTATCACATAGCTGTCATGCACCCAGTATCTAAATACAGGGTCATATAAAGGACTCCAGTTTTCCTTTTTTCCCCAGGCACAAAGCTAGCAATATGCTGCTGTTTGTTATATTAGCCAACTATGTTTTGACTCACAGGAATACACTGTAATAATTCTGCCTCTGTCTCACCTCAGTACCCTCCTGGATGAAAGCTTTCAATTAAAATATCCCCCAAGACAGTTGCAAGGAGAGAACGAGAGGAAAATTTTCGTCTTCTCTATCACTGCCAGTTCTTATCGGTGTCATAATTCTCCTTCCATTCTGACTGACCCTCTCTGAAAGAGGCCTGTTTTGCCTGTTCAGACATTAAAGTTCACAAATACTGTGATTTAGGTATCCCCATCTGTATGTTCTCTCAATTCTACTCTTTCTAGTCATGTGAAAGTTACACCTTTGTTTTCCACACTCGACATCCAAGCACCTTGCTAATAAAGGGTATTGCTGATGTCCTCACTGTGAAAAGCAGGGAACTGGAAAAGGCAGAACAAGAATGATCACTGAAAAATTACCAAAGATGCCCGTCTAATTTCTCAGAGCTTGGATTAAGTGTCATGCCAGGCTCTTCACATTTAACCAGAAAACAATGTATGCTACTTCTTTAGAGACTAGCTATTAAGGACTGATAATGAAGTCAGGCCACCACATCTCAGGTGGTGAGTCTTAGTGAAGCCTACAGGAAGCTCCATTGACTGACACTGTATTCTGCACGGACACTATTGCAGCCTGAAGGTATCCTTAAATGACTCTTCGTGACCTCTCCCTTGCTCTCATACTGTAAAAAGACACTTTCAGAATTGTTCCTCCTCCACTAGAGTTAAGTCTGTCTTAAGCCCACATCAAATGAGCGAAACCATGAAGCTCACCAAACTTTCACTTTACCCTGCTATTCACATCTCTTTTCATGGCTTTACTTTACCAGGTTCTTACTCAGCCACATTCTCTTTTTCAAGTTCTCATCCTTTCATATCTCTCCACTTTATCACCCCCTGCTTTCCCACTTGCGTCTTTCACTGTCCTGCTGTTATTTTATTCATCCTCTACTTCCTTTTCCTAAAATACCGGCCCTTCCACAACCCCTTATCCATATTCATCTTTCCATTCTTTCATTCCTTCGTTACCATAAAATGTTGTGTTCTCCCTTTCCCAAATGTTGCTTTGTAAGAAACTCCTTTACCCTGGTACAATTAAAAAAAAAAAAAAAAAAAAAATCAGTCTCCTCTTCTCAAGCAAGTCTGGCAATTGTTAAACTTCTGGAGAGGGACTGAAGAAAGCTGAGGGGTGCTGTTCAGTTTTTAGTTTCTAGCAACGTCCTTCTGCTGTCCCTAAATTAATATTTTAAGCCAACAGCTTTTACAGACAAATGAAATCCAGACAAAATTTAATCAGGTATCCAGTGCTCTTAACACAAGCTTTTCTTCCTTGACACCAGAACCTCACCAGGAATGCTTGAAAGAATACAGGACTTGACCTCCCACCAGGCTTGCTGCTTACAACTCACTCCACCACCAGTAAGCATTTATCACTAAATCTTGCAAACTCACTTTTGCGCCTGCGCAACAGCCAATGTTAACAAAACACAGCAAGTATCGTGTGTCAGATCACAAAACAGGGAAGGAGTTTAGTCAAGTAATTTATCCAGACATGGGACACATTACCATGCTGTAGATAGAGATTTTCTTTTTTTCCTCTGAAAAAACAGCTATACTAAGTATTCCTTCACCAGCCACAACCCAGGCCACCGTCTCTCCCCTGCTCTGCAGTGAGTTTGGAAGCTTAAGAGGTGAAAGAGATGGAGATACATCAACTGGGGCTGCTGAATGGCAGGCAAAGCAAGGTGCTGTCAGCGTGAGAAACAAGGCTGGCTGCAGGAGGAACAGGCGGCACGACTCAGCCGAAAGTCTCACGCAAAAGCCAGACAGTTCTGCACCACAGGCTAGGAGTAAGGTCTAGGAGAGGAAACACTTCAGTATCATTGGTATTAAACCTGTATTTAAAGGTCGTGGGTTAACCAACATCAAGCAGGTCATCTCAAATTGGGCACTCACCTTTATAAAGGCTTTTCCCAACTGCTTAAAGCTAATAGGGCTTTTGGCAGGTAAAAAAAAAAAAAAAATGAAAGCAACGAAGGAGCTATGTTAGAAGCTCAAGAATGACTCTGAACAGCTAGGGAGCCTGCTGATGTCTAGGATGTCGCTATCAAAGCCTTGTAAAGAGCTGTAGTTGCAAACAAAAGTCAAGCAGCCAAGAAAAGTGGTGGGAAAACCCAGCAGCATGGAACGGAGCATTCACAGTCTTCTGGAAGAGGCTGTGCTCTGTGCCCAACACTGGTAGGACTCAATTACTTCCACATATAACTAGCTGGAAGACTCCAAATAAATGAGGTGTGGTACCAGCTGCGATAGTACGGGCTGGATAAACAAGGGCTGAGGCCACACTTCAGCCTGTGCTTTGCAGAATGTGCCTGCTCAACAGAAAGGGCACAAATAAACAAACAACATGAAAGAAACAGAATATGCATAATCTTTCAAAATAAGGCTGAAACTTCTCGTTGCACAGGGACAGTCTCTTATCTTTGCCTGCAAGGAGATTATTTGATCGGTCCCAGTTCTGTATCTGCAAATTCTACATTCCCACATTATAAACACATGAATATTCTGTTTTGTGATATTCATGGAAGCCGTCATTCGATGTCTTTCGTTAACCACATTCATTCTGCATCTAGAATAACAACATCACTGAGGTCCAGGTGACAGAGAAAGTTTTTGCTGTTACTGGGGTTGGTTTGTTTTTTAAACATTGGAGAAGTGGATAATGCATGGAAATGTACCTTACACACGTTACACAATACAAGTGTTGCAAAGCAAGAAATGCTACTCCTGCTTCCACCCACAAGGAGAGCAGCTGTAGCTCTGCACTTTAGCTAGTCTTCTGATGTTCAAAGGTAAGGATTAATTCTGGCTACCATGGATAGAAGAACATACGGGAAGACACAGTATACATTTTATGATAATCTTTTCATGAAAAAAATCACTGGTTTTGTTAAAAACTGGACATAAATGTTTTCTGTTGAAAAATACATTCTGTATTTTCCTCAAAGTACAGCTTCCGGGATTTTTTTTTTTTTTTAAACACCACTTAAGGCTGTTAACAGAGCACAGTTAAATGAGAATGAAATGGCTATTTTGAACATGAAGAGGAGATTACACTTTTTTTCTTTTTCTCAAACAGAAAGAAAAGAAGATGAAAGACAAATCTAATTTTCTCTCATTACAATCCATTGATGCACAGATTTTTGTTAATTGCTTTCCTTATGGGTATAATCTAAACATTTAAAACGATAATAAACCTATGAAGCACCACAAGAAAATAAAAGATGATTGAGAAAGAACTTGGGGAATCTTTTAGCAAATTTTTCATTAGTTTTGCATGAAGAATAACGTCCAAGAAGCTTGGGTGCACGTTACAGTGAGAAAACAGAAAAGCGCTATCGCTGGGGGAAAAGGACACACAGAAAAGGAATTACCACCCTGTTCCCGGGGGGGGAAAGGACACACAGAAAAGGATATTACCACCCTGCTTCCCAGCATCCAGAACTCCTAACGCACCAGGGTAGTGGTTTGGTGGGAAAGGGAACACAAGAGATTGTTAAACACACGTGCTAGAAAAATGAGCTGTAAGACCTACGGAAAATTTCCCTGGGAAAAGAAAAAATGCATCTTGGAAGTAGTTCAGTAGTAATTTATCCCAGAGAGTTAGGAGAGCACAGCCACGGATGTTTTACACTTCAAGACTTTAACACCGCTGGCCACCAGGCCTCTGAACCGCCATTGCTGAACACACAATAGTAAAGATTTAAACAGACAAACTGGAAATTGCCCCCACTAGGCTAAGAAGTTGCTTCCTCATTAAGTTTCAAGAATTTAATAAGCACACAAGGTGTAAAAAACAGCAGTTAAAAAGCAAACAGGCCCAGTCTCACCCATCTCCACAAGGTGCCATTTATAAGCATCCACAAATCCACAGGTAACTAAAATTAAGCACAAACTGAAAAAAATTCAAAGCATTTTCTCAGTTAATGGAACAACACAGATTTCACAACTACAAGAAGTTGTGCTTTTTGTCTTCGTGCTCAAACTTCTGCAGCAGGGCTGGTTTTTACTTGAAGTACGGCCTTTTGTAGTACATATTCACACAATGTAGTAGCTCATTATTTGCTTATGGATGCTTAATACTCTTTTTAACATATACTGGACTGACTTCACTCTGTAAAAAGGTGGGATGTTTACAGTTATTACCACTCTTTTCTTCCCCCAAGATGTTTATTATGACAGATTTAATGATTAACTGCTTAAACCACTAGAGCTTGGTTCAACAACCTGAAGTTCACAAGTGATTTTTCAAGACAAGACCCTCACATAGTTACCAGATGAAGAGTGCATAAGGATGCTTCACTGTTGTCCATTATCCTGTTGCCTGCCTCGCTCCAGACTAAGAGAAAATGGTCTTGAACAGCTGGGAATTTTTCTCGGGAAATGTGGTAGCTGTACTATAACCGAGCTTTGGGGGTGCGGAGGAAGAACAGGAGCCCCCAGTGCAGAGGTCCCATGGCCAACAGCAGCACCATGAGTAGGACATGATTTCCTACAGCACCTGAACAGGGCCATGGTACTGCAGGCTCAGGCCACGATCATATGAACCAAGACATGTTCCCAGGCAAATACAAAGGGCACCGAGAATTTGGAGCCACTTGTTGCGCCTATTTGTCCAATGACACAGGTGAACGTTGAGATACAACACCTGTGATTTCCTTCAAGGAGGTACAGGCTGCCTCTTTTAGTCTCAACAATCCACACGTGGCTTTAAAGTGTCTTGGGACTCACAATTTCTGTAAAAGGAACAGAAGAGGGAAAAAAAAAAAACACTATGTTCAAGTCAAGGCTATAAAAAGAAACAGGAGTGCCAGACTCCTGGGTGACAAGTGCCATGCAGTAGGAGGTGAATCATGCCCTGGCATAGGCAGGTTGTAATTTTGTGCAGAGAAGTCATCATAATCAATATTTACAGATGAGTGTTTTTATAAAAAGAGTGTGCATTTGCCACAATAAGGATTTGGAGACCGCTCTTTGAACATAAATAAAAGCACCAGCTGAAAAATTTTGTGTCCTCCCCCCCCGAAAAATAAATATATCTTAAAACCTGAACACGCAGATTGACATTTACTGTATGAAACTGAAAGGCCGGGTAACAAAAACTCAGTGGAGGAATCACATGCTCCTTTTGTGCTTGTTGTAGGACAAATTGAAGAAACAAAGTTGGAGAACCAAGTGCAGTTCTTTTACAATACTACTACAGCACAGGCGAGAAGCTCCTACTGCGCCAAGTGCTGTACCAACACAAAGGCGCCTCTGATGCGGAGAGCTGCCTCTCAAAAGCCATCACTGGAATATAACCCCTGTTGCCAATACCCCGTAAGCAAGAGGTGACCACTCCATCAGGGAAGCATTATGAAACTTGTTTATAAATATCCTTGAAACATGTACTGCGCTATTATGCAACCGGTAAATATGTTCATATTTCCAGCGTGAAAACAAACACTGTGGAGAACTCCTAAGGGATGAGTCTCTGGGAAGCACTGGATAGATTTCAAGCACACAAGTTTATTACTTGGATATTTCTGACAAATTCATGCTCTAACAGATAGTAAACCAGAGCTGGTGCCTCTGCAAAGGGTCTCAAGTTTGCAGTGGCAATAATATCCTTTGCTTTGCACCCTATGTTTTATTATCTGGAAAACACAGAATTTCTAGAAAGCAGGATATTCTAAAATAAAGAAAATTTAAGCTCTACTGATGCACTGCACCACAGTTACACATACAGCTACTTTTCGGGTAGTCTTCTAATGCTCACTACAAGCTCTCCAGATGATTAGATTTTGTTTATGAATTTGCTTTAAATATATAACCTAGGCTTACCTATGAGAAGGCCTGATATTTGCAAATTAATTCAAGACCATCCTCATAACTTCAAATCACTAAAGAAAAGCTTGCAGACATGTCTTTTATAGATCAAATAGGAGAACTCATAGCTGATTTAATTCAAATTCTGTTAGTGCCAAACACCCAGCATTCCAGAACTAGTAAATTGTGTATCCAATTATCACTTGTATAGTTCAAGGGACTGCATTTAAATGAAGATTATGAAAATTAAATGGACTTGAGATGTCTTTTTACTAGAAAAATGAGTGTTGACAGTTGTTCAGGAAAAGTGCTTCTAAAAATATTAATAGTTTTACTATAAAGATTTAAATTGCCATGTCTTCTTCTTCTTGTCCCTTCCCCCTGTGACAAGGTAACCTACAACACAGAAAAAAATAAAAGGCCAAACACTGAGAACCATGGATTTCAGCAAGAATGGCTCTGTGTTGGAGCATGGCAGCTGCGTTCTCAGGTGCTGGACCTCCCATCCTTCCTCCTTCACATCCATATGGACCACAACACGACAAGCCACAAGATTAAGGTCTTCTTGAGAAACCCTGTTTAAACAGGCCTGCTGATGGGCTCTATAGAACAACAGGCTGCGTAACTCTGCAGGTATTAGCAAAGGTAGCACTGGGGGAAAAAACCAACCTAAACTAAAAAAGAACAGGAGGAAAAAACCAAACTATAGTAGAAGTTAGAGACATACAAAAAAACTTGCCTCTAAATGGGGAGCAGACTCTTCAGAAAGGAAAGTGTGGGCATGCCGAAACACTGTAATTTATGGAAAAATGCAACTGGGCAAGTTCACTTAATGCAAAACCCACACAATCTTATGAACTTGTACATCCGAATGCCTTTTACTTCCTCATCACTTCTGCGGTACGTTCCCTCTCCCAGAGTATATATTGACCAACAGATTGACCTTTGGTTACAGCTTCTGAATTGCTACCTTTTAAATGGTGCCTCTCGATTTAATAGAATGGTAAACCTGGTGATACTTTCATGCTTCATTTGGTCAGAAGCCTTCTTTTCATAAACAAATCTAACTGAATAAACCCTTAAAAACCTCTTTCGGAGTCTGTAGCAATAAGGTCAGTAGGAATGATTTCAGCATCTCTGAGTTACCGGCCTCTGCTTTCTTGCAGCATGGCAACAGCACAAGCTCAGTATTACCATGTTAATTCTAACTACTAGCAAACTGAAATATCATGTAGTAACAGCCCTTACATTTTAAGCATAGAATACAGTTTTGAAGAGGTGAAATCAATTAAGAGATCCACTGGGCAAACTAGGGACAAAAAAAAAAAAAAAAAATGTTTCCAAACAAATCTTTAGGCAGAAGTTCCAAACAAATCTTTAGGCAGAAGTTTCAAACAAGCAACAGCTATGATCCCCAGTAATCTCCATCCCAGTGCCTGATACCAAATGATTTCCCAATGTATTGCTTCCAAAGCAGAAAAAGCACAGAAATATTTAATGCAAACAAGGTCAAATAAAAATCACTCGGCATAATTTTCTGCCACAGACAGGAGAAGGAAGAGTGAAGGAAAATGGCTACAAATATTCCTGATCTAAGTTCCTACACAGCAGAGGTACCTGATAGATTTGATGCTTTCAGTAATATCACCTGTCTATATCAACATCAACTCCAAGAACATTCCCAGGGCAAAAGAAATACAGAGATCGAAAGATAGTTCTTTTACTTCAAAGCCACTACAAGACTTTTATTCAAGTTTGGGCTTCAGCGCAGAAGTTGAACTATAGCCTGCTAGAACAATGCACAACAGCACATTTCACATCACAATGAAAGCACCACATTCTTGGAGCTGGCAAGAAAACCTTTTTCACTCAACTTGTGCCAGGCAGTGGTTTTCTTCAGGAAGAAGATGCACAAAGCAACGCACAAAATGCTATACACACACTACAACGATGCACCAGCATTGTTGGCTTCATTCGTGTTACGGATCCCACACTACTAACACAGGATTCTTCTTTTATCTCAACTAAAGCTTTTAAAGCAGAGCAACGCATGTGTTATCCTTGATGTGACTGGATTGCTGTGCATAGAACACAGAATAACCACAGGTTTAGCCACAGATTTCCTGCCAAGTGATTCAAGTAAGATTCTGGAGAATTTTTTTCTGTCACATTTCTGCTTATACACAAATAAACTGAATTTCTGCTCCACTTCTCCAGAAGTTACTGCTGCCATATAAACTTGGTCTCTTTGGTTTTCATGCCAAACCTCCTCATGTTAACAATGAAAGCAAAACCCATATTTGATGTTGGAAGGGTTCAACTTCTTTTGACTTGGTCTATTTAGAATCAATATAAAAGATGCAAGGGGTTTGGTTTTTTTTTTTTTTTAAAAAAGAATGCTATTGAATTTTTAAGCCAGCAATGATCTCCTTAAAAATGCACAATGCATGTAAGCGAGAACCTTTAATAAAATGATACAGATTTTCAAATTAGTCTCTATAAAATTCCATACATTTTTATCATTATTGAGTATCATAACACTCACACAGGAAAAAAAAAAGAGGTAGAACGAAGGGGGAGGGGAACACTGTTGCTTAAAAAAAAAAAATCAAGAACTTGCAAAAAGGAAAAAACATTGCTCTTCTCCCAATACTTCTTTAGAGAAAGGCTGCTGAAATTAAGAAATATATACAACCCATGCATTCAAACAGAAGTTTAAAATGCCTTTTTAACATAAGCCAAGCAAAAAGAGAAAAATCCAATAAAGTTATACAGAAAATACCCACATTGTATATTACTGAGAGACTGTAATTTCATTTTCATATTTGCCTTGGAGTCACGAGTTCTTGCATTATGTGGCATCTGAGTACACAGACATGTTATTTCAGTATTTTGCAGTGTCCTCAGTAGCATATGTTCCCCATCTTTCTCCTTTGCACATAGTGCTTCAAACTTTCAGCTAATCAAAAGGAATTTCTGGGATCTTAACTTCCATTTTTAGTGTTGGCCTAGTTTAAAAAAAACAAAGGGAACCCAGCAATAGTAAGACATGCTTCTCTTTTTTTGAAACTGAGTAAGAGGAAACAATCTCTCTGTTCCTCCCTTGATCAGATTATTGAGGCAAACAGGCTTAGAGGCTCTCAAGAGCTGTTAACAATTCACCCAGCCTGGTATAATATATGGAAGAAGAGCAGCTGGGGAAGGAGGAGGCAACCTGCAGCTAGAATAGATTTGATGTAACATCAAACCACATGCACACCATGGCACTCCAGGGTACTGGTGGTAGGACACCTTCCTCTTCCTTTTGAGTAGACTTCTGAACCCCTCCTGCCCAATTCAGTTTCATGGGATTCAGTGAAATTCTTTACCTGTGACTTCCCGAAGAAGCACATATGTGTCACATTGCCACATCTCATTCATTAAGTCCACAATCAGCCATTTGCAAAGGCAAGAGTGGGATTTTTCAGAGCCCTTAGTTACTCACATCACACCAATCAATTTTTCCAGTGATCAAGGATGAATGGCTGACAACAAAACCTTGACAGATCACGTGGAGGCAGCTGACTTTGAGCAAGTAAAGCCTTTAAGAAAAGGAACTGTATATGCACTGGGCAGTTCTGCAAAACCTACCCTAGGAAACACGATCTAACTCAGGCTTAGATTTCCGCTGTTGTTCTTACTTTTTACCAGTCTTTCCTTATATTTTCCATAAGGGTTAGCTTTTTTATGCCAACAGATGAAGATGACTGAAATAAAGACTGGGTGACAAATTAAAAGAGAACACAAAAACTTGAGCATTACATCAAGAATCGTACAGATTCCACCATCACAGGATTTCAGCTGGGCAGATACCATACTGGGCTCAACCACACCGCAGCAGGAACTATGCATATAAAGCAGTCTGCATCCTAATTTTGGGGCAAGCTTGGTTTCACAATGACAACTCTGTTTTGGAAGAATCCAAACTGAGGCCTCTAGAAAGCCGATTTGCTGAGCTCTTCCCAATATCCCAAACTTCAGTGCAAGAGGAGATGCTCGCTCTTCACAAATAACCTGTAACTGAACTGGCACCAAACACTTCCAAGGTGCCAGTTTTGCAGACAGTATTCCCAATGAAATCAAGTACTGCCGTCATGTTCTACCTGTACTGTGAGTCATTGGAAACTGGAGAAAGTAAAAACATGGACTCTCAAATTTATCACAAATGGAGGAACAAGGGATAAATGAGGTTCCAATTGCTGCATCAGTTTTGATGAGGAAAGGACACGTTTTCACTCATGGTACAGAAAAGCACATGTGCAGCACCCACATCTGTATTCCAGCTGTCTCCACCCCTTATGCTTTCTGCTGAAACTTCAGTAGTCTAACAAACGCATTAATTACAATTTAAAATGAACCTGCACTTGAAGGAGGGGGGGTGGGGGGGTGTGTGTAGGAGAAAAATGATGTGGCAGGTACCCTTGGCAGCAATCTTAAAGGACAGGCATTTACAATTATGTGATCATTTTAACAAGGCGGCTTTCCTTCCTCTGAAACGTTTTTGTCCTCTGCACACTGCAGCTTATCCGATGTGCTCAGCAATTCTATTTATATAGATGTGACTCACCTTAGAACTGCCTCAGACAATGTACCTCTTCCACTTTCTCTTAAAAAAAATAATAACAAAGGAAAAACATTTTGATAATAAGATCTCTTTCTAAAGCTCATCCTGAAACGTTGACAGGACTACGCAATATTCAAGGTTGAGAATGCTCTAAACCGATGAAGGGGTCTGGGGTGAGCAGAGGGGAACCGCTAGACCAGAATGACACTGCCATATGCCTAGTGCTGCAACAGCAGCAGGAATAAGAAGATCTAAGACCTCATCTGCATGCAGAACATCATTTCAAAGGTGTCTTCAATGGTCAGACAAGTTAAACAGTGATTTTTTTTACTGTAGTCCCACAAGTGAATTGTTATATTGCTTTTACTGTTATATTGAGGATGTTTCTTCAAAACAAGAAAAATAAGGAAGAAAGCAGGGAAGCTTGGCTGGAAAGTTAGGTAGACATGTCCCTAGAGATCTCTCGTCTGAAGTCTGGGAAAAACAGGCTCTAATCTACTCTGGTACTCCATAGACTGTAAAAGAGAAATATTTTGCAGATGGTGTTCTGAGGGGGTGTGGGAGGCTGGGAAGAATAACTTCTCCAGATTCAGCCTTTCTACAATGCCTAAAGGTAAAGAGGGATCAGATTTCTCTCACTTCTTCAAATTCTACTTTTTTTTATTATTTAGCTCACTCCCAGCTGGTCCCTTCTTCTCCATTCCCTGGAAGCCCATCCACATGCTGCCTCTCCACTACACCCCATCTCCCCTTCAGCTGGGCAAAACTGTTCCAAGGCTGCAGCCACCTCGGCAAAGTCACCCAGTATTCACTTTCTAACTGCTCTTTCCTCGTAAGAGCTCCTCATCAACTGTACGACAAGGAGGGGATTTTATCCCTTTTCTCATCTGTGTCACAAGGGCCGAGCAGCCAGACAGACTCTCAGCCACCAAGATGGACGTTCAGTGGACCTACATTGAAATTGGGAATCGCAAAAAGTCATAATGGCTTAGGTACAGTTTACTGATTCACTATCAATACCAGCAGTAAGGCTGATTTGATAAACAACATCACTTCCCACTACAAAGCAATAAGCAGTTCTGGCAGAATAAAGCCCAAAACTTTCTTATCCTGTCCTCTATCATGTCCCAGCTGTTTCAGTTAATTGCAGACGATATATCACCTACAGCAATATCTTTTGTTTAGAAGTATGTAGTGTCAGCTGCATCCCTTGTTCTAATAAGAAAAAATGTTTTGCTTTTTTGTTTTAAAGCTCAATACAAAAAGATCAATTTCTTCCTTTATGCAGACCTAATGCCCCAACAGGCAAAAGTGAACAGTAGTAATCTCTACCCAGAAAAGGCTGAGTTGTTCTTCCCAAATTCCTCAGCTGTAAGTAATCTTATGTGAACCACCGTGAAAGAAGTAAAATCCAGCTTGTCCTCATATGCAGACATGAACTGAAGTGTCAGCATTCCTCAGCAAGGTCCAAAGTCAGAGAAAGCTGTTCAGCACATAACATGTAAGTCTACGTGCAGTTAAGTGTGTGCTGAAGTGCTTCCACAAAGCCAAGGGCTAAGACAAACCTCCTAAGTAGAAGCCACTGCTCCTGGTTCCTGTGTGTTATATTGTAAAACGCAGTTTTCTTGGATGCCGAGACTCCACCATCAGCCTATCCTTGAAGAAACCACAGTGTGCTCTCCTGTTTGAGGCCTACCAGGCATCACGGCTAAGCGGGCAGCACAGGCTTAGAGGAACAGGAAGGAAAGGCTCCCCAGCAACTCTTTCATTCCCATCCTTTTCAGAAGGATTGAGTGGAACCGAAGCTCTCAATCACCAGAGCTATTAAGAAACCAGGAGGTACTCCAGCTACCTGCAGACCCTCACAGAACACAAGACAACAGTTTTGGTATAGAAACTGCACTGGATGACCTTGAATTTTCTCCTCAGGTCAAAACTCATTTAAGTATGCCTCACCTCACACTCGCTCTGACATTTCAAACGCCATCAATAAGATGTCCTTATTGCATTTGGTTTCAATGGGCAAGTCCTGTGAATGGAAAGTGAATCAGGGCAGAGTCGGTTAAACAAAATTTTTGCTTTGCTGCTGCCTAATTAGATGATGCTGACTAATCCTCTGCATTACTTTACAGTGAAAGGAACCCAGCAGGAGCATTAAGATGGGTTTTTGAAGAGCTAAAAGCCATAAATGATTTCCTTTTACAGAGGGTATTTCTCTTGCCCAAGTTGCTTCGATCAAGCGTTCTTTTCGAGGCTTATATCCTCCACAAAATGTCTCTGTGGCCTACAGCATTAGAAGTTCAAAGAACAGCATAAGGAAAACAGAAAAGATGAAGAGAAGAAAAACCTGGACACAATCTCCCACAAAATCTTCCATGCAGAAGTGCCTACAATAAGAGGACTGGCCTCTTGACCTACCATTAAGTAAACAGGGACTATAAATTTCTGCTCGCCTCTTGCAAAAACGTAGACGTGGCTAACTGTAACCATAATGTAGGCCCTTACCTATTCTACTAAGAACTGATCATGGCTTTACAGTGGCAAAGCTCAGCCCCACGCTTGTATAGTCCTGTCGGACTGAGAGAGCCTGAGCAGACTCAACACTGCTTGATATTTAAATCTAAAGTGTTCCAATTGCTTTCCTTTCCTCAGAGATCCTAAACCACAGCTGCAAAATACACAAGTTGAAAAGAAAAAGGCACCGGACTGAACTATTCAAGGATGGGAAATCATTATCAATCTTTTCTGAAGCTGTAGCAGAATGACATCATCAACTATCTCAGTACATGGACAGGTTCTTATGGCAAAGAGAATTCAACTGCTCACGCTTTCTTTTTTCCCTCCAAGCTGAACTTGTTAAGTTACGATTAATTAGGAAACACAACAGCCCTACTAGAAAGACAAGGCAAACAACAACAGAAGTCCAATCAGCAAGGGTCATTAAAGCTAAGACAGAACTGTTTGGGAACTAAAGCAGCATAGTGACATCAGCCAAGGCAAAGCAAATGCATTTCGTAGTTGGTGAGTTTTCACTAAAATTTGAAGTAAAAGGACCTCAATAATCCAGTGTTTCACCTTTCATGACAGATTTCCCAAGATCATTTAAAGGTAGACAGTGCTCTTAATTTAACTTACAGCCTAACCTCTTCTGTGACTTGAGATACAGATCGAAAAGTGCTACGTACTGCTAGCCACGTATGTGCAAATCTAAAGAACGCTAACAACATACTTAGGGTGATCACAACTGGGAGAAATTCATCCCTCTACAGTCAGGATGCTCAAGGCTTCATGTACCAGATCGGATTCATGTCAGCTGCAAGTTAAGGACTGACTGCTACATCATTTTTAGGTTCCTGCGTGTGCATCTTGAACTGTATTAAAATATTACTTCTTAGGAAAGGACAATTTTTGAACCACAGCTTTACCCTTAAAAGTAACTCAGCATAAACAGTCTTCTGCTCAACAGCGTAGCTCCTGAAAGCTGTACAAGGTCAAATGTGCCTCCTTACTTCAGTGACAAAATCAGGTCAACAGAACTGCCTACTCACTTCAATTACTTCCGAACAGCTAATCCACTGGGAGCAATATGAGGGCTGCAGTACTCACCGAGGTCAGATTTTAAGGTCTCAGGCTTACCTGAACATGCAAGGTGGCTTGACGACTCTGTTACCAATGATTATGCAGAAATTGGGGTTAGTGAGGGAAGAGAGACAGCTGGGTATACAGAGCTCCCAGGTTTGTTCAAGGAAAAAAGAACGAACCCCTTCCACTTACACTGCAGACATACTTGGTCACGAAACAGAATGAATAAACCCAAGTCCACATAGCTATTTTCAAAGCGCAGCTGCTTTTGAAACAACTTCTTAGGTATACATGGAGGTAAGCCTCTACATTGCATATAGCTTTTTAGATCTCATATTCTTATCGGCAGACAATTTTACAGCTGCCTACTGCTATAATGCTCAAAAAAAAATGTAGATTCATACGTATTCTTGCATACAATTAAAATAATAACTAGTTCCCATAAAGGACCTACACGTAGGTATGCGAAACAACAGTTGATGCAGAATAGCTGAACCTGAGGAAGTGTGCAGGCACTAAGTCAGCACATAAATGCAGAAGATATGCTCCTGGAAACAACTTTTGCTCAAGGTCACTGGTGAAGTTGTTTTAATGTAATTAATTCAGTAGCATTCAGAATAATTTAAAAGAAGCTGGCAACAAGAAGCCAAGACCTGTGCCTCACCTACAAACAAAATCCCACTATGCCCCTGTCTGGCATTAGCTGTGCTGGGATAGGGTTAACTGGGTTCTGCTGACTCACCACGGCAGCTCCCTCATCATCCCCTCCAAACAGGCTAGGGAAGAAATGCCCCTTGAAAGTCAGGACTCAAAATGCAACTCCAGGGGAAAAAATAAAGGAATGCTTCATAAAATGCTAGCTGTTTTCTATGGGAGTAAATAGCATCTCTTCCTCCTTGGTATTCCGGTAATGGCACATGAGAACAAAATGGAAGAACAGCAGCCAGGGAGGATGAAACACCTCAGAATGTGACTAAGGCCAAACGAAACAGATTTTACAATTTCAGTGCATGTTATTCCAAATTGCATGTGACCTATTTTAGGCCTTACTGAGTTGACTATAATTAACTGTAATTTGTACAGATTTCAGTTTAATACATGAACTGGCTTGCTAAAAAAAAATTTAAAAAATTAAAGCAGGGCAAGTTCTAAAGTTAAAAAGAAGTCAGAAACCCATTTTTAAGTTAAAATATCAGACAAAAATACATTCTATATCTGGTCTATATAATATTCTTTCCAACACAACTCCAAGGTAAACATTTTAAAGAGGCTTTTATGCTGTCTCAAATCTTAGTGCAAGGACAAAACATGATGTCGTAGTCTGAAAAACCTCTAGTTCCCCTTCAATAAAAAGAGACATGCTTTAAAATTTGTTTTCTTCCTGCCAAGTTAGACTCTGTTGTATTTCAGAATTTGTTTTTGCTTTGTAACACATTTTTAAAACTTTCTGCAGACAACCTTACAAGAATAGATGCATTGAGTCACATAAGGAAGAGAGTAATAAAGAAGAAACTGAAACAAAATAAATGTTCAATTGCCAAAATGCTACATTTCATTGCTCTTCTAAGCTTCTTCATCTCCATGAGCTCCCCGCACACTACTCAAAACAGTGTTTCCTGTAGCTCCCCTTTCCCTACAGCCCAGTACTCGGAAGAAAAAAAAGTACTCGACCTCCAGCCTGTAATTGTATGTGAGGTTCATGCGTTATTCAGCTAACCTGTGGGGCTGACCCGGTGATCCTCCCTTACAGGGTGCTCAGTAATGGAGAAAAAGGGAGCTATGGGCTGCACAAGTGATTCTGGGGACAGCAGCGCTCTCATGGCCACTAGCTCCAAGCTACTGTGATACCTACAGAGAAAAAAAAAAACAACATTATGAGTTGAGAGCTCATAAGCTTCTCACTGGGACAGAGACAGAAGATCCTGCCTGTAATCTTAACTGCCATTAAACCCTCACATGAAATTCAGCTTTTTTCCTTTGTCCCCATTTCAACTACAAAAAGGGCTTAGAACTTTCCTACTTTACTTATTTTGGAAATCTTTGAATGAAGAGCACATGATTAAAACAAGAATTTGGCTGTTACATAAAACACGTTTGTTTAGGTTCAAATGAGATCCCCAACCCTAGTGAGACACCTACTGATTTTCAATCTCCCATTCTCTTCTCTCCTCTTTCCTTATTCAAGAAAGCAAAACCATTTCCAGCCTCCCCTTCCACTGCCACTCACAGTATCACACAAAATCCCAGGAGTGAAGATAAATAGAAGAAAGTTCTGTTTCAGAAACTCATGCAGAGATTCCCCCAAGAAAAAATAAAACACAAGAATAACTTCTTACTCATTTATACCCAGGCCTTCCTTTTTCTCTCCCTTTCAGACACTCTTATCTATGCTACAAAATTTTCTCTGTCCATGAAGGCGAGTTATCACAGAATTCCTTTTATAGTCAACATGACAAAGAAAAAACAGAAGAAACCTACAAGGATTTTAATTGGAACTTGGCATACTGTACATTTACAAACAGATAAATCTTTCTGCCCTACATCTCCAATTTGCTGCTTAAATGACATTTCTGTGCTTCATATCCTTCTTTTGTTTGAAATTTTTATTTCTCTGGTAACTTTTGAAATAGACAGCAGTTTGTGGAGGAGAAGACTAAGCCCATGAAATCTTTTGTAAGGAAGGAAAGCAAAAAAACCTCCCAGTGCCCTTATCTGTATCAGCACCTGCATAAAAACACCCGCTGGGTTTCACTCCAACACATCCCTCCAATGAAGATAGCCACATCTGCTTCACCATTCAGCATCCGACTTTTGCCAAAAGTTTTCCTGACTAATACTGCAAAGCCTGGTGTGAACTCAGCTGCAAGGACTTCAAACAGAAAGCAAGTCTAATAGTTCTGCAGTGCTGTCTGGCAAGCCAGAAAAGAGAAGAGGGATGGAAAGACTGTTGGAAACAGAATTAATAAGTAGTAGACTGGGTGACATTCAAGTAGAGGAGATACAATAAAAGCAATAAAACACCATTCTGACTTGACAAACTTCAAATAAAGTAACTTCAAGTTGACAGAGCATAAATAATCACTGATGATGGAAAAAGAGTTAGAAGTACTTGGAAGTATTAACTTTCCCTAGGTAGTTGCCATTCCTACAGCTCAGACAGAACTTTTTTGCCTCCCTGCAATTTAAATTGCATTTGGCTTCCAAGAAAATTTTGTTCTGGTTCACGAGAACAGTCTTTTTCAGAGGAAAGTGAGTTCCTAGCATGGCAGTGAATGAATAAACACAGCAAAGGCACATGCAACTTCCAGCTTGCAAGGTGTTTAAAGCAAAGACTTTGAATTCATTCTAGCATTTAACAAAAAAAGGCAATGTCCAGTCAAAATAATCATGAAGCTAAACAGAACACACAAGCACAGTCCAGGTAACCACCAGTGAAGTAGAAGATATCAACAGAAGAGCACTGCAGAACTATAACAAGAGGTTTGGGCTCCAAAGTGTCAACACCTACTTAGCTTTGGGCTGAACTGCATGCCAGCAAAACTACCAGGATGTGCCATAAAATGCCAGAGGATGTGCGTAAAACGGCAGAAAGCTCTGTTAATTTACAGAGTAAGTGAACTTCCAACACACTGCAAGTGCAGACAAGCCAAAAGAGAAGATTCAAGGCAGGGCAGGAACAGCTGTATGACCCCAGATGTGCCCTACTTCTCAGTCGACAGCTCCTTCACCCCCTTGCAGCAACTTGCCAGGCAGCAAGAGCGGATCTCTCCTGCAGTGCCGAGAGCTCCTGCAGCAGTTCACCATCTGGTTCTGTTTCTGCTCTTTGCTTCCACTTCACTTAGACACAGTAGTAAATGCTGTCTGGCCAAATGGTATCACCGAAACATCCACTTCTATCAAAACTGTCATGCCAAAGAAACAGGAGTGTCTGGACATGAGGGGAGCAGCCAGCAGTAACATAAAAACATCAGAAAAAAATACAGCACTGAAACAAGAAAAAAAAAACAGGATATACAGATCGGAATCAAGGATTAAAAAAAATTAATAGTAACAGAGGGTAGTTCCCTGCTTGCTCACTCTCAGAATTGTGCATCATAACATACTGTTATGCTTGCTTGCAGAAGTATTTATTCAAAGGAACAGTAGGTCAGAATCATCCCTTTTCTGGAAAATGCTACTGATTGGGCTTTATCCAAAGTGAAAAGTGTTAATTGTTTACATCAGCAGTAGAAGCAGCAGCAGCAGTCACTGTCATCACCATTTTCTACTACTCCTCTAAGTTTTTTCAGTTTTCACTGCTGTGGTAGCAGCTATTCCTTACCACTAGCACCCCTAAATGAGAAGGATTACTCTTGTTTCTGTTTTCTTATTTGTGCACTTCCACCCACCAACCCCCAAACAGGGCTTGTCGCAGGGTTTGCTTTAGTAAAGAATAATGCCTCTTGAAAAGGACAACCACTGAGAATGGACTGGGGATTTTGGCCTTCTAGTAGCACCCACATCAGGATAAAGGCTTTTACTAAAGATAGCAGCTATTAAAAAAGCATCCTTTGCATTCAGATACCCAGCTTGAATGACCAAATTCACTTGAATTCGCCTTTCTGACAGTTGACCAAAACTAGCACTGCCTGCTTTGAATTATAGCTAGCCCCTTATCTCAGCTGAGATAAAAATTATCTTACCAATCCTTAGAAATTCTAAACTGATACGCACATAACCGCTCCTTTACTGGAGCCAAATCAAGTTTTCAGCTATTTCTGTGCTATAGAGATTTAGATGCCATGCAGCAGCTGAGGCACTGCAGAACTCAGACAACAGAGACGCAAAAGAACGAGTGCCATTAATTCTTAAACATAAGGCAGGTCACCAGAAAGGCTGCCTTTTTGAACATCACAGAAAACTAATACGTTCTTCCAAACTGATCGTGTGGTTTTCAACGAGCATCGTGCTTCATATTTTGCCCAACCAAAACACAAGCCACACTGACCGCATAACTGAAATTGTGGCTGGAAAATGGAAAACATTCGCCTTCATGAAGGTACTGGCAGGAAATAAGTAATCATCCATTAAACACACAGAGACATAAACAATCACACTGCACTGTTCAGAACTGTTTTGACTTGTCACAACTTAAAGAGTTTCTTTCTTAATGAAATAGATCAGCTGAACTCTCAGTAGCTACACACAGATTCCGTTATGTTTTTAGTACCCGTACCCTCCTGATAACTGAAATGGCTGAAGCACTCTGATGTACTTACTCCTTTGAATGAAAGGAGCTGTTTAGATGGAGGCTGCAAAACCAAAGGAAAATTTGCAGCTTTCCAATTCTAGAATAGACATCGTAAAAGCAATGGAGTAAAACACAGTAGAGAGATGTTGCTCAACAGCAGTAAGGGTAGGTACCACTTCCGTCCTAGAGAATTCAGCTACTCCAGCTTAAAATACTAATACACAACATCAGCCTTTTCTCTCAAAAATCCATCGTTATCTTGAAAAACCCAAACCACTGATACTACAAATGCATCCCGCCTCAGCATGGAAAATTTATACAAAGAAAAGTTCCATCACATGATTAATCTCAGTTCTACCTGCCCAGTAGCTCCAGGTTGCAGCACAGTTATAAAGTCACCTTCACTGAACTTTGGCCCCTCAGATAAAATAATATATATTAGAAATTATTCAACATTTGTAATTCACTAACTGCCTTTAATCTTCAGCTCTAGCTAAACTTTGGATTAGGTTTCAAGGCAAAACAAGTTCTTGCCCCAACAGGCCCAGCACATTTGGAGAAACCCCCGCTACATTTCTGTGATGGCTTCTTCATGAGTATGCGAGATTCACAAAGAAGGGAAGAGAACCAAGCACAGCCACTTTGAAAGCATTTAATCTGTTTCAACAAGAGAGATGGCCAATTCCGCCACACTGTCTCAGCACAGCGAAGCCTGCCTGCAAGCTGACCTACACCGGCCACCTTCTTCCACTCTCCTCTGCAGGACACTGCAGTCAAAGGATGCTCAGGGATGCTGACTACCCATGGGTACACTACATCCAAGGTCATGAAAGAAAGGAGAACAGTGTCTCTGCTTGCTAGTTTGCTCTTGTTGCCGTACTTCACCTATGTAAATTGGGACTATAAACAGTGTCTCAGTTTCCATGAGAGCAGTTACGCCAACAATTTCAATCACATCCCAGTCCCTGTAGTCTCACCGATTCTGCTCAAGAGGGACAAAGGAGACTTTCAGAGCTCAATACGAGGTAAAAGATCTCCTCTGAGAGAGGAGAAAATTAAGCATTGATTAGATTTGAAGTCCTGTAGGCTTCTGGAACTCTTTTTTTTTTTTTGTGCATAGAGTTTTAAAAAAATTTATTTCACCTGCAAACAGTGTTCAGAGATACAGCAATGCTTTTTTTCTTGAGCTACACATTTATTACTATTTGTGTCAAAAATCTTAGTGCAAGCTACTCAACCCTAGATTACATTTATAGTCCATGGAAAAAAACCTGACACTGCCGCTCAGGGCAGTATTAATCTTATCCTAAGGCAAGCATTAAAGACAGGTCAGCTTTATCACCCTTGGGAGGTGCTTATTTGTCTGCATCAGCTGCAGAGGAAGCCCAGACACAGATACCCAATTTTTAAATGCACAAGTTGGGGCAGAGGAATCCTACCAGAGGAGGTGGTTTCTAACTGCATTAAATCTGTGCCAGTGACTGGAATATTGTTAGGAAAAACTCCAGGACTCAATCCAAGAAAAAAGGTCACTTAAGTTTCTTGTGCAGCCATAACAGATGTGGTTGAAATGAAGGTGACAATTTAACCTAGAATTAGGGTAGGAGGGAAAAAACCCCAACCCCCTAGAAAAAAACAACCCCATAGGAAAAAAAAAAAACCCAACAATCCTAATTTTAAGTAGCACCATCAGGTCACAACCATCTCTACACTAAGTTTCCAAAAGTTTTGTTGCTGTTTTGGCTTTATGAAAGTAAGCATAAAACACTTCACATTTAGGCTCTGAACAGCTGAATCAAGTCAATTCCAAACACAGTAGCCTTAGAGAGAAAGAAAAATAAAAGTTTTGCAGAAGAACTTGTCTGCATAAAGTTATTTCCAGCACAGCTGCTATGCTGTCAAATTTGGTTATCAAGGGACAAAAACCAGCTCATTCTTTGCCTTGAAATACTGTCCTTTATCCTAATTGTGAAATCAAAGTGCTCCCTTCTCCTAACCAATAACGTGTTCTGCTGCGTAATAGTCTGTTTGCATTTAACAAGACACATTAATCAAATACCTCCAAAGTTTTCAGGAAAGAACCAAAAATTGCCATAATTTGTGCCTCTTGTTTACTTTATGTTCCAATATTTACTTTCATACTAAAGCTATTGATTAGCTTTGCTTCTATCTGACTAAGGGGCAAAGAATACAAGTACACAAATGCTTGCCAGTCTGACACTTCTCAGGAATCAAAGTACTATGCTGCTATCCTTTCAAAACATCTCCTCTAGCTGCTGTCACATACCCTATGAGGCCTATTCATATGCAGGCTTCTTGAACATTTTCTAGATAGGACAGGCACCCTTGTGAATTTGACTAGAAAGCCACAAAGCAGCAATGATGACTCTGGAAAAAAAATCTAAAATTAAACCCCTGCCACGGGTGACAGGTAGACACTTCCCATGGCAGCCGTGAGACAGCAGTTTCACTGGGTGAGGTAGGCAGCCCAGCAGTTAAGTTATTTAGCAGCAATAGACTCCTTTGAGGAAGCATTACCTCATTCTCCTCCTCCTCCACATTCATTCCCCATTGGAATGATGATATAAAATCCACACTATTCATAAAAGACAACAGGCAAATGAAGTGCCAATATGCACATAGCACAGGGAAAGCAGGGAGACAGAGGGACCTCTCCCTACTTTTTCAAGGCAACACCCCCGACCCAGCTTTCTCCCTCTGTTGGAAGAGCATCTAGACTAGAGTAAGGTATTTAAAAAAAACCCCACACAACCAAAAAAATCCCTAACAAAAATAGCCCCACTAATTGAATAGAGGGTGGAAAAACCCCAGAGATAAAAACTCATATTACAGAAAAAGCACTTTAGGGCACCTTAGAAATACAAAGGGATGCTTTTTAAAGCACACAAGGGCCACAGAGGTTTCCTTTTCCCCTCTCCCCCACACCTAATCTCTCTCAGTTGTACGTGCTGTAAACATATGAGCTTCAGAATATAATGAAACAATTGTGTTAAGGAACAAATTTGTTCTTTTGCTGTATTAAAATAAAAAGGCAGAAGGGGGATGAAACAGATTCCGAGATGGGAAAGCAAACCAATATTTGGTCCCAACAAGTCCTCCCGGTAGCACATTTTTGCTGCACTGCGTAACCAGTTTCTTGACTGTCCACACATTCCCAGCACCGCCACGCAGCTGGGCAGAAGATACTCCCATCCTGAATCTTTTGCCCCGCTGAACCTCTGATGTCAACGTTCCCATTTCTGCACAGCAGGAGAAGGGACTTAAAACTTCAAAACCAGTATTACACCACGGGTGTGTAACTCACAGCAGCACTAAAAAACCTGTTACAAACTTCCACAGGACAAACGATCTCAGCAGCAACTAACCCAAAAAGCCAGACATCAAAGCCTGTTGACTGACAAATACTGGGTGGAAGAACTACTCCAGGAGTTCAACTTCGATACGAATTTGTAACATTCCTGACAGAAGGCAAAACCACAGCTCCAGCAACAAAATGGACTTCTTTTTGATTGTAGGAGAGATAACCAGAGATTAGCACAGCCCACTAAAACAAAAATTATTAAAGAAAAATTGATCACTTAAACCACAGAGCTGACAGCCAAAGCCAAAGAGTAGGAAGAAATGGAGGAAAAAGTCAGCCTCCATATTACTTGTAATAACAGGAGATTCAACCAGCAATCATTAAGAATATATGACACTCAAATTTGTAAAATCTATTAAATTAATTCACTGCAGCCTTAAATTACTGACAAGAGTGATTCCTTATGAATTGATAAAGCACCCTAACTCAAAGACAGAGGTGAAAAACTGTGATACACAAGGTTTTTCCCAAAGCTTAAGTAAATGTATCTTATACCTATCCATTCTCACAAATCCGTTAAGGACAGAAAACAGACCAATGCAATTCTTTGGCCACAGTAGCAGCAACTTCAAAACAAATAAATAAAACAAAGCAGATAAACAACAGATTCTTTTCCTGAGGAACATAACATAAAACACCTTCAGTCATAAATTGCTTTCAGAGACCCCTGAAGACCAGTCTTCAGTGTGATTTTAGCCTCTTACTGCACACTCATACTCAATTCCAGTACAATTAAATACAACTAAAGGATTTGATGAGGCTCTTGAAGTGTACCGTATAAACACACTGAAGGGATCCACCACTTAAAGAAGAGGAGACATTCTTCTGGCACCTCTTGAAGATGAGACACTCATTCTCACCACCAGCAGCATCTAAAAGTACGTGTGCCCGTAACATACCCCTGCTGTTCAGATCTCCGATTGTGTGTGTATGTGTGCGCGCTGCAATTACTTTCTTTCAACAGATAAATATAAACAAAATGTAGGATTCAGTGTGGGCACATAAAACATTTATAGAAATTGAGGTTGCATTTAGAAAACCCTGATCTGCAATTATCACATTCTTGTGTCCTACACAGAGACCACATTCACACATAGGTACACAAACCTGTTCTCAAACTTGTCCGTAATTAAATCAAATTGCTATATTACAAAATTCCAGCTTACAGGTTTCATACTTTTTGAATTTAAGGCTAAGCCAAAATGAAAAAAAAGAAACAGGTAAGTAAGTATTCACCACACAGCTGTATTTACTGCTCAGATGTTAAGCATGTAGTTAGAGAACATCCTTCCTATCTTTTAAAATGGTAGAAGTAAAAAAGGATATGTGGGGAAGCAAGATGTTCAAAATACCTCCTGAGGGGAAAAAAAAAATTACAAACACAAATACTACTTCATTGATTCACCTGAGAATCAGAACTTATTTCATTTCCAGACACCCACATTCAAGCCATGAATCACCATATTTTCTGGCGGAAAGCCAGCGCTGCAGTTCTAGTTACTATGACAATATTGATGCCTCAGTGCTCCATAGTCTTACAGACAAAGGTATTCATTCAAAAATAAACAAACAGTTGGGGGGGGGGGGGCAAGTCTAGGCAAGATGACACTTAAAGAAAACACTTCACAAAAAACACTCCTATAAAATTCGAAACCCGCTGAAAACACAGTAAGGAAACAGTCAATCCATCACGGTAGCTATTTCTGCAACAGGACACTTCTGAACTTCCTCAGTGCCCTCTCTGTAGTAAAACTTTACTTCTGCAGGCTTCCCCCAGGAGGCTTCCCCTCTTCTGATGGCAGCTCGTGCAGAGGAAAGGTCATTTAATTTTCTTTTTTTTTTTTTTTTTTTGCTTGAACATCTGTTTGCTTCTCTCTGAAAGGATACAGTTATCCACATACATCCTGACCCAGCTACTAGTCTTTAAACCGTTCCCAAATTGAAAATCGTTGGCATCATCGGAAGAAAAGAGAACAACTCCTCCTCAATCAGATGAAATTATTTTAATAAAACATCATGCCTATTCTGATACTCGGATCATTTCTTCCTTGATTTTACAAGAACTAAAATAAGCTTCATGCACAACTGAAATATGTAATCACTACATGGCCCTCTGCAGAAAGCATCAGAATGACATTTCAACCCCCAGAAGTGACATATGAAGTCAGACCCCTGAGTAAACAGAAAGCCCTGTCTTTTCAGAGGAAATTTCACCTGCTATTAAAGGGCTTAGAGACTGTCATACACCACATCAGTCCTTTTTACAGGTTCCTGCTAACTTCAGCAATGTTAAATCAAACCCATGATCCCTTAAGATGAATCTCATTCAAAAGACAACTTTGACTTCTTCACAACTGGCAAGTACACTAGGAAGCCCACGACACTCTCAAAAGCATATCTTAGAGAATTGACATTCCATATTAAAGTTATGCTGATCTTGCACCAGTGCAGAGATGCTCCCTTTGAACACAGGTCCTCAGTCTCAGCCCTGCAACCTGGGTACGTTTTCCATAGCTACAGTAGAAAGGGTATATCAAAAAACAGAGTAGCAAAAGTAAAAACATGCACGCTCGGAGTACAACACAGTGGCAGGCAAATAGCCCACGTACAAGCGTGTGTAAACAGTCAGTGGGAACCATAAAAGTGGAAGAGAGAAATGTGACAATTCCCTTTATAGCCCATATCACCATACCATGTGGGAGCATCCCAGCCTTTTAAATGCATTCATCCCAGTCAGGCAACTATATGTTATCATCCCTGCTGTACAGAAAGGTCCACAGAAGTCTAGTTTCTTATCTCAGCGGCAAAGATACCTGGGGCAATGGAATAAACCAGGTTGGAAATTAAGGCCTCGTTTATCTGAAGTGCAGGGGCCACTCTCCCAGTCCATGTCACATTACAGCAGCACACAGCTTGGCAATTAAAAAATACTTCTGTCTCCTTTGGAGTATTTTTAACATGCCACTGAAGGAAGCACAACAGCGTAAAAGACTAATGGATCGCAATTACCTGTTAGTGTGTCATCTAACTGACAGGGAAAAAGCACGCCACTCAACCGTTTCGGTGAGAACAACCTGAGCTACGTGGCCTGGAACCGCAGGAGAAGGAACACCTCGCCGTGGTACGTACCGCTCAAGCAGAGTTATTTTCATTTTGCCTGAAGCTTTTGAAATTAATTTCCATTATGACAATAAACACCACTTAGATGACACAGACTATTTATTTGCAATGTAATTGTTGTTAGACAGTTGCACTGTCATTTCTGCTAATTATAAAGGACTCTGCAGTTGCCTCGTTGCTACTGTACAAGTCAGCAGTATGCATGATCTCTCACCCATCCCCACGCTTTTCCCCCTCCCTCAAATTCTTAATAGAAGTTAATATCTTAACCTTGAAAGATCTTCTGCTCTCCTCTCTGGGCAAGGTACATCTCATGTGTTGCAAAGGACTCTACTGCAGAGTCCCTTTTTGCATTATGGCCTCAGTTTTGGAGCAGAGAAGCACATCTGGCTCTCATTAGAAGCGTAATATGGTACCGGTGAATGTGTTTTCTCTAAAACATGCATAAAATTTACACTAAATAATGAAATTGCCTTTTTTAAAAGGAGGCTAGGTCATTCAGTCATTCTGAAAACCTGTCCAAAAACATAAAAAAACCTTCCTGTAACATTCTTGAGTCCTATTAACAGTCTCCAGAATTTTTCCTAAACACCCCCAAGTAACTGCACTGCAGGAAAGCCATGCTCGGAAGAAAGCAACAGTTAGCACTAGTCTCTTCCTTCTCTCTTTTTTTTTTTAATAAAGCTTCAGAGTTTGAAAACTACTTTGGCTTAGACGCTTTCTCCTATCAGAAATAAAGTCAATAATATCAGAGACACCCCTTAAGGCCTGGTAACTGAAAAAGCACCAGATCTACATGAGTACATATGCTACCAGAAAAGCCTAATAATCCCAACAATTCTGGTATCTCTGCTAGATTTAAAGATTAATGCTTTACATAATTCAATATATGGTATTTTAGAATTTCAGCAATAGATTCTTGTGGCTAAAATTACATGAAAAAAACACAGTGCAAAGCAGTTATCATCATAATCTTGTAACTTCATGTCTTATGACTATGAAAAGCTAGAAATACATTGGTTGGCTGGTCCAAGGCCTTTCAGGATTTGCAGGGGTGGGGGCTGTGGGGTTGAGTTGTGGTTTTTTGGGTTTTTTTTTTTTTATATTTGATCTTTGTATCTTTTTTTTTTTTTAAAAGATATGCTCTAAACCTATATTCAGGAATAAAGAGAAGTTTTGTCTACTGTATCTTCACATTTGATGGCACTCTGAGTTGTTAATGACTCTGTAGAAGCCTCCAGTTAACTGCTGAGAGTAATGCCAAATCTTGAGGGAATCTTATAACTGCAAGCCCACTCTAACCACACAAATACACTTGACTGGCAAACACAAGGTCAGCTATTAAAAAAAAAATTGCAGAAATCTTGTGCCTCACAAGTACAACTCAGTATTACAACCTGAATTTACTACCTATAGACACTGCCTGACACTGAAAATATATGGCATAAAGACAATGCATTCTTACTGGCAACACAAAACATTCTTGAGAGCCTACAAAGCCCAGGTGAGCGCTGGAAACACAGCCCGGCTGAGGCTGTTAAAGGATGCGAGAATAGTTACAGTTTCTGGAGAGCAACATATATACACCTTCTCTTTAGTAGGGAATTTGAAACGTGTTCAGGCAAAATGGCTTTTGCCATGTCTCATCTTGCCTGTTTAAGGCCTTCCAGGTGTGCTGCTATACTTGTATATTAAGCAATCGCCAGGTAAAAGGGAATTTTCTTTGTACGCAGTGAGCAACACTTGTACTATGGTGTTCACAATTGGTTTTTCTATAGTTTGTCCCTCGTAGGGACAAGGTCAATGACAGCAAGAAGCCAAAAATAACTCTCCCCCTTCCATAGAAAACAAATGGCTATTAAAGGCACCAAGTTGTCCACCCACATTTCAGGCAGTTTGAAAAGATTTAGAGTATTGCTTTGTGCTGATCTTGTCAAACCTCCTTCGAGCTGTCAGGAAACAGCAGCATCTGTCTGTCCAGGTGACGCCCGGAGGTCTGAAGGGACTAGGACCTTCAGTACAAACCAGCAGGCAATCCTTTTCCCATTTCTGCCATTTGCTGGCTCATTTTGCTTTACAAGTTGCATTTCCTCCTAATCATTAGAACAACAAGCCTGCCTCTCCTCAACATACCCACCCCTCCTGGCCTCAAAGGTCTGATTCATTTCACTTGCCTCTTTCTCTCCTGATCCTACCCACACCCATCTCCTCAGTTGCCATCTGACTTTCCATCCCATGCAGAGAGCTGATAGAGGTAAATCCCACTGGAAATACAGGCTAGAGAGGCTAATCATGCAATGATCAAACAAAAGTGAGTACTACAACAGACCCAAGGGCAAGCAGAGCTAAGGCTGAAGATTGCTCTTAGTCAGAAGAGTTGTAAGTTAGCAGTGAAAATGAACAATATTCAAAACAGCCTCCAACGTCCCTTCAGTCCAATCATGAAAAAAACCCCAACCAAACCCAGCCAAAAACCTGAAGCCCTTTATGAAGGGCCAAAATCTGAACCAGATTAAACAGAGCCAGATTTTTAAAAAACAGCATGTTTTCTTTGGTGTAGCTACTCAGAACTGAGAAAATTCTGTGGATATCAGTGCAAAGCAGGAAATTAACATTTTCTGGTTCAATTTATTACCAACACTATAATGACACCAACAGGATTCTTGCTAGAAAATGAGAATAACTACAGTAGAACAGACTGCAAGTCAAGCATTCCTGCTCTGTCTCAAGCTCTAGACTCATTTTTTGTTTGACACTGAAAAGGCTTTGCTGAGCATCTTTATTTCCCAATGACTTCAAATGCTTACATTTTTTCTCCTCTATGGTTTTGCCTTTCTGTGTCCCGAATGGAGAAAGCTCCCATATTATTTCAGAGCACTGTTAGCAGCTCTAGTAATTATAAAACACTGAGTTCCCATAAGAAAACATACACATGCTATAAGTAACCGTGTGATCCTCCCTAACACTTCAACTCTCTCTATACATGGTTTTACTCCTTCCCCTGGCAGCCAAAACTGTGACCACCATGACTGTGGTCCACCAAGAAAACAGCAAGAATTCAGTGCATCCCACATCCGCTGCACACAAAGGCTGAGTATTCATTGTCTGTAATAAAAGTGGGTGTTGAAAACAAGATTTCATTTTTAAATCCCTATCTGCAATATGGTTCGGTTTAAATTATTTCCAAGGCAAAAATCCCAACTCTTTAGAAATAATTTGCTTTACAATTATTAGCCAGCCTTAGCAGGAATGGTATAATGATCTCAAGAAAAGGGACCACTTTGTCAGAGGCAAGGAAATTACCCCGACTTTACCTTCGGTTTACCATCACCTTTAACAAGGTGCTTCTTGCTTAAATCAGCTATTCAGCACTATGCTGGTTTATGGAGCAGAAAATAAAAGAAGTGTCTAGGGATGAAATATTCTTCAGACAAGTGAAACTGAGAAAAGAAACAGAAAGCCAGTTGTAATAATCTAAGGTGTTACTATTAATCATTTGCACAGCAGCACTCTTTGAAATACATCATTTGATGGGGCTTTCCTTTAAATAATGACAAAAATTTTTTTCCAAGACTAACAAAGACATTGCAGGCAAGATGATGGCTTGCCTTCCTCAGCTCAGGCAGGACTAATCCTACAATGAAATCTTTCAGCCTCATCCTTCAGGGCACATCTCAAGCCACAGAAGCTTGCAAAAAAAAAAAAAAAAAAAAAGGCTATTCCTGCAACCAGAATTAGGCTGTAAAGGACCCAAGAGTATTTCCCCCTCACATCCTATTGCAAGGCCTGTCCTTTATAGACCTGCTCCGTCTCTCCCCAGAGGGTGCAATAATCAAACAGGATAGGTAAGGTTCCACAAAGCCTCTCACTTTGTAAAAGTGGACTTCTTCCACAAACTCCTAAGAACGGCAAGGACATACTCCCTGCCCAGCAGTGACAGAGCGCTCGTTTTAACAAGCTCACACCACATGCCAGAGCCCCAAATCTGACTTTCCAGTATTTACAACTTCAGTTTTGGAGAATATATAAAAATTGGTTTTTCATCCCAGTTAGCTCTTCTCCCACCCTGTCCCTATCACCATCTATTTCTATCTTCATGAAGCAGCCTCAGGTGTTGTGCTTCCCGTTACAGGCAGAAAGAATAATACCAAAACACCAAATAATGCAGAAAACCCCATACCCAGATCAAAATCTGAAAAAAGATAATACAGATGCAAGCTTTTAAAAGTGCTAACGCCACCTCCAAAGGCATGTCATAGCAAGATACCCTTTCAGGTACACAAAGATACTTTCTTCTCTACAGTCTGTATCTGCAGTAAACAAGGCATTTTTCTGCCATCTGTAGCTTGTTCACTTCTTCCCCCAGCACTTCAGTTTTAGAGGGAAGCACCACTCACAATATCAGTGATTTTCCCTCTTAATAGTGCAGCTGAGGCACACACTCTTTTTTTTTTTTTTTTTGTCCTTTAGTCTGGCCAAAACACTCTTCACGTCAGATCTTTCATCCACCTCTGACTTTTCTGGCAAAAAAATCTTGCTCTCGTGTTACCATCTCTCCAATAAAGCAAAAATAATAAAAACCAACCCTATTGTCTCTCCTCTATCCCTTCCTCCAAGAGCATTCTAAACATCCTCCACGCCGACTATTTCACTACAGCTTTTCATCTCACATTTCACTTGTTCTTGCAAACCCCTCCCTGTGCATTTCCTGCCATGTCCCATTCCTTCCCTCCAGCACTTCTGAAAACGCTGCACCACTAAAAACTTCATAGTTGTGACATTTACACTGTCTGCCACTATTTACTGGCAGTAAATAATCTGTTTACTAACTTCTGGAACCATTTCCATTACATGACATCCACAATGCTACAGCTTCGGGTGAAGTTTCTGCAGAAAAGACTCCATGCTCTGGAACTTTCTACGTAACGCAAACACTGCCACTGAAGCAGTAATTATAATCCTCTCTTGATGTTTCACCAAGAAGAACTTGAGATGACAAGTACTCTCTCCAAGAGCTCAAAGAATTCACTCTGTAATTCAGCATAATAGAAGTCATGCCAGAATATCTGTGGGGGGAAAAAAATCCATCCATCCATCCAACCAACCAAAGTTTAAGTTTGTGAGTTTAAAAACTAGGGCCCCACTAACCAGCTGAGTACAGCATCAGGCTTGCCACGTTTATCAAGTTCAAAGTATTACCTACAGCCAGGCATGGTACAGGATAACATTCTGCAGTCTTTCCTCTTAAACCCTCCCTTCATAACTCAATCCTGATTTATGACACAGCCTCCCATTCCAGCAAAGTTTTGAAGTGTGCGAGAGGTGCTTTATTCTAATGAAAGGTAACTGAAAAAAAGCAAAGTCAAAACATTCATCATTTATCCTCTTAAGGAAGAGCGGGTTAAACCCCTTTATTCTCAGTCTGACAGGATAAAACAGGCAAACGCACCTCTAGAAAACCAAAATTTTGAAGAGGGGGAGAAAGCTGCCCGCTGACTTTTCTTGGCAAGGTCCACAGTCAGGAAAATCGTTCAGGATTCCACTTAAGCAACAATCACGACAGCAATGCCACCTTTATAAGCTGCACAAAGGAGCTCATTCAGGGTAAGAATCATCTGAAAAGATGCAGTCTAATTTACTGTTCCCCAAAGTTACGGTCTGTCACTCCTCCTGCTCTAAATATAATCAGCAAAATCTGATTTAAATCATTTGTAAATAAATGTGGAAGCCCTTCCCCATCTGTGGCTTAATTGGTGACTCATTTCACAGCATTGCTAAAGGATTTGTGCTCTCTTCCCTTCTTCCTCCCGCTAAATTCATCACTACATTCTGTTGCTTTGCTATTAAGCTTTACCATGCAAGCAGTGTCTCTCCCTCATCTGTTACCATAGCAGCCACAAGTAACAGAATGCCACGTTAACAAAAGATTACTTTCCCCCCTTTAATTTATTTATATGCAAGTAACCCACTGAGAGTTGACAATAGCAATGACTTCACATTCACACTACAGCAAAGGGTTTGTTTTTTGTTCTTTTTTTAATTCATTTTTTCCACACATGTGCCACAAAAAAATAATTAAAATTCCTCTGGAAGGGAAAAAAAAACCCAAACCCTGAACTTCTTAGGATTAAGAAAATGCAGTAGCAGATCTGGATAGGATGCTGATTTGGAATTAAAGCTGGGGGGGAGGAGGGGGGGAGGGAGAAAGGGGCTTAACACATACACTGCTCGAGTATTGCTCTCCAGAAGGCTTTTCACTTTTTTCAACAGAACTATTAGAACCAGCAAGAGGCTGAACTGTGAAAGATACCTAATTCCAAGCATTTATATTTCATAAAAAAACTGAGAAAAAGGGAAAGCAAGCTAACTAGAAAAGACTCTTACATAAAAGTAAAGCCTTTTGAAACATACCTGTTTCTGAAATGTTGGTTACATACACAAGCTGAATTAAGCCGTCAAATTCCTATAAGAACTACTTGTGTAAAATAAGCTTCCTTACAGATTCTGAGACAAACACTTAAAATAAATTATATCCAGGCTTAGGTACCTCTCATCTTACCAAAGAGCAGCAAGACCACATGGCAGGGCTCAGCCCCACTGCACCCAAGCAAGGCGAGCAGGACTGATCCAGAGCTGGTGGCCAGGTCCAACCAAGAGTCCGGATCACAGGAGGTGTCATGGTGTTGAGCCAGGTCTGAGGTCAAGCTGGGAAGTCAATGCATAGGTCAGGTCTACTGAACACCAGGCAGGTCCAGAGCAACTGGAGAGGGCTGAGGCCACGCCAGGAATGAGGTCCAGATCAAGGGGCTCTCGGCACAGCCACAGGCATGGCTGTGGGCAAGCAGAAGCCCACCACTCCTCCAGCACAGCCCAGGTAGAGACTGAGGAGGGCCTAAGGGCTGAACTTCCTGGGCATGGGTGGAGGCCCCAGGTGAGGCTGGTCAGGGCCATTAAGGCTTATTAGTGCCCTCAGGGCCCTGATTGGTTTTTGAACAGGTGTATCACCTTCTGAGGCTAAAAAAAAAAAAAAAAAAACACTTTTTAAAAAATGCTGTTTCCATCCCTCCCATCCCATTGTTCTTACCTAACCAGCAGACTTGGCCCAGTAGCACTTACCACTTAAAAAAAAGCAAATTTGACCTCTCTCACAGTAATTTGCAAAGATGGCTATGTATTTTAACCTCAGTGAATTCAGCCAGAAAACAGTTCTCTTCATTTTGCCATATCCATGCTGAGCTAAATACAGAATTTCGGTCAGAGTTCTGGTCATATGTTCCAGGTAACTTCTAATTCATTGCCTCCCAGGCCTAAAAGACATGGTATCTCACAAACAGCTCCAAAGCACCTGCAGTATTTTCCAAAGCCTGGAATTTAATGCCAAAATAAGAAATCCTAGTACTTTCAAGGCATAATGGCCACTTAAGATGGAACCTCTACTCAGTAGAAAGACCTTATGCTGCCTTTAATTTAGGCGTTTTTAGAACTTGATATATTAAACAACTTATAAATTCATCAACATTATAGAAGTCAGAGCAGAACAGTTAACAATGCTTTATGTATACGTATTCACAGCATATGGCTTGTGGTTCTTCACAGATTATTACTATACACATATAAACGCATACACACAGTCCTATCCCATGGTCCCATACATATACAGTCCTATACATAAAGTCCAACTTCTCCAAAAACACAAAGGACTAGATCCTCTGCTGGTTTTAGCTCCACTAAAAATCCATAAAGATGCAACAGTTTAAGGTGACTGGCCTGTGAAATTCACTGGTTCAGTCATCTTTGTAGACTGGAAGGAGGACCAGAATTTCAGACACAGTTAGTTTACATTAAATAATAACCTAGCTATGATTTTTGGACTGATGCCTCATCAGAAGGAGAGACGGTGCCTCCAGTGCAGAGACTGGGAGGTAGTAATTCACAATGCTATCATTTGAAAGCATCTGTTTTCTTCTGCTGTCCTTTCTACTCTGCTGTTATTCAAAGTAAATCAAGTAATATGAGACAGCAGCACCCTCAGCTAAATTCTGTGTCATCCCTCCACCCATTACCACCTTTTACCCACACTGCATCCCACTCTTACTATATTGCCCTTTAGCGGGAAGATGGAACTGAATCGCGGGGAAGCAATAAAGGAAGAAAAATGAAGCTAACCTTTCAATTACAGAAGAAAACAATCAACCTGGATTCTAGCTAAAAACCAAACTCCAGTAATACCTGTATCTTTATGAAACATGCGGGCATGCTTGCAGCTGGACTCTACAGAGTTCCTCCCACAGACACAGAATTGCAGCTGCCAGAAAGCTGGGAACAAACTGCATCAACGTGGTGAATACGTAATACTTCTTGAAACATGGTACAATAAATGCGGATTATTCTCAATGCAATCTACGTATCTCCTATTGCATAGCTGTACTGCTTCCCAAACCCACAGTAATGACAGAAAGGTAAGGAAATACAAGGAAGCTTCATTTGAGTGCAAAGTGGCAAAACATCAACAAGTGCAGAGACATCGCATGACACCGCCTGTGTATTTTTAACAATGTACTTAGCACCGATTATCAAAAAGAGCAGTACCTTCACCTTTCAGTTAAGGATGGCATCTTCAACCCTACAAATTCTAGGCAGGCCTCAAAGCCGAATGTGAAAGCCATTTTGAAATACTCCATTTTCAGAATCTGAACATTATACTTCTATCGGAAGATCTTTCAAGTATTTTACAGACTTTACACAACTGAACCCTACAATTCCTTTCCTGGTTTTGGGTTCATTTTTCTTTTTGGCAACCCCCCATTACCCCATCCATGTTACAGATGAAGATACCAATTCACAGAAAAGCTGCCCAAAATCATGAAGCAATTCAACAGCAAGTTCAGGACTATAACCCATACCTGAGTTCCAGCCCTGAGTTTCCATCCAAAGAAGTATCCATTTTTGAGACAAACTCTTGTTGGTATATTTTGTAGATGAAGTTTTTGAGGCAAAAAGCACTGTCATTTGTTTCTGTATTTAAAAACACATGGTCTTAGTGAAACGAATGTACATCTTGCATAAAATAGTGCCTTGGCCTGTCACCCTTTATGAATATTTACTAAAATTTAATAGCATGTTCAGAACTGTACCTTCCACAAAACACCGGGATCCTGTCAAAGAACTTAGTTTAAATGAAAGGATGAAGACAAAAAATTAGATACATGCATCTTCTGCAGCTTAATCAAGATAGATTTTTGTGGCTGTTAAATCATTTTAAAAATTTGAAGCTGTCTCACCCTGTTAAGCAGCATTCAAATGATTTAAATCTGTCTTACAATTAAGTCATTTTTCCTTGAGCTTCTTACACAGGTATGAAAGGCTAGTATTTAAACCACAGAAAAAGGAGCCGAGAAAGAGACCATCAACAATTTTATGCTGGGGAGCAATTCTCTAACCTTTCCTTGGCAAAATTTCACTGAAACAGGTCTACGTAACTTTGAGTACTTGACTTCAGTTAAATATCTATCTTTTAGATAAAAGTCAATGCCAAGATAAATTAACTCCTGAACAGCCCTTGGCAGACAAGGCCTCAAAACAAGGATGATGCTGTGAAGCTGAATAAATTTTAAATATCAGTCTGGGAATAAAGAGAGGACTGATTTGCCAGCCCAGAAATTTATTTTTCAGGAGGGAAATTTCTATCCTTTGGTTATACTTCCCTTTGGAACAGTGTGCAGTTACTAGTCTCTCCATTATTTAATTCTAAGTATCAAATACACAACATATGAATTAAAAATACTCCCCAAAGAAAAATGGTTTTATTATTTCCTGTTGCGTATCTTCTGACTAACCAATTTCTTTAACAGCTCAATTAAAGAAAGGCTTTGAAAGGCCAAATAAATTTGGCATGATTAGTTTGCCAATAATGACAATGCTGTAGCTTTTAAAAACAGAAAGCGTGCCATGCAGAAATAATAAAAGATGAGCTGCTCAGATTTTTATATTTGAAGTAAAGAAGAGAAACGTTTTATTTCCAAGCCTCCAGGTCCCATTTACCAAGATACACTTGCTTTTATGAGCAGACAAACAGGGAAGTACAATGTGTGAAGACCTCATTTCTAGCAAGTGCTGGAGATCAATGAGGGAAAAGGAATTTCATGCAATAAACAAAAATGATTGCAAGCCCCAGAATAAATAAATATTTGCAGCTGGAATAAGCATGTGATCAAACTCACAATCCCCTCTTTGCCCACAAAGCAGAGTTTATTTTGATGTCACCAACAGCAGCTGGAAGAGAGCCAGGAAAGAAAGGAAACGTACAGATTTTGTTTTTTCCAAGCAATAATTTGAAATTATTTTCTATTAGTTCTGTGTGCCCTGTGCTTCTTTGTGGTCTTTGAAATAGAGTTTTCCTAAAACTTCCAGTGGAAGCAGAATTGAATGATAAATTTTATAACAATATCGAGAATTCCCTCCTCAATATATATTATTCTTGTATTTTTTTCTGTAATTGAGGCCATCACTTTGCTCGGACATACCATAAACTGCCACCACTGTTCTGGTCTAACATCCCCATTGAAATATTTATGGAAGACGGATCACAATTTCAATGTGCTAAACAGAGATAGGTCTCCAAAGTTAATCATAAAACCAGTTCATATTTCTGATGTATTTGCTTCAGGGCATAAATAATTCCACCTTACAATAAGTGTTTTAATACCTTGTTTTATTCAGCGTGAATATAGGGTGAAAAATTCTGAATCACCAAAAACGCTTAAATAGAATGGACTATTAAAAGCTACTTCCAGTGCACACAAACACACATTTGAGTAATTTAATGATATGATAACTTCAGTGAAACCTAAAGACACACCAACCTTCAGGACCCAGCACTAAGAAGAGCAAGTACATTATCCTGGCTCTGCTCACTTCCATTTGTGCTTGCCAAATGCATGGGGCCAATTCAAACCAGCAATACACATAATGTAGGGCTGTTCTCAAAGGAATTCAAAGAAACAAGTATGCTCTTTTGCAATTCAATAAACCACTTTTTCTCACGCTCAAGTGGTGACCTCCTCTTAAATACACAAGTCGCAGAAGAGAAGGTGCAGCCAAAATCCAGGGTTTGTCAGATAAAATAATCTACATTTAAAGAGGCACGGCCAGGCAATGTAAGCTTGAAAATTTTGTTCACATAATAGAAAAAAAAGGAAAAAAAGGAATCAGTGCTGTGGCCTAAACTTGGACACAACTGAAGAACGAGGAGAGACCAAAGTCTGAAGCTCAGTCAACAGAAACTCAAACAGATTTTCAGCATCTATTATTGAATGCACTCACACGCATAACGCTGCACAGCAGCATAGCGGGGTGGTGGCCTTATGTACTCACAGCTGCCTACCAGATGCATTCTTGAATAGCTGTAATGGGGTCTCAGATCAAAAGTATGTCCCCAGATCTAACACTGATTACATGGGATTTTACAGAAGATCATCCTGCCTGCCTATAAAATGGGACTAATTATATTTGTCACCTACGCAAAGAGCTTCACAGTCCATGTCTGAGCAGCACAATACAAGGTTCAAGCACTGCCCGCTACAGGGGTCATACCAGGAGACAATGCAAATGTCAGCTTTGCCAGGGAGGAAAAAATGAGCTTTCACCTGCTTCGGAAAGGGAAAGTTTGAAGAAGAGAGAATAAAGTCCGAGAATATGGGTGGTAAGAGGGGATAACCTTGAGTGCCTGCTACTGCAAAAGATGGCAGGAGAAAGTCATCTTCAATTTGCAGGCAGAGCAAGGGCCACAGAAAGTAGCGAAAGGTCAGCACAGTGGAGTCACTCAAACACGGCATGTTTCTAACCTAAACTGTCTCTTAACTTACCACACTGGGTATGGATGTTCTGAGAGATGACTTGCCTGCTCAGACCATTTCCCAAATAATTTTTTTTTTCCTGTATGTTTAACTTGGTAAAGTCATTTCTATATAGTTCAACTACAGACAGAGATAGGGAAGAACTAGCATGTTTCGTATTAGAAAAAAAAAAAAAAATCTAAATCTTAAGAGGCTACCAAAAAGGAATAACCAAGCTGTAAAACAAGCATGGAGAAAGTGCCCTTTTACTCTAGAAGTACAGAGGAATGGGTTAGAATTCACAAAATCCAATAATATTCTGGTTTACATCTCACTTCATCTCAGCACACGCTTTAAGTTAAATACATACATTCCCTTGACATCAATGGGGCTGCTTGTGTTAAAGGTTCAGCAACAGTTCGAACACTGTCCTAAATCAAGTGCATCTGCAACTTGTAACGAACAGTGTTTGTGACACAAATTGGTGCTGAAATGTTTGGTTTTCTGCACTTCCAGAAGCGCGAAGGCTTGTAAATACAACTGTAGCAAAACCCACTACACTTCAGAGCATTCACTTTCCCGTGTAGTCATTGTGGCTCAGCACAATCCATCCTCATGTCTGGCAATCGCAAGTCTCTGAGCCTGTAAGCACACACTGTGGCTGGCTAGCTTCTCTTCTAGTGCAGATGAATTCTGCAAAGGGTTTTTTAAAAGGTATTTAAAAACAAGGTGCTCAGATAAGCTGACTTCGACACAGCAAACCTGTTTATTAGCAAAGAAAAGAAAACAGAGCAAACAAAAAACACTTTAAACAAAACCATGTCAGGAAGAATGCCGCTCTGAAGTCCTGCTGGACTGGAATGCAAGATTTCGATGACAGGGATTATCTTATTTTTTTCTGAACTGCTGTTAAATACGTTATTTCCCCCCAGAGATGCACTTTAAAGTTAGTGAATGTACAAATTATGTAAAAGAGCTCAATTAAAGGATTCACAACGATCATTAAGGAAGGCTGAAGGAACTATAACTAACCTGTCACAAAATACAAATGAATCACAAATAGCTTTACTATGAGCACACATGCTGGTTTCAAGAACCTACGTATTGCTCAAACATCCTCAGTCACAAAATGATTCATTCAGCCAGTGCATTAAAAAAATCCTTCATCGATTCAGGTTCGTCACCTCAAATAATATTCTATAACACGTAGGAGAGTCCTCCTGTCATCTGTTACCATTTTTTTACTTACACAGGAGCCATAAAAATGATCCATATAGTGACTAAAACAGTCCACTATTGACAACTGCCTGATCTCTTTCTCTTTTTTAGCAGAAAAGATCTTATTTAGGACATTTCAACTACAAATGAAGGCACTGTGTTTCTGAGGCCACAGGTTAGCTGGTAGTTCCTTGAAGCTTTCAAGAAAGTAACAAAAAGGAAAAAAAACAACCAAACTGCCACATTAACATCAGGCAGAGGTGCAGAAAATTCAGCTGTTGTTAGAACTACCTTGAGCCAGGGAATTTCTTCCAACACACCATTTCAAGCCCTGTCACGTTCATTACATTAAGTTCTGCAAACCTCACATCACAAGCCATATAATGAATGCTTTTTCCTCAAACAAATGAAAAAATAAACTTAAAAGCAGTGTGCAAGAGTGGTGCTTTATCTGTTCTAAAAAGAAACACAATCAACTATCATCGACACCCATGAAAAATTAAAATGTCTTTTTAAGAGTGATCTTCAAAAGCTAGGTAGCTATAACTCCCCCGGGGGGGAATAAGTAAATTAAAAAAAAAAAAACAAAACCCACAACTATTTGCAGTGTCTTGGTTAACATACCAAAGATTTTAGCTGTTAGCAAATCTCCACTTATACTGGGAATGCTTTTCTCTGAGACTACAGGGATTGGAATTCCCTCTGAAATTTTTCCCAGGTTGACCTCTGTTACAGCACTTGGAAAACCTCATAACCATGACACTGTTGCTGAGTTCAGTGTTGGTTCTACAAGATGTTGCCTGCTACTTCCTAAACGCTGAACAATTTCAAAACCATTTTAAGTCGGCAGGAGCACAGGTACCACTGCTGCAGGAATGTACACCCAGAAATTAAATGCAATCCTCACTGAAGTTAATATTAATGCTCCTGGTATTACTGCTGGTGCAGTTCCCAAGGTTACAACAGTAGCTGTGACTCCATCCCTGCATCCCTGGCCTCCACAAAGTGATCTGGTTGTACTTCTGACCTACAACACTTTGGCAGAATTGAGTTACAGAGTGACAACAAGCACAAGAAGACTGGCAGACCTGAGGGGACAGCAAGAGGCAGTAAGAAGATGATAATCTCTCACTGCAGCTAAAAGAGCCCATGGATCATAGCTTAACACAACAACCAAACACTATGAGAGAGGAGGAGTTTGTTACATGACAACAGAGCTCAGTATCAGCTATGCCAGAGCATAATTACAATTGTGTATTGTATCAAACCTATTAGAGGAAAGAGTTAAAAATTCCTTCTGCTGGAAAAAAGCTACATGAGTCAAATACTCAACGTGTCTGTCAAAACCAGAAATGCAAGATGAGGTCTTATAATCCTAAATTGCTTTTAAATTGTACTTGCATGGAGTGTATCAGTGTGATTATATTCAGTAACGAATTGATGACGGGCTTTTTAAAAAAAAAAAAAAAAACACAAAACAAAACAGCCTACTAATCATCTACACAGATTTCAAAAATAAGAGTAAGTCTACCCAGAGGAAAAAAGAAAAACCAAAACAGTTTCCACAGATGCAGAAGAAATGAAACAGATGGTAAATCTTACAGAAGAGTATACTCGTGCTGAACAAACACAAATATGTTTTTGGTCAATAACATTTCAACTGTCAGAAACAGCATGGATAAAAGTGACTTACTCAAAGATTCAACCCTTTTCCCACCCCTAAAATTCAGAAGTATTGTTGACAAGATTACAGCCATCCTTTATTGGCAAACTACGCTTAAAGGTAAATGCCACTCACCTTGGCAAGTGACTGCTCAGCAACAGAAATTCTTTAAGGCATTTCATACGTAAAAGACCGGATTCCACACCACACAGATGCCATGCTGCAGACGAGGCTTCACATGTGCCAGGACACGTCCAGGACTGCTGCGCCCAAAGTATAAACTCCCATTTCAACCACCTACGAAACACTGGCCGGTTCTCCAAAGAACTGCAGCAACAAGACTACTCAAGGGTAGTTTAACCAAAAGAACTTCAGAGATTTCCACAGGGAGAAGAAGCAAAAACCAAACAGTTGCTTCAGTTCTACAATCTACAAATCAACAATGAAGGAGGAACAAAAAGCAAGCAAAAAAAAGTAAGAGAAAAGCAAAGCAAATGCCAAATTTAAAAAAATATACAGGTAACCAAATAAAGTGTTTTTCTTCCATTTTTAATTATCTTTACCACTTCAATAAAAAAGAGATCTCAAGGATAAGTGGCATGTTTTTAAAAAGCAAACATATTGGATTGAAATTACATTTTTTCCTTACATTCAGATGCCAATTCCAAAAGAGTCAAAGGAAACACATTACAAGTTCTGTTCATCGGGTTTGGTATCTCTAAAGCTCAACTAGATTCTAGGTATTCAAGATTCCTTCCTTACAGTGGAAGGATCACCACACTTTTGCTCTCAATCAGAAAATGCTACGTCATATTCCAAGGTTTTCTGAATATTTGTGTCCATTCCCCAGACGGAGGTTCTGGCAATTCAGTAAAGAATTCAGTGACCCAGGAAACCATTCTGGAAAAACCCAATGCATACACAAATTAACATGCAAGTATTTTCACAATTATTGACACATCAATTAAGGCATATCCAAAGCATGTAAGGAATCAAGGACATGTTTCATGCTGTTTTCTGTTGATTATTCAAGTTACTGAAAGGTACATGCGCTTTTTATTTATATACACATGCAGATCCCATGTAAAATTATACCTAGGTCATAAGAAAGAAACCAGCAACTTATAGATCATTTCCCAGAACTGAACTATAACCATGGCTAGCTTGAAACACAACATAGTGTCGTGCACTCACAGAAATATCAAAAAAAGACCAGGTGGCAACACTGTCCGATCTTCAAACTACCCTTTGACCACAGTTGAAAAATAAAATGGCAAAGATCCCCTTATGCACTGTCGACATGCCCCCCCAAAAGCTGACATTATCAAGTAACAGCCCTATATTTTTGATTGTTATAAAATAAAACTCTTTGAACAAAAGTGCTTTAGAAATCTGCATCTATAACTTTCTTCAAAAACACAGCCACAGACGTGATTCATTTGATAGATCAGAAGCCGATTTGGAGCATGTGTACAGAAACACTTACATGAGCCTGCTGCTGATCCATCTTACTATAAATTAGGAATGGTAAATGAAAGCCAGTTTTATCTTCTGGCTAAATGGGAAGTTCTTAAGCAAATTCATCTCGTCAGTCACTCACCTTTTCTGCTCATCTTGCTTCAAAGTAATATTTCGGGCTATTTAAAGCAATAGTGATTTTGAAGAGATCTCAAACCCTCATACATCAAAGGAGGCAAAAACTTCAACTGCTCTGTCAACACTTCCTCCAAAGGACGGACATCAACAATGTAGCAAGGTTTATTAAAGCCACTTTAGAGAGATTTATCCCCATTTCCAAGATATGGCCATTTAATCTTCCCCTTCTACATCAGGAAGAAAAAAGCAACCTCAAAAAGCTTCTAATAACACAGACTAAAGAAATCAATTATTTAAAGTTTAAAAATAGGGGGGGGTTAACCTTAAACAACTATTTTTTAACCTTAAAAAGATTTATTTTTCACATTATAAAAAAGTTCAAATTTAACCTTCAGGTTCTGCTAAAGCAAATTAGCATGCTCTGAGGTATACTCTTTGCAGTTTGACAAAGAAATATCCTGAGTGAAATTAATGAGACACCTCTGCCAAACATTAGTAGAACGTAGATCCGATAAATACTTCTGAGAAATACAACATCAATGAATGAGAGACAGCGACAGAGAGATGCAGGGCTGCAATATCAAGTCTCACCACAACCACTGGGGACACAACTGTCCGACTGGTAGGCAGTCAATGCTCAGGTACCAGACACGGCAGAAACGGAAGAGCACCTGTATCCCAGTTCAGTCCAGTACAGCAGACGGAAACTTCAAGTAAATTTGCGTTTGCAAGAAAGTACCAACTGGAATTGGATCTGATGAAGCTCAAATATATTTCCTTTCTGCTGACTCTTCTGCTTTATGAGCACACCACCTTAAATTGGCTTGTCCATTTGTTTGGGGACAGTCAGAGCCTCGATGGAATCACCTCCTCTCTGTGAGCATGCACTCGTATTGAAACCATGGGGTTTTAGGCCCTTGCAGACCTGGACCTATGTGTTTTAACGGCCATGCTGCTGACCTCCGGGGAAAGCACTGCAGAGGGTTAGCAGAGTCCAAGTAACATTTACATCACAAAGAAGTTGTCTCAACAAACTTTCAACAGCTTCACACAGACCTTATGGCCACTGGCAGATGGCTACGGTTCGCTTCCTGTGCCATCTCTATTTTAGAGCGATTTAGCTGTGATCACAAGGCACTTAACGTGAAGTCTCTCTCCCACTTGGCGTGTTGTTTGCCACCTCCAGTAAGATCTAAGATCCTGCAAAGAACATCTTTTATCCTACCACATATAGGAAAAGGAAGAGACTACCAGACTGATGATTTTGTAATAGTCCTCCAGCCAGTAAACACTTCAATACCATACACAGTTTATTTTACTATGGCACCAGATTTTTAATCGCGTAACATCCTATGTGCATGGCTACACACAATGAAATTCACTTCAACACACTAGCAATTCTCCTGAATGCGATCAAAGAGGTGTCATTTGGCAAACTTTGGATAGTATAAAGTTCTAATGGGAGAGAAGGGGGGGGAAGGTAAAAAAAAAAAGCATGTTGTTTTATGTCTCACACAGAAGGCAGGCAACTGTATTTACATTTTAAGCTCATTTAAATGTATAGCCTCTGTAAGCAAAACGAGCCCTCATTTAAACACTTTCACAAGGACGTTTTAGATAGTTAAGAAAGCCTCCTAAAGTCTTTCTTAACTATGCTTTAAGCGTTAGACCAGTCACCTAGATTGCTTCCCTGTCTTGCATTATCCTGCAGTTCTGACATGCTTCCTCAACCACTTCTCCATGTTCTAAAAACTAAATTTAAGAAACAAACTTAAAAATGGCAAATCCATGCAGATTTTTCAGTTTTGAATCGCCTAATCTTTGCAAAGCTTCATATAAGTAGAGAATATTTTTCTCTGTTGAGCCTCACACCATGAAGAGCTAAAAACCTAAGTTAAAGCCCCTTTCCTTTATGTGCTTCTCACTATTTGCATTAAACACACTACAAGTACCAATACTTAGCATCCTGGAATGGTACCTAGCCATATATCTGGAATAGAATGGAAACACAGGATACTGGTGGAGACTAGACCTTCACCTAGTCACTTGGAATTTTTCTACCACCTGTACATATCAGTAGCGAATGTAGTAGTCTGTACAAGTTTATTGCTTAAAACTTCTAAAAACTTTTCCTTAGTGAGTTCGGGGGGAAAAAAAAGGAAAAGAAAAAGGCAGTATAACAGAGGGGAGGAATGGGGGAGGGGAAACATTTATTGCTTTCTCTCTATATGGATGTTCACAAGGTGAGTAATAACTCAGAGAGAAGTGGGACAGATAGCAAGGAATTCTGTCGCAGTGTGTTAACGGAGATGTATATCCACATTTCAATCAGACTGCTCCCAATGAGACTGCAGAAGACAAAAGCAGAATCAGAGTAGCAGAAAAATTCTCAAACTGTTTGTATACATTCAAATTTCTCTTTCTGTAAAATTGCAGCATCTGATAGAGAAATGAGACTAATATAAGCTAGAAAGATGCAAACAAGCTTAGAAAAAAACAAGCCATTCTACATTCCCCCCTGTATATTTCAAGTCCTTTTCTCATTTCTCTTTTATATAAATCTACACTTGAGCACGTTTCACTTCACTTTTTTTTTTTTTTAAGATTTGCAGTTATGCATATGCTTAAGGGGAACACTCATGTTGAAAAAACAGTAATATAAAAACCAAATAAATAGTATCCTCACTGCAATCCCTACATAGGTCCAGCTGAAAGACAGCAAACCTGACAGGAACTTCCACGATATCAGCAATCATGCCTGGAAGAGTCGTCAATTTTTATTCTCTCCAAAGCCTTTTCATTTCAACATCTTCTACCAGTGCTGAAAGGCATGCTGATTCCAGAAGCTCCACTGTCTCAAAGCTACTTTCGCCCAGGTTTTAAGATAAGTTTGTTCCGTGTTGGTTTTTTCACCTCTTCCACCACAGACCAGATTTTCAACCAAACAACGACACCTCTGACACCATTTCTTCATCCCCACTGCTTATTTTGTTTCAAAAGTTTGTTATTCCTAAAATGACTTTGAAAGGCTTTACTAGAGAGCCATTTTTTCCAGCCTAGTACTTGGCCTTGTATGCATTTCCGTCTCATAGTGGGGTAAGAGAAATCTCATACCCTGAAGCCTTCAGGTAAAAAGCAAAGAGAGATTTGCAAGTGCTGGTTGCTACTGAGACCCTCAGCCCTTGAAACACTAAAATCTGTTTTCTTCTTTTTTTATGTTGTAAATAAACAGTCACAAACAGATGGGACAAAGAGAAGAAAAGGAAAGTGTAAATTGATTTGGCCAGGACTATGTTGGAAGATGTCTACAAGTACTTAATACAGTTAAATGTTTAAAAAAGAAAATCATTTCCCTGTAAGTTCAGACACCGAGGTGGTAAATAGCACCGTATGTCATACCATATGTCAGTCAGCAAACAACCTTACCAAATCATCTTTCAAAGAGCATTCTCTAAAGCTACGTTATCCATATTTCCCCACACAAACAGGAACTATCTTACTTTAAAGCAGTGATGCAAGAAAATTCAGGCGCTGTTCAAACTTTAGTCCTTTCAAACATCAGGCAAATCAGCCCACAACGCACAAGTTCAGTGCCTATAGAAGGCGTCAATGTATTCTGCAAAGAACTTGGTGCCATTGACACATGCAGAGCTAAGACCGCACAGTTACTAAATCCACATGCTGCCCCCACTTAAAAACAAAGATTTTTTTTTTTTTTGCCACTGTCTTAAGTGACAAAGGCAGCCTGAGTTCTAAGGAGTTATTGATTTGTTAGACTTGCTGAACACAAACCTTCTGAACCAACTAAAAAAATCCATGCATCACTGTCATATGCTTTACAAGGTCTGTTCTTCCAAAAGGAAGGGTTACCTTTGAATACCACATAGATCAGTCCGATTTAGAATATGTAGCATTTGGGAAGAGAACGAGTTGCTTAAGGTGATATTTTGGAACATTAAATATCTCTCAAGATGATCTTTCAAATATCTCCCTCTTACACAGTCACTGTCTAGCCCCTCATACAGCACTTGGTCTAGCAACTCGCTAGCAAATTTGAGGCACGAAGTAGAAAGCCTTAAGAGCTAATACTTTAACTCACCTATACGTGCCCATGCATTAACATTTCAAATACCTCCATCTTAATTTCTGTAAGTCCTTATGGGTAGCTAAACGATCAGTCATGCTCATAACACTAGTCGGGAATGAGACTTGACTTTCTTTTAAGAAGACACCACAGTCCCTCCGCTCTCAAAGAAGTTTGCTATGATGCAGCATGAAGAACGCCTTCCAGGAAGGGGAAAAAGACAACCTTTGTCAGGGTATGCATGAGCGCTACGTGTATATGCACACACTTAGGCCCAGAAATTAATTCCAGACATAAAAAACCACAAGTCACTCCTGTGCATTACTGTCATCTCTCACTGAAGCTGCTACATTTGTAAAAATAGCTTTAAAAACTTGTGAAAGGTATTCAAGTTCATATCCCCCAATTTTATTTTTAACCAGGAGCATTTTTGCAGCATATGCTTCAGAAAGGCATCAGATCTCTGCCTCTCCTAAAGCTTAGCCCATCAGATTTCACATATTGGTTACCAGACACGGGTGGCCCAGAGTCATGTGATTATTAAATTACCAATACCTTTCCTTATTGTCACAGTACCTGAGAAACTACAGTACAGAAATTATTTTCTGACTTGTTTGTTGATGTCCAATTTATCACTGTGAACACTTGAGTAGCTTCCAGAAATCCAGTAACACATTTCATAGAAGGAAGACCTATACAAGATTTTACGCTTCGTGCATCGTAGATTATGGGGCTGCAGTCAACTAACTTAGACATTTTCTGCCCTCTATCAATCAAGATTTGCTGCTCTCATGTACCAAAAAAGACGGACAACTAAAGACGTAAGCCCAAATAGGAAAGCATGTTATTTGAAAAATTTTGCTAATAAAACCTCTACAGTATTTATAGAATATAAGACTAGACTTCATAGTTCAGAACTCCAAAAACTTTTAACAACTTTCCCACATGGACATGTTATTCGCATTTTGTATTCAAAACAAATCTCAGTATTCATATTGACCCTGGAGTCAGCCTAAGTCACTGCATTTCTAACAAATTGAAAAAAGACATTTAAATCACTTCAAAGATTCCTCCTCAGAATGCACGTGACAAATAATTAGGAGCTCTTGAACCACAGCAGGGAACGCTGAAAAGACCTTCCCCCAAACAAAGCTGGAAGCATCATGCTGTCAGCAAGTTTTTCTGAGATGACAAGGTCACCAGGTTAAGTATAACAGGGGTTTCTGGCATTAGTTACAGGATTCTGCTGACTTAGCTGTTCAGACTGAAGAATTCTTCAAACCTGTTTAACGGGTTGTCAGCTTTCTACTTCGCAAGCTAAGTTTCACGTTCATTCCTCATGCAAATCGGTGCAACCTCCGGCAGAAATTACAACGCTTTACGCCAAAGCTGGAGTTCATTATAAACACACCAGTCAGGGGCTACCCATTATTTTGAAGCACCCCAGTTTATAAAAAAACTATTTTGAGTTTATAAAACGTGTTAAACATTTTGACCTTGGGTCTGTTATGTCAGAATCTAACCCAGACAGCAATACTGTCATGTATCTATGCATTTTTCATGCTAGCTAGCATTTCGAGTCCCTTATCTTCAGCAGTAACGAGCTCACACAGTTTTATTTATTAATGAATATTCCCTCCTATTGTTTGTGAGAAAAATGGATGTTCGACAAAGCTTCGCTGTTCTCCAGACTCTGGTCACATGGAGTTATTTAGAGAGATTGCAACCTTTGGATTATAATCTCTGGTGTACCGTTTCTCCAGATGAGATGAACAGTCTCAGTTTTATTTTGCCATTCTTATTTTATTCTCCAAATGCCTGCTACAGGTTTTCAGACAGGAACGTACTCCCCAAATCTGTTTTAGAATGCAAAACAACAATTACCTAGGAAAAATCTTGAAAATCAAGCATTAATTCCTCTTCTCCTTATTTTAAGCCTTAGAAAGAGTTAGGAAGATTTGAGAAGGCAGATTGAGAGACACCTTCTTGTCCCATAGACTCTAAAGCCATATATCCTTTTATTTGCCACTCCTGTAACACAGAAGTTGCGACCCAGGTTTTCTGAAGTGCAATTTTGCATACCTGCTCCCACACGCTGCTCTCAGCGGCGCACACACACACAAACCTTTAGCACTTTGTGCCTACAGGAATACTCAAAAGGGAAATTCCAACGTGCATATGCATAAGTTAACACTCAGATGGAAATCCAAAACTACACAAAGAATTCAGAACTACATTTCTTAATGTATTCAAATTTTTTGAAATTTTAACACTTAAATGAGAGAAGAAACACAGCCTCCAGAATTAGCCAAAGCACCCAGCGCCAGGAATTTCTGCACAACTGTCCCAGCAATCACTGACAATATGGCCCTTGGCAAACCCTCCAACATCTCTGCGTTAAGGGGTTCCTTGTCCAAAAGGGTAGGGAGTATTTTTAATTCTCTCAAAGGACTATTATGAAGATTAATTAAGGTCTGAGCAGTGCTTTGAAGATCAAAACTGCTATGCTGTTATTTAGTATTAAAGAACAACAAAGTGCATTCTTGTTGTCTATAATTCAACTTCATAGAGAAAACAGTGAAAGAGCACATGTGCTCGAGTGCATAAATTAATTCTCCTTGCCCTGACAAGCTGCGATTTGCATAACTGCATTTTTAGTCACCAAAACCCCATCAGTAAATCTATACTCATCCCTTTGAAATATTTTAAAGGCCTTAAGGAATATAACCAATATAGTTTCTCTTCTGATTCTTTTCCAGGATAAGCTTTTCCTATCAGATATTTCTGCCTCAGTTCAGCAATGTCTTTTATCCCATACGGAGACCTAGGATTACTCACATGCTAACATTAGACACATTCTAAAGTGCTTTGCCAAATCAGAAATTCAATACCTATTTTGGATGTTTCCATCCAAAAAGAGGAGACAGGGTGGCAGCACAGGGCGGTAGGTAATTTTTTGGGGGGTGAAAAAAAAAAAATCTTAAAAAAAAAAAATCACAATTATTTTGAAGCTCTGTTTTTTTGACAGGCTTTCCCATCTGAAAATTAATAATCTACACAGCAAAGTATTTCACAAAAATGTCCACTACTGAAGTATATGTAGAAATACTACATTGTACAGTGTATTGCTGATCTTTACTCCCTTTAAATCCTTACACACATACAACTTTTAAATAATTTACTAGAAATGCTACCACATTTCTATTCTATTTGTATTCTTAAAACATGGAATCATCTGTGTTTTTGTGGAGATGCTGCCAAAATACAAAAGGTGAGTAGTATTAACACAAACTAAAGAAAAAAAAATTAAAAATCCAGAATAACTACTCTCAAGTCTTGCCACCACAACCATGTTTTCCTCATCTTATTCAAACAGCTACAGCAGGAGATCAAGTTCTACAGCATCCCAGCACCGGGATGTGACAGTGCAAATATTTAAAGAAAACAAGAATACAAGCTGTTGGACCTAGAGGATAGGGAGCACTGAAAACTGATGTGACCTGGACAGCTACTACCACCCTTACAGTTTAAAGAAATCGCTAACAAAGGGTCCAGTATCTGCAAGATGCTGAGCATCTCTCCGGTGTGTCAGCCAACATCACCTCTTCACAGGAAATACTTACGCTTCATTGGATTACATTTTGGCTCTATTCCCATTACCTTAGTTTGCACTCATACGATTCTTAAAATCTGCAGCATATTCTTATTAAAAACACAGATACCAGATTGTGAACTTCTGTACTTTTTAGACTGCTTTCGGGAGAAAGTTGTGTTATATTTAGCAGCCATATGGCATCCCTCCTCCACACACATGTTTTCTACTGATAAGAACTGACAAATTAAGTTTTCTAAAACACTGATCTATATGTTTTCATTTCCAATTTTAATCTTAAAAGTTAACTGTGGTTTAATTTTTAAACCTGGCATTTGACAAACAGGAAATGCAAGGGGTACCTATAGCAAATGATGCAATCAAGAACAATTTTTCTTGTAATGTAGGCTAAAATGTTCAGAAAGCTACTAAGCTGTATCCTAGACAGCAAAATTCTCCCTAAATTAATACAATAGGGCTACATAACTAAATAGCCAAGGATGTATTGGCTTCCTTATGCAATTTGCAATTGCTCTATGCATGGATGACTGAAAGTATTAGGTAAAGAATACTCCCTACAGTGAAACTGTATTTTTTAATACTTGTGTATTTCAAGCTGTTGTATATCTTAACAGAGGACGAACCAAAAGCACAGTGAAAACCAACTAGTATACTGTAAAGAACTTCAAAGATAAAAGGGCAACCACCATACAGTATTCCCATGCTCCTGGCAGCCAGGTTTACATACCACCTGCAAGACAGAAAGCTGAATTTCCCTATAGCACCGCCTAATTTTGTAGAAACTGCAGCCAAAGGTTAGAAAGAGGACAACAGTTTTAAGAAGCAAAAGGAAACATTTGAGATATGCTGTCATTTGGGACAGCTGAGGAGGCAGGATGAACACACAACATAAAAATCTGACTGCCACCCCATCATGGGGAAAAAGAGGGACTGAAGACTTAACAATTTAACACTCCAAAACATAAATCGTTTTCCCCTCTAGCAGTGAGAAGAATCACTGCTCAAAATACTCATATGTCAACTAAATCATGCCTGATGCTTCTCCTCTTTCTGGTATCTAGAGCTTTTCCAGTTCTTTCTGTAGTTTTCTGGGGAGCAGGGACCCAGATAACAGTGCAAACAATGCTGTCAGCAGCCAAACTGGCTGCAGCCACCTGAACATTGCTCCCCTGCAAATGGACACAGAGAGTGTCCTCTCCACAGTGACTGAAGGAAGCCAGGCAGAAGAAGAGCAGATGCCAGAACTCATACTGTGTCTCCACTTCAATGGCACTGACCTCCTGCCAGCTTTCTTACGAGTTGCAGGTTGCAGGGCAGACCCGATTCAATTCCTGAGAGAGCGAGGCAACCCCAGCCTTTCTTCTGTCCAAACGATTCCAGAGCAGCACCAAATATGTCTTCAGAAAGAGGGACAGACATGAACATTACATGCATGCCTGAGCACACTTACGAGCTGCACATACAGGCTGAAAAAATATAAATGAACAATCATGTTTTTTCCAGCTCGTGTGTTATGTTCATTACTCAAAGAAAAATAATAAGCACTCAATACTGTGGTTTCTCTCCCTCTGCACAAAGCAATTTAGGGAATATGTTATTTCAGCACAGACCATTCTCTCTTTAAGCCTTGTAACATTCATGAAGGTGAATGATATGGCACAAATCGCTGCCTGAAGCGGAACCTTCATGCTGGACAACCCACTGGAGACCGTAATCCTCAACACGCCAGTCAACAGATTTTGCAGAGAAGTAGCAATTTCTTCAGAACAGGTTATTCCCTCCTGTCTTCCTTGAGGAGACAGCTATCACAGAATGAGAAATAATTGTGAAATTAGGACACCACCAGGAAGTAAGGGAAACAAATTGCTTCATAGGTTAGAATTATTTGCACAGAACATTTGAGAGAGAACAAAATGTTTAAGGATGCAATCAATCATTACAATCTCTTCCAAAAGAAAAAAAGGAAAAAAAAGCATACACAATCATTTGTTTAAAGCTTGCCTCAGTGAATAACCATTCCTGCATGCTTGATTATCAAATGAGAGTTTGGTGGGAAGAACAAGTACGGAAGTCTTCCAATTAACTAACTACTTTTTTTTTTTTTTTTTGCTTTAAATGTGGTCGTTGAACACTGCTGTAGAAAGACAGAGGGAAAAGCAGATCTCTGGTCTTCTGGCAGTTTTTCCCATTCTTGAACAATTCCTCCTTCAGATGCACAGCCACAAAGGTTCAAAGGTCCCCGCAGCCTTTGTTCTCAGTTCCAGAGTAGTTACAAACAAACTTTTGTTCCTGTTTCTTCAATGAAAAGGGCTGCAGCAGTTACCAATGACTAAACTTTACATCTGAAGCTTGCCTTCTGCATCATTCAGCTGAGGACTATGGAATCTCATTTACTCTTCAAGAATAAATTACCAGAACTTTTTCCGAAATAAAAATCAGCTACTCCTTTCTGAATCAACCTCCTGCAAACATATCATAATTCTGCATACACATAGAAGCAAGGAAGGATCAACACACTTCGTTCTACAGATTGTACAAAAGACTTTTTTTGTTTTATCCAAACATAATATTTATAACTATTGCTCATTCATTTGCGAGTTTTATTATAAAATTCTACACGTTTTACCTTTTAGTGCAGAAGTGGTATCTGTCAGTAATTTTTAAAATACACATAGACACATATCCATGTGCCCACTGGAAACAAAAAATGATACCCAAACGGCATTTTTTATTGTTTATGTCCCAGCCAGACCGTAAGAGATGAGATCATGATCGTAAGGGCAAGCTATGGAAAGCAGCTACTGCAATACAGTCACATTCCAAGTGAATGGAATATGGAAATTGTTCATAAAATTTGTAAAGATTCTATCAGACTGTATCAGCTGCTATGTAAATTTTGGGGAAAAAACAAGTAAGGTGCATTATTGAGCAGGATAACAGCCTTTTTGAATTAAAAATAAAAAGAATATGGAAATTACCCTTTTAAAAGATTGATTGTTCCTAGCAGGTGGGATTTGACTCTCTAGAGATGCTTGTTGCAAAACACACAACACAGAAGATATCAAAGCACTTTTTTTTTTTTTTTTTAAATAAATTGTGGCTTCAAGCTAGAGCACATAGGCCAGCTATTAGGAAATCTAACGAAGACATTCATGAATCACAACAAGGAGTAAAAGGGTAAACCCCAGCAAATATTCAAAGGCTCTTGCAACAATTAGAATTATGCTCAAACAGGGCTTGTCCAGCTACATTCTTCTTCATAATAGCCACGCTCATGCCCATAGTGAAGTCAGAAAGAATATGTCCAAATTGTAACATCTGGATTTGTAAAACTTTTGTTTTCATACTGGCACCAAAAAACACCAAACTGCTTTAAAAACACCAAGCACTAAATCTTTTCTTTTCCTTTCCATCAGAGCACTCACGTGCACCTTGAGCATTCCAAGTATTGAAACCAAAAAGTTCACCTCCCAAATGCCAGGAAACATTGTTACTGAAATTAAAAAAACCAACTTAACTTTACCATTTTAGAAGACATTTGTTTAGTCAGTGATAAATGTATCTCAGATAACAAAATACACAGAGGATTAAACAGGTTTTTAAGAAGTAAGAATTTTCAAACCACTTATAAGAACCTAACACCTTGCTATCTACATTATTTTTAGCAAAACTGATTACCTCAATCTGCCCATAAGTGACGACAAAGCTTTTAGAATACCACCTTTCATCCTTGTATCTTAAAAGCAACTTAACAATAGTAATTACATCACTGTCATCGTTCTACAACTGGATTCTGGGGCCACAGCTGCTGGACCACTACTATGTCCCTGTATTTCTGCTGAACTACGCACTGATCCAAGGCTGAATCACAGCATGGGATGTCACACAAACAAACTTGTGCTGTTTTGACTTTATGCTTGCTGTAAGATAGAAAATATGGAGCATGACCAAATTAAAAGTAACACAAGACTGACAACTTGTTCAACTACCACGAAGCCTGCTTAAAAAGTAAACTAACACCCACAAGCTAAATTTGAACTGTCATGGTGAGTTTATCCAAGAACAGTGTTTTCCATTATACAGTATATTATAGGTCCGCTACCAGGAGATCTAAGGCCATAACTCAGGCTGCAGCTGACTAAGCATCCCTCCATCCAACAAATAACCTCAGGGATATTTAAGCATTTAATTTTACCCTGAAATCCATAGAAACCCAGGCTCCAAAAATTCTTGTGGTCCTGGTTTAATGAATTAATAGCGGAAATGAGAGAAACTCTGCTGTCTCTGATACTTAGAGATTTATAATGGATACATTAAATCAATGCTTTCCACCCTCAAACATGAAAGGCTGAGATGTGGACACGCAAAAGCACTGGGCACAACCAGGAAGGGAACTGGAGAGGCAGCAATTGCAGTTTTATCAGCAAAAGCAATTGAGATGACAAGAGAATGATTCAATGATCAGTAGTTTATGCTGAACTATTGCATCAACTAGTCACTTCAAGACAGATCAACAGGACATGCTCCAGAGGTTGCAACTTAGCTACAGAAACAAAACTAAAAAAAAAAAAAAGTATAGGATCTTAAAACAGTGATTTTAAAAGTGTACTTCAGGGTATTTTATTTTCTAAACTATCAGTTAGAAGACAGGAGCTGCTGAGCCATATTCTTATTTGTTATAAGATTCATAGATGACACTATGAACTCCAGACCTACCTGCATGGAAGTAAGCACAGAACAAAAGAACATCCAGTGAATAGTAGCAGTTAAATGTCATAATATTTAGATGGTATTGTCATGTGATGATATTTGAGTCATTAGTATGATGACAGGTAATATATTGTTTGGTCAAAAAGCAAGACAATAACACAAGGAAGCATATACATGGCACATTTACCAAAGTGATTACAATAAACCTGGTAGCATTGGTTTATCAGCTTAAACAATCAGCAACTAATTAACTCTGCATTTAACAACTAGGTAATAAAGTTTCTTCCCAGGGAAAATCAGATTGGAAAAGTCAACGTCAGCTTAAACACGATTAACTTCCTGTCCCACTGCTAGTAAAGCAAATCCAATTTGCTAAATAGTTTAAAGGGCAGTTTTTAATTATTTTGCACACTACCAAAGAATCAAACACTACCCACACACAAATACAGCAAGCTGATCTACTCAAGAGTATACAGGCTCCAGCAACACAAAACATCACTTAAATAAAACAAGCGAAGACTTCTTAACACGCTTAACAACAGCCCCAGCCTAGTAACTTGTATTGCAGAAGCCCCCGTGGATGTTAGCCCCAGTCTTTACAGGAGGGAAACCACATACAGTTGCAGCATGTATAATATGCAACAATACTAACTTGTAGCATTTCTTTCAGACTTTTCCATTACTTCCTATTTCTAACACAATCTCTCAATACAAATATACAGTAAACAAATATACTCTTCTGAGTAAGATTTACATATTTTGCCTGGTTTCAACTGGCACACACACCACCCTAGGAACACACACACAGAGACTACTCAACAATCTATGTATCTAAAGTGCCTTATACAGCAGAAATTGAGGCAACACAGGATAACGGTGTGGGAGAAACACAGCAAGTCACCATCAGAAGTAGAAGCTGGATTCAAACGAGCAGCTCATAGCGGTCTCAACGGAGTGACAGCTTTGCTGCCTTCCTACACTATTTACCCAACACAGTAATTAAAAATTGAAAATTTAAGTTGTCCATTTTAATTGTTCAGCACACAAGATAACAATTTCTTTTCAGCTACGACATGGACCTAAAAAAACAAAACAAAACACAAAATTAATACTGAAAAGAAACAGTTTCAATCAAACCGGCTGAGAATCGCTAAATGACTGCTGACCTGCAGCATTATATCCTCAGGTTATGTGATTCTCCAAATTCTGGTTGGCTGGAAGACCTAATCTGAATAACAATAACTACAAAAAATGGCTTCCCTTTAGTGTCCTCAGTATGCACATCCCCTCTCTCACATTGGCTAACAGTGCACAGCCAGCCTGTCCAAAGGATTAGCATAAGAATAGAAACCACTGTGAAAATCCACATGCTCCGACTGGCCAGACTTGTTGACCTGCTTCACCCCAGATAGCAAATCGACTTATTCTTCCAAGGAAAACAACTGTGGACTTTAAAAGCTGATAAACATTTCAATTTTTTTATTTATATTATGGTATTAGACATCTCGAGGGCAGCTATCAGACCCAAACAGTGAATCTGAACAACTTTCACTGGTGTAGGCACAGACATCGCAAGTGCAAGAATTTGAACTTGAAAGTGAGCACAAGTCCAGTGGAGGAGAATAGGTCTTCTTAGCTCGGACCTACTGCATTCATCATAAAATCCCCTCATCAGCAAGCTCAAAGGCTCTGCTGGTACAAGATGCTGCTGCAAGTGCACCGAATGCTGAAACCAGATACCGGAGCTGCAGTTCAAGAGCACAGCTGCGAGAGGAAACTGGCCTCACATGTCCACACACTACACCTGACAGAAGCCACCCATACTTACAGTCCCGAGAGAGCAATTAGGCCAGGTTTTTGCAAGTAAAATTTATGAGTTTACCTACATCTCTTTAAATCTTCTTCCCTTTCTGCCCTTACCCTGGGATCAGCCACAATGGTATCGAGCCAACAACAGTGAGACAATAGCTCCTGCCATCGTGACTGCCACTGGAATCAGATAGGAACTACTACATGGATAAGAATACTTTGAGAGGAAGCGCCAATGAAAATAATCCCCCAGTTCAAGAAGAGGCCAACATCTTCCTCTTATTTGTGGAGAGGAGGACACAAAGGCCTAGGGAACCCATTCCAGTTTTTCTCTCTTATACAAACTCTTTTAGCCATACTAAAGTATGAAAAACATCATTTATTTTTGGAAATATGTATATTTGGTCCTTGAAAAACAACTGAATTTTTGTATAAACATACTACAGTGTTTGACATGTTTGTTTTGAAATAGGGGAAGCTGACTGAAATCACCCCCGTAATGTGGTCTGACACTTCATGCAAGACAATGCATTCAAACAGCAAAATGACATTTCCTTTTCAGAAGTTCACAAAAGAGACAGAAGCCCAGGGGAAAATGGCCAAAGTAGCACTATTCGCCTTTTTGTTAGATTTTTCTCTACTCCCTCTGGGATCTTCTCCCCGGGCCAGTAAGTCACCACTGCAGTCCTTTCCCCTTAAATTCAATGACATCATCGTTTCCCTCCCTCTGCATTACAGAAAAACAGACTATTAAGAACTGGGAAACTGATATTTCACAACTCATCAGCAAGTGGCACAAAAACACTGCAACACCCAGTTACAAACCATACATAAAATCTAAAAAAAGTAAAACAACTCCCCAATGATATTTCTGCTGCCCTGCCTCGGATGCTCTTTGTTTCTTCACAAACTTGACAAATATACTTTAAACAAACAAATCCCAGATAAAGACCACAAGATTAAAGATTGAGCAATAATTTCCTTCTGGCAATGGATTAATATTTCTGTACATTATGCACAGTATTAATACCATGTTAACACTTTCCAATACCATGTTAACACTTTCCATTCCGTTGTTTCCCCAAATAATAGGTTTTACAAAATGCATATTGCCAGACTCACCCCATTTTTCCCCCCTTTATTATCCCAATCACAATATGCCCTCAAAGGAATAAAATTTTGATTCTTCAAGAATCAAAAATAAAGTTTTTGATTCTTCAAGATGGCTCCAATATGTTCAAACATTATAAAACCATCAGCTATACAAGGGTCCGCACCCTGGTACGGCACAAGCAACCTCCAGTAAGTTTCAGGAAAACAAATCGGTCCAAGCACAAGAACTATTTGCTTGCTCTTTTATCATGAAGAATACGTAATATTTTACTTACCAGTCGTAATAAATTGTTCACTCAAGGCTAACCTAATTTTGCAAAACTGGAATGAAAAGACATCAGTGCAGCAGGAAAGAAACTGCACAGTTCTAAATAAGCATGTGCAGGGCATTTGTCCCTGTTCTGTAGAAAAAGGCATCTATCCCATGCTCAAACAGCGAACAACTAAAATAGATATTCTTTTAAGAGTCTTGGCAATGTACTCATTCTGCTCCATATCACAGAGGAGTGTCTGGCCACTTTTGGAGAATACACTTGAGGGTTACAGCTCTTTCTTGAAATTAAATAGCATATTTCAAGCTTCCACCTTCTTGCCTTTCCACTTATTCCTCTAAATTGCATTCTTACCACTAAGAGTATCAACCAACACAACAAACTGGACGCCCACCCAAGTGGAGGCTGTCCGAGCCCCTGTCCACAGTGCTGTTTTCTGCACTATCTTGTGTGGAAAGTACAGCAGTGTAACAAAAAAATAACTCATTCCCATCAGCCTCTTACAATTCAACAGCCATCCGCACAGTCTGGAGCAGTGGTTTGCGATATGAGATAGGTTCTCAGGGGAGAAAGAGATAGGCTGCATAATTTGCGAAAGGAAAACAGTGCGACGCGTGCAAGTTCCAAAGGTTAATTTACCTTTTTCTCAAGTTGAAACCATTACTCAGAGTCCAAACGTGCTGTGGACCTTTCCTTACAAGCCCCTGGACCACCATCCTTTGCTCACCTCCCTCTTGCAATCTAGGGGGAAAGCTAATCAAGACCTTCCAGATCACAGAGTGTTTGGGGTTGGAAGGCACCTTAAAGATCATCTCCTTCCAACCCCCTGCCATGGGCAGGGACACCTTCCACTAGACCAGGTTGCTCAAAGTCCCGTCCAACCTGGCTTTGACCACCATCTCCATGCGCACCAAAGGTCTGTTGGGCACTCCACCATGTTATAGTTTCCTGGCACATGGATGTGCCTCGCAGAGGACCCTCGGTGGCCCAAGGAGACCTGTGGGCCCTCACTGCACCTGAAAAGGTCTAACGAGGCATTATGAGGGCCCCATCACACACACCACAGAGGACAGCCTGCACAACGGCCAAGCACAAAGCCAACCGGCCGCCGCACGCTACCACATCACCGCCTCTCCTCACGCGCGGGCTGAAACCCCAATTATTCCTTCAAATCTTTTCCCAGCAAATTACTGCTTGGCGAGAGGTGATTTTACCCACCTCGGAGTCCTTCCCCGCAGGACGGCGAACGCAGGTGAGAAGAGAGAGGGGAAGGAGGGAAGCCACAAAAGAAACAAATAAACAAACAAACAAAAAAAAGCCCAAAACCCGCAACTTCTTTTATTCCTTCGCTTTCTCCCCTCCCCTCACGGCCAGCCCCTCAGCGCCCGCGCGTGACCGGCCGTTGGCGCTAACGGCCGCTGGCGAGGCTGCCGCGCGCGCCCCCTCCCCTCACCTCACCCCTTCCCCTCACCCACCCCCGGCGCCGCCTTCGTGATATGGGCGCTATCGCGACACGAACCATCCCTCCGTGTGTGTGTGTGCGTGTGTGTCCCGCCCCCCCAACCGCTCCCCTCAGCCCATCTTCCCCTCGCTCACCTCGCTCCGCCACAGCGAGGGCCGAGCCCGGGCGCCCCGGCCGCCGTCTACCAGCCGCGTCCCACCGACATGGCCGCCGCCGCCGCAGGTGAGGAGCCGACGGGGAAGGAACCGCGGGGAAGGGCCCTGAGCGAGAGGGAACCGCGTCCGGCACACGCCCCCCTCACACACGCTCCAGAGAAAGGCTGCGGGGCCCATGCGCGTTGCCGCCGCTGCCTGGCTCCTCCCCGACGCCGGGGAAGGGCGGGCCGCAGCCGGGAGCACGGCGGAGGGAGGGCGGGCCGTGCGTCCGCCCGGGGCCGAGCGATGGGGTGGCGTGGGGTGGTCGGGGCAGGGTGGGGTCACAGGGAGTACGGGATGGAAGCGGGGGGGGGGTGTCACTTGGCGACGGGTGGAAGCACGGGGCGCAGGATCGGAGTGGGTGGGAAAATCACCACCTGGGCTACTGGGAAGGGTGAAGCTGTGGGCCTGGGTATTGGGGGGTGAGAGGCTTGGAATCATGGAACGGTTGGAGTTGGAAGGGACTCCAGGTATAGAATCCTAGAATGGTTGGGGTTGGAAGGGACCTTAAAGACCACCTCGTTCCACCCCCTGCCCTGGGCAGGGACACCTCCCACCAGCCCAGGTTGCTCCAAGCCCCGTCCAACCTGGCCTTGAACCCCTCCAGGGATGGGGCAGCCACAGCTTCTCTGGGCAACCTGGGCCAGGGGCTCACCCCCCTCACAGCAAAGAATTTCTTCCCAATATCTCATCTAAATCTCCCCTCTTTCAGTTTAAAGCCATTACCCCTCATCCTATGGCTCCCCTCCCTGATCCAGAGTCCCTCCCCAGCTTTCCTGGAGCCCCTTTAGGGCCTGGCAGGGGCTGGAAGTTCTCCCCAGAGCCTTCTCTTCTCCAGGCTGAACCCCCCCAACTCTCTCAGCCTGTCCTCACAGCAGAGGGGCTCCAGCCCTCCCAGCATCTCCGGGGCCTTTTCTAGACTTGCTCTAACAGCTCGCTGTCCTTCTGCTGTTGGTGCCCCAGAGCTGGAGGCAGCGCTGCAAGGGGGGGTCTCCCCAGAGCGAAGCAGAGGGGTAGAATCCCCCCCCTCGCCCTACTGGCCAGGCTGTGGTTGGCTTCTGTGTATGGGGAAATGCTTCGAGGTACACGTGAGGTTTGGGATCGGGCTGGGGTGGGGAAGGGTTTCTGTTCATGTCAGGGCTGAGCTGGAGTGTGGTTCAATGGGGTTATTTGGGGTTGAAGGAAGGAGGTGTGCTGAGCAAGGTGCTGGAGCTATTCCCACAGAGGAATGGAGCTTGGTGAGGCGTGCAAAGGCAAAATCCTGCCAAAGAGGTCCTGAAGTTTGTTTCTTTGTTTGTTTTTAATATGGCTAGACACGGTCCCTCTCTGAGGGATGGGTCCCAGCCAGGAGGGCTGTAAGTCAGGTACCTGCCTGCACCTCCATTGTGGTAGTGCAAGATCAAGCAAGGTGCTTTACCTCAGTTACAGGACTTGTTTACCCGTGGACAGACTTGCATGCCCTGTCTGCAATACAAAGCCTTCCCCTCTGGTTAAGCTTCAAATGTATTCAATCTAGTCTTGAGACAGTGTTGTTTTATCAGAAAAGGTTAACTTAATTCAAACCTTTAAGTGAGGTTTAAGTGTTAACCACAAACTCCATTCTCCAGATGCTTCAGTAGAGGATCTTTTTGATAGAGATATTACCACTGTGTTGTGTTTCAGTAGCTGACCCCAACTACTTGATAATGTGCTTTATAGATGCTTTATTGTGTCATTAGTGTTTTCAGAAACGCACAACTTGATTTTGCTGGCAGTAGGCAAAATCCTTCCTGATAATTATGCCATTTGATGACCGCAGAGGTTAAAAATCTGATTGCTGGTGTGTATTTATTCCTTCAGTAGTGGCATTGTAAAGCAGTTAACTCTGAGAGTGCTCTCTGCCTTTGGCGTGGGCCCAGGGACAGCATTGGGAGTAATACGGAGTTGTGTTGTGGATCATGCATGTTGCCGTGCACCTGGCAGTTCACGTGAGAGCTGTGGTATGTATTTTGTCTTAATCACAGGGTGACAGCGACATTTGCATTGCAAAAGCAAATACAAAATGGTCCACTTCATACGCTTTCAGAAATGTTTTAAATGAGAGGCATAGTTGAAATTATTCCACGGGCTGGATTTGATGCATTTTGGTTTTCACTTCCATCTGTGAAACACTGTAAATATAGTATATAATCTACATTAAGACTACTCTGGTGATAGCAGCTATCCAGAGTGTTTGGATAAATGATACCACTGTTTGCTAATGTATTGGGCAACTAAGAAAAGCAAACCGTAAGCATGAAGAAGTTCTGAGTTGTGAGCTTTAATTTAAAAGATTTGAGGAATTTTTAGTTCTTGAGATGAAAATTTTCAAAGCCTGTCGTGAGTAACTGATGATAACTGTAAATATACAGAGTCTGGAACAATAGCTCTGTGACATGTGAACTGCTTCGTGTCTGCATATGCTGTGCCAGATGCCAACAAACGAAACTATAGTTAAGAACGTTGGTGGGTTTTGGGGTCCATGTGTAAGGAGACAGCAAATCATGAAGATGTTGTACAGTGTCCCCTAAACTGGCGAAGAGTGTAATTATGTGGGCTAATAAACAAAAGAGGATGCAGAAAATACATAAATGACAAGGATGACAAGGCAAGATCATGTGATTTATTGTGCTCATGTGTAGCTCATTATGCTACAACCTACAACTCTGATCCTGTCAAACCTGACAAGTTAATGGGGAGGAGCCAGTACTGTACCCACATGGCTCACTGCTGATAAAACCTTGGGACACCGGAAGCAGGTTTTTTGGTTCCATATAGAGGAGATTACAGATTTAGTAATGTGTGAGGAGGTGATCCCTATCTATCCATCACTGATTTGACTGACTTTGAAATTTCTGGATGAAAGGTACCCAGAGCATCCCCAAGCAGTTGAGCCTTTCCCTTTTTATTAGATGCCATCATCTCTTTTGCGGTTTTAGTTCTTCCTTATTTTGACTGGCTGTCACTGTGTGATTTTTGCAAGGTTTGTTTGTTGCTTTTCCCAAGCAGAGTATTTTTCATTATGTCTGTCTAACTAAAAACAAATGGTGGGCTGCATATGGGAATGCAGCTTGAGAAAACTGGAGATCAAAGAAAGGTCTTGACTCAGTGCTGAGGATCCCTGCTGCATTTCCCCTTTAACTGCCTCCCACCAAGCTTGTGGCTTGTGATTTGAAGCTAACTGCATTTACTTTTTGTCTGAGCATCTTTGCTTAAAAAAAAAAAAAAATAAAGGAATAATGTTTTCCCAGCTCAAACTTTCTCTGTTTCTACTTTCTCTCATTCTTAGTCTTGCTAATTTTCTGGAAAACTTCAATGGCTCTTCACGATGCCAGGAAATGCTTCAACTTGAATGAAAAGTACAGAGCCCTTGTATCCAGTTCATCCAAACAGGAAAGGACTGATCTGAATTGCTTCAGCCCTTGCCAGTTATAGGTTGCTGTTGTGTGTCTGGAGGGCTTGTCTGCCCTTTACATGTTGGATCTGAAGGTCACTCGGCCCTGGTCAACTCATCAGCAAGTTAGCCAGTGCTTTCAGGGAAAAAAGCTTACTCAAAGGATGAGAGGGAGGAATGTGGCCAGGTGTCACTTCCTCCAGATCTTAATTTTTAGTTAAAAACTGGTGCATATTTATTTATTGTCAAGAGAATGATTATTTTTTTTTCTCCAGAGTGAGGACTTTTTAGAGCCACGTGGCTTGTTACGTATGTACTTTTTTTTCCACTGAGGGACAAGATTAGGGAAACCGGAGAAGGGATTTTGCCTGGCTAAGAACTGCTGGGGCTTTTGGGGTGGCTTTTTTGTCCAGGAACGTCAATGAAAAGATGCCTCAGCCTCTGTTGAGAGAGACTGTAGAGAGCAGCTATGTTGATAGCTAGTTCAAAGTTCTGTTTTGTTTCATATAAGCTGGCCTGACAGTGCTTTGAGAAGATGTTTATGTGAGATAACACTGTATGTTTCCTTCCTTCACTTCCATGTTCTTCTTCTCTTAAATATTTTTCTTGGAGTGAAATGATAAATATTTAAGACAATCAGTTGCATTTGGAGATTTCTTCTGAGCTTTGTATGTTTGTTTTGAGAAGATGCTGATGCCATTGCCAAACAGCACTTGGGCTCTGTTTACAAAATAAACTGGGACCACAACAAAGAAGTGTGAAAGAAAAAAAGGTGGGGGAAAGGAAGAGTGAGAGACAATGTATTTCAGTTCCTGAAAGCTGCTTTGCATTTCTATAGCACCTTTCCTCCCAGTATTTCAGGGCAGGTCACAAGCATTAGTCATGCCTCATGCTAGATTTGGGAGATGAGTGAGGCAACTCCTGCCACCATTTAGAGAGTAAGTCTCCTGGATATATATAACCCAGGGAGAAAGAATCCTTTCTGGGTTGTGGGAGCCAAACAGGTCACTATTGTATGTTTAGAGAGCTTGTTATGTAGGGGTTCTGAATTTGGACTGGGGCTTATGGATAATTACTGCAGAGAAAGATTATCTAATTTATCAGAATCCTTACAAAGCTAAACCAGCAAATGTTTTGCCATAAAGACCATCAGCATAAAAATACAACTAGTTTCATTAACTTCAGTTTTAAGCTAATCTTCATTTCAGTTGGTAGAGCTTCTAATTCAGTTACGATAGAGATACCAAGTGTGAAATCTTGCCTCTGTTGAAGCCAATAGGAGCATTGCTATTGATAACTGAAGCCAGGCTTTTTTCCCGAAAGAAGATGTTAGTGATAAGAGCAAGAGACTTCATCCAAGTAACTTCAGTAGCAAATTTGGCATGTTCGAGAGGACTCTGGGGGAGGAGAGACAAAGCCTCTGTCTTTACCAATATTCCTACTCATGTTTTTCAGAGAATAAATATATCTTTTCCTGGCAATGGATATGTTGACTCTGTCTGGCTCATTGCTCAAGTGGTCACTCTCTGACATACTCTGCTCCATTCCCAAATGTTTTGCATTCAGACATCTCAGCTCCTATTCATCAGAGATAGCAGATATATTTTTTTTCCTCCAGTATTTTATGTCTAGATTTTTTTTTTTTTTTAGTATCTTTAGGTATCAGAATCCCCCTGACTCATGTAGGATAAAACCAAAAACAGATCTATGTTTTTAAAGCTGCCCATCCTTGGAAAAGGGAAGGGTGCGGTGTACACAAAGTGAGAGAGATACCATTCTGTGACTACATGGCTGCTTACTGTACTGTATACACCCAGGAACAGAGCCTTAGCTGTTGAGGAGTCATCACTGATGATGCCACAACTTGTTGTTGTTGCATGTTTTCTAGTCGAAGTGATAAACAGGAAGATAGCTAAATAATGTGGTCATGTCAGGTGTGATGCTCGCTTATGCATTGTGCATGGTTAGCATCAGAGGTAAGTAACTCAAAAGATTTTATTGAGGGTTAAATAGTTCTGGTGGGGATGAACCTCACAGTCCCCAAGGTAAAACAACCCCCAAATACCAAAGCATAGGTGATACAGATCCTTTAGTTGGTCACATTTTTGTACACATGCACAGCACTGTAAATCCAAGTGAATTCTAGAATCACAAAGATATGCATTCAGAATGAGATCAGATTTTTAATGAACTGTTCATTTAGACTATTTAGCAAAAAAATTACCATCCTCTGAAATGATTTGGCTGAAATATAGTCATTGAATACTCAAAATGCTTGCAAACAGCAGCATGAATTTGCAATAATCTGTATCCTTTACCTAAAGAATTGGACATTTTCCCACCCCTTTAAAATTACTACTACTCTGCCACCCCTGTGGAGAACAGTGTGTTTGGCTATACAAGGCAACAAGGAAGATTAGAAGTGTAACTGAATAAATTGATTTTTAAAGCCCTGAACCTCTTAGTGTTTACAAAACAGTGTACACACATAGTCTCTGGGACTATGCATGTGTAAAGTTCAAGTACGTATAAATGTTAAGCAGAGCAGAATATAACTTTCTATTCCAGCCTGTCTCTTTGATGGTCAAATCCGCCCAGATGAGTGTGCAGGCTGCTGAATGGAATTCTTCCAGTTATTTGGCTTATTTTTCCTTGCATGCAAATGTGGTGCTGTTCTTGGGATACAGTAAAATTGCTCTTTTGACTGCTTGCTCTTTAATGCCCCCTTTATAGTCTCATAAATGTTCCTGGAGCTATACTGCCATGAAGCATCTGTGAAATCAAGTGACTAGTTGGGTCAATCACATGGCTGTTTCTCTGAGAGAGCAAACTTCAGGCAAGCACATTCCAGCTGCTGTGACCTTGGTGAGATGGGAAGCGGGACTGCATTGCAACTACTGGCCTGTTCTCGCAATTTCTCTCTTTAGACCACTTGTGTACAATTTTCTTGAAGTTTGCTGACTTGCAATTTTTTGGTATAATCCGAGACAGATACCCCAGCTGTCGGACGGGCATTGCACCATCAGTTTTCCAAGTAGTTACGGGCACTGGTGTGGGAGGAGAACTGCCTCGGCTTGCTCTTGTAATGAGACCAGAGATTGAGATGAGACAATAAAGCATGTAAGCCGAGGCCCTGCAAGGCTGAATAGACTTAGCCCTTGCTGTGCAATTCTGTGACTTACTAAGCAAGTGCTCAAGATCCCTGTTTAATAACTTGAAACTTGGGTATTTTTCCTATGGAAAAATGAGCCTGTTTTTGGGAAGTCATGGTAGCATGGAAAACATGGTAGCATTATACCCACCCTGAGAGGAAAGAGCTGAGAAATAATATGAATGTAAAACATCATAGCATACCACTGAGTGAGTAAAGACACTGGGCTGAGGGAAACCTGGCAATGTCCTGGAATCCAGCACTGTCCCTTAGCTGGGTAAGAGTATCTGAGGCACTGTGTGATGGAGATCAGACATGCAGGGTAGACCAGCCCCTGCCGTGTTTTCAGAGTGTCTGATTTAGTGCTGCTCCCTGACATATTTAATGTTAATTATGTTGTGTAATAATTTGTATATTTATGACTGTGTGTGGCCAGAGCTGCCTGTTTCTATTCGTATCTCTCCATTGCCTGAAGTGAGTGAACATAGCAGATTGGATCAGGCCTGAGGTCTAGCTACACAAGCTGCACAAGTATCCTGTGAGAAGTGCACAGTATCTTGCATTTTTAATCTTAGATTTTCTCCATCTCTGGTAGAAAGTGGCTTAACCCCTGATACAGGAGCTATAACATCCAGTTGTTGTAATGATGACAGCTGTGGCAACTCCTAATATCCAAGTGTTGGATGTGGGTTGGCATAGAGTTGGCTGCTGTAACCCTGAGCAGGTGGAATGAAGTCTAGAAGCTCTTTAGTTTGGAATAAGGATAAGAACTTGAAGGACGACTGCTAGATGGGTGCCTGAAAATGCCAAGGGAGGGAATCTGGAGGTGGATGAATGAGATGGGGAGAGCTTAAAACAAAGTGACGGGCTGTCAGGGTGGAAACTGGGATGAGATCTGAACTCTGCCTTTCCAGTCACACTCACTGAATTGCAATCCTGCAAGAAAAGCAAGTGAAAGGAGGGAAAGTGAGGGGCTGCACAGTGCAGGTGCTAGAAATGACCTCTAGTACCCGTTAGCAGAAGCAAAGCTGCTTTCTGGAGTTGGGATGGACATATGGCATTTCAGGGAGCCTCCAGGAGAGCCTGATGGAGCTGTCAAGTGTGAACACGCCATACACGATGCTAATGCTTGGCAGGCTCTGGCTTATGGAAACTTGTGGACATTTTCCCCCCTCACATGCACTCTAGACATAGCTAAATACAAGAAAGTTGTATTTTGGGGAAGTACTAGTAAAATGCATAACAAAACTAAAGGCTGTGCTGTCAAGAAGGCTCAAGACCAAGAAGGACAGAGGAAGACCTCATTATTTTGCTGTGTCCCATATTAATCTCCCATTTATTCCTTTCTTTAACTGAAGTGCTTCATCTGATCATTGTGTAATTCCAACTTGTCTGGAGTTCACCTCCTGCACTGATGACCCTGCTGTGTTTTGGTTTGTTTAATCAACATGGGGAGAATCACTGACATTTTTGGTGAAATCTTCATCTACCTTAGAACTTGAGGGCTGAGGCAGCTTTTTTGCTGTTCTGTTGTTGTTCCAGGGAACTGATCCCACATCTAAGGACAGAGGGCATTTTATTTTTCAAGCTTTTGTTAAATTTCCTCCTTGTTAACAAACATACCATGAAATTCAGGAATGGGTAAAACTTTCCAGCAGCTGGCTGTAAGAAGAGCCATGGCTGAACCAAGTTCTTTTATTTGGCTGTGAACTCTCCAAAAGCTCAAGGTGGTTACTTACATCAAATACACAAGTTGAGAATTCTTCTGTCTTTATAGACTTATACCTAAGAGCAGAATTTTTATTTTCCTACACCCGTCTCAGAGCTGGGGGAAGCTACAGTTGATACTGGCTTCTGAGAAATATATAATTACAATCAGCAGCAGTTGCTGCCGTAAGATAGTGGTGCTCTGTGCTAAACAGGAATTAGTGTTGCATATTTATTGGGAGGACGAAAATATCTATAAATATATTAGGTTATTATTAGAAGAGGCATTTAAATCTTCTAGTGGGTGGGTGTCCCAGATATAAACGGATGAAAGTAAGGGAAACCTCCTCTTGCAAATGAGTTATCTGGTAATGTTTCATCATAGGTTTTGGTGCTTTAGGTCAATTTTAATGGGCAGGGCACTCAGTTAAGCTCAACCATTTGTCTGATCTTTTGTAAAAGTTATTTCACAAGTGTAAATATTTGTGGCAACTTGCCTGTGTTGTGCGCACTTTGCAAAATGACAGAAAAGGAGCCTCTGGAAGGCTTTTTATGTTTTAGAGCACATTCTTTAGTAAGAATAATTAACTAATCTAGCACTCAACCAATGGTTATTTGCATAATTTTTAGCAAAACTTCTTTTGTTAACCCAAGATACTGTATGGTGTTTTGTTTAAGCAAATAAATTATTTCATAGGAATTTAATGATCTTACAAATAAATGTAAGAGTCTTTTAAAGTGAGTATCACCTACTCTAAACTCTCACAGATTACCTGTAGCTAGCTTTGAGCCATACAAAGGTTAACACAGGCTACAGAACTATAAAGCTGAAGACTGTAGAATACCTCAAAGCTCAGTACTTACCTTCACAGAACGTATGGTAGAAACTTACGAAACTACTTTGTAATCATCTGAAACTTCACCCTGACTTTCGCTGTACCAAGGGTCAATTTCTAATGTTGCTGCAGTAAAAAACAGAAATCACAGTAATTTTTAAGGGCTGGCTGGACTTTGCTGCATAAATCTTTTTGGCTTCTATAGACATTATTTCACTTAAAGTACTGTATAAAAAGCTTAATCTGTAAATTAAAAGAAGGTTAAAGCTGAAGGTTTAACTTGAATGGGATAGAAGACAGCAGATAGAAAGCAAGCTCAGGATATGAAGCAGTGCAGTTCAGGGTTGATATCTAGCTGCAGATACCAGGACTACAATACTACTACCATACCAGGACTACAATATTTTTTACTGGAAGTAAGAGGTGATTATTGCTGGCACATGTCAGACTTCTGGCGATGGGCATTAGCCACCCCAAAAGTCTGGAATAGGAGAGGGAGAATTCCTCAATAGAAGAAGTCCTGTACAGCACCAAGCCAGAAAAAATCTCATGTGAGTTAGTAGAAAAGGTGCTAAGAACTGTGCACAAGAGATGTGGCAAGTTCAACAGCAGTTGTGAGATACTGTTCCAGGTTTTTCTACCTACAGGGCATAGCAATCAAGGGGTGAGTAAAGTTCTCTTGTAGAAAATGTCTGCAGGAACTGAGCTGATGCTGGGGTCACCCTGTAAACCAGCAGATTAATTTGATAGTTCCAGACTTGCTTTGCAGCCAACAAAGGCTACTCTGGCCCTTGGGCACTGGTCAAGGATCCCAGATAAGGGGAGGCAGCATCACAGAAAAAGCCAGATAGCTTATGGGGCTGTGAGAGTGGGGCCAAGTTGGAGAAAAAAAAAACCACTGGAAGGAAGGGAAAGGATGAGGGTGGCTTTGGGCAATGGGTAGGAAAGAGAAAGTGAGAAATAAGCAGGGAATTTAGCTAAAAGGTTCCTTCACTGATTCATTTAACTTACACTGGAGAGAAATTGGCCTTAGGTCAAGTCTGCAATGCTTTTATGTGATTGCTCTCCCTCTGAGCATCTTAGAATGACTGTTGGGCCAAGCATTTTGGCCTGTGGGCAAGTAAACAAGAAAGGCATAAGAAATGTCCCTTACAAGGTCAGTTCCCTAATGTGTTCTTTACATGCCAACTCAGGAATTGTAGGTCTGTTTTACCCGCTGGGCTCCTCTGTCAGAAGGTGGATAGGAAGTGCACCTCCCTGCATCTGGAAATTTGTTGAAAAATGCTGCATCATCAGTTGTGGCACTTTTTTGGAGCTTACTTATGATATGGAAACTCTCAGGCTGTCCTTGGAGCAGAGCCATGTGCTATCAGCCCCTTGAAAATACAAGTTGATTAAATATGTAGGTCAGAAAACAGAAAGCACATCCCAATTTATTTAATAGATGAGAGTTTTGTTGCCTAATGTTATATCACTGAAGCTGCTGGTCATTTTTTGAAGGTAATATGCTAATAGCTTTGTTCTCAGCTCAGGGATTAAGGCAGGTCACCAGGTATTGCTACCCAAAGGGCAGGTGCAGGTTTTTCAGTGGCATTAATAAATAAAAATACCTGCCAGGGAACAGGTTACGTGTGAGGATTGCTGTGGTAGAACAGCAGCTAACAAGGAGCAAAATCTTTCGAGTAGAATCTATCTCTGTTCCATAAATGGGCTGGGCATAAACACATAGCACCTTTACAGCAATGTTGAACCAAAAATTAAGCCAGGAATCCTGTTGGCAATTTTTGCCCCTGAGCCTTTATTATGGCCCTATTTTTTCCTCATCTTCCAAGGAATTGGACAGGGAGCTCCTCCTGTCTGGCAGTCTGGGCTGTATCAGCCTGTTTTGCTCCCCCCCCACCACCATTTACCTTGCTTCTGTCTGTAGCAGCCTTACACAACACGGAGCAGTTTTGCATCTGAAATTAAAAAGATGCCTGGGTCTGACTGAATCATTCTTCATTATCTCAGCGGGCAGCAGATTTAGGAGCTAGATTTGCAAGGAACATTTATTAGATTGTGTGTCTTCTGGGGATAGCTAATTTTTTTTTATCAGCAGATTCCATGACTTAGCATCATAATTAGCTATTAGACATATATACTCCAGTCAAGAGCTGCCTTTTTTTTTTTTTTTTTTTTTTTTTTTAAGCCTGCTTATTCTAAGAGTCTTTCTTTTCTAATTTATAGGGGAGTTTTGCACAGTTCTTCTGACAAGTGCAAGATAGCCGGTGGGAATGAGACCTGTAATTAATCCACTGAACGCGCAGAGTGAGAATGCTCTTGGATGAAGAAGCTCTTTAGTCTCTGTAAGGTATCTGACAAGATGGCAAACACTGTTAGCATGGTGGGTTTTGTGATGTCGGTGCTAGGAGTGGCACCCAGCAAATTCGTTTCATGTAAGGGATTGAGGACACGAGGGAGAAAATTGTGTCTTTCAGCATTCCCCTGAATTTTGAAGTTGCATATGCATGATTCTGCCCTTTCTCATCAAGAGCTGATTCACTGGGTCTCTAGTAAAGAAAATAAAACAAGCTTGAGTCCATTTTCCTACCCCTTCTTGTAGGGGTGTGTGTGTGTTGAGGGGTGGTGGTGTTAAAAGGCAGTCCAGCATTGAAAGCATTGGCCTGAACTGTGGGAGGTCCAGATTCAGCTCTTGCATTGCCAGAGACAAACTGTGTGACTTCAGTCACGTATCCTCATTGTACTTTGTCTTGGCATCCATAAAAATAACTTGAGAGATTTTATGGTAGACACCCTTGAATGCTGCAATATTAAGGTGTCTTGTTGGTTTGTCACAAAAGTGTTTAAAGCGGGGTAAAGCACAGGGTGAGGATGGTTGTCCCTTTAAATTAAGTTCTTCTTTTATGTAATGCTACTTGGTTTATTGCACAGGAAATATCTTTGTTTCTTAGCTCTCGAGCTACTATAGTACCTGTCATTTATGGCAATTTACTTCTGAGACTGTTTTTCTAACTGCTTTGTGTTCTTGGATCAGACACAACAGCCTTTGATTCCTGGTGTCATTTTGTCTTTCCTTGCTTGGCTCTACACATTTTGTTCCCTGAACATGGGCCCAGGTTCTCCTTTCCCCCATGCTGCAGCAAATCAGGAATGCTGCTTCTGAAGCAATTAATTAAGAAGCATTGACATACAGAAGTAGAATCAGGACTGTTGATTTTTTTTCCCCAAGTTTTCTCAAGGATTCGGTACTGCTCTTCCCAAGCACTTCCAGTATTAGTTCCAATTTGCAGACCAATTCCAAGACTGAGTGACTACACTTTGCCTGGTGATAATCCGTGCCATATTTCTGGTTACCCGATTCTCCTTTGCTGTAGTCACAGCACAAGCTACACCATCAAGGGAGTATAGGTGTGCAGTTGCCTTACTCCTGCCTAACTCGGATGAGTATCTCAAAAGCCAGGCATGTCCAGAGAGTCACATTCTCAAGGCAGGGAGCAAACTCACTTATTTGGTCACAAGACACTCAAAATGTCAGGTAAAGGCTGGAGGGTCGCTGATACAGAATTGAGCAAAGTCTGCACGAATGCTGACCCTCAAATGAGAATCTGCAGGCAAGACCTCCGCTAATGGTTTCCTAGTGGAGTATGCCAGAAATGAGGAAAGAAATTACTTTCTTGATGCAAAAGCTGCTTTTCTATTACCTCTCCTGATCTCTAGGGAAGAGTTGTGTTGGCCAAAAATGGAAAATAATTAAGGTCTGAGCAGAAATAGTAACTGTCCCGAGGTTTTCTGTGTTATTCTGTCATTGCTACTTTCTTCAGACTCAGTCCCTCTCCTCTCTTCCTGCTACATGCTGTATCAAAGCTACAGCTTCACAACCTGAGGTTTAAACTTCCCTTTGCTGCTGTTTTCAGTTCCTCTGCGTTGTGGCACTCTGGTCCACATCAGCATCTACGTGTGTTTGGAAGTGGTTTGCATGCAACCAGCTGCTCGCTCTTTGTTTTTATAGCATGCATTGCACCCGTCTCTCAGAGTTGGATAAAAAAAACAAAAAAGAGAGGTAGCTACTGTAGAAACTAAGGTGACTGCTGAGCTTGAGATGTAAAAAGGCATTGCTCTTCTCTCCTGTATTATACTAGAGTTCACACATAAGTTGAAGCATTTCCCTGCTCAGATCAGGGCCTGTTTAGGTCTGTGCAAAACTACAGCTACCCAGGATACTTCTAGGTTAATAAGAGGTTAATAAAAGAGTCTTGCATTAGCACGCTTCCAGCAGTACCTGGGTACTGGGCAGAGGGGTTGTGGCTTTCAGTTTAAATGCCCATGAAGCTCCCATGTTAGGTGCTCAAGATCGCACCCAAGAATTTTTGATTTTATATTGTATTTAGCCGTAACAGCCTGACAATATTCAGTGTTGCTGGTCTCTTAATATTGCTGAGAGAGGAGAAAAATTGTTAACCCTGTTTTGTAAATGGTCAAAGCCGCATAGACCGGCTGTAGTAGAGCAGGGACCGTAATCCCTAATTCTAAATTCTCTATTAAAACCCTAATCCCTGGGCTATCCTTCTGCTTCAGATGGAGTTCGGGATGGATGCTGTATAATTTGTCTGAAGTGATGCACCTGTCACTATTTAAAGCTAGTTATTTTCTTTCTGTCCCTGTGTCAAAGTTGTTTTTTTCTTTTTCATTTTTCTTTTTCAATTGTCAAATTCTTTTTTTGCTGGAGTGATTAAAAATTGAATTCTATTGCTTGCATTTTATAGGTCTCTGTTAGAGCCTTGTGGTTCAAATACTTCAATGAATTCCATGTAGACTAACAGTATCTTGGGACTGATAAAGCTTGATGCCTGGATTGGTTAAAGGGGAAGAATCCTGGCACGAATTTTCCAGCATTCAGTGGGTGGCGAGAATCAAAACATCTCCTGATTTGCCTGAGGATCTTAATTTTTTTGAAGAAATTTTCATTGATAATTTTTTAATGGAAAAAGAGGGGGGAAAATGCAGATAGTTCACAGAGAATATAGACAGAAAAGAACAGCAGGATAGGGGGAATGTGGAAGTAGGTCAAATGCATTGCAGACAAAAAAAAATTATTATGATTAGGAGAGATTAAGGAAGGCAAGAGCAAACAGCATCAAAGGAATCCAATTAATCAAGCCATTTAAACAAGAGCATTCCTTGCAAGGCGAGTTCTCCATACTGTATACCAATTTGGAGCAAAATGAGAAGAGAATGTCCCATGCTATGTATTTAATTTAATATCTAGTCTTCTGTATTTAATCCATGAATGCTTGAAGAAAACTTTTTTAATTGTCATGAGGAACAAATGCTGCAGAAACTGTTACCCGCCCTTCCTTGCTTGAAACTTTTTAGATTTTTCATTTTTAAAGCCATAATTACCCTGTTAAGTCTCTAGGTGAAGAATGCACCCAGTGTAATAGCAGTGCTTGCTGACAGCAGTCAATCAATTACTTCTTCAGCACATTAGGTGCTTTACATAAAATAAGGAGATTCTCATCTCAAAGATTTCACATAAAAGGCAACTTATAAGGGTGAAGTTATTTCATCTGAGGATGTTAAGAAACTTTGCAATGACAACTAAGTTCCGTTGCTTTTCTTAACTTTTGGGCAACTAGAAGTCTGGGAGATCTGACCAGCATGCTGTGACCTACTCAGTCTCCTTTTCTCCCCTTTTTCATTCTAGTTTCGACTAGCTTTTTTCTCCCACAGGCCATAACGGCAAGGAAATTGATTTTCATTTGGATGGGGTTTGCTTGCTTTGTTTGCATCAAGGCAGAAATGAATACTGAAAGTTTTAGCTCTCTAAAACAGAGCAACATTCTTCTCCTCCAGTATGTATTTTTTTGATGTACCGAAGGAACGATGGACCTTAATGGTAAACAGAGGCAATGCCTCTTGATTTGCAAGAGGCACACATCTTTTCGTAAGACAGACCCTGTGCTGTATGAGGTCTGTTATGACCTGAGAATTTGGGGCCTGTTTCTGCACAGCACTGCAGGCATCTTTTGTTGAGGTAAATTAGCTGCGTTTTCTTTGACTTCACACCGAGCTCAAGTGCTCCTTATATGTTTTTAACATCGGCTTGGGTCCTCTAGACAGAAACCACAACCTCTGAGCTGTTTGACAGAGCTCTGCCATGTCAAACGTTTCTTAGCAGGGGCAAGCTGTCTGATAGATTTAAACAAGATGTGGATGTCTCTTAACAGTGGGTTAAAATACTGGCTGAACATCTTTCTAAATAGCTGAACACTGCTGCCAGAGGCTGCGGGCTGGTTTGCAGCCTAAACCAAGTCCTGCAGAACTGCTGACTTGAGCTGAAGCATGTAGAAGATTTGGCGTTTTAGAAGCTTTTAATTAACAGCACATTTTATGCCACTCATTAGTTTCCTATTCAGGAGGAACTGGTGTATGAAGCATGCTAAAACTTTAAAGTAGTGGTTACCCATACAGCTGAAGTTACAGCTGGTGCGTTCTCAGCCTTTCAAGCCGAGAAGTTGCGATTCTTTTCTGCTGCCTTTGCAGCGATGCGGGGCTAATACAAACCCAGACTTGGGTTAACACTTTTATTGCTGACTGGCTGTCACATTGTCACTCTGACAATGTTGCCTTTCAGGTCCAAGCACTGCCAGAACTCTGCTCTTTGTACAGCACAAGGCAGAGGTTTGATGGAAATAACCTGTCTCTCCTTTGTTAAGGCAATAGAGTGAGTGTGGGGGTAAAATCTCACCCCCAGTCTTGTTTTGGACATTTTCCAAAGATTAGCCTAAACATTGAAGCAAGATACTTACCTTTCTGTTTTGATGAAACTCCAGATCTTGATGTTTTTATGTATGTTAAATACTTCCTTTAAGTCTTGCTACGACAGTTTTGACTGGTTTAAGTTTGTTTAGAGTTTCTGGGTTCAATAAAACTGCAGTAAATTATACCTGGTAAGGTTTCTGTTTCTTATTGCTGTGTGTTTTTTGCCTAACAATACAGCGTAACTCAATATCAGTAGTCTTCTGTTGCTTTGGTCCAGCGCCCTGTGAAAATCTTGAGCATGACATTGCAAGGTTTAGCATTTCAAGCACTGCTTTGGAGTATCCTTGCAGTGGTGGGTATTGATCCAGTCTGATGCTGTGTGGGCTTGGAGAGAGAGACCAGCAAGGCATGAAGTACAGCCACTTCTTATAAACCAGCACACTAGAAACTCACTTTAATTACGTAGTGGAAAGGAATAAGGAAAAATTAGGCCTTACCATAATTGTCTGGATATTTGGATGCTGTTCCTAAATGTGCCCCTGATGCCTTTGGCACTCTGCAAGTCCTTTTAAACCACTGTGTGTTTAAGATTTACCATTTACAAAAACACCGGCAATGGTTTAAGACTTAATTAATGTTGATGAAGAACACTGCATTGCATTGAGAGCTGCTGGAAAAAATGACAAGTCTTGCCATTATTATTATTGTTGTTCCATCTTTAAACTGTCAGATTATATAAATCTAGGCAGATGCCTTAAAGCATTGTGTGCAGAGGGAAGCTCTCTAAAGGAAAAAAATTCCCTTTTCCTTCGTCTTGGAATAAAATGTCATAATTGTATGGGAAATAGGACTATTCAGCTATTACTGAAAAGGAGGTATAAAAACAGTATAAAAAAGGAGGTGTATAAGAGGAAGTATATAAAAGGAGGTATAAAAGAGTACGAAAGAAGCTAATGCAGCACTAGAAAAAGAAGACGTGGAGACAGCTCTTCATCCAAACTGGTAAAGAAACATGAAGTATCCCCAAATCAGCCTATTGAGAGTGTCTAATAAATACTTTGACATTAAGGGGCCTTCATGGCTGTGAGACAATGGCTGTTGTTTGCGTAATGCCCTGGGCTCTGGAATGCAAATGTAATACCCAGGAGGCTGAGATAATTGCACTTTACATGCTCGTTGATGCTATTTCTTAACATGAAAATCTCAAAGGTATTTTAAAGGCATCAGCTGGACACCCGAACTCATTTGCTGCCTTCGTGGCAGTCTTTCCGAACTGATCCATAAACTTTGTGCTCAGAATTTGAAAACCTTGGCTTGACAATTTTTATGGGAATCACAGATCAAGGCCTCTATGGGGATTCTACAGGGTACCTTCAACACAATGTGAATGTGATGAACAAAATTATACTGGTGATTAATATATCTATAAATGAGATGTGTTAGAGCATGTTGTCCAGAAATCCTGTAACATTGATGAATTACCTACATGTGTTCTGCTTTCCTGAATCCCTCTCCAGAGCCTAATACAGAACTTTTTAGGATCTTTCTAAGGCTCCTACAGTTTGTTGCAGTGCACTACAAACTGCTGTGACATATCTGCTGCATTTTGATGAAATTACTGGAACCGGAATCACTGGTGGTGTAATTATTCCTTATATAGATGCTTTAATTACAGCAGTGAGATGTTACGGGGTTAATTAATTGTTGCTTATTAAGTGGTTTGAGACTCTTGAATGAAAGATGCTACATATGTGCAAGGGATGATTATTAGTTATTAACAGTGATGCTCCCAGCTATTTGCAGGGTAAAAACAATTTAGTTTCATTGTGAAATATTAAATTTGCAGTCTAGTTGGATCCATGGCATATTTCAGGTTGCAAGCCAAAATCCAAGTGTATACTTAGGTAGTCGTGCACGGTGCCAGATTTGACTCGTGGGAGCGGTCCCATCAGTTTCCGTTGGAACAGAAAAGAGCTAGAAATGCAGCAGGTCCTAGAAACTGGAGGAGGGGATTGTGTGGGAGGAGGTTCCTCAGCTTTCAGTAAAATCAGTTGGAAATGGAAGAGCTCTCAGGAATATTGAGGCACAGGTTCTAATTTCATGATCTGCAAGCTGTGGTTATTGAACAGCATCCATCTGGATGTGTGCAATTGTGGTTCCATTACCTTCAGAACCACCTTCTTCTTAGGCTTTTTCCTAAACATTTTCTCTATCAGCAGCAACTGTAGGCTTTCCTATGGGCATGGACAATGTATCTGTGTTGAAAATCAAGCTGCCTAAGCTCTGGTATTTATCCTGGCACTCAGGAAGCACTGTTATGTCTAGAGAGATATTTCATCAGTTCTCAAAATTTAATAACTCCGTGTGTCAAAATATGATCTGTTAAATTGCTGGAATTTCTTTACTTATTTCAGAGAGATCTCTGTTCCCTTTGCTCCTTCTCACCACGCTTACTCTTTCTTGTATTGAGGAATAAACGTATTTACTGATGAGAGAGGAGGAAGAGAGAGACTTTTGTCCTCTTGTTGCTTCGCATGAATAAGCACAAAGTCCCTTATAAGGTTTGGTTCGGTACCTGGATGTTCAGTATTTGTCTCCATCCAAGAGACGAGCCCACTTACTGTGGGAGTTTGTGTGAAGATTCTGCAACGCCTGAAAGTGGAAGGAGAGAAACACAAAGAAAGCTCTCTGAACACTGTGCCAAGCCAAAGATGACTAACACCATTAAAATCAGCTGCAGAGACTGCCTCTTTCTACCTCTAGAAAATGATTATTGAGGTGGATAACTGTAGCAGCTCTTCAGGGGGTTGACCCATCACAAAGGTGGGGTTCAGGCACGTCTACAGAAGCAGGATGTGACTACAGCTGCTGTAAAAGTTCTCCTGAGATGGAAAATCTGGACAGTGGGGCTGGCAAGGGCAGTGCGTGATGTTCTGCGAGGTGGTGAATGCCCACAGCTCCTGCTGACTCACACTGACAAGGCTGCTCAAACTGAGGACTGTTGGGTCTAGGAGAGAACCAAAGCAGCTGCCAGAGAGTGGACTGGAAGCCATGCAACATATTTCTAAATTGTTGGGGCTTGTCCCAACATACAACAATATAAGCCACCACATAGAGAAAGGCAGAGAATCCCAGTCCTCAAATAACATGTCCTCTAGCTAATGTACTCGGTTTCTACATGTATAGCCTTTTATCAAGCTCCCTCTCACAAAAACAGTGTTTGTCTTGCTGGAGAGGTGAAGGACTGCCATGTTTCTGTTCAGGCATTCTGTATAGTACATCATGAACACCATGGATTCACTCTGCATATGCAGATTATCTGTGAGTTGCATGCTTAATAGCTCCAAAGTTTCCTGGAAGCATTAGTTTTGCTCTGCAGGTGCTGTAGCCATGAGCTTTACATACCCAAAGGGTATGTTCAGGAGTCCTGGACGCAGAACTACCTGATCAAAGCTGCTGCTGGACATCCAGAAACCCAGGAAAGTGTATATGTCCTTCAGTTCTGCTCAGATAAAATTTGCTGGAAGGAACAACCAAAAAAAAAAAAAAAAAAAAAATCTGGCTAGAGATTCCCATGTATCTGAGAGCTCTAGATAAAAGCATGGATTTTAGCAAGTTGCTCTGGGGTTTTTGTTAGGTTGTTTGTTGGGGTGGTTTTTTTTGCATCACTGTGCTGAGCAGTGTCCAGTTTAGGACTGAAGTGTGACATCCAAATGGCACAATTTTATAAGAAGCATTGAAGGGTGTCTGAAAGGTTCTTCCCAATTAACTGGCATTATCCCCTGGGAAGTTTTCACCAGTTGTAATGGACCTAAACCTTTTCCTGTTTGCAGTGAGAAAAGATCTAGATCTGTTTTCCAGCTTGATGGTTTGGGGAAGTTTAATTTTGTATGAACTGCCTTTATTTCCAGAGGATGTAGATAATTGTAAGCGGAAATCACTTTCTGAAGGTGTAGGACCTAGCCATGTACAGGTCACGAGTTGGATGCAGCAAGTCTGATCAGGTAAACTTCCTTGGGGAAAGTTTCTTGCCTTTTTTCTGTATGTGTACAGCAGCTGTACTGCAGGGCTACAACTGGGAATCCTAGATGCTTCTGCAAAACAGATGATGATAATAAAAATACCCCACACCTCATTAAGCAAGTCAAGGAAAACTCCAACAAGGATGCAGTTACAGCTTTTTATATTCTGATGATGCAGTCTAGGTCTATAATAATTATTGGCAAGGAAGCAGGGATTTCTGGCTTCAAAAGCAGGCCTGGGGAGAAAGTTAGGGCAAATCCCATTGAAAAGCCTGCATACCTTGAGCTGTTCTGTAGTATGAAATATTGCAAATGCTACAGCAGATAGAGAGAAGTACATTTGTCTCAGTTACTGCTACAGCCCAGAAATGCAAACATTTCCTATGCTGCAATTGTTTTGACTCAGAAGAATTATTCTCCTTTCTGTGTTCTGGTTTTCTTGGGCTCTGATCACCTATCAGCCAAGGTATGCTGCTAGGCAGAGGCAAAGCGAGAATGGCTCGATGCCCATCTTTGTGGGTGAAAGACTATTTTATTAAATCTTTCTGGACAGTGCGTTTCAATTTCTATTGCTCTAGGGGATCTGGAATCTGAGACAGTCAGTAAAACAGGCCTCCTGCTCTTAGAGGTGCCAGAAGCGATCTGCCTGTCTGCTGAGTGGAAATGATAGAGTCGTGGCCAAGTTTTGTGTTCCAGGATTCAGCCCACGCCATTGATTTTCCCATTGTGGTGGTGGTTAGAGACACAGCAATCCCACTAGGTAGTTGCTGTGTGGGTCATGTGAGACACCAAAAGAGCATGCATCTTCAAAAGCCAAGACAGAAAAGCAAATTGTTTTTCTATGGATGAGTTATCACATAGTGACTTACTAAAGATGATATATATAATTTGCAATACCTGGTTTACAATTTGCAGTACCTGGTTTACTGTCTTATCCCTGAAACTATTCTTTCTCCTAATGCTCAGCCCCAGCTCACGGGATTGACGTGATGGTAAAACCATCTGCAACATTATTAGCAGTCTCAGTATGAGAGAGATCTTTCAACAAGGTGTTATGGTTGTCTGTTGTCTTCGTCGTGCTTCAGCCAGCCCTCCCCCCCCGCCCCCCCCCGCCCAGTATCTATTTTCCCTGCTTAGTCAGCACGTTCTAAAACAGATTCAAAGCAAGGATGAAAGAAAACAGCCCTAAAAATGCTGACTTCTCAAAATACTGCACCCTGTCAGTCAAGCACCCAGGGACAGAAGTACAACCAACATCTTCTGAACAGCAGACTTTAATCTCCTTCTAAAGGTAGACACGTGTAAAAGGGAAAATAATTTACAGTGATGCTAAAAATAAAAAGCTTAGAAGAAATAATACCTTATTCATCCTAAAACAGGCAGCAAAGAGGAAAAAAAGAAAAACTAGTCTTTTTTTCCCCTTTCCTGAATATAATATATTTTTTAAAAGCTTGGATAGATCAGCCTGGTGTATTAACCGCTCAGGGTGATGGAGGGAGTGTAATCTGCAACCTGCTTGTTTTGTCTCCCTTTGCTCATAGGTAATATCTCTGACTTTTTTTTTATTCCTGGGCAGAACAAACTTTGTCAGCCCTTTACAGCCAGACTGGGAATATGTCCTGACTAATGTCCTGGGTTCTGGTAATGTTTCCTCCAGGAATCCCATTGGCATTCCCAGTGATGATACCATACTGCTCTTACTGTTTTACTTTCCATTAGCTTCTCTAGTCCCCGTTGTCTGAGCTCCGTGCACTCTGGCAGAATAATGTCACCCAAGTCAGCGGCGTGTCCAGGAGCAGAGAGGAGATCTAATGCTGCACACCCATGAACTGGCTTCCCACTATTGGTTAGAGTGGGACACTCAGTCTCTGTTGATTTACTTCATGTGCCAATCTTACCAACTACAGAGAAAGTAAAAGGCCTTGATTAATGTTGATTTAATGTCCAAACTTTGTGTGCCTTTTAGACAGACACTTTCTTTTTATATAGCACAGCTCCTCCGATTCCCATAATCACTTGATTTTAATTGAAGACTCCGGACCTCTGTACAGGTAATAGAATACTATTCAATGAAAAGGACCTTATCAAAGCAAAACAGAACAATATTGTGGGGTGGTTTTTTGGATTTGCTTTTGTTTTGCCAGCTGGCTGAGGCACCAGGTAGTTCTGATTTTGCCTTTCCTGCTGCTGCCCTTCACCCTGCAGGGTCAGGGCTGGCTGTGAACGGCTAACTGATGTGTAAAGAGTACTCTCTCATCTCTCCTGCCTTCAGTGTGAGCTTGCCTTTGGTGCATCCTAGCTGAACAGGATAAAAGAATCCATATTCAGTGCGTAACACCTACAGCTCAAGCCAGAAAAAGAGCCCAGTAAAAAAAACAAACAACAACAAAACCTTCCTGCTTTGAAATCCGCTGGTGTTTCTTACTTTCACAGCTGCTTGAAGGACCAAAGCTTTTAAAATCTAATAGGACACGAATAGGATAAATAGCAGCTGATTCATCCAATAATGTTTCTTTAAACTTGTTTTCAATGCAAAATCTTGGGAGTTCTGTACGAAGTAAGGTCACCAGTCTTCAGAACAGAAGAAACTGAGACACAGAAAGGGTAGATGACTTATTTAAGATCACAAAATGAGTGCTGAGACTGTCAAGAACTACAAGATGACATCCTGATTTTGAGCCTATTGATGCAATCCTAAATTCACAGTATTTCCCGTAACTATCCTGGTGTGGGAAGTCCAGCTTGTATGACTTTATTAGTAGAGTCTTTGATTTTTCCCTTTTTCACAGGGCAGATGAATCCGGGAGGTCCTGTGGACCTTTGGGGGTGCCAGAGAGCACTTTTTCTAAGAGTAAAGGTTTGTCTCACTGTTTCCCTATCCACTATGACATATGAGACTCTGCTCTGGAGCACCAAAAGAAGAGAGGACGTGAGACCCTGACACATGGCTTGGGGTGCTATAAACCAGTCCTTGCTCTGGGTCTCTGAAAAAGTGCAGAGACGCTGTCAGAAACGGAGAGAGGGGTGGTGTGCAAGTAAGAAAAGAGGGGGCTAAAATGGTGGGAGAGAGTGAGAAGGGAAGAGGGCAAGAAAAGTATGTGAGCACAAGAAGTTCAAAGACATTCTTTGGCTGCTTCTGCCTCCTGTGCCTGTGCTGGCTCAGCCAGTGCTGGGGCCGTGAAGACCTCTCTTAATCTGCATTTCCTTTTCCTTTTTCACTGGGAATGGAAGAGTCATGTGTAAGTGACCCTGCTCTCCCCCTCTTTCCCTCTCCATTTCCTTTCCCAGCAGCGTCTCTCTGGGATACGCAGCCATCTGGCTGTTTATTGCAGCATGAGCTGAACTCTTAGATGTATCCTTTGGAATTTAGTCCTGGTTTAATGATTTCTCTATCATTCCTTTGCATTTTCTATATGTCTCATTTGCGCCCCTGGAGCCGCTGTTGCATGAGTGCACCCTGTCCTCTTGTATCCCATGCACTCTCATGTTTCCTCTTCTCCCCAGAACTTCTCTACATTCCTGTTTGGTTTCTATTATTTTTATTTCTTTTTTTTTCTCACGTTTCTCTGCTTCCTGTTAGCACAGGGAGCAGCATCTCACTCTGAAACAGTTGACTGAGCGTGGGGATCAGCCTCCCTCCTGCCCTAATCCCATCCATCCTGGGTCAAGACGCTGACCTCAGAGGCATTGCTGGAGGCGGAAAGGGAAGATGCAAACGATTCCAGAGGAAGTTCAGCCTCAAAGTTCAGCACTGGGATAATGAACAAGAATCCTTAGCTTCTCTCCCTTTGTGCTATGAGTAAAACACACAGTACAGTCTGCTTAACTCCTTCACTTCCAGGAGCAAGGAAAGTTACTGCTAAAAAGATAGGTAAACCAAAAGGGGCATCTTCTATGAAAAGTCCATCTGTTCTGTATTGGTAAGAGAGCGTGAGGTACTGAGAATATAATGGTGAAGTAGAAGTCTGTCCTGGGTAATTTCATACTCCTTTCCTCTTACAGGATATCGCAGAAGATAATCTTAACTATACAGCTGCTGCAAATAGATTTCTTAATGGACTTTTCGTGAAAGAACAGATTGATGCTGTGGAATAAAATCATTTGTGTTGGGCAGTGAGATGAACTGTGAACATTGTAGGGCTTTTTTTCTAGGCTCTTTGAGTACTTTTTCCTTTTTATTTCATTCCTCTTGCTGTAACAGTGAACTTCTCATAGTTATCTGCTTGTGCTGGATGCCATCAGGGCAGGGCTGAAGATAAAGCTGATGCTTCTTGTACCATCACAAGTGTTATATGTGACGAGTGGCATGCAGGGATGGTGTGCTGGGATCTGTGCCGAGGAGGTTGAATGGCCACTGACAGCCTCACAGTGGCAAAGGATATGGACCCAGAATAATTAAACAACTGTGTCTCGTTGCAGCTCATGACAGCTTCCAGATGCTGCTGTAAGTGATTCCAGATGTGTTCTTCAGAACCTTTGGTTGTTGAGAGCATCCATGCATTGGGAGGGCAAGAGCTACATCCTTTTCCAGGGATGCATGTGGCATCACTGCCTTTTTCTTTTAGACTTGCGCCATGCAGATGAGATCAGCAGCATTCAGAAGTACACCCAAAGGGCAAAGCCTTTTACATGTCCCTTCAGTATCTGCGTGCTTTCAAGAGCTCACACACGTGCACAGCTGTGCATCTAACCAGGGCACAAAGGATTGTCTCTGTATATTGCCTGTAAAACCATTTTCCTCCTTATGCACAATTACTTTCAGGGCTCACTGTCTCCCACAGCGGAAGATGGGAGTGGGGGGCATGCAGACCCAAAGGGACCATCGCGATTATCTTTGCTAACAGCACAGGGCAGGGAATTTCTCTTGGTTATTCTCATGTCTGGCCTGATAGCTCCCCCTGCTGTTCCTTGCCTGTTTGGCACTCAGCATCCAGCTCTCTTTCACTCCTGCTGAATATTTTCTAACTCCAGAGCTGAGGTCAGACCCTTGCATGATGCAGGTGGCAAGAGAGCAGAGGTGGGACAGTGGGTTTACAGCAGTAAGACTCCACAAATATTGCAGAGCAGGAGGTTGACTTGAAATGGAGATCGTGGGCTTGGCATCGTGGATGAGCTCTGTGCCTGGGGAAGCACTCAGAAGGCAGAGGGGTTCAGCTCTGGGGAACCCCAAACTCGAGAGCTAGAAGGCCTTTCTGATACTGACTGCAGGTACTTCTCTCAGTTTCCCTATCCTCAGGATAACGCCACGCCTCTGCCTACCGCCCAGGGCTTGCTTTTAAGCTTTTAATGACAGTTTATGCACTCAGTCTCAGTGTCATTAAAGGCTGCCTTTTGTCCTTCCCAGCATGAACGCTTCTAGGCTGAGGTTGGTTTATATTTTAGTGTTTTTAAAGTAACAAATGTAATGATACAATTATGGGAAAATACAGAAAGGAGGAAGAGTAACAGAAGAAGAGTTATTCATGCTCATTCAAGCCCCTTCACTATGCGAACCATCTGGTATAAGCCAGGCAGGCAGTTTTACCAAGGTGTGTGGAGACTAACAGTATCCCCTCTAAATTCTGCTAGGATAGAAAAGGTGTTATATTGTCTGTGGAGGTGCCCCCAGGGAGACAGAAAAACATTAGATTGTAAAGTCTCGGTGAAAGGGACAGCTTTTATTGCACAATGATTCAGCATCCAGCACAAGGGGTGCTCATCCCAGCTGAGTGCCATCCTATTACAATTAACTATTGCTTTCCAAAATAAAATTAGCTATAACAGTAATAGCAGTAGAGTGGGAAAGACAGACAAATGAGAGGTAGAAGAGGGCATGAAGACAGAGAAATGAGAGGTAGAAGAGGGCATGAAGTGATGATTTTGCCCATTACGGTACAGATGTTCAGCCTGAATTCTTCAGCAAAGCTCAGGGACGTTTTAGTCTTTTATTTTCTCAGGTTTCCTTGGCTTGAGGTGGTGCTCTTGACTCTGGTGCAGCAGTTAGAGATCATGCTTGTGTGCTGGCTCTGAGGCTCTGCTCTGGAGGATTGCCATCTGGTGGTCTTCTCTCGGAAAGGCATGACAGTAGCGAGTGGTGAACTGGCATATTTACGTGTGCAGCTTGGCTCATCCGTGCTCCTGCTGGTACCTGAGCTGGCATGAACCCTGGCAGGGCTGAAGCACCTTTGCTAACTCCAGGCCAGCCAGACTAGGGAGCCGAGCTGGACGTTTTAAAGTAGCTTTCCAGTGATTAGTATACTTTTTTACAGCTGATTAATCCTGCTCTCTGTCAGAGTTCGCAAAATTATATTTATTTTAAAAAAGCCCACACTTGTATAAATGCACTAAAAAGCAAAATAATTAGTAGAAGTTGTAACATTAAAAATCAAATGCCAAACAGTCTTATTAAATCAGCACTTAGATGCTAAAGGTGAATACACTCAAATTAGATGTCATTTTGTAGTGGCACATCTCAGCAAATAGGTGAATTCTCTTTCAGGATGCCATCAAACAAAGGCTTTGTGGATGTTTTTCGGAAGATGCTGTTTCGCCCCCCAATTACTAACCAGAGGAGTTCAAAGACATCTGCATTTAGCTATCTGGATAACTTTATGGTACATGCTTTAACTCTACGAATATGTTGCTATTGCTTAGTAGGACTTGAATAATGGGAAGAGAAGGCCGGACTGGGGTTCAGATTACATGGTTTAGACTTTGGTCCATGGGAGAAGGCGGATAGCAGTCATCAAGATGAGACTGGACAGCCCTGTCTATGTACATTTGTTTAGAAACACAGTTATACTGGTACAATATGAGTACAATATCTGTTACAGTAAAGTCAGCTATAACGGTTTAATTTTCAGCTGCACATGTACTGCTACAAACTGACGTGGTCCACACAAGTTGTAAATCAGACGGTGCCCACCCTCAGTTTTACAGCTGTTTTAGGAAAGTCATACTTTGACTTAAGGCTGAGGAACTGTGTGTGGACTGAGTTGGAGCGAAGACTTCTGTGTTCTCTTTCTGGGACACATGGATGTGATTCATGAGCCTATTTCTGTTTGTGATGAAGCACTATCCGGGAATATGGATATGCAAGATATTCCTGATTGGCAGGAAACAATTATAAGGCTGCTAGTAACTTAGACAGGAACAGAAGAAAGGAGCGACTTAGAATTAGGCAAGATGGTTTCTATAACAAGCATGAAAGACTCATCCAAGTCCCATTCCCTAGTCCTCTGTTCCCCCATTTTATATGGCAGGCAACAAAGTCTGTATCTAACACTGTGTTACTGTGAGCCTATTGCACTTTAAGAGTTTTAATAACTTCTATGAGCAGAAGGATGCAGACATGGGCTATGATTTTATTTGGTCCAGCTGGTGAACCTGTCCTTGGCTTGTCAGGAGACAAGGGAAAATGCTCTATTTAGATGAGTAGAGATCCTGCAGGGAAGGACTATGACACAAGACATCTGGTTGCATTTGGAGTGCTGCCCTGCAAATCACTCTTATTTCCCTAGACAAATTTCATCCCTCATCTTTGCCTCCAATTCCCCACATGTAAAGAAAATGATAGCATTGCGTGATCTGTGGACGCTCTGAGAGTGAATCCACTAGTACTTGTCGGGCACTCCAATTGTGTGGTAACACACTCAAAGAAAAACCAACCAATAAAGAAAGTGATGAATAACACAGGCCAATATAAACGATTTCTTGGACGTGGTACAAGAGAGTTTTAATGACTCATGGTCTCGTGCAGTGTAAAATAACACCATCATTTCTGATAGAACAATAGTTTTATATTGCGTCATGCATGAAGTGCTCACAGACTTATGCACAAGAAAGACAGTTTTATGTTTTAATACAAGTATGCTTTGCAGCCTTCTGCCCCTCTACTTCATAAGGATTTAAGGGGGGTTCATTCCAACTTTGCGGCAAAGCCAGTGTTTCTCCCTGAAGATTAGTAATTAGATCCTGTGGCAGCACTTAGGTATTTTGATGATGGGTCCTTTAAAAGCATCTTAGATTAGATAGTCAGATAGGAATGCATGATAATAAACTGAGCAGACAGGGCCATGTGCTGAGTTACTTGTTATCACTTCAATCCATTCTGAATTGTGTGAACATGCCGACATTAAAAAGGGAAAAAAGTAAAGTGGGCTTCTTAAATATAATCCTATTTTTTGCTCTCCTTAATTGATTATATGCATATGTTACTGTAGAATGACTCAGAAAAAAGGACAAGGAATACATCATTTTACCCTTGCATGTCTTTTGCTGGCTTCCTTGAAAAAATGCAACTTTGAATAGATATAACAATACTCTGGAAGTCTAAATTACTTTGTATTAAAAATTTTATAAATGGGCCCTCCATGAAATACCAGCTCTGACAGTAGTGAGTCAGGTTGTGTTTCAGCAGACTTCAGCTGGGGCTCTGCTGCCTCCAAACACAGGACTGGGCATTTATAGAGGGGAACCTGATCCCAGAAAGGCACTGCAGGATGCCATTCACAGTTATGATTAGAAATGTCCCAGGAATGCATGGGGAAGGATGAGTGTACAGTCTGCCCTGGATAGTGCCAGCATGGTCTCTAGCTCTCTCAGAAGTGGCCAGATGGTATTGTCTCTTTTTCCCAGTGATTTTAATTCGATAAGGTCGTCTTTTCCATGCGCTCAACGGTAACAGCTCATTCACTCAGTCTGGCTGCAGAGGACCTGGGAGAGGGGGAACATCTGACTCGAATTTTTTCTGTGGGATTCTTTTAGGATTTGCTGCCGACCTCATTCCCCAGTGCTGGCATGCAACAGCCTACTGCAGTCCTCCAACAAGCAGGGAACTGCATCAGGACACCACCCAGTAACTTCTCAGCCCGATAGCCAAATTTCCACTCCCATCTATTTCCAGGCTCTGCAACTGGCCCCTGGCCACTAAAGAATCTCTATAAGAGGCTTCCCTCTCTCTTGCCAGTGTAGTAGATTTAAAGCTTTGAGATCATTGTACAAAGACATAACACCACTGCAGCACTAGTGATATCATTACAAGGGTTAAGTTAGCCAACAAGGTACAGGCTGAGTTTAATTCCTTTGGCTATTTCTCAGTTATCTCAAATGGGCTTTGATTATTTTTTTTCCCCTGACATGCCAACTTTGTGATTTGTCTGACATACTTAGCTTTGATCTTTATTCACAAGGAGCCTTAAACCAACCTTGGATTAATTTAATGTATTTTATTTTGATTTAAATGCTATTTTTAAAAAGGACTTGCAACTGCAAATTTTGCCAGAAGGGGGAACTGTAGCTCCATCTCCCAACAGCTGCTCTAGCACAACTGGCAGGCGTGTACTTACTAAAAGCTTTGGATTCAGTTAGTCCTTTCCCTCTTTCTCTCGAGGCAGCTGCTGGAAGGAACTCTTGGTAACATTCAGAGCGGATTAATTATTCTATTGGATCAGTTTTACCAAAATCCAATGATCTAAAAATCACATCAGGTCTGAAGGGACTTTAAGTACTCGTTTAACATCATGAAGTTTTTATTATTACAGATGCTACTTGAAAGATGCATCTTGTGCCTTTTTTTTTTTTATTCAGTCTTTTGATGGTTTAGTTTCTCAGCAGTCAGAGTTTATCTGACAAAGATGTGATTATATTTCTAGTAACATAACTCAGGAAGCTGGGACTTGAAGAGTGTCAGCACTACAAATCTTCAGACCTCAACAGTGATGACTACCTGAAGAGGCTATTGGGGGAGGCTACATTTCAGAGGCATTAATCAAGATGCAGGCCCCACATGTAAGATTCCTTCTTTTCAGTTCAGTTTATACGCTGCTCTCCAGAGAGCTACCTAAGCAGAGAACAGCAACAAAAAATGCAGGGGTGTGTTGCAACTTTTATGTGGTCACAGGGCTGGCAAGTGGCAGAGCCAGGAATTGCATCCATCTCCTCAGAGTTGTTCACAGATGGAGCCATGCCTTCCCAAGGCACGGCAATGATCATTTAATGTTCAATTTAGCAACAGATCCATTATCTGTCTCTCCCACTTTTTACTTCTCCATCCCCTCCCTTCACCCAGAATCTCAAACCACAACAAATTCTGTACCTCTTTTTGGGGAAGAGAACTCTTTAGAGAAACTCACAGCCTTAAATGTAATGGAAACATTTGCTAATGAATGAGCCCTCGTTATACACATTACAAGGAAACACTTAATTGACAGTGGCCACCGGATAACAGGGTTTAATTAATAAATCTAGGTGGCGTCATATACACCACAGGAAGGGATTACAGGGGTTAATGTGTCTGTCTGTTGGACTTTTATGGAAGAGTTGTGTTGCCTGTCTTTTAACATGAATAACCCGCATGTCTGTGACCCAGCACTGGCAAAAGGGAGAGTCAATTGGTCATGAGAACACAGCAGCCCTGTCTGGGTGTTTGAACATGGGTTGGATGGCATCTGCGGCTGAAGCAGACCAAAGGCGCATTTGTTTTCTTGCCTCTTTAGCCAGCATCTGGGTTTCTGTGGCACTATCTATTCTAACCACACACACCATCCTGTCTTTGACAAACAGTCTTCTCAAACGTAGTGTTTTAATTAGTGCCACAGCCTGTCAGCACCCACCACAACAATACTGGCAAGCTTTAGCCGCAGGATATGCGGAACAGGGATTCTCAGCTGATGGATACCGATACCTTTATTGAAAAAATCAGCAAAGCTGTGCTGACCTACCTCCACCTACCACTAATACACTGACTCCATATCCAATGGGAAGCAAGGCTCTGGAGATCCCACAGAAGTTTGGCACAGAGGACAGATTGCTCTTATTCTGACCTGCAAGCTGCTCTTCAAGTTTGCAGCGTGAAAAGATCAGAAAGAGACCAGAACTTCTAATCAGTCTGTCTTTTGATAACATTGTCATCCTCTTCTATTTGCATGTATTTAGAACAGTTAAAGTGCTCATTTTAGATCTGAGAGCATTTATTTGTTTGTAAAGTGCAATGAGGCAATGCTCACAAATACCACCAGCCCAGGAACACTCTACCTTTACCCGCTCTGCAGATTGCTTGGGTACTAGTTACCAAGTCCTCAAAAATCCCCTGCAGGGGAGACAGAAAGCAGCAGCTGACAACATGTACCTTTGCCCGAGAGACCTGTAGCTCCTGATATGAGTGGGCTAAGCCCTGCGGAAGCAAACAGAACCAGCCTGATTTATCCCAGCCCACAATCCGGGCTGCATATCTACTGTTACTTATGTGTATAAAGTGACAACTGGGCACTAGATGAACAAACCTGCTCTCTGCTTGAAGTAGTGCCTCCTATCAAGGGAGCCCTTCGGAAGACAGAAGAGTTTTTTTGTATTCCTGTACACAGGAGCATCTTGTAGCAATGCGGCCATACCAGTTCTGCTTAAAACAAATAGGAACAGAAAACCCTTTAACTTACTCTTTACTTGCCTTTCCCAACAATCCTTTGTGGCTAACCAGTACATCTGAAATCACTGTCCTTTGCCTGACTGAGGCTGTCATTGTCATGCCTTTGCTATATATATATATATATCTAAAAAAAAAAATCACACTGGAAGTTTAAAGGAGCTTCACAAGGATGCTGCTATAAGCTCAGAGCAGGTCTTTATTGTTAATAAGTTACTTATCCTGATTCAACTAAAAGAACAGTTGGACCATGGAGACCTAATTAGCTGGTAATTATTCTCAAGCTTTGCCTCAGCTGGATCACAAAACAGATCTTTATCTAGTATCAGTTTAGTCCCATTGCAGGCAATGGAACAGGATTAATCTGTTAGACTGGATCCTGTTCACAATCCTAATATTCTGGAAGACCCTGGGAATTTTCCCACTCATGTCTGCAGAAACATAGCAGCTAACAGCAAGTACTAAGTGGAAGACTGAAGAGAAGGTAGTATGCCAGAGACAACATGGATTGGCCAATGCAAGTCAAAGAAGAAGCACAAAAAAAGAGGGACACAGACCAGCTACTGGAGTTAGCCCTCTGCCTCCTGCCCCATCTTCCCTAGCCAGCCACCTCCATGCAATGTCATTTAAACCTCCTCTCCTTCCTGTCAAGAGCTCTATTTGCTTCTCAGCTCTCACACCTCCTTTCATGCTTCCAAAGCCCAAGTGCCCTCAGCTCCCCCATCTTGCTTTCTGTTAAAGCATCCACAAGCTGCTTTCATTGTGGGCAAAGCTAAGGCAGGAGACTGTCACGCTGGAATGCACATGAAGTTGATAGCTTGCTTTCCTCTACCCAGATCAGCAAAATTAGCCCCACTTATCGGTGTCTAAAGCATGCCCTTGAGTTTGGAATTAGTTGCACATCAAACGTCCATGTTCAGGCATTACACCAAGACAGAAACACCTGCTAGTTTACTGTCAAGCTTTCCAGCTAGTGAGGCCATTACCATTTATTGTTAGCCCCATCCTTCTCACCCCAGCTGCCCAGCCATGTCTGCCTAGAATTTTTTTCTGGAAGAATTGTAGCAGAGATGCTGTATGTTTCCTTTATGTTATTTGTTATTCTACTCTATTATATAGGGGAAGAAAGTCTCCTCCTGTTATTCTAGGAGCAGACATTCACTGTAGAAGAACAAGCTGAAGTAAACTGTTTCATTACTGATTAACACTAACAGCCTATGAAGCGATAGCAATAAATTGAAAAGAAGTTTGTTTTACTATAAGAAATTGTGTATCTTCATTTACTCTCTAGCTGCAGCTGAATCATTTCTTTCTGCTCAATTAGCAGAAGACTTTTGATAAGCCTTAACTTTTCTTCCATGTGCCAATGTACATATCTACCTTAATGCTTTTATTTTCTTATGCAATTAGTATTCTTTTAGACTTTAGGTCTATAACTGTGATAAATAATAGTTTTCTTTCATGTGAAAAGCATGAATAGAACACAGAGAAAAGTTAAGACTAAGAAGTCTCAGTGTTCCCTAACCCCTTGTTGTAGCTTACAAGGAACACTCTTACCTACAAGAAGGATCCATAGCTGACAAAAGAAAAGTTTCATGTGAGTTTGTAAAACTTCAGAAATTAATCTTAGAACAATATTTTTTCAGTGCTAGAAAATACAACATTTATTTGAAGCTCAGAATTGAAACAAAAGCAAAGAGAAAAAAAGCTCTATATAAGTAAAGCATAGGCTATAATCAGGTGTTCTTACCAGAAGATCTCAGACTTTTTTTTCTTCATGGTATTCTTTTAGGCCAATATGGTACAGTTATAATCTATAGAGGCTCTTTCTATAGTGACCTTGCTTATTTTTATAACAAGAACACTTTCCTTTCAAATTCTGAGACTAATACTGAGTTACTACAACAGCATAACCAAGAACCATAACTATTACAAATCTCCCTAAGACTGTCCTGTCCTCTTTTTATAGCACAGAAGGCACTTAGCACAGTGTCTCCTAATTAGTGCTTGCAGGTGGAAATGCATAGGCGTGGGCACCCTTCCTTTCTATAAGAGGGGGAAGATGAACTTCTCTTCTGTTTTTTTTATATCTGGAGTTTTCTTTTCTTTATATCAGGGAGACTTTCAGAGCAAAGCACAAGATGCTAAACAGTAAGGAAGGTACTGCCTTAATTCTGGTAAGATAAAAAGAAGAAAATGGAGCTAAGCTATCAGGAATTTTAACTGTAAATTATCAGTGTAGTAAACAGGAATGTCTCTGGAGTAGGAAGAAATGTTATGATTGGTGGCAAAGTGGTGTACAGGAAGAGGAATAAGCTTTCAGGCAGAGTCTAAAGAGCTTTCTTTGCTGTATTGAAAATGTTCTTCAACTGCTGCTGTTGTGGTCTACAGCCGGCTGGAGAGTAAAACTTTACCTACCCTAGGAAATCTTTGAAATAGGTGGAAGGCAAGTGAGAACAGTTCTTGCTTGCAGGCAGACATGATCAAGAACTGTGCAGTCTGAGTTAAGCCCTGAATGAAAGACATTGTGCCTCTGGTCACTTTGCAGCTAATACCAGGCTTGAGGCTCCCAGAAATGGTAAGGTCTCAGGCAGCGGGGCTTAAGGAATCTCAGAATGCCATTGGAAAAGGGCTGTTGAGAGCATTTTTGAGAGGCAAGGAAACAGGTAATGGTGAGAAGACAAACAGCTTCAGGTCAAGCATAAAACTGAGATTATGGGGAGAAAAATGGGACATCTGAGTCAAGGAACTTGGAGGTGCTTCTTAAATGCAAGGGGATTGGACACAAGTACCAGCTGTTTGATGTCCTACTCCCACATTTACATTGATAACATAGTCAAAGCTTTGTGGCTTAACTATTGGCACCAAGGTCTTAACAGCTATTTGTATTTTAATGTCCTAATCACACTGAATGGCAATTGAATTATAGTAGATTTCTCCCTGTTCCTCATGGGTACTAGCTGTTTTGTCTGAACCCTAGGCTGGGGGCAGGGCTTGTCCCTGCAGGGCAATGGCATCATCCAAAAAGCTCTATCTGAAAACATGTTGCAGCAAACAGGAGGGAAGTGAGGCAGAACCAGTTACTGTGGAGTTGAGCAGTGGCACAACCTGATTGATTGTGGATTCCTGTGGGTGCCTTGGCTGCCGTTAAGCAATCCAGAGTGTGACAGATTTGCTTCCAGAACAGCACTGGCGCAGAGAGGTCATACTTCAGGGACAAATCTTTTAGTCCAAGGCTACCGTGAGGGATTCAGTGTTACAACTGGTTTTGACTGAGCTGGGGCTGTTGAATCTGAGCCTACTGCAGACAGCCCAGCTGTCTGTGCAGAGCCCCCCCCCAAATACAGTGCTCCTGAACCCTTGGAGCTGTGTGCTGGTTCCTAGCTGATGTTGAAATACCCAACTGCTGCAACTCAGGCAACAAAGCCTTCTGGGAATAGCATTGTTCTTCAACTCTGGCCGTGAAATTGATTCCTGAGGTGTTCCACAGGTAGGAACTTTATGCAGACTTTGTGGCAGGTCAAGGAAGGAGACAGAGCATCACAGGTAGCCAAATTAGGCACTTTTAATAGGAGGGAGGCTCTCCTCTGTGTTTCAAGCACCAGACTCTGCCTTGGCTGGCTTCCATGCATACAGCAAGCCCTTTGCCCGTGAGCAGGCTACCTCAGAAGAGTAAACTTGGCCAGAACCTCTGAAAGGGGTTTTTCACTGTAGCTGAGGTTTTGCTCTTTCCTTGTTTAGAAGGAATTAATCTATTTATAGGCATGATCGGGCTCTGCTTCTTGGAATTCTCTCTGCTTTTCTCTTAGCATGAGGCAATGAAAGTCTCAGCCTTACCTGTGAACTCTAGGGACCCAGCAGTGCTACAGTAAATTCTGGCATGCTCTTGTTATTTATTGACTCCCAGAGCTCCTATCTCTCCTTGTTTCTCCTTGTATTAATTAAATGTGAGTCTATCTACACCAGTAAATTGCAACAGCATGGTGCCTGGGTAAGTGAAGAGCAAGACATGGGCTCTGTGAGACCTGTGTCCTGTGATAGCTGGGCTTCTTGCAGGAATTCCTGACTCTCTGCAGCCTGCTTGGGAGGGCAAGCCTGAGCGGTTCGTGTGGGACACACAGCTGCTGGGTTCTCTCTGGGGATGGTGGTCTTGGTTTCTTTCGAATGGCTGTGCTGAGATCCATCTGCAAGTTTGGATTTGGGGTCCTGCAGAGCCCAGGCCAATGAAGGCTGTCTAGAAACCATTTATAAAGATCTTATACTTGATGGCATCAATAACTCCCTCTGGGCTTCTTGCAGGCTGAGATAGTGGCAGATTGTCAAAATTACTTAACGTCCTGGAACACCACCCATTCCAGTATGAATAGGCTTCTTGTGTGCAACTCACATGATCGTGGTGTTTTTCTGGTGTCTCTATGGAGACTGGAGACATTCTTCTGGTCTATTGGTTTGGGATATCTTTTCTTCTCTGCTTTCAGGTAAATTGTCTTGTAGGAAAAAAGAAAACAAACAGATATAATCCTTGTGAATAATGAATAAAGCATCAATCACGGAACACCAAAACATCCTGGCCCCTTTTATAGAAGGAGTTGGAAATATTTTGGTTTTTCATTTTTTAACATGCTACCATCCAGCTTGGCAAAGATTTAGCAAGCCTTGTGCAAAAAATAATTGGCCTTAGGCAAAGCTGGATGAAGCAGTGAGCATTGGCATGTGGATCCTCATCCAAATTAGGCTGGAGTATGGATTAGAGAGTGAAGCGGTATTAGACTTGGGAGGCCTACCATGCCAAAAAAATGAGGGGAGCTTTTTTAAGATGATCCAATCCCAAACACTCTCATTCTTATGAGATCAGATGCTTCCCCTTATTGTTGGCTCCAGTCCCTCTAGGGAAGGTGGTATAAATGAGATTTTTGTTACCTTGGCCATATTAAAATTGGTTTTCATTGGCATCCTGGAGAGGAAAGCAATGTAGGTAGGATGATAAGGAAGAGATGGTTTTGCAGTGTGGGGTTTGCTGGAGAAATTGATGCATGGGGAAAGCACTATTTATTGTACCATTAGTATTTGGGATGACTAGTAGGGGACCAGGCTCATCTGTCTTGCCCAAACTGGACTCTCAGGTGTTGTGCTTAAGACAGCAGTAGGAACAGTTGCCTTCTGTGATTTTCTCCAGGATTTTTTCCTTCCTCAGCAGTGGGCCTATCCGTGACCAGTGGTACGATCTGCTACCTCTGCTCCGCAGCAAGTCCCATCGGTGTGTTTTACTGCTCAGGATGACAGAGAATGCTCCTTTACATTCCTGGTTGCCGCTCCCAAACTCCTTATCCCTAGTTTACAAGTCTGGATTCTAGCCTCTTATCTATAGCATGAAAAAACAAATCCTCACTTGCTGAAAGATGGCGTATGTTTCTTGGCGTAAACTCAGGTGTACGTGGTACCTATACAACACCCAGAAAATCAGAGCCACCCCATAAATATCTCTCTAAATGCCTTCAGTTCTGCTCAGGATTCATAATGATTTATTCTATCCGGTTTGGTATGTTTGGTGCCCTGTGTAGTGGCAAGGCAACGCCCCTGGTGAGCTCATGGAAACCACTCCAACCGCCACTGCCAATGGCAGGATCTGGTTCAAATTTTGGTAGCAATAGGGCCTAGGAAAGGAGAAGCTGCTCAGGTGTGGTGCATCCCTGCAAAGAGGTAACTAGAAAAATAGCAAGACACTGTCTCACAGCCCCCAGTGCTTTTGTGGGAAAAAAATGAGGTCATAGGAGGAAAATACGGGGATTTAGATTATGTTCTCCACCTGGAGAATGCATCATATTGAGTGAGGTCTGGCTTCTGTCCTGAGGGTTAACAGAGGGAGCCTCTGCCTCAGTTTCTCTGCGTGTAGATCTGAAACCATATCTGTATCTCCTTTCCAAGGGACTTTGCAATCTGTGATGAGTTCTTTCTGGGTTGTGCATTCTGAGCCTGCCACCAGCACTGATAAAAGCAACTAATATTAGCTGTATTAGTACTTCAGAGCATCTTAACTAATGTGGGGACTAGTCACTGGCTTCACTCACATAAGTACCATTATACTCTAGATAATTCAGAGTTGGCTCTAAGAAAGGGAGACTAGGCTTAGGGCTTGTTGCAGAGCAACAAAGATGTCCCAATTGATAGTTCAGCTTTCACTACAATTTTATTGAAGAAAAGTAACTCCAGCCTTGATTTATTCTGACCAGGTCAAGGGGGCTACTTTGTAGTGTTGTGGCTGTAAGCCCAGGTCTGTCCATAAGGGAAAAAACCTGCTAGTGAAGCCAGGGCTGGTTTGGACTGCCAAGATGCTGTGGCATCACACTTGGGTAGGAGGAATAAATAGGAGGAGAATCGGTTGGGCTCAGAGTGAGGTCTGTCGATGCTCAAAGAGGCTGCAGACAGATTTAAAAGTGACAGAAGTAACGTAATTGTGAGGATTTGAGAGAGACTCCATAGCTTGGGGAGCTGGAAAAAAATTTCCAATGAAACCACTGGACTTGGAGCAGTCCTATTCTGCAGTCATTTAGGCCAGGAGTGAACTTTGCTTGTAAAGATAAGCTGGAAGCAACAGCCTCCCTGAAGCCAATGGAGTGCGTGAGCATGTGCAATTAGCTCTCTGCTCTGCGATTTCTATTACATGGCACACTTGGGTGCCCAGGGGTATCATCTTGCCATCTGCAAAGGGGCCAAGGTAAAGTTCAGAGTCAACAAACACCCTATGATGTGATCCTGCTTTTACAGAGGCCTTCCAGGAGATGGGGGAGAGAGAGACACATCTTAAAAAAAAAAAAAAAAAAAAAAAAAAAAAAAAAAAAGGTTCTTGGACAATTCTATTTTCTCTGGCTCAGGCATATACTAGAAACCCTCTTTACTTACGTGAGATGGATGCTGAGATCTTTTCCTCAAAGGGACTTTCATGCACCGAGATCTTTCACGCTGAGAGGACAAAGCCTCTGGATACGCTTCCCTTGAGCAAACACTGGCCCAGATTGTGCCTCCCTGTTTCTAGCCTCACATTTTCTACTCTGGATCGGGTGTCAAGCCCAATATCATGCTGAAAAAGGCATACACTTAAGATCAGAGTGCTGGTGTTTAACAGGATTGGTTATGTCTATATGAATCTACTTTCAAAGGTGGTTGGATTTCACTGGAAAAGGGACTTTTCTAGTGAGTAAACATGGTAATGTCAGGGGCTTGTGAAAGGTATCTTTGCCTTTTGATAAGGAAAAAGGAATTCAGAACAAGAACCAATGCACTTTAAAGTTTTGGCACTTTTTTTTTTTTTTGACAGAATGGGCACAAAAACACCCCAGGTTTTTGCTTTTGAAAGTCATCTTTAAATGTGAAAACTAGTGAGCTGAAAACCCAATGGCCGGAATTCCTCTCGTTTGGCAAATGATCCTGGTGTGCTAGGCAATGTACAAATACAGAAGCAAGTAATCACAACCAGCTCACTCTTCCCTGAGCAAAGCCAGGTACTTGGCTACTACCTAAATAACAAATTTAGTAATACAGCAGCTTAATTCCTATGGCCTTAATCACCATCTTACGATAATGTTTGTGCTGGGACTAAACAAGTCTACTCTAAGGTGCTTAATCATTTTCCCGAGGTGCACAGCACCAGTGGGGTTCCAACACTGCATGCAAAGTGCCTGGTAGCACAAATGGTCTCCAAATTAAAACAAATTGGCTCCGGAAACCCTGGTTCAGAAGGTTTCCTGCAGGATCTTTTCTGATTGAACGTGATTGCCCTCCTGGAAGATCTACTTTCAGTTCTCCGGTGGAGAGCTGAACTCCCTGCTCTTAGTCATTAACAACCTGTTGCTGACTGACAAGCTCAGAGGAGTGTTATTTTCCTCCTCAGTTCTGACACCGGTTTTACACATAAAAAAATTTGCCTCAGTCAGTGAATTGCAGGATCGTGTCCCTTGGATTAATTCCCCCTTCCCTCTTGGAAAAGGGCATGTGCAGAAATCCTGGTAACTTGCTGTCACGCTGCCATTTGTGGAGTGCAGGTGCTGGGCTCAACGCACGCAAACTGCGTCAAGTCTCCTGCCCTCCAAACCTCTCCTGACATGCCTTTTGCTTTCTACCCTCCCGCACGGCCCCATTTCTCAACCGCTAGAGAAACCTTAGGGAGAAGGACTTATCAGCGAGGCTGTCCTACATGGGAAGAGTACTGGGGGCTCCAACAGCTGCTCGGGGTTTGAGTCCCCTTGGCAGATGTTTGCTATTCCAGCCACTTCATTAATGTTGGAAACAAAACCCCTGATTATTCCTGACCAAAGCACCCCCCTTTTTGATTGACAGCCAGTGTGTGTTTCATACGACATAACCCACAATATTGTTCTGGCTACTTTTTTAAAAAAAAAAATAATTCATTAATTAAAGAAATAAAGTTTGTAGAGACATGCTAATCTCACCTGCCGGCTCATGCTGTGGTGAGGGCATCAGTGTTTCTAGAGCATGGGCAGAGGTGCCAGCCCCACTTCTCTGGAAATCCAGCCCTTCAGATGTGGGAAAGAAGTGTCTAAAGACAAGAGGAGCCTCTTGTCTTGCGGTCAGTTGTGTGCAACTTAAGCCAGCCGACAGTTTTCTTCCCCTCTTGATTGCTGGGCTGGATCTTGTCGGGCTCATGGAAGACTCTTTGATCTCCAGCGCTTGTATTGCGCTCCCAGTTTAGGAAACGTTCCTCTGCTGCATCTTGTCAGGTTTTGCGGAGCCAGTAAATGCAAAATGAATTTGGAGTGGGGGTAGAGGGGCTGCAGTTACTGCCCAGACACCCAGGAGACGCGGTGGAGCAAAACACCGTTTGCTGCTGGTTTCTGCTGCTTCAGGATTTAAATCAGTTGCTTGCTTGGGATGTTGCTTCAGAAATATTCTTTGCAATAATTATCAGCAAGCAGTAATTGTTTAATGTTACTGGTAATTATTTTGTTCTCTGAAAAAAATATGCCTGAAAAAGAGGCGAAGAAAGTGTGTTCTTAAAATGTTTTATGGCTGAATTAAGAAGTGAGTATTCATAAAGCTACATTCATAATGAAGTCAGCAAATCTCCTTAAATATTTGCAGTTTGTTTAGCAACAGCTTAAGTAATTTAAAAATAGTTATATCATTAGGGAGAAAAAAGTCCTTGAACTCCGTAGTGGTTGTTGTCATTCTAGTTAAATTCCTGTTCGTAAGATCGCTTTTGTTTCTCAAAAAGAAGTAAAACTATTTCCAACCAATTTATTTTAAATGAGAATGCCATTTCAATGGCTCAATGAGCAAACCGCTTTGTTTTATCTTTGTTTTAATATATTTTGCTGTGCTGCGTTTTTTAAAACCACGTAATGAGTTTTTAAGAAAAAAGTTCAAAGGATATATCAAAAGTATTATATTTCCTTGCGTCCTCCTTGCAGTTTTGACAGGGTACGGACAATGCGAGTATCTTTTTTTTTGCTTTTAGGGCTCTCCAAATCGGCAAATGTATCTCTGAAGTTTAAAGCTGAATGATACTTGTAATTGAAAAAGAAATAGTGCTTTTGCAAAAGAGATTAAAGGTAGTTTATAGATTTTTGAAGGCTTTTAAAAATATAGATCAATAAAAGTCGCTCGGGTCGTTTATGAGTTTGAGATGGTGGTTTCTTTCTGCACAAACAGATTGAGTTTTCTAATAGAAAATAAGGGTTTGCTGCCATTTGGATCACCAAAGCATGAAAACTAGGCAGTGGCTGCTAACATTTTGCAGATTATACTGAAATTCTTGTATGAAGCCTGCAAATAATTTTTTTTTTTGGGGGGGTGGCACATTTCCATAACGACTCTCTCTTTACCCATTTAAAGTTTGCGGCCACAAGTAATTGCGAGCTGCTGTGGTTTCTTGAAAACCGTGCAGCAACAGGTTGAAATCGGGAAGACTCCTCCTGATACACCTTCCCCTGAATAAGGTGCCACGGTGATTCCCGTGCTAAACCACACCGACTCCAAATGGGGTGCGGTGCAATTTCTCAGCGGGCAAAAATCCCCATTTGGGAGCAGTCCTCCCTGCAAATCAGGGGAACAGCCGGAGAGAGGCCGCGGAGCAGGGAAATAAAACTCAGGACTCAGCCCAGGAGGAAAATCGGTTCTGGCGGAGCGGGGAAATCTCAGCACCCCAGGCACTGCTGGGGGGCTGCACGGGGTCCGGCCTCCGCAGAAGGGGCTCAGAGCTCATCTTTGCAAAAATCCAGCTGAGATAAGCAGGGATCCGCCAGTAAATCGTCTCGGGCTGTGGGGACTGAGTAACGCCGCTCCGGAGAAGGCAGCATTTGCTTCAGCACGGCACCTATAAATAGTAATTTATTTTTTCCCCCCGACGCTCTCCAGCACTTTGCAGCTGGGGAATAGATTTGATGCCGATCGGAGAAAGCTTCGGGGGCTCGGGAAGAGACGCTCAATCCTGCATTTGCGGGATGCGCACTTTTAATTTTTTAAACTAATTACAGGCTAGAGAAGTGTGTGTGGAAGCAGGGGGGGGAAGAGAAGAAAGGAGGGGAAAAAAAAATAAAAGCCAGCCCCAATCTGGAACCTTTCCCAAAAAAAAAAAGGAGAGAAAGAAAGAAAGACACACACCCCGGTATCTTAAAATAGAGAGCAGGGAGGGGAGAGGCTGGGAGGATCCTCCCCGCCGGGCGCAGGGTGACAGCGGTGCTCGGCGGGGAGCAGCGGGCGCCCTGATTGACAGCCGGAGCCTCCTAAAAAGGACGCGGAGAGATGCTTATCGGCAGGTTTATATAGCGGGGGCGCGGAGCGGCGCGGAGCAGGCAGCGGAGCGGCAGCAGCAGCAGCAACAGCGGCGGCAGCAGCAGCCGGGGCAGCGCTGGGAGGCGGCGGGGGCCCATGCCCGGCCGGCCGCGGCTCTGGCAGCCCCCGCAGCCCCGGCGGGCCGCCCCGCCATGCACTGCCAGCCCCAGCCGCGGCTCGCCGCGCCCGGCCGCCCCAAGGCAGGCAGGAGGCGCTACAAGACCTTCATGATCGACGAGATCCTCTCCAAGGAGACCTGCGATTACTTCGAGAAACTTTCCCTTTACTCCGTCTGTCCGTCCCTCCTGGTCCGGCCCAAGCCGCTGCACTCCTGCGCCGGTAAGCCCGCTCCCCGCGCCCCCCGGGCCGGGCTGGCTCTCCCGAGGGGACCGGGGAATGCGCTGGGATGCCAAGGTTTGCCACCCGAGCCTCTCTCGCCTTGCTGGGACTAGCAAACTCCTGCGTGTCCCGCTCCTCCGAAGCGGAGGCTCCCCTAAACCCAGCCCTGAACCCGAGTTTTCGCGCCCCATTCCCAATGGAAGGGCTTGTGTTCTCTCCCGTTCCCTGTGTTTTCTAGGGAGATGGCATTTAGTAAATCCTCAGGGCTAATCGCAGTGCGCAGCGGTGGGGTTCTGCTTTAAGCTTCCTCGGGGTGTTTGCAAATCGATAACCAATGCAAATGATAACGAGTTAAGAGCAGCACAGGTCGTCCAGTAGAAAGTGGCCTCGACCTTGTGCTCGTGGAAACCATTACTGGGTTTTTTTCATTGCCGTCTGTGGGAGTAAAAAGAAATTAATAGAAAATTTGAAAACAGAGAGAAATTGCTGTTGAGACATGTTATTTTCTACCCTAAATCCTGTGAAAGGCTATTTCCAACAGAGAAGACATGAAAATATTTGCGTTGATTTTACAGACGTAGCCACCACAAATAAATACATACAAATGGATCTCTCTCCTGGAGAGAGACCACTGATTTTAACGCAACAAAAGGGGTGATTTGGTCTTGACCGTGGGTGTTACTACATTTCACAAACAGATTGGTCTAATGTGAGCTTTTAAAAATCCATGTTAAAAGTAAAAATATCATTCTTATAATGCATTCCAGATTTTGAAAAAGGAAAAAAAAAAAAATAAAAAAATCCGTCTTTCTCTGGTGAAGTAGGCAGTTTTCCAGATTTGTATGCTTCCCATAAGGCAACACTTCTAGTGGTGACACCTAATGTCTTAAGAGAATCAGATGATGAAACTGAAACTTAAAAATATGTTCTTAAAAAAATCTTAACCATTAAAAATATTTGTAAAGGACCAATCCCCCATTAAATAATATATGTTTCAAGGTCATAAAATTCCATTTTTCCTCTTTCTCTTTCCTGGGAACGTTCATTTTGTGTTTGTATTGTTGTGTTTAAAAATTCAAGACCTGCACTTTGGCTTGGGTTTGGTGTTTTATTTTTAATGCTTAGCTGAATATGAATAAGAAGGAACTTTTCAGGTCTTAGTAGAGCTATGCTAATATAAAACTTGCTGTTAGGTTACCTAAGAGTTTGACAAGTAGAATAAACCCTTGATCCAAGCGTAAGTCTTCCTCTGACCTCACTATTTATTTTGTAAATATTAATAATTAAAGATTCAGAAGTGATTAGGAGGCTGGATCAGAATTAAGACCCATGGTGACCAACTTTTTGAAAGCGGTTACATGCATAGTGTGATCCTCGTTCAACATTTATTTCTTCCGATCGATTTGTGCGTGACGTTCCTTGCCTTCTCTAACAAGTTGCTGACGTATTTTTATACAAGAAGATCTGGTTGTTAATCAAGATATTGCTGACAAGGGAATTTTTCAGAGCTGATCCCTCACTACTGCATAGACAGTGAAATTCGGTGCTTGGCCAAAATAGGCATGAATGTCCCAGTGCGTGGGAGCTTGCAGTTACGTGGTGAGGGCCCAATTCTGCACCCATCGGAGTCAATGGCATCCCTTCCACAGACCCCAGTCTGCCAGGGAGAGGAGAGAGATTTCTGTCTCCCTTACTACAGAAAAAGGAAGCAATCAAAAAGAAAGCTCCCGTTAGCACCCAAAAGGAATATTCACCTGAATATTTACCAACATCCAGAAGCATGTCCGACTAACTCCGCATCAAAAAATGTGATTTGAATGTCACGTTTAGGCTAAGGAATCCTTAGTATTTTTGATGGGTGGGGTGTTTCCCAGCAGCTGTTTTGAGTCTCATCATCCCCATGGGGACAAAAGAGAGAAATTTTTTTTTTAATATGTACTTCTCCGTCAAGTATAGCAAACATTGTCTTTGTAAGACTAATATAGATTCATTAAATAATCATTAATAACCCTCAAATGATTCAGCAGTGGATTCTGAGTGATGCTAGCATGACTCCTGTGGTTACTGTTCAATTAAAGCCTCATTTCTCTTTCTGCCTGGGATCTGTAATGAATTTGCCCTCAAGACTGTGTTTCTAGCCCAAGCTCTGGCCTGTCCCTCTGTCGGGGCGGATTCTGAATATCTGCTTCGAATGGAATAACCTTTACGGAGTTGCAGTGTTTGAGAAGTGGTGTGCGGAGAGAGATTTGCTTGCGGGATTAAAACCATAAAAGAAACCGTCCACACTTCCAAATTGTAAGGCTTCTAAGGTTTATAGGTATAATTGAAGTCTTATATGTGTTAGATAATGGGAATTTTTTTTAATTATAAAGGAGAGGAAATTCTGTTGTTGTCTAAGAAATGGGCAATAGCACAAAAGATGACTGAATATGAAAGAATTTTAAAAATACCCAACACAAATCTCTTTAAAAAAAAAAAAGAAAAAAACCCCAAACAAAATAACCCCAAAACCACTTACAGATTAAAGACGGCAGAAATACAGAGCTATGGCATTTAACTTGCTGCCTGTGTTTCCTTTCTCTCTTGAGTTCATCAGGAAGGGAGTGAGCACTTGGTCTTTTTGTGGTCTAGAAGAAATGAATCTTAATCTAAATCACAGAAATTTCCCTTGCCAGTGGAGTCCTGGCTGGGGCTTGGGAGTCTTGAAACTCTCACGAGTGATTAGTTACTTCAGCTGAGCTTCTCCTCAGTGCCATGGCCTTTTCTCCAGTCAGGAGTCAAATGTTGTAAGCGTTTTCATGGGCTAAAGAGTTAATAGTTGTTTCATCTTGGGTGAAGTCACAGAAGTCCGATACGCTTTTATAATTTATTTGGAGCTGAAAGACAGAAGATGTTTTAGTCGTGCAACATGTGTGTTTAGCAACATCCTTTGTTAAGTGGAGAGATCTGAAAAACATTGAGAGCCAAATGGAAAATATTTTTTTCTTTTGGCTATGACCAAAGACTAAATATTTAAGCGTGTGCAGCTGAACTGGGACAAAATAAAATTATCAAGCAGAGGGGGATGGGGTTGGAAGGAGCATTTGGGAATTTTCCTGTGCGTGGTGAGGGCAAAGACTGGTGCTGGAGTTGCGAGGGGTGCGCAGGAGGTCTGAGGCGAAGCTCACCCGTCTCACCGGGGAGACTCCCATTGCGAAGAGCTTGGAACCAGCCCCAACCAAAATTTTTCTTTGGAAAGAAAAATGTAATTCCTTGTGAAAATGACCCATCATTAGCTTAAAATTTGGTGTATGAATATGTGTTGTGGCATTTATTGAGCCAAATAAACAACGCCCCACTCAATGCTTAATCTGTAACGAAATGCCCAGGTTCAGAGCCATTATGATAACAAAAAAAAAAAGATATTTAAACAGAAATATTTTCAGATGGTGGTTAATACTTCTGTGATTTATGACTTTTTGGATTGTGATGACTTAGTGAAAGCATTATTTATTTTGTTTCATGATACTTATATTGTTATTGGCTTTTCAAATTATGTCATATCTAATTAATTTGTATAAGTAAAGATTACAGTGTAAACATATACGGTGCTTGGTTTGTTACAGTGATCTCTGAAGGTTGCTTTTCAACTGATCAGAGTCCTGTAGGAATCACTTTTCAAATTGTCTTCATACAATTTTTCAATTTTACATTTTAAAATATTTGTAGGTGAGTCTATACCAATTCTGGTTTGTTTCCTAGATTTTTGAAAAGCTTGCATTAGCAATACATTCAAAATCCGAATGCCGTATTTGCAGTTCAGGGCGTGGTAAAGAATCAGAGGACATTGTCAGTGTATGGTGTTATGAAGGGCAAACTGGAAATGTTTCATATTTATCAAAGTAACTAAAGTAACTTGAAAAAATAAACAATAGGGTGATCATGGCTGGGGTGTTGGGGGAGAACTTGCGTGCTTTCCCTGGTGATAGCGGAATTCCTGACATTGTGTATTGATAATGGACAGTTTTGGTCTTGCATGTCCTTCTAAACTACCCCCATTAAATTAAGATGGCTGAATTGCAAAGAATCGCGTTGCCTCTTTCAAGAGAGAGCTTTTTATGAGTTTTCAGTTTATTTTAGCAAAGTTTGTAGTGCAAATTATTTGTTATCTGCTGTGTATTCATTTCTACCTGGATCTGTTCTGGAGCTCATAAAATTTAAAATTATCTTAGTGATTTATAACTTAAATTCTAATGAGCATCCATGTGATTTATTTCCATTTTACACCAAGGTTTTACTGCACTGCTTTCTCTTTTTATCTGCTCCAGCAGCTATATTTGAACGCCTTGCATGAATGTAGCTTTACAGATACAAAGGTACCTTATATCAGTGTAGTTTTGTCTTCTGAGAGAATGAGCTACTTTGATACCAAATATTTAGACTTGTGTAAGGGGAGTTGTGTTTAAAGGGGATTGTATGGCTCTACATGTATTTAAAAGTGCCACAATTTATGGAATTTCTCAGCTTTTTTGCATCTCTCTGAAAGTTTACCACTCTGCTTGCTGGTCTGTGGAACAAGTTGCCTTTAAAGCACACTAATAATTATGACTTGCTTGAAGTCCTACTCCTTGAAATTAGTATTTTGGATTTTTGAGTTGGGGTTGTTTTTGTTTCGGAGGGGGAGAACGAATTGAGGTTTTGACGTAGGTAGGTTTCTAATATCGAATTGTTCAAAACTTGAATTTTTCTTTTTCAGTTCTTTTGTCTGTCTTCTGTTGTTTTATCGTAGGGTGAAATTGGGAATGGCTTATCCTGAAGTTTTTTTCGAGCTCCCATTTTCCTGGTATATTTGATATTTTTGCTTTCTAGATTAAATTAAGCGATACCTGCGACCACTGGGGCCTGCGGGGAATCACTGCTTGTGTGATGAAGTGTGAGCTTTGATACTCCTGCTCCTCAGTCAGTCTTGTCAGCCTTTTTAGGAAACCATGGCGAGAAAGTAGATTTATTGCGTCTTAAAACAGCTCGGTTTTTATGTGTAACCTCATAACAAGATTCCTTCTGGTTCTGTTCAAAAAGGCCTTGATCTGGGCAAGGTTTGAATTTGCTCTGGGACGTTACTTAAAATTGGGGTGGAAGCCATTTCTTTTGTTCAAATACTTGCTGAACCTTTTTCTTTTCAATTAAATGTATACTGTTACGGAGTTCCTGGGGGAAAGCAGGGCACTGTGGGAAAGGAAAAGGGAATCCATGGAGCGTATGGCCCGATGTGGGGAAAAATGAGAGGCCATTCGCTCAAAGTGCGTTATCTGAAACGTAACAGCTGGATTAATCCCATTAAATAAAACAAATACAAAATTGTGGGTATACCTTCTACCAGGCTAACTTGAACCTGAGTGTGCCCAGCCTCCAGTCAGCCCAGTGTCTTTGACTGGGGTTGAATTGCCATCCCCCAGCACGTTTGCCTTGGCATCCCAGTCATTAATCCAAGGTGTTGGAAAGAGTTTTGGTCTCGTGGTGCGTGGAGTTGGGTGCTGGGGAGACCTACGTGTCTTAAATGTGTGCCTGCGATGGCAGGAGCTGGGGCTCGATGACTCACAAGGTCCATTAAAGACCTGTGTCCCAAAATGTATTTGCTGAGGGAAGCAGGCCAACGTGAATATGGCTGTTTATACGGCGGCAGAGAGCGATAGGTGCCAACTTAAATTGCAAAGCTGTAAGTGTCAGTGTGTGGAAATCTACATTGCTGCAATAGTGTTTGGGATTTTTTTCTGATTATTTGTGCAAACATATGAAGAAAAAAAAAAATCTTTTGAAAACTGCCTGTGTTTATTAATTTTAGGCTCCAGTGATCAGTATAATTCTATAGTTTAATACCAAAAATTGAAGGTAAAATGACAAAGGAAGTCTATTAATCCTGAAAAATACAAAGTGTTGCTTCTGCAGGTGTCTCTGATCCAGTATTAAAGAAGCTATCAGGTATTCCTAATAAATGTAAGATAATTCAGAGATGACGTTACTGCATACAAATCTTAGAAGATGCAGTCAAATTTACGCTGATGTCTCAGAGCGCTCCTCTGAAAACCTAGAAAAGTCAGAATTTGCTGTTGGAACTGTATCCCTGCTCCTGTAGTGTGATTTATGCAGCTTCAACCTCAGGAAAGTCTGAGTTTTCTGAAGGCTCTCAGCCAGATAACTCCCCGTCCATTTTAGCCCTACAAGAAGAAGTCTTTCTGTAGCAATCAACTGAAAACCAGCTGATCAGCCGAGGTAAACTGAACGAACGCTAGAGGCTTTGAAAGCGGATTCATCTGTAACTGCTGAAGATTGGCCACAAAACTGAATTTTAAGGAGCTTGGCGCTTCTCAGGATGTCCGCCTTGGTTTTTACATGTTTTGATGACTTTAGCGGAAAATATAGTTCAGAAATGCCAAAAAGTGGTGTATGAGGGGTAATAATGGGCTGGCTAATAATAACTACTCGGAGAAGAATCTGTCAATTTGCTCTGTCAGATTAGATCCAATATTAGAGGTGGTATTTCAGAAGCAAAGCCAGATCAGAATCTGAATTTGAAAACAGATTTCACTTAGACTGAGCAGGGAAATCTGGCTCTAAAGAAGTTTCAATGCTAGATATTTCAAAATTTGGATTCCAGACTGAATTTTGCGCCTGTATCTCAGCACTGTTAACAGTGAATAAAAGAAATTAATGAAAGGGAAAACTACGTGGAACAAAACAGAAAATCACACCCCGGTGACTGCGATAAAACCTGCTGTGGAAAGTAATCAGCATTGTGGTGGTGGTTAAGCATGAATAAGCATCGTGGAGGAATGTTACAATAGGTATTAATGAATGTGGGATTCCCCTGGGAAAATTGACACCTACACCTTATTTTCTAAAGCCTCCCCGCTTGCACCGAAGCACAGATTAGATCTATCCACACAGCCATTTAGGTTTAAAGGCTCCAGATTTGTAAAAAGTATCCTTAATTTGAACGCTGCTTATGGAGACTGCGCAATAGAGACCTAGTGCCACGGCTCTCAAGTTATTGTGGTTATTATTTTTATGACTTTTATTCAACTTGCTGCTGTGAAATGCAGGAAAAGACCGACTTGTCTAGTAGACTGAGCGTCCTGCAGCGTTGCTGCCTTCAGTGCTGGCTGGGTATGAGCAAGGGCAAGGATCCTCACTGGGGAAGCTGGGGAAAAAGAAGTGAGGCTGTTTTGAGCCGAGTTGTGTGACGCTCCCAGTCAACCCGCTGGGCTCGGGGGAACAGAGCGGAGCAGTAGCTAAGGAGATTTTTTTTGTTTTTTCTTCTGTTTACTTGTGTTGAGCATTACATCTGTTTTCCAGTGAAAGAGCAGGGTGAAGGACAGCTCTCTGTATGTATCTTGGTGGTGTGTTGATCCACCTTCAGAGAGGATTTAATGCCGATAGGAGCGCTGTTAGCAGGTTTAGATGATTGAAAGAAATCTCTGCCTTTGTGACTTTTAGTCACTTCCATGGCCTGAGTGCAAGCCCGTGAGGAAGGAAGATTTACATGCATGTCTCTGCGATAGGTGGCAGAGCTGATCGTCTGGAATTGATCTGCGCATCAGGAATGGTCTCTGTGGACGCCTTGCTCAATACGCTCGCTGGAGTTGTTTCTTAATCCGCTGCTGGCATTTGCTGGGTTAGAGAGAGAGGCTCTGCTCTTGCTTGCTGTTGCTCAGATGATCTTAATTTCTTGATTCTGAATATCTATTTCTTCTGCTCGTTGCCTTGATACCTTGTCCGGTTGGAGGTGACTGTGCAGCTCTGCTTGGAGGAACTGGAAGCTTGGGCTTTACATTTGCAGACCGTGTACAAAATTTCATCGCATCAAAGCAAAAATACTAGGAGTAGTCAGAAAAATGCATGATTTGGTTTGTTGGTAGATAGAGGAAATAATAATTAATTGTCCTTTTCAGAGTGAAGCAAAATTGTTTCGGATTAATTTTGGCAAGTTTAAAATGTGAGTGGCGGGGGGGAATCAGATCAGAGAAAATACTAGATCTGGAATAAAATGTCAAAAACATATTTTTCTGAAGCCTGAAACTAAACTTTCTAACACTTTCCTTTTTTATATGAGACATTTGGCAAAGCAATGAAGTTACTTTCTGTATTGCAAAATTTTCTTTTTTTTTTTTTCTTTTTTTGATGAAAGGAAGCTACAACCGAACATTTTCAGTCAGTTCTATTTAAGAATTGCTCCAGCTGGACTGCAGAAGCCAGAACACGCTAACACGAGCTTCATTTGCTAGGGAATAATAGTTCCTTGGAAAGTTTAAGACCTGGTTTGCGATCTCAGCTGTATTTGTGTAAGTCAAGACAAAGTCCGTAACAGAACAGGATCGCAAGAAGAAGCTCATGGGAGCTGGACAGTAGATCTCCTGTGTACGCTTCTACTCGGCATGGAGCGGAGCACAATGTTGTGCTGCTCAGATGGGGCAGACCAAGTGCTGATGGGCACGAGAGTGTCCCCTCACGCTGCCCTGTACAGGGAAGTGTCCCCTCTTTGCATTACTCACGTTTCTCGCTCTGTTAGGAAGAATTTCTGTGCCACGGTGTGTCTGATCGCTCCCACCATAGATTGCATGGGTGAGACGAATGCGGGAGTTTCAGAGTAGGCTTAAGGGCAATAAATCCCGAGGTCATATTAATATTACCATCCAGGGAAATACTGGAGATGGATTTCTCCCCCCGTCCGGGGTTATCTATTATTTCTTGTGTTCCTGGCACTCTAGGAGAATCTAGCTGAGAGGCTTCTAGCTCTTTGAGTGATGTGAAATTCCCAAAGCTACATTTTAACGACATCTTTAAAAATATAGAGAGATTTGGTGTTAGGACCTGGCTCACACAGTAAATACTTAATATTTTCCATCTTCCTCTCATGTAACTTTTCATTTTGACTGATTCTTGGCATCTTCTCCCTCATTTCTCTTGGCCAGAACGCAACTCGGAAGACCATCAAGTTACCAGTTGCCGATATTTCGGACAGGTGTTCGGATACTCGATGCTGACACCCATTAAGTAACTAAAGGGAAGGGCGAAGAACAGCCTTTCCCAAAAATCCTCCATCTCCCTGAAGGTGGACCCCTGCACTGGTGTTCAAATCTCTTCCGACTGTAGTTAGCCCATCTAGGTGTTGCAAATGAAGTTGTGCACTTGGTGCTTCTCACACGTCCTCTGGACGTATCCAGGCCCCCAGAGGGGACAAGTCCAGTGGGGTCTGGGTGACGCTGGTAGAACGTGTGCCGTGAGGATGCTGGAGGTTTGATTCTGCTCTTAGTTACCTGATGAGAATTCACAAGGGTCGTAGCGTTCTTGGGGCCAACATCAGTTAGTTGGCTGTGGAAACCTCTCTCTTTCTGAAGTGTGCCACATGGAAAGGCATCTCATATTAAAAAAAAAAAAAAAAAGGCAAACCAAAAAAAAAACCCAAACACAAAAAACTACTTAATTTCAATTTTTTGACAGGTCTGCACATACCTGTTCATAGATGGCACTTTCGTAGAGCATAAATATATGTAGGTCAATAAGAAGAAATGGCTTTCAGTAAAAACAAGAAGACGTTTTCTAGAAGAATATCCTGGCATGTAAGATGAGTGGGAAAAGACAGTCTTGTTCCTGTAGAAGATTTTTATAAAACTAGGGGTTTGGCAGTATTTATTTCCAGAATATTTGTGTGCTCTCTAAAACACAAAACCTGAAAGAAGACTACCCTTAATCAACAGCTCCCAGACAAAAATCTCTGCTTTGTTTTTTCATTTTTCTGTAAAAAATCACAGTCTTTTTTTTTTTTTTTTTAAAGCAAGGAGAAAAACAGTTTTCCAGAACTTCCTATATAACAAAAATAGAATTCCCTTTGAAAATGTGATGACAGAAAATTTGCAAATACTTATGCTCTTTTTTTTCTGTGAGATTTGGAGCAACAACCTTACAATGACCTTAAAATGTGTTTGGTTGTGTGCATTCAGGTCTTATCTTGTAAATTCTTTAACGTGCCAGTGGTTTTTATTCATGTAGTTAGTTGGCTGACTTCAGCAGGACTACTCATGCAAAGAAGGATTGGAATTGGAAGCTTTTGTATTTGCCCTGTAGCTCAGATAATCTTGCTACTATTTTGTGGAATTTCTTCAAAATAAGAGAGTTTTCAATGTAGTCTTCAAGTCATCTTTAAACATTTCCGAGTTTTCAATGTAGTCTTCAAGTCATCGTTAAACATTTGGCTCACCATTTGGCTTTGGGTATTTCTACTAATGATTATCTTGCAAGTTCCAGGATAATTAATGGCTAGTTTTCTTGCTGATGCAAATTGTTTTATTTTTATTTAAACTCAGATTTCACCTTACAGAGGCTGGATTTCCTGTTAATTTAATTTTAATAGCCATCTCCAGAACTAATGTTGAAGCAAGAACAGGTCCCTGTAGCTTTGAGCGTACAGGTACCTATTGCCACATCCAGTGTACACCTGCCTACGTTGGTACATTAAAAAAACAAAACACTTGTTGTGTAAGCGCAGAATGGTTGAAGCCTTAATAAAAGCATCTCCTTTTCTTTTACAAGACAGAGAAACACGTGTGATACGCTTGTGGTTACTTAAATAGGGTATTCGATGCCAGATTAACCTGTCAGCTTTGAAGCAAAATTAGCAGCGGTGGTACTGTCTTACGGGAAGTATCTACTTGCGCGCTGTACGTATCACGTCCATAGAATTGCATGACTTCCTACGTTTTTAGGAAAGCCTAGTGCTCAGGCCTGCTTTTACTCACCTGTGAAACATATGGAAAAATACGAACGATCTCCCTGAAATAGAGAGTAATGTAATAACTGATACAATGTAATGGTGTAAAGTCTGAACCAAATAGGGACTTTTTTTTTTTTTTTTGCCACAAAACATTTGCGTGAGTTTGTGAATACATTTTGCTTCACCCTTCTGTCTGTTTTGTTCCAAACCTCCTCTTGACAGCTTTGCTAACAGTTCATTTTGTTCCTGAGGTGACTAAGTAGTGGAGGAGCTGATATTTGCGGTTTTCTGCAGCAGCAGAGGACAGTACTAGGCAGTTTGGGTCTCTGCCATCTGCTCTTTGCTGTGCTCTTTTGCTTTCTTTTAAGCAAATCTGTTTTATGTTGCTGGATAATAGTAGAATTCTCCACTGAGGGATAGGAAGCCGTGCCAGAAGCTAGAAGGGTTGATTTCACCTTGCTGCAATAAATTACAGAGCAATCATAAATGATGGGAAGGAGTTTGATGAAGTGGGTGAGGAACAATTGATGGATTATTTTAGCTAAAATTACTTAAAGCCCAATCCAACTCCCACTGAAGTCAATTAAATCGTCGTTGGATCAGGGCCAAAATGAGTCAAATTCAATTATGCCTTTAACCGTAAACATTTAAAAGCACATTATTATAAGGTAGTTCAGCACTTAAATTACACTGATACAACAGCATTTATGAAATCCCAGACTGATAGTATTTTGTTTGTACAGCTCTATTGAAACCTTTTCCCTTGTGGCTGGGAGACAGAGACCTCTTGGGCTGGTGCCTAACCCCCATAGCACCTGTCCTTCGTGAAGAGATGTCTCAGCGGTCGCTACTGCAGCTGCATTTCTGTCCCTCGGACGCAGGCTGGCTGGCAATGGCAGGAGAAGAGGCAGCAAAGATCACTGAAAAAGAGATTGGAGAAATCCCGGGGTTGTTTCGTCCAGTTGTCAGGGTTTGGAGAGCTTACTTGTGTAACTATCAGCTCGTAAACTGCTGACGCTTTTGCATGAGCTAATCTCAAAACTGTAACGGTTATGGATGGTTCATCTTTTTCTCAGCCGAACAATGTACAGCATCCAAAATATTATTTAAAAAGAAATAACCTACGTGATAAAAAGATGAATTTATAAATACATTCAGGTTTAACAATGTATGGTGGTGTTTTCAGAAAATCAGGGAGATGATTATTTTTTAAATAGCAATTCACAAGCCTGCTTTAATTCAATTTATGTTTGTTTGTTTTTGGGTTTGTTTTTTTTTTTTTTTTTAATAAGTTCAGGATTGATCCTTTCCATTCTGTCCTCAGAATTTCTCCTCGCCGTCCCTCTTCCAGCAGGGCAAAGGCATCTCCTGCTGTTTGGAGCAGCTCAGAGTTGGCAGGTGTAGGGTTTCCAGGCTCGCACTTGTCTGACGGGGTCCTCTGTCTCAGGAGGTTTGAGTACTGCATCCTAAGGGCCGTCCCTAAAGACCTGTCACAAGCTTTGGGACGTGGTGAGCTGTGGATCCAACAGGGAATAGCTGCTAAATGGTGTCATTCCTGTCCCTCCGAGCGAACTAAATTCGTCCCCACGGAGAGTCGATCTCCCAGGCAATGCCAAACGCTGAAACGGTTTGAAGTTGCTCTGGTTTGTTTTCTGTCTTCCCGAGCAGCTGTGTCGAAAACGAAAGATAGGGCCAGATCCGTGTTTGAGGTACGGACACGGCATCGCTTGAGCTCTCTGAAGCATCTTTGCGGTGGACGGAGATGCTGGACACTTGCAGGGCAGTGAAAGGACAGCAAATGGGACATGGGTGGAAATGACAAAGATTGATCTGACTGCATGCACGGCTAGCGCAGGGGTGATGGAGTGTCCGCAGAGCTGGTTAGCTGGCTAAACGGACTTTGTTTTAAGTCTGGCATACTCACTTTGGCAATTATTTCATTATTTCCTTTGTGCTGTCACAGTGTTCATGGTTGTTTTGCCTTTTTTGTATCCTTTTCTGTTTTCCATGCGTTTCTATTAATAGCAACATCAATTAATAGCTTCCACTAACACTTTCTAAAGAGCTTGCAACTATGAAATAGAAATTTCTGTCCTTCAGAGAAGGGTAAAAGTGATACCCATCCGGCAGTGTTAATCAGGAAAAAGGGGTACAACCGTGATAAACATTGATATAGGCACGTACTCAGCTTAGGAAAAAATACTGCCCGTTGTCTTCCCCAGCAAAAGCAACGCAGGCGGCTTGATAGCTATAGCTGATGATCTGTGGCTTTAATATAAATAAAATATAAATAATATAAATATTAATTTATATTATTTTTTATATTATTATTTATATATAAATAAATAATAAAAATATAAATAATAAAAAATAAAATATAGAAATATAAAATAAAAAACTGATTTCTGTGATCCGTGCCTTATTTCTCCCTTCTTAATATTAGCACGATTAGTCATGTCACAACTTGTAAAAATGCATTAAAACCAGTTGACAGCTATTTAAAAACTGAGCATTACTATTATCTATTCACAGGTACTGGCTGCTTAGTGCAGCCTAGGCGTGATTTGTTTGACTCATATTAACTCACCGATGATCTTAACTTTGGTATTACCTTTCAAAAAGCAAACCCAGTGATAATGGTTTTATCTGCTGATTGTATTTCTCTGCCTCTGAGTATATGCCCGCACAAGAAAAATGGTACTTTCCTCTAGTAAATTACGGGATAGAAAATCCTTTTGGACAGTGAAGGATACTGAAAACGCTTTCATTCACCACGGTGCCTTGATGGCAGCTTCGGTTGAAGAAAAACATTTCCTTTAGGGGAAATATCTTGGGAAAACTCCCGACATTTCTTTGGAAGCAGAGCTGGTGCTGAATTTCTGAGTGCCTCTGCAAAGATTTGAACTTCTTGCTGATGATTTGCCGGGACGTAGCCCGCTTTACCCTGAACCCAGTCATGCCTGCAAGGTATTCGCTGAGTATTTCTTACATATGAAAAGAAGTTATAATGGAATAGCTGCTGTTGCCTGTTGCTGCTGTGTTAATTAATTGAAACTTAAGTGTTCGTTCCCAGTACCTGGCGCGTAGCCTTAGTGTGGCTTAAAATGTGATGCGCTCTTTTAGTTTGTCTTCTCAAAATGTTTGTTTTCCCCAAAGCCAATCATGGGTCATTTGCCTCCAGTAATTGATACAGGCGTTGGAAATGTTTGTCCAGTTGATGACAAAGTTAATTTAAGTGTTTGAAAAGTTACTGCCTTTGGTTAAACTGGGGCCAGTTTGCACATTGTAAGAAAATTCAAATATGTACCTCATCTGGTTTGTCTCCACAAGAATTTTCTTCGTTCAGATGTCTCACTTTTTACAACGATCAGTAAATAGCGAAGTTCATGTGTTTTAAACTCTAGTTTAACCCTTTGCACGCTGCAGATCATGTCCAAATATTGCTTTTTGCAGCACCTCTTGATTTCCCCCCTGTCCCCACTTCTTGTTTACTCCTTGAAATCAATAGAAGTTTTGGGTGTGTAGAAAAAGAAAAGGCATTGCATCAGACTGCAAGTGCATGAACGTTTTCTGCTGAGTGTTCCATTATCTGGCAGCTTGGGACATGCCGCTGTTGGGAGCGGGGATAACTGAATGGACTGTGTCATTTTGCAGAGCCCATGGAATAGCTGAGAGCTTTGCAGGGGGCACTCGGTGGTTTGGCCATCTCTACTTGGCCCTGTCCTTGTCTCGCTATACGACGTGGAGCCAGTTACGTGCTCACTCCATGCCTCAGCTTTCCCATCAGTTAAACGGCAGTTCGTTACACACTTGTGCAAAGTATTGTAAAATCCTTTGCTGAGAAATGCAAGAGAAGCCTAAAGTAATATGTTCGGTGGGGATCGTGTATGTTTAACCGTACTCTTCATGAGGATTAATTAAGTGCAACTAAAATCTGTATGTTTTTCCCACCACTGGGAAGTCTGTAGGAGGGAAGAGACTTCCCCACAAATCACATTAAGATACGTGTTAAGACAAAGCTGCATTTATTACTTTGTAGGGGCATCAACTCATTCATTGGGCAATTTTTATCCATCCTTTGACACTTTACTGGACCTTTTTCATTCTGTCCGTGTCCTGCTGGGTTTTTCAGTTTGCTTTTTCACTGTCTTCCTTCCTTTTTTGCTCCCTGAGCTCGCTCTTGCTGTCTCCCCTCTGCACAAACTGCATCTGATAATGTTTGAGTTCAAGTCGAACTTTCGAACCCATGACGTCAAGTTGGTTTGGAATTAGGCAAAACCAGTTTGCCCATCCCTCGTTGTAAAAGGGTTAATCCTCTAAACTATTGAGAGACAAGGGCAGGGAATTATGAAAGGAGTCCCTGTTTTATAAGCATTTGTATTGCCAGTGCTTGAATACCCATAATAAGTAGGTTGCTTCTGTGATTAATGACTGCGTTTTACATGCTGATGATGGATGATGTGTTTTATTGTAGAAGCCATTTATTTTTATTTGGTCTCCTCACCCAAGCCATACTGGAAATGAGATGTTAACGTCTTGGTTGGGAGTAAGTTTTATTCTCAACAATTTAATGAAAGGTGACCCACGAAGAGGAGAAAATAATTAAAATGATACCTTTTTTTTTTTTTGCCTCTTCGTAATGTATGCAAAGACAACTCACCTGGATTTTTGTTTTAATACAGGATTTTTCTTTTTCTTTAGAGATCATTACTTTGTTCCTTCCAAGTTGAAAAGGAGTAGGAATGTGTTGTCCGTCTGAAACTTTATAAATTTGGAAGGGGCAAGCTGTTGAAATGCCTTAAATGTTTGTCTTTATTTTATTAATTTTTATAAATAAAGGACTAAAATAATTTGAAATCTTAAGTTATTTTGAGCCAATTCTGGTATCAGACTATAAGTTTTTGATTTTGCTTTAGTTTCAGTTGCACTTTTCCCCCCCCACTATGTCATTTTTGTTTGTGTAAAGGAGGTGGTGGTGGAGTGGTGGTGGTCTGAATACACAGGCGAGACACAGAAGTCGTCTCTTTATTAAACCAACTGTATATTTCCGTATGCATTCTGCATCTAACTTCCAGATTTTCATTTCTATAGAATGATTTAATAAAGGAAGGGGGCAAAAGACTTAAAAAAGGTCTCTTCAGTTAACTGAAGAAGATAATTTCAAGACAATGAAATCGGTTGCAGTGTCCAAACAAGTCTTTCTAAAGCTGTACATAAACTGAACGACCTTGGCTCTGGCTTCCAGCAGATCCTCCGGGGTGGAAACAGAGACAGCATGGCATCCATACTTCAAGAGAGAGAAAAAGATGAGTAGGATTTTTAAAAAAATGTTAGAATTGAAGCTCTTTTTTCAATGTGGTTCACCAAACATATATTGAAGACTCATTTAGCCCTTGGAATTTAAAAGACCTCTCGTAACTATTATACTGTTGCTGAGAATGGTGTAATTCCAGTTCAGCTCAGTGGAATTGTAGTGTTGGCTGCTTTTCATTGTATAGTAATAAATGCCAATAATTGCCTAAGTTCTCATTGCGGGTGGGATACGGCCCCCATTTCAAAGGTTAATGAAAACACTGTCATGCTGTCTGCAGGGAGAGCATGGAAATACCAAATCTAAGATGAGTTTCATCCCAGCAGTGCCACATAAAGGAGCCTGGTAATGATGGTGTCGGAGAAATATAAAAAATATTCCCCGCGGACTTTTTTCTTTACATCACCATCATGTAAAAATTGGCAGCCACGGCTGATCTTTGGCAGAGTATCTTTCTTGGTTTAGAAGAATTTGGTGGGGGGGGAGGGGGAAGAAAAAAAACCTGAAAAAAGTTATTTTTGGTTTGAAAAACCGTGCGCTGCGTATGTGCCTGTTGTTGGAGGAGTTCCTGTGGAAACATTGCTGGTTGCACAATAGCAGGATACATGCATTGCTTCAATATTAACATATATATTAATGGCACATTAAGGAATTTCGTAATCGTATGACACAAAAGAGAGTTCTTCGTGCAGTGCTCATGCAATCTATTAATGGGCAATGTCTTCAGCAAGCTGTGAGACAGTAACACCTCTGCCTCCCCTTGTGGCTTCCGTTTGAGTACTTTCCAGACCTGTAACAACCTTGTGTGGTTGGTTTGATCCATCTTCATTTCGCCTGTGGGGCAAAGAGAAGTCCAGTGAGATTCAGGGACTTTGCTGAGATTGCACATTAAGGCAGTGCCAGGGTTGGACACGCTGTGCCTAATGTCCTCTTTCCCCAAAATCTACATCTAAGTGAACAGAACTTTGTTCTTTTGGTACTTTATGGGGCAGGTGATGAGACGAGATTCCCATCAGCCTGGAGTAGTTTCTAATGCTAGCGGGAGCTGTACACCCACACACGTGTGGAGGGAAGAAAGGGCTGCATTGTTTTTTGCGTATTGACTTTTGTGATTGGTATTTAAATGAGATTATCGAGTCACAGACATACCTGTGGAACACGGCGATGCTGCATTCCTCAGTGACAGGTGCCGTAGGAGAATCGGAGGTAAATAGATGTGCTGATGAAAACCAGAGATGTGTGATAACCAAAGCTTCGACTCAAAGCCCTCCAAACCTTAGGGTGAGGGAAGGTCTCCCATCTGGATCCCTAAATCTGAGCATTTCTAGGGGTGTCTTTGTAGTTCTAGATTGGAGCTGTCGGAAACAGGTGTCCTTCTAATGTTTCTGTCCTTAACGGCACTAATTCACAATTAAAGCTAGCAGAATTTGAGCTCTGTAGAAACCTAATTCAAACACTTCTGATTAATTAGGGCCTATCTCCACCCTAAGTCTAATTTGTATTTGTCTGGAGATGTGAAAACAGTGTCTCCTTGGCTGACTTCCTATCAGAAAAGAAAAAAAAAAAAACCCAGCATGCTGATGTCTGACATGAGTGAGGGCTCGTATTCTTTGGGGACTGGGACAGCTAGAGCTCACCAACTGGAATTTCTGGCTTATCCTTCTACCAGTGCTGTGGTACAGGCAGGCTGGTAGCTGGGAAAACCTTGTCATCACTTTTCTGACATGTAAGTGGTTGCATGCCTCCAAAGTGCTTGGCAACTCAAAGGCTGACATTTTTCTCATGGAACTACTTATTCTGGGTGCGTTCATTTTGAGACTGCCCACCCTTGAGACTTGAGATTTTCCAGCTTGGTTTTTGAGATTAGATGCATTTCAATAGGAGCAAAACTTGTTTCAGGCTTCAGCTGAAAAAAAAACCACAACCACCACCCGCCCTGAAAGTCCTGGCTACTATAAATCAGACTGGTTTTGGTGTTGGGGACTGTACAGGTTTGTACAGGCTGAAGATCTGGTACAGACAGTGCACCCTGGTGTAGGGTGGACTGAGGTGTTGTTTGGAGTCCTCTAGGTCCTTCTCCACCGAGCAGTTGGCTCTTCTGCTTGTTGTTTACCTCTGTTCCCTGCTACAACCCAAGCCCATAGCTGCCTCGTCTGCTCTGCTTGTGTTTTCTCAAAATACATGCGTAATGCTCCAGTCTGACATGCTCTTTCCGTGATGCCTGCAGTAGTGAATGCAGCTTTCCTTGTCCTCACTCGCTCCTGGGCTACAGGGCAGGGTAATGAAGTGCAGATGTTGAAGTGAGCAGAATATCAGTTTGCCTGGAGCCTGGGGGTGCAGCCGATGGGAGCATCCTGCCTCCCCGTGCCCATACTGGATAGTCATGGTTGCAAGTAGAGGCGGCGATGAAGCCGTGGACCCAGGGTTCTTGCAAGGTCTTCAGCTCGTGACTAACTCTATATCATGTAGACAGTCCTACTGAAGTCAAGGGAGCTGCTTTGGGAATGAAGTTGCCAGAACTGATTTTTAGCAATGTTGCAGAATGGTTTGCAATGAAATGTTTCTATAAACTGGAAATTGAGCTGTATTTCCACCACCCCACCCCCCCCCATCCAAAAAGTGGAGGCTTAGCTGTCCTTGATTCGTTCTGTTTAGGTTAAGATTCAATCCGTGAGGTGACATGGGTGTGCTGTTATTTGATGTAGGGGGAATAAAAATAGCCATGCCCTGTGCCGGTGGAAGCTATGACATAGTCTTTGTCAGCTTATTCAACCAAAAAAATGAGGTTTGGAGGCAATCCTTATTCCAAGGTGCTCTAGATTCTGATAATAAGGTTTCAGCTTCCTGGAATAATACTGTGATGTGCATTATGCTTCGCTTTATTCCCTGTATGTGTCTCTCCTTGTTACCCCCCGCCACGAGAGCTGGGTTAAGATTGCTGATCTAATTGGCAAACACAAAGGATAGGCAGGCTGTGAACAAAACCTGCTCGTGTATCATTTGCATCCTTCTAAATTGCATTGTTTGTGCAGCTGTTCAGCCAAATCGTCCACGGAGTTTATTTTTGTCCATAGAGGAAACAGAGCTGAGTTTTCTCTCTGTTAGGGCAGATGCAAGATCAAAGATTCATATATGCGGCTCAGAGAGACCAACCTCTCTGCTAAACAACTCCTGATGGGGGCAAGATTATTAATAAAGCAACCCTTGAGATGATAAGCCACAATTATAAGAGGCAGAGGCTTTGCCAAGATGTGACAGGTCTCTTTCAGGTTAACACTGGGGCTTGCTGAAGCCCCCCTTTCATTTCAGCGTGGAGGGAAAGAGGGGGGTGTCTGTGTGTTTTAAACACTGATCTACTATTCTCCCGAGAAGAAAAAAGCATTTTCCAAGAGATCCAACAGGCAAAATTTACACAGTCTGGTGTTTAGAAACAATTGAACTCTCTTTCTTCCCATGTGTCACTCACCAGAGTGTTTTAGAGGCTCGAAGCAGGAAGAGGTAGTGATATTTATGGCAAGTTTTTTGCTGGAGCTCACACAAGGGTGGGCTTGAGAAACCTGAAGAGTGCTTTTGTGCGCACGGCTAGTCAGCTGTCCAAGGCTGGTGTTTGCTTATGGATGTTGTGATAATAATTAACAGAGCAGGAAGTAAAGGACTGATTGATTTACGCATGCGTGGCATTATGTGTTTGAACTTGGAGAGAAACTGCGAAATCCTGAGAGAGGGCAGATTTATTTATCAGATGTGTAAGGATGTAAGAATGGTCATAACGTGTCAGTCCAAAGTCCATATAGACTCGTAGCTTGGACGGTGGCCAGTAGGAGATACTTAGGGAGCAGCATAAAGAACAGAATGTGACTTATCCTTCCTTTGAACTGTACCCTCTCAGCTCTGATGGTCTGTTTCCAGATCGAAGTCCAAATCTTGCTCCTTGACCAGTGACACCATCTGGACAGAGGATGGGATTTGGCCTCCTATGTTTCTCCCCAGTGCCCCAAGATGTCTAGGCATCTGGCTGTCATCAGTAAAGACAGAAACTTGTTGCAACTTAAGCTCAGACACCCTGAGAGTTGTGTCTTCTCGGCGCAGTGTTTCTCCTCCACCCCCAATAGACAGGAGCAGAGACTGCCTGTAAATCCTTTCCTTCTAGCTATTTGATTCTGTAATCTTTTGGCTACTTTGCTTCCCAAATCTGGGTCCAGCGGGTGATGAGCTCTAGAGCTGAGTCTTATCCTCGGTAACGGAGGAAACGCTTGGCTGAAGTATTTAACATGACTTAGTTCAAAAGAAAGAGCTTCAAGTTGAAGTTGGCTTAATGGAGCCAAAGTGTCCCTTGATACAGCTTTGGTAAATGAGCTGGTGGCTTGTATCCCAGTAACTTTCCTGCACCGTCTGACCGCTGTCGTTTATGGAGATGTGCTCGTGTTTATTTCTCTGGGACTAATGTGGCCTGGTCTTAAAACTCCCTTGGAGTCCAAACCGTAAGGGCCTGGAATGGAGGTTCGTGTCCAAACCCACCCTCCATTTGGAGCTGTTTCCAGTCATGATGGCCTTGGGCCCAAATATCCTAATAGGAGATAGTAGGACTGATCTGCTTGGGTTCAGAGCATCTCCTTTCCCACTGAGTAGGATTCCAAAGGATCATCTGCTAATGATGAGAAATCCCAGGCAGAATCATGTTTCTCTAGCCTCAGACAAAGAGCAGGACCTCTCTGAGCCGTGCTCAGTTTGCGTGAAGAGTACGGATTTGACTCAAGGGGGACTCCCTTCCAAAAGACGTCTTTCTGTTTGAATATGTGAAGCAGAATAATTCAAAATAGAGAAGTGGTGTGTGTTTTTCTGGTTCATTCTCCACCAATTAAGCCAGAGTGCTATTCTATTTGCTACAAAGGGTTTCTTGAGAGCCGGCCAAATAGATTCTTTAAATGCTTCTTAAAAAAGTCATAATCTTCTTCTCTATATAAATTTTCTTCTTCACTGAGGATCTGACAGGGTCCTGGCACACTCCCCTGTTTGACAGACAGCCTGGAAGAAAGGCCGTTGTGTGCAAGGAGAACAACCTATAGCACCCAGGTGGTGCTTGCTTCGATCTTTCCGGCAATTGAGAAGAAACCCAGCAGCTAAGCGTTGCTATCCTGCAATAACAGGAAACCACGGTGGAGCGACTAGCCCCGGGATAGCAGCACAACCAGGTCTTTCCACTCCAGGTTCAACGTGCATTCTGATCTCCTCCCCCACCGGTGCGGCCCTTGAGCAAAGCCAACTTGTTATGATGGGTATCGCCAACCCTGCCAGAAGAACCCTGGTGCCGTCCTTCAGGGATCTGGCATCCCTGGAGACACTGCTGCTGTAGGTGAATTTTTGCATTGTGTTTATAAGAGAGAGAATTGCCCCACATCCAGTCCTGTCGAAGGCAGGGTGTTACACATCTGCCTGTGGCAGCAGGGAGTGAGGCAAGTTCTCGTTCAGGGAGGCTCTCAGGCTCGTCATTTGTTCAAGGCCAATTACTTACTGTGTGTACAGTGCCTTAAACATGTAAAAAACCGTAATATGAATATCAAATGTCATTATTAAGTAAGGATTAATTATCTTTCTGGTTAGATTTTGTGAAGGCCTCCGGCGTGCATGCCTCAGATGCATTCAAACTTATTAATTACTGTTATTATGTAGAAGTTATACTGAAACATTATGTTGATAAATTGCTCATGAGGACAGGCTTGAAAGAGAAAAGCTGGATCTCATAGCTCCAGGCACTGAGGAAATTTCACTTGTGGCTTTGAAATTGGGCTAAACTTAACCACAGATTGAAGTGCCCCACAGCTTGGGGAACGGCAGCTGAAGCTTGTGTCCAGCTCCACTCGCCTCTGGGTAGCTGGACAGGTAGTTGCATGACGAGAGATGCTTTGAGGAAGAGCAGCTTTTAGCTGCGATGTGTTATATTCATTATTATAAAAGTTAACGTTTACAGACGTCAGGGGTTTTGTTTGCAACTGGCTTAGCGGGAAACCGACACCCTCAAAAAAATGTGATTGAACAGAAAATGTGATTGAACGGAAAAGTGGGCGTTCTCTGATGTGCCTGGGGAAGATGAAATAGGACTCCTGGATGAGCCCTAATTTTCCCCAACCTAAGAAACTGTTGTCAAAAATTACCATTTGATAAGGTGCCACTTTCCCCCCCTCTCCACCCCCGGCTTACACTTGCCTCATCACAGAAGGTATGGACTCCTGAAGAACTGGCCTTCAGTCAGAATGCCCTAAAAAGGCTTGTTTTAGCTGCACTAAAATTAGCTGCACTAATTTTCATTTGTTTTCTGATTTCCTTCTGTGGACACGTGCATGTGAAATCCTGGCTTGGCTGAAGCCGCCGGGCATTTTGCCATGGGCATCAGTTGGGTCTGGATTCTTCCACCAGGGAGAGACGCCATTTGCTACCAAGCAGACTTTTTGCTGTGTCGCTGAGTTGCATTTAATCTTTGCATGGCCCTTGTCAGGCTAATAGGGAGTGGAAATAGAATATGGTGTGAACTGTGCCTGCAACCTTTGATGATGAACAGTTAGACTTTGCTCCAAGGAACCTCACTGCATGCTATTTTGGAACACCACCGGTGTCTCTTCGTGCTCCAGCTCTGCGTTTAGATTTCAGGGTTGGTTTTCAGGGTTGTCTGCTCTGCTTTCCTGTAGCCTCTGTGACACTCATGATTCCCATGGAAATTTTGGCTCTGTGCGTTTGGGCTGAGCCCTGGGACTATTTTGGGAAGCTTTGAAAATATCCCAGAAGTGCCCTTCACCTCTGCTCGTGTGCAGAGGCTTTGGCTCTTGCTTAGCTACAACTGGTTTCCACATGTAACCAGAGAAAGAGAGCTAGTAGGGGAAAAAAACCCAAAATAAAACAAAAGCCCAACAAAAACAAATAAAGACAAGTCTCCCATCCCAAAACAGTGCTAACTCTCAGTTAAGTGACAAAACTCTTAGATGCTGGGGAAGAGGTATGACAATAAAGAGCATTATCAGTGATCCCCAGTTCTGGAATTCCTATTTAAGGAATAGAAAAGAAAGACCTGATTATAGAGTTGATATAAGGCGCTTTTAAAGGTCTGAGGATCACATGCAGGTTTCACAGCTATTTCGGTATTCAAAGAGGGGTAGGCTCTGTAGGGTTGTCTTACAGTAGGACTGGAAAGAATGAGAAGAGAATCAATGTCTGAACTGGTTGATGCAAGGATTCCTGACGAATTATCTGTCGCCACCTCTCTGGCCAAGCTTTGTTTGACAGGGATGCTAAAACCATTTAAATCTGGACGTAGGTACCACCTCTGGGCTTGAGGCTCAGCTGGCTCGTGCAGGGGACAGCTTCAGGAAGACTTTGTGGCTGTGCCTGGACTTCCAGCCCGTTAGGAGAGGGTACAAGAGGGGTAGCTAGCTCTGAAAGACCATCTGTGTCAACGTGTTGCAAGGGCTGCACCGTGCAAATACACCGACGCATGTCTTGGAAACTGTCAAGCTGTCAACACAGTGTTCACAGCCTAATTAGCCCACCTCTCTTCAGGCCATAATTGGCTCAGGTGCAATCATACCCTGGCATGGCTACGCTGCCGCCCATTCTAGAGATAGCTGAGGGATCTGTGCACAGCGCCATGCTGCGTAGCGTAAACATCACCCAGCTCATTTTTTTTAACTTGGGATTCAAGTGTGTGTTAATGACAGCACTCCAGTGGGCAGGGCTTCTAGGAGAGGACTGGACCTTGGGCTATTTGCAAGGAGGCTGGGGGACCTGGTTATTTCCCTTCAACCCTCTCCTAAGGGCTTGCTCTTAAGAGGAAGAGAATTTGCCTGGCATACGCACAGCCCATTACTGTTCTTCTCTTTCCTTTTGCCTTTGCGTCCTTATCAGGGCTCTTGGTGGAGCACAGCACTGATCTCGGAAAGAACCTGATGCAAGCTGCCTTCCAGTAGTTAATAATCATAAAGCAGAGCTTGAGGAAAACATTAAGAGTAGATGAGTGCAATATTTTTATGTACACAGCGGATTAAGTTTTTTGTGTGTTACTGGATAATATAATGCAATTGCAAATAAGCAAGGTATCTTGTTATGGCAGCACCTGTGAAAACATAAGCACAAGGAAGAGATGAGAAGGAATCTTGCTGGGGAGGTGCTTAGTCAGTGGTAAACTTGGCAGCTTGGTACAGGGTGCAAGGGCACAGGCAGAGGGGGGTTCTGCGTGCGTGGTCCTCGTCCCACCTCCTCTTGCCTCAACCGACCGCGTGGTTGCTTTCATGACAGCCGTACTCGGTGAGAGAGCCGACAGCGTGGCTGTGCAGCAATGCGATGCCGGATGTAGGCTGAGACAAGCCCTGCCAGGTGAGGGAAAGTAGCCTTTCCAGGAAAGACAGGCAGCAGTGCCCGGGGAGAAGCTGATCCCATGCTTGCCAATGCGCAGGGTGCTGGGGAGGCAAGGATGTGCAGGAAGAGGGACTGCTCAGGGCCTGAGCTGGGTGTAGATGGAGCAGGGAAGGCTTAAATCCAATGGCAGCAAAACGAGATGAGGTGAGGCCTAACCTGAGAGCAAGAATTGCTTTACTACTTGCAGCAGAGTTTCTGATGGACAAGAGAGGTGCTGGAGGTCCACCTCATGTGTGCTGGCTGAGGACGCTAAGCCACGCAAGGTCCCTCACCAGCCTTCAGCTCTAGCACCTACAAGGCAAAGGAGGTCACACTGACCTGAGAGGACATCCTGTGTCCTGGGGAGGACAGCAGGTATTTGGCTGTTATCTTTAACCAGTCGGCTCCTGGGCCGTGTTCAGTTCCTGGATTGTATCAGGTCTATGCTCAGCGCTGGCTTGCCTCCACTGCTGTGGAGGCTGGGGGTGAAGTTTAGCCAAGATCCGTGGGAATTGCAAGGCTGGGAAATCTCAGCTTTTGGGGACCTGTGCTGAAAAAGTAGGTGTAACACCCTCCCCCCCCCCTAAACAAACAGTGTATGGTTCAATTTATTCTCAACATTTCCTTGCTGCTTTTGCTTCCTTTGCTTTGTTCAGGGCTTGCTTCTTCCTTTCAGTAGGCTGGCTGCTCCTTTGGCAAAATGAAGCTCTTTCCTAAATGAACTCAACTCCTTCTTGGTTCCCTTTTGTTTTGACACTCAGGAGACAGCAGATTTATAGACCTTCCTGAGTCGTAAGTTCATTTTCTTTTATTATTTACCTTTCACTGCAGCCCGTTCTGAGTGAGATTTCATTCTGCCTCCGAGCAGGGCTGACCTGCCAAGAGGAGCTGATCCATAAATCTTTCCTTCCTTTTTCTTTCTTTCCAAAACAGAATTAGCTGAGTTTGCCTAGGAGGAAAACTGTTCTGCCATTGCCGGCAGTCAAACAGTGCAATTAATTAGTGCTTTCCTTTTTCTCTTCCCTCTAGTCGTGTCTGTCGGGGTTGAAAGTAAGCCAGGGAGAAGGGGGAGGGGGAAAAAGAAGGGGAAAAGATTTGTTTGAAGTATTTACTTTTAATTAAAACTTTTGCAATGCGGTCTGAGGTAGTGGTGGTGTACCTCTTGCGTCATATCTAGTGGCCATAAGAAGTTTAATAATCAAAATGTCCCAGCAGATGAGTCAGGTTGGGCTCGTGAAAAGCAAGGATTCCCAATTCCTGCTTATGGAGGTGGCGCTGGAGTCAGCATGGGGAGCCCCAGTCTTTGCTGTTTGCCCCTTGTGTTCACACCTGGGGTAAAAGGGAGTAAAAAGCCGACACACTGCAGATTTACGCCTGGGATATTGGCTTGTTTTGGCTAGTAAAAATTGACATTCCTGACTGAAACCTTCTGGAGAAAATGGGATGAATTCTCTGTGTCCTTCTCCTTGGTGTCACTGCTAAAAGCAAAACAAGTGAGGAAAAAAAGGTCTTTTGATACATTAGATCGTGATACGTTTGTTGGACAAATATTTTACATATAATTAGGAAATGGGAGTCCAGGGCTCTTCTAGACCTGCGTGACTTGAGGAAGCCAATTCATTTCAAGGTGGTGCGGTCAGTGCTTTGTGCAAGAGGCAGCTCTGTTATTCCCTGTACCGCGGCTGCCAACATGGCCTGATTTAAATAGCAAAGCAAAATGTTTTCAGATCCTTAGAAAACACTCTCCGGATCCAGTGTCCTTTTTATTTTTAGCCCTTGGTTAGTTTTAGCAACCGAGTGGCCAGATGTTAGCTTTATGGAGATGGACAGAAATAAGAGCTTTCTTGCTGCTTGAAATTGAGACTATTCAAATGCTTAAAAAATAACTACAGGAAAACTTTTGTGGCTGAAGCATTGCTCTCCCAGTTGTGCATGGTATGGAGTGTGGATCATAGTAGTGCTTCTCAAGTATTTGAGAAATATTCAGCAGAAAAGTGAGCCCGAGGCTACCTTTGACTTTAGGGTGATTAAGATTATTCTAATAGATAAAACTGGGACTTTTCTGGATAAAACCACGTAGTAAGAGACCGCTGTCCTTGTGAAGAGCATGGAGACCTCCTGAGCCCTAAACCACTGGTGGCTTCATCATTGGACTGTGCTGCCTCTTGATTGTTTTAGATGGAGACAATAAAACGCTTGAGGTGTGGGGCTAGGGGAGCAAACTAATTCCACGTTTTCTGGCTTTTGTCGGCTGCTTTTTGCTTTTCAAGTGCAGAAGACCAGTGGGTCAGGATTGGAAAAGGTGCTCGGACAGCAATGCGGGAAAGCACGCGTTTAGCTGAAACTGTTCTGAAAGGCAGGTACGGAAAGGAAGAGCGTTTCATTTCCATTCCTTCCCATTTTGGGAGACAGAGCATGTCACAACAGTGCTGAGCAGACAAGAGCTGCGTGCCAGCATTTAATTTGTTGAAGATTAAGAAATTATTCTGTTCTTACAATATCATGTCAGTCTAGAAATACCTTTGAACTCTGGGGGATGTGAAATTTAGATCTAGCCTCAGATTTCAGTGTTTGGAAGCCAAGGCTTTATCAGGGTAAGAATTGTACGGATGGTTTAAGGGGAGTCATATTAATAGCGTACCTAGAGACAATGGGCTGGCTCAACTTCAGCTACCTTTGAACTTTGGGATAACTAGATCCAGAACAGGACACTACACTTAAGCTTTTTTCTTTGTGATCTAGAGGCTAGCTAGTGCAACGCGGAGACCAGCTATTTCTGGGTTACTCTGTCTTCAAGGAGAGTTGACCGCTAAAGCGTTGCCCCCTTTCTGGCCAGCAGCTTCCCCCCCGCCCCCCCGGAAAATATCTGCAGCCTTGAACCCCACATCTTTCTCTAAATGCTGTCCTTACTCTATCCTCTAACCATCCCATGTCCTCATCAGGCTAAAGGTAGAAAGCTGAGAAGTCTCGTATACGGCTGGGCTGAACATCAGCAGATGCTTTCATTATTTACGATGGTTTCTAAAAGCACCGTCGCAACTGTTGGTGTCAAACCAGAAGCGAAGGCTTCTCTTACGATCACAAACGATAAACAAATATAAGACGCTTGGTGTCAACAGCCTCACAAATCTGTTCACCACCTGGAGCTCGAAGCAACTCAGCGGTTGCAAACCGCTACTTGCACAGAAGTAGAACAGCGGTTTCCGAAGTGCCGTAAGTAAATAAGTGTCCTGACGTGAGCACCAAAAATAAGCGCATGCTGAGCTTTTCTGAGCACTTGGCCAGGTCACAGCTGCTGGCTGCTGAACGTTTTGGAAAATGTATCCCCTCATTCAGGTGCTCAGCGCTTGAAAACGTGGACTTGGACAACTCCAATGTCATCTGCTTCTTTAATAACAAACCACTGTTTTACCTTACAAAAATAGCCAAGTTCTCGCTGCTGATCCTGGAAGGAGGAAAGCAGTTCTTTTAGTCCTGATCCTACCTGATTATTAGAAAAACAGCCTGAGGAGACTTTCCTCTGTTTGATGGAGGGAGATCTTAAGCTCTGGGACCTCCCCCCACCCCGAGCAGTCCCACGTGCTGCTGCCATGCCACACGGGAAAGCAAATATCCCTGGTTGCTCTGATATCAAATACCTTTTGCTGACCTCCCTTGAAGAGAGTCCCTTGTAAAAATGCTTTTGCCCAGAGGTTTCAGTCGCTGGGAACCTTGCAGGGGTTTCTGAGCTCTGGTGATTTATTACTCCTTCGTAATCTTGTGGTTATGGAGAGCCCTGCTGGAAATACACAGGGGTACAAGGGTAAAAGTATCAATTAACCAGCGATCTGGTGCCAAAAGCCACCCATGTGCAAGGACAGGAATGGGGTTTCAGGCTTGGCGAAGGAAGCTGCAGGGGAGCAGGAGCTGTGTGGTGGGAAGGTTTGAACCAGGACCCCCTAACAGCAGGGTAAGGGTATATAATAAAGCTGGACCCACTCCTTTATGGCGTGTAAGGTAGGGCATTGGTTTTCAGTCTATTTATTCAGAGCAGGTCGGGACTGGGATCCTTGGAGTCTCTTCTCTGGTAGCCTCTGTGAACAAGAGCGGTAGTGCAGAAGGGCCAAGTCCCAGGACTGCTGCCCGATGCGGAGCACCAGCACCCCTCATGGCTCACCCAGGAACACTATTGTGGAGGAGGAGGTGGCTTCAGGGTTCCTGCACAGGGCTCTTGCCATGGAGGTGCCCTTTAAGAAGGGGAGAGGGGCTGGTTCTTTTGGGCAAATTTGGCCAAAACAGAGTAAGTCGTCTGTTCCATTGGTGGGTCAGCATTGCTTTTGCTATCCCATGATGGCAGAAACTAACTACGAGGAGGATATAGACTATGGGAGCAGGATCTGGTTTACCTTCTGTGTAGCTGGCTGGTGTCAGCGGGTGCATAAATATCAGTGAGGGCAGAATTAGTAGTTCAAAGAAAGGACAGCACGCTTTGTCCTAATGTATGATCTGAACAACCACTGAGGCTGTAAATCAAGGCAGAATTTCTGCCAGGTTACTTGGTGATGCTGTAGACTAGAACAGTCTTCAGCTGAAAAAAATCCGCAGGAAGAAAAGGTAGATAATGCTTTACACAGGCTAAAGGGTGGCTTGGCAATTCTAATCTCATCTCTCAAGTACTTTCTTGGGGTTTTAAGTGGAATTATTTAAATTTAATGGAAATATTTTGATTTTTAGTGTTGCAGAGATGTGGAGGAGAAAGCAAGGCTTAACCTAAACTCCAGTCTCTAATCGCAGTCTTGCTTAAATCCTGTTTTTGTGGATTTACAGGGTTTTGGCAATAGTTTTCCAGGCTTGCTTTGTAAGCAGCTGGATTTTGCCCAGCTTGCAGTGATTGTGGAGAGAAGCGATGATCAGCAAGCTGCGCGGTTCTTTGGTGTGCCCCGTGCACTGCAGCTTACCTGGGACCTGATTTATGCACCCACAACCCTTCACTGGGGGGAGGAGGGTAAGGAATATGGGTCATCAGCAGGCCAGGCTGGCAACTCCTTCCTTCCACTGTGGCGAGTTACTCACCGAAATAGTCTCATTGAGGTCTACAGATCATTATTTTCATTAGTGGTGATTCATGTTAAGAGTTTCACAATCAGGCCTGCTGGTGTAATATGTTCCTTTCCACAGTGCCATTTATCTAAAGATCTCGGAATACTTAATGTACATTAAACTTTAATCCATGTTTTACCACCAGTGAAGGAGGTGAGGAGGACTCTTTCCAGTTTGCAAATGAGGTAAACTGAGGTACGGAGCAAGAAAGTAACTTGCCCAAGACTGCGCGGGTTGGTTGCAAAGTTGTGTAGAGTGCTATCTTGCAACAAGTGTATGTTTCCCATACGTGGCCCTATCTCCCTGCCCAAATTTTAAAGGAACGTTTGATTTCCTGGGGCTAAGGCTGAGCAGAAATCTGTCTATAGCTGTAAATTCAGAAGGTCTGATGTGAATCAGAGCTTCCTCTAGTGTTTGGGAATGTTTAGATTTGTCATCCCAGACTGGCCCCGACCTGAAAGGATTGGAGCAGAACTGTGGGGATTGTTTTTTTTATTTTTAGGGCTGGTATCAACTGGTTGGTATAAGATGTGGAGTTAAGGGTTGGTGAAGAACTCTGCTTCCGATCTATTCATCCTCATCTGTCTGTATGGGGTCAGTATGGACAGTGGAGGATGAAAGCGTGATTCATCTGCCTCTGTTACCTACTAGAGGATGAGATGAATTGCGACTTGAACTCCCTTGTCTGTCGCCTGTGAAGGGAGATAAGGTAACTACCTCAAGTGAACCCTGTCCTAGTGCCCGTAGAGAAGCAGAGTTGCATGAATGGGGAGAGATTTCATCGTTTGCTCGGAGTTTCATCTCTTGTGGTAATTAGGCAGATGACTTCAGTGGAAACACAGGTCCTCCTTTCCCTGTGCTAGGGGTCAAGATCAAGACTCCCAGCCCCAGGAAAGCTAAACACATGCAAACTGGGAGAAGGAACAGGTCCAGAGAGGGGAACTGACTTGTTTGTGGTCATTTAACAGGTGAATGGCAGAGCCAGGGAGGGCATCCCTCTCTCCAGTGCTCCCATTACTTAACCATATTGCCACTGAACTGACCTTTGTCCACCTCTGCTTCCTTCCCTTCCAGGGTCCCCTTCTCTGAGGGCATATCCTCTCATCTCCGTCATCACCCGGCAGCCCTCTGTGGTCCCTCACCTGGTCCCAGCTGCCACCAGCTCCCGCGTGCTGCCAGCCCAGCCCTCCTCGGGGACTGCCAGCTCAGAGACACCTGCCAGCGAGACCCATGCCAGCAGCGAGTCGGAGGCAGAGCAGCCCGCGCCTCGGTTAAAAAAGCCACGCCGGAGTAGGACCATCTTCACGGAGCTCCAGCTGATGGGCTTGGAAAAGAAGTTCCAGAAGCAGAAGTATCTCTCTACCCCTGACAGGTAAATCAGTCTCTTACATGAGGAAAAGGAATGAGCAAAAGGGCTGCTCTAGCCCTGCTCAGCTGTTCCCGTACTGAACGCTCCCTGGCTGTAGTGTGCTGCTTTCTGGTTCCACAGAGATGCCTCTGCCATTGGCCAAAAACATGGGCAGATGACCAGTTTCAGTTTCAAGGCTAACTTTTCCTGGGATCAAAGGTGACATGACTAGGTTGTATCAATGGAAATGCCACATGGCGATGTATGTGCTTTCTAGCAGGCATCCAGGCTCCAAGATAGGCAAGGTACGGAGCAGAAGGCACTCTGCCATTCCCATTCCTGCTGCACACTTGAAAAAAGATGGAAAGTGTGTGCTTCTGGGATCTGGTGGTGGATGGCTGTGTCTCCATGGCAGCTGAGAGGCTGGCTGTAGCTTTAGCTGGCTGCTGAACTAGCTTTCGTCTAGCAAACTTAGGTGGCAATTCAATGAGAAGGCGTTGGCCTGTCCATCAGCTTGGAACACAGAGCCAGGGTTGCATAGAGCTGAAGGCTGCCTTGCCCTTGTGAAGGCACAGGCAAGTACCTTGTCTTTGTGAAGGAAAAGGCAAGTTCTTAGGGACTACTTGGTACCACATGGACAAACCAAAATAAGGAAAGATTTTATTTGTTTTAAAGGCTTTGAATCCTACTCTGCAAATTTAAATTACAGGAAAAGGACCTGTCCAATTCCTGTTAAGTTTATAAACCTAGAGGGGGTTGGAAAGGTTCACCAGACCTTGGACTCCACAGATGGCAGTGTCCCAATGTTTAAATTGGTTTTTAAGATCGACGTTCTCCACTCATACTGCCCGTCACCAAAGCCAAGGATCACAGCTAGACCAAATTTCATGGGCACGACCAGGCTGTCTCATACAGTTTCAGAGTTCCTAATGCTCCCATACTGACTCCTCACAGCTTCACACAACCAGATGGTTGACACGGTTGATGAAGTGCTCGAGGCTGTTAATTAATTTTATGGTATGACTGTTCCTTGGCTTTGTACATGTTTGAGGCTGATGATGAGCAATTCCTATCCATGTACCACTTCCCCTCTGTTTGTTTCCTCAAGTTTCTAGGCAATAGTGGTTATGCCAACGTGTGTGTCAAGACATGGTAAGTGGTTGCAGGTAATCAAAGTGTGATAAGACATGTGCACTAAGGCAAGAGTTAGTCAAGGAGTGTTTCTCCCTGTGAGCTTGTGGCTGGAAACACGATGGTGAAGCAGTGGGTTGCGATCTGCATTCTCTCCTGCAGCTTTTTGCCTGGACCCAAGATCGTCCTGCTTGGAGGGCAACTAGAGCACCAGGTTTATTAGTAGTGAGGAAGTGCAGTACAACGGGATAATGCCTCTGCTAGATTCTGCTTCTCAGGTAGTACCTTTAAGTCGATGGGATATCTCGTAGACATTATGTAGTGGCATAGGCAACAGGCAAACCAAGTCTGTAGGTCTAGAGTGAATCCAAAGTGGGGGGATTGAATCCACGAGTATGCGTTTGAGCGCAAAGAGCTGGCGTGGGGTACGTAGGTGTTTGTATATGTGAGTCTGACTGCCCTAGGAGACCAGCTGAAACAAAAGGTTTATTATGAAAAACTTGGCCTTGACAAATGCGTTTTCCCCGTTCAGAGGTGGGGAAATATTTTCCAAAAAGCTCACACAATCCAGAACACCTTGGAATGTGACTCTGAGTTTGAGCTGTCCCACCTGCAGGACTTGCGTGACTCTGTGGGGCACTTGCCCAGCGTTGTTGAGGATTTCCAACTCCGTCCATTGTGCAACTCCATTACAACACTGCCAGATTCATGGTGCTATCACCTGTGGGGAAGGATAAAGAGTTACTCTGAGCTGCATTTGCTTCATATCCTGGGTTTTAATATAGAAATAATGAATGGTTTCAGACGAACTTGCACAGGTTGGAGATTTGTGGAGGATGAATCAGGATTATGGGCTGTCTGCCACATATACCCTTAAGCTAAACACGCAAATAATAAATTCATTTATAAGCCTAAATTGCCTATAATAGCAGAATGCGTAATAAATTAATAGATTTAGATGTACTACTACTCCGTGAGAAATGAGATAGTATTATTATCCCCATTATGTAGGTAGTGAAGAAGAAATACGATACAAAGAGCAGCAGTTTCAAAAGTAGACTGATGCTGGGTGTCTGGGCTCTTACATGCTTGCTTCAGACACCATAGACCTGTTTTTCAGGGATACAGTGTACCAGTAGCTCCCTGCTTCATACGCAAACGTGGAGCACCAGCAGTTGGAATACAGCAGGCTTGTGCTTCAAAAAGGGCAGGCAAAATTCTGAAACTTCTAGGCTTGCTCACGTGTCCAGTGGTAACAGAGAGGAAAAGAGAGAGCCTGCAAACACCTAAATATTCTTGCTTCTTCCATAAGAGCATCCAAACATCATAAACTCACAGTGTTTCACCACTTTTGTCTGACCTTTTCTCAAAAGAACAGATTAGAGAGACAAATAGCCATCTTTTCTGGCGGTGCCACTGTTGTATGCTCTTACAGTGTTGGATTGGCTGCGCTTGGCATCTGAGCTGCTCTTCTCCTCCGTGAACTCATTTCAATGTCTGTCTTCTCTGCCAGGCTTGACTTAGCCCAGTCGTTGGGGCTGACTCAGCTCCAGGTGAAGACGTGGTACCAGAACCGTAGGATGAAGTGGAAGAAAATGGTAAGTGGTTTGTTAGCATTTCTTCATGGGCCTTAAAAACTGACTTCCAAAGAACAAATTTGGAAGCTGAGCATAGTGTCAGTGACCCGTGTCTATTTATACCAAAATTTGTTTTATTCTTGACCACTTTTCTTAAATACGTACTCTTTTTAAAAAAGTTTATACTGCACCATATGTGGTGGGCTAGAGGGACCATAGGCATGTAGGAATTAGAAAGGAATTAGGAGAAATTAGAACAGAACAGAGGGAAGAACCAAAATATCTCTCTGCATTTTTGGCATTCCTGTGATGGTAATGCTTGTGGGATTGGTTATACGCATAGACAAAAAAGATTGTATCGCTCCATGGAAACCAATGCAGTTTTCAGAGCTAATATCATCAGTTCTTGCTTTTCATATCTTCTTTTCACCTCTTTCGCTTACTCTCAGCTTCGTGGCTCTTTTCCAGTTAAAATGCTTTTAGAAGGGACAACTGTCCAATAAATCCTGGTGGGAACCATGATCTTCAGTGGAGATGTTTATGTATTCTGATCTGGGAGAGGAGATGCAGTTCTAGACGGTATCTTTGAATGTATGTGAAGCTGCAGAAGTTATTGCCGCTTCAAACAAATTTGGGGTTAGCTTGGGTACAGATCTTTGGTTGGAAGTGTCCTGTTGCTGCAGTGATGGTGTGAAGGAAGAGGGAATTAAACTTAGGAACAGACCTGTTTTGCAGACTCTCACCTTTTACAGAGATGAGAGGGGTCTTGTGTATTTTAATGGAGGTGTTTTTAAAAAAAAAAAAAAAAGACTATTTCAGAAGTCCTGGCTAAGGTTTATGACTGTTCTTACTTGGGCTTCGAAGAAAGCAAACACTCAGCAAAGGAACCGAGTTCTGCATCAAATCTTCTCTCTCTGTAGTGTTGAGGACTGTGTTTCTAGGTTGCTTTTGGGCCTCCCGTAGGAATTGACTTAGAGACCTTCAGAGTCTGGGTTTGCTGGCAATGTTTGCATTTCACTTTATTTGTGTGAGATAATGGGTGAACTCACTCCGTGAATACAGGGCATTTCTGTGAGGCTGAAACGGTGACCAAGTCACGGATGAACTTTGAGGTCAAAGCCAAGCTGCATCCTTCTCTAAAGGATGTCTCTCAGCAGCAGAGTTCAGATTGATCCTGACGGTTCGTCTCTTTGCTCCAGGTACTGAAAGGTGGACAGGAGGCTCCAACGAAGCCCAAAGGCCGTCCAAAGAAAAACTCCATTCCCACCTCGGAGGAAATTGAAGCAGAAGAGAAAATGAACAGCCAGGTGCAGAGCCAGGAGGGATCTCAAGCTCCCGAGGAGCCTAAATTGACAGAGGAGAAGCCAGAAGTCTCTTCGGAGACAGAGAAGTCTCCAGAACATATACCAGAGCCCTCCTCAGAGGAGACTACGCCTTTAAGTTAAAAGGGAAAGCAAGGAGGGAAAGGGGGGAAAAAGAAAAGCAAAAAAAAAAGATAAGAGAGAAAAACCAAAACCAAATATATATATGTATATATATATATTTAAATATGTATGTAATTGTGTGTGTGTACATATATATATAAATATATATATATATATGTGTAGACCTTGTGTATAAGTCTAAAGATTGGTCACTTTGTGCCTTTGGGAATCAGCCATCATGGGCCACGGTGGAACAGAGACACCCCGTGTGAGCGGGGAGCAGCCGTCCCTCCGGCGGCGTGCGGGAGCCTTCCCCCACATAGCGACGGGGGCCGGAGCGCGTTTCCAGAGAAAACCACGTCCAGAGAAACCTGAGACAGCTCCTGGCAAGGAAAGAAGGTCCAGGGCTCCTTTCACGCTGCAGGAGGCGAATGTGTAGTGATATGACCGTGCTGGAGGGTTCGGTGTGTTCGCTTGACTTTATCCTTGCCTTTTAACGTAGTGCAAATGGACGGAGAACTTGGTCTGGTCTCAGACTGGGGACAGCTATAAGAAATGGGGAGCTGCGATAGCACCATTTCATTGTGTAACCAGCACTTATTTCTGTATAGGGATGGGCCCAACTTAAACAGTTTTAGGAAGGAGTTCAGACCCGTGGGTTTGCTTTGGCCCAGTGTAAAGATCAAAGCTTCCGAAGCGAGATTCATACCCGGGTCAGCATTCAGATTTCATCTCTCATGGTTGTTTGGGTGCCGTGTCTGTGAATTTGCAGTGATCCAGGATAAAACTTTGAATGAGATGAGGGTTTGGATTTGAGTCTGCTCCAAAAGCTTTGGGATGCTTGGATCTGGGATTTTTGCTTTGGGCCCACTTCTAATTTTTGTAGTTTTTTTTTTTTTTTTTTAAGAACATGTAAATGTGTTCAGGGTTTGGGGAGAATGATGGATTTAAGAAGTTGCTGCAGAAAGTTCGCGTTTGTTTAAGATGTGTGCCAAGAATAGATGCGCATCATGTTTCATAAAGTCTTGTTAAGGGTGCATTTTGCCCAAAGGCTGCAAGAGATGTATTAAGATAACCTTTATTTTTTAATTAAAAATTAAATATATAAATAAAACGGTTGTTGTTGTTTCTCTTTCAGAATGCTAGACAGAGACTTTTCTGGGCTAGGTTTTTTTCCTATTCTAGCAAATCCTGGAGAAAGCGGGAGTCATCAGACTTGCCGTAACACTTCTGTGTGCAAGCACTGTGCAAACTTCCGTGTAGCACCTTGCTAAGGTAGGAGAGGGGTGTTGTTAATGCCACCTTGTCACTGGGTGCTGAGTGTGTCACAATGAGAGCGCTGGTGGTTTAGCTGTTTTCCGTCACCTCCACTCCTGCACTTACATCTGGACGGCCAATAAATGGGTCTTTGTGACCCTGTGATCCCTTTTTTGGGGTGGTGGTAATGATTCACACACATAGATCTTAAGTGACTTACCCAAGGAGTATTAAGTGGGGAGAAATGGTTTTTCTTTTTTCCTCGGTTTCTTGCTCAATGGTGTTTGGAAGCCTTTAATTCCACCTCCGCATTAGCTCCGCAATGGCACGTGCATCTGCATCAGGTCATACTTCCATGGCGAAACTCCAGCTGCCTTCAGCCGAGCCAGGGTGGGACGTTGCCCCACTCTCTGTGTGTTTAACACACAGTTATCAATTTTGGAAAGGCATCTACAGGTTTAAGTTCATCTACAGGTTTGCACATAAACCTAAAACAAACTCGCCAGAGTTGGGCAATGTTCATTTGCAAGAAAATCCCAGGCGTTTGATGCTGTTCAGCTCTTTTTTTTTTTTTTTTTTAATTTTTTTACGGCACAGAGAGATGGAAATGGGATGAAAGCTTTCCCTCTCGCCTGTTGCGTTGCAAACGCAGGCTGTGAGCTACAAAGTCTTTCCTCTGCCATTAAAATGCATCAAAACTTGTTTGTCTTTGAACCCTTGTGCTTGCTCCTGAGCCCTGACGCGCTCGTGACAGGCGCAGCGAGAGGCGAGCGCGGCAGGGCAGGATTTTGGCGCTTGTCTGGAGTTATGATACCATACGTTGTTGCACATTCTTTGTCTATGGATGTCCTTTTTTTTCTCCTTTTTCTTTCCAGAACTGTGCTTTAGTTCAACCGTATCTATTGGACTTGAAATGGCATTTAATTTAAAAAAGGCCTGTGGCCTGTTTATACAGGAATTAGATTAGATGGTCTATGAAATCTATAATCGTCCGCTGTTGTTCTTGGATAGTGGCAACAGCACTGTTATCTCAAAATAAAATGTTTCCACAAGTCTTAAATGCGGTAGTACTCGGTGAGGGTGAAGGGAGCAATTTACTGGAAATAATTTGGCTAATGAGTTTGACCATCAGATTGCAAAAAAAAAAAAAAAATAAAATAAAAAAGTCTGCAAGAGTCTCTGTTAGGTTTATTGGGAAACCTGAATAGTTCATGAAGTCCCACTTTGTGTGCAGATCATTCCAGAAACATAAAAAGCTGACCGTCAGGGAAGGCATCAAAGATATTTGAACTTCCCTGAGCTCAAGGTGGAAATATCTTCTAGTGAATTTAAAAAAAAAAAAAAAAAAAAATTAAGAGATGTATTTTAAATATAGCATTTGGAAATTTCAGTGTATAACTTTATTCCAACCAAAATGGGTTCCGTAAAATGGATGATGCATGTGGCTTTTGTGGGAGGGTTTTTGTTTGTTTTTTTTTTTTTTATTTGGCACCTAGTGGATTTGTCTAATTTTAGGAATTGTGGTAGATTTACATGGTGGGAGCAGGGGGGGCTTGTGGGTAAAAGTAGAAACAGGGGAAAAAAAAGTTTCTTTCTTGCCCTGTAATAGGGACTGGTGTGTGTGGTGTTTCGGTGCTATCCAGTTAAAGGCGTAAATATGAAAACACAAAATTTAAAAAATTTTTAATAGCTGTTTCTAAATTACAAGTAAAGCGAAGTTGGTCATTTTCCAGCAAAGAGTAAAATAAGTTTTACATCATGACACTTCCCACTTCCCAGATGAAAATAATTGTTTCTGACTCAGCCCCACTTTACAGTGGGAACAGTTCCAGCGATTTCTATTTTTTCTTTTTTTTTTTCTTTTTTTTTTTTTTTTGTTAATCCCATTCTAATCACTTATGAGTCAATCTGGGTAAAAATGCAATGCTGTAGCTGTCTGGGCTAGTTTCTAATGAGTCCATAAGACATTGAAGATGTTTTTGTTCCTCTCTTGGATGAGTAGCAATCTTAGCATCCTCTTTTTCCATGGGATTATTTAAGTGAGCGATTAGCGCTGGAAACGCTGTCTGATACTTGCTCGCCCTGAATCACTTTCACTGATAATCTCTTGAATGCTCATGGAAAGCACGTTCAGGATGCGTGTGTTTGGATGGAGAGGAAACAGCAGGGGAGAAATGGTAGAACCATTGAATTATTTCTTGGCTAAATCCCTTCGTACTTGTTGTCTGCTCTGCGTTACATCTGCAGACGGAGAAAAACATCTACAAATTCTAGCAGAATCGAACACGTGTTTCTGTCCTGTGATTCTATAGCGATCTCAGCCAGTGTTGGTAGGCAAGTGCTCCTTTTCCTCTATGTTAAAAGAAGTTTCTCCTGTTCTTTTACACTCTGGTTTTAAGATTTTTTTTTTTCCTCCATTGAGCTTATTTTTGCTCTTGTCACTGAAATGCAAAGAATTGAGCAACTCTTCCCCTTTGCTTTGAGCTGAGCTGAGGATGGGCTTCAAGCCTGGGCTGGAGAATGCCTGGCTGTTTGAGTTTAGTCTGTAAAGGGGGCCGTGGTGATGCCCAGCTCCCGTGGCTGCGAGTTGTCTTCGCTTTGTGCTCCTGAGAGCCAGACAGAAGATCATAAGTCTCGCTTTGGGCACCCTTGTTCGGAATCTGCGGTCAGCATTGACTAAGTCTGCACAACCAGGCTTCATCTGTACCAGTGGAGTGACCCAAAGGGCTTTCCAAGTGCCTTTGCGCTGGTCCTGAAGATGATTTCGTTTCTTTAAAAGGCTGGTGATTGTTCTGTCTCCTGTCCCAGCACCGCTTGTCACTTAGCAGAGGAGTCCGATGGGAGACGTGTGCCCTTGGGGTTGCTGATGTTCAGGGGTGTTCACCTTCCAGTTCTAACAGCAAGGAACAAGCCCCGATGTCGAAATCCCAACTCCCCTACAGGGATGGAAAGTTCTCATATCCGGAGTTCTGGCTGGGACCCACCTTTTATTGTACCCACTGTTTAGATAATTTTGCAAAGCACTGAGCTCATCCTGCAAGACGGTACGTTCCCCCCAGGTCCCAGCAAGGAGGAATGGGCTTTCGTCCTGTTTTGTTGGGTTTTTCTGGTTTGGGTTTTTTTTGTTTGTTTGGGGTTTTTTTTTGTTCTGTTTTTGGGTTTGGTTTTTTTTTTTTTAAATAAAATATGTATTCATTTAACTCCAGGCCAGTACAAAGAAACTTGGTGTTTGGGTGGGTTTTCAGTTCCCCCTTTTCTCCATCATCTTTTTTTTCAGAAGCAAAGGGGAGAAGGGCGGTAAGAAAGGAATGAGTGGAGAAAGAGGAGCCGAAAGAAAAAGCAAAGGTGAAAAAGCTTAACTGTATGAAACCCCGTGAAAAATAAGAACTAGGAGGAAAAACAATCATGTTGGAAAGTCAACTGTTTTTTGGGTAAATCTTGACAGATAAAGATAGCTCTGGTTCTGTAAATAGAGAGGTTTTTCTGGAGCTATGCATGCATGGATGGTGAATGGCAGGTTTTTCTTAAATTTCCTCTTGTGCTATAGAAATTAAAATGTATCATCTGAGTAAAGAACATTTGGATTGGACTTAGGCTACAGTACAGGATTTGGTCCCCAATCTGTGTCTTGGTGAAGGCGGAGGTCTGATGAAGCCTGGATCCCATGGAATCTTAGACGTTGGGCACGAACGCCCTGTGGGAACCTCGCTCCTCTTCCTTCCCAAGGTCTGGTGCGGCCAGGTAGGATTTATCAGGTTTTAGTCTGAACTGAAGAATAGGTGGTTTGGGGGCATAAATCTATGGAGCACAGTAGGTTTCTTTTCTTTTCTTGTCTTTTTTTAACAAGTGGCGCATTGCAAATATAGTAGTTGTGATTCAAATCTCTTAAATTAGTGATATTTGGTTAAAGTTACAACCAAAAAAAACCCCCCAGCTTGTCACTTGTCTTGTGCTGTAGGAATCCATAACCGGACACTGGCTTTCAGACTTTGAAGTCCTGGAGTTAAAATCCGTGAGGCTGATATTCAATGGAGGGATTTGAACCCTAAAATCTAAATCTATTTTTCCCTAGCAGAAATAGATTATTCTTTTTTTTTTTTCTTTTTTTCTTTTTTTTTTTCCACGGAACCGGATACCCTGTGATTTCTGGGCTTTCTCCCCAATTCTAGTCCCCTCCCACGTTGGTTAATCTCCTTGAACGCGCTGTCCCAACGCCGTGGAATAATTACTCCTTAGCGTGGCGGTCGCTGCTAGGAAGGAAGGCTCCTATCGCTGCTGGGATCCGCAGGTGCCAAAAGGAAGAGGTGTGCTGCCAGGCGGCTGCCGAGGGAGAGCGCGAACCCCTCCGGGCTGTTCTGACATGTCAGTTAACTGCTGGAAACACCGAAGCTCTTGTTTTGTCGAACAGTTGAGAGTCATAGAGAGCGTTACTCACTAGGAGAGGTTCCTGAAATCATCCTGGTCCTGGACAGCCCGCCTTCCTGCGTGCAGCCGGGAGGAGGTCTTTTTTCCCCCTCTGTGAGATTAGTGAGAAACAAATTCATCAAAAAGGAATTCCATAAGCTAAAATTTCCTGGGGAAGGCGGCTGCTGAGCCTGCCAGAGCACTAACAAAAGCAGAGGAAGCGATGGTTGCCCCTTGGGCAAATGCTTCTAATATTTGCATCAAACCAAAGGAACCAAACCCTTGTAGATAAAACAACAGTTAAATATTCCAGGCCTTTTATGCTTCCCATTCATGTCTGTCCCAAACTGCAGCGAGCACCGTTGTCAGGTGGCAAATGTTACACGTTCCTGGCCACTTAAGACTTCACCACGCCCAAAGCCCAGCTCTTATTCGAGCTAAAGCAAAACCTTTTTTAGCTACATCAGAGAAACCTTTCTTAGTCGCACCGGGGATACCCAGCTCTGAGGCTGCGCGGATTTTCACAGGCCTGCAATGAGCTGGGGAGGCTTTGGCGAAGGTAGACCTACGTGCAAGAGATCCTGCACCCCTGCAAGGTGTCAGAGGGGCTCTTGCGGCGAGTGAATTCAGTTAAAGCGGGTCCGAAAGCTGCTTTTAACTCAGCTGGGTCGTAATATTCACGCAAGAAAGCAAACCGCTGGGAGAAAGTTCCCAGCAGCATCCTTTCCTGTGCGGCGAGGCGGCGTGGGTGGCTGTTCCAGCAGTGTCACCTCGTCACTATGATGTTGTAGTAGTACCTTTTGCAAAAGTAGTGGGGGGAAAAAAAGAGGTGTAAACTGTCCTGAAAACAGCAGGGCTTCTTCCTTGAGGCTGCCAGGTACAAACCCTGCAGATTTTCGTGGCTCTTGAGTACTTTTTAGCAAGCTAACATTCCGGAGGGGGGGGGGGGGGGGCAAAGATTAGATTATTTTTCAAGCCAGATCACACAGCTGCTCTCTGGAGCTTTCCTGGTGCCTCTGGAGAATACAGGCTCTCCCCGCCGCCTAGTAGCTAAATGTGAAACAAACAGGCTGAAAGTGGTGGATTAGGAGTGATAAATACACAAGCAGGTCGCGGGCAGGCGGATCCTTGCTGACAGCTGTTCTGCTGGGAGATTATGGCACCGGAGAAACTTTTCCGCCATCATCCATCCCTGTCCCTAGCACATACGTGCACCTACAAGTCTTGATGCTCTGGGCATACACGCTCCTGCCAAGAGAGATGGGAATTTCCCTCTTCTTACTGGAAGCTTGGATTATCTCGTAATTCTGGCTCCTCTTCCAAACCCTCCTGCATCTGCCCCTTCCTGGACATCTTTGCTCCCGCGGGAGATCCATGAGGCTTCACCAGCTGAGGGATTGCACCTTCGGGGATTCCCGGAGGCAGGAGCGGTGATCCACCCCTGCTTCCAGCTCCTGAGCCGCGGATGCCCGAGTCTGCTCCCCATCCACAACCTGCTGCATCACAACTGCTTTCTGCCTCCAGAACAATCCCTCCCTTTATTCTGCGGCCGTGCCCATCCCCGGATTGATCTGGGATGGGCAGGGCTTCAGTCTGGGAGAACTGGGATGTACAGCATCAGCTCCCCGCGCACCCCAAAGACAGGAGTCCAGGCCACCTAAGTAGGGAGAGATGCTTTTCTGTGCCAGGATTTGCACATATAGGAACGTTTTCGTGATGAAACTTAGGTGCAGCTAATCCATCGTGTCATCTGCTTCTCCACACGGAGATATTTCTATTATTTGGGTGGGGACCGTGACTCAGAGAAATTATTTCCTCTCTTGTCCGTGCTTCTCATTACTGGAAATACAATGGTATTTTTTTCCCCTGCGTTTCATTTTGTGTTATTTAGGATAATGATGCTGAGGAGGTGTCTGATAATGGGATTAGAAGCCCAGACTGGGAGTTACCTGCCTTATTCTCTGTGTGCCTGAGCGAATATTTACCCCGGAGGTAATAATTAGCCCCGTTTGTGCAGTGGGAAGTCGCCCATCACGAGCAGTGAGATGAAGATGTCAAAGAGTGAGGGATGGCTTGACGCTTGTTCGAAGCTCCTGCCAGGACAGATGGGATAAGTCATTCCTGAAGCGTCAGACAGACATTTCCCCGCTAAATCTAAGGTTCGTTATTCCCCTTCCCGAGGCCCTGCCTCTCTCCTCGTGCCGTGTTGCCACCCGGGGGTAAGCGAAAGCCCACGGACTTGATCTTCCCCTTCGTAAGAGCTTTTTGAAAGCCATGGAGCCCTTCCCGAGGAATGCTCCGCTCCCTGGCTCCCAGCCCTGCTCTGGATTAGGCCGAATGTGCTGACCTTTTGGACGCGGTACGGAGCCCATCTGTACACGCAGTCATTTGTGGGGAGCCCGGGGTAGCGGGGATTTTAGCCCGATTTCCTCCGCGCTGCGTGCAGTTTGTGTGGGACGCGGGCCCGGGAACAAGGGCCAAGATAAAGTCTTCCAAGTCTGAATTTGAGGCACCTGAGAGAGAGCCTGATTTTCAAGCAGCAGATAATCCTGCCGCTGAAGATAGGGCTCCTTGGAGGGTGTCACACGTGGTGTCCCGCAGCGGTGCTTCTCCTCAGGCAGGAGTCACTTACTGCGAATCCAGCAACTGGCTGGCAAAGGCAGGATGCTATTTTTTTCTTATAGGGAAAAAAAAAAAAAAGAAAAAGAAAAAGCTTCCTAGATTTCATCTCTTTTCTAATAGCTCTTTTTAAAGTCAGCAAAGAAACCAAGCTCTAGATCCGGACAATAAATCCGGAGCAGGTAAGCGGGGGAGTGTCGCCAAACCAGTGATGTTCCCCAAGTGCTTCCACGAGCCGTGTCGGCCTCTTAGGAAGAACAAGCAGGAAATGAAAATGATAATAATAGGATCTTCCGAACAGCTTAATTTGATTAAACTCGGCACAGTTACAATAGCAACAGACCGGGCGATGGATGCTTGTGAAATGTAATACAAATATTCTTCTTTCCCCTGTGCGAGAAGCTGTTACTGCTGGTGGTGTTTTCTGGGCTCCTGTCGGATGGCAGGAGGTACCGGTGGCGATGAGCAGGGTCCGTTTGGGTTAAAAAAGACCAAGTTGTTGCAATTGCATGGGTTTGTTCATATTTTCCCTTCCATAAATATTCCCATCCGAGGGGTTTTGTACATTTCTACTCTTCTTGGAAAACTCTTTCAGAAGCCAACTGCTGTGGCAGACCTTCATTACATTTTCCACCTACGCTTACCTATTTCATCGTATTAATTTTTTTTAATTAGCATTGTCCAGTAGCACAAACGGCTCTTCTCCCCCTCTGCTGCTTCTCTCCTCGGGTATTTATAGCTGGGGCTCGTCTCTCCGACCAGCCTTCGTCCCGCCGGGCTCTTGGAGGCTCGTCTCGTGAGACACACTCCTTCCCCCGGTCGCTCTGCCGTCCTTTTGCTGCTTCTGTTCCAGCCTGAATTTATCTTTCTTGAACTTTGGTGATGAAAACTGTACACGTTGCTACAGAGGAGGTCTCACAGCAGTGCTATCTCCAGCACAAATACCTTATCTGGCTCATTTTGGAGTCACAATTGCATTTTTTTCTAATAGGGCCACCTGATTTTGGTAGCCAGAAACCTTTTTTAATCACTCTCCGATTACCACGCTGATGGGTTGCTCCTCCCGTGCCCCGTTCCTCTGTCCCAGGCCTCCATCTCCTGGTTTTCCTGCGGGTTGTACGATCCTTTTGGGCAACGGCAGTCTGACTCAGCTTTTTGTCATGAGCAAACTTTGGTGGCTGAACTCTGCTTTTTCTGCCCAGGGTTTTAATTAAAGACTTACGTAAAATCGGTCTCAGTCTGAATCCCGAACAACTCTGTTGTTAAACTTCCTTGAGCCCACTTGTCTCCCTCTGAAGACGTTCTCCTTGGATCTCTCGCCGCCTCTGTACCCGCTCATACAAAACCCCGCTTTTGCCAGTGAAGTTATTAATTCTCTATACAGAATGATACAGTCCATACAAGGCGTAATGCATTTTCTTTGGCTAGAAAATCCCTTATCTTACTGAGGAGAGATTAGGCAGAGCAAACTTCTTTCCACATTATCCCGTTTCCCTCCATCTCCCCTACATTTAGGGTTGCTTTTTCTTCCCCCCACGCTATTAAAGTCAGTCTTCAGTCTGTTTTGCTTGTTTCAAATTTTCTTTCCAGTTCTTACGTATCTCTGACCTTTCTTCAGCGCCGCCTTCGGCTAGATTGATTTATTAAAACTTTTTGCTCTCGGAGTTTGTGGTTCTGCGAGGAGCGTCTTGTTTGCGACACAAGAGCTCAAAGCTTTTCTGCCTTAATTCCCCCCCCCAAGTTTGACTCCTGCTTTCAGCGATTTGAGCATTTGCGTTCCATATTTTCTTTATAGAATCTGGGTTACCATTTCATAAGCGCAAATGTTGCTTTACCACGAGCGTGGGGACGGCCTTGCGCCGCTGCAGGGGACGGCCGTGGGAGCGGAGGCCCGCACGCAGACACGGGGAGGTGGATCCGTGCCATCCGCGGCCAATTTAATGACCGAAGGCGGAGTTCCCAGGCATCAGCCAAGCCCGTTTGCTTCTGAGAATTCAAAGGTCAGCCAAACAGGGGCGGGAAATGGGTGAAATCCTGCACAATGCCATTTCAAACACTCTTAATGACAATATCCTTTCATACCTGCCAGTGAATTTTTTATTTTTATTTATTTTTTTTTTTTAGCACTTTGGCATTGTTAATCTTTTTTTTCCCCCTCATCCTCTCTGTTTATTTTTGTTGCAGATTTATTAGGTGCACAGTTAAGTGCCATTTAGCTTTGCAGAACTGTCATCACCAGCACTTTATGAATGGGATCATTCACTGACAAACTATTTAAACACTAAAAGGGGGGAAAATTTACTGCTACAGGTCAACGAAGAAGCCAAGATCAACTGAAACTCAGCTGCATTTCTCCTTGAATATAGGAATGTGACGAAGGCGCTCAGTTTTCTTTAACGTATCCTCATCCTTAATTTATCCTCACACGTCAAACTGAATGTCACTCTGTTTTGCAGTGGTATTTTACCTAAAATAATGCCTTTCTTTCTGACAGCTTGCAAGAGCCCGGAGATCTAAAAATGTGGCTAAACAGGCAGTCGCGCACCTGCTAATTAAGGCTATGAATAAGCTGTGACCAGTCATGCAGCCACTGACAACCAGTTCCGGGCAGGGAAATTTTTAGGGGAGGAAAAAAAAAAAAAAAAAAAAAAAAGCAAGGAGTTTTGTGGACCAAATGCAATCCTGGTTACGGGAGCTTGGGAGCTTGAAAACCTTTTCCCTTGAAAACCTTGAAAAAAAAGCCTTACCACCTTTTAATATTTCTACAGAAGGGCAGAGCGGTGCCTCTTTTCTTCTAGGAATAGGTTCGCTGGGCTACAAACTCTTCAGGCCGGTTGCCTGAGCCGGGTGTTTCCCTCGGTGATGTCTCCCACCCATGTGGGAAGGTCTATGGGTGAGCGCATAGACCACTAAGGTTATCCCAAGTGGTTGCCTCTGCTCCCCTTCAGCCGAAACATCTCATAAGCAAGGGAAGCGCTATGGGAAACTGCTTGCTTTATTTTAAATCTTCTTCTTGAAAGGGAATCGTCTCCCTTTTATTTAATATCAGAAGGTATACAGCCTTCAAAAGACCGATCACGGTTGTCTGTTTGCCCACGTGTGTTTGATCGTGCCCTGCACACCCTAAGCTTTCAGAGTTGCCTTTAATTACTTGGGAGTGTGTGGATATATATTTTTGTATGTATGCGTGTGACTGTAGGTTTGAAGCAGGACTGGATGAGCTCCAGGAGCGCAGCCGGCCGGGGCTGCCGGGTGTTGAGTGAGGGAGCTAGGTGGCCTCAGGTTTCCCGTCTCGCATGTCTCTGATGCTCTGACCCTGTGAATTCCACTGTTTTTTTCCCAAGTGAAAGTTTTCTCTTCACCTGATCCTGGGGTATTGCCAGGCTTACAGCTCATTATACACGGGGGATCAAGTTGTATTGTAAAGTTGACAAAAATGACAATTTTATATATTTTTCTCCTGCAATTCCACATTGTCGTGCAAGGCTTCTTGACTAATCCACTCAGATTTAGAGTTAATCCTCGTGCACTCCGTATATTTGCGTGTAGGTATTTGAGAGATTTAAATGGACACCACTAACCCCTATGGGGTCTCATTTCTTAACATACCTTAGAAACATAATCTGGTGGAGGAAGATGAGACACAAAGGTTTCTTTTCTCTAGCAACCAGCTTTAATTTTACTCTCCTTACAGGGTGAAATCAAGAAAAGAAGAACTCCGTGGCCGTGATTTTAAATGCTTTACCAACATGAGTTGAGGTAAAACTTCTCAGTTAGGTGAAGCGCCCATTTTACAGATACGGAAACTAAAGGCACAAAGAGGTGAAGCACAATTCTTAAAATAACAAAGACAAGAGTGCAAGACCCAGGGATCCTCTGATAGCAATAAGAGCCATGGCCATGAGTTCAGCTGCTCATAAGAAATGTATCTTAATTCCTTTGAAAGGTTTTGGCTTGTGAACCGGGATGTAAAACTTGCCAGAATTTCTTGTAAATTCTCCCGAATTCCTGTGCTTTTGGTGCACGGGGAAATATTATAACAGGCTTTCTGGTAGTATTTAATCGCCTGCTATTCCAGACTGAGTCAGCAGGAGCAGAAGGATGGGAGAGGCAGGGACGGGAGCAAGCTGGAGCATTCAGCTCTGGAGCTGGATTGTGAAAACCCACAGTCGTGGTGGAACTTGCTGTTGGGTTGAACTTGTGAAGGCACCCAAATAATGGCAGTCAGTAAGCTCGGTGTGCAAATCACAGACGTGCTCCTGTGGGGCTGTTCATCAGCTTTAGAGCGGTTCAGGTTGAAGCCACCAGCCCTTAATGTCTGAAATTGGATCTTCACACCCGTCTCCAGTGAAGCCACAGTCAGCTTTACCCTCTAGTTTGGGGTCCTAAGCCACTTCAGGTGTCTCGGGTCCCATTCCTGTTTTGCTGCACTGTAAATCCCATACCCAGACTGCCACAGACATTCATCTTCTTAAGCCGAATGAGCTAATGCCAGGGAATTTCACCTGGATTTAATAGAAATGCTGTCGTGACTTCTCGGTGGAAGGTGCTGTGATTTACACTCTCTTGCTGGCTCCTTCTCCAACGTTCTCCTCCAGTTTCGGTTTGGTTGTCAAATTCTTGTTGCTTTTACGGTATGCAAAAAATGAGCCCTTTCAGGACTGACAGTTAAGAGGTGAGGAAATAAACTTCATACTAACTTTACTTTTTAAAATTAACATAGAAATTTTTATCCTCATTTTGAGAATCTGTCGGGCAATGCTGCACAACTTCAAGTTGTGTTTCAAGTTCGACTTGTGTTTCAAGCGCCTTGAAACACTCTTCCCTTCGGGTGGGCTTCATCTCACCTGACTTTGACCATCTCAAAGTTTGCTGTTCAGTCTGATCTGATGGTCTTCTTTCCATCTACAGCCAGTGCAGAGAAAGAGGCATTTTATCCTGCCTCCTGCAGAGGTGGATTGCTCTCTGGAGACGCCTCTGACGTCTGATAGGGGTTAAGTTGGTTCCCTTAGTTTAGATTGCTGAGGTCTAGATAAGATCCGAAGCCACCAGACCCTGATTTGCATGGAGATGGGTGATCCTCTGGTACCTTTAGAAAAAAGATGATGTCTGAAAGTTTGGCGACTTGCTCTTAGCTAAACACTACCCACAACACAGAGTGGAAGTGGAGAACAGTGAGTAATTAAGAAAAATAGGTGTCCAAAGAGTAGACTCAGCGCTGGGTACCAGGGCTCCCAGGGAAATACAAGGAACAGTAGCAGGCAGATGCAGAGCAATCTTTCTTCCACAATGGCCCTTTTCCTAACCTCCAGCAGCTGGCTTAACCCCGGTACATGACATCGTATACGCCTTCCAAATGCTTCTTACTTCTGGCTCTAATGACCCTGGGTATCGTTATCCACATCAATTACGCTTTGGCTCTTGGGTTTCAGAAGCATCGTGTGGCAGTGAGTCCTGCAGCCTCATTAAGCTCTCAGGAACGCCCTTGCTTCTCGTTTCTGTGCTCGTCAAGGATGGGACATGCCCTGGGCAACCCCTTGGGTACCTTTGGGTTCGCAGACCTGCCTTCTCTCCTCCCCTGGCATTGAGCCCTTCTGGTGTCTGTAGGTGAGAGGAGGATCAGGCCCATCATCTCTGTAATTGCTGGTGATTATAATTAATAAAGTTCTATTTTTATCCAGCTTTTTTTTAATTTTTTTTTTTTTAATTTTCAGGAGCTGTGGGTACTTTGGCATAATAACAGATGTCGCATTAAAAATAGGTGCTCTTGCTACGCAGGCCGTGAATAGTTACGTTCTGTGTTGAATAGTTGTGTTCTGCTCAGCCTTTGTTTCTTAACTTGGGGGAAGAGCAGAGAAATAATCTGCGGTTGCTTAATGGAGTAATAATAACTCGCTGTTACGCTTATTCCATTTGGCAAGCGCGGAACTATTCCCCCGTGCTCAGGCACAATGGTTTTGAATGGAGACAGCATTAACGTGGCTGAGGCTGAACGAAACCTTCTATTCATAGGGCTCGGCTTCGGGCCGTGCCAAGTCCCTTTCCTTGCGTGCTAGTTATATTGTCAATGAGTTCATTAGCTCTTGGTCTGGAGTCAGAAGCAAAAGAGCTGTAATTGCAGCTTCTGGAAAATAATATCTTTGGGGGAAGGTTTTTTTTTTAAAATTAGTATTATACTTGGTTGGGGTTTTTTGGGTTTTTTTGGTTTTTTTTTTTTTTTGCATTAAAACATGATATAGAAGTTGCAATGATATGCATCTCATTTTTAAATCTGCTGGATTTTCCCTAATGGACAGAACGGGTGATGGAGCCGGCAGGAGAGCCAGTTTAACAGCGAGGCTAATTGACCATGCAGCAGTGTGCCCAGGTTATTGCGGATTTTCCATTACTGGAAATATTGATATCCAGAGTAAATTTCTTTTCTTAAGAAACTTCCTCTGGCTAAAATTAATTCTGCGCCTGTGTTATAAGGGAGGTGAAAGGGGGGATCACGCTGGTCCCCCCTCGCCGTGTTGTGTTACCTCCCAGCCCTGTTGGGATCACTGCGACTCTTTAGGACGGAATACACCCCCGGGAGGTGATGGATGCTCTCCGCTGTGTCCGTGGGTCGGTACCCAGCTCCGGCTGCAGGCGGCTGGGGGCATCCCCATTGCGTTCCATGCAGAAATGCTCTCTTGGCAGCACCTGGAATTGCTGCAGTGTGGTTTGGCTAAATCCCACCTTGGCATGGCGCGTTTACCCGGCGTGCCTCGCTCCGCCACCCTGCTTTATAAATACAGGGAGCAGAATGCAAAAATTTCAAAGCAAGGAGCACTTAGGGCCCACGACGTGGTGTCATCGTGCACAAGTCTACAGCGGATGGGGGACGGATGATGCGGAGCTGCAGGCTCTGCCTCACCAGAAGCCTGGCATCAGGATTTCTCTTCCCATCCCGGGCAGCCGGCATCTCCCAATAGGCTTTGGGGAAGCAGGTGGATGACAGGAGGAAAAGAGGGGAGGGACAGACAGCTGTAGGTAAGGGAGGCTGGAACGATGGAAAATATGGAGAAGTAGGCATCTGTTATTGCGTAAGGTTTTCATATCTCACCCTGTCTACTTCCTTAGGTGTTTCCTGAAAAAACAGAGGTAATTTATCACTTCTCGCAACACCCCGTTTCCAGCATTCCCAGCATTCCTAGGCCTGGAGTTTGCAACTAAAATTTTTTTTGTGGTTTCTTCATGCAAATGTGAAGAATGTTGTATCCACGTGTCAGCCTCTTCCTCCCAATGCATCTCTGTGTGATGAATTGCCGGGATGCTGCACCCTGGCCGCTGTCACCCTGCTCTCCCCGGCGTGCGGGGCTGTCCGTGCAATGAGTCATGGGATCATGGAATGGTTTGGGTTGGAAGGGACCTCCCACCAGCCCAGGTTGCTCCAAGCTCCGTCCAACCTGGCCTTGAATAATTCCGACCTCCGAGTCCTCTCTGCTGTCTGAGCATGACAAATAAAAGCATAATACAGCATAAAAACCTACAGGAACTTAGACAAATAGCTGATGGGGGATTTATTTCTGGTTTGGTTTTGTTTAGTTTTCTGTTTGTTTATTTTTAAAGAAGATGGTAATAGGTATTCTGTTGAGGCAGGAGAAGAGAACAGCCCCTCATTCTTTTCACCTGTTGCAGTAGCTCGAAATTTTTGCTTAGCTAAAATTACTGGGTTCAAGTGCAGCAGCGTGCAATGCTATACAGAAACCTAGAGACAGAGTCGAGTCATATTTTCAGCTGACATAAATCAGCAGGGAGCCATTTATACCCTCTGAGTATCTGGCTGGGGTTTAGGCATTTCATCTTCCCTCCTCCCTGCCAGAGGCTCATCCCACGAAGAAGGAAGAACTTTGACCCAAAGAAGGTAGGAAGAAAGGTCAGGGTTACACACACCAGCTCCCGAGAAGGCAGCCAGGGTGGGAATTTGCAGCGGTGTCTGCTTTTAACGCCACGTTGGCGGGAAGTTATTTAGTTCTCCGTTTCGCAGAGGGAGGAGGAGCAGCGTGGGCTCTGGCGGCGGCGATGCCGAGTGTTTCCCAGGCGAGGACGGGGATGGGGACGGGGATGGATCGCTGGGAGAATATAACCGACAGGAAAAGCCAATGCTGGGGAACAATGGGAGCATTAATTGCAGATAAACACTGGGGAAGCCACATGAATCGTGAGCCCGCGCATTGAATAGTTACATACGTTTTGGAGAGGAGAAAGAAGAGTCTTAGCTGGTGACGCCTGGCATTGGCAGAAAAAGCTGTTCCCACCTATTATCTTTTGAGGCAGACAAAGGGTGAAGAAAAAGGGAAGAGAAGGTAGAAACCACATATAAACATTAATTAATTCTCTCCAGGCTGCTTCTTCTTGGTCATGTTAAACCTTTAATCCCCAGGATTTAAGACCGTGGTGTTTTACGGGTCTGCAGATAATCGGTGTGGAAAGGAGTGCTGCGGGAAAGCCTTCACATCCAGCTCCTCACCCGCTGGACTGGCACGGAGAGACCATGGTGCCAGCCTGCATTCCGTGGGAAGGCAGATGCTGCCAAAATTCCCTCCGCTCGTGCTTCCCTTCCCCCTGCTTTGCATTACGCCCCTTTTATTTTCCATTTCATTTATATTTCCATTTATTTCCCATTTATTTTCCATTTATTTTCCATTTTGGTTTCAATTTAGAGCATGTATCAGGCCAGTCCCTCCACCTCTGCTGAAAGGTGGTAATTTTTCCATGATGTGTTATATCCCCTTTATTCACAAATATCCCAACGCCCTTCCAAAATGCGATCCCATCCAGTTGTTGCCACTCGTGTAACACGGCTCCTCGGCCGTGTCCTGGCCACGTGGGTTAAAAGCGATGGGTGGCTGCTGGCGGGGAGGGCTGGAACGGATTTCTTCTCCGGCGATTCCTGCTGCTCCTTGGCAAGGGGAAATGCTCCCTGGCTTGAACTCTTGAGGTTAAGCCACATCATTCCTGAGTGTCATTCAGCGCTTAAAGGCGCTGTCAAGAAGATGACACAAGAATTTGTTAAGAAACTAATGTTTCCCCCCATCCCCTGCTCTCCCTTAGGGCTCGCAGGCACCCTGGCTAAGGAAGCGCTAACGAGAGGGGAGGAATTAGATCGCATTGTGGCTGCCCCAGAGCCAACACGAGGGGCTGGCTCCAGCCCGTACCTTGGCTGTGTGTCTTTCGTGGGGGACAGGAGGCAGGAAAAACAAACTCTGGACACTTTTTCTGAGCTTTAACCCCAATTATTATAATTTCTGGGGCCCCAGTGATCTTTACTGTTTGTTCCAAGTGAGTTGATCTAACTCCATTTTGCAGATGAACGACTGAGACCTTACCACCTAGCATCGTTTCCCAATCCGAGTCACTCTTTCAAGCAACAGATAATACCAAGATAATATATATGGGTTTCAGGAAATAGAAAATAGCAGATTTTCGTGGACGTTTCTAAAAGCCGAATAGGCGAGAAGGGCTCATCCCGCCGACAAGTAGGAGCGAGCCCGAAATGCAGGCGGGGAGGATGCCCAGCCCGAGAGGGGTCTCCTCTTTCAGAAGCTGTGCTCTTTTTTCATGTGAGGAGCAAACCATCCATTTTCTCCTTCGAATAATGATAGTTTAGGGTTAAGATTTATGGCATGGCTGTTAGTGTCTTGATGGTAGATATGCAAGGCTATTTAGTTATTGCCGAAGGTGGAAATCCATAAAGATGATGGAAGAGTCTCTCCCCAGACAGCACAAAAGGTCATTTGTTTTTTTCCTGAAGATCTTGCCAAGCTGCTGATGCCGTCGGTTTTCCTCTCCTCCCCTCCCCTTCCCCTTGGCACATGGGGCGTACATTGCTTTGTTCCACCAGTTTTATGGGCAAGCAGGGGTGCAAGAAAGGTGTTTCACATTCATTTTCTGCCCCTTTCTACTTATATTTCTCCCCTAATGTCTCTTGCTCAGGTTCAAAGCCTTCAGCCCAAGCACTTTTGCTACCACCTTGCTCCCAGACCCTTCCCAGGATCACACTCCGAAACGTCTGGGTGGTTTTTGCCCCATTGCTTGTTCCGTTCATGAGTTCCCTTCAAAAATAAATACGCATTTTTCTGTTGGGAAAATGTGTTGGGGCAAAAGCAAAATCCTAACGTGTTTGTTAGCGGGTGTTTCAGTACAAAATAATAATGATAGTAATAATAGTAATAATAAAGAGACAACAAAATAAAGAAGAATAAAGAAGGAGAAGGAGAAAAGAAGAAGAAAAGAAGAAGACAGAGAAGAAGAAGGAGAAGAAGAAGGAGAAGAAGAAGGAGAAGAAGAAGGAGAAGAAGAAGGAGAAGAAGGAGGAGGAGGAGGAGGAGGAGAAGGCGGCAATAGTTGCTGGGGCTGCATGGAAAACCAAGTCCTCTGTGAAACCAAAGTTTTTGCTGAATTTTTCCCACCGTTTGGGTCCCAAATGAAGCCTCGAGCAGGCAAGCGCCTCATCCTGCATGTCCAGACCCTTCTCCCCGGTCCCATACCTCACCGCTGGCATGGCCCACCTCCAGCCGCTCGGGAGCGGAGACGAGCATGGCGATAAACGATAAACAGAGATGACCCAGCCAAGCTAAACAGAGGAGGCGAAAGCTCTGGTAATAATTTTTGTTTTGGAAAAAAAGGATTTAAGAGCATGCACTGGAGAGCATGTGAGCGGGATGGAGCTGTGCTAACACTTGGCACCCTCTGGCACAGCGACGGGGGCGTGCGTAGCCCCGGGCCCTCGGCGAGGTCTGTCCCTGCATGTCAGGTGGAATTTTTCTGCTCAGATCTTTCATCGGTGAAGATGCATGTCGGTTTCCCAAAAATCCTCATCTCCTGAAAGATAGGTGGCCTCTAGGAAAGAGGCTTAGGCCTGTGCCTCAAGCAAACCTGCCCAATATCCGTCCAATTTCAGTAAGAGTGACATTTTCAGCAAGCATAATTAGAAAATCAGAAATTCCCCCCTCCCCTCCCAATCTCCTCCCTCTCGGGAGCAGCGGAGGGACGGCATGGCCAAGCCCCGGATGCCAGCGATGCCCCTTCGTGCCAAAACCTGCGACCCACCAAATGCATCCAGCTGTGAAATACTCGTTTCCTCTCACCACAGGTGCTCCTTGTGGCTTTCAGGCTTGCTTAGCCCATTAAATAATTGGAACCGCTTCATGGATAGGTGAGAGAGAGCAAATTGGGCTTTTTTTTTCCTTCTTTTTCCACAACCCTTGGGTGTGATGTTGACTTAGCTGGGCAGAAACCACATCAGCCTGGGAAGACTGGAAAGCGGTGCCGTGTCAAGCGTGTGCTCTGGCAAAGAGCAGTTGGTGTTTGGCACTCAATCCCACCATCCCGAAACCCAAAATCCCCTGGGAGAGGCAATCTAGGGACAGTGGCTGGACTCTTCTTGCCCAGTTTCTTGGAAATTGCAGCCAGAACATGCCGTGGAAGATGGGAGAGCTTTGTGAAGACACACAGCAACCCAATAGCAAACCCTTTTAAACAGAATTATTTCAGGTTCTGGTCCAAATGCTCCAAGTCTCCTTTTAGAATGCACTTAGTGGAGGGAAAAAAAAGGAGGGATGGGGAAAACCTCCTTTTCCATCATATCCGTGAGCAATTAACTTGACCTCCCCACAGAATATAATCCATAGACTTTTATGTGCCTGTGTCAGAAGATGTGATCATGGCATTGACTACCAGCAAGTGATGGACCATTACAGGCTTCTTGTCCCAGGGAACTTGCAGTCTCAGTGGGCAAAGCAGACACAAGACCATGGGAGGAGAGAAGGTGAAGTCAGAAAAAATGCCTTAGGAAAAGGTGTGCTCCAAAGGAAGGGTCTAAGACACGACCACTGCTGGGTTTAGCTTGGGTGCCTCAAGCATTAGTGCAAGAGGAGAGGACACAGCCCTTGCTCAGCTCTCCTTGCTGTGCGGATGGTCAAGGAGCGGACAAGGAACAAGGTGAGTAACAGCATCAGCTGCCCATGCCATGTCCTCCTTGATCATGGCTCTCCTGCCAGGACTGGGATGGGAAGAAGCTTTCAAAGGATGTCTCCTTTGCCTCACCGGTCTGGCATGATGGACATTCATTTTCCTATCAACTTTTTGGGACAATCACGTTCTTCTGTCTTCTACACCCAAGCCCGCATACCAAACCTCAGCTCATGAGAGGCCAGGCAAGAGCCAGGAGGAGCTTCGCTCTCCCTGAGGCATGGAAACCCTGAGTTGTGCGCTAGCCCTACCCGTTCTCGGATGCTTTCTGATAACGATGTTTTAATAAAAGATCTGTCACTCAAATATTTCCGAATCATTAAAGAAAAAAGGAATGAAAAGGAGTAATTGGAACCCTGAGCCCAAAGGGGTAAATGTAAAAAAAAACCAACCCACAACCCAACCACAGAGTGGTTGAGAGACCCTAAACCTGAAGCTGAGCCTCAAAATCCCTCTGGGAATGATTTTCTTGTCCGAAATCCAGAAGGGTCCGTGATTCATAGCCCAATCCTGCCCTGCAACGGCAGCTGCGGAGGATAGGAGGCGTATTCAGGTGTTAAATTCTCTCTCTGTCCTCCAGCGCCGGGTTTGAGCTGGGAACAGAGCAGTGGGAGGAGAGCCAGGAATGAGCGAAACCTCTCGAGATGGAGCTGATCACAGGCCAGACCTCTCGGTTCCCGCTCGGGCAGCGCTTCCACCAAGGCAAGGGCTTTGCCAGCTCCTGTGATTTTTTTTGCTGTAGGTCAAGGATAGGTGACGTTTGTCCAAAAAAACCTGGCTCTAGGAGTCATGGGATCTCCTGAGAGCCTTTGTTCCCGGGAGAGGTGGAGATGGAAATAAATCAGGACATTTCCACCTCTTGGAGTAGGTGGGAAAAGCTGGAAAAAAGTGCCTTCTACGAATGAAGAACTTAGGAGGCAACCTTCATTGTATTCAAAATCTCGTCACTTTAAAGCTGATCTCATTATCCGTGGAGATGAGTCATGGGCTTTTGAATGTGTGTGGGTGGCAATACAGAAATTTCCTCTGAGTAAGGAGAGCGGGGTTTGGCGAGTGGGCAGTTGGTGCTTTCTCCTATCCTCCCACAACGAGACAGTGTCGCTTCAGAAGGTGACGGAGTGAATCATTTCTTCTTCTTTTAATGGCAGTTCTGCCTGAGCTGCGTGTGCAAAGCCCGTCCCCGCTTAATTATTGTTTAAAACCCATTTAACAAAGCCCTTCAAAAATGATCTCTATTTGCAAAGGGTTTTTCAGGAGTTTGCGGACTGGGAGAGGGGGCTCTTTGTCACCATCCCTCTGGGCCAGGAGCATCTCCTCCGCCCAGTGCGTGCGGTTAATTCAGTGATTGCTGGAGAGAGATATAAAACTATACCACGGTAATTAATCAAAACTCATGGCTATGTAGGCACTCTATCGGCACTCGCTGCGCCTCGGGCTCGTTTCACTGTCACTTGATAATGCGCCTCTTATCCTGTGAAATACAAACTTGGGTGGAGCTTCCCTTTTCACCCCTTTGATTGTTCATCTGGAATCCCAAGGGACTGGAAATGAAATACATTGGCTTAAGTGATGTTCCCCAGATCAGTAACTGGATCCTGGGAGGATCCCCCGGGGCGGTTTTCCACCAGGTGGGACGAGGGACGTGTCTCGCTGCTGCCGCGCTGACCCCTGCTAAGGCAAGCACATGCTTGAGTCACTTACTTATTTTTATTTGTGTGATTTAGCGCAATAAATCACTCTCCTCTTTCCCAGGCTCCCCGGTGCAGCAATCCGGATGCTTTCCCATCCCATTTTAAAGCGCGGCACTGAGCTCTCCGTCACCCTGCACTGCCCGGGGACTCATTTTACCTGTCAATAGACATCTGCGCCTGCAGCATTCACCCCCGGCTGGCCAAGGTTGCACCTCCTGCCTTGCCGAAAGGTGGAAAAGGGAAAGGACTTGTCCATTGAGAAGAAACTAGACTCTGCTCAGCTTCTTGGAAAATAATTTCCATTGAAGCACGAAAGCGGACGCTTTATTCCTTGAAGAAATCTACATATTGGGCAAAAATCCCGCTGTTGGTGGGAAGGTTTTTATGGTTAAAGATGCCTCGGCCTTATCCTTCCAGCCTGTTTTGCTGTGAGTGAGAACTCAAGTTAATCCCTTCCATTTTATCCTTGCTGGTGTTATTTATATTTCTATCTATCTGACCCAGGTAGGTGGAAGCCCACCATTTTAGGCACTGTCTGCATAATGGAAAAAACAGCCAACAGCATGCCTAGAAATAATGCCTAAAAATCATGAGACTCCTTCCTTCCGGTACACAGAAGTTGTCTGCTTTTGGATATTTATCAAAACAGCTATTCTGGAATAATTATTTTGGTAGGAACATTTGCATTCCAGAATAAGAGTCTCTTTTTTTCCCCCTTTACCTTAATGCAACTTGGAAGCTGATTTCTCCATATCCAGCATTAGGCAACTTCTCACCAAGATGGCTACACACCGTCATGCATAATAATATTTCCTTCTTGTGCTGGATCTCACGCTCCAGGATTTCCAGGTCTTTGACAGTTCACAGCACCTTCAGCGAGGTGACTAAGTATCGTTTAATCTCCTTCACACAGACAGGCAGGAATTGGTGAAGCAGCTCAGGGTCTTGCTACAAAAGGTCCTGAAATTATCGTGTTTGATGTGTTTTGACCACCGTGCCGGGCTCCGTCCCCTTGCACAGACGGGTGGGTTCCTGCGGACGCGTCCGTGGCCCACTCGGGGCCTAAGGGCAGGAGGGTGAGTGGAGAGCAGTGATTTCCCCTCCCCTCCCCAGCACCTACGTGCTTTGGCGGGGTAATGTCTCTCGCACGATGCCACATGCAAATACGCGCACATAAACAGAGGGAGGAGGTTGCTTGATCCGCCTGGCCTAATTGAAAGCACAGAGGTCTGTTGTGGTGCCTGTTGCTATAAACACGCTGGCAATTTGCACAAGTATGTGACATTGTAAAAGTTCCTGAAAGATTTTATCTGGTTGGTTTTGGCTGAAAGCCCTTTATTCACATAGAAATGCCAGGTAGAAAGACAATAAGTGTGTATCCATGTGTATATTTTCAGCTTCCTAAAGGCCATCAAATTGGAAAGGGAGTGGGTTTACTTTACTCAAACATCTCCTGAGTTGAAGACAAGGTAACCCAGGAAAAGCCTTTCCTTTAAAAAATAAATAAAAGAAATTTTGCTTCTCAGTGTTACTCCCTGCACAGATTGCCTGGGCAATCTTTAACAATCTCTTGTACCTCTGAGTTATTTTGATTTTAAAATATTAGCTCATAACAAATCTTAAGCTGTCAAAACTAAAGGATTGTACAAAATAGCTTCAAGGTTACATAAACAGAGTAGCTGGGAAACAATTCGGCAATGCGCATTCATCTCAAGAGCAGAAGACATTTATTTTTTAAAGACATTTTCCACCTGAATACTGGCCGCCTTTGTTTTAGGAAATGTTGACTCAATGGGATTGAAATACTCTGTGTAAGGAGAAGGGAGGGCAAGTGGCAGAAGACAAACTGGACCGAGGAGGAGAAGAGGAGCTGGGGCAGCAATTGCCGAAACCATATTCAATGAGTTTTTTGATGAGAAGCAACTGGGGATGGGTGGGAGCTGGGAAGGGCAAGAAGTATAAATTAGCGCCTGCTTGTGCTGATGGGGGAAATAATTGGAGAGGGGAAATCAAGGAGAGGAGGTAAGTGTGAGCCAAGGTGAAGGGACTGCTGGGAAGGTCATCTCGTGTAGGACAGATGGGGAGAGATTTGGGTCTGAAGAAAGGAAAATGAGAGGAAATGTGAGATGCTCTGGGATTTTGTGCTGGAAGAGGGAATGGAGAGTAGTACATGACAAGGGGGTCCTTTGGAGATAGTAGGTGGAAGAGGAGTTGCATCTGCAGTGGTAGGGGGAACCCAGTACTCCTGTCCTGGCTAGAGTTAGGGCACAACACCTCCAAAAAAGGGAAGGATCCAGGGTATCCCTACAGCTGGGGGTGGAAAGGAGAGAGTTATGAAGCTGGCTGTGACCCACTTGCTCCAAGGAGCTCCTGAGGCTTCCAGGGAAGGAAAGAGGTGGGTGCAAATTAGAAGGAGCAAAATTCCAAATGAGGTGGAGGAGGCTGGACTGGAAAGAGGAGTTGGGGTTTGGGATGGGGGAGAGAGTTCTGCACTTAAATTTGCTACGGTGGAAGCAGAGGGCTGGACTGGAGGTGGTAAGAGGAGCAGACAGCAGTGATGGGGAGAGAAAGTGACTGGGAGAACATGGAGCCTGTGGCGGGGACAAGGTGGGAAAGAGGAAGGAGAGGCACAAGGAGGATGTTATGATGCAGAAGAGGGGTGCGACAAAGCTGGTAAGAGGACATCTGGCAAATTTCTCCATCCTTAAGGGCCCTCTGCAATAGCCTTCCCTCCCTGGAGCAGGAAAACTTACTGCACCTGGGGAAAGTGCCAGAACAAGTTGCCCCTCAACCCAAACATGTGCATCATCCCTCTAAAGCGAGTGGGAGCAACAAAAGGAGGTGCCTGTCGCAGTGCCCCTTCTGAGCTGAGGCTCCAGCTGTTTTCTTTCCTCCTCTTACTTGCCCTCATTATGTTTTTTCTGGATTTTTTTTTTCCCCAGCTGCAAATTTCTCTGAACCACTGAGTTTATTAGTTTAATATCAGTGCAGCTTCCTAGATGCTTACAAGAGATGTGTGTTTATATTGACCCTATTTCAGCAAAACAGTTAAACGCATGTCTAACTTTCAGCAACTGAATGGGCCGACGGGACTACTGTGTAATTAAAGCTAAAAACAAATTAGTGTCTAGTTTATTGGGGGCCTACTCAACTAATTAGTTAAATCTTCCACGAAAAGTCACTAGGACTCTTAATAAAGCAAAGATCCGCAAACAGCTGTTGCGTGACTCTGCCCAGGTCAGATTATCTGGTTTGCAGTTTAGATGCCTGAAATATCTGCCTTCTCTTTTTTGTGCGTGTCTGGAGTTTAGCTGTCCACGAGAAACTCTCCCTCCTTCCCCAGTAAGAAATACTAAAGCCACCAAACATTAATTGATTTAAATGCACATGGTACCTACCAGGTAGATGTGGTAAATCATGGTTGTCAGGTAATTAAATGCAACCCGTAAATCACATCGCAGCATGTGAACCAAGCATTCAGCGGCGATGCTTTTAATTAATGTTGTAAAACAATATTTCGGGCTTAGATCGAGTGTACAAGAAGGATAACGTATCAAATTATGGCTAATAAAATATCAGCAGTGGATATGGCACTAATAACCAGTAGCCACTGCGATCCTAAATAGCCTGGTTGCACCCCAACAGGTGGCCCGCTTTGAAACGCGGTATGCAATGTTATTGCAGGGGGATTAAGGATGGTCATTAGACTCTCGTTGCTCTTGTAATGCTGGATTAATTAAGCAGCCAGCAGAATTATCTGCCCCCGGCTTCATCACCTGCTAAAATGTACCAGTGGGTCATGAAAGATTAGACTTGGGGAGGCAGGGGGATGATTCTGCCCTTCCTCGATGCCCGTGTTGGTTGTGGGCTCCCCCCTGGTGATGTTTGCACCCCTGGCAGTGACAGGAGGGGTGGCCTGTTAGCGGAAAAGTGATTTACAAGGCGTAAGGAAAGGGCCAGGTTTTAGAGCACAATCCCGTGTTCAAAAAGGGAAAATTCTGGTGCTTTTGCAAATTCTGTGTTTATTTTCCTACTGGTCTTTTTGGGGGGTAGGTGTCAATGGCTCTGAGCAGGAAGATGGGGTGGCCAACCTAGTTGGTCATCGCGTTGGTGATGCTCGAGGTTTTGGATGCAGCGAGCCCGGCAAAGCCCTGGTGGGACCAGCCTGGAGCCCGGGATGCTGAGGGTGAAAGTCCAGCATTGAGTGGCACATCCCAAATCCTACAAACCCTTCTGTGGTGCTCTGCCCAGGCTACAGTAAATCCCCCGTGGTGCAGAGGGACTTTGGGGTGGATTAATGAGTGGAAAACCTTTGCTGGGGCAAACAGACCGCAGCCATTTGTGCTCTTGACATCCCACTTGGTACAGGAAGGCTGAGAGGCTGGGATAACTGAAATATGTTGCATTTGAGAACTATTGAGCAATGTAACTGGGGAAAAAAAAAAAAAAAAAGAGAAAATGTGCTTGTAAAAAAAAAAATTAATTCTCAATGTTAACAACTCTTTTTGTTTTTCACCAAAAGATTGCTTTTTCAAGCAGAAATCCTTCTTGATAAATCAGTTCTTTGCTAATAAAGCCGCCAGCTATAACTTTCTTTAAAGTCATTGAAACAGAAAAAGCCTCAAATTTAAAAAAGGATCAATCCGAGCACTTGAAAATGCTCGACTTCCATATTATGATTTCCTCCCCCCAAATAGAAAAAACTTCATCTCTAAGCTGGTTCCTTGTTTCCTTCCGTCCACCTCCAAACTCTCCCGTGCTTTAAAAAACTGTCCTCTTCCCACGGAGCATTTCAATTCGATCAGGCCAGCGTTTCCCAAAATAAAATGAACACTTCCAGGGGTTGCTAAGCTGGTCTCCTATTTAAATTTATATCTAATTGGTCTTCTCATCTCTTCTTTCCTTTTTTATCAGCCATTTAGTTATTAAAAGTATCCAGATAGTCTTTATAACCCCTTTACATACACATTATCTGTAATTTCTTCAGGATTAAGGCTTATGTAAAAAGCATTGCTTTAGTCACATATCCATTACACCGCTGTGAATTTGTCTTAGAAGTGCTTTTTGGCTCACAGAGCTCCCCGTGGGAGGAAGTTTAAGTTCAGACCAAATTTATCATGTCCTAAATGCATGGTTGGAAGGAGCCAGCGTCGTCACTCAAGATTTCTTGCAGATCTTTGCAATTGAACAGGGCTTAAAGTCCAGCGTTAAAAAGAGCCGGGAGTCTGTTGTGCAAGTGAAGCTGTGTCCCGACGATGGTTATGGCCAAGTTTTAGTTGGTGGCTCGGGAGTGGGTTTGGAGTGCAATGTGGGTCCTTTTGGGGCTGGAGGGATGCTACACTGTACCGAATTATCGGTAGCTGGCATGGAAGGGATATGGAGCATCAACTCCCTGCCCAAAATTAGAGCCGTTCCCGGCAGAGACGTGTCTAGCCCGTTCTGGAGACGGAAACTCCTTGCGCTCCCAAAGAGGGATAAACCACCCTTTTAATCCCATTCCCAGGGCACAGAATCTGGACTCTTCCCCTAACTCCTGGCTCTGAAACTCTCCTGTGTCCTCCTGTGTGGGGATTTGGCCCCTCGGCCCCACTCCACGCTGCTCTTCCTCTTCTCCCTTTTAAATACTGGAGCCAGGTCGTTTGTTTTCGCCCTCGTTCTTCAGAGCTGCTCCACCGGTCCTCCTGCCCGGGAGGTGAACGGGAACAAATAGGCTTTGTGTGGTTTCTAGATGCCTGTCAAAGCCTCATGGGATAAATATTATTTGGCTGAAAGGGAAACGGACTCTAGAAAAGAAAAAAAATAAAGGCAAATAAATAATTTCTCCCTCCTCTGTTACACCTTTCTTTTGCTTCTTGATGTGTTGGTCAGTACAAAGCCTGGTGCTTGCTTACGGCTTGCCTTGCCAAGGGGACTCGAACCATTTTCCTCTTCCCTTAAATGTTTTATTTGCTTATTCTTTTAGTATCCTTGGGTGAGGAAAAGGTGAACAATCCTCTGGCTTTCGAGATGCTCGGCGGGGAGGCTGGCTGAGAGCATCTTGTGTCTGAATGGAGCTTTTCTCTCGAGTTCGCTGCCCACCTTGATTTATGATGCTGGAGCTGGATGCTGTAATTAGGGTGCGTCGATCGAGACTCAGTAGGTGCAGAGAATATAGGGCTTGGGAAAAATAAGTTTCAGGTCCTTTCCTGGATTCCTGCTGCTCCCTGCGCTATTCCAGACACATTTTCTAACTTTTTTTTTTTTTTCACGGGCACAAAGGACTGGAAAATAATTGTGAGCAATAGCTGCCTTTCTCCTTTTATCTGTTTGCAGCCTCTCTCCTTCTTGCACATGCGAAGGCCGTCAGCTCTGTACGTGCTCGCTCTCTGAAGAGAGGTTTGCTTGTTTGGGTTCGTGTGTTTTCAGCGCTTGGCACAAGCGGGTCTGTGAGTAAGGCTTTTATGGGTTCCACAATAAACATCATAAATAATAGTGCTGCTAATGCTCATGGAACCCCAGGAAGCAGGGCATGAAGAAAAACCCCTTTCTGCCATGAGCTGAGCCAAGCTAGAGCGAGTCCTGGCAGCACCGCTGCTGAAACGCAGACAATTTTGGGGCAGAAATGTCATGGTGGGACCTCTACTCTCATTTTTCAATTTTTCACTTGGAGGGTGGTGAGCCCCTGGCCCAGGCTGCCCAGAGAAGCTGTGGCTGCCCCATCCCTGGAGGGGTTCAAGGCCAGGTTGGACGGGGCTTGGAGCAACCTGGGCTGGTGGGAGGTGTCCCTGCCCAGGGCAGGGCGGTGGAACGAGATGATTTTCAAGGTCCCTGCCAACCCCAACCATTCTATGATTTGTAGTCTCCTCCATTTTCCTGCTCTTTTCCCTTCCTTTTTTCTTGTTTGCTCTCTGTCCCCTGCCAGCAGAGCAGCAAAATAAATCGGATACAGTCCTGGTGGCTTTCCCCCCTCTCCTTAGCAAGCAGAAGGGATGCTGAACCTCCCGCAACCTGGCAGCTCTGCTGGAAGGCAGCAGGAGCTGGGGTGTCACATGTCACCCCCCCTCTTAACAGTCAGCAACCCCTGAAATGCTCAACACCAGGCTGAAAATAAAGTCAAATCCTTGGCGTGTTTTCAATATTGCATCGGAGACTTTTGTCCCTTGAGCCAAAGCAGTAACTTGGGGCTGTCGGAGGCAGGAGCCTGAGGTGCCTTCCTGGGTTGGGCACGACTTCTGTCCCCCCTCACCATCTGTGTGTGACACCTCGCCTTCACTTTCCGACTTGAATCTGCTTATAGGGCCAGACGAAATAGCTCACAGAGCTTAATTGTTCTTCCACAGTGCTAAGTAATTTACACCCCAGGGCTTAATTGTTCCTTTGCACTGATTCTCCGGTTGCACTCCAGGGCTTCCTGCGGATTTTGTGGGCACCGCTCGTGGAAACAGAGGAGCGGGGACAAATAGGGCAGGAGTGAGTGACGTGCCCATGGCTGGCTTCCCCCCTCTTCTCTCTTTTCCAAGCCCTTCTCTCTCCAGGCACGCATGTTGAGACAGTTTGCAATGATCTGGGTGAGAAGCTGGCAGAGCAGAAGCTTAAATCTCAATTACCTTTCTTCTCGTCCGTTTGCGCAGGATCCTTATCTCCCTCCGTGTAACTCTCTGTATTTAATTATATGCAATGATAATCCTTCACACACTAAGTGCATTATTAAGCAATTCCTAAGATAAGTAGTTTTCTGGATCCCCAATTATGATTAGATATTGGCAATCAAGCTGTCTTCCACTCTCCCTCCTGGGGCAAGCCTGCTAGAAACAGCCTTGTTTGGGTAGGTGAGATACAAGACCCATGTGGGAAGCTGCCTTGCAAGGAGAAATTTAGATAAGAGATTGTTCTTAGGTAAAAGATAGATATATATGGTTCCGTGGTCTCCATAAAGCTGCTTCAGATGTTGACTTGGGGGTTGCTTTGCTGTCCCAGCAGACAGGTTGGCCGGGTGCAGCAGGCGTCCTCCACCAGTGTGTGACACATCCTAATCCATCGTTTGAGTCGTGGAGGCCAAGAAGCTGTTGCAGCTTTTAGGTTTTGCGGTTCCCTTCTCAACCTTCGCCATGGCAGCCAGGATGAGAGAGATCTCTTTTTGCAGCCATCCCCCAGCAGGTTGTGGTGGTGTTTGCTACAGCTTCAAGGTCTGGGTTTGAGAATGAGTGGAAATGAGTTTCTTCCATTTCTTTGCATAGTTCATGTTCCCTGGTCCTCTGACCATTTCTGTGGAGCTCCTCTGCTCCCTCCCCAGTACCTTGGTTCAGCCTGGAGAAGAGAAGGCTCCAGGGAGACCGTCCAGCCCCTTCCAGTCCCTAAAGGGGCTCCAGGAAAGCTGGGGAGGGACTGTGGATCAGGGAGGGGAGCCATGGGACGAGGGGGAATGGCTTTAAACTGAAAGAGGGGAGATTTAGATGAGATCTGAGGAAGGAATTCTTTGCTGTGAGGGGGGTGAGCCCCTGGCCCAGGTGGCCCAGAGAAGCTGTGGCTGCCCCATCCCTGGAGGGGTTCAAGGCCAGGTTGGACGGGGCTTGGAGCAACCTGGGCTGGTGGGAGGTGTCCCTGCCCAGGGCAGGGCGGTGGAACGAGGTGGTCTTTAAGGTCTCATCCAACCTAAACCATGATGCTGGAATGTGTCCAGAGAAGGGCCATGAGGACGATCAGACGGCTGGAGCACCTGTTCTATGGAGACAGAGAGTGTTGAGGTTATTCAGTCTGGAGAAAAGAAGGCTCTGAGGAGACCTTATTGCGCCCTACCAGTATCTTACGGGGGCCTACAAGAAAGCTGGTGAGGGACTTTTCAGGATGTCGGGTAATGGTAGGACTAAAGGGAATGGATTAAAACTAGAGATGGGATGATTCAGACTGGGCATTAGGAAGAAGTTCTTCATCGTGAGGGTGGTGGGACAGTGGAACAGGTTGCCCAGAGAGGTGGTGGAAGCCCCATCCCTGGAAGTTTTTAAGGCCAGGCTGCATGGGGCTCTGAGCAACCTGATCTAGTTGGAGGTGTCCCTGCCCAGGGCAGGGGGGTTGGAACTAGATGATCTTTAAGGCCCCTGCCAACCTAAACCATTCCATGATTCTACATCTGCCCACTTCCCATCTTACCGGTGCTGGGAAGATGAACTGAAGGCTTTGCAACTTGGTAAAGGCTTTAGCAGCCCACCGTGCTTTAGTTTAGAAAGGTGGGTTCCTCCTTGCCTTCCTACTTTATCCCTCCCAAATACTGGCACGCTTTGCAGAGCAGGGTTGGAGGTCAGCAGAGCGTGATCAGGCTGGCAGGTGGAGCTCCCCGATACCCAGCAAGGGGGACGTGATCAGGCTCCGTGGTCAGTGGCATCTCTTGCTGCGGAGTTTTCCCTCTTTCGCCCATTTGTGCCACAGCGTTTCTGGCGCTATCTCGGCTTGCTTCCTTCTGGTCCCCTCATCCCAGCAGTCCCCCCACCCTGCATGCCGGCAGCCCACGGCCGCATGGCGTATCATCGCTGCGCTACAGTGGGCAAGGGATTATGGGGATTCCTCCTAATTCTGTACAGGAAAATGCTGTTTGTAAGTGTAATTGAGAGGATGGCTTTAGAGTCGATGGCTCTAAGCTTATGTTGTAAATGGATCGTGTTTCACCTCTTTCAAAGCATTTAAGAGCTTACCAGAAAAACAAATGTCATTGCTCAATCCGCAAAGTGTCTGTAATGTAACTTGCTGTCTCAGTTCCTCCCCTCCGAGACACAGTGGAAACAGATTTATTTCGCTTTTCAGGCTCTCCGAAGGTTACGGTTGTCCCCTCCTTCAGTGTTGATGCATATGTGTGTGTAAAGCGGTGGCCTGCGACTTGCCTGTGTGCTTGCTGGGGGTGCTTTCATCCACTCTCCAAGTATTCCTGCTGAAAGAAATATTTAGTCGTAGTCGTTCGCAGGAAATCTTTAATCTTAACTTTGCGATAGGAGTTGCACAAGGACCGATTCTCCAGCAGTGTAAAGACGCTCAGTGAGGGTGAACATCAGTCTGTAGAGCACATCTCTTCCCCCACCTCGATATTCGGTCGCTGTCAGCTGAATCCCGATTATTTGCGCTTTAACGTGGAAATGTGTGGGAGCAGCTTAGCTAGCCCCCAACCTATAGAGTCTTCTGCCCGTATTTAAGAATCATGAGACCTCATGTGATCTGAGCAACCTGATCTACTTAAAGATGTCCCTGCTCGCTGCAGGGGGGTTGGACTAGATGACCTTTAAAGGTCCCTTCCAACCCAACACATCCTATGGTTCTATGTCTGATTGTGGGACTGTCAAAACTCTGGAGACGTACGTAAAAGACTTTATGTTTGCAGCTTGCAGCCATTAAACAGGGATTCGTGGGCAGGAAGGCCAAACCCCTAAAATTTGGTGCTGAATTTGCTGCTGGAAGACCATTTGCAAAACTTGGAGGTGAAGACATCTCTAGCAAAGAGTAGTAATGCCCAGGCACTCCCTGGTAAGGCGTTTTTTGCTCTCCTGAGCACAAATTTGAATATGGAAGGGCATTGGTCTGACAGAGTATTTTTCCTGCATCCGAGGGCAGATCCAGCCATGCATCCCAGCTGGTAGATGTCCCCTCTTGCTGCATCTCCATCCAGCACCGCCCTCCCTGCTCAGCGCCCTCGCTCCGTCATTACCTCCCTTAATGAACGAGCAGTTTGCTGGCATGCAAATCATCAGGTTAAGCGCCCCGCTTCCCTTCAGGAGGAATAACAATTGTGAAACAGCGCGGAAGGTAAGCAGATAGCAAGCAAAGAGCTTTGCTAATGCTCCCCGGTGTGCCAACAATAATACATTTTATGCAGTAATACCTCGCATTTTGCTAGCACATCTCGTTGTGCCTCTCACGGCGTTCTGCAAACGTTAATTAATTATAGTCTCATTACGTCTCTGTTAGATCCATTTATTTATTTATGAAGAACTTTCCATCCCTGAGCGCTTTGGAATCTGTTAATCACCTGAAGGCAAGCAGCGTGCCCGGAGAGACGAGATCTGCTGCGAAAACGCTGGGGATAAAGACAAAGGGGCTCTTGTGAGCGAGGCTCTGGGTTGTGATTCCCATCGGGATTTGATTCCTGCTTCTGCAAACCTTGAATCTGGCCTGGGCGTAACCCAGCATGGTTTTTCGGAGCTAGGTGTAGAGGATGAAGATGCTCTGTCCCGTCTGCTGGCCGAGGCGCTGCCTCGTTCCCTCCTAATGTGCTTCGGCACAAATTAAAACAGATTAGTCTAAACCACAGCCGGGAGAGTAACTGCCTGACGTCTGCCTCTGGCTTAGCCCTGGTGTGGCAGTCGGTGTAAAAACATCCCTTTTCTCTCTCCATCTCTCGCTTTCCTCTTTGCACTGCAGGATCTTTGGGACGGGAAGGGGCCGTTTCTTACTCTGTGCTTGCACAACAGGGAAAATAGGTTTGGGTTTTGTTTCTCCGTGGTGCCGTTGGCAGCTGTAACCTACCAGCTTTGAGCACTGGAGGTGGGGAATATTGGAGGGAGAATTTTTGGCTGATGGCAAGCAACGAGCCAGGCAGAAATAACTACAGGATTTCTGGAGTGACTTTATGCCGTCTCCTCGCCACGGGAGCTTTAATACCCGTGTCAGCAGGGTTTGGTGAACTGCACGGTGTAGCTGCAACTCCAGCTCAAAACACACCTTGACTGTCAGTGTGGGCATCATTCCTGACTTGGGGAACGTGTTTAGCACCGTTCACTTACCCCCAGTAGCCAGGTTTTGCCAGGAGGTAGCCTACCCTCCTGGCTTTGCCCTGAGACCTCATTGCCCACGAGACCGGATCATCAGCCAGCCAAACTTCTCTGCTCCAGGCTCTGAGTAAGTCCCTGGAGAGAAGAGCGAGCTGGGAGATGCTGGGATGAAGCCAGCTTCACACCTGGAAGCGGGTTTCCAGCCAGGGTGGGGTGGTACCGGGGGTTGCCCTCGGGTCTTGGCAGCGCAGAGGGTCCGGCCGTGCCCGTCACCCGCTCTCACCTCCAGCCGTGGTTCTCCTCCAGCACCGACAGGTCTCCGCTCGGCTGGATGGAAACAGGCTGAGAGGCACCACACAGGAGCAATTAGCTCCCATGAAACTTTCCACCATTAGGAACAATGGCTGGCTTAGTTCTCATCTGATTGAATTAATGATATTCTAACAAGTGACGGTTTTTTCCTTTTAAATTTTCTCATTTGGAAGGAATTGCTCGTCGTAAATTACACGTATAAAAATTAGGCTGGTGTTTTGTATTGTTTACAACAAGCACTTCAGGGTTATGGATGTTACTCATTGATTTATAATGTTTAATTCTTCTTCCCCCCCCCCGTTCAGGCTCTCCATAAATCAAGCAGAGATGTCAACCCTGTGTCAACATTTCACTCAGCCTGCAAGTTGCAGGCAAGTTGGGACAGCAGATCTTATGGAGAAGGTTGACTCTTCTCCCTCACTGTCTTTCCCATTTTGATGAAACAATAAGAAGGTGAGGCTGGCACTTGTCAGTTATTTCTGAGTCACATTTCATTAGGCCTTTTTCAAACATCTCCGGAGAACAATGTTGGAGGCAAGTGATCCAAACAACTCATGTTCCCGCTTGTGCACTTGGGGGTTAGGGCAGCAGCTGCCGTGGAATTACACTGGGAGGCTCAGCAGGTGTCTGATGGTCCTGGACGGGATCCGGATGATGTCAGGCACCTCTCATCCTGGCGGGCTCCTTTTCCCCCCAACCCCAGTGGGCTCCTGGGGTCATCATTTCGAAAGCCTGAAGAGACTGTTGGGGGTTTTTTTAAAGGGTCGCCCAAGAAGTGATGGGACTTCCAGGAGTGTCCAAAGCCAGTTGGGTGCAGCTGGGTAGAGTCACAGGGGATCTGCTTGGGTAAACTTAAGGGGACTTAAGGGGTTTTGGTGAGAACGGTTGTGCAAGCCTACAGTGCTAAGGGGCTGAGATTCCAGTGAAATTAAGGGGAATTAGGGACCTAAGGACCTCTGAGAGCCTCTATCGACATCATTCTTCATCACAGGGCAAGCCAGTTCCCTCTCAAAACCGGGAAGAAAAGCTTCCTTTTCCCAAAAAGCTTGCTAAGAAATAACATAGCTCTGGCAAAGAATATCCAAAGATGTGGGTGGATTGTGAAGTTCCCTGCACCAGGTCAAAGGTGCCACTTTTGGCCCTTTACTCGGGTCAAATTACCAGGGAGCTGCTGAGCCCTCAGCATTGCTCTGCTGTCACGAGGACACCCAGTGTCCAACCTCCAGTGGTCACGAGATGGGTGATGATGCCCCATGAAATCCATCCCACAGGGCAGAACATACATGTTTCTGGAAATGAGGTCTTGGATTTCGCTCAGGTTGAACTTAAAATGAACAACTAAGTTGCCAGGGATGGTAGTCCTCCATTTCTCCCGCCCGTCTGCTCCATACCTACATCATCAGTAGGCGCTTTAGGAGGAGCCAGGCTCCACGTTAAAACCAAAGTGCCTGGTAGATGCAGGTATGTGTGTGTGGGGCTATCTGGTATAATTCCTGCCTACACCATGCCTACACTAGGCAGTCTTATCAAGCCTAAGCAATAGGGCTCGCCCAGTTGTAATAACAAAAGTAAATAAATACATTTTAATGATCCGATGCTGGTAATTAACAATGCTGAAAAACAGATGTCTCCCTGAAGAGCTCATAAGGCAGCCGATTGCATAAGCTGGCCCATTATGTGGGTATGAGTTGATTATTAAAAGAAAACATTTAGCAAATGCAGAACAGGATATTCATCTGCTATTACATAATGGTAATAAGCAATTGAATTTAAGCAGTGATCTAGTCTTCCAGCCCTTACCAAATGCCGAGTGAAGTGTATTTATGGCCTCCGATGTGAAATAGTCCTCCTTGTTTTTCCAAGATGAGGAGAGATCTTTCAAGAGATAATAAATAAAATAGACTCTAGTTGCTTTAACATGAAGCAAGACGAGTCCTCCGGATTAGTTTGGATTAGTCTGTTGCTAGTGGCACGGAGGTTTGGCGCTTGGCCATTTATTCACCTAGAATACGTACAGCTAATTGGAAAAGCACCTGCGATGAGATGTAGCTCACCACCTGCACTTTGCTGAAATAAAATAAGCCTACATAATTGACTACATTACCTATTAATGTTATGAAATCACCCCCAGGCATTTTTATTATTATTATTATTATTATCATCATCTCCTCCCCGCCCCCCTGCTCCTTCCCCACGCTTCTATGAATCAAACTTTTGTCTCTTGCTTTTTCCTTGGAAGCCCCAGGATTGTGCCACTGTATCAAAACCGGGGCTGCTCTGACTGACTCGCTTTGCCCTGCAGGGGAAGCCGAGGAAATTAATCCTTCTAGGTAGGGAGAAGAAATAGTTTGACGTTTACCTCCTTGTTCTCATGGAACGCGGCCTCCTCCCTTTCCCCCCAGAAGTCCAGTAGGAGTCTTTTGACGGCCCTACCTGGCTGTTGGGATAACCCAGGACAACCTCATGATGATAAAACTCCTCGTTGGGTTTTATATTGGCCATGGCAAAATGGGGAGGACTTTGCCCAGACCTCATTGCTGGAAGATGTTTGGAGCTTGGCGTGGTGGGTTGGTTTGGAGATGGGTGGGCTCCCTGCCTCATAGTGACCATGTTTGAAAATACATTGGTCACATCATCCCTTGCTAGAAGACTTTGTGCGATGAATTGCAAAGATGAGGTGCAACAGGCAGGTGGCCGTGGGGACTTGCACGCTCAGGACAGCCCCGCTCCTGGCAGTGGCCAAGACTTGCTGGGATTAACAAAACCTCAGATGAAAACCTCCGTTGCTGAATAATTGCTAGGGAAATGAAGACAGAGATAGGAAGACTCATGGAGAAGAGCCATAGGAAATTCCTCCTGTTTTATCTTCTCCCCCTCCACCCCTCCTGGCAACTTTGCCACAAACTTGAACTGAGCTCAAATCAAACCATCGCTGTGTGGCTCTGAAAAACCGGATGAAGAGTTTCAGGGCATTTCCTTGGTTCTTGCACGTCCTGATTGGAGAGGAAAGAAGCCCTAAGCTCCTGTGGTCAGAGACACCATGCCAAAACGTGGGCCTGACTTCCAAAATGAGTGGCAGAATGGGGAATAAAATTCAGGAGCCAAGGTTTTTCCCGAGTTAGCCAAAGGCTTTTAGCTTTGCTCCAGTTGCCAAACCTTCATCCTCAGCATCAACAACTGTAGATGTTGTGGGCTTCAGCTCGAACAAGCAAACCCAGTTGTTCTCTGCCGTTTCAAATCACGAGGGGAAAGTGCATAATTATTGTGCCTGCTTCGTAATTACTGCTGTTCTCTATTGATAATTACCGGCGTGACTGCACAAATGATTGCGTCGCTTTTGGATTAAATGACCCTGCTAAAACTACTGATGTGCCAAAAATAATCGGGGTCAACAGGAGGACGGGTTAAGCCCTTTTAGGCAGTAAAAGAGCCATAGAGGGAAAAGCCCCCTGCCCATAGTAGGAAGGGGGTGGGCAGGAGGGCAAAGTTGGCAAGTGAGGGAGGACGCAGACGTTGAGATTTTGGGTTGAAAACATAGCAAATAGGTCTCCACAGAGACCTGAGCTCTTTTGAGCACCGAGCTTGCTGATGTGGCCCCATTGGGTGCCTGAGCAAGGAAATCTGCTGAAATTTTTCCTCTCCTGCCTGAGAAAAAAAACCAGTTTTCTGCAACTAAATTATTTATCTATAAAGAGGTCAGCCCTGGACACTGAACTTCGTTGATGTACTATTCTCCCATGGGATGCGATTGTGCAAAGTCCCACCTGTTGACTCGTTGTTTGGACCAAAGAGGGAACCTTGGTCTGGTGATTCGAGGCTGCCTACGCAACGCGCTGGGGCTCAGCAAACACTCGAGATCGGGCTGCATTCCAAAAACCTCCCAATCCAAGGAGGAACTTGCAGCAAGAAAGAATGAAGCCTGGCCCAAGGGCTGGGGGTAAAAGCCAGAGCCGGGCGAAGCCGGAGGGTGTTGGGACTGGGGAATCTTGTTGAGCGGCGGATGGAGCCAGCTGTGAAATAGCATTGCCAATCAATCTCCCGGCCGGCACATGTTGCAAGACATCCCTTTTTCTCTTCCCAGGAGTTCGGTAGCTGTTTAGACCCAAGTTCAGGCCCAGCTTTAAGGGACACAGCTGTGATTTCTCATCGGGTCATCATTTCCATCCCTTTCCTCCACAGGGAATAGCTCCAGTGGGGAAGAGCCTCCAAATCCGCCGGCTGCCTGGAGAAAAGAAATCTTGCCACATAGCCTGAGAGGTGCTAAAGGGTGAGGGCCCCTCTGCAGGTGAAATGTGCTTGGGTGCGCTCGCTGGAGGCCTGTATGGGCTTGCTGTTCGCCTCTGTCTTGTTCCCAGTCACTGGTGCGACAGCCCCGGCTTGGCTCTGCTGCACGGTCTTCTCCGGACAGGGCCTTTCATGGGAAATGCTCCACCGGTGATGGAACTTGGAAGTCCCCTCGTCCCCAGGCATGCCTGCAGAATCCAGTCTGCAGCTGAATTAAAACACATTCTGCTTCTCCTTGTCTACCCCTGAGTTTGCGTTTTGAGGACTGGACCTAGGTATACCAGGCAAGGACACCAGCAGGATCCCGAAGGATCTGCCTGGCACAGCTAATCCTACCCCAAATACTTGGGCAGGACTCATCCAGTGACCCTGGACCTTATCCCCAGGGGAACGAGAGGCACAGGCTGTAAGCTCAGGATCTGCAAAGCATTGCGCAGAGGACCAGGAGATCCCACTGCTCCCCCTGCAAAAGCCCTGGTGTCCTCCACAAGTCCAGCTAAAGGCTCGGCTACAGCACTCAGTTTCCAGCCTCGCTGCTTGTTCAAAATTGTTGATTGTTTTGGTTTTTTTTTCTTTTTCTGATTTCCAGGCCAAACAGGAAAGGGTTGTTTTGACTGAGTGTCCTTGTTTTGAATGCCAGGGAAGTGTGTGTGAGTCCGTGCATGCGTGTGAGGAAAACAAGGTGCATCTCTCAAGAACATTGAAGCTAAATACAAGTTTCCCACAATCAAAGCCCACAAAAAAATGCAAGTTCTTGCCCAGCGATGAGAAGACCTTGGAGATCTCACGTGTGCCATGAACCAGAGCAGGGTTACCCTGGCACAAGGTCCTCAGCACAGGTCTGTAGAAGACACCAGTGACATCTCAAGGTCCATCCAGGTGGGGAATTGGAGGTGATCGGGCTTTTGCAGTGCTGAATTACCGAGGTTTAGTGCATTACCAGCAGGAAAGTGGCTTCAGCAAATACATTTAATCCTGCATTTGCATCCCGTCTCTGGGATAGAAGTGCACATGGCCCGTGTCTGCCAACTGATGGTAGTTTTCCCCATCACTGATGCTCGGAGCTCTCTTGAATCTCAGGGCAGATCCAGCTAAAATAAATTAACTTCAATCAGACACCCCAAAGCACAGCAATTCCTACCAGGGAGACCAGAACCGGGCCTCCATGCACCATGGGCTAAATATTCAATAACTCAAACCCCTGACATTATTGTGATAGTTGCTTATTTTCTTCCTGAGGCTGCTAAGTATTTTCCCTCTTATTATTTTAATTGACCTCTGAGCAAAGAGCAGTATCAAAACAGGAGCTCAGGTTACCAAAGTTATTATCCCGTTGTGTACAATGAGTGATTATTTTATATATATAGATTTAGATATGTACAAACTCTTTATTTTTTTTTTTTTCTGCAAAGGCAGCAGTTCAATAAATAATTAATGTTTCTTAATCCTGTAGCTATTTCTCTTGCTGTAAAAAATTAATTGGTTTTCCATCATCTGTTTCCCTCTGACCTGGAGGTATCTGGCACGGTGTTCGTGCCCCTGCTTAAACATGCTCCTTGTAATCTTTGTCATGCCCATGGTACAGAATCTGGGGGATAAACAAACTAATCAGAGATATTAGAGGCACCTCCAGGAAGATTTAGTCATCGTAACACTTTGCGCTTATGCAGCATCCATCCGTCTGGGAATAATTAAGCCTCTCAACCCCTGATGAGGTAAATGCTGTGCTCGTTGGTGTGTAGACTGGTAAATAGAGTCACAGAGAGGTTACACAGAGAGGTTTGCCCCGGACCACACAGTAAGTCAGTGGCACCGCCAAAAAGGGGAAATTTCTCCATTTTCTCTGTCGCTATGAGGCCACATCGCCTTTGAGACGTGATAAAAATTCAGCGATGAACACAAAAGGGGCTGTAGTTTGTCCACTGGCTCCAAGGAAGCGCCAGGTTAAGTATTAAATGGAAAATTCTTGGAACTGCTACATGCAGACTCAGGCGAAAGGCAAAACGGTTCTTCGATTGAAAAATACTTTTATACCACCGGCTTACAAAAAGTAAGTGAATTGTGGAGGGGGATAAGGCGAAATAACTCGGAGGTCCTAGGCAAGCCTGCAATGAATTCAGGACTTGCTTCTGCTCTCTTGGCTGGTCGCGCACCGATGGCCTGACCCACAACCTGCCTCCCCTTCAGTGGGGACACGGGGGCTCAGCCGGGAACGCAGGACCAGACCCCACCTCCCAGGGGTTATCAGGGACACTCTGCTCTTGTCACACAACCTAATGCCCCTCACAAGCCCCAGCTTGAACCTGGGGCCTATTTGGGCTTCACATCTGCAGCCCGTTGCTGCTGAATTCTCCCACTCCCAGCCCTGGTTCTATATCACAGCAACCCCCTGCATGCCCTGGTGCTGCCAGAAGCATCACCAGCAAGGAATGCTGGCAGGAAGGTAAAACTAACTTAACAATAAGCACATTTAAGGTAAGTGCTTAGAGAAAAAGGTGTTTTACAGGAGGAAAAAAAGACTTGTTCTCACTGCCTGTCACCTTCTTTCAGTGCTCCAGGGCTAGCCTGGTCCCAGCCTGCTCCCCAAAGCATCTCTGGTCCCTGCTTTTCTGTTGTAAATGCTGTCGTCCTTTTCATCTTCTGTACCCTCCAACTTTCACCCTTTTTGCCCCAGACTTTGCAGGTTGGTGAGGGAAATGGCAAGCCCTTAATGCTTCTCAGCAGTACCTCCGACAGCCCTCAAGTGTTTGCTGCAGGGTGACTTTGCGACACCGTGTTTTCTCCCAGCTTATTTTTCCTCTTGGACCTCTGCAGATGCTGAGCATCCCATTTACCAGGAGAGCACACGGCATTCATAAATCCCCCCCGAGCTCTCCTGCCTCTCTCACAGCCTGAAGCTTCTGCCTTCCCCTTGAGCGCATGGTTGAGGAGAACGGCTTGCTGTAGCAAGGAGATACTGCCCCCACCTAACGGGGAAAAAACATGGAACTGCAGAGAGAAACTGTAATAGCTGCTAAGCTCGAAAACATGACTTTTCCACCTAATAGTTCATGTCCTGTCTGCTTTCCATGGAGAGCTGGGATTTGGGGTCTAGTGTCTCCTATGGTCTTAGCTACTGGTGGTGGCCGAAATGGCCATCGCTGCTGTTGCTTTACCGGTATCGTGGAGCTGAAAAGTGGCACGGAAGCTGCTATTTCAGGCTCCTGTGGTCTTGCATGAATGGATGCTGTTGCTCCCGTTTTGCGTGGGAGACGGGCGGGACGAGCTCTGCGCCCTGCCTGGGTGGAGGACAGGAGCTTGTTCGGCTTTGCTGGGGGAAATTCGATGGTTGGTTGTGCACAGATTGTGCCCGAAAGAGTTAACTGATGGGGAAACAAGAGCCAGTTCCGCCTAGGGGAGCTAGCAAGTACAAGCATTTTCCTAATATGAAGCTTTGTTTAATTACGTCTGATGAAGGCTTCAGTGGGAGCCATCACTGCCATTGCATTTTCTGGAGCAAATTCCTTCCCTTTGATTCGTAATCTGCTAACATCCCTACCGGCCAATCTTGTACAAACAGCCCTCCAGGCTGTCAAATCAAATGGAAAATGTGGGCTCACATGGCACGGCTAGAGTCTGAGCCCAAAGGGTGTGACAGGGGAGGCCGTGAGGTTACAAGGTAAAGATTCATGCTCCAAACCATCTCCGCACATGTCCGGACCGAACTCTCCCAGATGTCTAGAAGAGATCAGGTCCCGAAGCCCAGCACCCCTGAGAGAGGCTGGCCACAAATTCAGCTGGGTGGTCCCAGTGTCCCCCAGCCCCATGGGAACAGCAGCAAGGATCTGTTGCATACGATGAATCCAAGCGCACTCCTCATCCCAACACCAGGAATGTGTTAGGGAGCTGCGTCCCCCTTCTCAGGGCAAAAAGGGCGAGAAAGGTCACAGCCACCAGGCACCTGGGATGGGTCACTGCCCCCTCTACAAACAGGGTACTCGGGCAGCGTAGAAGCAGGCATTTGGACCAGTAGGTTACAAACAAGGTAGTTACCTGGACCAGCAGTTTATAGATCTTTCTTGGCCAACAGAAGTCAGACAAGCTTAAAGTTTTGAAAGCAAAAGTGCACAGATTATTTTTTTTCTAAGAGCATTGACCTCCCCTGAATCGCAGATGGCTTCGCAATCCAGCGTGCAGTAAGTCACATTGATTTTACAGCCAGAAGTAAATGAAATCATCATCTAGACCAGCTTCTTGCTAAGCCCAGCCCAGCAAGAACACATATTAATTCCTACATTAAGCTAATAATTTTGGGTTCACTTGCAATACCACATTTGAAGAGAAAACTTCTGGAAAACTGGCAAAAATACCTCGTGCTACGTGAACTCTTGATCCAGCGGTTAATTGCTTTATCTCCTACCACTTACATCTGACTGCTAATCCTGCTTCATTTTGTGTCCTCAAGAGACTCGGATCATGATCCTGCACCGCGCATCGCACAGAGACGGCAGCGTTTCCCGGTAGGAGCCGAGAGATCACAGCATCATTCCCCATGGGAAAACAGGTCTAGGAAACCTCACTGAGGCACAGACTTCATAGAAACGTCCTGGATATATTTATATATTAAAACATAGCAGAAATGACATATGCTAGCATAAATAACTGCATTTACTCATTACTCATACTTTGCCTTTGAAATTTTTCTTCTTTTTTTTACAGTAGTAGCAACAGCAGTTAGAGTAGTATCAGTAAAACTACAGAGCATCCGTCTTAATTACATTTCAATTCAATTATCCCTCTTCTTCATGGCTCCATTCTCATGAGGTCTTCAGGTTGCTGCCGCTGACGATGAACTGGCTGTAGAGGTGTTATCTGCTCTTCACCTGAATGAGAGCCATTCAAGGCACAAACCGGAGAGGGCCCTCGAAAGGGCGCAGCCTCGCGCTTTCTGCCTCGCACACAAAACAATCCGGGTTGTGAAACGCCTGTTGGAAAGGCAGATAAAAAAATTAAACAGCCACAGGGCACCCAGGTTGGTGGATGGGTTCCAGAAACATTAGGTCATAGATTAATTTTTTTTTTTTTTTTTTTTTTCCTCTCTCTCCCAAAATACACTCTGGCACTTTTCCAGCAATTATCAAAAGTCACTTTTTATAGCGAGGGTGTCTTCTACAGCACAGCTCTCCAGATTCTCTTCCATTGGCTTCGTTCTCATCCAATTTCAAAACTTCTCTTTATTTATTTTATGTTAAGGTGGAATGGCTCTGGAGGCAGGAGCTCAGATTTCCCTCCCAATCACCCCAGCATCAACCAAAACGAACACCCCTAAGGTTGGCATGTTTCTACCAGAACAAATTGTTCTCCTTGGAAGCGGGGCAGAGACCTTGCTACATTTGCCTGGCTTGTGCTGTGGCCTCTGCCACTTGGGGCTTCTTTTCTGTTGACATCCCACAGGCTAAACAGCAAGTGGGGAGGAACCTGCTCCTTCTCATTTAAATAATTATTCCCGTGGAGATGCACGGACCCGATTAACAGTCATTGCAACAAAATTGTGGAATTCACCCATGCTGCATTACCACACTGGGCAAAAATCTATTGCAAATGCAGAGCAATAGCAGTACTTTCAGCCCAGATAGTGCTGCTAAAGTGTTGACTGGCCCAGGAGCCGGCCATGCTGTGCTTTATAAAGCACCTTCAACCTGGAAAGTGGGAGAAGTGAAGTGGATTAACAAGGGTCGTAGCGCTAAGAGCCAGAATTTGGGGGAAAACCACCAATAACAGAGTCGCTGATGACCTCAGACAGCAAAGTCCACCTTTGGGTTGCACGGCAGACTCAACGATCTTGTCTTGGTGTGTGGGAGTGGCAATCTCATCTTCTGGCTGCTCATAAAGCATCCCATCCCTACTGGGTGCGATGCAAATGGCAGGGTGACCTCATTCATCTCGAATCAGGAGTGAAGTTTACAGACCAAACACATCGCTCTGTGTCTGTTATGTGGGTTGTTTGGATTCAGAACGTCTTCTAAAGTCAAGTAGAGATCTGGGGGCAGAGTCAACGTAACCCGTCTTACTCCTTGCTCTTACTTCTGGCAGTACTCCTACCGCGTTATCCTACTTTAATGACGGATTAAAAGACAGAGGAGGGCTGCTTTTATCGTATCTGCTATTGATTTCAGCGGTGCAGGATGTGCAGACCAGTTAAGTAGACGTCTAGCTATATACATCCACTTCAGCCCCAGTGTCCACAATGTTGTGCCCAAATGTTTTCTAGCAAGTCTAGAAAGCAGAGTTGGAGCGCAACTTTGAAACGCCGCCTAACCTGCCTGCCCCCTCAAGGTGCAAAGGCAGAGTCTATTCCATATTTGACACTTTTGCCTATCCTGTCGTTAAAAACCATCAATGACTCAAATTCCATATTTCTCTAAGGAATCTATTCTGGGGATTTTATTATATTTAGATGTTTCCTAAAGGTCAGCCTGAACCCCTTCTTTCTGGTTCCAATTCACTTCTTACTCATCCTATTGAGAGGGAACAGAGGCTATTTCACTACCTCAATTAAATATTTTTGCATCGTTTTAATTATTCCTCCCTCTCTGACCCCCCTATTCTCGACTGAGCAACCCTGTCTTACTCGGGCTTCCTTTAGATGTTGTGTTTTCTAGACTGCTCATCGATCCTGCTGCTTACTCTTGCATAAAAGAGAAGGAGGATTGTCCTCAATCCATAAACTGAAATTCGTTTAAACTCTAAGTAGATAATTGAAGCTTGTTGGACCAATATCAGGCAATGATCTAATATATTGACTAGAGATCTCTATCTGAGTAGCAATGGGTTAGTCATCGATACATGCATAAACGACGGGGCATCTGTGGCCAGATTCAACATGGGCTTACAACATCCACATCCAGGTCATCTACATATGTAATTTGGGCTCCCTCTGACTCTGCAAGCAGTTGCCCAATGATCGGGGATGAACCAAAACCTGACAAATTCCCACGAATCTCCGTGGATTGAACTAGAGACCCAGTCATGGAGCAACTACGCACTCATGTCATCCATCATGGGAGACTGTCACAGGGGGATGAGCCATAAAAGTTGTGGATTCTCCCATGTTTTATGTAGGGCTCAGCCTTTAAAAACTCTTTTTGCCCCTCCATGGAGTCACTGAAGAAAGACTGCTGTTGCCAAAGATGATCAAGGTAGTTTGAATTACCTCCTCTCTGCCTGGTGTCTACAAAGAGAGACCAAGCCCTGAGGTTAAGCAGGTTGGGATGAATCTGGGTACTGGTGAGTGCTGTGGGATTTGGACGTGCTTTTGTACCCAGTGAAAATCTTCTCTGAAAGCCCCGGCTAATTCCACCCTTAGTCCAGGCTGGGTTAAGTTCATTAAGCGCCTTTCCAGAAAAGTTGTGTTGCATGCTTAAAACACCAAATCCAGGAGCTCCCAAGCCACAGGGTATCTTCTGCCACCTTAAGTAGATGGTGAGACATGGGAATCTGAACCCGACCCAAATAGCCCGAGATATATCTTATACAGTGACGTGGTTTTAAAAGGAGAAAGGGAAAAAAAAAAAAAAAAAGATATTAGCACACAAAATATTAAGTCATTCATATTTTCTGCAATTAATTTATCTGTCATCAATAGGCTCATAAACTATTTGACTCCATGACAGCTTGGAAAGAGAAGATGCCAACTTTTCCTGCAGGTGTTCATCTGGTTGGGGAGACATCAGCAATTGTACGTGCAGGGAGGGAGGATGATAGGAGGGAGACAGAGGGGTTGTGAAATAAGATGGGAGGGAAAGGGTTGGCAAAAATGCTGGCTAGCTGCATTTGTCCTCCTTAGAGAAGGTTTGCAAAGCCCTGGCTTCAAGCAGCTTTCCCAAAAATAGGTCGAGAGTCCCTCACTGCACAATTTTATTGATCTGGTTTCAGGCAATGAATTTGTAAAAAGAGCCCATGGCATTACAGAAATGGTTCAGCGCATTTCCTATATTTGGTGTGATACTAAAATCTGTATTCAGGGCCAGATATCAGGTGCTTACATGCCGGTGAGATTGTAAATCCTACTGATTTCACTAGGGTGTAGTTTCCTTTATGGTTTTTGCATATTTGCTCTTCAGAGCTGCTCCCTTGGCACTCCTGCTGGTACCTCCACGCTGAGCCTGTTTAATGGCCATGAACTACAAGGCTCTGGGGCTCGGGAGATCTGGAAAACGACCCGAGTGAAGACAGACCTGATGGGTCTTGGTAAAGTTCAAGTAGGGCTGGCTGAGAGGGGTGTTGTAAAAAATAGACAGTGTCATGAGTGAACCCCCCGTCTTCTATCAGGATGGAAACATATGAAATAATCTCAGGATATTAGTTGTTTTAGCAGATCTCAAGGTTTTTCTCAGAGCCAGGCAGCATGACTTGGAGGGGATGGGAGATGAACAACTCGGGAAGAGACCTGAGCATGGCCAATGAGCCTTGGTGTTTCCAAGCACTTTCAGATGAAACCCCTCTGTGGCAGCACCTAATAAAATGTGAGTCAGCCACAGCCTGCCTTTCCTACTAACGAGGTCAGCTCTACTGCCAGGGCTGAACTATGGAGCTGAGAAAAACTGGTAGAGAGCTCATTGTGTCCCTGCCCTGGGTGAAAACTGCCTGGCATGGTGATGGAGAAGACCTCTGAGGAGCCGGGGGCTGGAAGGAAGACCTCAGTTTGCAGGGAGGCAACTCCTTTCCCCATGTCTGTGTCTGCACTTGCTGCTTGGAGTTTGTTTTTATCCAGATCTCAGTAAGCTTGAAAGCACTTGGAAAGGTAATTCAGCAGCTCTGAAATACTTTGTGGGGTCTCTTGGGGCAAGTGTTTCTCGACCTCCTTTTTTTTTTTTTTTTCCCCTTAAGTTGAAGTTAGTTAATTTTTTTTTTTAATTAATTTTTAAATTATTTAATTAATTTTTAAATAATCAGAAAGGTTCTGGTTCCCACCCTGGGTTCATGTAGCTCCCTCATCCCTACTAGGGAAATTGTGGGGTTGTGGCGATTTTTCCTGTCTGGTAATTTTGGCAGCATAAAGTTCCACATAAGCATCTGCTGATTTCTATTTTTTTTTTTTTTTTTTTTTTTAATGAAACTGGTGCTTGGATGAAGCCGATGCCTGAAAGATTGAGATGGTTTTGCATTCAAATGCTGTAAAAAGCTGTTTTCTGGTCGCTTTGTGCAAAAAGGCAAAAAGCAAAGCCGTTACAGCCACAGAAACAAATAATGCGTGGAAATGCGGAAAAGTCCGGATGTGAAAGCTCTGTCAAGAAGAAAAGCATGTAATGAGTCTCAAGGGCTAAGGAAAAACTAGTAGTGAGTAGAGTCCTGGCTACCTTTTTGCCTGCCTTTTGGCAGAAAATGAAGGGGGAAGGTAAAAGCAAGGGACACTGCTGTGGTTTGGGTACCAGAACGGGAAGGCAGGAAAAATGTGCAGTGAGAAACGCAGAAATTAAGATTTGGGTTTGTTAAGTAATGAGGACGCCTAATTTCTACTGAAGCTCAAGCAAAGCTGAGGGTGCTTTAAACTGAAGCCTTTAAAGTATATCAATCTACCCAAAGAGCTGGCTCTAGCATGCACATATATTTTTTATGTATTGCAGACTTTTCATCCCCCCATGAAGATTTAATGTTGTGTCTTAAGTGCGTTATGCCCTTCTGGACCAGAAAAGAGTCAGGGATGCAGCCAAGCAAACTCCTGCTGCGCTCGAGTCCCAGCTTTGTCTCTGTTTGTTACCAGGTGCGATGCCATCCCAGCTCCTGTCGCAGCCCACAGAGACATCTAATGGTCCTGTAACATACTGCAGACGATGACGTTGCAGTGCATGACGTCATGCCAGTGTGCCTGAGCGGTGACCTGGAGCAGCCACCTTTGCAGAGAAGCCCCAGCGACTGCACCCCGATGGCCGGAGTGTCCTGGGAACTGCAGCCTGGCAGTGCAAACAAGGTCTGTGCCTCCCCGGCAGGAGTAGTGATAGGCTTCAGGACTGATAACGTGTTTGTCATTGATATACCTGCCTCAAAACTCAAGAGACAAATACCTCCGGGGTTGCAGAAGCTCTGGATCAAACCCCTGGTAGATGTTGCCTCTCCACTGTGATCTTAATGCTTGTCTAAATCCAGCTTGTGCAGCAGGTGGTGGGTGAGAGGGGAGACATAGCGATGCCCACGGTGGATCTGAAGGGTGGTGGGCTAGGGGAGAGACCTAGCAATGCCCATGGTGGATCTGAAGGGTCATGGGTTAGAGGGGAGCCATAGTGATGCCCATGGTGGATCTGAAAGGTGGTGGGCTAGGGGAGAGACTTAGCAATGCCCATGGTGGATCTGAAGGGTGGTGGGTTAGAGGGGAGGCGTAGTGATGCCCATGGTGGATCTGAAGGGTGGTGGGTTAGAGGGGAGCCATAGTGATGCCCATGGTGGATCTGAAGGGTGGTGGGTTAGAGGGGAGACATAGCGATGCCCATGGTGGATCTGAAGGGTGATGGGTTAGAGGGGAGACATAGCGATGCCCATGGTGGATCTGAAGGGTGATGGGTTAGAGGGGAGACATAGTGATGCCCATGGTGGATCTGAAGGGTTGTGGGTATTAGAGGGGAGATGTAGCGATGCCCATGATGGGTTAGAGGGGAGCCATAGCGATGCCCACGGTGGATCTGAAAGGTGGTGGGTTAGAGGGGAGATGTAGCGATGCCCACGGTGGATCTGAAGGTGAATCCTTGATGCTGTGGACAAAACCCAGGTGGGACATACAAGCATTTCCCATTGACTGCAGAAAGCTGCAGTGAACCGCTGCTTCATTTGGGCCGCTCAGCTCCAGCGGTACATCCCACCCCTGAAAAGGAATTAGACAAAAACAGGGGGAAAGGGGAAAAGCGAAGAATCAACACAAGGAATTTTGCTCCACAAATAGGGAAACGTCTTGAACGTGCCACTGGCGTGTTGCTGCAGACAGCCTAAGCCGAGAGAAAATTCTTTGGCAGTGACATCAATTCAGCAGTAAGTAATGCATTTTCTAGGGCTGAGATTCAATTTATGGTCTCGTCAGTGAGTGGAATGATTGAATGGTACTTAAAAAAAAAAAAAAAAAAACCCAAACCAGAAACAAAAAACAAAACCCAAAACAAAACCAACAAAAAACCCCCACACCAAAACCCAACAAATGAGACTCCTTTTGTTAAGCTCTCATCAACCCATAATTTAAAAGGTTTTTTTTCTCCCCCTTTTTTCCACTTGAACTGTGGTTTGTGTACAGAAGTCTGCTAGAACTGCCTCGAACTTGGCTTTCTCTAGAAATACACACCCCCCACCCCATCCACCAAATCTAGAAGCTGACAATAGTGCTTTTATGTTTTTAGATGCTGAGTGACTCATCCAAGGCTTTGAGCGTCTCTAGCGCCTCCACACTCACCCCTTTTACCTACAAGCCGAGACCCAACAGAAACCACAGATTCCCTGAATGGCAGGGAAGGAGAGCAAGAAAAGGGCAATTTTGAGCTCTGTATCCTTGAGAAATACAGCACAGAAAAATCTTTTTTTTTTTTTTTTTTTTTTCCCCCTCTTTTTTCTTCTGGTAAATCATGCAGCTTTCAGCAGTCAGTGTTTTATAACCTCCCTAAACCAAAACCTGCCCCAGAGCACTGGGTTTAATAACCCCCAGCAAATCTGTCCTCTGGAAAGTGTCATATTTTTTCACTCTATAATGAAAAAAAAAAAAATAGAAATTGCCATAATTTTACAGGGAGCTCTCACTGTCTATGAATTTAAAACTAGCCCAGCTAATGCTCTGGTGAAAAGGCAGTAAAGAATAGTTTTGAACCAACAAGGGAAGGGCTTAAAAGTTTATTTTCTTGCTGAGTGACTGGAGTTAGGCAAAACCCATCCCCAAAGGTTTCGTTGCTGGTGATGCAGCTGCAGGGATTGCCAAATGCATACTCAACAGAGGACTAGTTTTCTAAAAATAGTGATTAGATCGTTAACTCTGTCTCTCTCTTGATCCAAATTAAGTCTGAGGACAGACCTGGAGCTGGTGTGACGGGAAGGGGGGTGCCACGGAGCTTAGCGCTTTCTACCAGCTCTGTCCTCTTATCTCCTGCAGACCAGGGCTAGGAGGAAACTTGGGGTGACCACCAGTTCTCCATCTTTAAACACGGTGTGGTTTAGACTAAGGCATTGTTTCACGCCGGGGGGAAAATGGGGAGAACCTCAAATTTGTGCTGTTTTGGGGTGACTATGGGTATACGATTTTGGCATTGTGTTTGCGGGGTCTTCTGTGCCCGGCCACGTGGGTGACTGGAGTTTGCCTTTGGCTGGGAAAAGGGGTTTTATCTCATGTGGCTGTTTGAAAATGAGATGTTTAATCAAAGCTGGTTGTCTTGACTCTACAGTGAAGGGAAAGAGAGAGAGGTGAAGCCAGCAGCTCATCCTAGCTCTTGTAGACAGATCTCTCTGGCCAGGGTGAGCTCATCCCTGGTGGCGCTCACTGGGTTTGACTCCTCCGCGAGTGTCTGTAGGTGGCTTGATGTGGTTTTGAGGTGGTCTGCAGGTGGATTGAGATGGTTTTGACGTGGTCTGCAGGTTGACTGAGATGGCTTCAAGGTGGTCTGCTGGTATTTTGAAAGGGGGTACAGTAGGTACTGGAGGCTTTCCTTGAGCATCTCCAACTCCACAGTGCCACCTCCATGTCACTTGACTTTTGAGTGATGTGAGCCCTGGCTACTGAAGGTTCCTGACCTTCCAAACACCACCAGAAAAAGCCGTAATCTGTGTCCGAGAGAGAGTCAATGGTTTTGCAGAAAGGTTTTAGGAGGGACTGGTTCAGATGAGGTGCAGCATCCATCTTTGGGGCGGGGAGGTGTGGGGCACAGCCAGGATAATCTCTCCCAGGCATGATCCTTCAGGTCGAGGTTGGAGCACTCCATGGGACATGAATTAGAAGCAGTTTCCATAGCTGAGCTGCAACCCACTCCAGAGGCACCTTATCTTCATCTCTAATTGTGTCTATTCACATGCAATCAAAACCCTAGGGGTTTGGGATTAGATCTGCTCTGATGTTACCCGGGGCAAAACAGCAGCTGGGCGTAGAGTGTTTGTTTTGGGGGTTTGTGCCATGGCAGAGGAAGAAGAGGCTGCCATGTGAAGTGGCTGCGAGGTAGAGCACATCTCAGCTGCACGTTGTGGCTCAGCTTTCCTCGGCAGGTCATCTCTCTTGCTTCCTTGCCTTGCTGGTGATGGCTATGAACTGAAAACCCAATAAATGGAAACGCTGGGGAAAAAAACCGCTAAAATAACACTACTGCCAGGATCACATTAAAATAAGATAGGAAAACCGCATTTAGAAATCAACTGCTACTAAACAATTCATATCTCTCTCCCATGGACCCTACTTTCCTGCCTCGTGCTTCAACAACTAAAACTTTTTGGCTTCTGGAGTGGTTTGGAAAAAAAGGGGGTGGGGGGGAGAAAAAGTTGCTTAAAAAGTAAGTCAAAGGCTCCAACATGTGTTCTTGGCCGGTTGAATTCAAGATGAGGGTTTTAGGCTTCCCGTGGGAGCTCCCTTTCACAGCTCTCCCCTAATCCTCTGGAAATCGCCTGTTCTCTACAGCTGTTGGTTCACCAGATAAACTATTTGTTCAATTATTCTTGGCCGAGATGGCGCGGGCTGCCTCAAAGGCTGCCGGCTCCATCCCTCGTCCCACTTCAATCGCCTCCGGAGGAGCCCCAGCCCGTTTGAAGCCCACCATCCTCCTCGCAAGACCGTCTCCGCTCCCGCCCCCGCATCCTTTTTTATCTTGCCACGACATCCCCAAGCGCGGCCGACGATGCTCCCGCGCGGCTGCAGGGGCGGGTTGGGAGGATGGCTCCAGTGTCGGAGCGCCTGGGCGAGAAAATAATTACAAATGAAAGAGAGATTAGCAGAAGCTGTTGCGACAAATGCTGCCGAAATGGTTTCTAGAGCGCTGGCGGTCCCTTCTAACGGGAGAAGTCAGCTGCAGCTGCCGTCCCTATGGCGATGCAGAGAAACACAGGTCCCGTTGGGACCCCGGCATGAAAGCCTAAGACCCGACAAACCACGGCTTGGGGGGACGAGATGACGGACCGGGGCAGCTTCGCGTCATCCAAACGGACTGGTAATTAACACAAATCTTTCTTTTCACATTTGTCTGCTCCCTCCGCCTCCGTCCCCCAGGCTCGGCTTTTGCAGAAGCCTTCAAACCCGTCTAATAAATGGCTCGCAGCTGCTGAAAGACGGCTCTTGCCTGGCGTTGGGAATTGCTCTGGGATCACCTTGGTGAGGGGGTCCGAGCCTTCGGCCTCTCCGAGATGGGCACGCAGTTCCTAAATGGTTTGTCCTCACTTCAGGTAAAGCCCCGTTTCAGTTTGCCAAATCTCCCCCCATTTAACCAAAAGGTGAGGATAACACGGCATGGTGTAGCAATAGGATGAGGGGGAATGGCTTTAAACTGGAAAGGGATAGATTTAGATTAGATATTCGGAAGAAATTTTTCACTCTGAGGGTGGTGAGCCCCTGGGCCAGGTTGCCCAGAGAAGCTGTGGCTGCCCCATCCCTGGAGGGGTTCAAGGCCAGGTTGGACGGGGCTTGGAGCAACCTGGGCTGGTGGGAGGTGTCCCTGCCCAGGGCAGGGGGGTGGCACTGGATGGTCTTTAAGGTCCCTTCCAACCTAAACCATTCTATGATTCTATGATTCTGTGTGTCTGGACATGCAGGAAAAACCTTGGTGGTCTTTACATGAGAGGTTAAATAGTTGATTATTCATGGAAGGAGGAGAGATGGCTTTCGGGAAGTCGTTCCTACTGGGTGCGAAGCTGAAAGCATCCCGCGTGTCTGCCCGTGCATGGCTTGGCCCAGCCGGGTGGGTAGATCTGATGGAGCCGAGGTGTGAGATGGATGGGTGTCTGCACCGCAAGAGAAGGTGCGACAAAATACCATTTTCCTTCATCCATGTGGTGGGGGAAGAGCTGACTCAGTCCTCATGCATGTAAGCCCTGCGTTGTGCACGCTTGAGGTGAAAAGTGGCAATGCCCAATGCTAATTATGGGGTATCCCCCCCCCCAAAAAAAATCAACGTTCAGGGCTAACTAGTGCCTGGTATTTCTGGGAAAGGGAGGGGAGGGTTATTTGGAGGAATAAGAAGCATATGGACAAGAGGGTCTATTATTTTTTAGGCTGTTCCTTTCCTGGGGTGGTTGACTCGGGGAGTAATTTCACCTCGATGGCCAAGGCAGTGGGACTGCGCAGGGGACAGGCAGGTCACCAGGATGGATGCACGATCCCTGGAAATCAAAACATGGGAAGCATGCAGGCAGCGTGCTTTACTGGCTTGCGGAGAAATGATGCAAAATAAAGCGGAGAGGCTGGAAGAGTCGCCCCAGCTGAGCATCCTCTTTTCACCAGGCTCAGCAATAGGTGACCATCAGGAGACCAAGATAAAGACAGCATCCTTGTCTTCTCCTGGCCATCCAGCCTCACACTAGCCAAAGGGAATGATAGTTTGGGTTTTCCTTCACCGATAATGCTTTAATCACCAGCTCTTACGCTATAGGCAGCATAAAATGTATCGTCTTTTGGCCTGGAGCTGTGCGTTGATGACCAAGGCATGGTCAAAGTTTTGTAGTTCAATGAGATCAGGGTGTGTGTTTCCATTTTCCTCCAGACGCTGAATTTTGCCCCAGTGAGAGGAGATACCGGCTGCATCGCTGTCAGGAGTGGCGCGGGCCAAGGAGGAAAGCTATGGTGAGATGCGTTTCTCTGCGGGCTCCTGCAACATCCAGGGCTTGCAGCACCCGAGCAGAGGCACTTGCAGCATCCTTCTCCTTTGTGGTTTTTTTCCCCCGATTTCTAAAGTCGGACGGGATGTGCAACCTCGCCACGTCTGCACCCCTCTCCCAACCTCCCTCTTACCCCCCTACCCTTCACCCATCCTCCCTCCATCACCTTTCCAGCTGCTCCCCGCATCTCCCGAGCCCCACCAATTGCTCTTGAAACAACACATCAAAACACCGTTAGCTGGTCCCCGGCCAGCCTGGCTGCCTTCCCCGGCTGAAATGAGGGGGACAGGCTGGCGCTGAGGCATCCCGCCCGGTACTTTGAAGCGCCCGCCCGCGCTCGGCGGGGACAGCTGGGCCGTGCCACAATCCCCTCGGCCCTTTGGGCTAAGCTGGGCATTTTAAAATAGTCCCCCCGCCCTTCCCCTACCCAAGGGTGACAACTGCGCAATTATTTTAGACGCTGTTTACGCACCCGCGGCGTAACTGGAGCCCGGGGACGGCGGGGAGGAATGGGAGGTGGTGGGCGAAGGGGGTTGGGGGAGAAGGCGGGGGGCAGCCATGCATGGGTTTCACCCTAATTAGCAGCCCCTTAATTTCTCACAGAGGTGCTGGAAAACTCGTGTATGCATGCAAAAGCTCCAGCACCAAAGAGATGGGTGGCTGAAAACAGGCAGTTTGTCTCAATCCTTGATTTTTTTTTTTTTTTTTAAGGCTGGGTTGAACCCCTTGGCGTTTGTTTTAGGGCTCACCCAAAGGCGATGCTGCCTCCCTGCTGGAAAAGCAATGCTGCCGGGTGGATTGGGACAGAGGGTGGGGATGGAAACTGCCCCGGGTTTCCATGCCTCGCCTCGTGCCTCAGTTTCCCCATCAGTAAAACAGAGGTGTGATGGGGGACACAGCCCTGGAAAAGGAGGCGAAGGGACCAGGGTAGAACTGGTCTTCCTAAAGCCGGTGCTGCATCCCGGCTGCTGCAAAGTGCTTTTATCAGAGGGAGAGCTGTGACAAAGTGACACAAGGAGCTTCTCGCCGGCAGCGTGGGGCTGGAAAGCCCACCCCGAAATGGGGATGCAGCCCCCGGTCCCTCCAGGCCTGCAGCCTGGCACCCCTGAGCATCCCTTGGCGGCGGCGCAGGAGCCTTTCTGCGAGCCCTCAGCACCACCTAGTGTTCCCAAATATTCCTGGGGTTCATTTCTGCACACCCGAGACACACCCGGCCACGTCGCGTTGGTGCCTGGTCCCCAAGGCCAGCACGGCATCCCGCAACCCTTGTCCCTGCATCCGCAAGGACCCCCCCCCCCCCCCACGCACACGCACTTGCTGCCTCTTTTCTCCCTTTTAACAACACAAATCCCTTGTGGAAGCTCTCAGGTGTGAAGGCTGCTCCCCCAAAATCCCAGCACCCGCTTCCTACGCCCCCTCCCCCCCCCTCCAAAGCATCCTCCTCCTCTGGGCACGGATTTACGGGTCGGCTGAAACGCTTCGCTGCTGCAGAGCTCAGGGAGATGCCGGTTTGTAGCAGGTCGGGGCTGTATTTCTATTGCTGAAGGTCAATAAATAACAGGTTTTGAATTTGCTCTTCTCCCCAGGTACGTTTTTTTGATGAAATGCAACTCTTCGGATTGATGGGGGTGGCGAATATTGGCAGAAATCATAAATGTTTGCTCAGGAAAGAGAGTTGGAGCCAGAGTGCTGGGGAGGAGGATAACCGCAGGCAAAAATCATAACCGATGAGAAATACGGGGAAGAAGGAGAAGTAAATATCAGTATTTTCCCCAACCTAATTTAAAAAAATGAAGAGTTTAGCATTGGCAAACTAATTTTCCCCTCTCCCTTTTCAGATGAAACCACCCACCACATCTGCTCCTGGCAGCTTCGTGTCCCCAGTAACCTCCCCAGCAGGTGGAGGCATTTATTCCTGCTCCAGGTGTTGAAGATCAACCAATCCCCAAATAAATGCCACTTATTTTAAGAGGTGACTTGGGTTGAGCACAGCTGGGGAGGTGACATTCCTCCCTCTGCCACCGAGGTGTGCCCTCGCTCCACTTGCTGATGAATGGCAGCTTGAAGGAGGGGAAAAAACCACCCCAAAATCAAATTTCTGGGAAGTTTCTTCTTCTTTTTTTTTTTTGTTTTTGTTTTTTTTGCTGTGCCCTTCCTCTGCTCACACCCGCTCCCTTTAAAAGGGCCTGGGGAAAAAAAATACGGCAATTTATTTAGCCATTAGTTGGCAAAAATGATCATCGCAAACAAAGAAATGATCCTTGCAGAAATAAAAAGGGGCAGCTCCCAGGATTTTAAGATTTCATTTTTCCTGGCTCCCAGGGGCAATATCAATGGCACAGCCCTTGGGCACCTGCGGGCAGGGGCTGCCCATCGCTGCCTGTACCTCTCGCGGCGGGGTCGCGCGCGTGTCCCCCCGTCTCCCATGCCGGGATGGAGCTGGTTTCACCCAGCATTTTGTTGCCTGCCTGCTTTTTTCGCTCCGCATCAGCTGTGAGTTATTTTATTTTTTCACCCTGCTTGCCCCTCAGGCAGCTTCCCACGGAGTTCTGCCCACTCTCTGCTCCCTTTTCGGTGCAATCGCTTTAACCTTTAGCCATCAGCACCTCTCCCTGTCTCTCCCTTTCACTGTTTTCTTGCTCTCCGCCTTCGCTTTCTCTTACGCTTCTTTTATCTGGCTGCACCGTTTTCTTTTTAATGCTCTTCTGTCCCTTATTAGCGCTTTGGCCTCGTCCAGGCGCGCTGCAGCGCTGGCATCCAGCTGGGACTGATGCAGTTTGAATCGCGTCGTGGCTGAGCTCTTTCTGCTTCTTATTTAATTCCAGGCCCCTCTCGCCTCTTTTTACCCAGCCGGGGTCTGAGATCTCTTCACGGGGGGGCTGTAATAGAAACCGTTGGGGTTTTTTTTCTTCGCTTGTGTCTGCTTTCTTTGCCAAGCTTGTCCCCAGAGCGATCCCTCCTCGGTCCGGCTGTACATGGATGTGGTTTGCTCTCTGCAGATGTGCCATATCGGATTTATCCATCTTCTCCTCCTGCCATCTGGCAAACTCCTTCCTCGGCGTCTTTGCGAGGGAGCAAGAATTAGGTCACGTTTTGAGCACAGTTTGACCAGTCCCTTGCTGTCTCCTTTGCTGATTCCCACTTTCTGCCTTCCCGGGGCTCTTTGCCCTTCCCACCCGGCGTAAAGCTGCCCAGGGTGAGGAGTAAATTGGGCAGATGGCGGTTTGAAGAGAAGGCTCCGGGGAGACCTTCCAGCCCCTGCCAGGCCCTCAAGGGGCTCCAGGAAAGCTGGGGAGGGACTCTGGATCAGGGAGGGGAGCCATGGGATGAGGGGGAAGGGTTTTAAGCTGAAAGAGGAGAGATTTAGATGAGATCTGGGGGAGAAATTCTTTGCTGTGAGGGGGGTGAGCCCCTGGCCCAGGTTGCCCAGAGAAGCTGTGGCTGCCCCATCCCTGGAGGGGTTCAAGGCCAGGTTGGACGGGGCTTGGAGCAACCTGGGCTGGTGGGAGGTGTCCCTGCCCAGGGCAGGGGGGTGGAACGAGATGATCTTTAAGGTCCCTTCCCACCCAAACCATTCCGTGATTCTGTAACTCCATGAGATGGGAGGATGTTTTGAAAGGATCCTCCCTGGGTACCAGGCAAGCTGATGGGACAGAGCTGCTTGCCTTGGCATCTGTAGGAGGTGGTTCATTTAAAAACGGGATGATGTAGGTATGTGAGCATTTTCCTGCAGATATATTGCCTGCGACGGATGCTACGTTGCACAGCACCCTGTCATTTGGGCAGGTTTCACATGGGCCCATGCACGGGTGCGAGAGGGGGTGAAAAGGAAACCAAGGTGTAATTATCCTGGTTGGAAAACACATCGATATCCCAGCGAGGAGCCACATAAATACCTGTGTCTGGGCGAGTGTGCCAGCCAGCTCTCCAGCTTGCTTTCTGATTTTCCTGCCTCCTAAAATTGCAGGCAACCTGTGCAGCTCCTCTCTCCGGATGCGTGTCCGCGCGGCAGATGACTCTGTCACCCGTCCCCTCTGCCAGCACACGATGATGAGGGAGCTCATTTCCTGCCTCTGACGCTCCTTCATTTCCCCCCCTGTTTCTTCCAGCAATTAATTCTGAGCAAATTTAAGCATCGCTCCCTCCTTTCCCTACTGCATGGCTCCAACCCGTGTCAGACACTGCATCCTTGGAGATGGCGGGTACCAAAGCGGAGATGGCAGGTACCAAAGAGCGTATTCTCTTCCCAGAGGGCATCCTGAGATGTTTCCCAGGGCAGCAAACTCCCATTTTCCTGGTCGTTCCCTGCAGATGTGCAGGTTGGTGTGGCTGGCAGGCTGCTGTTTGCCGTCAGAGCTGCCAGGGGTATGTTTAGCTCTGCGTGGGATAGGCAGGGAGCAACCAGACATCGGGAGGTGGAAAACGAGAGACGGGCAGGACACAAACCAGGTTTTTCAGGCCTCAGAAATTCCTAGGAGGGGGGCTGGGAATTTTTTCCAGGGTGGATTCCATGTGAAGGCTGTAAGATTTAGAAAAGCTGCTCATCAGGACTTTTTTTTTGGCTGGGTGTGCGGTGTGTCGTGGTGGCCACCTCCAGTGGCCGCCCAGTGCCCGTGACTGGTGAGAGGCCAACAATCTGGCCGCGAGTCAGATGCGTGACAGTCTTGATGTGTGATTTCAAGGCTGCTTTAAAGGACAGCGAGGGTTTGGAGGGGTGGCTGAGCTCTAGTGAAGATACAGCTATAAATTAGGGCCGATCTTTGTGTTTTGTTGTGTTTTACGGGTTGCTCTGGACCACGCGGAAATGAGAAGTTTTGCTGAGGTCGGATTCTGTTTAACCTCCAGCGCGGGGATGGTCTTTACTACAATAAATACACACGGAGAGGTTATTTGTTTCCTTATATTGAGATCCACCCCCACCCACACCCCGCGGTTTCGTTCGGCAAATATTTGACGGTGCAAATTTCCTGGTAGCAGAGAAACACCAACGGAGGGTTCGGTGTGGGCAAACTTCCATTTCAGAGCCGGGTCGAGCTAAAGGTTTAGTTTTTAGCTAAAGGTTTAGTTTTTAGCTAAACTCAGCCTTTCGAGGCGAGAGGAGCCGTGGGACTTGTGTACCAGGTCCAGCAACTTCACTACGAATGGCCATGATTTTTGAACAGCGTTTTTGGCGCTTCAGTTGCATTTTTGGACATCCCTTTTTTTTTTTTTTTTTTTTTCTTCCCCATGAGCTTGCATGGAGAGGCAGCAAAATAATTCTTCGTGTTTCCAGGCCCTCCATCCCACTTCTCATTTTCCTCCGATTGATTTCTCAACCTCAGTTTCAGGTGTAGGGTTTTTTGGGGGGGTTAAAGCCTCCCGTGTGCCTGCAGCACCCCGATTTATTCCGATTTATTCCAGGGCTTGCGTGACACGCATTAAAACGGCAGCAGGGTCCTAGGACATTCATGGAACAATTTAATGGAGGAGCTGCCTAGCTAGAGAAAATAAATACCTGCAGCTTGGCTTTCGCCTCTGGAAAATTTGAATCGCCCCCACCTGAAAAAACACGCAGGGTTTGGGCATCCAACCCCACCGCCGATAAAATCGGCAGCGAGAGGATGCCTGGGGGATGCTTCCTCCCTTCCCTCTCCCAGCGGTGAGAAAGGATCGATTAAGGGGATAGTTATTTTTACAAGAAGTCACCTGTGCAAACAACAGCGCGGGACAGGGCGAGGGAATAGAATTGGGTTGTAATAAATCAAAAATGTAATAAAAAAAAAAAAAAAAAAAGACAGGGGATTGCCAGACAGCACTCCTAACCGTGAAGTCATTTCTAAAACAGGGCGGATATATTTAAAGCATTAAAATTCGGCTTTCTTACTGCAAATTCCCGGCGGCAGGTGTATTTGCTCTCCTGCGCCGCTCTGTAAAAGTGAGTTAAACCCAGGGCCATTGCACAGAAGGTTCTGTCAGTGCTTCTATTACAAATAGCGATAATAACGCTTACCTCCCTCCCAAGGGCGTCGTGGAGGTTAATTATTTAACATTTGTAAAGCACTCGCAGGGCTGGAGATGAAAGTGGAAAGTATTATTGAGAATAAGCTACGTTTTATAGGAGGCCTGGTCAGAAAATTGCGTTCGGAGTTGAAATATTGGTGACGAGCGGGGATCCCCAGAGGAGCATCCATCATGGCCTGGGAAGCACGGAAAATGAAGTGCTTCAAAGAAATTAATCCGTTCGGCAGTGGCTGGTGGCCCAGGGGGCTGCAGGGGACCTGGGGTGGGGGGTAATGACACATACAGCCCCCCTGTCCCCACGTGAGGCAGGTGATGGGGGAGTCCGATAGAAGGAAATTCAATCATTGCAATGAAATGTGAGAAAATAAAGATTTGGGGGGGGGGGGGGGGAAGCCTTGAGACAGCCAGTTTTTCAATTCAGGTGAGTTTTGGGGGGAAGAAACCGCAAATGTAAGCACGCGGTGTGCCCAGCGGTGGGGTTTTTTTGATGTGTCCTGGGTTGTCTTCGCTTTGGTGTGTGGGGGGGTGGTGTTCAGGGAGGCTGGGAGCGGCCGGGGCTGGCAGGGAGGAGGCAGGAGCTGCAGGCAGGGAGGAGGCAGGTGCCGCGGGCAGGGGAGGAGCACGGCTCACCTGGGCGCAGGTACGGCAGCGGCATCAGCGGCGGCAGGTAAGGGTCCGCTGGCCGGCGTGGGGAGGGGGCTTCGTGTTGGGAAGGGGCTGGGGAATGTCACCCTGAGCCAAGAGACTCACCCCCCCATAGCTGGGAGGGGAAGGGCCCCCATCTGGATCCCCTTTGGGTGGGTAGGGATGGGGGGGACCCCTCAATTTGTCATCTTCAACCAGCCTCATCCAGAGAGAGAAGGATTGGGATGGGTGAGCCTGGACCTGCTCCCCTCGAGAAAACAAACTGGAGCGGGGCTGGGGGGGAATGAGGGGTGTGTGGGGTCCTTGACCCATGGGGGGTGTCCCACCGGCCCGGGGTCCCGGTGGGACAGGGGAAAGGGGGGGGTTTGCTGCTGCCCCGGCTGCGGTGGTGGGACGCGATGGGGCAGCAACGCTTTCCAAGAAGGAAGTTTGAAAAATAAACACGGTACGTGGGGAGCCGAAAGCAGGCAGGGGGGAGAGTGGGGCAGCTTGGGGGCATGGCGTCCCCCCCAAATCCCCCCTCGCCCCTTGCTGGACTGCCTGCGAGAAGCCGCCTCCGTCTCCCTGCTCTAATCCCCGGCCAAATTAAATGCAAAATCTCTGCCTAAACAGCCAGACCGGAACCGCTGCTGCGTGCGCTGAACCAGAAACTCGCTCCCCACTCTCCTCTCCCTGCAGAATTGCCCAGAAAAGTCTCTTTCCGTGCCCGAAAATGTGCGAATTAGGAGGAAAAGCAGCGTCCAGGGGACTGCCCTGCCCGAGGGCTGGTGCCTCCCTTGGCAGGGCGTTGCTGGGGAAGGATTTCTTCCTTCTTCCTACCAGCTTGGCGTTAAAAAAGCAACTAAAAACATCTCACTTGTGCAGCGCAGGGTGTGATTGATGGCCCAGGTACAGGGCGCTGGCAGAGGTTTGTGTCGGGCAGCCACAACCATGTAATAAACCAAGGGGTGGCCGTGGTACTCAACTGGCTTAGTTTTATGTATTTAAAGCGAATAACGGGATGTATCCGGGATGTGTTGTGTGCTGGAAACGGTTTCTTTAGTAGCTCGCCTTGGACAGTTTTCCTTGAGGGATGCTGAGGGCAGCTGGGAGGAGCGCTTGGCCTGTGGGGCAACAGGGACAATTTTAGGAGGAGCTATCATCTCGTCTTTGGAAAAATACCGATTTTTGCGGCGTCGCTGGCGGCGGCAGTGCCGGTTTTGAGTCAGGGCTTTGTGTGGGTGCTTGTTGGGGTTGGGGGAGTCAGGGCTACTCCATCGTCGCCCATCGCGGCGCTGGGGAGGCGCAGACCTCGGCTCCCCGAGCCCCCATGGCAACCACCACCTTTAGAGAGCACTTTAATCTCTTCGGCGTCACGCAGAGGCGAAGAAAAATGGCTTTTAAGATGGTAACACGCGTTTCCCAAAACGGATCATTTTTAAAGTCAGACCTCGTTGCCTTAAAACCGCAAATAAACAAATGCTGGTCGTAAAGAGAAGCAAAAGGATGATGAAGCGCCTGCTCCGAGCCCCTGTAATTAAGATGGCTTTGGCTGATTTGTTTTATTTCTCGGCTTTCTCTGCTGGGCTGTAATTCAGAGCTGCTTCTTGCTGCTTCCCTGATGGTGGGGATGGAGAGCCCAAAGCAGAGAGCAATATAACCTCTCCATCGGCAGCGTTTCCATCTCTCTCTTTCCCCCAGTGCCTCTTTCCAGGTGGGTCCATTGTGTCTATTAAACAGATTTGAGATCTCCGCCATCCCCAGTTTGAAGCTTTCATCCCGGTTTGAACATCCGCGTTGAATTTTCCCTTTGTTTTCGGATTAGCTTGGTCCACCTCCTGTGTCTATCAGCAGCCGCTCCTGCAGCACCTGATGGTCCTTCAGATATTCCCCGGCAATTGAGCCTAATAGGTTCCAATGACGATGATAATTTTTAAGCTAAGACTAAAGCCCCTAAGGATCCTTTAGAGGCAGAGAAGTTGCTTTCCTGGGTTGGCAGACGCGGCTGGGCTCGCGAGTATTACTAACGAATAGCATGATTGCTCGGTGTCAGCGCGAACGCTCCCCGGTGCAGGCGGAGGCAGAGAGAGAAGAAAAACCGAGGATAATGGGATGAAATGGCTCAGAGTGGGGTTTTAGTCTGACATTAATGCATTAGGGATCCAGCTCCTCGGGGAGCTAATGGAAGTGCTGCTATGATTAGAAGTGCCTCCGCAGACAAATAAGACGGTGCTGGTAATGGAGTGAGGCAGCGGGCAAGAGGAGAGCTTGTATTTGTAGGCGATGCCTCTGCTGACATCTCTTGGGTGTCTCCTCTGCCGCCTTTCTGTCCTCAGAGGGGCGGTTATCTCACCTCCCTGTCTTCTTCTCCGGTCACCCCGTTGCTGGATTTCCCTCCCAGGTGGAGGATTTGGGTTGCGTTGTACGGGGAGATGCGCACGGAGAGTGCACGCGGGGTAGGAAATGGGCTGATGGAGGATGCTTTTTTGGCCAAAGCATCTGAGCCACTGCCGTCTATAGGTCTGGGTTTGATGCTCTCCTCCTGCACTCTCAGATGCAGCAGGAGGAGACCCAAACCACCTCCAGAAGGTTGGAAATAGCGTCCTTATTTCCAGATATACACCTCGGTGGCATTCCCCAGCTCGGCCTTTTTTTTCCCGCAAGCCAAGACATTTCTCCGCTGAGTCAGCCTTTCCCCAGGGACCGTCCCCGTCACCCGCAGACGCCCTGAGAGCCAGGCGGCGGGTCTCCCGGAGAGCAAACCAGCTCTGGTGTGTCTGAACTGCCTGATCTGTGCAGGTCTAAGGGCAAAGTTAATTGCAGGGGTGATGGCTGCGAGCTGCTCCCACTGGCGAACTTTAGACTGTAATTTCCAAGCTGGGGAAAATGGAAGTGATGCCCTGAGCGAGACATTACCGATGCACTAATAAGACCTTTATGAAAAAAAAAAAAAAAAAGAAATAAACGCAGTAAAGCAAACAAGAGCTTTGGAAAACTCAAATAGTCCATGGTTTTGCTGAAAAGAGATTATCTGTGGCTGCCAGGGTAGGATGAGAGGAGGAGGCGAAAGCCTAGTCAGGCTCCTCGCCGTCCTCCGGATGCCTCCCCGGGTGGTTGGCCCATTAGCTATAAACCAAGAGGCAACCAGCTCCTTTGGGAGGTGATAAGAGCAGATGAAACAGTAAATCATTAAGCTGGCGCAGCGCACGGCATTGTAATAAACAGAGGCCAAAGTGCATTAATTACAAGGCAGCAGGGACGCGGGTGCATTGTCGAGCGCGCGGGTTAGGCAGCGAGGGAACGGGGCAAAGCCGGGCCCTGTGGGGATGCCCTGAAGGGGTGGTTGCTGCTGCCAACCCCAACATCAGCTGGACCTTCAGCCTTTTTCTTTTCCCCAGTGCCTGCAGGCAAAGTCTCGCTGCACTTGGAGCTGTAGGGATAAACAAGAGCTGTTTGGCTATTTGCTCCAGGGAGCTCACAGTTGGACACATAATTGGTTTGGGGTTTTATTTTTCCTCCCCCCCCTCCCCTCTGCGCTCACCTTTTGCATGTTTTCAGAGGAGGAAGAGGAGCGGGAGAAATAGTTTCGCTGGTCACGCGTCCCAGATAAGCCGCCCTGCTTCTTGCTGGTGAGGGATGGGGCGGGTATGGATGGCAGCAACCCCAAAACAGTCCCCGTCACCCCGCCGAGCCCACCCCAGCACACCTACGCCTTGTAAGGTGGATATGCTGGCTGCTGGACTCCGTTTAAATGACCTTTAATTTTCCTTGCTTGGTCAATGTATCCTTTCGTTCATCCTGTTCTGACTGCGGCGATCTCATGTGGGAAACCAGCGGGTCCCATTAAATATCTGCCTTTAAAATAGCTAGTCAATGGGGTTCTATATTTGACTATATATTTCTGTGGTAGTGTTGTAAGTATAGCGTTAATATGGCATGATATGGCTGCAGTACTTCTTGTCGCGGTATTCCGGGATCGGTTTAGTTCTGCTTTCAGTCGTTATCCTGATATTACGCCCTTGCGTGTATGTGAAGCGATTCTCTGCTCACCCAGAAAATACAGATTTCTCGGCCACCTCCCCGGCTCAGGTATGCTGCTCCCTTAATCCACAGGGATACAGGTGGATGCTCCGATTCCCTGGGCTGTCTTTTCCAAAGGACTAAAAAGACCATTGTGTTAACGCACTGGACTGTGCTAGCATTGCTGGTAAACGGTGTCTTGCTTTGATTTTGTGTTTAATTACTCAATGCACCCACTGTCAATAAATCTCTCCTTTTAAGTCACAAAACCTTGCAGCGCTGCTAACAGCTGCCTGCAAACCTGCTCGACAATAGGGTAGAAAATAATACTCCCAGGCACAGATTTTCCGCCCTCGGATTAAATCCCCTCCTAAATTTGTTTGCAAGAAGCCCTCAGTGGTAGTCCATAGGTATTTGGTGAAGGCAAGGACGTCAGCTGCGTGCGCCGGGGTGGTGTTTGCACGAGGAGGCAATGTTTGCTTACCTCCAGGGGTTGGATTAAACCAGGTTTGGTTAAACCAGTTCAAATCGGGCAGGTCAGCGACGGGGCTGATCTAACCCGGTGGATTTTCCTGCCTCTGGGAGATGGTATCTGCGCCCAGCCAAGCTCCGGGGACATGGGCTTAATGGGGCGAAACGAGGTGTCTTCGGGACAAACCGACCTGAAATCAGATATTAATAAAGCCAAAGCAGCCGCTCTCCCCTCTCAAAGGGAGAGACGTGTTCAACCTCACCTCCGAGTTATCCTTTATGCAGGCAACAGCTGAATAAGAGCATATTTATTTTGGTTTACATTTCCAGAGGGTGAGGACTGGAGCCCAAAATGCAGCTGGGGAAGGCGGTTTAAGGATAACCGGGTCATGGGGGTCTGGGATGGGGACATCAGGTCCAGCGCCAGACTCCGCCTCCCCTTGCTATGTGGATGGATGGATGGATGCATGGATGGATGGCATCCACGCCATGTGAGAGCTGGTTTCTGCCTGGCGTTAAGCTCAGCTCAGGGTGGAGAGAAGCGTTAATAACTGGAGAAGGAAGTCCTTGGTGCTGGCAGCACAGCCCTTGCTATCAATTAAAAAAATCCTAATTGACCAGCCTGCCACAACCGACCTGCGATCGCGCCAAGGCAGGCCCCTGAACATATGCTCGAGCCCACATCAAAGAGCTAATCGTTTCTCCACCTAATTAAGCAAACCAGCAAATGGCAAACAGGAGCCGGCTGGGTTTTAATTACTGTAATTCTCCGAGGAAGTAGGTCCCCCGTCTCTCCTACAAACGGTGCACGTGTGTGTGCTCGGGCACGGGGGCTCGAGCGGCTCAACTGGGATCCCCGGGCTCCGCGCGGTGCAAATCCTGGCTTAGTGATGCTCCGGAGAGGGAAAAAATGGGTGGGAGGAGGCGGCAATGCAGGGAGTGAGTTGGTTTCTTTGCCCAGAACCAAAAATGTTTTGTTTCCAGCAGCTTTCGGGGCATTTTTTGCAGCTATAATTTTTTGCTTTGCCTTTGCGAAATAGATGTGGCGTGAGTTGGGGTTGTTTTTTTTTTCCCCTCCATGGACTGAAAAAATTCTGGGAATTTCAAAAATTTTTGGACATAGCACATCACTTCTGTGGCTGCTCAAGGAGCTAAAGAAACCCACTGCTGTTTACCCCTAGACCTTACCTGTTTCCCTGTGTGTTTTCTCTCCTGCCTGGTCCCGAAAAGCCCACCTGCCCCGGTCTGCAGCGGATGCTCTCGCTCATACCTGCAGAAGGGTAGGAAAAGCAGGAGCTATTGCTGGGAGGGACCCTGGGGGAAGCAAAGTTCAGGCTGGAATGTGTCAGAGATTGCAGCAGATATGGGGCCTCTGCTAAACTAGTCTGATCTGTGGCTTTTTCAGATATTTCCTAATCTTGGGGCCAGGACATCAGAGATGTCCCACCTCTCACCCTTGGGGGTTTTCCCAGTGCTCCTTCCTATTCCCACGTGCCTGGTCAAGCCTTTTCCCATCCTCCCTGAAAGGAAAATACCATTTTTTTTTTCCAGCATTGTGTCAAATAACTGGTGTAAATTGTATAATGGCATTGTTTTTCTTTGCCTTGTAGTCAGAGGACGTTGTCAGAATGGCGAACTTCAAGGGTCATGCGCTTCCAGGCAGTTTCTTCCTGCTCTTTGGGCTCTGGTGGTCTGTGAAATACCCGCTGCAGTACCTCAGCCACAAAGCAAATAAGAAATCCCACAGGACTTATTGTTTCCAGCGTGTGGATGCTATTGAAGGGGGAGTCAAAATCATCTTTGCTCTAATAGGTAAGGGTTGTATTTTACTAGATACGCCGGTAACTTCCCAGCCTGTAGCAATGACTGTACTGCAGAGAAACCAGCCCAGGCATGGAAGGATGCATCCTTGATGTTCATCTTGTCTTGATCTCTATTAGAGTTTGATGTGAAAACACCAAGTCTCATAGCCCTTCCCAAAGCTGAGCTACCATTAATAGATTTTTTTTTTTTATATCCAGTCCTTCCTCCCTAACGCAAAACCATCAGCTCTTGCTTCAGAACCACCCCCCCCAGCAATGAGTAGCATCAACCATCGTTGCATATAAACCACCAGAAACAGTGTGCTCTTGTGTGTCTGTGCAGGGATGCTGGCAGAGCAGTTCGTCCCGGACGGTCCACACATGTACCTCTTCAGCGGGGAGAACCACGACTGGGTGAAGCTGATGAACTGGCAGCACACCACCATGTACCTCTTCTACGGCCTCTCCGGGGTGGTGGACGTCTTCACCTACGTCTCCCAGGTGGTGCCGTGGGGTCTGGACCGCCTCATGCTCTCCGTGGCTGTGTTCGTCGAAGGTCGGTAGAAGGTGGCGCTTAATTTGGGGAGGAATGTTGGAGAGTGAGTCAGAGAGGGACCAACATTTGCCAGACTGAGATATTGCTCTGAACGCCCCCGAAGACAGGACATGTTGTAGGTGACATATTATCCAAGGGCAGTCTGTAGCAAGATGGGAAATAGAGGCATCAATAGGTCCTGGCTTCCCGTTGTTTGGGATTTCTGGGGTGACAGCGGTAGAAAGCAGCAGGCTGAGTTTCGTCGTTATGATAAATGGCTGGTGGACGCTGCATTTATCTTACATCTACAGAGCTCTTTGCGTGCCCTGCGTTCTCCCCTGCGAGCCATTAGTTGCACTGCGGGCATCATCATCCTCATCGGCTTGCGTTGCACGTGGCAAATTCGAGTGACTTGTTCCGGCTTCAGCACATCATGAATATCATTTTGTCTTCAGGCTGTCTTGCAAGTCACCAGCCAGGATTTCAGACCCCTCTTGGGTCACACAGGGAAAAGACAATAGGACATTAAGGTCTTGCTTATATAGAAAACCCCTTAATGAAGGCATATGTCTTGTTATTTTCCCTTCCCCGATTCCCGAGGTTTTTGAAGCAGCAGCAGGGGCGGCTCAACAGGCACAGTGTGGCCTGTAAGAAAAGGAAATCTGTCATTTCCAGCCCCTAAGAAAATGGTGAGGTTTAGTGACCGAAAAGCGGGACACAGCAGAAGCCTGGCTAGGAGGGGAGGGTGATCTGAAGAGGTGACAGCACCAATGTGGGAAGAAAACCACGCTTCTGTTGTCCTCTGCCTTTGGTCCCCATCTTGCTCAGATCCTCCTGCCCCAAGGTTGGGCACCTCATCCCTCCTGGAGGATGGGATGCTAGGAGACATGGAGAGAAGGCTCCGGGGAGACCTTACAGCAGCCTTCCAGTATCTGAAGGGGGCCTGCAAGAAAGCTGGAGAGGGACTTTTAAACAAGGGCATGTAGTGATAGAATGAGGGGGAAAGGGGTAGATTTAGATTAGATATTCGGAAGAAATTTTTCACTCTGAGGGTGGTGAGCCCCTGGCCCAGGTTGCCCAGAGAAGCTGTGGCTGCCCCATCCCTGGAGGGGTTCAAGGCCAGGTTGGACGGGGCTTGGAGCAACGTGGGCTGGTGGGAGGTGTCCCTGCCCAGGGCAGGGGGTGGTACGAGGTGGTCTTCAAGGTCCCTTCCAACCCAAATCATTCTATGATTCTATAATTCTATGTGGAGTCCCTTGATTTTGTGACGACCTGTCTCAATTCACCACCCAGGCAGGTGATTTACTCTACCGGGGCTCTGTAGTCATGGTTGGTGCTGTTAATACTACTCTAAGCGTTGTATGTACGTATTTTGGCAGGTTGTCTCTTCTATTACCACGTCCTTCACCGCCCCATGCTGGATCAGCATATCCACTCCCTGCTGCTCATCGCCATCTTTTCAGGGGCCTGCAGCGTCATGCTGGAGGTCTTCCTCCGCGACAACATTGTCCTGGAGATGTTCAGAGCCGGCGTCACCATCGTCCAGGGAACGTGGTTCTGGCAGGTCAGTTCTGCCTTCTCATGCGGAGCAGAGCCCCGAGGTAGGAGAGCAACGGGAAAAGAGGAGAAGCAGCCGTACATCACGTATCAATCACGCGTCTCTGAAGGATAATTTTGCCAGGCTCGCTTCATAAATAGATCATAACCCAGAATGAAAATTTACTTATCGCAGGTCATCTCTGATGACTGCTCCTGCTGAAATAGCTGTTTATCTTGGCTTGTTGCTTCTCTGGGGGGAAACAGCAAAAGCGAGTGCTCGCAGTGAGCGAGCAGCATTCTACAGTGTCTAACGACCACGTACTAATTGCTTAATGTGTCTAATGCACCCTGCAGCACCTCCTCCGGTTTGGTGGAAAGATGCAAACCCCACCTAGCAATAAAATGGCTGAGTAAAAATACGGCCAGCTGCTCGCTTGGGTAGCAGGCGGAGAAGCAAAGAAATCAGCTGGAGGTAACCACTGCTGAAAAGAAATGCGAGTTCCCCTCCTCTTTCTCAGCCCCAGGGCTGCTGCGCGAACTCAAATTCAGAGATTGAAAACCATGCTGAGCTGGCAAAACATGAAATTTGTAGTTTTTAAAGGATGGCTAGGAGTCTGCAGCGCAGGGGGTCAATTGTGTCCGGATATTGTACAGAAAAAGAGAGACTGCGGGCGCAGACTTGCTTTGTGTGGCCTCTCGTTGCAAGGCTGGACTTCAATGAGCCCAGCGCTGTCTCAGAAAAAAACATGTTCCTGGTCAGGGCTAAAGTCTCTTGGTCACCCTATGGATCATGGTGATAACCAAGATGGACAGAAGGATGCTGGAGGCCTTCAGTACATTGACTTTTTTTTTTCCCCTGACGTAATAAATTGCTCGTTCCACCCAGATCGGGGTTGTGCTGTTCCGGCCATGGGGAGGTCCGGTGTGGGATGAGGAGGACCACAGCAACATCATGTTCCTCACCATGTGCTTCTTCTGGCACTGGGCAGCTGCCGTGGCCATCCTGTCTGTAAACTACACTCTCGCTTACTGGTACGGCTGGGGCATGATTTTGGGCAGGAGCGGGGTGGGCAGACAGGGATGAGGATGGCTGGGGTGAGATGCAGATGTACTCCTGGAGCACAAAGTCACCGCTGAATAAGCAGCCCCTGACTGCTGCAAGTTTTAGGGCACGGCAACAAGCGTGCATGTTATTTGTCGACTGCACAGAATGCAAAATAGTGTCAGCGAGAGCATTAAACACGGAGAAGTCAAATAATTGAGCCCCCAAAGCTGCTCCTGGAAATCATGCTGCTTTTTTTTTTTGTCTGCACCGGGTGTTGGAAGTCAAACTGTAATTTGATAGAGAAAACAAAGCGTCACCAGGACCTCCTGACACTTTGTCCCCTCCTTTGCAAGGATTTCGAAGCAGTCGACAGTCACTGAGTTATTAGAGGTACAACATCACTGTCTGGTGGCTAAGACATCGCCAGCCCCAGGCATGGCTTTTCCAAGGGGATGGGAAGGGGACGTTATCCCGCTTTCAGGGGTGCTCCTACAGCTTATGAGCCTCTAGGCTGGGGGGAGGTTTAGATTGGATATTAGGAAAAAATTCTTCACTGGAAGGGTTATCAAACATTGGAACAGGCTGCCCAGGGAAGGGGTGGAATCGCCATCCCTGGAGGTACTTAAAAGATGGGTAGACGTGGTGCTGAGGGACATGGTTTAGTGGTGGACTTGGCAGTGTAGGGTGGATGGTTGGACTTGATGATCTTAAAGGTCACTTCCAACCTAGATGATGGTATGATTCTATGATTCTCTGAGGGATGCCGGTTTGCTGAGACGTGGGCCACAGAAGTTATAGTCTATGCGAGCAAATAGACTTTATACAGAATAAAAAAACTCTAGTCCCCCCCCCAAACAGCATTTTAGAATCACAGAATGGTTTGGGTTGGCAGGGATCTTAAAGACCATCCAGTTCCCACCCCCTGCCCTGGGCAGGGACACCTCCCACCAGCCCAGGTTGCTCCAAGCCCCGTCCAACCTGGCCTTGAACCCCTCCAGGGATGGGGCAGCCACAGCTTCTCTGGGCAACCTGGGCCAGGGTCTACAGGTCTTTAGGACCTCTATAATAGTTTTTCCCCCTCTGTGCATTCATTACAAATGCGCTTTGCTCTCCTGAGCAGCCTGGTGAGGGGCATTAGTTTGGGGGTTTGCTAACGTCATTTTATCACTCGTGTGTTCCAGGTGCATCCAGAGGTGCAGGAGAGACAGTGGAGAGCCCTACATCAATCTTGGAGTCCGGGAGCAAAAGTGTGACACGAGCTCCCAAGCCGCCTTCTTGAATGGATCTGATGAAGAGTGAAGAGGGTGCGATCTCCTTCTCCAAACGCACAAAGAATCCATTTTCTAGAAGAGAAAAAAAAATAAATTAAAATCTAAGGAAATATTTACATTTTGGAAGAGCGAAGAGAGAGGCCACCGTTCTGCTGCTGGGAAGCACGTTGAGCTCATGGCTGGTAGCTGCCCTCCGTCTGCACCCGAATATCGCCATCTCTGAAACGAGCCCCGTTTGCAGTGATTTTTAGCAACGAAATTAAGTGCAGAAATTCAAGAGGATGAAATCGCTTCATCCGATGGGTTCCCAGGCGCGTTTCCATAGCGATGGACAGCATCCTTTGGCCAGTTGACTTTTCCAAGCACCTGGAGGCTTTGACCTGCCGCGATTGAAGTCAGGGAAACCTCCAGGCTGAGGTCATGCACCTCCGGACCACGGCATCATCCCGAGGAGGAAGAGTGAAAGAGTGTTAAATGCGAGATTATGTCAAATTTGCAACATCATGGCTTGATTTTGCCCAATACAGATTTTATTACCGAAGCTTTGAACTAAAGAGGGGTTTTGTTAATAGTTCTCCTGTTCACTTAAAGGCTGAAAGAGTGAATAAATGTGAAATAAATTTCATGTATTCACAAATAAAATGTGAAATAAATCAGCTCACTGAGCTGATATCCTTAAATTTAAGTCTGATAAATTATAGAATGCGTAATAATAGCTTAGACAAATCCATCCCTCAGACCTGTAAAGCCTGAAGGGCTGTAAGATACACGGCTAAGCAGCAGGGATTCGTAAAACGTCCCAGTTTTCCATTGAAAATAAACCCCGCAGCTTGGAAAGTGAGATGAAACAGGCACGTGTGTTGTTTTTAGCCTGCCTGTGCCAGCTAGTTTCTTGGGAAAAGTATCTGGAAATGTCTTCGAGATAGGAGGAAAACGTGCTGGTTGTGATTATCAGGATTTAAAAAAGAATTTTATATATATATAAATATATATATATATAAAAATACCGGTACAAGCTGAATTGCAACAGTTCATGTCTCAAGCCCCGGGGCTGGAAGGATGCTCTGCTCTGGAGTCTTCTCGCCACTGGGTGATGGGGAGGGGGATGGATGGCAGCTGATTTTTGTGCTCACGTTCATGCCCGAAGAGAAACGGGCAGGTTCCCAGCATTTGCAACCGTGTGCTCGCCCCCAGGAAAGGCAAATCTCGTCTTTTAACACCCCTTCCCCGGTGCAAAGAGCTTGTTGCAGACTGAGGGGGCTACAGCCTGGATTTTATTGCTTATTAACAGCGCTGTAAAGATTAACTAACTTTCCTGGAATGCCAGCTTTCCTGTATTTCCACCACTGAGCCGCTTTATTCTGCAGGGCTGGGTATCAGGAGGTGCAACCAGGCTTGGTGAGAAGACAATGAAGCAGCGGAACAATATATCTCTGTAAATCCATCTGATAAACGCTGAGCAATTAAGTCTCATAAATTGTAACCGCCGAACGCGATGAGCATTTTGCAAAAATTTTTTTTTTTTTTTTCTGCCAAGTTGTTGGTTTTTTTTTTTTTTCTCAACTGCAGAAATTCCTCTTGCCGCTACGATGAGACACAACTGGGCGAAGAGGCTGGCACCTCCGGACGCGCAGAGAAAACCCTATTTGCAAACTGACAAACTGATTTACCTGCAGCGCTGCAGGATCGAAACCGAGCTTCGTTGGTGCTCTGAATGATTTCTGGTCCATTCTGGATTATTTTCTTTTTTAGAAAACACACCAAACATCCCTATTCCCCGTAAATAGCCACATGGGGGCAGCACCGAGTGGCAAAGCTGGTGGTGGACGTGGAGGACCCTACTCCAGGCTGGCTGAGGTGGCGGTCACCTTGCAGCCACCCTCCTCCTTGCTGTCCCCGAAAGTCGGAGATTATTCCCATCCCAGGGTACACAGATTAAAGCTAACCTCGGTTTTTAAAAGCCCTCCTTGCTTCTGAAGGTGGCAGAGGGTTGATTTAATCCTCCTCGGCTCCCTTTGCTGCTCTCAACCAAGTCGCTGCCTCCTTTCGCCCCGAGGTTTTCTTTGTCCCTTGTCACCGTGTGGCCACAAAACGCTTTTCCCCTCTGTAGCACCCGGTGTCTGGAATAGTTTCTGTCTGCCTCATTAACTCCCCGCTCCTACAAACTTCCCAGCACTGTCAATATAGCGCTCGCTAATTTGTTTTCCAACTCGGGAGCACGTTCTTTCCCGAGGTATGAAGGTCAGCGAAGGAGGCAAGATACAGCCTGTGGTTAAGTAAGAAAATACAGGTGGTGTACATTTCTGGATGAAAATTAAGGATTTTTGGTTTAGCTTAAAAACCGCGTTTGTAAATAGCCTCGGTACCCAAACAAGGGCATGAAGGTTGCACGGTGCGCAGTAATTGGTCCAGAGATGGTTTGTTATATAGAGAGATGCAATCACAAGCCATCCTCATATTTATTTCTTATGTGATAGATATATCAGGACAGTCCTAAATCGAGTATTGCTTTTATCACAGCCTTAACACCAACCAGTGGGCCTGGATTCAGGGAGGTTGTGGCTGCCCCATCCCTGGAGACCAGGCTGGATGAGGCTTTGAGCAGCCTGGTCTGGTGGGACCAGACCCCAGCGCAGGGGGTTGGAACTAGATGGTCTTTAAGGTCCCTTCCAAACCAAACCATTCAATGGTTACGTTTTTCACCTTATAAATTGAATTATCAACTAGTGTCTTTGTACTGGACCCGCTGGCAGCTGGGGTGTATCTGTAGCCATAGCCACAGCTGGCTTTAAAAGGGCTGCCCTAGGTGGTATCTCAACGGTGGGTTTTGTCTTGTGTAACCGCAGCCTGATGTTGTTGGGCGGTGTCACTCAAGGCTGGGGGGCTGCCGAAACGAGGGATTTCACTGAAATCAGTGACCCTGCCCATCCGCCGCAGGAAGTAGCTGCTGAGCATCCCAACGCTGGTGTCTCACCTCCCTTTGCGGAGGAACCCAGCCAACACCCCCCAAAACCAGCCGAATACGTTGGCAGCCGGCTCTTCCTCCAGCTCGAGAGACAAGCCCTTGGTCAAGAGCCCGTCCACGAGCCGCTCATTCCTCGGGCAGAGATAGGATCTACCGCTGCCACCCTTCGGGGCCACGTTTATGTAAGGCCGAAATGATGGTGTAAGCAGCAGAACAAGCCCTGCCTGTGCTTGTACCACCTGCTTCACCTCCTCTGTTGCCTGTTTATGAAAGCCGGTGTTAGCATTCGTCATAATAATAGTAATAATAATAATACTTTGCACTTCCCGAACAACCATCCATCTGCAGCGCTCGAGCTGCTGGCAAACCTTTAATTAGATTGTGCCTCCCACCGCCCCCAGGAAGCAGGCAAACATTATCGCATTGTTTCATTAGCACCGGGGCTGATGAGGAACCTTCAGGGGGAGGATGTTGCAGTTACAGCTGAGGGGGAAAGAAGAAAATAAATAAATAAAATTCAGCTCAGCGTTTAGCTTGAGAGGCTGGAGGGGGTCGGGCACGGATCTGCCTCCCTGGGAGGAAGAGGAGGGCTGGCATCTGCTGGCACAATCCCATAACGCCCCTCCATGCCTCAGAGGTTTGCAGTTAAGGAACTGTGATGGAGTTGCATCCATTCGCGCCGGCGGTGATTTTAGCACGCGTGGTGTGTGAGTGACCCGCTCTGTGATTTTTCTGGGGGGGTGACCATCCTTTCTCCTGGTATCCCCTCATTGGGCTATTGTTCCCAACCACTTGCCACAGTTTCCCCCTCGTTTTTATCGTGGGGATGGTTTAAAAGGCTAGAAACTCCCTTTCCTCACCCATTTCATGCACCTACAACTTTTCCCGCTGTCTGCCTGGCAGGTACTTTAATAGGAGTTATCCTTTCCATAGAAACCTTTCTCAATGTGCTTTATTCTTTGCGGCCCTTTAAGCCCCATGGAAAAAGGCACCTTCAGCCTGTGAGCAGATGGGTTTCAGCTGGGGCTCGTTCTGTCTCCTCTCCCTCCAGCTGCTGCCCTCCCAGCCTGCCTTCTCCCCACCTTCTGCAAGGATTTGGCTTGCCTTGCTTTGAGAAGCAGCTTTGTGCTAAGCTGCCCTTCGGGGTAACGGTTTATTGAGTTGGGTGGCTGCTGGAAGGAAAACTGAGCTGCGAAGAGGTCCCTGACGGCGCTGCTGCTCTTTTTTTCCAGCAAGAAAGGTATTTTCTGTAATGTTTTTAGGGGTAGGTCTGTAAGGAAGAGATCCTACAGGGGGGTTGTGTTTCTCTCTGTGCCTGGTAGCGAGCTCCTGAGGCTTGGGTGAAGCTGCCTGCGTTTTGTGGAAGCCCCTCTGCTGCTTGTGGGCTTCCCTGGTGTTACAGAACCCTTTAGCATGTGTGCTCAGCCCTCTGCAAGGCGTCTTGGAGGTGGGCAGCGATGGGTGCACGCAGCAGCAGGGCCGGCTGCTTGTTCTCCTTCCTTCCTCCTACTTGCTACTGCTGATATGGAGGTAATGGGGATAAAAGAGCTCCTGGCTACGGCTTGGTGGCTTTTATGGCTGTGCTGGAGGACAACCCATCACCCTGGGGAGGGTTGCGCGGGCTGGTTTGCTTCCATGCTCTTCCAGCCTTGGGGCTTCCCTGGAGCGCTGGCTCACGTGTGTGGCTCTTGGCAGGGCAGGGCTTGTCCTGCAGCCACGCTTGGGGCGGTTTTAGTGGCACGAGGAGTTATGTGCCTGGGGAAAGATCAGGTTGGGAATGCACGGAGCGGTTGTTAGTGACCCTCGGGTGGTCAGGAGCTTGGGCAGTGCTCCTGAGGATGTTTTTGCACCACCAGCTCAGTGCTTCGGAGGGAGGTGGGGATGCCGGGGTGGCCCATGGTATTTGTTTGCCTTGGGGCACTTGTGTTGCTCATCTTTGCAGCCGGTGAGGTGCTCAGGCTGGGCGTGCAGCCATCGGCGGTGTGATGTGCAGCAGGTCAGGAGTGGCTTTGTGTCTGTGGGTGCTTGGCGTTGGGCAGCGTTGAGTATCGGATATAGGTGAAAAGGAGTGGGAACAGGCTGCTGTGTCCTGCCAGCCCATCTTTTTGGGGGAGAGAGGGCCACCATCCCCCTCCTCTTGGCTGCTGTGGGCTGGGAGATGGAGCTCACAAGGGCTTCACTCTGATTCGCAAGCTCCTCGCCCAAAATCTCCTGCCTACAAGCACCTTTTATAAGGCCAGAGTCCCCCCTGAAAGGGCTACCATGTACCTGGCAGCCCAGTTTAGAGATTTCAGAGCCCTTCCAGCAGAGGCTGGCCACATCGGGCGATGCCGCAGCCTTGTCTCTTCTTGGCTCCTTCCCCAGTCATCCAAAAACCCCAACATAATAACTGAATATACATGGTTGCCATGGGAACGGGGATTGGCCGCTCATCCTGATTTTTGTGGCAAGCTCCAGGAGGCTTTTTTTTTTTTCCTTTGGTTTTGTTTTGGTGTTTTTTTTTTTTTTTTTCTTAATAGCAGACACGAGGTGTCCCAGGTTGTGAAAGCTGGTTGACTCAGCGCGCCTTGAACTGGCCCGCAGGATGTTCGGCCCTAAACATCCTGTCTGAGGGCCACCTCCCCGTGGTGGCTTCTCCCTTTATCTGCCTCTTCTGAGTAATAACCACTCCTTGCTGCCACATCTGGAGAGGGAGAAGGACAGGCAGGAGTCGCAGGTAAACTCTCCTGCCCATAGAGAGCAATACCTTGGTGAGCAGCTGGCCATGGGATGGACGTGGCTGCTTGAGCTTGGGGAGAAGGGACGTGGGGAGACTCCATCTCTGCAAGGCAAAAGTTTAGTGTGATGACGGCTACCAATGAGGCTGGTGGAAGTGGTGGTGATGGAGGCAATCTGCTGGCAATCTGTGGCTTTAGCTCTTGTTTTGGGGGGGGGTATCAGGTTTTGGAGGTGCTTCGTGGCAGAGGAGTGGCAGGAGAGGGAGCTTGTGCCTCCTCTGTTGGGTGAGGGCTGTTGGCACGAGAGAGATGTGTTTGGGTAGCAAGGATGGAGGAGGATCCACAAACAGAAGACCATGGCTGGGTGCATTCCAGCTGGCTGTCCTGGGGTGCTGCTCTCCCCACCAGGCTGATGGTTGCACCCATGGGTGCTTGTAGGGGATCCCCACGTGTCCACACGGGCAGCATCCTCCCGGTAGCATCGATCCTCCTCCATCAGCGGGAACAAGTCCCTTCACGGAGACGAAACCCTCAATGGTGACGGACCTGGAGCTGCGATGTCTCTGGGGGGGAGAGCCTGGAAATTGGGGACAAACGCCGTCCTTGCCAAGGAGATCCCGGGGAGGCTGCGAGCAGCCGGCGCAAGGCACCGTAAGGAGAGCAGGCAGCTCCCGTATGGCTATTAAGCAAAAACATCGCAGCCTGGAAGCTGCGGAGGGAGAAGGGCAGCTCAGGTAATAACTTCTGACTGCAGCCGTATTTCAAGTCCTCTGACAGGCAAATTAGTTCACAGAAAAAATAAATAACCCGGGTGCCTCTCCTCAACCGGTGCTCCCTTCCCCGGCTGCGGCTCGCTTGGAGCTTAATCAGCTTTTATGTGAGCGTGGACTCCAGTGCCGGGGCTGGGGGAAGCCGGTGGGTGAGAGGTATCGGGTTTTGGGCTCGGTGGGGTGGTCGAGGGGCTGCGTGGATGTGTGGGGGGGGGTGTTTTGCTGTGCCTTGAATACCTGAGCTGTGCAAGTGGACTGTTGCTTTGGAAACACGTCTGGTTTCTCTTCTTTCTGAAGGCGGTTTGGTTGGGTTTTTTGGGTTGTGGTGTTTTTTGTTTTTTTGTTTTTTTGTTTTTTTGGTTTTTTTTGAGTGGGCTACATCCAAGCTTCTGCTTGACAGAAGGGTGGGTTTGGAACATCTTGGCTAAGCGAGAGGTGCCCCAGGGTATGTGGTGGCTGCTGAAGAGCTGTGTCCGGTTGGTGGGGAGCAAAGGGGACTCGTGACAACTATCAGCTGGGGACCCTTTTCCTTTGTAACCTCTCAGCAGCCCAATCCAGCACCAAAATGAAGAAGAGGAGTCGCTCTTCTTCTAGAAGAGAAGGCCACTCAGCTGGTTGGGGTAGGAGATCCCAGGGACAGCCCTGAATCAGTGGTTTGGGGGCTGCTGGTGCCTAAGGTGAAGAGGGAATGCCTGGTGGATGTGGGGTGATAAACCCCTGTGTTAAAGCTGGATGCCGTTGTGGCTTGGAGCAACCTCTGGAGTTGCAGGCGGGATGTGTCTGTTGTCGTTCCTGATGCCTGGGCACGGGGCTGTCTCTGCTCTCCTGCAATTAAGCATGTCAAAATTAACACTCCTGCTATGTATCTTGATCAGAGTACGCTCCAGACTCCAGCTTCAGGCTGTTGCCCTTGTAGCCGCAGCCCCTGTAGGACAATGGCAGAATTTGGTTATGTATCGTGCAATTGCGCGCTGCTTAAATGTGCTTTAATAGCATTTGTTCTTAGTCACTTCAGCACGTGGATGTCTGTGCAGGGAAGATGTGTGCCCTGGACTGGGTGTCCAGGCTATAATGGGGAAAGACATGGGGCATGAGCTGTCTCACCCTAAGGTAGGCATCCAAAACCGAGCAGAAAGCCACCACCGACCCCCACACCAGCTCCTGGGATGGGGCGTTTCTCAGCTACCTGAAAGGCTGTTTAGCAACTTCCCTCCTGAAAGGAAACCTTAACACCGTGTAAACAGCTCCGAGCCTTCCCCAGATTGCCCGTGCATCCTGGAGATGCAATGGATGACGATAGTCTCCAAACCCAAACCCCGCGCTTGCCCACGCAGGGCTGAGCTAGTTCAACCGACTCCGGCTCTGCAGCCAAAACCTGACCGGGGACGTCTTGCAGAGCTCTCCCTCACCTAAGGCACTTGCCACGCCACATCCTACCCTTATTTTGCAGTGCTTAATTACTTTCTAGTGTGGGAGGACTCGAAGAACGTGCTGGAGTTGTTCCTCCAGCCTCTGCGATTTGCTTTGGTATTTATAAACACAGCGAGGATGTGATTTGTGATGCAAGGGCAAGTCGGTGTGGTAGCTTCAGGATGAGTAATGCCTTCTTCCGTGCACATCTGAGCTGTAGAAAAGGACCAGAAAGCCCTTGAGGAGGGAAAGAGTGAGACCTCCTTAGGTGGTAGATGCAGACAGAGAGCAAGGAGAGAGGTCTTGCTGGAGGAAACAAGACCATCCCAAGGTGACATCAAAAGCTCACTGCCATAAGCGTTTAGATCATTATCTATTCCCTTCTGTACTTGCTGCTCTGGGTTTTTTTCCAACAATTTGAGTATAGGCTTAAATACTTTGCAGGATATGACTTTGTCCGCGGCAGTCAGTTGCGCTCCCGTACCTTTGCTTCTCTCCATCCTTGCTGGTACTTGGTGGCCTTGGTCTGGCTTAGGGTGAAGGCAATTTTCATGCCTTTAGTCTTCGAGCTCTTCCTACAGGACACGAAATCTCTTTCTCTCGTGTCAAATGACCGCTCATGTGTGACACGAAGGTTGTGTGGAATATGCATGAGACTCCTTTTGGAAATGGTGATGGTTCATGGGTTGCAGCCACCTCCTGTTGCGTAGCTGGTAGGGCCCAGCAAAGCCTTGGCTGGCTGGAGCTGCTGAACACGCCGACTGGATTCACACCCTGGTAATTATCTAGTTTGGAGGGAGTTTGTGTTCCGAGGAAATAATTGTCGTGTTGCTTTTTATTAGCAAAAAACTTTGTTATGGTTCCTCTTCTAATAGCATGTTGCTGTTAACGCTGTCTTGGGCATGGATGTGTTTCTCCCTGGCACGACGAAGTCCTGATGATTGCATGTGCGCAACCACATACATATATATATATATATATATGTATACACATATGTGCATCAGCACACGGTGACAGCTTCTCCAAGGTGATATCGCATCTCTGGTACTGCTTGTTTGCAGCTGATGGGGGAGCTGTGCGCGCCCGCTCTGTTGGGATGCAGCTCCCTGAGGTCACTGAGCAAGTGAGCAGCCCAACATCTCTCTTGGGGATAGTTTGAGTCGGTCCCCAGGCACTGTTTGTCCTTGCAGGTCCAGCGAGCGAGCCCCATGACGAGTTTCCTTGGCAGCGCCCTCCGGGGCACCTTTTTCTTCATTTTTGGTCTCTGGTGGTCTGTGCGATACCCCCTGAAGTATCTCAGGCGGAAAGCCAACGCCGAGAGCCAGCCAAGCTATGGAGTCCAGCACGTGGAAGTCTTTGAAGGGGCGGTCAAAGCTTTCTTTGCTCTGGCAGGTAAGAGATGATGATGAGTCTCTGCCCCAATATCTACTGGCACTGCAGCTGCTCTCTCCCACGAGACAGGGGCTGTTTGTAGTGGGAAATCACTGCGGGACACACTGGCGGCATGCTCCATGATGGGACCTTGCTACCGTGCCTCTGGGCACTACGACTCCACCACTGCAAAGAAAGGTTTCCTGCAAGCTTGTCCTTTCCTCTCTCTGCCCAGGGATATTGGTCGAGCAGTTTATTCCCACCGGTCCCCACCTGCAGCTGTACAGCCCCAAGACGCACGGCTGGACCGACCTCACCCACTGGCACTACACCACCATGTACCTCTTCTTCCTCCTCTCCGGCATCGTGGACGTCTCGCAGTCCTGGCTCAAGCTGCCGCTTGGCTTAGATCGGCTCTCGCTGTCCGTGGCTCTGTTCATTGAAGGTGAATCACACGCGGTGCCTGGGAGAGTATGGGAGAGGGGAAGCGCTGGGAGGGTCACCCATGTGCGGCAGCCCCAAATCCCTGGGCTGTTTTGAGGATGGCGAGGTGCTGTGCAAGCCACCGGAGCTGGAGACCATGCAGATAGGCGATGGCACCCCCTCCCTATTCCTCTCCAAATACGAATCCAGCCATGGCTGGGTGCCCCAGGAGATGCACGAGGTCCTAGGGATGTGTGCGTCTCCTGGTGACGAGCAGCTGGCTCTCTCTGGAGTCGCGAAAGGGTCTTGTCCCCCCACCTTGGTTGGATGCACAGAAGGACAAACCCTGACACAAAGCTCTGAAGCTGAAGGTCCCCATCCCTGTGCTCCTCCTGACAGCCCTATGGCCCTGGCCAGGGATCCCCATGGTTATGGGGGCTACTGTGCGGGCAGAGCAGACCCTGGCGCTGGGGGTGCGTGGTCCTTGCAGAGTGAAGGTGGTGACAGCAGGCTGTTTGCTGTCTGGCTCTTCCCACCAGGCAGATCGTAGCAAGACCTGGAACATAGTCTCAGTTTTCAGATGTCTTTTTTTTGTTTGTTTGTTTGGGTTTGTTTTTTTTTTTTACAAAAAACCCCAAAAAATGAATCACGGAGCATCCTTTTCTAACACAGAGTGAATCTTGGCAGGTTTGCTCTTCTGTTTCCTTGACTACAGTGATGGTGCACTGGACCACCACCTCCATTCCCTGCTGGCCGTGGCTATCTTTGCTGGAGCCCTCTGTGCTCTCCTCGAGGTGTTCCTCCGAGACCACATCATCCTGGAGACCTTCAGGACCAGCTCCTTCCTTCTCCAGGGCTCTTGGCTTTGGCAGGTCAGTGCCTATCAAGCCCTCTCCTCCGAGCAGTGGGCTTTGCAGCCAGGAAAGCAGGCGGAGGGGGGCTGCGCTGCCCTTTACGGCACGTCTCTTGGGGTTAAATTTGTAAGCTTGGAATATCTTAGTAAATAAGAGGAGGAAGAGTGCCAGAGCTGTCCTCGTAGAGATACGCACATGTAATGTATGCAGCACGGGCAAACCTGCATGCTAAATGGAAATCAGTCCCCACAAGGGTGGGAAACCATAATCATGAGGCTTTGTTCTTTTTTATTCGGTCCAATTTCTTCCTCTGTTTGTTCAAAGTAACTGGAAATATCTGGAAACCTCTCCTCATCACCCAGCTTTGGGTCTAGGGAGAAATGCACAGCCAGGCCCTGTTGCCTTCGGGTTGTCGGCTTTCTCTGGGGATGCTGGGGCTGCGCTGCGAGCCCGCCGGCTTGTCTGCAGAGCATCCCTCTCCTCCTGAATTGCGCCCCTGTGTCAGTCTGGGGATACGGGCATGTTTGGGGATGCTGAGGGCAGTGGTCTGGGTGTTATTCGGGTTTACTGTGCCTCTGGTCCATAGCTGGCTGCAGCAGCACGGCTGAAATCAGGACAAAAAGAGAGGAGGGGTGTGCTAAAGCCTGACGTGCTGGTACCTAACGTCTCTCCTGTCTGCGACCAGATTGGGTTTGTGCTGTTCCCTCCGTGGGGAGGACCGGGCTGGGATCAGACCGACCGCAGCAACTTTGTGTTCCTCACCATGTGCTTCTGCTGGCACTACGCGGGCGCTCTCGCCGTCTTGGCAGCGAACTCTGCTGCATCTCGCTGGTACGTGGGGGAGAGGGGTCCCGGTGGGTCCCAGCACCATGCACAAGCTAGGATGGCCAAGAGCAATACCTAGACCCAGCGCTACCCTGGGAAATCTAGCCACCAGCATATCATGGAATAAGAGAAATGGGTGTCCATGCATGTCCAAGCATGGACTGGTCCATGGCTTGGCTGGAATCATAGAATGGTTTAGGTTGGAAGGGACCTTGAAGATCATCTCGTTCCACCCCCTGCCCTGGGCAGGGACACCTCCCACCAGCCCAGGTTGCTCCAAGCCCCGTCCAACCTGGCCTTGAACCCCTCCAGGGATGGGGCAGCCACAGCTTCTCTGGGCAACCTGGGCCAGGGGCTCACCCCCCTCACAGCAAAGAATTCCTTCCCAATATTCCATCTAAATCTCCCCTCTGTCAGTGTAAAACCCTTCCCCCTCGTCCCATGGCTCCCCTCCCTGCTCCAGAGTCCCTCCCCAGCTTTCCTGGAGCCCCTTTAGGGCCTGGCAGGGGCTGGAAGGTCTCCCCGGAGCCTTCTCTTCTCCAGGCTGACCCCCCCCAGCTCTCTCAGCCTGTCCCCACAGCAGAGGGGCTCCAGCCCTCCCAGCACCTCCGGGGCCTCCTCTGGCCCCGCTCCAACAGCTCCGTGTCCTTCTGCTGTTGGTGCCCCAGAGCTGGAGGCAGCGCTGCAGGGGGGAGACCCTGCAGAATCCCCCCCCTCGCCCTGCTGGCAACAAAAAAGGATGGGCTCGGTGCCACCACGGAGCAGCCAGTCCTTAGCAGCCTTCCCGAGCGGGCTGGGGTGAGCCGACGGCTCTCGCTGCCCACAAATTCCTCACCAGTGTCACTGTCCCTCCCGTAGCTGCAACGAGTCCTGCCAGCTGAAATTTGGGGACATCGACGTGGAGCTGGACTGCGGCATGTGCATCCGTAGAGGCAAGAAGAGCTCCGGCGGCGCCCTGCTGCCAGAGAGCCCCTCGGACGACAAATGAGGCCGTGGCGGGCATGGGAACTTCTTCCCCGCTGCGGCTTAGAGCTCTTGAGATGAGGTTTTTAATTAATTGTGATAAACTACACTGGCACTTGACGGTGGAGCATCAGAAGTGGGAGGCGGGACGCCGAAGGCGGAGCGCGGCGGGAGATGCAAAGCCTTTCCCGTGCGTCCCTTTGGCGGTAGCAAGAGCAAACCGGGCTCGTCTGGGAGGGAGATTTTAATTTTCCGTGCCGCAGCCTGGGCTGTGAACTGCAGGACTGGTTTGCTGGCGGAGTCCGACTGGTGTGGCCGATTTGGCTAATTTTTTAACATTGTTTTCGCTTCTGCTTCTGCAGAAGGGAGCCAAACCAGCGTCCGAAGCTCCCGGCGGCTGTCGCTCACTCTGGTGTTAATTGGAGGGTGGTTTTGTACAAAGCTTGATGTGCACAGAGCATACGCGATCACCAATAAAGTACTTTAACGAACCGCCTCGATGGATCTCCTCAATACGGGTGCCTTGAGTTCGAAGGTTAAGGCGATGTCCGGCTTCCAAACGGTTTGGGAAGGGGATGAAATTTCAGAGGGATGGGAGCGTGTGGGATTTAAGGCCAAACCTGCCCGGAGAAAGGAGTTGGTGGCCGGGGATGGGGTGGTTTTTCCCTGTCGGCACTGGCACGTAGCGGCTCTTTTTGCGTGTTTTTAGTGAAGACTGAGAGGATGGGGTTGGTGGGGGGGGAAGGTGAGGCGGCCCGTTTTGGTGTGCCTGGAGTGGGACGGGGTGTTTGCCGGGCAGGGTTGCGCTTGGACACAGACCCTTGAAGCAAGAAGATGCCTTCAGCAGGCCCGTGTTGGGTGTACGGATGCTCCTGGTGAAGCTCCGAGAGCTGGGCTGTGTGGGTATGGCTTTTCTTCTCCTCCGACAGCTTTATTCCCTCCCTGGAGCTGGTCACTACCAACGCAGAGGGAAAACCTGGTGTCCGCTTTGCGCTTGGTGTCCGGGGGTACGTGGTTTGTTTTCTTTTTTTCCCTTCGGTCTTTCATTTGGTTTGCGGCAGAACAACGCGGGGAGATGCTTCCTGCCGTCAGGATCAAAACCTCATCTAAAAGGTGCGTCACTAAACAGGGTTAGCGAAAGAACAGCAGGTCCGTCGGCAAGCTCAGCGCCGATGTTGGAAACGCGCGTGCCGCGTCCTTCGCTGGGGGCTGGGCTGGTTGAACGGGGGAGCACAGACACAGCGTTGTCGTCGTCGTTACCTTTTAATACTTTTTGCGGTACTGCCCTGGGCCGTACAGGAGACGGCTCAGTCCAAGCACAGCGCAAGGCCAAAAGCTCAAGCAAGCGTTGGGAGGAAAGAAGAGAAAAAAGAAAAAAAAGAAAAAAAAAAAAAAAATCCTCCCCTGGCTCAAAGGGGTTACAATTCCCAGCCCTGTGCGGGAGGTCCCTGGAAGTGTGAGCACTTCGTAATTTATTTTATTTTTTAATTTTTATTTTTAATTTTATTTTATTTTAATTTTTATTTTTTATTTTTATTTTTAATTTTATTTTTATTTTAATTTTTATTTTTATTTTATTTTTAATTTTATTATTTTAATTTTTATTTTATTTTTAATTTTTATTTTTAATTTTATTTTATTTTATTTTTTATTTTTATTTTTATTTTTAATTTTATTTTAATTTTAATTTTTATTTTTAATTTTATTTTTTAATTTTATTTTTATTTTTAATTTTATTTTTATTTTAATTTTTATTTTTTATTTTTAATTTTAATTTTATTTTTTTATTTCTTTTTTATTTCTTTTTTTCTTTATTTCTTTTTTTACTTTATTTTTTTACTTTATTTTTTTACTTTATTTTTTTACTTTATTTTTTTACTTTATTTTTTTACTTTATTTTTTTACTTTATTTTTTTACTTTACTTTATTTTTTTACTTTACTTTATTTTTTTACTTTACTTTATTTTTTTACTTTACTTTATTTTTTTACTTTATTTTAATTTTGTTGTATTGTATCGTATTTTCTCCCTTCGGAGCAGGGCTGGAAGGAGGCCAAGGCTTCCCGCTGCTGGCGGCTCTCAAGAAAAGGACCTCGAGGAGCAAAGAAACCCAGGTGAGCGCAGCGTTTTTGGGCTCCCAACGTTGGCCCCCATAGGCAGAGGGCTCTTATTTGGGGCTGTAAGGCGCATTCACCAGCAACGGTTCCTGCAGGATCTGGGGGGGAGGGTTGCCTTGGACTCGGGCTGGTGTGGATCTCCCGTGCCAGAGCGAGAGCCTCAAATGTGCTCTGGTCATTAATAACCCTCACGGGACGAGGAGCCGGGTCGTTTGGTCAACTTGTTATAGACCAGCTGCCGTGAACGGGAAGCTCAGTGCACAGGTTATAACCCTATGTACTGCTCTTTGATTGAAAAGAAAGGGGAAAAAATATCTCTTTCCCCTTTTGATGGAGCAATGTTCCTTTTTTTTCCCCGTTTTTCTTGCCCTGGTGTTATCTAGGTAATGCTCAATCCCTCTCTCACTGAGGCGTTTGCTGCTGAAATGTAGGTGTTTAGTGGGGATTTTCCTTCTTTCCTTGAATAAATGCAAATAAGAGCAAATATTTACTGATCATCTTGGCCGTGTGTTTTATGGAGCTCAGTGGGATCGTGCTCTGAGCCTGAACTAAAGCACCAGGGTGTCTTCGAACCTGTCGTCGAGTTGGGTGACGGAGGTGCCCCGTATCCGAGACTTGACTCGCGTTCGTTGGGTCAATAGAGTAGAAAGAAGAAATGAGATTATTGTGGCTGTACTTGCCTTTGCGGAGCAGTTCCCAGCCAGCCTGCGCGTGGAACTGGTGTCCCCCGGACCCAGCCGTTAACCCAAAGCGCTCTTCCCGATTCAGACTGGAAGGCGATAGAACTCATTGACGAGGCGACGCGTTATTGATTGGAAAAGCCTGTGCTCTCCACCCAAAACCATTGCTGTCCACGCTACGGAGAGACGCGGGTGAGCCCGGAAGGGGGTGGGAGGGCAGAGCTGTGACATCCCGCTCCGTTGCCATCCCTGCCTCTCCAAGGTGGGTTACGACCTGTGCCTGGGTGGGTTTAATTACCGGGGGCCTCCTTATTACACACATACCCAACCGATGCTGTTCCCCTGCCGATGTAGTGTTATTTTGAGAGAGAATATTTGATTCCTCGTGATGCTCCCGTGGTCTGTCTGTGCTGCTGGTCCCCAGGGAGATGGCAGCAATGTGGATGTGATTTTTTTTTCGGGGTTTTTTTTGTTTGGTTGGTTTTTTTCTGGTTTTTTTTTTTTTTTTTTCCTGTGTGGTTTTTTTTCCTGTGTGGTTTTTTTTCTGGGTTTTTTTTGGGTTTTTTTGTTTTTGTTTTTTTTTTTCCTGTGTTTTTTTGTTTGTTTGTTTCGGTTGTTTCGGTTTTTTTCTTTTTCGGGTTTTTAGGGGGGGGGGGGGGGGTGTCGGGTTTTTTTTTTTCCCTAGTCTGGGATATCTGGCGGGCTGCGATCTACCCCTGGAAGTGCCTTGGCCAGAAAGTGATGCCACGTCTCTCTGCGCTTTAGCAAGTTGTTAACGTTTAACTAACTGGTACCGCAGGAGCCAGGAGCTCAGGTAATACTTACCCGCGTTTTATCTTTGTTTCCTGTCTATTCGCGTATGGAAACACTGAGACCGGTGGTTTTAATGGCAAATATTTTCTGCTGCACGATTAGATGAAGGAATCGGTTGAGGTACCCAGTGCTGAAGGGTTTGGGAGGAACAGAGACCCTTCTGCTTCCAGATTTACATCAGTAAGTGGTGAAGGGCTGTGAGCAGAGCAACAAAAGGGGCTACCAAGATGCTGAGGGGACTGGAACATCTCTCTGATGAAGAAAGGCTGAGGGATTTGGGTCTCTTCAGTCTGGAAAAAAGACGGCTGAGGGGGGATCTTATCAACACTTATCAATACTTCAAGGGTGGGTGTCAGGAGGATGGGGCCAGGCTCTTTTCAGTGGTGCCCATGGACAGGACAAGGGGTAACGGGCACAAACTTGAGCATAGGAAGCTCCACCTAAACACGAGGAGGAACTTCTTTACCCTGAGGGTGGCAGAGCCCTGGCACAGGCTGCCCAGAGAGGTGGGGGAGTCTCCGTCTCTGGAGACATTCCAACCCCGCCTGGACGCGTTCCTGTGCCACCTGCTCTGGGTGACCCTGCTCTGGCAGGGGGTGGGACTGGGTCATCTCCAGAGGTCCCTGCCAACCCTACCATTCTATGAAAGTTTTCCCCTTTCCACAAATCCTCTGCTGCTGGCAAATGTCAGGGACAGGCTTTTAGCCTGGAGGAATTGGCTGTGAAAGCCTTGGGTAGAACGGCTGGAGAACGCGAGGTGTGACTTGGGGTTCCCTCTTGGGGGAGGAGAGGGAGCAGGGAGGAGAAGCTTCTTCAGAGCAGTACCTGGCATCTGTCTGCAAAACTTCTCATTGGTATTGCTGAGAGACTTGCTGGAGATTCACGGTTGGAAGAGAAGTTGAGATTAGCACTTTAAGCACCACTGGAATCTACTGTTTCAGTTTAATTAGCGACTTTAGTTTCCAAACTTAGTGCAATTGCCATTCGGAGGACAATTGGATTTTCTAGGTCACTTTTCTCTTCCAAAACTTATTTTTTTTTTTAAATCTTAATGCATTTCTTGCCTATTAACTCAAGTGATTTAAATAGCAACAGGAAGCAGTGCGTGCTTACGCATCCTCTATGAGTGTGTAAAACTCACGTCTCATCCAAAACTTCACTTGCAGGAGACAAGCAGCAGTGGGACTGCTGGGGCGTTCATCTACTGGGGTTGTTTTTGTTAAAAGATGGTGCAAACGCACGTGAAACTTAGCAAAAGGGTCCCATACTAATGTGAGGGTTGGGTGTCCGATGAGTTGGGCCATTGAAAGTCTATTTCTGAAGGCCTATTATTTCTGAAGGTCTATTTCTGAAGGCCTGTTATTTCTGGAAGTCTACTTCTGAAGGTCTGTTATTTCTGAAGGTCTATTTCTATTTCTGAGGGTCCCTGTGTGCTTTAGGAGTTCCCCGGATGCTCGGCACCGTCTGGGTTGAATTCCTGGCTGGTGGATGCTCATCGATAGTCCAGCGTCTCGGGCTGTGTCTGGATGGTGGCCATGAAGTGGCTGGTGAGAAGGTGGTGAGGAGGCCGCTCTTCGCTGCGTGATGCTCTGGCTGTTCTGCTGTCGTGTAGCTCTCGGTGTCAGCAGGAATAATACAGCGTGGTAGAGATGATAAACTAATTGTTATTTGTTAACGTATTTGTTCTGAAATCCATGAGGCTCCAGACCAGCCAACGCTTTGCTGAGTGCATGCGTGTGTGTAACACGATGCTCGTAAATCATGCGTTTTAAGAGACTCAGTGACATTATTGAAGTGGCATTATTGAAATGATGTTCGATTTTTCCCCTTGATATATCATCTGTGGAGTCTAACCTGTCTCGTTCTGCTCAGACCACTCGTGTCCTGCCTCACACGTGGGCAGGTGTATGAATATCTGGTAGGTGGTTGTTGTGGTTTGGTGGTTTTTTTTCCCATCACTGCTTTGAAAATAGATAGGAGTGACTGTATTTTGGTGGGGGGGGGGGGGAGAATAAAATAAAAAAACTCTAGGTGTGCTGAAGTGTTGCACAAAACAAATTGCCGTGTTTTTAGAGGGCACCCTTTGCTATCAAAGAGCATCACTGTAGATTTATGGTTGTTCAGCGAACAGGGAAGGCGTAACGTGCTTGTTCCTTCAGATAAGAGCAGCTGCTTTGCAGAAACCTAGAAACATGATGGCGGCTTTAGGTGATCCAAAAAAACTCTGGGTATCACGGAGGTATTTCAAAACGTACTAAAAAAAAACCCCCAAAACAATTACAATCTATATGTTATACCTAAGCTTAGTAATACCTATTTGCCTTGCAGGACACGGTGAGGTTTGTGTGTTGTGCCCACCTCCCAAGACGGGTCTTGGGCTACCTCCTTGCGCTGGGTCTGTAGGGCATCTTGAAGTTCAACAAGAGCATCCTTCTCCATGGACGCTGGACCAGTACAGCACCGTTGGTCACCCAAGAAGATCCCGGGTCAACATCTTGTTGAGAGGAGAAGGCCGTTTTCCTTGGTGGCTTCAGGTAAGTCCGTGCCCTTGTCACTCCTCCGGAGAGCTCAGCTGCACGTGGGCAGACGTAGGAGGAACATCAGTGAGACGAAGCCCCACCAGCTTTCCCCAACTACTGCTCAGCAGTCGGTGCGTTGACGCTGCAAAGATGAAGGCAATGAAACACAGCAGGCAGCCGGGGAACAGATGCGCGCGCCAACAGCGTGGTGGTAAGTGCTCGGCGCTTCCAACGTTTCCATACAGCAAAGCGGAGTCCAGTGAGTCCGTAATTACCCGTCCTACTGTTTTCCCACGAGAAGTTTGAAAATGTGTCGCGTGCAACTGCTCAAATCTGGTAGACCTTTTGTCCTCGTTGTGCCAAGTAAACCTGAGGTCGTTCTTGGACTCACGGACTGCAGTCGCAGTCAGGTTTATTTCTTGTGGCTTCTGGCTTAGTGCAGGTTGCCGAGGTGCGAGGGGTTGGGTATAAACGTAAAGAACGGTTGTTCTAAGTGCTCAGTGTTGTTGTTAGGACTTTTCTTCTCTAGAATCCGGATCGATTGCATGTGCTGGGTGGAAATAACGACGTGTGGTGATACTGGGGCTACCTGGATTAAAGGATGAGCTGCCAGCACTGCTTGTACATGGAGCTCAAGCCACTAATTTTGTATCAAAAACTGGAATAGCTTTTATTTGCTAATCTCCGTAAGTGGTGGTGGGACGACGAAAGAACAGCAGTTGCCTCTTACTCCCCTCCCAGCTTTCCTCCCGGTGACTGTAACTGCCCCTCATCTCTTTAGGCTGAGGGTGCTACTCTTGGAAAATAAAACGTCTGTAGCGCCTGCTTGGATGTGTGAGCTTAATAGAAACATGGTTTTATTTGTGAATCTATTAGATAACCTATCATTTTTATTTGATTTGCAGTGTACTTGTGATACGTCTCCCTTTGGTGACCTGCCTGTCTGCGCTGTGCTACCGCCGCTCCCCGTGTCACTTCAACGGCTCCATCACCTGGTGAGTACTGCCTCCGAGACGCGAGGGTGGGGAAAAAATGTCTGTTTTGTTGGGTTTTGGGGTTTTTTCCCCCCCCCCATGTGGGCTAGTGGTATCTGATGGAGATGTGCAGCGCTGTCTCCTCCGCACTGGGAGACTCTATTTGCAACCCAATGGACAAAACCCACCCAGCTCCTGGATTTGTCTGAAGGATCTCCCTGGAGAAGCCGAGGGAAGGGCTTGCAGGAGAGGGGATGTCCGGGTCTGAATTACGGCTTGAGCCCCAGCAGCACCACCAAAATAGAAAGTTTTATTCTAAAAATCTCTTATTACGATGAAACTGATTTAGCCTATCTTTGAATTCAAAATATTGGTCTTAGATCTTGTAGTGGTGGACACAGGGCCAGTAGTTGTGTGCGTTTGACTTTTTGTTGGGGCTGAAAGTAAGGGTTTTTTTTGCCCCTCGGGTTTTTTTGCCCCTCGGGTTTTTTTGCCCCTCGGGTTTTTTTGCCGTCGTTACACTGCAATTCTGCTTTAAATGAACACCGCAATTCTGCTTTAAATGAACACCGCAATAAACCTCTTTGTTGCAGAAGCCTTTGGAAGCTGCAGCCAGAGAAGCGGAGTCGGCCTGAAGTCGTGCGTCTACCCCGTCTTTCGGAGAGGATCTGACAAAGAAGAATGGAAAAGCTCAGCTGCTGTGGTGGTTTTCTTTTTTAGTGATTGAAGGAAAACTAAGTTATCACGTACGTGTGTGTCTACAGGCAAAGCTGGCTGACGGTGTTCCGTAGCAAAGCACAGGTAAAATGAAGATTTCAATGGCAAAAGGATGAAGGACGAAGGACTGGAGATGTACCTTACAGCTTAGTTCCCGGAGCTGCATCTATGGTATTTTTCTTAAGTAACTAATGGATTAATTGTCTAATTGATTAAGTATCTAATTGATTAAGTATCACTTGAGCTTAGGGCATAAGACTTTTGCGAGCTCATGTATCACTTGATTCACCGTATGTAGTCTATATTTTTGGGCCAGGCTTAAGCGCAGGGCTGGAGCTATGGACACGAGCGTAAAGCTGGCGTGTAGCTCTCCAGGGGCGAAGAGTAATCCACGTCCCTTCTTGTTTGGACAGAAAGCCTTTATTCAGTGTTTTATGCTTTATTTGAACTGCCGTCTGCTTTTTCTCTTGTTGCCCTGATCCAACAGGTAACGGGTGGAAGTGGAGACGCTTCAAAGTAGAAGACGACTTATCCCAATTGCGCGATACCATCTGCCTTGGTCCAGTTTGGGTGAAGAAGGATGGACTGGAGGCAGAGGAAGACACGCATCTCTCCGCAAGGAATCACCGGCTCTAAGTCTGTTCCAGTCAAACATACTAAGTAAAGCAATAATACTTTTAAAAAGTAAAGTAGTAATAATTTAAAAATAAAAGAAAACAAAACCAATTAAAACTAATGAAAAATAATAAATAATAAAAAAAAGAAAAGAAAAGCAAGAAAAAATAAAAATAAAAAACTTCCCCCTCCCTCTCCCTCCTTCAGTGTTTCCCCCCCCCCCCCCCAGCCAAAAAACCAAAACGCATGAGATAGGTTCCAGCCTGACGTATAGTATCGTAGAAATGAAAATGGCAGCCCCCCCTCCCCTAGAGTTTTTGCCAAAAAAAAAAAAATACAAGTCCCCCAGGCTAAGTCCTGCGTTTTCATTCAGCTCTACCCAGTACCACCCAAGCGGTCCCTACAGACTGGCGTCACCTCTATATAAGTCCATAACAAAGAGGACTTGCCCCCGAAACGTCAGTACAAGCAAAAAGAACACGCCACAGACTATCAACACTTCTTTAAGGGGATGAAAAAAAAATTCTGAAAGTCCTACCTGGGGAAAGAAATAATTATAATTTCTGTGCTGAAGCTTCTGTCTGTCTTCATGAAGATCTTTCAAACACACCGGGGAGGAATCTGCTCCCCAGTAAAGTAATGCGTTACTGGATGGACTCAATCCAGCCCCACATCCCTTACGGAGTAGAGGGTCTGTACAAGCAGAGAACACTTGAACGTCTCAGAAATAAGCCAATGACGAAGTCCCTTGTTACAGTATGAACTGTCAGCACAGGAAAAACCATGCCGTCTAAACCAAAAGCGTGTGACATACCCCACTTGTAGCACTGTGCTGGATAACACAATCCATTTCTGGGGAAGCTTCAACTCCCCACTAATGATTTTAGAGGTAGAAAATTCAAGTGTTCTCTATTTTTAAAAATAAACGTAAGCAAATAAGCCTGAAAGTAAAATACAAGGACTTTTCCCATCTTTGGCTGGTAGTTCTTGATGCATCATCTTGAAAAACGAAGGATGCGGCATCCTCTGTGATGATCTTGCTATTCACCCCCAGCAGCAAGGAAAAAAAACCTCCCAAAACAATGAGCAAAGGGCACAAAATGGGTGATAGCCATGAGCTCAATCCAAACATCACCGCAGGACCGCCCCGGTCTGGCTCTGATACTCGGCTCCGGTGACTTGCTCGAAACTTGTGCCACCAGCAAGTGTTGAAAATGAAATTCAGCCCAGGAAAACCAGAAACCACCATAAAGGCAGCCAGACCATCGCTTTGGCCTGCAATTCATTTCTTTTCCAGCGTGCGAGTACTCACGTGGCAACGAGCCCTTCTCCAAAGACGCTGCGCGAGGAGTGTCGCCGACTTCTCCCATCTTTGGCTGGTACTTCTTGATGCAGCATCCTCTGCCATCTTCTTGGTATTCACCCCCAGCAGCAAGAAAAAAAAACCTCCCAAAACAACGAGCAAAGGGCACAAAATACACAAAATGGGTGACAGCCAAGAGCTCGATCCAAACGTCGCCGCGGGACGGTCCCGGTCTGGCTCCGATTCTCAGCAGCTGGACTCAGCTCCGGTGACTTCCTCCAAGCTTGTGCCACCAGTAAGTGTTGAAAATGAAATTCAGCCCGGAAAAAAACACAAACCACCATCCAGGCATCCCATCGCTTTGGCCTGCAATTCATTCCTTCTCCAATGTGCGAGCACTCACGTGGCAACGAGCCCTTCTCCAAAGACGCTGCGCGAGGAGGAGCGTCGCCGTCCTCTCGCCTGCTGAAAGCTCATGTCCACGGCTCCTTCTTCACAGGATAAGTCAAAACCTTGAAGCCTGTAAAGCAGATTATCCTCTTAGATCAAAAGAATAAATACAAAAAACAAACAAAAAAAAAAACAAAAAAACCCAAAAAAACCAAAAAGACAGCCAGGACCCTTCCCTCCGCGCAGAAATAGGGTTTAGCATCGCAAGGACTGCAGCCCCAGAAAAAAAGCTGCAAATAAATACATTTGCTCGGTGGAGAAAAAGAGAACAGAAAAAAGAAAAAAAAAAAAAAAAAAAGGATGCGTTTTTCCTGTTAGGATGAAGTATGGATTCACCTTTAGACTTTAGTGACCTCATATAATAATTCTCACAGTTTATCGGGCCCCAAAACCCACCGATAGGGGAAAGGGAGCCGCTGCGGGGAAAGGCAGCATTATATTCCAGCACGCAGAGACCTGGTCTGAGTCGGGAGTCGGGCGAGATGCCCTCCAGAAGGCCCTTCCAACCTACATTTCTCCACCAGCTGCAGGATGACTCCCTGCCAAACCGCCACGCCGGAGAGAAAAAAAAAATGATTATTCCTCACCTTGCATTTGATTACGCGGCGTGCCAGCCCCGAGAGGATCGGCTCCGCTCTGTTCTTGTGCCAGTCTCTGCTGCAGAAAAACAACGCCCCCCCGCAAACCCGGGCAGCGACGCAAAAAGCCCACCTTTGTAACATCTCTCTCCAACCAGATGGCTTGTAGGACTGCTTCTCTTTGCTCCGTGTTCAAAGGCACGTCCTGGGGGCACCAAGCCCAGCTCCAGAGAAGGAATTCCAGGTCACCGGAGCAGCCACCCAGGGAGCAGGCGAGGGAATCCCTCCCTCCCTCCTTCCCCCTGCTCAGAAAGCCTTTACACCACTTTCTCCCTGCAGGTATTTCTCCAAAGCAGCCGCGCTTTCAGCTAAAAAATAAATAAATACAAATCCACCCTGGCACCATCCAAAAGACCAGAATTTTCCTCTGTTTTGAGCTTGACGTTGCTTCGTCTCGGAGCCCTTGCGGGAGGATGCACTAAACAACTGCTACGGTACAACCCAGAAGGGATATTCAATCCGACGGTCACAACAGCATCTTCCTTACCCTCATCCACATTGTCCAGCGCGAGCGGCGGAACAGAAACGCGCCCTCCGCCGCCTAGACTTAGATTTCCAAACAATTTAAGCTGGTACTTGTTTCTCCCAGCAGAAAAGGAGAACCCACGGGACCTTGTGCAGTCAGCGAGCAAACGCGTCCTGCAGGACAGCCAGCCTCCTCCGTGGCATCGCCTCCCCAGAAATTTAGGATATCGAACTCAGCCTGCTGTGGGAAAGCTTCCTGAAGAGTCCCTGCCACCCGGCAGGGTTTGCTAACGTGGACCTTCTCAAGGCTACGGCACCAGAGATGCCTCTCGATAGCTTTATAGCTACACGCGGGCTACTAAAGTCACCGCGGCTTATATGTTAAATAAAGTACCTTTCGTCCTCATAATGCGCAGCTTCCTTTCTCGCAGAAAACGCGTCTTCCACTTCCTCCGACGGAAGGAACCCCGCAGCTCCCGGTAAAGCTAACGGCAGTCTCGGAAGCCACCAGGTTTCGCATCTCAGTGGTGGCCTCCATGGAACAGGGGGGAATCGCACCCTCCTCCTCCTCCTCCTCCTCCTCCTCCTCCTCCTCCTCTCTCCAAGCACCGACACCTGGAAGGAAGAGCACCGCACCGCACGCAGCTGGCGTCAGCAGGAGGTTCAAAGCAAGGAGCAAACACCTTCAGAGCCTCGGGCGCTTCCCTGATCGCTACGTGGTGGAGGGGAGAAGAGCCGCAGTGGTGCGGGCACGGACTCGGAGGTGATCCGTGGGGCTGTTTGCACATCCGCGCTGTCTCCAGCTGGAGAACAGAGGGGCTCCCCGCCACGTAATGCTGACAGGGGGCAGGTGAGGAAGAGGAAGGGCTGAGGGGAATCCTTCCTTCCAGGGGAATCCCTGCTCTCGTATGAAAACATGGTGAGAAGCTCAGGCAGCCAGCCTTGGAGGGGTTTCTGTCCCCGGAGCAGCCTCCAGCCCAGGCTCAGAGGAAGGATTTGGACCATCTCGCGTTGCCACGGCGACTGCAGGGCGTTAGAGGATGCCAGGAGGAAAATTCACGGGTAACACCGGCTCCCCCTGCCCCTTCTGCTCGCCCATCCCGAGATCACAGGGACCAGCTGGGGAAGTCTATGGCCAACAGAAAATCTGCTAAGTCACGTACCTTCCCACCACACACACGGCTGGGCTGTAGGACCCGCAGCTCCACGGAGCTGTAAGGAGAGAGGATGAGGAAGCCTCCAGAAAAACAGGAATATCCCCAGGTTGTTCCAGTTAGACCCAGCAATTCTGGAAGAGGATATCAAGCTTCACAAACTCCATCACCCCCTCCTCTTACCTCTGCCGTTGGAGGGTCTTTACCCCCTCACACTGACATTACCCCATGGCAGCCTCTTGGGGAAACGGGACCACTTCCCCCAGGTCCAGCCTTTCCCATCACCATCAGTCCAAATGCTGCCAGCGACGGGCACGCCATCCGCTCAGAGAACCTTCCAGATGCCATCCAGATGCCGGCTGATGCTATTTAACAACCGACTCATTCAGCATTTAGCTCACCTCACGGTCCCTGCTTCACTTTTTATTACTCTGCTTGCCAGTTACGTTACTACAGCCTATAAAAATGGTCTTTCTCGTGGCTTGTCACTGTTTGCCCCTTGCTGCGCACACCCAAAAGCCTCTGCCATTGCAAAATGGTCACGAGCAAAGCACTGATGCCAAACGCCGAGTTGCAACTGCTCTGGAGTTACAGACAAAGAAATTCCTGTGCGATGACACCAACTTTAAGCACTGCGCTAGAGCCGGACAAAAGGATGTAGCACACCTGACCTTGACATCTGCAGTTTGCTCCCAGCAACATCAACGCTCGGTGCTAAAACACCCCAGGTCTAAGGATTAGGAGGTTTCACAGAATCACAGAACGGTTTGGGTTGGCAGGGATCTTAAAAGATCACCTCGTTCTACCCCCCTGCCCTGGGCAGGGACACCTCCCACCAGACCAGGTTGCTCCAAGCCCCGTCCAACCTGGCCTTGAACCCCTCCAGGGATGGGGCAGCCACAGCTTCTCTGGGCAACCTGCGCCAGGGGCTCACCCCCCTCACAGCAAAGAATTTCTTCCCAATATCCCATCTAAATCTCCCCTCTTTCAGTGTAAAACCCTTCCCCCTCGTCCCACGGCTCCCCTCCCTGATCCAGAGTCCCTCCCCAGCTTTCCTGGAGCCCCTTTAGGGCCTGGCAGGGGCTGGAAGGTCTCCCCGGAGCCTTCTCTTCTCCAGGCTGAACCCCCCCAGCTCTCTCAGCCTGTCCCCACAGCAGAGGGGCTCCAGCCCTCCCAGCATCTCCGGGGCCTCCTCTGGCCCCGCTCCAACAGCTCCGTGTCCTTCTGCTGTTGGTGCCCCAGAGCTGGAGGCAGCGCTGCAGGGGGGTCTCCCAGAGCGGAGCAGAGGGGCAGGATCCCCCCCCTCGCCCTGCTGCCCACGCTGCTGGGGATGCAGCCCAGGGTGCGGGGGGCTTTCTGGGCTGCCAGCGCACGGTGCCGGGTGGTGCTGAGCTTCTCATCCACCAACACGCGTGGGTTTTCATGTCCTCCATCAGGTTAACGTCACCTTTCGATGGAGCAGCCCAGGGAAAGGCACCGCATCACCGCGCACTTGGGCTCCTCTCCTCACAAGCACCTTCAATTGCTTCTGCCGACCGGGGCTGAAGGTGGAAAACGGGCTCCACGCGCATCTCGGGGTAAGCGCCGCTTTCCATGGGAAAGACAAGGGAGGCTGGTACCATGAATCCGCCCACGCTACACCCACTTAGCGTTGCGCACAGAAGGGTTTCCACCTACGCTACCCTGGGAGAAGGGGTATTAACGAACAGGGTATTCCTCCTCTGCTGGCCGTTCCCTCTCTCAAACATCCTTTTTCCTTCACCGAGAACTACGCTGCTGCTCTTAAAAGGTAAACAAAGGGCTACTTTTTTTTTTAGAAATCAGTTTTCTTCTGAAATGCAGCTCTCTACGACACATTTTTACCGACCAACTACTCCCCTGTGCTCCGGACCATTTAATTTTAAGCATCTTATCGTGATGAACCTTTCGACGCTTCCCCCAGCCAGCCTGGGTGTTCTTTGCTGGGACCCGGGCCCTTCCTTTGCACGTCTCAGCGCCCATCTTCAAGCGAATATTTTTAAACGTCACTTTTCAGAAGCTGCGGTCAAAATCCATCATAAAGAATCGATCCGGAGCACTTGGCAGTCTGCGCCAAAGCATGTAACTAATAGACTTTGATTCCAGCCTGACGTATTTATTTGGTAGGACTAATAGAATTTATCAAAGGGAAAAATCTAATACCCAAATTCAATTCCGGGATTGAATCCACAGCCTCGGTAATCTGTTTCTCTTGCAGGTCAGCCTACCTGAGGGTGCAGTTCAAGAAACAGCTTTGAACTGAGGATATTACGCTCTGGCATCATTTAAATTAAATTTACAGATTAAAATCAAAACTCTTTCCCAAGTAGTTGTGACAAGCCAACAGACGGCATTTTCTAGGCCAGCATCTGTTCCTTCCTGCAGCGCCTGAATAATTTAACCAGAAGATGGAAGTTCCAGTGGAACCAAGGAGCCCACGTTTAAGGAGAAACAGGACACACAATTATTTCCTATTCCAAATTACTAAGCCTTCAGCTTTTCTCCTACCTCCTCTCCCCCTCTCCATTCAGACCTATTGGGAACTGCTCACATCAACGCAAAGGAAGATTAATTCTCTCTCTTGGCCTCCTAAAACAGCATTCAAACGGCAACGACTCTTCGGTCATTTCACCGAGACGCGAGAGAGGAGGAATTTGCATTCGAGGTCACACTTCAAAGAAGGAAAATCCAAGAGGAATGACACACAGGAGCAGAGACAGCTTTACACGCTGTTCGTTTTAGGTGCTCTGGAAGAGACAGTTAAACCAGCCAACTTCATAAAACAAAAGCAGCAGAAGTGATAAACGCTAGCATGGTTAGCCAATACTGCCCCGGGCTCTTTATGTCTCCAAAGTATTGCAGATCCTGCCATCCACAACAGGAAGCGTTCAAGGAAACTGTGTCACTGTTTGAGGCCTGTCACCTCCTCTGCTCTCTTATCTATGAACCCGAGTGTCCCCTGCAGCCCCCCTTCTTCTGTCCAGCCCAATTTCTAAGACGTGCGGGCAATACGGGCCCCGCAGAACCAGTCCTGGTGTCTCCTACAGCCAGCCCCCGCTCTAACTGACCTGCACTCCAGGGGCTCACGGCTGCAGCCTGAGGACGTAACGCTATTCAGGAGACCCAGCGTCGGTTCGTTATCCCTCCTCCTCCTCTCCGCAAAGCTCAGCAGGATCTGGAAGTCCCACAAAAGACTTTGGGTATGGCTACACATTCTCAATACCGGCACGCTCCTTCTCGCTGAAGCCAAGGTGGACAAAAAGGTGGGGAAAGGTCTCTGCGGGCTTGGCGAGGACACGGTGGGAGGAGAGAGAGACTTAAGCGAGCCCGTGAATAAAGAGAAGAAACCATCTGGAAGTTAAAGTGTTTATTGATGTGTTTAAACTTTGTACATTCCCCACAGACCACACGAAGGAGTTTGCAGGTAAATCTGTGCATAGTGGGAAGAGACACGGAAGGGGGAAGAAAATAAAGTCACAGGAAAAATAGAAAAAATACACCACAGGTTACCAGAACCTCCAGATTTAAAAAAGCCGTGAGCATTAACACCAACTATACAAGCATTACAAAGACATGATGGTGAGTGGAACAACACCCCTTTTGTTCTTCTCGGGGCCTATGCATCCAATTTCCCTTAAAGCAGGCAGTATCCCTTTCCCAACTTACCCCTTTCTTACCCCCAGTTAAGTTGAGCTGCTGTTTTACACCCAGTTGAAGTGAACTCCGCGTTCACCAGCTCCCAAGGTCCTGATTATTGCAGTGATTTGTCATTTCTGGGCAAACACCCAAAGCCGTGCCTATGGCCCAACATCACCCAAAGAGATGCAAAGGCTCAGAAAAACCTGCGTCTCTTCTCTACTTACCATGTTGGTGAGGCGGGAGAGCCGGGGAAAATTAGAATGTAGTAGCAAGAGGGGGCTGTTAATGCCAGGTGAGTACTGAAGGAAACTGGTTCAGAACGGAGGATTTAAATTCAATACCGGGAACTTCCAACTCTAGAGCAGAAACTGAATCTGGAAGGGGAATGTGCAGACCCCAGTATGCACAAACCATGTTCTAACATTCCACTAGAATAACTATAAACAGAGATGCTAGAAGCCTTTTAACTCCTTGCCTCCAGGGAGTCTTGATTCCTAGAGCCCAAACTGCTAAGCAGCAGGGTGCACATCACTGGCGTATGAGGATGGCGGGTTTTTTTTTTCTTTTTTTTTTTTCTTTTTTTTTCTTGTTATAAGGATTTTTGTTAGTTACCATTCCCAACTGCTTCCTTCCTTACGCTGTCATAGATCCTATCCCTAAATTAATCTCTTTGCAACTCCCAGTGAAATTCATTTAAAAAAAAAAAAAAAAAAAAGGAAAAAAGAATACTGCTTTATATATAAAAGCCAAAATGACCGAAGAGCCACAACCGTCTCCTTTTTACAAGGCGGGCTGGTACAAATGACCCTCAATATACAGGTGGTCTATCAGAAATAAAATCAACATTTTCCATTTTATATATATAGAGCTTGTATCAGACAACAGTACAACAGAACTGGTATTTTTCAGATTATTAAAAAAAAAAAAAGGAAAACTACATCTCAGTCAAATATCTGCAATAGATCCATTTTTCCCATTTAAGGAGATTTATATATCATATTGTTATATTATCATTTCTTCACCCATTTAAAAGAATGGAAATTGCAACTCTACAGTAGTAATTATAGTCTTAATGATCCAGGAGTTCTGAATGTAAGATGAAGTCCTCTCAAAGCAACTGTTGGTCAGTAGTTGATCCAAAACGCTGGACCACTTTGGCCCTCCGCCCCACGCCTCTCCCGGTCAGGGCTGTTGTATCTTCATCTCTTTTATATCTGCATCTGCTCCAGGTATTTGTAAGTGGGGTTCTCGTAGCCATGGTTTTGCATCTTGCTCAGATGCCGCTCTTCTGGGGTAAGCATCGGGTCAACCTTTAGGAAGAACAGACAGTCATCAGGTTAAAGGAGGTACTTTCAGGCCTTATTTCATAGTAACGAGAGCCGACAGAGAAACACTGGATAAACACTGTAGCAAGCAGTAAACAGGAAAACAAAAGGTAAGCCACAAAAACATAATTTGCTTAAGAGTTCCTCGTTTGGGTGCTAATGCCTCCTGCCTGCCCCCACATCTTTGGGGATGTTCTCCACAAATCACAGAATAGTTAGAGTTGGAAAGCATCTTAAAGGTCACCTCGTTCCACCCCCTGCCCTGGGCAGGGACACCTCCCACCAGCCCAGGTTGCTCCAAGCCCCGTCCAACCTGGCCTTGAACCCCTCCAGGGATGGGGCAGCCACAGCTTCTCTGGGCAACCTGGGCCAGGGGCTCACCCCCCTCACAGCAAACAATTTCCTCCCAATACCTCATCTAAATCTCCCCTCTTCCAGTGTAAAACCCTTCCCCCTCGTCCCATGGCTCCCCTCCCTGATCCAGAGTCTGTCCCCAGCTTTCCTGGAGCCCCTTTAGGGACTGGCAGGGGCTGGAAGGTCTCCCCAGAGCCTTCCCTTCTCCAGGCTAAATCTCTAATTTAGCTAACGTTGCAACTTTGGGACCAGCTTCTCTCATTAAGGAGGTCGTTGCAATTTCGCACACGGGTTGGGCAAAGGAGAAAAGCAGCTTTCTGCAGACTCCATTAAGCTGTCATTAGAAATGTGCACGTTGGAAGCAGAGGGAAGAAGAAGGAACCGCTTCTCAGTGTTCAGCCGATCGCACTGTCTTAATAGTTGTTACATTAGTTGGGAGGACAAATCGCTATAGATTGACTGACTGACTCCCCTGCTAAAGATATCGCCTGAAAAGCTCATTTACTGCTAAATCCTATCCTGAGCCAGACAGGGAAACCTAATTGAATTCCCTGTGATAAGCGAATACAACTGTGAAGTGACAGGTCCCAGCATGGCACATGGACGCCTGGTACCTGCATACTAATAAATAAGTGATAAAGATGTCAGCAGCTACAGAGTTAAGTCCCATCTAGCTTGGAGCGGAGCAGTTGATGGCTTGGCAGCTACTGCCATCTTCACCCCCTACACACAACATGTGATTCAAGGCTGACTATTTTCATCCTCGGTTATGGAGCGGGAGTTGTTTCTCACCTCCACAATTCCATGGCTGATGGTCCCATACTGCCTCTTCCTCAGCATCACCAAGCTGATGACTATAACGGTAGCTATGGCAACAGCAATCACCAACAGACCAATAAGGGCGCTGCTGCTGAAGCTGAAGTCGTCGCGAAGGGAGTTGTCGTTATCCTGGAGGGAAGAAAACAAGGGAGCGGGTAGAGGAAGAGCGATGCGGGAGATGCACCGCTAAACGCAAACCTAAACGGTGGCCACCAAGAAGGTCTTCAACCATCTGTGGTATCAAGACACGACTAGACAGTGTCAATATTTCACCCCGAAATATTTCACCAGAAGGACAATGAACAAAAGATTGTTTCCCCGCTTAGGCACTCTGGACAGGCACTGACCCACACCGCTTTCCTATCCCACAAAACACTTTTGCTACTGGTTAGCATCTATGTGCATTTAGTGTTTACGTCTTTACGCCGAAACGCTGTGCTACATTATACTCTGCATGAGCTCCCAGAGCAGAGTCAAGGCACCGAATCCCTGGAATTCTCTAACGATCAGGAACCGAAATCCAGCTTTAGGAATTCGCCGATTGCTCAGCAATCAGTAGCCACATACATACCGGCTCGTCCACCAGCCCACCGACACGCTCCGCATTGAAAATCATCTCCTTCACATCAAGGGTTTCATCAATTACCTGAAAACAGTCACAAAAGCGTTTTATGAAAGGAACCGCATAAAACGGGTGGGAGGAATATGAAGCAGACAAGATACCTTTAATGAACACTAGCAAGGCTCAGAACCGCCTACCATCTTTCCCCTGCTCTCAACAGCGCGGGATGTTCTCCAGCTCTTAAAGCCACTCGAGTTAATACTGCAACCATTGGGATGGTCAGATGACCTCCAAAAATTTAAGAACTAGGTACTTGCCTTGGACACAGCATTTCTGTCATGTCAGATCTAACCCGTGGCGTAGAACAATTTTAAAAGAAAACTCTCAAAAGTCACCTTTTTTTTTTTTCTTTTTTTTAACCCAGGGAACTGAGGCAAGTCGGCAGCCGCTCTGACCTAGTGTATTCTTTACAGCGTAGACAGAGCTAATACCTACTGGGTCGCTCACCTTCAGAAGGTGATAAGGCCTTTCTCGCCATGAAAAATAGCTGGGAAGACAGACGGAACACACCAGCATTCGGTGCATTCAGACAGCAGGCCACCTAGCTAAAATAAAGGCGTATCAAAGGGTCTCTGCTTGGGAAAGCAGTTAGTAAATCAGATACTTCTCCCCAGCTCAGAGCGCCAAAGATCTAGATCTCTCTCCTTCCCTCGTCCTCCCACCCTTCTGATGCTAATCAGTATTAAGAGCCTACAATAGTCAGAAAACTGACTCCCCCACACCATATGGATAATGAATACACTGACATTCTGTAAGCAGGAAGAAGACATGGAAATAAGCCACCGCTATTAATTAGTGTCCACGGCAGGCTTTGCTTTACAAAAGAAAAGGTGGAGGGCTCACCACATTTTCGTCCACTTTGTTCTTGCTGTTAATCACTTTTTCTTCAGCGCCGATCAGGCCATCCAACTCAGTCATGCCCGAACCTGCACCAAAAGAGCAAGGCAGGGACCGTTAGCCAGCCCCTGGTGACATTTAGGAAGGGTTACCTACTCTCGGTAGAGCTGCCATGGCTAGCGTGTTTAACCGCATGGACCGCTGATTATTAATCTGTCTTCATGCTGTTGTGTCAGAAGGGGAGCTGATAAGCTATGCTACGGTGACGAGTGATTGCGGGGGTTCTGTTAATGAGGGGAAATGAGGTGGCAATGAGACGAGCAGACAAGACTCACCACAACCAGGCTGAAGTGTAAATCCAGAAATACCATACTGTTAAAGTGCTGCTGTTAGAGAAGGTCCGAGGCAGCATGTAACACAAATTGTGAGCACACAGCTCCTTTCTGCAAGTGTCACCTCGGGTCACCGCCGCCTCAGCGTGACCCCCGTGACGGAAGAGCACATCTCCTCTCCGCTGAGAGCCAGCGCCCCGGGAACGCTCGCAACCGCACGCTCAGCATCACCCATTCTTTTGAAATCAAGCGCATCAGCGAGTGCCTCGGGAATAAGAATCTCAAGGTCACCCAGCACGGCTCCGTAATGAGCTGCTGTCCCGTATCTGGCACAAGCCCAGAAACAATAAATCCCAGGGCAAGGGAGGAGCGAAGAGCTACACTAGCCTTTGTACCAGAACATCACTCACCCCCTTCTAGGCTGAAACTAGCATAGGCTCAAGAGAAGAATATCAATTAACAGAAGGCGGCTGCTCTGCATAAACTGTTTTGATCTGAAGCGTTTATAAATAGATCAGATCAATAACAGAAGAGCCCGATGCAAGATACACAGACCTCACATAACACAGCAAGTTAGGAGAACGCCAGTTTTCCATTATCAGTAGGGACAACGTGATGTCCTTCACAACACCTATGCCTCCCTAACGCAAAAGCAGGACAGCGAAGCCTAAAACCTACAGCGGGGTCTCTCCAAGGAGGAGCACGAGGTGGGGGAAACGTTACTACAGCACTTCACGCTTTGCCCGTGACAGCATACACCTCTCCACAAGCTGCTGAGCTTGCAGGTTGCCTAAGACATTATGTCAACTGCCGGTGAAATTGGCAGCGTGTTCTTTGATGAGATGCAAGGAAAGGCTAGCTGGCTCCGAGGCAAGTTTTTACAGCGACAAGCTTTTACTGCCTGAAAACGCCAAGGAAACTAATGTTTCACTCCAACTCTTCCCACAAGAAGCATCTCGGGTTTTAGTGCATCCCCTTTTTTCTGTACGGTTCTTTGGAGACAGTGATCAGATTCCAAGCACGGCCAAGACTGCCAGTCTGACTTCTCACAGCTGTCGAAGCAGGTCATGTTATTGTGAAAGTCAATGATTGGGGTTTTCTGGAGAGACTCGTCGCAAATAGTTTTCAGAGAATTCCTGTGTCAGCTTTTGGCCTATGGCTGCTTGATTCAATTCTCAGGAGCCAACGTAGCACAGTCTCCAGGGCTGGGAGCTCAGCTGCTGCACTCAGCTTTGCTGTTTGCCAGAGTGCTGCACCAAATAACAGACCCAGTTCTACGTAGCTCAAAGGCACAGTTTAGGTTATATACTTCTCAGGGAAAAAAACCCACACACACGCACAAAAAGAACCCCCAAAACTCCCTATCAGCCCTCGTGAAATGAAAAGGAAAGGGAGAGAAGGGGCAAGCACGGGATATAATCTTGTCCTGAGTCATCAGAAACTCTTCCATTTACTCAAATGGGGAGAACCAGCCTATACTTACCATCTTTAAGTCAACAAAGCAGTTGTCAAAAAAAAAAAAAAACTTAAAAAAATTTCAAACTAAAGGCTGTCCCAATTCTTTCCAGAGCAGCCAGTACACTGAATTAGCTGTACACTGTTCTACAAGAGGGATGAAGGTGACTTATATTTGTAGAGAAAGGCTGATAACGAGAATAGGTTCAAGCTGTCTGGTCTTCACCACGTTACAAAACTATTTGTGTTCATATTAAATGATTATTAGCAAAATCCTTTGCTCTCTTTGAGATTCTGCAGATATATATATATATATATATATATATATATATATATATATATGGATATATCTGGAATCAAAGGCAGATTAAAATGCTGGCTTTACTCCCCACACAGAGCATAGGTACCACTGCTCTGCAAGAACGTTTTAAGAATTAGCCTTCCATTTCTACTTCAGGAACTCGATCTGTTGTAGCAGACCAGCCAGGCCTGATCTTTACCTGAGACTGTGTCGCTAGCAGAGGATTTCATTTAATGCCAATGTTTCTATGCTGCTCCTAAAGCCCAGGCAGCCCCTTTTTAGCCAGGCACTGAGTTACTGCAGAATGAATAACGAGCTGAAGGAGAAATGGATAATCACACAGGAATTTGCTAGTACGGAGAGATGCTACATGTGAAAAGGTGATGCCGAGGAGACCACAAACACAAAGAAGGAACCTCCTAATTTATCTGTCCCAGACCAGCTGCACTCTATAATACCTACAAAGACATTCGTCCAGGAAACACAGCCTCTGTCTGCTGCAGCGATCTCACTCCTCGTTTACCATCGGGCGGTAAGGACAGATTCCACAGCAGGCAGAAGAGCCTCTAAGACTATTTACCATCAGTGCTGCAAGGTTTATTTTGAGAAGTGTTGAATGTGAGTATGCGTGGAGAGATGTAAAGGACCGCCCGGCTGCAGGCAGACGGCTGGGCCCACATTTCTTGAGAGCAAAGCTACTCCACGCACTCTGAGACGCCTTGCGAGCCCATCAGAGAGGAACACACACAATTAGACGCTCAGACTAGCTCGTTTCTTTAACACTAGGCCTAAACAAGCAAAATTGAGAGTTACTGATCTAAATGAGAGCAGGGAAATGAAAATAAAGGTGAGTATGAAACTAAAATGAAGCTACCAAACACACTGAGAAGGTAGGAGAGTGATCGAAAGCACTGTGAGGGAGCAGCTGAGAACCAACCTTTTTTCATTGGATGGTACAAATCCGGCTGAGGATCTAGCAGGAGGGAAAACAAAAACAAAAATAGCAGAGAAAGGAGATTAAGAGAGAAAGGAAAAAAGGCTTGCGCATGATTTCTGACTCAGACCCTGGGAAAAGCTTTTAGTCTACAGCTTTCTTTAAGCTCAGGACTGTTCAAACATTTTTAAAATAAATACACACGCACACACCAGCTGTCAACACCCGATGACAGAAAAAATATAGATATCTATTTTAAAAAAAAACAAACAAGAGGATTCCTGCAGCCCTTCAGCAGGTCACGGCACAAAGACTTAGCATTACATGAGAGCGTTTTGGTTAAAGGCTGAAAATCAATTCCAGAGTCAAGCCACGCAGTAAAAATTTAACACTCCCTGCAAAACGGAAAGAGATGAAACAATTCTGCCAAGAGAAGAATTGGAAAATCAAGACAGCAACTCAGTGCAAATTACTAGCGGCACTGCCTCTTTCCAATGGACAGAGCCTGAGGGGTGCTGCTGCGGTGACTGCTTTACTCTTAAATCACCCAAAGGGATGGAGCTTTCTGTGCCACCGAGCTGAGCCTACCGGCTAAGGAAAAATGCCTACGTTTTTGTAAAGCCAGTGAACCCAACTCTCAGTTCCACATACCTTCGCTTTCAGACAAGGCTGGGAAGGTTTTCACCTGGAACGGACGGAAAGGTTTGCCCTCCAGGGGAATTTCTTCGCTCTCCTCAGAGCTCACTCTGACATCCACCTGGGATTCAGAAATGGAGGATGTGAACTGATCCATGTCTGCCCGTTGCTCCTGAAGCAGCTCATCTGAAAGGAATAAGAGGAAATATTACAGAAACTGCATGAAGCCTGGCAGGAACAGAAAGGGGCAGATGGTCTGAACCTAGCTGAGGCAGGGCTGCAGGGGAACACTGTTCGGGGCTGCCAGGTTATCTTATCTTGCACGCTCTGAAGTCTCATCTGGAATTCTCAGTAAAGGCGTTGGCTAGAAATACATACAAATAAGGGCCAAGAGGTTTGATGTGGCAAGAGGTTTTGCCAAGATGGGATTAACCTCCTATAATGCGGGAAAGCATCTGCTTATTTTTATGAATCTTTTTCATCTCCCTTAGAGAGAGAGCTTTGCTATTCTGAATGTTGTTGTGGTTTTTTTTGAACGGACAGTGGAAGTTCTTAGGAAAAAGCTATTCTGACTGGCTGCGTTGCAAAACCCAGAGAATATCTGCCCTGCGATACCTAAGCCTAAGCCCAAGTGCTTGTTGTTGAGGGTGTCCCCTCAAAGGAGCTAGCGGTCTTTCTGGAGCCCACTTCAGTTGATATAAAAGCTCGTAGTCTAATACGGTGGAACAGGAGCTGGCACACAGAGACACTCACCAATCTCATCCTGGATTTCTTCAGCCACATATGGCACCTTGTAGAGCAGAGACAAGCTTTGATTCATCCGCTCCTCGATCACATGAAGATGTGTCATCACCTGCAAGCGTACAAGAGTGTGTTGGAGCAGGCAAAGACTGTCAGTCACTTGATTGGTACTGGTATGTCGCTTGTTTAATAAAATACCTACTACTGGTGGATCTGCCACGACAGACAATAGAATGGGACACAGGTCCATCTAGTCCAGTTCTCTGACTGACGCTAACACGTCACGCCTCACTGGAAATGGCTATTTGTACATGGCTCTTTAAGTATCCTGGGAATGGTTGGGGGTGAGAGAGAGGACCCAGCTGGCTCTCGCTGTCACCAGCTTTCCACTGGAAACACTGAAGCTGGTATTTCCCATATGCCAGATATGGTCATTATTCATTTCCTGCAGCAGCTACAAGCAAGCGCTTTATTAAATGGATTATCATTCCTGACTACTAGGAAAGATACACACGAAGGGACCAGACAATATTATTTATCAACTCTGCTTTCAGAACAAAGGTGCCTTTCAGAACAACAGTGGCATTACATTTGTCTTACACCCACTACACCCACCCACTGGCAACAGCGTTCTCCCTTCAGTCGAGAAATAAATTCAAACTCTACGCAACCTCAAATCGCTCTTCCCGGGCATATTAAATTCACTGGTGAAGTCAAGCCTGACCTGAAGAGGGTGCTGCATAATCAGGGATCATGCAGACCAAGACAAACATTTATATGGACGGCCAAATGTCGGAAAAAGCTAAGGAGTTAAATGGTCCCGTTTTACAGTCTGACGTGTACCTGACCTTTAAGAGCAAGGATGAAAGCAATTTAATTTTACATGTGGCAGCTTGTCAATCAAGGGAATCGATTGAGGAGCTTAAAGTGCATCTGAAAAGTAAAGCGAATGGAAATTGAACTGTACCACCCACATCCCTCATACGTCGATCTGTTGACACTGCAGCCTTCAGAATGAATTAAGGACTGTTTAGGTTTTAGCTTAAGAATACAGTTCACACACTCCCTCTTGGGCTTTGGCAGCATCAGAACAAAGGGTCAGGGTGGACTGCGCTTGAGATGCTAAGCTGTCTGAAAACACTACCACACAGTCCGCACCACAAGCCAAACACCAGCTTGTAAATACCACAATCGCTACCAGTCTTTCTGAGGATGCGCAGCTTAACAACAACCATAGAATCAGTGGCAGGAGAGACAAGAGTTGAAGGTACGCCGCTAGCACCCACGAACAACATGAAACCCATGGGACCAGGCACCTCCACGTGTGAGGTTCGCTTCCAGAATATCACCGCAACACTATTCTACACCTCACCAGAGGTGACAGTGACAGACTCCAGTCCCTGTCTGACTCAAACCGCAGTATTTCCATCTACTGGTTATACAGCCAAGTAATAAAGCATTTTTCCCCAGTAAACTGGGACTGGTAAAAGACAGATTACATTCCCACAGCTGTGACTGGACGGTCAGTTCTCTCTGCTTCTCTCTGAACTTATGAAAAGAAAAAACCCTTACGAACAGACCTTTCAGTGTTACTAGGCCATTATTCATTTGAATCTTAGCCCTTTTGCCATTTTAAAAGTGTAAAAACAAGTAACAGGACATATAATTAAAAAGATTTGTGGAATATCTGCAACTACTCCTACAAGTACAACGGCCAGGTTTGACATCCACTTGAAGCAGCATATTCACATATACTACCCAGCAGAAGGAAAATGACCTTCCGGCTGTTCAGGAGTAAAATACATTCCAACAGCACAAAATAAACTCATCAAAACAGATTTTCTAATAAAGCTAACAAGAGCTTGGCAAGGGTTATATATTACACTTTGGTAAAAAGGCAATAACTCTGCAGAGGCACAAGAGAATTCCCACAAACCCAAAACACAGGCATCGTGAAGAACAAGCCTAATGAAAGGAACACAGAGACACGAGGTCTTGGAAGAAGCGAGGAAGTCTGTTCAAGGATGACCGAGTCCCCAGCACATCATTTCATGGGTGTCTGACAAAAGGAAACACAAAAATGACACCCAACTAGTTCAAAACCCCCAGACTCTTCATTGTGACCAACAATATTGGAACCAGAGTTCCCATTTTTAACACCAAGTCAAGTACCAAGGAAAACGATACAGACAGCGTATCTGGTGACAGGCAATACGCACAAAGAACGGGAGACCTCTGCACAAGGATGAGAAGTTGCTATAGTACCCTGCAAATTAGCGCGAGGACTTGACGCACGGCTTCTAGAGTCTCCGACAGCCAGGGCTGGGTAACAATGCCTCCCTTGATAGAAATGTTCTTATACCTGAGATTTCATCTGTGCAGCCTTTTCTGGGTCAACTGCCAGGACGTGCTGGTAATGGCGGATGGTGTGCAGACGGTCCTTGTTCTCAGCACGAACATAGCGCTTCAGAGCTTGCAGGATGCGGTGGGGCTGCAGGATTTGAGAAGGGGAAGAGTTCAAATCCATTCGATTCAAATAAATTCACAGCTGAAATGCAGCACTTCAGATGTGAGCCTGCTTTGTTATTGGACAGAGCAATCACCTGCACTAACCTCAGGTATCTTCTTTCTAAATTAAGTCTGACTCAGAACACCGTGCCTTACGAACACTAAACAAAGCCGAGGTTTTTTTAACCAGGCAGAAAGGAGAGTGAGTTCATTAGGAGACCCACTGCCAGGTCTTCAGCACAAACTGCCACCATGGAGAAAGCTTTACTGGGAACCCATTCCCAGCTTCTGCCCCGGCAAGTGACAGGCAGTCTTCTCACCAAGCTATTCCCACCTTCCACTCCACCCAAAGCTACCCTGTTGTAAAAATTCGTCGCAAATAAACTCACCCGTGGCGGGTCAGCCTGCAGGGCAGCCAGGTAGTTCTCCAGAGCAATCCGACGGCGATCATTCAACATAGCTTCCACACGAGCCAGGTGAGTTTCCACAAGCTGCTGCTTCTCACTTGCTGCCTCTTTCTCCAGAGATTTAACCATAGCCTGGAAGTGCTGGAAAAAAGAAAGGAGTCTTTATGAAATGCGCTGTATGCGTCAGGGTCACCTACTGTCTCTCACATAACTCCGCAGAACAAATGGAGCCTGTCACACTGCATGTCCTAGGCATTTACGGTAGGAGAGAAGGGCACTGACAGATGTTGACGCAGCTTGATCTCTGCAAATCACACAGTGACAATTCACCTTCCAAACTTCCTTCACAACCCATTTCAAAGGTCTGAAGAGGGCACGTGGCCTTGCAGATAAAAATCATGTTGAAGCTAGGAGATCCACACTGCACCGCATGCATGACACGGTACTAATTCTTTCCCTCAACCTTACAATATGGAAACAGGATTGAACCCTTCAGCCTACAGCCATTAACCTGAATTTGCAAAAGTTTACAAAGGTATCGCATGGGGGATTTTTCATCAGTGCGCCTGCAGATCAAATCTCGATACATTCAATTAGAAAGGTCATAACCCACATCTGCAAACGAGTCAGAGAAGTCCATTAAGCGTTGTTATGTTTCAATGGAGATGATGGAAAACTCTTCTAGACTAACAGTGGCTTATATTAAAAAACGTAGAGAGAAAACTGCGTTCCAGGATAAAATCCAAAGTGGGCTTAAAAGCTGGAGTCAGCCACTTACTTGTATATTGGTTTGAGGGAACTTCATACAGTTGTCACTGCCAGAAGAGCCTGTCCCTTAACAATCCCACACAGACAATATCCCTGATTAACTTCACAGTCTGACTGAACTCTCCTCACAAGGCAGAAGGTTGGCATTCTGGCAGCAAACCAGCTTTATCTGCTGCCTAAGTGGTTTTCACTAAGTCTGCCCGAACAGGAAATGTGTGTCCAGAGAGCTGGGGCCAATCCGAACCGGGACGTGAGGCCACTGATTAGTGCAAAACAGGCCAAAGGTCTGAAGTTACAATTTGGCGCTGCTGTCGCTATGCTTGAGGGGTGAGACAGCTTCCTACTACTGGGCTTAGGAAAGGACCTGGCACAGTATTGGATCATCCCCAGCTTTAAGAACAAAGCACGCAATTGAATCAAATCTCCTCTAAAAGGGAACTGCTGACAGAACAGGAAAGCTGTTCTTCCCCCTCAGTCGTCTTTTGGCTTTGAATATTACAGTCTCTCATTTAGTTCATTGAGAAGACAAAGGCCAAGCACCAGTAACTTTCCTCTTTAGGTCCTTCAACCCTTACCTGAATGAGAGTCTGCCTCTCTGCCTTGGGGAGATTTACAGCTTGGTGTTCTGCTTCCTCCCATTCCTTTTTCACCTGGACAAGGAAAGGACAGAACACATCAACAAGACAAATTTACATCCGATCTTTGCGAGCTAATTTGCCTTCACAGACAGATCCTTGCGCAGCCTGGCTAGGTTTTGAAGGCACAATAGAGCTGATATGAGGTTTTAAACTTAGCACTTAAGCCCTCTGAGCAGCAAGCCAAGTGTCCCCACTGATTCCTCTCTCCCAGCGCTCTGAAGAAATGAAAATCTAACTGCCACAGTGTGGTCATATCGCAAGAAACACATGGAAGGCTGGCGACTGGAAAGGAAGTCAGTTCACCACCAATTTGTCCAAAAAATCACGGGCAGCAACTACGCAGTGCAGCACTAAAGACTAAAGCCAGACGCTCACCCGGTCCATGCGGTTGTGGTGCCTGACCTCCAGCTGCTCCTTCGCCTTCTGGAAGCGGGCATGTTCGTTGTCATCAGCTGGGGTTTCAAAGTAGACATCCACATCATCAGTTGGCACTGCAAAGAGAGGGTAAGGATAAGCGGAGGTTCAGAAAACGGTGATGCTGGTTTGCAAAGGACAGGTAGGGAGAGGAATCTCCACGCCTGCATAATTAACAATCTGGCAGGCTGAGTCTACTGAATCGCCACCTATCAGGAGTCCATTTTGGTATTTTTAAGCTGCCAATTTACTGCACAACATCAGTTAAGTTACATCATCCCGAAAACACAGCAATGCACTGCGGCAACCAGCACCTGTTCGGTCTTCTCATTAGTTCTGAGATGAGCATTATTCAGCTCCAGCAACAGAATGACTTGGATTGCAGAGTAAAGAGCTTGTTTTCTCTTCCCTTTCACATTGGCTTTGGATAGTTTAAATGACATTTTGTGCATTAGCTGTTCGCTGACAAGCTGGCTCCAGACATCATTAATATGATTAGGGAGCCTGACAATAAATCTGCACAGAACACTACCCAATATTTTACACTTCAAACCTACCTTCCCTACCAGATGCACCATGCAGGACTAACAGGCAATGATATTAGACAAGACAGCAACAGAAGGAGGCTCAGTGTGACAAATTGACTCATCCAATAAACTGGACGGCTTGTATCTTTAAGACATTCAAATCCAACATGGGGAGAAATAAAATTTCAGAACTGACAATTTCAAGCATCCTGCAAAAACCACAACAGGGGCTCTGTACTCCACATACTGCAGTTCAGGAACCGATGAACAAAGTTTCTGTGCTACAGTTTTAGAAACTACACATCCCAGAGCCCTGTCTGAAAGGATCTATGGACAACATCAGATCAGTACAGTATTCCGAGCCTTCTCATGGCATTTCTGAACCAAGCTTGGACACAGAGAACTCTCTTTCCAGTCCCAAATCCCCCTGTAACAGGACAAACTTTTGTACAAAAAGCTCCTGACATCCGCATCTTTTATTTCACTGCTTCAGTTAGATCAGCCCAATCTAAAGCACTTGCATGAAGCCCATTTTGTAAATAGGATTATGGCTGTATAGTCAGACTGCCAAGCCCCAGATAACACAAAAAGCCTTTCAAAAGACTTTAATGGTAGCTGAAGTGGAAGTGCTGGAGTTCAACAATAAGATTAATAAGGAGGTTAAAATGTTTTTGGTAGTTTTATCATCTGACATAAAAGCCAGTTGAAATTGGTGCCAAAAACCTCAAGCTCTCAAAAATGCAAGGATTGAGTCATGATTCATATTTCAAGCCGAGCTGAAAGTGGGAATCCGAATTCTGCAATACTTCTCTGATATTTTCCCAAAATACAATAGCAAGAAAACGCGGGCTATGAGAAGAATGGCGAGTAGCAGCCTGCTCTTCAGGACCGACTGGTCAAACATATGCAGGGTAACATGACTGGGAAAAGCAAGTGCTTCCTTCCATATATTTGGAAAAAAAGCCAGTTACGCAAACAGGAAAGCTATGGGTTTTCACAAGAGGTTACAGACAGCCCCTGGTCCCTGCTACAGATCTGGAAGATGACAACTAAGCCCTCAGCAAGAGCTGCAAGCCAATGGTGAGCACAGACAACATACGGCGAGAGCCACTTTCACCAGGAAAGTTCACCCTAAAGACCTAGAGAAGCGGAGACAAGAGGAGACTGCTGCAGAAGGACAGACAGAACTGCTGCAGACACCAGAACCAAAAGGATGAGCTACACACGTATCCTCTCTTGACCTGGGCAAGGAGGAGGAGACACCAAACGCCAGACAGACAGAGGCTAGCTGCGAAAGGGCCAGTGGGAGGCAGGACTTACTCATCTTTTTACACACAGCCATACAATACTCCTCTGACTCAAAATTGTTCCTGTTGCCTCCGCAGCCTCCATATATAAAGCGAATGCATTTTCTCTTGTTAGGGTCGAAGTACCAACGAGGCACCACAGCCCGGCAGGGCCCTGTCATCGCCTCCTGGGAGCAGACAGCTGTGTGGAGACGGGTTAGAACATGAGCTAGTGAGGAGCGACTTAAACATAGCAGTGGTGGCTCTAGTTCACACCTCCTTCTGGGGCACTCGCGCTGGCCTCGGCATCGCTACTTCACCGACCAAAGGGCTTTTGTCAGTTTCGGGGGGGATTTTTAACATTGCAAAGCATTTTAACAAAGCATCCGTCACAAAGCTTGCCAGCACTATTCAGGGAGATGCCTACGTGTAGTATTTTGGAGCAAATGCACAGCAGTAGGCTACCCCAGCAGTTGTCTCAACATGGAGCTCTCAGCTGCAAAAGCAATCTCTCCTTAGCTAGAGGCTGAAACAGCAAGGATCTATTTTGCTGATGCCACAGTGTTATGCCTCGGGTGTCCCAGGGGTAGAGCCTCCACTGTATAAAACCAACACGATAGAAAGAAAACCCATTAGGGCTGCTTAAAGCATTCAAAGATGTCCTGTTCCGCTGCACTCTGCCTGGATAGACACTTCACGTCTTAAAGGTGAGGCATAAGAGCAAGTGAAAAGGTAGGCTAAGCAAAAGGAACACAATCGCCACGGCGATCTCAGCCGCTAGGTTTTTAAGTTTTGAAACATCGATACACTAAATACCGAAACTCCAGGTAGCCACGGCACGTGGACCGCTACACAATAAGCGGGCAATATAAGCAGCTGGGTTATTTTGAGGCAAGAGAACAGATATGGTGTGTAAGGTAGTAACTGTTCACGGTGCTTCGGGGAAAACAGACTGCATACCCCCAAAACGGACACCCCAATCCCATTGTTTCACGTCTGTTTCAACACCTGCAGCTCTGTAACAGTCCTGTACATATATGAGCTAAGCCTCGTTTCAGCAAGTCAAATTATCTGCAGCCTGCTGGCATTTTACCAAAAAGATGCAAGAACTGCTGGCAATGATTCAGTGATCTGTAGCTAATTGAATTTCATTCCCTCTCCCCTCCTCCTTCCTCTGCAGACACTTCTACACATGAGGTATAGGACATCGTATAACGCTGAGGCACCACACAATCAGCAGATGCCCTCTGCAATGGCACCTACCACTTAACAGAAGCTACCGCAAGTACAGTATATAATACTACTGCAGTAAGTATATATTACACATATAATAAAAGTGGGCCAGTTGTGTTGCCTGACTTTCTTTCATGAAAGAGAAGGGTTTATGTAAAGGCTATTAAGGCAGCACCAAGTATCTTCCTCACCCTTAAATGGCCACATGGCACCTGGATGCCACCTCTGCAGAGTATGGCCCATCACTTTCAGCTTCCTTTTCATAAGCTGGTATAAAACACCAAATCCAAGGTCATCGCCCAAAACTATGATTTTTGAATTCTTAGTGTGCCCCAAATGCCTCTAAGGTTTTTCAAAATTAGCCTACGCAGACACATTTTCTGACTCGACACAGCACCTTCATGGAGGTGCTCGTTCAATATGCCAAACACTGGGCTTTCTGCCAGCAGAACTGCTGTTTATCTGGAAACATATGGCCCATGCTCTAGAGAGTTAATTTCAACACTTGAAACATAAGCATCATCAGCTTTCCTCTGTTTGCTAACTTATCTGGCAAATAAGACTTCCAAGTGGCTTTTATTGACTTGATCGAAAACCCATCACCAACTGACAGCCAACACGAATACTCTCAAGGAAAGAAGAGGCCCGTAGGCAAGAATGTGTCTTACATTTCATATCGCTGCTGACTTCTTTTTCGGAAACAGCCTTGTCGTTGCTAGGCTCTGTGGGGGTCTCTTCATTGTAATCGTCAACTTTATAGCTATCATAATAGTAATCGTGATCTTCTACCACATCCTCCTCCTCTTCACCTTCGTCTTCTTCATCCTCATCTTCCTCCACTGCTGTTCCTGTGAAGTCTTCTACACCTGCCTCTGTAGGGAACTCACTGAAGGGATACAATTCAGTTAAGGGGTAAAGGTAAGGTTAATCACTTTGCAGCCAACCTTTCATGTACCACAATAATGATTTTCTTTTCATCTGTCCTAGAAACACAAGAAATGGGAAAAATAAATGTACCAACTATTGATCAGACCACCAACGGCAGCAACAGGAGTTCCCTCATTACAGACACGCTGTTTCTACAGGCAGAGCTTCCCCAGGCCTTTGGCTTCGTGGGGTTTCCTTGCATTTTCTCATCAGCTTCTTGTCAGTGAGTGAAGTCTACCGTATTTGAGGGAGGTACCTACTGTAGCAATCCATGGTTTTGAGTGTCTAAGGATGAAGGGAGGGGGACTTTATATCTCCTTCAGTAATAGGAGCACTGCAAAGGCATTTGTCCTTCTGCAAGGCTCAGGACACTCCTTTGGGAAATTCCAAAGCACAGAAACTCTCCTCCCAGTCCTCACCACAAGGGAGTCACTGTCTGAAATATTCACATACAGCAACTTCACGTCACTGTCAGTAAGAACCCTACCTTTTATAAAGGTCATAGTCTTCATCCTCATCTTCATCCTCTTCCTCTTTGGACAGAGCCTCATCCACAACCTTTGTCTGAGGACAACACACATATTCTGTTCCATGGAACTGGTCTACTCCACAGGGCAGCAGCATCCCATAACTGTGCAGGATCATCCCTTCTGTCAGGCAGGCCTGAAAGAGGAGCCCATTTGTGTCACTTTAGCATCATGCTCTTGCTTTGGATAAAGCTGAAGTTTGCCTATCTTAGATGCCAAGAACGCTACCAACAGGCCAATTTCACAGCAAAAAGACAACAGCAACATACAATCTGAACATCAAAGGAAAATGGATTTGAAACTTTTAGCTTAAGCAAAATCCCCAGGGAAGTCCCAGAATCAGGGCCATGCAGTGCTTCCTGGTGTTAACGTATCAAACACCCCCAGCCCCTAACAACCGCTAATTTGTCAGCCTGGCTCAGTTCAGGAAAAATAACTAGACCTTTTGTGCCAACTCAAGGGAGAGAGCACTTGAAAGGAACAGAACCGTTGTTTGCTTTCCTGGGCTCGCCATTTCATTAAACTTTATCTATTAAACTTTACATTGGACTAAGTGAATAATCGCTCAAATGGACTTTGTGTCAAGATTATTTTAACATGCTGTAGATGAAAATCAATCAGATAATTCAGGAAAACGCCAAATGCAAACTGTGATTAGACATTATGTCTATATACTTCTCCTAAGCTAAGGAAATACATGGCTTTGGGGTGCCCCAGAAAAAAATGAAGAAAGAAAGGCCTTATTATGTACATCAGAAGCCTTTTGTGCTTTGTTTTGTGACAGCATGGGTGTAAAACGAGCCAAATATTTCTGGAAAAGTTCTGCAACTCTGCTGAAAGCAACTGATTTTTAAATTTGCTAGACATTAACAACTTCATCCTCAATTAAAATGTGATTCTTCTAGCACAGCTTTATTTCGATGGGTTTTTGCTCCCAGGATTTTAAATAAATAGGAAGTTTAACTGGTGCATCCTTAACCTCATCTTTACTAGCACCATCACAACTGATCATTGTGTTGCTGTTTCTGCAATTGCTATTTCTACCAAATGGAAAACATGTACATTTCATCATGATTTTGTTTTTATTACCCCCAGTTCAAATGGGCCTGCAGAGAATTTGCAACATTTTGGCTAGCCAGATAAAAAAAAAAAAAAAAAAACACAAAACCAAACACAAAACCCTCCATGGGCTAGATTTATTCTGAGAAGATAATCTATCTCTTATGTAAAACCTCCACTAATCAGTCGCAATGAAACTCAGATTGTCCCCAAGCAAGCACTCCCAACCAAATCCCCAGCAGCAGCAGGTACATTAATGCAAAATGTGCAAGAAAAATAGGAAACATCCTACGACCGCTGTAGCTCTCTACCCTGGAAAGAAGGATGAGCCATTGGCTAAAGCACTATCCTAGAGACCTGATTGCTATTCCTAGCTCCATCCTAGAACATGATCTTGGGCAAGCTACTTAGGACAGATTGTCATGAGTGAAAAATAACTCAGCTAGCTATGCAGGTTTTTTAAGTCACTTGAGTACTTTAAAACTTTTTTTCATTGCCTCAGCCCATAGACTGCGACATGGGATATAACAGACCCCAGAGATAAATGCTGTTATGCTCCAATACTACAGGCATCCAAGCGGACAGATCCAGAATAAACAAATCTTGTTGCCACGGCAGCTCAATTACCTCTTTTGCCACAGTGTGCCAGTGCTGATGGCTTTCACACACATCCATCCGCTCCTTGTGGAAGAACCGGCACTTCTCTGGAACCAGCAGGACATCGCTGACAAACTCACCCACTGAAAAACAAGAAACGCCCACGGTTCACACACGTCCCACTTCCACCAGAAAACAAAGCCAGGATGAGAACTCCCCTAAAGTACGCTTCGTTGCTAGTGCCTTAAAAGTTTGGTATATTCTTAACAGGGACAGGTCACATCATCAGCTATCTCTGCAAATTTACAGAAAAACAGAGTTTCCACGGTAAAAACAGGAGTAGGGCCCAACCGCTGAAACCACCGCGAACGCTAAGGCTGGAGGCAAAGTTTACAAAGCAAGTTAATAGATAGTTGTTCATGGAACAGGCAGGAGTGACTGAAGATATTTCACACAGATCTTTGAAAAGATTGCAGCCGCATACGGAAGTTTTCAAACCACCTAATCACCAATTTCTAAACGAGCTGCATCGTCCCAAAGCTAGTTCATGCTGTCTGGTGCTGTAACAGCCTGGACATTTTTGTGCCACGAGTGTCATCTATGTTTTCAGTATCTGGGTATCTGAGTAAGTTTTGTTTGTTTTTGTTTTGTTTTAAACAGTTTCCAGATGGTTTAATTCAGGATCAACTGCAGCACATTCCCTGACTCGGACAGTCCTAACCAAAACACAGAGGTGTGGAAAAATAAAAACTATATAGCCCAAAAATCAGAGGAGAACCAGAGTCGGCAAATAAGACTGCATTCCCGCATTTAGATAACCACAACCTCACCAGCACGATGAAGTTTTGGCACAATCTTAAAACCAGACTTTTGCTTTTGAGGAAGGCAGGAGATAATCAGTCTGCTCTACTGACTCTGTATTAGTTGGACTTAAAAGCCGTTTAGCCTGAATTTGCACCACAAATCTGTTTAGTACCACCACCCATCAAGTAAGTATCAGAACTACACGAGTATTGCTTTCCTTTCTTAGCCCAGAAGTCCTAACAAGCCCTGCCACTGGAAACCAAAACGTGGAATTTTCTCAAAGTCAAGATCTTTCTTTCTTTCCTGCACATTTAAATGCCAGCATCTAGATATCTAGATACTCTGAGACAACCAGGAAAAGATCTTCAGTTCAAGTGTTTCAAAGCACGCCTTGCACGCCTGACTGGCAGCATTAGGAATCCTTTGTTTAAAATTGGAGAGAAGTTTTTTAAGTCAAGTGCCTTTTCTAATGGAGTCTCCAGGGAGGAAAATTATTTGTCCAAACAGCCATCAACATTATGATTTCAAAATAAATTTTAATATTTTGTGCAACCAATTTTTTTGCAGCCCCTTAGTAAAGGCTTACGGTCACTTCTCCTATGCACCAAACACAAATCAAGTATAGTTTAGGGACAGATTATCTGATGACAACTGCAAGGTAACAAAATCAACTAGCATTCATCGTCCCTTTTAAATTAGTTAAGTTTTGAGCTAACAGACACACCAGAGAAATGGTATTTTTCACATTTTTCTCACTCAAAACAGGCTAGTTACAAATTTGAGTTAATAATCCTTCTTCCTTCCCTCTCACGAGAGGTTAGTTAAAAAGTTTCTGATGAGAAAGCTAAAACTGACCAAACTTTAAAATCAAGAGACTGCGGTTCTCGCAGAAGACTCAAGCTGATCAAATACAATAACCAGTTACAAACCCCGGCCATTAAACAGCCATTTTGAAAACCACCGCATCCTAGCACCTTCGCATAAGACGCACGGGAAGTTCTCCCAGTTCACCTAGGAACTGGAAAACCCTTAGAAGTCGTGCCTTTAATGGACACCTTCCCAATCACGGCCACTGGTATCAGAAAAGAAAAATCCTCTCCCCTTTCAGACGAGAGCAGGCGTAAGAGGTGTTTCCACACCATCTAACAGCCTAGCCAGAACTGGCAGCAGTTTGGCTCTTCACACCTCCCCAGGCTCAGCCCTGCTCCCGTCACCCTGTTGTTACCTTTATTTTACAGTTCAGTGAGAGCGCTAACAGGTTCTCCTCCTCTCCCCTCTTCACCTTTGAAATACAAAGGAGCTTTCATTGGTGGGGGGAGGCGGGAGAAGGTTAAACACGGTGCGATTGCAAAATCCTACCTCAAGACAGCCCGTGCATTAATGTAGCAAGGAAGACACAAGCAGGAATGGGAAGACCCATAGTTTGACTATAATAAAAAAGCCGTATGTACCCCAGAGAAACACATCACACATTTACAACAAGCAGTTTGTGGACTGCTGAAGACAACGAAAAGGGATTTTATACACACATGGACTACTGATTTGCAACTCAGATGTGAACGCCAAAGCCTTGCAGGCTGGGCCAAACAAGTCAAGGACACTGTGAAAGACACTAATTAAAATCTTTAACAGGTATTTTAATGATTATCAAATGTTAGGGCAGTGTCACTAAAATCAGCTTATTTTTCAGCTGGAGAATAGGCTTGGGGGAAGATTATTTCTAAAAGAGATGACTCCTCCTAAGTCCAGAGATCTTGCTTTCATCCTTATTTCCATCAGAAGTTCTCAGCATAATCAGCTGGGTTTGGCTGCTTCTCAAACCTGAATTTCCACATCTATAAAGAGACGCATCTCTCTCCTAGGATGTGTCCACACCAAATTTCATTTCTTATGATGTGTTTTATGATTGCCTAGTGGAGGGTATTATATATAGAAGAACACTACACATACATTTCTGCAGATTTGCTTGCATTCTCCTATGTCAAACCACATGCTAACCTGAGATACGGATACAAATTATGAAAACCAGTTGCCACCGAATGCTCCCAGCAATCAAGACTCTCCAAGGTCGCACAAGGCTTCTTGCAAAACAAGTCTTTTCCAGTGGATAACTGCAAAGAGATTCAGCCAGCTGAGACTAAGCTTACTACACTAAGAACACACGCAGTGCAGCACAGCGTCAGGCACAACCTACAAGTCAAAAGCCGCAAGGTAAACACGTTGCCTGATTCAAGTGGGTGGATAGATTCTGGAAAGCACCATGAAATCCATCACAGTTTATCTCATATTCTTTCCCAGTTCAAAGTGAGGACATGGGATACAGCTGCAAGAAGCAGGGCCTCTTTGAAACAGCAAAGTTTAAATATAGTCATTGAAATAGAATAGAGATCTCTTGCCAAGACCAAAGCAGGAAGCCTGAACACACTGAGCATTTAAGTCTCCAAGGCAACAAAATATTAAAGCTCCACAAAAATAGGATCAGAGCATTAAAATCCCAATGTCTTTGTGATACTCAAATACAATAGCCTTCAGGTTTTTATGGCAGTTGCAGAGAGCAGAGGGATTTCTTTTTCACACCAGGCACCATTATTCCACCACAGCTGTTATCAAGCTGTCGATCTGTTCGAGAAAGGCAGAGTTCCACCTTGTGGAAAGAAAAACGTCTAAGCGGAAGCTGGATGTGGAAATGGCAACCTGATACGAGAGAAGCCTCATAGCCTCATAAACTCAGTCGTCCTCTCCGTAAGAAGCCAGGAGGCAATTCTTTGCTCCTCCCACAGGAATGCACCAATACTCACCCAGGCACTTGTAGGGCACGACAATATGAGTGTGGTCCTTGCACTGTTTCTTCCCTCTCTTGCACCAGCTGTCGATACTGACAGGTTGATTGGCTTCCACAACGTTCGTAATCTGAAGGTCTGGATACATCTGTTTAACAAGACGCAGAGATAGGTTTCTCTCCAGAAAGGACAAAGAATGTGCAAAGTGGCCCCTAACCAGAAGTAACTAGGCTGATTCTCTACACAAAAACAAGCTCAAATTTGCACATTTCACACATTCTCTTCTGCATCAAGCTTACAACAGCTGAAGACATAAAAAAGGCTCCAGCTGTTTGTCACACAGACCTTGAGAAATGGAATGTGTCATCACTTCTTTGTGGCAGGAGAAAGCCAGGTCAGGGGCAAGAGCCTTCATCAGCACTAAGCTGAGGTGTCTGGCTTTGCATGGCAGTGGAGAAGTATTTATTTATCTGTTCCATTCTGTCTGGTGCAGCATGATAGCCTCTGGAAGAGGGCAATCACCAACAAATAAGGTTTAGTAACATCTACAGGCTCTCTCGACCCTTGTCGAGCACCTGCCTCCTCAGGTTTCCTTACGCCTACCCCATTTATGATGTATTGATATGACCCCTCTCTGTCCTGCTCGAGTTCTCAAGTCCAGACACTGACTTATATTTAGGCTTCTGCTACGTGAACCAAACGTAGCCCCAGTTACATCGGCCTTGTAAAACAGTTTTAAATGTTCTCCAGTTCAGACATGGTGTGCTCTACCACTTTCCTATTTTAAAAAAACCATTCCTTGTGGTATTTTATGTGTCAGTCACCTCAGAGGAGCAATTAAAGACACTTATCAAGGCCAATACGCTGTAGTGTATCTGGAGCACACTGAAAGGAGATTTTATTTTTTACAATGAAGCCCGAGGAGCCTAAAAATACAGTCAACATTTTGACGAAAATATTTTTCTAACATTCTGGATGATCTGAACATGTAACCGGAATAACAGAGCCACATTCTAATGTGAATAGGTGTCAGGTTCCATTTTGCACAGACGTGGAGCACAAGTCGGTTAACTGGCTCAGAGACAGAGCATTTGAAGAAATCCCTGCAAAGACAGACACATACCCCTCTGACTTACAGACCAAGGACCTTCTGTGGCAGTGTAAGCTGAGCTAAATCAGAGGTAGCTCTTAAATCCCACTGCAGCGTCCTCCCTGCTCTTCCTGGGCAGTAACACAGCAAGACAGTTCAGGGAACCAAGCTCATCAAAGGCAAGTTAGTCTCCTGCAGGGTTAATCTGCTACTGAGTGGCTAAATTGGAACGCAATTCCTTAGCAGCCGTGAAGATTCACCATCACACAGAAAAACTCACCTCCTGGCAGTATTGCAGAATCTCTTCCTTTTTTCCAAGGCAGCTCTTGGTCCCAGAAGTGTCAGGTTCCCATTTTCCAGTCTGGATATTCACATGCATATTTAGCTTCCCACAGAACATGGCAATTTGAGGCTCTGCCACCGCAAACCCTGTCCCAGCATTGGCTGCGAGCGCCTGCGAAGACAAACAAAAACAAAAGAGGTTGATTGCATTATCTGATCGAAAGCAGAACAGCCCAAAATCCCAGAAACCCTCTGGCATCTTCTCAGAGCGCTCCTGCTTAATCCGGGATATTGGTGGAGCCCTGCAAACTATTTCATAACAATATTCCTTAAAGCTGGTGACCCACACCAAGTTTTCACCAGCAAGGTGTTTGTTTTTCCAAACTCTGTTTTTATTATTGCAACAACAGCTCACCAAAATCAAAATCAAGAGTAATTCACACTTAAAGGTTGCGCCCACAAAGGCTAAAATAGATTCTGAAAAACTTAAACCGGCATTTGAAGATAAAAACCAAATACTAGTAACTTTTTGACAGAAACACCTCTGTGAGGTTACACACAAAGCAGGTATTGCTACTACTAATAAAATAACTGCTTCCCACTGCAAGAATCCTGCTCAGAGTTTGAAGCTACGTGTTTCTTCCGGAATCTTCAAATATTTGGGATAGAAACACCCAAGCTTCTTGCCCAAACACATGAGTAAAGATGACTTCTGCTGAATCAGAAAAACATAGCTGTTGCTACCAGCTCCTCAAAGGCTGTTGTCTCCCATTCAGCACACTCCTATGGGTTATTTGTACCGCCTGGTTCCTGGGGCGTATTCTGTGCACTTCCCACCCCGCACCAGCACACAAAAACCTGACAACCCAGACCCACATTCGGGTCAAACTGCAGACTGATCAATGAAAACAAGGTCAGGATCCCTTTCTGAAATCTTGCTGGCTGACCAAATGAAGAAAAAGGGGATTAAATTAAACTGCAGAGTTGGGGTTTTTCTGAAAAGACTGAATGGATGCCGGGAGCTGAACATCCTCTCCCTGCATAACTACTAGCAGTTGTGAAAGAAAAAGAAAAAAAAAGAAAAGAAAAGAAGAGAAGAGGTATGAGGCAAAAACCAGATGAACTCCTAAATCGAAAGCTCTTTAAGATGTTTAGGGGAATGAAATCCATTTCAACTACTTCAGACAAGGCAGATTAGAAACAGCAATACAAAGAGGTTTCAGGGCACCGCTGCCCCTAAGCTGCTTTTTTCCTGGCAGGCAGCACTACCCTAGGCCACCAGTCCTGCCTTCGTATTTAACTTTTCGTGCACTCAAAAATGCATACATTACTGTGGGCACTGTTTGTTCCCTATTGCCTGCAGATCCCCATCAACTTATATCGATACGTGTATGCTTAAAGCAAATAAAGGAGCCAAGAGAAGAATTCAACTGGACAACCCCAGTGTGCGGCTCCTAGTTGCTGGATATTAGGAAAAAATTAACTCCATTATAATTAGCTCATTTCTCCCCCTCCCTGTTTACACGCAAAATCACCGCCTGGAGATCAGACGTTTCAACACCCAGAGAGCCAAGGATTGTTTCGTGCTGAACACATGGCTGGTGCTTGGGGGCTAAGACCAACTTGAGACACAAAAGCATAAGTTCACGTCTTAACTTCAGAAAATTTACCCCTTGAGTTTTAAGAATCATTCCACCGCACATCACTTATGAGAAACAGTCTTATACAAGTGGCTTCTATTTACTTTAACCCTTCCACCCAACAGACACCCACGAGAGTGAGTTTTAGCACAGATCACAGAGTCATGAAATATTGAAGCATATATAACAGACACCGGCATGGATTTCCCTGTCACAAAATGCTTCCAAGTTCATATATATTTTCAAGTTTAGGGTAGGTACATTTGTTGTACTCTCTGTCCTAATGGAGAGAAGACAGTTTCAGACTTCAGGTATAGGAGAACTTCTAACAAATACACTGAGGCTGGGTAACAGGGTGTAATAACTTTGTTCTTTCATAAATCAAACCATTTAATAAACGTGTGCTTCTACCAAATGCCGACTGATACCGCTCAGCAAAACCCAGGCTCTTGCACTGCCTTCCTCCCTGCTGTAGCGTTTTCAGAAGAAAAAGGCAAACGTAGAAAGATTCTTCATACCTCAATAAACACACACATACAAACTTTGCAAGAGAGCCGTTTTATCTCTCTCCAAAGAAACACCACTTTGGTACCAACAACCACTTTCCAGAGAGCGCAAGACGTGGCATGTTAAAGGAGATAATCCACAACACAATTTTGTTTTATGACAACACTACAACTACATCCAAGATCCAAGCTGAACTCTGAAAAGAACAAAAAGAAATGCAAGATCAAGGATGCACAAAGCATTAACTCCTGTAGGAAGAATACAGTGCATCAAAAGAGAATAAAATGTACGTGTTATGAATGGTTTGGAGATCATTAGCACCGCCTATGCTTGAAATCTGTTTTCTTCAAAGCAAACTTAACAAGTATGCAGCAAAATAAGGTAAGCGCACAAGCAGGAGAGGTGCAGGCTCCATCCGGAGAGGCAGAAACATCCATAAGTAATCCATTCATAACAGCTCTTGCATGAGCAAAACTCCTGTTCAAACACATACCAACCTCCTGAAGTCATCACCACCCCCTATTTACATACTGATGCCAGCTCCTGTTTATTTTTGCCGTCTCTCCGGCCTGACACCTCGGCACTGTGGCAAAGGTATGGTTCCTCCTCCATGGATTGCTCAAATAGTTTGCATATCAGTCGAGTGCTGTTGCCGTAGCTACCAGAACATGCTAAGCCCCAATTCACAGCTGAACAAACGAGACTAATTACTTGCTTGATTTCATCACTTTTAATCAAATGGAAGAAATCTTTTCTTGAATTGCACTGTTGAGTAAGTTAATGAACTCTGATACACACAAGTTGAATCTTTAACCCCATGGCCTGCAAGATAAGGCTTTTGGGTAAGGCTTCCATTTTTCACCACTCTTGATCCACTCCAGCCGCCTAACGCATCAGTTATTTAATTTAGAATTTTAATCTCATTCTACCTGTAATGAGAGAATACAGCACAGCAAACTTCATCCGTACCAGTGGAGGCCACACCTTTAGCACTGCTACTTAAGTAGTGAAGAAAGTCATCCACAAGAGCTTTTTGGGACAAAGTCATTATCTGTTGCTCCCCACAATTGCCTTTGGCCTACCAAAAATAAAAGATCACTCAGGCTGCTGATGCCTGAGGTTAGCTACTCTACAGTCAAGCATCATTTGGCAAAAGGAGGGCTGGGGAACCTGTAAACCAGCACAAAGCTTGGGATAAAGCCATGTCCTTCATTAAGCTCTTCAGTACTTCAGAGAATTCACCCATGCCACATTGCAGAGGGATGAACAAACTGACAGCACGTTTTTCTTCGGGTATTTCCCAGCCATAAATGGAAGCAGCCGTCTCTTTTAGTGCTGGGGAATAACTATTCAGGCTCTTAAATAAGCAGACTGACAGCTGGGGAGGGGCAACATACACAAAATGGAAGAGAGTTCAACCAGTTGTGTACATCCTCGATGACCATTATGTTAGAAGCTATTATCCTATTAATATATATCCATAGCATGAGAGCAAGATGAATGTTATTTGGGAAAAGACCGTTACGTAAACTGTCACTTTTCTCACTGGCACTTGCATTTACAAGATGTTTCATGATAAATTCTGCTCTGCCTTTTGGTACAATTCTGTAATCCAGTTTGCTTTCCAAGACCAAAGAAGTATTTGATTCCATAAATACATAAATCTCTGGCCAGTTAATGTCAGTTACATTCCTCACCCTGTCACGTCTGATTTATGGTCCTGAAACACTGGAATTCAAACCTCTAAATCTTCTTCTTCGTTGATGGAAGTGCCTCTGCCCAAGTATCCAGTCTTTTATTTACTACCAGCTTCTTCTGCTTGTGACAGCGGGTTTGATGGGTGAGCTTTACCCATCCAGAGGCCTGGGCTCGATGCTCTAAGAAAGGGTCATGCCTTTTCTTCCTGCAAGTATCTACCAGCTCAAAGGAGGGATGCAAGGTTAGAGATTAAGGGCACTACACAGCACAATGATGTTCTTCAGGGAGGATTTTTTGTGATTTTAAGTCGTTTCTGCTCTCTAGTTTTCCTCTACTTCAATGCTGGGAATAACAATGTAAAGGAATTCCTATCAACTTATGTAAAATCAGGAATGTTTCACATCTTACCCCTGAAATGTAGGCATTACACTGCAGGTCAGGCTCAAAAAGGCATAAAAAAATGAAAATATGAAAAACACACCCATTTTCTTTGCCCTGTATTTCTAGGTTCTCTTAAACCTCATCACAGCAGAGCTTATTGAGCATGCTGTCTATTCAGCTCCCTCTCGGATGCTACTCAGGAAAGCCTTCTGGCATGCTGCGGGGGACTTCAAGATAGGAAGGCAATTTCTCTTTTGTGAAGAGTTGTTGTTCATTATATTTCAGAGAAATGCGTACCCGAGAGCTTTCCTTTACAGCACAAAGGTATCTGCAAAACGTCAAATTTAACTACATTCTGAATTTTCCGTTTTACAATAACCTTGCCCGTTTGATCCCATTTGCTGGAATATGAGTCTTTATTCCAGCAAAACCAGAGCGGATGGAAGCTTAGCAGGAAATCTTGGATTCCCTTTTCATTTATGCCAGAAAATCAGTCTCCCAGCTAATGCGTTTGGTGCAAACATGTCAGCTACCAGACATGTGCAGTACCTGTTCACAAGCATGATGAGAGATGCTGGCCCCTGGATCCAGGGCAGAAGGGCTGCAAGGCTTGAGAAATATCGAGAGCCTGCTAGGAAAACTCATACTGCTCCCGCTTTCCATCAGGCTCCCTCTGCCGCAATGCATGAGGAGACCTGGCTGGGTAAAACCATGAAAGATTAAGTTGCTTTAAAACTGAAACTCCAGTCTCTAGAATTTGTAAACTGCTGAAAAAAAGCTTGAATAGTGAATTGCATTGACTTGGTGGCCAGAGAACCCAGATTTATAGCTGCTGAGGGCATTCACTGCCTCAAAAGAAAATGCACAGCCTTTTGCAGGATTGCCTGCAGGTCAGATCAGATTTCCTGCTCAGAAGAGTGACAAGTATTCCACAACTATTTGCTGCTACACTGACCAAAAATGCCAGGCAGCACTTTGAAAGATTACTTGTACTGTTTGTTTTTAATTAAGTGAAGCCCCGTGCAAGTAATACTGCTTATTAAATCAAAAGGCACATGAAGGACAACCTGAGGGACTCCAGAACATGCTGTTCAGCACAGTCCCTATTCAGATAAATTACTCTTCCCACCTTTACTTAATTAAAGAAAAAAGGAGGGGGAAAAAAAAAAAAAGAAAGTAGCTTTTCTGGACTTTTTATAAAAAAAAAAAATACATTTCCTATTCTATGTGGAGTGCAACACTGCAACTCTTCCTATGTCAGTGTAATACCCACAGATATGGAGGATATAAATAAAGTCTTTCAAGATCACTGAGGAATTCCAACAGTTCCTTTGATACAAAAATGAGTCTTGTTGCCTTATCAGCCTTCCTGTGAGCATAACCCTTGACGGCTGCCGCTTTTAAATGTGTGAGTATTCTAACTTTTCACCCTTTCCTTGGCTGAGAAATCGGTACGCACATTAGTGCAGGGACTTGGCTGCTTCAAGCCCAGCTGCACACCCTGCATTACTGCTGTCTACAGAGCTGAAGTTCATGGGCACTTCTCCTTCCATAAGGAGAGGCCAGCACTTAGCAAAATAAAAAGAAAAAAATCAGGAAGAGATGTCGCAGTTGCAAACTCTACCACTGCCATCTGATGTGAAGCTTTTGGAAGGAGAACAGCTAGGTCGGCACTGTAGAGCTGAGCCTTCATGGGTCTCGGTGTGCCGCGCAGCCCTTAAATCTGATGTTCGTTGCCGTGAATCTCACCTGTGAATTAACAGCTTACGGCAAGTTAGTATTCAGGAAACCAACACTTCAATTAAAAAGTGAGGGAAGTTGGCAGAGGGACTTTACGCACAAGAACTTCTGAACAGAATACTTAAAATTCCCCTGGTTTTGGATTTATAACTTGTAAACACGAGCAGAGCTTTCAATTCGTGCTTCAAATTGTGTTTCACGCTTTGTTTTCATTAGCTTCTCTTCCTGCTTTTATTCAGCAGATAGGTGGCTTGAACCCAGGAAGGCTAATGAATGCCTGACACAGCAGGCAGTAAATCTACAGACTAGCAGCTCATCCTAGCTTTATTGCTTTATTTTTTTTTAAATTGCTGATAATTACAATAATGCACATGGGCAGAGGTCCAAGACAGGAAGAATTATTGTCTGCAGGCAGATCTGGTGTGAGCTGATAATACCAGCCTGTGTTTGCTTTTGAATTTAAATGGCAGAAATCTCAGTAAAGCAGTCTTTGGCTTACTTTAACTTGCTGGAAGGGGTGGAGTTCTCATCTGCTCGTCCTTTATTGACTTTTGTGGCAGAGGATTCTGCACCAGCAGAAAACTGAAAACCAATGCAGGAGCTGCAGTCCTAGCTCGGGTGCAGTTTATATTTAGATCGCCGCTGTTTATGGCTAACATGCAGCCTCAAACGCTTGGAAGTTCAGCGACAATAATCTATGTACTTTCATACGTGCCAACATCAACCGTAGCATTATGAACAGCAAAACGCTGCTGAAGCCTCAATTATGCCTTACTGCTTTTGCACCTTCCTCTGTCTTTCTACAGAGAAAAGGGGAGATTTCCAACTACCTGTGACTGACGGGCAGCCTTTTTGCCCTTGGAACTTGTACTAATGAGGTAGCAGATTATTTCCCCCTCCTCCTCTGGTTGATCATGCTCCATAAACCAAGCCTACATGAGTCATTGGGCAGATAATCTGCCTGTCACATTCGTGCTGGGGATCTGCCACATTCAGAGAGGGAAAGCAACACTGCAGAGGCAGTCCTGGTATGTAGCTGGTCTCGGGGAGCAGCCATCAAATTCAGTAAAGCAACGACTCAGCACAGTCTTGGCTTCCTGAAGTTGTTTGTGTAACATGGTTGCCTTTGGCATCCTCTTTTCTACCCCCAGAGAGACAAAGTTCAGAACAACTCAGTTGGAACATTCCCTGAACAAACGTTACTATACCCAGAACAGTGTCCTTTTTAAAAGATTAATTAATAGGCCTCAAGCTTTCAAAACTAAACCTTGTGTGCAATGGGACTGGAACAGCTTACCACAAAAGCCACCCTAAAAATATAAGGGCGAGAGAAGAGGTAGGCAGTACTATGATGCCATTAATAAGCCTCACACTGTGCAAAAGTAGGTCCAAATATGCTTTATCAGTCCGGCTGCCCTCCCCTCCTCACAAGGACACCAGGAACAATTTTCATGGGAAGTATGAGACAGCTCCACTGACGGCCGCTTCCTTCCCCTTTTCAGCAGAACACAGCAACGGGGCTATTTACAGCACCCTTTTTTTGCGGAGCGATTCTAAGTCATATTACAGCACGTGGAGGCTAGACCTATTTATTACTGGGCTGAACTAAGGCACAAAGTCGAGTGACTTGCCTAAGGTCACCCGTCACTGGGCTCAGCCCGGTTTAATCCTCAACCCCTCATCGCTCCAATCTGTGTCATCATTCTGTCTTGCACAGCAAGACTAATTACTGCTTTCCCACATGAATTATTTGGGCATCTGAACCACAGAGACGCAAGATGTCTCGTTAGTTAGCCAGCAAGTGAAAACTTCAGTGCAAGTTAATGTTTTCACATACACTAAAAAAATCTACTGAAGGAAAAGGCTACCAGGCAATTTTGCCTTCTTGGACGACTGGAATGGAGATGCAAAACACAATGTAGGGAAAGCGGTTACGATTTAATAGTGTTTCACTCAGGAAAAAACATGACTCCCTTTTCAGATCTAACTTTCATTACTGAGCTGACTGCTAATATGAACTATCGTTGTTCACAGCACAAAGGCTTCAACAGCACACGTATGGAGGAGTACTGAGATATGCTATGTTGTAAGTAACTTCTCCCCATGGTTCGAAAGCAATGCCTTTCCATCTTCAGGCACTTCAGCTACATAAGAGTTAGTGAATATAATCACTGTGGTTACCAGGATACTGAGATTCCATAATACACAGGAAAGTACATTTACAAAACCTTTCATCACTTCAAAGCAATGTGTTGAAGCAAAAATAACTTCTGGACTAAAACTCATCACAACACACACACACACTTGTCCACTAGCTTTCCTACTGGACAAAACTGGTATGGAGAAGAAGGAGAGAGTAATATATTAACATCAGCCAGGCAAAAACCAAACCTTTACTATCGATTCAGAGTGATTTAGCATTCGGGGGTGGGTGGGCGGGGGGAAAAAATCAAACCAAATTGAAAAGCCTCCCCCAAACCAGCATGAATATCTGTTTTAGAGATCTCACGAAGCTCACTGGGAGCTTCACAAAAAAGCCTGCAATGGAGAGACCACTGTAGGAACCTGTGGTTACTCAGTCTAACCATGCATCTAACCACTCGAATGACTCGAGATAAAAAGGCTGCACAGATTGTGCTTTTATCGAACACAAAGCAAGCAGGAAATTGAAGGGCTTACTTTAACAGAGCATCAAGAATTTGAAGCAGCAAGGAAAAATACCGGGGAAAAAAATGCCAGATAAAGGAAAGATAACATGCGGGAATGCAGTTAGCAATGCAGTTTGGTTTTGGTTTCAACCATTCCTGAGCTCGAGTATCCCTCCCTTTATAGATGTTGTTCAGCATCACAGAATGGCTATTTATGTGCACAGACTGCAGTTGGTTTGGAACATGACAAAATACTTGTTTGTTATCTGCAGCCCTGCAATTAGGCCACACACAAACTTGCCTACAGCAAGAGGCATTGCTCTAACCCCGCTGAAGCTCTGCGGGTCATGCTGAGCGCTTTCCACTCCCAAATTTACCATCTTCTGAAAAAAAAAAAAAACCAACCCAAACCCCAAAAAACCAACCCAACCCCAAATTAATTGGTAATTCTGCCCTCCAAACAGTTCAGATGAAACTTCAAATCTGGAAGAGGAAACTGTGAGGTTGTTAAGTCTTCGCTTTCCAAACCGTGCTAATGGCCATCTTTTGAAAATAGGAAACCCACAGCTAAAATACAGGGCTGCTTTCATCGCTGCTGCTGCTCCCAGAGCTTTGCCAAGTGTATGCTGAACCACACCAAAATTAACGTTACCAAAAAAATTATGGAACAGCCTTGCTGTCTTCAGTGTCCAAACCAAGGATATGTTTATACTTAAAACTTTTAACGTTCTGTCAAAAGCACAGGTTACTTCTATAAATTAGAGTTCTATGAAAATAGTCAGGAGTTAGTAGATAGTACTGAGAACAGGTAACTTAACTCTAGCTCTTATTAAACATATTTGGGAAATAATGCAAATTAGGATTTTAAAGCAAAAACATCCCCCCACGCATCTTCCCACACACCACCTCCTGTTATTTATTCTGAGAACTGCTTATGCCTTGTTATGGAGTATCTTTCAGGCACCTTACATCATTGCTCGTGTACAAAACAAAATCTTTTAAGAACCTTTAATGCCTAGGGGCGCAGAAATCGGTGCTTTAAAAAAAAAAAATCTTTGTATTTGCTATTTAAAAGATTCCCGAACTGATACTGTAAGTTTATTCAGCTACAGTAAACGATTATTTTTTTCTTAAATAGAAAGAACATCAGCCCAAGAAAGCTTAGTCTTCAGTTAGCTGCTCATTAGGAAAAGCTCCTACCCTTTATAGCTAAAAAGTAAATGCAAGAGAATTAACTTTGCAAAACCATCTCAAATTCTCACCCAAAAAATGGTCTTTCATTTCCCAGACTGCAGCTATTTTTGATCCCAGCAATCAGCAACAAAACTGAAGAAAGGCTGCCAGTTTCCTTCCACTAATGCTGGCAATCTGGAGGTGAGCGCGCAAGTAAGAGCAGGATAAAGAACAACAAGCACTTCTTACTTAAGTAGTAAAGAGGCTGACGATGGCTCAGGGCAACACTTCTTACTTCCAAGAGTCAGAAGACGAAAGCCTTGTTTATTTTTCAGCTTGTCACCCAACAGCCAAACATCCCTCAGAAGGATCCTGGCACTATTAGCAGAATTTGGGCTCAAATCTCAAACTTACTTCCTTCTTCAAAGCAGAGGATAAAAGGTGGACTCCTCTCTGTCCCTAGAGCTCAAACACCTAGACTGCCACAGGAGAAGGTCAAACGATAAAAGAGCCTTTTGAAGTACCCTGAAAGTTTTGTCAGCAGCAGCGCCACAGAAAGTGAAGAAAGGACCTCAGTAATCACTTAATGGATTTCAATTTTTTACTCTTTAAAAGCAACACTGACTAATTTAGTAGCATTTTATTTCAGAAGCATTAATTTATCAGCTGGGGTTTAATAGTCACAGCGTTATATCATAGCTAGGCTAGCACACTGAAACTCTAATGGATGTATTAAACCGTTCCTTTAAGAAAAGCAACAGATCTCTACTTAGAATCACTGCTTAATGCTATTAGAAAATTAAGCGGTAATTTATAGCACAGACTAAAGCTGGCTAGGTTGAGATCCCCTTTACTTATTTTGCTGATCCAGAAAATAAAACTAGTTCAACAGCAGCTAGCCTAGAATCTCAAATATTTCAGGGCTATCACTGCATAACATTTAACTGGCGTGGTATGTTGTACGAACACACCTGATTTCCATACGCCGAGTTTTACAGCTCTTCACTCTATTGAGCTGTATCAGATTGTGTAGCATCTCATAGAAATAAAACAAAATGGGAGATTTTTATCCTTGACAAAATAAGATTTCAACTTTTTAGCAATTTCTTTAGGTTTCAGTGGGAAGAATGAACTCTGTGTACACTGATAGCTATTTCCTTCAGGTTTCCTTAAGCATCTTCTGGAAAGTTTCAAGGTAGGGCATAGAAAGCAGCATTTTCTTCTTTTCTGTCTTAGTTGAACTACAATTGAACATTAGACTGTTGGAGGAAGTTACATACCGCAGCCGCCCAATGGTCAGGTCTTGGACAAGTTTTAAGAAACATGACACTTCAATAAGGGCTTTGAAGCACAAAACCATCACGAGCTGAAAGCTTTATTACAAATCTGGAGGCAAAACCTGCCTGTTCTGCAACAGTGAGGGAAATTGCTCTTTGAAAAAGAACAGGCAGAACAGTTTTAGACAATCTAGTTATATCTGAAAGAGGCAGTATACACCAAGAACTTCCACCACCTCAACAGAGATTCCTCTTCAAGGTCTCTGAGAAGTACTACTCTCTTTTTTCTTTTTTTTTTTTTTTTTATTTCCCTAAAGACGTAGTATCCTCAAGCTGGAGGAACAGTAAAGAAAAACTTCATGATGTGTTGTTCTGAACACGAGGATTACAAATAAATTCTTTATTTACCTGTTTGCAAAAGGCTATCAGACAGGACAAGAGGAAGAGTATTTTCTTGGAGAAGCTTTTTTGCCTGCTTTTGTCCAACGTGATACATGCTTGAGTGAGGAAGAAATAAATGGTGAGCCATCACAAGCAAGTTTTACTTTCCTTGACCCTACAAGCAGATACAGACAGTAACGGAAATGCTGACTTAACATTCAAATCCCATCACCGGGACAGAGACTGGGGGGGGAGATTGATTTGCGTATTGATGCAATAGGTCACTCACCATTTTCCTAGCCATGGGCTGAGTAGTTTCAATAGAGCTTTTGCAAAGTCAAAGGATGAAAATGTTGCATAGTTCTAACCCCAGGGAGTGGTGGTTTTGTTTTTCACTAGTTGACTTCAGATATGGCCCACTAAGGGGTTTTTTTAATTCCGAAACACATCTGTGTGCACAGCTCAGCTGCAAATATTAACCTCGACAGAATCTGCCAAATCACTGCTGTGGATTAACCCTATGGAATATGTGCAGATGTCTCACATCGTAACAGATCAGCACCCGAGAAAGCCATGTTGAAACTACAGCTTGATGATGCAATAGTATGAGACAGCTAGAAACTTATCTCATTCTAATTGCCTTATTTTGGACATCTAAAAAAAACCCCACAATCATCGAGAGCCCAAATGAGCTCCTTAACAGACTATGTCTTAATTATCTTTGAAGCTGCCTCTCCCTACACAATCCCCAGCTAGCCTAGACAGCAGTAAGACCAGTACTAGATTAATTTGTGTTATAAGGCTAGGGACATTTAGAAAACTCCGAAAATACGGCACTGAGATTTTTTCGCATCTGATTGTTATACCAGTTTGAGGAGGAAAACAGGTTAGGTAACAGGCAGAAAGTGAATTCATGTGGATCACGGCTATGTGGCAATTCTAAAGCCTGCACAGCAAAGACAATTGGACTATCCAGTCGCAGGATTCCTTTGGATGCCATCTGTATTTTTATAGTTATACCTATCAATAATAGGGATGGGAATATTAGCCCAGAGACAGGAATAATAAGAACAGTCCTCTGCTTTGAGGCCACTATTTGTTCCCAAAGTTAGTTCTCACCATTTGTTAGGAAGTATCCTAACAAATCAATGATTTTAAATCGGAAGCCAAGGTGTTGCAGTGGGGACCCACCATCCATTCACACACAGGAGAGAAAAAGAAAGAAAGAAAGTGTGTCTGCAGACAATAGGCCGAGTGTTTCCATGTGCAAACTCTGCCCCAGTTTCATCTTTCTGCAATATAAGCAGCTGAAATTTGGCGCGAGTTGAAGATGTTCACATCCTGATGCATTCCAACAGATTGTACCACTCCAGCGTGTTCAGTCTGTCTCTATCTTTATTTTGGACTTTACATGACATGTGGTGTGTTTTGCAGCTTAATGACTATTTTAATCCTCTTCATCACTGAAGAACATCATCCTAGATGTCATGTAGATACACATTATTAGATGGAAGCTACTCAGAGATGTACTTGAAGAGACATTCCAAAGCACAGAACTCATTTCCAAGGCAAATAGTACAAAACAAAAGGCTCTGCTTTACTTTAGCTGGAGTATTTAAAGGTAGCTGCTATGAACAGTAAATATCTACCAGTCCCCTGTTACAGCATGAGAAGCAGCTTACAGGCAGGTCAGTAGCATCCTCTTAAAAAAAATAAATAAATGAATAACTATGTAAGTGGCAACGCATCTCAAAGTCAACACCAGGGGAATAGCTGCTGAAAGTTTAGCTATGAACAGCTGTGCACATTAAGCCCATTTTAGACAGTTAATTTTGCTGCCAGCTGTAGCTAAATGTTTGTTATGCCCTCAGTTATATGATCAAAATAAATTTAATAATCACAGACTAAATAAAATAGCAGAACAGTATGAGTAACGCTATCAGCCGCTTACATAATGGGGAATAACGATTTAACTTTTTGCAAAAATCTTTAAAGACAGTGACAGGAAACACAAAAAGCCAAACTGAAACCAAGGACAGCAAGGCAAATGAAGTGAAGTCATCTTTGCTTCTGCCTCAAGCAAAAGGCTATTTAGAGACTTAGAAAACAGTGCCGCTCACGACTTCTCTTCTACAGTATAGACGAAGCTTGCAGCCCAAAATTTTGTAGGTATCTTCACAACATTCTTCTCTGGAGCAACCAGCCTAGCTGTGTGCATACATATGACTGAGAAGTATGACACTGGCTGTTTCAGAACAGCAATGCTCTGGAAATACATCAGCATCTATTACAAAAGGACTACAATGATGCATTCTAGTCAGTGCCCGGCAATGAAAGAGGGAATTAACATGCTATAGATGCCCTGTGGAAAACCTCCCATACGGTTATACTTTGAAAAGTATTCTTCTCATCGCTCTCATTCCCATGTGAAGTAACTTGCAAAAGCCTGCTCAATATAATCGAGTGCAACAAATCCATGCAGTCCTAGGAATTTCAGCCTCAACTTCAAAATGCCTTTTGTCTGTACTGTGGATTTTACATTTAAGCAAGTCTGAAAGAAGATTTCCTGTCATCTTCACAGCCCTGCTACGTTAGGAAACTGGCTCTTTTCCTTGGTCTTCCTTGGAGCCACCTTGCTGAGCGAAGGACCTGGTGGACAGGGGGGAAGGCAAACGGGCTTCGAGGTGATCAGCTGGTTGATGCTTATTTATTTGCCTCAACCTGAGACACGAAGACTTTCTGAAGCAAGACGCAAGCATTTAAAATGAAGGATTAATTTATCTAAAACACTTTGCATAAAACACAGTACTATGGATTCAAATGTAGGTAACAGATTTCATTTCAGTGTAAGCTCTTATTTGCAAACTCAAATATATTTTGTACATGTGTATGATGAAAAGACCGATAAAACCAAAAGGATAAGCACGTAGGCAGAAGGTGAAGGACCTAAGCAAATAACAAGCTGTGATTCAGACCATAAAGCCAGCTGCGGATAACGCAGGGATACAGCAGTGCAAAATACTACATTGCATCAAGCCTGCGCTCTGGCAGGCCATTCATCTCCTGCCTTTGTTATTGGGAAATTGCTTCCGAGAAAGCGGCTGTTGACCTAAACAGAATATCCACATACTGACTAGCTTTGTTGCAGAGCAAGTATTGATGCAATTTGAACAAGACAGCATTTATCAGGAGTGACGGGGGCAGGAACACTTTTTTTTTTCCCCCCTGTATTTAAAGCCTCCAGCGAGTCTCTTCTGCTGTGACATGATGCCCAAGCTTCCCATGTCCACAGGAATATCCTAAATTCATTCCACGGCCCCCATCAAGAATTCATTCAGCCTCTTCTGGGGTCTGGCACTTGCCCAGGTAAGTCTGCAGCACTGTGTACATTTGTCTCCAAAGGCTGAGCCTCTAATACACCAATATGTCGCAAACACAAGAGCCCAACTTTTTTGGCTGGCTACCAAGAGAAAAAAACCTTCTCCACTGCTTGATGCTTCCAGTGCTGAGGCTACGAGGCTCTACTTAGACTCTGGAAACGAAGCAGTTATTTGAAACCCTGCAACTCAAACTACTTAGAGGCACTTAATCTTATTCCAACAGTCCAAATGGGAGCTGCGAGCATCCTGCTCCATTCAAGAGTAATAACTGGTTTCCACGATAACGTGCACCCTCAACAATGTCTCAGTTTCCTTTTTTCCTGACAGGCACCAACATTTAAGTGCATGCATGGGCACTGCCGTACCCTACACTTGAGAATTAATCTTTGGCCAAGACCGTTACACAGGCTAATGGGCTTAGCTTGGATGCTGACACTGTTTCATTCTTTAGGGTTTCTAAACGCCTATGCGATCTTGCTGCGTAAAACGAACCAGACATCAAATTCAATTTCTTCAGCACGAGCTTTGATAAATTATGCAAAGAAAGACTCCCGTTCAGATGTCGATATATTCACTGGGAACTCAAACCACAGGTTTGAATCAACATTTTGCATTTAATCTTTTGAGAGGAATACTTAGCAGATTAAAGCAAATCTGCCCCTCTCTATTTCAGGCCACAATTATTGTAAGACTACCAGCGTAAGAAGTCAACCAGCGTTTGGTATTAGTGAATTAAACTAATTCACGCAGATTCCTCTAGGACCATTTTTAGCAAGTTGCTACTCCCAATATGAATGGGAAAAGATTAAACACTGATAAAAAACCCCCTACTACTTAACTTAGACCTCGCAATGTGTCCATGCCAAGTCCAAAACCATATAGAGAATTTGGTGATTAAAAGCTTTATGCTGGAGGTTACCATACGTCTAAGCACAGACCAGCTTCTGTTGTGAATATGCAATCCAAATCCGCTTGAAATCTAGCATGGGTACATAATGTTTATTCTAACAGATGGTATCGGCAAGATTTTTCTTTTTGTTGCTGTCACTTCACACTACGCAATGACATCATAACTAGGAGGATTCATCAACCCAAAATCCAAAAGAAAAGGGACAAAGCTTTTGGCAGGGAGCTGGAGCTAAAAATAACATAAGAGCCTTTAAAGAAAAGCCCAAAGATTAAAAATGCAAGTGTTTGGCTTTTGATTTAAGCATCTCAGAACTGAAGTTAGCATAGGGCGACTCCTGGAAAATACCAAGCAGTTTACCAAAGCGCTGTTTCATCTTTGCAACATCATCAGAAGACCATTTTTGAGGTCTCCTCACTGACTACTTTAGTGCTTTGAGGTGGCAGATTAAAGAACTCAAGCACAGCAGTTGTGTGAGAAAATGCAAGCCTCTGTTATAGTAGAGAGTTAACAGAATAATAAAGCACTCTTGAATGCAAGAATTAAAAAAAAACCAAAACAAAACAAAATAAACCCTCCCCCAAAAACCACAGCACGCTGACCCAACATCAGAACATATCAATTTGAAAATAGAACCTGAGGAGCAAATGTCTGTTGGAGGAGAAAAGACCTAAATGAGTGAGGGAACTTTCAAGGTTAAACACTACTTTTATTTAAACATGAAGTCGTCAGTAAGGAGGTGGTAATTAGCTACTCTTAAATGGATACTCCACCAAGTATTAACCTACTGTGGCAGTAAGGAACCACCTCTGTGTGCTTGTGTCTGTCTCTCTCTCTGTCCTTGACCTGAATCAAAACACACTTTTGACTGTTGTAATATTGTTAGAGAGAGGCTTACTGCATGAAATTACTTAAATGCACCCCTGTGACTGAGCCAAAGCCTGGAATCTGAGTGTCGAAGCACAGTTATCATCCACGCCACACCTTTGCATGATATCATGTACTAGTCACATTGCCAACAGTTGAGGAGAACCGTAACTCTGCTGATGACTCGGTGCCTTACCTCAGAGCTACGACATAGAAAGCTTTACCGAGACAACCAGAAAAGAAGTCTCAGCTCCCACCTTCTGTGGTTTTTTGGGTTTTTTTTTTTGTTTTTTTTTTTTTTTTTCTGGTTTTTCTGGTGGGTTTTTTTCAGGCTGCATCTAATTTATGTCCTTTATATTTGGTGACTTGAATAATTTGAACTCAAAGTCATCATTTCATAATGATTTTCAGTTAGTCTCAAAGCACAGAAAAGCCATCTGAGCCAAACAAGTATTGATTTTGTCTCCTCTCTAAACTCTGAAGCTCACGCACTGCATGGAATAACAACTTCAGACCCCACTTCATCAACCAAAGGCCTTGCCTAGCCACAGCAACCTGCCGCGCTGCTCATCTGTGCAGGGAATCCTAGGAGTTGAAATAACCAGTGAAACTTTCAAAGGTTCAGGAGAGGAATTCCCCAGAAGGGCATCCACAAAGAAGATTAAATTAAGCTCTGTAGCCAGACACTGTTCAGCAGGCTTGAGACCTAAGACTTCCCCCAAACCACTGCTAAAAGATGTTACTGCAAGGCATAACATTGTCCCCTTTGGAAAAAAAATCTGCAGGGAAAAAAGCCACCTCAAGTAAAGCCATTATCTTGCAGTCAGCACATCAACACCATGGTAGCCCAACAACAGCAGCAGCGGTCCTTCCAGACTACTGTGCCAGCTTGGCCAGCAGAGACAAGTCTTGATCTCTAAAACAGATGAAGAAATACATCCGTACGTGTTCAGGAACCAGGCCTGCCTGCAGCAGGAAACAAAAGACTTTCTGGACTGTGCCTCATCCATCAGTTCCCTTCCTTACGAAACACAGGGAACCAACATGTGATTTGACTTCCCATTGTCGCCAATGAAAATGGAAAGTGAAATAAACCATCAAATGCCACGGAGAGCAGCAGCATTTGACTCTGCACACTAGTTAAGAGTGACTAGCACACTGCTAAAGATATAAACCAAAATGAAGGTCTGCAATGTATGATCTTGTACAAGAACATGATTGTGGCTGACGGCACAGAATATGACAACAAAATGTTGTAACTAAATTTAATGCATCTATGGGTCAATCTCACAAAAATAGTGAAGGCATTCTTTTCTCCACCAGCTATATACAAAACACCCACTGTAATACTTGAAAATGAAGTGCTGGTAAGCAGCTTAGCCGCGTGTGTTTCTGATCAGGTGGACACCTGATTACATAAAGCCAAGGAGGCTACGCTTTGCTGCTAGAAAGATTAATTTAACACCATTTGCAGAACATTAGCATTTTGATCATTCACCCCAAGTTGGACAACTTTTACAAATGCACATAAAGATGAAATTTTGCATTTTCAACATCAACCCAATCAGACTGTGGAGCAAGCGCTAGAACTTATCAACCACTTCAAAGCCACGCAGAAAGTGAATTTCACTTCTGCCTTCTTTTCTGTGTTGATTTTCCATGTTCTCACATGAGATAGAGCTTAGAGAAAGCACAGTCAGAAATATATATTTAACTCCAACTGAGCAGGCAGATGGGGGTGAAGGGAGTAAATCTAGTGCTGAAGTTTAAAAAAAAAAAAAAAAGCGTTATTCACATGCAAGATCTACATGTGGAGTATATCCCTGCTTACAGCTGCAGGAATTCATAGGTTAAAAGAAGTGCAAATCTAACATTAGGAAATAACTCTAAAAAAAACCCAGCCAAACTATTTCTCCTGAAACACACATTTCCTTGCATACTGCCCCTCAGGAGTGAGGGTTCATTTGTTTTTTTCCCCAACAGCACCCAACCTGAAGTACAGCTTGCCCTATTTACACAACAGTAGTAACACGCTGATACCTTTTTAGCCTGCTGTATACAGCAAGGAGCCATTGAAAGAAATAGTATGAAAAATAAAAAAAAGAATGCCACTTTGGTCAATTAATGAGAAACAGAAACCTGACCATTTACATCTTCCTTCTTACTGCTTTATAACCCACATTGGTAAGCATTCAATACATATACATATATATGGAAGAGTTACTTTGAGACTTTGCACAATGTTGTCAATCCGTTTCCCCTCCCAACAAACCTCAGACTTATTGGCACCTACAGCAAAAAGCTGAAAATGAAGATATCGTAATGGAAAGTACAACATTAACATAGTCAAAGTACCCTAAGGACTCAACTAAAGGTAAACAGTAAGGTAAAACTCAAGATAGAATATCCCATCCGCCCATGACAAACTCACTGCTAGTAGAGTAAGCAGAGCATGCCCATTATGGGTGTAGACAACACTTTTGGAGAAAAAAGCAACAATCTCGCAAGTTCAAGCACAGTTCTGAATTAGAAGCCTTACCAGATGGTTTCTAGGCCATTGCAAGTATTTGAAGCATTCCAATTAAGAGTGAGCATCATCTTAAATTAACAACGTGTTTCAGAGGTGCTGACTGCACGAACTAAAAATCAAGGCTACTAAGTTTTACTGCACATAAGTAGCATGAGAGCAAGCATCTAAAGGATTACGTCAATTTAGAAAACCTAAGTAGTTAATGAGAAGAATCTGAAATGTCGAAGTCTAGAAGCAGAGGTAAAGGCTTTGTTGTTCTAACAAGAAAGAGACAGTTGGGGATAGTGTATTCCTCTTGTATTTTCAACTGAAGAACAAGGTGACGGTTTAAGTATGTTTGTAGAAGCAGATGCTACAGTTAAAATAACTTATGTTTACAAGATGGAGTCCATACGCCTCCAAAAGACACATCGATAAGAAAAAAAACAAAGGCAGAATTTTTACAAGCAACATTTGGAGACGAGCCTAACTGGCATATAGAACACAGTGCACTAATCCTTCCTTGCACCATAAGGCGCTGAAGGAGGAGCGGTATGTAATAATAAAGCTCACACTCAGCTAAAGCCACCTACAGAATAGGTTTTGAATAGCTCTCAGGCGATGCAAAGAACATATTAACAAAAAAATCATTTAATCCCTGGTAGAGATATTAATGCCTAAATAACATTTAAGAAAGGTCGTAACTATTTCACATGTGAAGCAAGGAGAGCTGAAGGCCTTCTCCAAAGAGCAGAGCTTACCTTCATGTGGCATTCTACAACGCAGCAGCAATTCCATAGCCCCTCTGCAATATCAGATGTCCGTCTGATTAGCTTTATTTCCTTATATGTATCTCTGCTTCAGAAAAGCTTTTGTTGAGGCTTAGAAGAGGCATTGCATATAATCGCTTTCATATGAAATTGTATTTCCTAACACTTACTGGCAAGCAAAGTTTTAGGAACTGAAAGCAAACTAAGGCCACACACTCAAGACTGGAATTTTACTGAGCTGTTTCTACTCAGGACTTCAACATAGAAGTGGAAATTTCCCCTAGGTGGAGTTCTTTGTTCAATGCAGCAAGCAATTAGAAGTCCCCAAGGTCTGCAGAAATGGCACAAGACTGGTATTTTTGTCGGTGAGAATTTAAACATACAATACAAAAATAAAAAAATGAAACACACAATTCTGCTGCAAAACACACTGTTGTTTTTTCTCACCCCCAATCCTGGTCATTTGAAACAGGCAGGTAACAGGCATAAGCATTCAAAGATAGCTTTGGAAAAAGATCACTAAAACCAAACATGATTTAAAAAAAGCAATATCAAGTCTGCATCGCCTCAGATTTGATTATACAAAAAGGTCAAGTGGTAAAAAAGAAACTTTGCATCTTTAAAGGCCTTGAGGGCACAGCAGAAGTAGTTTATCATTGGACTACAGATGAAATTAGAATAGATTTATTTTCTTTTTCCAATTGGCATCAGAGTCCTATTTGAAGTTCTCGGAGACTTCACAAGCAAAACACAGCAGTCACTGAATTCAGACATAACCCTAGGACGCATACTAGTATGGAAAGAAAAACATTAATTGCTGGGTATCAATGATTTCTCTAAGTTCTTCTATTCAAATTCACTTGAAAGAGAGATTGTTGAAGGTTATCTGCCATCACCACGGGATGATCTGAAAGGGAGAATGACTGTCACTTGTGACAAGCCCTTGGAAACGCCCTACTCAAAGGTTCACATACCAATAATTAAAAAAAAAAATATAATCTGCCACTCCCTCTGTGCAGGAAAGAAAGAAAACCAAATTGTAGTTGATAAGAAGATTACCGGGTGTTCTAGGGACAGGGACTGGTGGCTAAGATAATCAAGCGAAAGAAAATCCAACTAATGGGACCGTGCCAATCCAACTAAACTCATAATTGCAGACATTGCTACACATTTTCCTAAAATCCAGTACACTTTCAAACGTCATCTTTATTATTTAAAAAAAAAAAAAAAAAATCAATCTCTTGCATATTTTTCATCACATTACCTGATAGCATCCACTAACAGTCACAGTATCACAGTATAAGAACCAAGAACAGTAACCATTTAGCTTCCTAAGCTCTGCATCGAGAGACTATTCTTGAGAAAATTCAGCAGCAATAAAGACTCGAGAGCTGCAGTCCCCCACAGTGAAGACAATGGGAAAGGAAGCAGCAAAAATAAGAATTAAAATGTCACAGTTGACATTTTGTGTCAGCGGACGAAGGTGGCTGTCGTGCCTTCAGAGGATGCACATTCTGCCGCAGGAAGGGCTGAGCAGAGCGCGGAGGCAGCGAGGACAGCCCGCTGCACTGACATAACCCCACGCCAATACACCCAGTCACGAAGATGAGACTGCTGCAGGTTGGGAGCGAACCTGCAGCCTGTAAAACCACCCCGATTGCGATCCTCTGAAAAAGAACGAGCAGAAACGGTTTCATTTTAATCCTTTTTAAAGAGGTCAACACCCCCATTCTCTGGGGCTGCCAGCCCCTCCTGGGGTGCCGAGGTGTGATGCTGCTGCTCTCTCCCCTCTGTGCCAGACCCTTTGCCAATCCTGCAACCCGCAAATCCTGGGATCTGCTTCTTCAGATGGACACAAGGCTTCGGAATAAAATTACAGCTAGATCTGTTTTCCAAGTTGGCATTTTGTACCACACGTCCATAAGCAGCAGCTTCCAGAAGGGATGCGCATAGCAGCCGAATTTGTCTCAGGATATGGCAGAGGAAGTGACCGACTGCTGGAGGAGTTTCCGAACAGGTGGAATGGATCAGATTTACACCGGCCACCGCGGAGCAGTCAGGACAGTCCCCTACCACTGCAGCAATGCCAAGGAACCTGATCTAGCCAACGCCAGACTCCCCCAGAGCAGCCCTACCGAGTCCTGAGTTATCTTCCCTGCAAGATAACCTCCGCTCAAGTTTTTTCCAAAGACAATTATCACCACGTTCCGCTGATTTATAGAAATTTAACAGAAGGACTGGTACAAAGTAGGTGGAATACTATTGCTCAATAGTGGCTGAATAAGCAAAAGTCATTGACTAAACTAATATCGCACAACACATATTAAAAAAAATTAAAGAACCATGCTTATTGCCAGTTAGTAATTACCACCAGCTTAGGGCCTCAGATTTTTGCATCGCACTGAGGTAGATGGTCTGCTTAACCGAGCTTATTAAATTTAACTGTAAACTGTCAAATCAAGCCATTCACAGGTAGCCACAAGCCTGTTCTTTATCCATCCCTAAATAACCCAGAACATAAACAAGACGGATGTAGTCGTTCTGCATTTCCAAACAACATCCAGGCATAGATTATTAAACTCTATTTATGTGCCATGTTTGAAGCTCAGCACGTACTTTGCTCTTTGTTTTGCTGTTTCACTCTGACAGATAGGTTACAGGGTAAAGTTTTTAAATGGACAAGATTTTTTTCCTATCCATCTTGTCGTTGAGACAGCTAGATAACACAAAGTTTTTATTTTTAGGGATAAAGTTAGAATTTTCCTCTCCAATTACTTTCATATATAGAGATACAAATGTAATATATACACACACATATGTGTGTGTGTGTGTGTATATATATATATATATAAACTGCAGCATCTAAACCATTTCTATGTTAAATTCACACCCTTTACACTTGCCTGAAGCATGCCCTTCGAAAGATAAGGTAACAGTCCAAACCCGAAGATTTATTCGGGATCTATCAAACGGATAGCAACCAAACGGATTCGTTTAACCGAGGCTTTTCTCTACGAAATTGCCCTCTAATACTCTTCTAAGCTTCTAGACCAATCTCAAGCTCACAGCTCTTGCTGCCGTGCCAAGAATGCAGAGGTCACTACTCAAAAAAAAGAAGAAAAAAAACCAAAAAAGACAACCTCAAACCCCAAGCATGCCCGTGATATGAAACTGCTAAACCATGACAGATAAGAAACCTGCGGTATCAGGTTGGAGTGTTTTCCTGAAAACAGGGGGAAAACGCCAACCCATCACCGCCTACCCCGAGAAGGTCTGGCAGAAGCTGGTCAACCTCCAGGTCCCTCCATTCGGGCACAGACACCCCCAACACGCCGCTCACCTTCCTCCCTCACCCCCACAGCCCAGCTGCGGGCTGACCCCGAGCGATAACGCAGCTTGGGGCGGGGGAGAAGCAAAAAAAACACCCTAAAAGGGTGAAAAAGTCCCACCAGCCCTGTTTCCCACCCCCCCCCCCCCCCAGCCGCCTCTCCTCCACCCTCAGCCGCCGCCAGACAATGCGCGGTACCCCCGGGGGGGGAGCCCGGCGGCAGCGGGGCCGCACCCGCTGCCTCAGCCGCCCTGAGGCGAAGGGCGGCGGGCGCCGAGGCCCCGACGGCCGCCCCGCGCGACCCCAACGGCCGCTCGCGCGACCCCAACGGCCGCCCACTCGGCCCCCTACCCACCTCGATGTATCCGGCGAGCGTGGCGGCAGGGCCGGCCAGCCCCAGGAGGAGCAGGAGGGGGAAGCGCAGCGCGGAACCCATAGTCGCTCCTCCGCCGCCGCCCAAGCGCTACTGCGGCCTCGGCGGCCGCCTCGGGAGCCGCCTCGCCAAGCCCCGCCCCACCCCGCCCCCTCTGCCCTATCGCGGCGAGGCGGAGGACTGACGTCACGCAGCACCCCGGCTGGCGGCCAATCGCCGCGCCGACGAGGAAGGCTGGCCCCGCCCCCGGGTGAATAAGGGTGGCTGGAAGAGGGAGCCATGCCCCCTTCCCCGCTGCCAGCCAATAGGAGGAGGCGCGGGGCACGATGCCCCGCCCAGGGGGGGGCCGACCTCCTTCCTCTCTCCCCGCCGGGAAATGGCGGCCACAGCTGAGGGCTGAGGCGGCGGGGAGGCCCTGAGGGGAAACACCCCAGGGGGATTTTCCACCCCTCTTTTATTTTAAGGCTGCTGCAGAAATTAGCCGCTTGCGTGAAACTTCCTTACCCCAAAAAGCCTAAAGGGTGGTATGGCACTGTGGGGGTCCGTGGATTAAAGCCCTCTTTCTCCCCACTACAGTGACAAGGAGGGGGTTTCCTGAGGTAATAAAAGGCAAGTGAGGGGGTTTCCTCATCTAAAAAGAAAAGGAGGAGGTTTCCCACTCTCAAAAGAAAATCGTCTCAGCATCTAACCCCAATTTCTTAAAACCCTTGACCCGTGGTGCTACCAGCAAGCTCCCAGCCCTTCTTGCATCCCAATAAAAACCAACAGAAGTTGTGCTTTTTCTTATTTTTTTTTTTTTTTTATATCTTAAAATACAGCTATTGAAGAATAATCGTAGGCTGCTCCATCTTGCCACCAACACCGAGGACTCGCACTACCTGGAAGAGAAGATGACACCTCTGTAAAGACATCAAAGCTCTCCATAACCTTTAAATAAAGAAGGGGCTTTTATCCCTGTGATACATCCCCACCTTCCCTGGTTTGGTGTGACACAGCCATGTCTCTGGTTCCTTTGTTACTAATAAAAAGAAATTAAAAAATCAAGCCCTTCAGGAACAAGCAGAGCTACCAAGCACAGCTGCTGATAGAGTAGCCCTTCCATACCAGTGCGAAACATTTATTAGTACCTTTTTTAGTATTTTCTTTGGCTTTCACAATGAGAATGTATTTCAATCAATTCACGGACAACAAATGCCCACCTTGAAGATGTAACCACTAAAGCTCTTGCTGGTTTCAGTGGCAAGAACATTTTTAGATGACACCTTTAAAAATCTGTTATAAACCAATAAATTTTAGATTTTGTTTTTTTTTTTTTTTAAAGCAATAACAATCACTGAATCCATTAGAATTAGGTCAGAAAATTAGTATCCTGTAGATTCTATACATTCACTGTCATTTTTGTATGAACACACGGTGCTTAACATGGGGTGGAAAAAAAATATCTTTGTACAGAATGTTGCATAGATATAAAACATTTCCATTCTCAGCTTCCATATTCTTTAATGTTCTCTTACATGCGCTATTTTCTGAAATGGTTGAAGGGAATATTGCTGAAACGTTGCAGATGGGGGTAAATCTGTACGACAGATCAATAAGCAGCCCAGTTTTAATTAAAACAGCTGACTGGTCCACTAGTCACTTATAGTCTCTTTTTTATAGTATTTGAAAACACTTAAATCTCTTTTACTGCAGTCCTCTGGCATATATAATTTTCTTTTCAACTTGGCCAAATTCAGTTGGAAAATGGAGTTAAGAAGTTCTTTTCGAAAAGGGATACATTTTAATGTAAATATTTTATTGTGCAATATGAATACATGAGTAAATAACAGGACATTCTGAGTTAAGCTTTTCCCTTTTCTTAATAAAGGAGGTATTTTTCTTTCTCCCGAGGCCAAAACGTACAAGCTCTTTATGAATCTTTGGAGAGGGGCTTTCATTCGAGGTTGAATTTATATAGCATATGAAGTGTTGTATAATTAATATACTTTTAATACTTAATATTTACATAGTGCTTGGTGAGTATTAATTAATGTTCACAACCCCGCTGTGAGCTAACACATTTAGAGGACGGCAAAAAGACTGCAACAAAAAAAAAAAAAAAAAAAAAAAAGATGGGCCTGTTAATTTGGAGTATGTGAAGACTTGATTTTTGGGGAAGTAATTGGCTGCAGGTCACCAAGTACCTCTTGAAACCAAGTCACGAATGTCAAAGTAGAGACATGCAAAATAGGAAGGTCCTCATGAGAGTCTGAATTTCCACGGCCACGTGGTGCCAGCGTCAGAGGACAAAGCAACAGCACAACCACAACACACCTAGTCCTCTGCCCCAACTTATTCAGAAATAATAATTTATGGTAGGTTATTGGCTGTTAATTGGCATCCCTGTACACAGGCACAACACAGCAAACAGGTACCTCATTCACTACTGAGACAGCCTTGATGACAACAGCGTTATCCTCGTTTTTCCGAAAGGCAATTTCCATCTGGTGACTTTTGGGGAAGTCTCACAGATAAGCAGGAGGTACGACCTCAGCTTCTTTCTCACCTCCGGTACCGCAGCCTGCTCCTAGTGCTACGCTGCACACACTGGCACGCGATAGCCAAAGTCCTGCCGCAACATTCCCCTTCAAAACCAAGACCATCAGCGCTCAGTTCGCTACCTAAACTAACCAAACAACAAATTAAAATCTGAAGATTTCCCTTCGTATAGAGAGACCAGTCCTCCCCAGGAAAAAACATCCCAAGAAAAAAAAAAAAAAGAAAAAAAAAAATGTTCTGAGCCACCAGATCTTGTTCTTTCCTCATCAGGAGCTCTGAATGCAACTGAATTCATGTGGCTGGGAGGAAGGAGGATTGAGACAGAGTCTCCAGCAAAATGCAAATGTGACTCTAGCAGTTGGAAAAAAAAAAAACACTTTCAGGAGGGAAAGGCTTTGGAGGTGCTCACTTTCAGGCAAGTACTAGTCAACATCGGAACGGCAGGTTATGCTACTGCAGGTATGCTGACGCTCGCAATGGTCATGGTTAATTCAGATATGGTCCAGATGAGAACTGGTAGTTACTCATTGCCTGTGACAACAGCACCGCTTTGAATGAATGCTGCAAGGCTGCGGCATTCCCTGCACCACCTTTCCCATTGTTAACCCTGTTAGATAGGTGGCAGCTTTAATTTCCTTCCAAGAATCCCATTTTATATGCTTGGTTCCGGGGCTTTTCGTGCCCTTTTCCCAGCACGCGTGTGCTAACGAAGCACTGAGAATCCCATCCTCACCTTTGGCTGCTACTGTTTATTCTGTAAGAGATGTTTCAAGTGAACATCTCTGCCCGTTACCACTTGCAAGACCACAACTGTGTAAACGGAAAGAGCGTATTTATGATTGCCAAAATGTGCCCTGAAAGGCAATATTAAACTTGATAAAAAGGGTGACCAGCAGTCGGCAAGGAATGTGTCTGGCACCATTAAAGTCACTGGGAGCAGCAACTTTAGCAAACTGGTGTGCTGAGATCCTGCCAGTACCTGGAGAATGCGTTCAGTGAGAGTCTTTGAATATTCTCACTATTCTCTAACACTCCACAAATTAAAGCATAAAATTGATCTAGCCCATGAACGGTAGTGTTATGCAGCTCTTTTAATTAAAAAACTTGATTGAAGATTTAAATGGTGGATCACATCATTCGTACTAGCTCTACGTGACAGATACGTGCAAGTTAGAGGTTGCAGAGGTAGAGCTGAGTCAGCCTTGGATTTAGAAGGTAGAATACAAACTGAATTTAGAAAACGACTACAGCATCTGGTGGGCTTGAGTAAAGAGAACTCCTTATTCAGGCACCATTCAGCAATGTAAGAAATACTAAATGGTGCTTCTAGAAAAAAAATATACCACCCAACTTGCATGAGCAATAGACAGCGGACTGCCACAACTCATCACAAGCCATGCTGCGCTTAGGACAAGACTTCTGTCTGTTAAATAGGCTGTATGAGGGGCATAATGCAATGGAAAACTTTTATTAGTCAACTAAAACTTGAGCCAACATCCAGATATGTAAGTGCCTTTGGGAAATCATACTTCTCCAAACCCCATAAATAACATCAGAAAGTTGCCAACCTGCTGTGGAATTGGACATCCATATTTGGCTGCAAAATTTCTTTGTGGAAGTCTACGGTGCCTGCAGTTTTGCAACTCAGCCTTCCATCTGTAACTCCAAAGGACAACGCATTGCAGACGAGGTGTAGAAAGCCCAGCAGCAATGAGATGAAGTAAACTGCAGAAGAAACTGGGCTTAAGATGTAAGGTATACACAGAGGATGAAGATGTTTCACAGAAAGAGGGTAACAGGAAAGATGCAGAGACCTTCAAGGTCTTGAAAGACAACGCAAGGCAGACAGGAGTTTAAAAAAAGAAAAGTCATTTCTATGGGAATAGAATGGAGTTTAGATAAGTGAAAGGATGGAGAATAAGCAAGAACAGATGTATTGCAAGTGGAATTGTACCTTAAGAACAGGGATAAGAGGAGTAATTGCAGGCGTGAGGAAAAACAGCACAGGAATCTGTGAAAAGGAAGCGACATTCTAAATAGTGGTGGACAAGAAGCCGTTCTGTTTCTACTCAAAGATATCTTTAAAAGGGCTTGGCAGGGAAGAGAGGAAAAGTCTACCCTTCATTGTATCAATGAATCCTTAACTTGATGTCCGTTTTCCTACTGCTCTGTTCTGTGCCTGAAACAGGGCCATTAATTTGGCTTTCATGCAGATGTTCTGAGATTTTTCAAGGGGGGGGATTTAAACAGCAGTTTGTTCTATGTTCATCTCAAACAGCATGATCCTTGCCTACACCATGTAACAGATTGTTAAAGTAACAATCCTAATCTTAATACTCCCTCTCCCAGAACTGCAAACTTCAAAACAACCCCTTCTTTTAGGTTTGGAGATGCTACTGCTTTGCTGAAGCACATCAGCACAGAAAAGGTGGCAATGGATTGGAAAATGAAAAATCCATCAATCAAGGATGCTTAAGGCTAGCACAACAAGAGCGTGGCTGCTAAAGGAAGCCGCTGCTCCTTCAATACTCTGCAGACGAATCTTAGCATATGGAAAACATGCTCAGTCTATGATCTCCTCTCATCTTCTAGATGGAGGGCAAAACCAATCATCACAGTGAATTTAACTGGACAATTTGTTTGTCTGAAGAGGAAGTCTGCCCAAGACAAAAGCAGTGTCTGAAAGACACCAGTAATCCTTTTTGGAATAGATTAGCACATCTGTAGGATTCACTATCCGGGAAAGGAAATTACCTCTGATACATAATTCAATCAAGTAATGAGCCCACACTCAGATTTAGGATCCCACATGCAAGAATAGAAGAGAGCCTAACCATCTTTTTAGCAAAACATCACAGTATACAAACTGGGTATTTATGCTGCTCATTTTCTCTCTCCCGATGGATGCGAGGCTTTGGGCACTGGCAGGATCTCAAGGCAGAATGACGTCTGATACTTCTTCAAAGAGCTGTAGCAAACACTTAACCTGACACAGGGAACTCAAAAGGTCTAGAGGTCCTACAAATAAAGGCATAGTCAAGATACTGGAGGGAAGAAAGGAAGAAGAGGCTGCATTGCAGAAAACATTTAGTAAACTCTCACCGTCTTGCATCGTAATATCTTCCTACAACGGGCTGAAGGCGTCTTGTCATCTTTATCTCTTCTATGAAGACAGACATGTCCTTTAGTCTTTGAAGATGGCAGAATCAGTTGTTCAAAGACCAAGGCAACCAAACATTCCAAATTAAATGTGCAGTTTGTGCTAGAGAAGCCGTACGAGAGCTTAAAGAGAAAAAAAAAAAACCACAATTAAACAAAAAATCCACCAAGAACTGAGCATATTTTCTACAAATATAGGCTCATTATGACACTAAGACTTCTCCTGTTGTCCTTGGACAGCATTTCTTTCCTCTCCTGTCATCTGGCCGCCCGTCTCACTCAGTCTCATTTCAGCAGTGTGAAAGGTTGTTCATTTTATAGAGGTCTTTCATGAAAGATGAAAATTCAAATATGTTATAATTAGCTGCAGTTCCACATAAGTCAGTATTATTGCAGCTTTCATATTAGATCTGAATTTGTCCCACAAATGTGTGCGTCAAATATTACAGCAGAATGATTAATGATATCACACATAATGGAAGGATTAAGCATTGATGCAGGAGAGTTGCTCAAGAGGAACAATTTTAACTTCTTTCCACTCATAATTTATTTTTGTCCTGTACTGTAAAAGAAACCTGAAATTGAAAATAAAAATGGCTTGTGTTACTGGTGAGCAAAAGAAGAGATCTGACTCACAATTGAATTCTTCATTCTGTATTCATTGGTGGATTAAAAGCCAAATCATCTTAATAAATGGCACGGCAATGAACAACATCAAATATAAAAACCTCAGGACTTGTCCTGCTGAATAAACGTAGAGTCATTTCCATCAGCTTTGAAGATAAGTGCAACTGAACACCAAAAACCCTACCCTTCCCTCCACAATCAGGTCTGATTCAGTGCCTGTTACATCAGGCACCGTGAGATAACCTGTGCCAACAAGCTCTTCTATGGCACACTGAAGTCGCCTTCTATCCCCCCCCCCCTGCCATCACTTGTTTGTGCAGTTACTCAGTTTGCAAGCAACAGGGCGTGTTAGGAAGTAACTTATGACACAGGAACAGACAATAAGGAATTTTAAAATGTCTAGGAGATGCGTCATGTCTGATACTGCAAAACTTTGTTACTGGGAACTGTTTTCCATCATCCAGGTGATATTTTTAAGTACTTATTTTTCGGGTGCACTTAAAAGCCAAATAACTCCACCAAACCCTCCCTCCTTTAATTTGCTATCAGCTGCAGTTCTATTCTATTTAAACACACGTTAAGGTACATTTCCTGTTACAATCATCGTTAGAAGCCTCGTGGCTCCCAACCACCCAGTCATTCTTCTTATGTCAACACCAGAATATTTATTTTAGTTTCTTGAAACGCGCACCCTGCAAAGGAGTTGTGCGCCAGACCAGGCTTTGGGAAGGAGCTGAAGGGTCTTGTGCTGATGAGCAGCCTAGTCATCAACGGAGAGTTAGGGGGGAAAAAATCAGTGGGATTTGGGAATTCCCAGGCACAGGAATTCACCTGGGCAGACCTGGCTCTACGACTTCTAATGTAAATGCCCCAAATACAGACTGCTCTCTAGTACTATTTATTTATAAACTCATTTAAGAGAGTGGCTTCATATTCTGCACTGGGTTGTGGTTTGTTTTTTTTTTTTAATAACCTTCGAAATGTACGGTTCTTTGAAGGGCCACAAGCAAATGAGAAGTAGCAGTGCTTTCCCAGCTTCCAAGCTCCTAAGGCAGCAAGAAGTTAGAATATAGGTTCTCTTGGCAATAAGAAATAAAGAAATACATGTATTTGAAGTCTGTTTCAGTTGAATAAAGGCACACAGCAAGACACAGCTGAAGGGAACTGGGACATCTGAGCAGAAGATAAGTCCCAATGTCTCCAAGGGAAGGAGTGGACCGCCTACAACTTCCACCCGCAAACCCATGGCCTGAGGGGGACAACGGCCCCCTCCATTCCTCTCCTGAATCACATTTTCTCAGAAGATGAGTCAGACCCTGAGAGATCTTTGTTTCAACAAAACCCATGTCGCTTCTCCCGTAACTTTCCAATTCTCTTTTCCCATGTCTTGCAAAGTGCTGAATTAAAAATTGCTCTTTTTTTTACTATGATTTCCCCTCACGCACGGGAAGAGAGCAGCCTGTGCTCTAGCATCCCAGTTTGCCAGAGGTCGAAGGTCCTTATTTCCCCCCAACACTAAAGGCATTTTGCACCACGATAATGGAAACACCAGTTTGCAGGAGCTTCACACCGACACCAGCGTATTCTGCATTTTATGAAGACAATTCCAAGGCTTTTTCCAAGTCTAGGTTTTCCTGCCTTGTCTCGCTCATTTGGTTGACTCCCAAAGGTCTCCACCAAGATGTAGCTCATTGGCTAAGTTATATAAAAGGAGTCTTAAGTAGAGCACTCTATTGAGGTTTGAGTTTTCCCTTTAAAATGCAAATGGCTGGTAGTTAATTCCCTTTTGGGATTTAAGAGTTGAATTTAAAATGGGAAATGATGATACAAAAATATACTTCAGAAAGCATTGCAGTATGAGTAATGAAACATTCGCCACATGAATACAGATTCTTCTGGTCAGCCAGACATCTTCATTTATCTGCATTTTAATAGTTTCACTCAAAATTGCTTTTGGCTAAATTTTTCCTCAACATATTACCTGGTGCAGTCTCAGTGGATTACAACGAGGGCAAAATTTGACCACGTATTCTGTTTTTTAAAATCTCATATATCATCACATTTAAATATCTCAATATTCTATCAGGCATTATAAATATCTCCCTCTTTTCTGTTAGAAAAGTCTAACGAGACCTTTTCCATACTTCCTGAAAATACAGCTGGATGACAGACCTGTTTGCCGGCTCCTTTGTTGACTGGCATGGCTAAAGGACTATCCAAAAAAGCATCTGCTTAGCAAAGATTTGAAACCTAGTATTTACTTACCAATTTCAAAAGGAATGTCTTCCATTTCACTTTCTTTTTCATAATTACCAGTTTACTTCTAACGGGGGGAAAAAGAAGCACGTATAATTATGTCTTTAGATCAATTTATGCTTAAACACATACATATACATGTGCGCACACAGACACACCCCAACAACCTTACACGGACCCGGGGGTTGCAGGTACTTTTGCCTGCGTTTAAAATTCAGAGCGCTCCACTCCTTGCATGGTCAGGCCGTAACTAACTCAACTGGATCCTGTGTATTTGGTCTTCTGGAAAATATACCTTTACATAACCCTTCAAAGGAATTCATTGCGATGCGCATGGACACTGGCACAAACACACACACCAGTTTTAATAAACCTTATACTGGCAAAGGATCGAACTGTGTCGTCATGATACGAAACCCGCAGATCGCATATCTAAAATGGAACTGCAGACTTTCTAAGTTTAGAAGGGCCTACCCCTGTGGTCTAGTTGAAGAACTAGAATTTATTCGTATTTGGGTACACTTGCTTTAGCGCGTGGGCAGATGTGGCAGTATGAAACAGGAGAGGACCCCAGCCCAGGTTCCAGCCCAGCGCACGGGTAGATGCCTCAGCAGGGCCCGCAAATAAATACCTACACCATCTCAAAACCTGAAAAACAACGAAGTACACAAGTCTCATTTCGAGTTTTTCCTCTGTCTATACAAGAAGAGACAGAGTATATCAAATATTTGAACTTTTCCTTTTCGCCCTTCTTTTGTTTCCGTGTCTTTCTGCGAATCGCGTACTGTCCAAGTTCTCCAGGCTCTGTTCTCTTTTTTGTTACAGACTGACTTCAATCAAACCCTAGATCTAAAAGTCCCCAAACAACCAACAAAGAATGTATTTCAGTACGTTAAATTTGAGAAGTCACAACAAGGGCTGTGGTATAATACTGTGATATCACTCACAAAAGACTTACTTCATTGTGAATGAAAACAGCATCTGGCATGGGGCAGGAAATAATTTACCAAAAAAGCATCTGAGAAGCACGGCAATGAAAAATAAGAATCAAATGAGTTTATGGCTACGTAAGTTGTTATCTTCGTTAAAGGTTCCTGCAATGTAAAAACATTTCTTTAAAGTAAAGGAAGGAAAAAGTCTTTATTCCGCCTTCGACTCAAATGCTTGCCAGTAGCTTTTCAACAATTGCGTGATTCACTATTGAGTATTTCATCGTGAAAGAAGCCTGCGTTCTGTACGGTAGAGGGCTCTTTCATTCATTTAGATTTTGTATTTATGTTATCAACCAACGTGTCAGCTGTTAAAGAAAACCTGGTGAAAGATGATGAAAGGAGATAAACCCCCAGCAGGTGCTACAGGAACAGTGAATTGCCTTTTAGTCTTAATTACACCTTTAATGTGTTTTTCCTCTGTTGCAATTGCTCTACATGCATGAAATAGTACTTTCTAAAATATTTGTTCTACATTTTCTGCATCCACTAGAAGAGAAAGCGAATGGGTCAAAATAAAACTATGTAAGGGCAAAACTTAGGAAGGAAAAAAATTAAAAAGGGCGTCCCCAGATTTCCTAGTTCTGCAGGGAATTGGTGATGCAAGGGCAGAGAAAAGGAGCCAGGGTCTGGAATTCGTTATAAAGATTAACAGAGAAAAAGACATTTCACTACAACTTTTTGCATCAGAGGAGAACCGCAAGGATGTGAAGTGGCTCATTCAACTTCTTAGGGTATTCTTGGGTGAAACAACGCACCAAGGAGATGAATTCAGCCTTATCAGACTGATCTGGGAAGTATAAAATGACCTAGTCGTCTTAGGTGTATTCCTTTCTGCCTTCCTAAACACCTCAGCAACTGAAAGAATAACTTCCCAGACAATGTTACCATGGTGGCAAAGAAGATATTTCAGTGTGAAAGTTGGCTACTGATTGGATGGGCCTGTAGCTGGCAAGTCTCTGGATCAAAATGACTCCAAATTTGCTTTAAGAAATGCCCTTGCTATTACTGTGGCCCTCTACTATTCAGCCAAATTCACTAAGAAGCACATTTCAGAGCATTTTGAAAATCAGGGGTCAAATTCTGGGATCCTGTGATAAAACGTACGGCTGTAAAGGCAGCCTTCCCAAGCAAATGGATTATAGAGCACTGGGAAATATCAATTCTACTCTGACAGCAAAACTCTCGCTAACAAACGTCCAGAAGAGTCCCTGCAAAATTAAGGCAGAGCAAACCTAACATGACGCAGGACACACGAGCCCTCTCAGCTGGAAATGCAGCAAATATGTTATTGTGAACTGCAGCCTCATGCTCAGGCGAGCAAATCCTGAATTTTTCCACTGTGTGCAGGCTGAGGTTACAAGAGTTCAAAGCAACAGTTGAACAATACTGTAATAACAGAGAAATGGAACGCGCTGTCATAACTGTGTTTGAAAGAATGCTCTCACCTTGCTGCGTAAATCCACTGCTTTGAAGAAAACACCTCTGTTTCAGGTTGAGTTGGCCAGGTGCCTGGGCACACCTGGAATACATAACTTGGGTGCACCTGAATAACATCACATGAGCTTGGAGTATTTCCTGCAAGAAACAAAAAAAAAAAAAAAAAAAAAAAGAGACTGGGTCAAAATAATTGGATTATGTTCTGTTCACTAATTTTTTGGGGAAGAAGATTGATGCGTTATTCCTTTGCAGCCTACAGTATCTGCATCCCTCCTCCGGTGTCATTTGTCTGCAGCACAGTGGAGGATCTGCCAGAGTTCCCTGCTCTGGGCAACAAATTTTCATGTTTTTCCAGTGTGGCTGGCAACAGGCCTTTCACATTTGTAGCCACCTGCACCAGGGCAGAGGCTTCAATCTTAATGGCTGTCTCAGGCAATACTATTTTCTTTTGGTCAGCTTTAGAGATAAGGCAGCATTGAAGCCCCAGACAAACCTTGGCGCTTGCTATATATTTACTCTATTTGACACCCGCTGTTCTCCTAAGACACTTGTTTTCAAAGGCATTCCAGTGTTCATCTATAGCATGGGTGGAATATACTTACCTTTCAAACCCAGCTTAGTTTCAAAACATCCCCTCCTTTAAACTAATCAGTCACTAAAGTAAACATTTCTCTGCTGAGACAACTATCCTCTTGAAGGACACATCCATCTGCAAAGAACTGCTCTGCAAAAAAACATTTTGAACGCAATCCAAAGCGACATCTAAATCAATAGAGCCCCACACTGCTGCAGGGGCAGGTGCTCAGCCCCGGCCTCCCACACCAAAGGTGTTGATAGCGATACAGCACTGCTGATGGTGCAAAGGTTTTTTTTCTCCCACTGAAGCCACCAAATCCCAGACCCCCATGAGAAAATTTCAGTGGTGTTTTTCTTTTCCAAGGGCTAACTTGATAATTGTTGTGACAAAAGAAAAACTTGAAAATACAGTAAGTAAAGACTCATACCTCAGAAAAAAAAAAAAAAGGAGCATGCAACCACCTCCAAAATCATAAACTGCTTTTTTGAACCAGACACACAAGATTTTAATAAATATGGTAATGGTGCAAACCTTACATTTACAACAAACTAAAATAAAACTCCAGAAAAAAACCCAAACAGCCAACTTCGCTGAAAATCAGTACTGGTACAGGGACAAAGCTCTCCCTACAGCACCCAGGCAACAACACAGCATCCTACTAGAGACCAGAAGCCACTTATAAATCTTACTGACCCTGAGCAGCTTCACCTGTGGCTTCCACCCACAGCACCAGGAGCTCTATTTAAGCTGAGCCCAGGGACCTCATTCCATACTTGAGGGATCCTAGAAGAGGGTTGGGCTTCAGTTTAGGGACAGTTGTACCTGGGTATAGATCTCCAGGTTGCATCATGACCTGTGGATTTAATTCCTGGACCTCAGATCTGTCTCCTTCTCTTGAATTTGCTTGATTACCTGGATTCTTAAATGACCCTGCTGGCTATCTCTAGGTAAGCCTTGCTTGTCTTCTTCAGGTGTTGAAGGGTGAGACTGTAGATAGTGAGTTCTCTCACAAACTTGGACATCCAGGTTCTTGAATAAAAGCTAGAGACTTCCCAGGGGGAGCTTTTTTACTTTCAGAAATCAACAAAGGCTTCTAAAGCTGCTTTGGAAAGGGTATCGTGCAAGATGAAAGATTCTTTTTTAAGAGCCCTGTTGCCCCACTCCAGCAGAGGGGCTGGTAAGGCAGATGCGGAATGAGGACTGTGTCATACCAGAGAAGATGAAAGAAACGTGGCTTGCTTAGTCTAACAAAATAAACTTCAGGAGAGGCTGTGACAGCTGTCTATAAATACACCAGGAGAGTAAACACTAGGGAAAGAAAAAAGCTCCCTACTTAAACTGCATAAAAATGTTGGCACAAGAACAAATAAGCAGAAAAGGGCCTTGGGAAAAAAACCTTGTTTTCAGTGATGTTCTTTGTCTCTTGTTCAAGGCTGCAAGCACAAGCCTCCCGGTTTCTTCTATGAGAAAGCCTGCTCAGGTTATATATGCTGTGGTGTCTGTGAGGGAGAGGACTCCATGGCTTGGAAACCCCCCTGCCGACTCCTACATCCATGAGAAGGTCAGATTTCTAAATTCTGGGGAAGGATGACCCCTGACTATCTGACAGAAAAAAAATCTTTATACATATTGAAAAATAATACTGAGTCTTCTCAGCTAGGGGATTTACTTTTTGCTATTTTATGAAATGCCCAGAAAAATAAGAGTGTATGGTTAGCACGTATATTAGACCATAAAATATGATTATTTTTTTTAAAATGTGGCTGTTGTCTAAACATCTACCATAAGTTATCACTGTTTTTTTTCCATGTTGTCTCTCTTTTTTTTATCTAAGTGTATCCAGAGCAGGAGGAGTATCTCTCAGGAGCCCTTCCTTCCCAACAGAGGCTGGGTAAGACTGACTCTATTATATCACCATTGCTTTTCTGAAAACAACTATCAAAAACGTGTATTAACAAGTCCTTTCCCAGAGCTGGAGACAGGGAAACTTTCTAGAAAACTTAAAAATCCTTTAAATCCTTATGATGATTTTTTTAAAGGTTTCATTATAATGCCTAGATACAAGACTAATTTTAATAGAGAATATTCAACCTTTATTCAACTTTGTAGCAAACGGAGAAATACCAAAAAGCATTGTTAATAGTTTTCCGAGTCATCCCAGCTTGCTTAATGGAGAGGAAACCTAAATAGCTGCTGTGTTTACTTTGCAGTTGATGCACACATTATTTCCTACTAATGACAATGCTTCTACATAACTAGCACTGGATAGTGGTGACACCTGAATGTGAGTGAAAAATCAGCCAAGGTAGTTGTGTACTTCCACTTAATTATTGCAAGGCTAATCATGGTTGAACACCTTTCCCAGAGAAGAAATGCATGTACTAAATAAACAGTAATCCCAGATGAAGAAGTAGTTGACCTGGCTTTGGAGCTGAACTACATCTGTCCAGCACAGAAATGCTGGGAAATGCTCCAATAATGAAGTCTTGCAATGTAAAGAACAGCTCTGGTGCATTGGTGTTCCCGTACTTGCTATAACCAGTAAATAGCTGGGGCATTTACTGGTACCACGACCACCTGGTTGCCTTGCTTATGGGCCAGGACTCCCCAGTAGCAGCTGTGCACAAGAATGAAAAATATTTTTCTCACCCTGCAGAAGCCAGCAAACAGGCAGTTTACATCAAAACTTGGGAAACACTAAGCTCTTTCGGTTGATTTCTATCTGCCCCTAAACCCAAAGATCTCAAGACACCATCAGAAGCAGCAGCCTTAAATATTGTTCAAATGGAGCTGGGCATATTGGTGTGTGAGTGGCAAAGTATTTTCCCTGCAGGCGTTTTTGCAGCCAGAACTCGCTTTTCCCATCCCTATCCCACAGCATGGCTTTGCAAAGGGGTTTTCACAATGAACTGAAAAGCTCCCTTTTCCCAAGATTTGATGTACCTTTTACCAAATGCACAATAAAGATTATGGGGGGAGGGGGGCTATGTGGACTGTTTCATCTCTTATTACTGTGCCTGTTGCCTATATTTCTTAATAAATATTGGGGGATAAATGCCATTTGGGTGGGTACAGAGCAGGCAGAAGGGTAGCCGATAGTGAGTGTATGCGATGAAATGCTTTCTCTAATGGTATGTTTTTTATTTAGTTTTAAGTAAAATTTTGAGATGATTAGGTAGATGTTACTAGAATACACTAACCCCCAAACTTATTCTAGTCAAACTTTTCCTTGTAGTATAAAGGGATTAATTCAGCTTGTTTAAAAAAAAAAAAACCAAACTAGTTAAACTTTTTGGGGGGGGCGGAAATGACCCTGAGAACCAAAATAGGGTAACTTTGTTGTGTTTGTCTGCGTTTTACATGAAGCCACCTTAATTAAATTTGTTCTGGCTTGCTCTAAACCAGTAAACTTGTATCCCTACCTCCACTATGTTTTGTATTCTCTGTGCAGGATGTAAAGTAATTACCCTTCAGCTGCATTACTATTTAGCAGGCTTTAACTGAAACATGAAGAGAGCTGAAGTTTTTCCATCTTCTAGATTGGTGTTTTAAATCAATGCCAGCTGCTGACTTGCACAAGGGAAGTTAGATGGGTGCCACAATGCATGGCCCAATTCCGTGCACAGTTTAATTTAGAAATCTAGGCACAAGTACCTATTTATTATGCACAGATGTAGTCAGGGAGATCAACAGGGCCAGCGAGGCATCATCTGCTTCTATAACTCAAAAGGGTTTACAGCACGTGAGCATTTTTCTTGGTCATGTTTTAATCTACATCCTTCTCAAAATGGGATAATGTCAAGAAGAAAAAGCAAATAACCCCAACAAAACCAGCCACAAAGAGGTATAGACACAAGAAAGCTTTCTGAGAGGTCTGAAAGGTGATGGAGGGTTGGTGAGCAGCTTTAGGGACCAGTGGTCCAGGTGCGGAAGGCTTGTTTTGTACGGCAAAGACTTGTGACAGTGGTTTTAGAGGTGAGGGGAATGGATGAAGAGGTTCAAGTGGAAGAGGTCAAAGATATTCACAAGTAAATTAAACGTGGTGGGGTTGCAGTATGCTTTTCCATCTGGAACCTGAAATGGGGGAGAAAATGGCACTTGAAGGGAGGATGTTGGTATGTGTGCTTCAGTGGGGGAGATGGTGCTGCATCCTGGAAAAAATGAACCTTGGAGTGGCCAGAGGGAAGAGAGAATCCAGGGAAGATGGGACCGTGCAGCGGAGGAGTGCTGAAACAGCAATGTGCAAGTGAGGTGATGCAGAGATGGAGATACACAGCTGATCATCCAGGAGATGAAGGGGAAAAGCAGGATTCGACAAAAGGTTGCAGGGCTGTCCCCACCATGCAGGCAAAAGGGGAAGTTATTTTATGTAGCTTATTTGAACTATGAAGATTAGAAATAAATTAACCTACTGTGAAGGCTTCTCTCTCTCTGACAGCGTGAGGCTATGGGAAAAACAAAGCCTGTGCTGGAGCATCAGAAACAACACATTAAATGTGGGAAATACAATAGGCATTACATCAGATTCCAGATACTGCAGATGCTGAATAGGAACAGCATGGTCTTCCTGCATCTGGCAGCTTGTGGCATCCACTGCACGCTTGTGTTGAATCCGCCTTTCCAAGCTAAGAGGCGGAGGGGGGAAATAACCTGTGGAATAACTTCTAGAATGTGACCCACGTACCAGTAAACGGCAACCCCGAGGTCCTGCACTGGTTTGTGCCTGATTGTAGAACTACGTGTCTGTATGAAAACATGGCACAATAGCGTGTTTGTGTTGCAGCCAGTAAGTCTCCAAAATGTTAGGGAGGCTCTCGGAAATCCCAAATAAAAATGCAACACTGAAAACACTTTGATTTTTTTTTTTTTTTAAAAAGAAGTAATACATACAGTTGTTAAAGCTTACGGGAAATAAAGCAGTTTTGTTTGGTCTTACGTATTTACTGGTGCTATTTGTTAATCACAATGTTTCAGCATGGTATAAATGAAATGGAAACTGTTGTTAGAGGCTAGAGGAATAAATTGACTCCATGACTCTCATAATTCAAATTATAGAACTGCCCTGAGGAGTAAAAAAGTATTGGGGGGGGGGGGGAACTCTGAGCTTCTCCTAATTCTGCTCACTTCAGTTTTAAAATTCTTTCCTCTTTAAGGTTAAGTTACAAAACACAAGTTAGAACATTTGTGTCTCTCTTTATCTTGATTGCTCATGGAAGAGACAGGTCAGTACAAGAGGGGATGATTTCAGTATACGCCTGTGCCTCTTAATTCATAAGCCTTTAAAAAGACAGATCTAGAGGAGAAGTAGGCTTAATTGCACCAAGATCTGACCCTCTCACTATTATCCCAGGGCAGAGAATGAGCAGAACCAGTTTTTGTAACAGCAATGATTCATTTTTAACCAGAATTTACCCTTCCTCTATTATTGGGTTTTGGGTCAATTGGCCACAATGGCCCATTGCAGGATCGGGCGCTGCCCATGCTTCAGTGGAACAGTGTTTATTATGTACATGCAGCTCACGAAGCCATTTGGAATAAACTTAAAAGGTACTAAACACAGAGATTGGCCTATTTAAGAAATATCTACTGAACTGCTACATCAAATAGCTTTCTGAGCATATGCTAATGTCAAATAAGGAACAAGAAAAGCAGTATTTTTCCATGCCACCATAATACAAACACCTCTTTAAGAAGAACAGCGACAAAACTACAGCCATAACCCCACTGGAATGACCAATTAGTTAAATTTCTGAACAGTAGTAATTATTATCCTTCTCTGAGCTGACATTTAGGACTCGGACACATATACCATTAAAAAAAAAAAAAGAAATGCCAGCGCCAGTCGGGGTCGCTTTGGGCAGAAGAAGCCCTTTTGGGGGAACTTCCTCACGGGCTGCCCATCGAGAGATAGTAACAGCTCTCGCTTCAGCTTTTAGTTTGTAAATATATGAGTAAAATTGCAGTGAAATGCTATTTTTGACACAATTTCAGAGAATTATACTCCGAGGGGCTTGTGGCTGGGACCCCCCCAGGGCTTTTGGGCTATCGAGGGAAACGGGCCCGGCCCCCCCTCCCCCTGTAAAAGGAGGTCCCGGCCGCCCCCCGCCGCGATAAATCACTGCCCGTCACTCGGAGTCCGCCCCCCGGTTCCTCCCCGCCGCCAGGGGGCGCCGCTGCCCCGCCCGCCTCCCCCGCCCTCCCAGCAGGGGGCGCTGCTCGCGGTGTCCCCCCGCCATCCCTCCTCCCCCAGCAGGGGGGCGGAGCGCCGCGATAAGAGGCGCGCTCTGATTGGCCGCAAGGCCCCCGGCGGAGTGGAGCGCGGATGAGAGCGGCGCTCCGATTGGTCGCGGACATCAAGGGGGGGGGAGTAAAGGCCCGGGCAGGGGTCCCCCCCTCCCCTCCCTTCCCCTCCCCTCCCCGTCGAATCGGGCCCCCCCACCCCCTGCTCCCCTGCCCCCTGACCTGGCCGCCTGCAAGCCTTTTCTCGAAGAATTTTGCGCTCCATCTTCGCTGGGGCGGAGGCGGTTCAGCCAATCAGCGTGCGGCGCGGCGGCCTGTTGCCAGGCAGATTATGGTAATGAGGCCCGGGCGGCCGCCCGCCCCCTCCCGCTCTGCAGCTACCATTGTGAGGTGAGGACAGGTGGGGGGGTTTGGGGCCGCAGCGGGGCCGGCGGCGGCGGCCGGGACGCGGCACCCGCACGGGACCCCCTCAGGTAACGCGATGGGACGGTCCGGGAGGGAAGCCCGATCCGGGGGCGCTGCGGGGACCCGCCGGGGGTTTTTGGAGATGTTGTTTTAGTCGCACCCAAGATGGCGCCCGGAGCTGGCGGCTCCTTTAGCGCTGGGGACGGGATAAACCGTTCGCTCCCGCGAGTGGGGGGGGGTCATTCCCCTTCCCCCCCCCCCCCCCCCGCGGGAGAGGTACAGTCCGCCCCCCCCCCCCCCTCCCCGCTTCAGCCGGGATCCCCCACCCGCCCCGGACAGAGGGAGATGGGGCTGCCCCCACCCCGGTTTCCCCCCCCTGCCTGGATGGTACAGTCCGGACCCCGGCACCTCAGCGGCGGGGGGGGGGTGTGAGTGTGGGAGCCATCTTGTCGTGTCCCCCCCCAGCACTGTGGACGCCTCATCCCCCCTTCCCCCCCCACCATTACTTTGGGCCGCTCGTGGTTACGCCGGCTCCCCTACCCTCGGCTTGCCGGGCCGGCCCCTCTCCTCGGCCTCTCGCCGCCAGCCCCCGTCCCCCCCCGCCCAGGGCCGCAGTGGTTGGGGCTGGCTGACCGTTGTGCACCCTCACGGGGAGTGGGGCCTGGTGGCGCCTCGCGCTTTCTCGGGGCGGGGGGGTGCCTCACACTGGGGAGCGGTGGCGGGACACCTGCGCCTCCTGATTGGCCGCGTGCCTCGCGCCCCTGCCTTCCATTGGCTTAGTTAGGGGAGGGGGCGTCGCACCCCCCTCAGGGGATTGGCTGCCGTTGATGGCGGCGGTGGGTCGCCGAGGGTATATAAGAGGGAGCGGGTGAGGAGGAGACCTGTACTCCGGCCTGAGGGGAGCTGAGGGCAGCGAGGGCGCGTCTGGTGCTTGGCAGTCATTTGGGCAGCGTTCTCGGCCCCAGCAGGGCTGGGTGGCCCTGGGACTTGGTGTGGAGGGGTAGCAGCCCTTTCCCCCACCACCATGAGGTGCCAGCTTGGGGATTGTGTGGTCATCCAAGGGCAGAGCAGGACCAGGCTGGTGGGTTTGGGCCTGCTGCTGGCTCCCAACCGTGTGAGGTGGTTCCATCCGTCGAGGGGCTGGAGGAAAGGGCGAGGCCCACCTGGGAGCAGAAGCAGCTTCTGCAAGTGGAAGCTGTGGTCTTGGCTGCTGCTCTGCTAATGTTGGTCGTTGTGCCAGTGGTGGTGGTCGCCTGCGCCAAATATGCCTGTTCCTGTGGTCTGAGATACAGTTATAGCATGTCGCTGTTTGATCTTGCGGACTTCTTGCTACCTAGGTTTTGGTGTTGAGTTGCCATATTCCCCCTCCTGTGCCATGGTTACATTACAGAATTTAATAGGAGCTTGTTAAATTATCAAGTTGGAGTGGAAAAAGGAGGTGCTGGTGCTCTTGTCTTTCAGACCCCCTCATCCTAAAGGGACACCTCACCCTTTATAGGGTTAATTTTCCCCGTGTGAGACATTTCAAGCTATGCAAGGTCACCTCTTACCCCCCAACTGCTCATCTAAGACCCTCTGAAGGGATCTTGAAGGGGTCTGTAGATCAGAGTTAAAAACCTGGTTTAGGCTACTGAGCTTCATACTCCTGAGGGTGAAATGAATGGTCAGTGTTTGCAATGCGCTTTTTGGTACCTGTGCACCAACCTGCCTAGTGTATTACTGACTTATTCATGGTTCTTACAGGCCTTTAAAGAACAATCAAGCACAAAGCTGAGTGTAAGATGCATATCAATGTTTCTCTTTCAGAGTTTCAGTGGGAATAGAGATTATACAGAACTTTAGCTTTCTTTGTTATTTTTTTAATAATTCAATTTTTTTTCCTTTCTATTGGTTAAGTTAGAAGATGAAATGCCAACGAATCATCAACTGATTTTACAAGAGGGTTCTTTGCGTCTTTTGTGGAAAGAAAATAACTGACAGTCTCGAGCCTTCTAATGCCTTCGTTTCTAGGGAAAAAAATGTAAGAGGGTTTATTTCTCTACTCGGTCCTTAAATGGAGAACTTATCTCCCAGATTGTGATGCTTCTTGGCACTTTGCTATATGCATGCTTCTCTTGTGTGTTAGGTGTTTAAAATGAAGACAGCTTTATTACCTTGATTATAGGATGAGGTATCGATGTAATTGTTATTATCTGATGGAATAATTGAGAACTTGTTTTTAGAGAGAAATGGGTATGTGTTTGTCACTTGCTCTCCTCTGATACCCTTACTACTAACCTGCAAAGAAAATCCCTGGGTGAGCTCTCTTATGGTAATTTGCTCTGCAGCCAGCAGCTTCTTTGAGTGTGTTTCTGACCACCTGCAGCTGCTGTCAGCTGTGCAAACTGAATTTTAATTGGCTTATAAGTGTAGCTAATTACAGAGCCTGTTTTAGTATTGTGAATTTTGTTTTGACTTAAACATGAGATTGGGTCTATTTGTCACTTTTATTTCATGCTACTAAAACATGCAGAAGTAGAAGTTGTGTTGTAGCCCTTAACTGGTATTATATATTAAGTCTCCACCTGTTCTAATGTACAAATAGCCTAATTTGTTCTGTGGCCTGCAGTACTTCAGAGGAGCAGCTATTCTGAAAGACACAAGTTGTGGGGTTTTTTATGTGCAGAAGCAAGGTAGTTTTGTCTTTTGAATTTTAAGAGCTTGAAGTAGAGGGGTGATTTAATTCAGAGGAGAGATGCAGAGGAGGTTTTGATACAGACCCTTTATTTTCCTTTTTTGTCGTGTTGTACTTCAAATACTTGTTTTCTCTGGTTTTTTTGGTGGTTTTTTTTTTTTTTGCTTTATCAGACTTCTCCCTCTATCATTTATAAACCAAATCAGTGGACAGGGTTACTGCCTCAAGCAGCTGGAGCCTGAGAATTGTGGTGTGTGATAGTAAGAGATGATGGTATCATAAGGAGCTCAGAGTATGGAACATTTGGAAGAAGACGATGTGAAGAATGTGATCACACTTTCAGGAAGCTGAGGATGGGAGGAAGAAATTAGCTGCTGGAGTGGATAGGTAGATATAGAGCAAATGGGAAGAGAGGTGACTTAAAAACAGCATGTGCATATACAGAAGTGTAATTAACTTGTCTCTTTGCCCTCTCAGAGGTGAAGGGCAGATGCTGTGAGAAACACTTGGTTATACAAGAATTAGGAATAAACAGAGGTGTTCTTAGAGCGGGAACTGCGTCTCTGAGTAGGTGTCTAGCCCAGCCTGTGGTAGTTCCCCAGGAGGATGTTACCCTCTCCTCTTGGGGCTCACTTGGAGTGCTTGATGGTCTGGTAGAAGCACACTTTCAGCTACTTAACTGATACTTTGTGAGAGAATAGTTGCAACAGACTGTCCCTCTCTAACCTTTAGTGCTTGGCCACTCTCCCTTTAGTAAAAGGACAGTGTGGCACAGGTTGGACACAGTAGAGGAGGACCGGCATTGAAGAGCTAAGAGAGAGCTCTTCCAGCTCATTGTTGCTTTGATGGATGTGCCGTAAGAAGGTAGATCGATCGATTCATTATGCATAATTTGAGTAAAGAGTGAGTTTGTGTTTGGCTGAGCTCGTCTATTTATTATATGGCTAAATAAATTGAAGCCATTTTTCCTTTTCTGGAAATAAATAATCTTAGCTGCCCCAGCCCTGTGTATGATTTCCATTTCTAACTCACCAGTAAAACATAAATATTGTGGTTATATATTACCTGATTATTAACATTCAGCCAAAATGCACCAGAGCCAGGGTTCCTTGAAACAATCGGTACTTCTGATGGATGGGAATGCAGAGGAGGAGACAGCAGTGGTGACTCAGTCCTCAATGAGGTTAGAAACCTTCTTGCTGCAATGAAAGCGTATTCTTGCCAAGGGATCTCAGGAAATGCACCGACTCTGCCTTCTAGGCAAGCTGGGGTAATTAACTTAAGTGTGGGATATAGCTTTTTGCAGACACATGTGATGTTCCTTTTGAACATAATAAATCATTTTCATATTAAAAGCTGGAGGAAGACCCGTAGTCGTAAAACGCCCTTTCGTAACAATCTTGCTCTCCTTGTATGTGGCTGGTGATGAAAAAGAGTGGTCAGTGAGCTCAGTACTTAAAGGATTAAGCTAAGAGCCCCTGCTATTATTGCTGCAGGGAACCCCAATCTATATGCAAGCCTCTTTTACACGGGGGAGTAAATCACATTAGCTGTTTTATGCACCATTATTATAAAGTGGATTCTCATTTGAGATACTGCAGTGGTTTTATGGCTCCCTGAGAGGGAGGTGGACTTTTCCCCTTGCCCGACTTTAATATTCCCCCATTCTTGTCGTCTCCAGAGAAGGGACAAAAAGGAGTGTTTGGCTGACTCGGGTGCGTTCTCAGCAGAATGTCCTTAATTAGACTTGTAGAGAGTGCTGCAGATGATGTCCCCAGTGTTTTTGTCTGTGTATCTTTTTATGTAGTCCCAGCATTGAAAGAAATTGTCATTCCTTAATAGCAGGTATGCCAGGAAAATATGGTTACTGTTGATTTTTTTTTTTGAGGTGGTGCTTTTCTCTGCGTTTCAGAGCAGAGCTTTCCTTTGAAGCACTGTGTGAGTTCACTATAGTCAACTTGTGTCAAAAACTCTTACACGCCAAATACAAAATAACAGGGACTTTGCTGTTATTGGAGGTTTTCTCTTAAAGCACCCTTCACTCCCATTCCCTAGGTGTTAGGGGCCATAGGTGTGATGTGGGATGGGTACTGTGATGGCTGAGGGTGGGGTGTCTTCTGCTGAGAATGGCACAGCTAATGAGGAGGTTGCTTTTGGATAGTGAATGAGGTGCTTTTGCCCCTGAGCGGTGCTTTCTTGTCCTCCAGAGCTGAATGCAGTGACTGGGGAAAGCTGCTGATTTAATAATACAGCTTCAGACTGTGGAGGCGACATGCTGCAGGAACAGGAGAGAGAGGTTAGAGAGTATCGCGGTGGCCAAAAGGAGTTTTCAAGTGAGATTTCTGAAAAGATGAAGAACTGGTCAGACAATGACACAAAGGCACTTTCCAGGCATCAGGAGCTGCAGAGGAGAAGCTTCATCATTAATGAGATTTTTGGACCGGATGTAAAAGGCAAGAACTAAAGAGGAAGGCCATAGGTCTCTGACACCAGCAGGTCCCCAGAGGGTGTTGAGAAAAGGAAGGTAAATGTGAATGGCATACTGAAACAAACCTGTTTTGTCTGGAAGAGGTGGTGGATTTACTTGCACTTACCTGGCGAGGCAGACAGATGGATATTATGGGTGCACAGACATGTAGGGGGATACTTGTCCTGCCCTATGTGTCATCTGACTGCGCTTCAGCTCTAAATCGGGTGCTTTCCAGTTGTGTTTAGCAACAGGTTGTTCCTGCACTAATAATCCTTACCAAGAGTTAAGCGCAGTGGCATGTTAGTGTCACTTCCTAACTCTCAGCATGTATGAAAACTATGGGCACATCATAGGGAGCTCAAGGGCAGCACCTATGGGTGTTGTCTCAGAGCTCCAGCAAACACAAGTCAGAATGAGCTTATCTTCCACTGGAGTGGAAATTTTGTGTGCCAGGATGTGCACCAGGATTTGGGTACGTCCAAGGTAATATCAGTGTTGAATTTAGATGTGCCTTTCTTTTAAAGTAATGGGAGTTTTGTGGGTTCTTGATTCACATTACATCTTATATCTTGATTATGTTATATGACACACTGCGGCCTGTCACTGATGTACTGCGATAATACTGGGTTTTATTGATACCTGTTACCACTTCAGCTTGTGTCATCACCCAGCATGCACTGGTTGAGCCATGCCTGCTATTTTGGAGGGGAAAATGCTGTCTTCACAGTTTCTGTAAATGGCTTAACATCTCACATGTTGGCTTTGCTTCTTGCTCATGTGCGTGATGGTTACCATGTTGTACGCAAGCATTGGGGTGGTGACAGAATCGTGGTTGATATGTTGGATGATAGGTCTCATAACGTGTGTGTGTGTCCCTTGGATGCTGCAGAACTTCCCATTAGAGTCTTGGCATTTAGCTTGTCTGAAAATGTCTGTGTGTGAGGTACAGGGAGAAAAGTCAACAATTGCAAAGGATAATCCATGGGCAAACAGTGTGGAGAGCAAGCAGAGACAAGCAGAGAAGGTTCCCTTGCATGCCAGCTGTTTGGCAATGCTGATGCCCAAAGTTTCACATTTATTTCTGCTAAAAAAAAAAACAAACCCAAACAAAAACAACCAACAAAGCTTCCAGCTAGACCCTTTCAGAAAATAAGTATTTTCTTTACCTGTCTATCCCAAACTGGTATTGCTAACAGGCTTAGTGTAGAGGCCACATACCTTAACATACTTGCCACAATTCTTCTGCAGCTAATTTGAAAACATACAGTGGCTGTGTGCTGAGCTGGCCGTCTTCTGCTTCCTTGTGCAGCGAGACATCTCTGCTGAGAGAGGACCACAGGGAAATCATTAAAATCTCAAGGCACGGTGGCTGTCAGTGTCACGGCTGTAATCGATATTGAGAGGGAGAGGGATTTGAAGAAAATCATGCAGGATGAATGAGGGAGAGCATCCTACGGAGGACTAGCGAGCAAAGTTATTTTGGTGTTTTCTGTCATCAGCATTGGAAAATGTACTCAGGTGTTTGTGTTTCCTGGCATTTGGTGACTTTGGACCAGCTCATGCTTTCCAGCTCCTGACCATAACTGCAGGTCTTGCTTCACGATTGGCTTTTGTACCAGCTAAGTTTCAATGCTTCCTCCTTCCTCGTGCCCTCTATATTGTCTCGCCTTGGGACCTTTCTGTGCCATGGCTGTCTACTCTTGCACTGACTTCTCACTCAGCACATCCATGTTTCTAGGGAAACGTGCTTTTCTGTGTATTTTGGTGATGATAGAAATGATGAGAATTCACGGAGATCCAGCCTTTGGTAGGAATGTGTACCAGAGGGGCAGATCCTAGGATGTAGTTTGAAGTACAGAAGTTGAAAGCATCAGCAAATCTTGCAGCTCCTAATATTGTCTGATTGTTATTGCTACACAATTGGCTGGGCTGAGCAGTATATTTTTTCATTTCTGAAGAACAACAATAACAGTACCATTTATAGAAACTGCACCACAGAGCCACTGAATTTGGCTCAACCGTGCTTTTTTCCGTGAGATTTGAGATTAGTGTTAACCTTTAGAACCGTGGCAGAAAGCCTTCTGCTTTCTCTTCCAACTTTTTCGTACTATTTTTTTTGCAGATATGAACCTTAATGCCCAACTTTGCCTATTAAAGACCTGTCTGAACCCTTCAGTCTCCTTTCCACTCAAGTTGTAAGTTATTTGTGCCAAAATGACTCTGCAGGAGTGAGTCAGCCTCTTCCTTCAGATCTTCAATATCTGCTTGTAGGGAAGGTCAGCCAAAAATTCTGCTACTTGTTGCGCCATGTAGAATTGGCCAGAACGGTGGCTTTCTCTTAATTCAGTCACTGGTTAATTTAATTACATTGTTATTAACAGGATAATTATATTTTAAAAAACCCGAACCACCCAAACTTGAAAACTCTAGCATTTATTTTTATTTTTCTGGGCAATTAGGTAATTGATTAAGCTACTGGCTATTGTTAGTGCAATTACCTGAATTGGCTCTTGATTAATAATGACAGTCAAGAAAGAGCTGTTTGGGATAAACCAGCCAAGGAATATCAACAGGACAGGCATTTAATTTTATGTAAAAGTCATTGTTCAGATTATGTGACTGACATAAATGCTGTCACATTTCACACAAGCAGTTCTAGACATCTTGGTGATCGTCTACCTGATAAAATGAGTGATGGAGTTCAGTGAAAGTGATAGGATTAGGTATGAGAAAATCCCTGAATTAATCCTTAATAACATAGCAAGTAGCTTTGAGGTAGCTGGATGAAAGGTGCTATGTAGGAATGGATGATATTTATTTATATACCAGAGTTTTTGTGTGCTGTAATATATCAATAAATAATATTTATTTGTAAATTACCCTGGCTTTCAACACTTGGAGAGCAAAACTGGTATTTATCAGTCCTAATCATTGTTTGCTGCACTTCATTTTTCCATACTAATGAGATCCCCTAGCTAAAGCATTGCATGCAGGTACGTGTATTTCTTTTTTCGTTTTCTCCTCGGTGCTTTTTCTGCATGTTTTGCATCAAATAATATGAATGCAGATGGGATTTCTGTTCCTTTGCAGAACCTAACGATGTATAGGTGTAAGAGGAAGTGAGAACAGCACTGCTCCTCACTCTCTGCTTGTGTTGGGGACCGTGTGGCACGCGTGTACTGTGTTGCTCGGCATGAGACAGCAAATGTTAGGCTCCAGTCACCAGCAATGGCATGACTTACTGTCTAGTGATGACCAGAAATATCTTTCCCACAGTTTTTTCTTGGTATATGCAGAAGTAATATGATTTTTTTTCCTACTGTGCAGTGCAGTGACGTTAGCCTGAGACTTTTCTGTACTATTGATTTATACGTTCTGTCCAGGACCAGTGGTACAATCAGTGCTCGGGTCTGCAAAGCTTAGTCGTTGCTGGCGAAATTAGCAGAAGGCAGAAAATGCCTGCTGTTTTTTTTTTTTCCCTCTTTATCTTTTTTTAGCTTGTCAATGACAAGCCAACTGCTAGCATTTATGGGAATAAATTATGACTAAAATAATTTGCATTTAAAATGCAAATGAATGAAAGCGTCAGCAAGGAGCCTTCTGCTTTCTTCCTGGTGCACAGACGGGGTACTGGCATTGGATCAGCCCAGTGAGGCACTCCATATAAAATAAAGTTAATTGGACTAGCTGAAAAATGAAATGGGCTCAGCCTCATGCTAATTCCTGGGCCTGTGATTCAATATGACATTAGAGATGAAGGATTGGGAAGGTGCTGAACCACTGACTAAACCAATCACCAGAGCTGTAAATTACACTTCTGAGATTCCCAATGGCAGATTGAGAAGCCCCAATAAAACTGCGAGAGGTGAATAAAACCTTGCCTGGAAGCAATTTGTCAGGATCTTTGGGTTCGCATGAATTAGAGTTTAAGTTTCATTGTTCTTTTTCTAAAAGTTGTCTATTGTAACACTGCCTGAATACCAACTGGGACTGCAGTTTTGTACAAGGTGAAAGCTGCTTGTAAATGTAAAGCCAGTTGGTTCTCAAACAAAACCTCTTTCAGGCAAACAGAGAAACTGGTGATGCATCTCTGAATGTAGTGTTTTCTTGTTGGGAGCTTAAGGTCAATTTTCTGCATCGTTTATTGATTTCTGGGCCTGTAGGTGCCAGGACAATGTGAAGAATATTTTGTGAACTGCCGGTGGCCAAGAAAGGAAGTGCAGAAGGAATTCAGTATTATCTTTCAGTGCAGGAGGCGTTCAGTATAATCCTTCAGTGCAATTGTAGTAATGGTTGACTTGTTTCCTCCTTAAGAGGACATGGAAAGTGTAATACAGCAGAACTTGAGCATGGTAAATGGGAAAGCACATGTTTGTAAAGCCAAGCCTGCTTTACTCTGGCATCGTGTTCGTGTAGCATAGTAGCTGGTGATAATACGTCATGCCTCCATTCTGTGTGTCACACTTGTTTTAATGCCTCCATCTCTTTTTTGTTTGTTGTTATAGCCATGTTACTGAAGAACACCTTGTCTTCTGGAAGTAGGAACGCGGTGAAGAGATGAACCTGTTCAGCCAGACATTCCTGCAGTAGATCTGTCTCGGCATGGAGCACCACGGCAGGGAGGAGATGGACTCAAAAGAGGAAAGTCCTCAGGTGTGGGCTGACTCTGCTGAGCAGGAACAGAATACTGCTCAGGTGACTAGTGCTTTCCAGAGCTCTTGGTTTCTGCTCAGACTGAATTCAGCTCAGTGCAGTGGCTTAGCAAGCAGGCGTTCTTGTTTGACCCTTTCTTAAAGTCTGGAAGCTCAGCTTTCATTTGAGGAGAAATACAAACACGTCTGTGGTGATTTCGGATTAAAGCTTTAGAAAGTGAGCCGTGCAAACCGCAGCAGGGAGTACACAGACATCTGAAACGAGCTAAACGAAACCAGCCAGTGACTATAGAAGTTTCAGTGTCCAAATATATGTATAACCATGTGGGAAAGTTAAAGGGTATTCAGGTTAATGAATATTAACAAAATCTGTGGTCTGTGGCAGCCTATTTTGATGGCATCAGTCGAATCAGTTGGAACTGTGGGTGGACCTTGGGGAAAGTAATATGAATAATTTTTTCCAGTCAGACATCTGGTAGTGGGGAAGGGAGAAATGTTAATTGTTAGTGACTAATACAGTCAGATTCTGATGTATGCAGCTAGTCCCTCTGTCTCCAAGACAATGCAGCTGAGAATTTTTAGAAGACTGTAAATTGATTTATTCGTTTGAATATGTTATGAAGAGGGTGCTGTGTGTCATTTGACCCACAAGCTGAGAAATTCTGACTCTCCTGGTAATTTCCGGCTTTGAAACTTGCAAAGAAAGGCACTTTTCAATGGCCTGTGTTCTGTTATCTATACAGTGGGATAACCGAACTGTTGTTTGCACATGGCAGTTATAAGACTTAATTAGTATTTGCAGAGTGCTCTCCAAATGTGAAGCACTGCATGCATCCTCACTGTAGTGTTTGCCTGAGGATTTATTGTACAGAATCAGCACTTAGCATCCGCGGGGGACTACCAGGTGTCTTCTGAAGCATAAGCTAAAAGGTGAAACAAAGTAAATAAAATATGTAACTGTGGCATCGTTTTATGTAGAAACATTTTATGTGAGTATGAATGTGGATACTAAAACTAGGTTTCCTGTTAACTGTCCTATTTTTCCCATGCACGTAAAACGGTTTTCAGCATGTAAAGGGTGTCAAAAGATAAATACGTTCCAATTGCCACTGGAATTAAGTATTCTAGCTTGTTTAATGTAGGCCACTGATCATCATTTATGATCATAATGTTCTGTCAAAATCAACTTGTTTGGATTTAAACTGCTGCCCTAGACATAACTTGTTCCAGTAGTCCTTGGAATCATTGCTTAATGCTTTCAGTTATATGCTTCTCTGTTTAAATGGTTGAGTTTTCTACTGATACTGCATGTACGTATTACAGAGAAGCAATCTAACATATGCTATTGCTGCCTCATGATAGCTGCAGCACTATTACTTGAAGCACTGTCAAAGTAAATAGGTTCTGTTAGCTGTTCATCAAACAGAAAAAAATTACCTCCAACTACAGAACTAGCTGTATGAAGTAATTACCATTAATCCAGAAAGGAATATGAGAATAAAGGGGAAACTATATACAATAAATTCCATGGATACACCAGTTCAAATCTGAACTTTCTTTCTCATGAATTTTCAAAGCATCATGCAAGAGCTAAGTGTGGGTAGGTGCCCTTTATACCAGCTAGCTTTTGAGTTAAAGTGCAGAGTAAGACCAGGAACCGATGGTAGTTTATGTCTGGATTTCTATATTGCTAGCATAATTCTATGAGATTTTTAAATGCACATTGTACAGTGAGTTTTATGTTGTTTTCAAAACAATTGGCTAAGGTAGTTGGAACACAAGGTACTCTCTGCTTTCCAAAACACCTTGCAACTGATGTGTCTTATGTTGTTTCCCAAAGGTGTGTGTTTCAGTTTCAGTACAGGATCTCTTTGGTTTTTTTTTTCCCTCTAGGTGCACTTTGTCCCTGAGGGGGGGACGGTGGCACAGATTGTGTACAGCGATGAGCAGGACCGTCCCTCGCAGCAGGTGGTCTACACGGCGGATGGCACCTCCTACACCTCCGTGGACACCTCGGAGCACACGCTCGTTTACATCCATCCCGTGGAAGCTACACAGGCATGTGTGGTTCTGAGCCCACCCCGTTTTGGCGCCTAGGAAACAAAACCATCTCCTTTGAGATGAAAGCCAGTTACCAGCCAAGTGATATGACTGGAAAATAGCAGGCAGTTGCTCTTAACACTTTTATCTGCCCATTGCTGAACAGGGACTTCATGCTGTTCATTCGTCTGATGTGCAAATGTGGTAATCAAAGGATGTTGAGGCTATGAATTATGAAATGCTGGTTATTTCAGTGAAGGTGGATGAGATCATAATTAAATCAAAGGTGTTTTCCGAAATGCAGATAATCTCTCTAGAAATTTTGCCTCTGTTGTATTCAGTAAAATGCTAAGAGTGATCTACGTGTCTTCTGGAAGAGTTCTTGTTTTGCATAGTACAGTTTTCATAATTGATAGTTACAATATCAGTCGTGCCTTTTTGCAGAGGATCTCCATGTATTCAGTCTATTTTTGTAGTCTCTCTTCAGAGAAGTTGTTGATTTTTATAGACCTAGCTTCTTTTTCTTCACAATTACATCGTAGTTTTTATTCTCTGACAGCGTGTGTTTATATGGGGTTAATAGAGTATGCATCTGTACCTCTGTGTGGAGAGAGACAAAAAGGGGAACAGGCATGCTTTGTCAAGAATGTTTTGTATTGTCTTTGCTGACAGGACAGATTAGCGATGCTACAAAGTGCACGTACTTGACACCCGCAGCAGCGCTGGCATAGCCTCGTGCAGTGTGGTCTCTTGTGCAGTTCTTAGATGCTACATAAAAACAATTCCTATGTGGTGGGATGTTCTGAGAGGATAGGATGTTTTGAGAGGATATTTCCAAGGAAGTTACTGACCAAGTAACTCCAAAACTCTGAATACTATCATTTTGTCAAAAGAGTTGTAGTATTAAGACACTCTCGTGCAACTGAGATGAAATTACCAAAGCGCTAATGGGATTTGTATTACGCCACGATTTATTTTGTTGGAGCCAGACTGCTACCAGGTCAGGTATTTCAAGTTTTGGCAAAGTAAGCAAGGCTGACCTCAGTCAATACTTACTTTTCATCTGAGTCTTGCTTTTCCTGAGGGGAAGCCCTCCCATCAGGGCTGTTCTTGCAGGCTGCTGTAAGAATATTGGAGTTGGCATGTCTTCTGTGCAATTAAAAAAACCCAACATCCTGGCCATATCAAATTCAGATGTAGGATATGCCTGATATCTGCATGCTTTCTTTTGAGGACCTCTCGTGTGAATTTGCAGAAAGATAAAGTTAAGTCGTCTTCTGTCCTGCCCTCAAATATTAGCTTTCATACAGCTATTGAATTTCATTCCGTAGAATTTATCAAATCAGCAATTGACAAAGTGATTTCTGCATTTAAAAAAAAAAATAAAAATCCTGTGAAGCACTTTAAGTATATAGATGAAAAGTGCCACATAAATATGATACTATCTTGTTATGGAGCACTACCTAATTTTCGTTTAATCTTTGTGCATGTGTGCTCACATGAGGAAGTTGAATTAGTCTGCTGTGGTAACAGGAGTTAGCGAAGGATCAAATGTGGATCAGTTATTGATGGCAGGGTAACTTTTGTCTGAGTTGGGAATAAACAACCCCGAGGCCGGTTTGATAAGCCTTTTTCACTTTGTCTAGACTCTGTTTACAGATCCGTCCCAAGTGGCTTACGTCCAACAGGATGCCACCACACAGCAGGTAAGAGAGAGACATTCTTTTCTTTGGCCCCGCAACTGTACGAAAGCTGTTACCAAAGGTAAAGGGACATTGTTGTGGTGCTAGAGCATAATAAGCTGCCTCTGAATTTGTCAAATGGCAGTCTTCAGTTATTTACTGTCATCCCAGGGATGAAGGGCAAAAAGCTTAGGATAACAAGCCACTATTATCTTGGCTAGTTTGTGCATGAATGACAATAAAAAGTTAAGACAGTGTGAGGTTGGGTTTTGGTTTTTTTTTTATTCACGCTCAACAAAAATACTACTTTACTGTCCCAGATATAATGAAAAAATCTTTTAACGGTGTCCCTTTAAGTCAGCAAGCTGAGGTGGCTGACTTTATTTTAATTTCATTCTGGAAAGACTGGGTCCCTGTACAGATTCTGATCTAAATGCCTTTAAATTCATAGAAGGCTCTCAAGGAATAGACATTTTTGGATCAAATTCTAGATTTACCAGAAACTTCACAGGAAATGAATTGTAAAACCTGAAGAAGTTTAATTACTGGCTCCCTTACCTTACCAGGACTTCCCAGGTCTGATGTACTTGCCAGTGTGAAGTGGGCTAGGAACAAAATAAAATTGGAGCCTGTGTTTATAAAGTTCTGATGATTTTTCTTTTTTTCATCCATTATGGATGGGAATATTTTGTTGTTACAGGTATCTTTGGGGACTGTATTGTGGTAATCAGTGTAGGTGCTTTCAGATCTTGATCTCTAGTTCAAATTCTCCGCTTGTCATAGAGACTTAAAATCATTACTGCTTGGCGAGTTTTTAATGGCGCGTGTGAACTGACATGTTAGATCTGAACTGTTACTAACACCATCATTAAAATGTGTATTTATTGACAGTCTGAGGGCAGAGTGAAGGGTTGAACGTCCACTGAAAATTAAGTTTTCTTCTGGCTAAAAGGAGACCCTCTAAACAGTTGAGGCACAGGCAGGAAACGATATGAATGACAGTAAAGGTGTTACCTGTTTTCTTCCAGTTCTCTGGATGTATTCGGAGTGTCATTCTGGAATTTTTTGCCGCATCAGTTTCCTTCCATTCAGAAACCAAAAAAATCCAATTTAATTGTCTTAAAGCTCATTTAGCAAATACGATCTAACTAAAAGTAGATATTACTTGTATGTGCAATGCAAATGCTGCTCTGACAGCAGAGGTGGTGTGCTGTTACTATCCCGTGTTGAGTCTCAAGGGCATGAGCACTTGCCTGTGTGTCCTCAGCCCGTCCTCCCTTCCAACACCATGACAGAGGTCCCAGCGGAGATGTTCACGTTCTTGTGAATGGTGTGTCCCTCATTGTGGCAGCTCCTGCCTTTGCAGGTGTTTTTACATCAGCATTTCGTGTGGGACATCCCTGAACTGACAACAAGTGTTACAATAATAATCAAAGCTCCTCTTGTCTTGCAAAAGAAACTTTTTTTTTAAAAAATGCCTATACTCCTTGCAAGTGTCTGACATGGAAGTGAAAGTAAGGATATGTTTGAAGTGTGATTTGTAGTACGAAATGCTAATATGAGGTACAAATAGACACAGGCTGGTGTGAACCTCTCATTGCTGGCAGACCTGGAGGTGTGCCACTGAATAATGATGCCTTTTCTGATGCCACTTGGCATCAGAAATGTCAATACCAGACAGCCCGGTTCAGCTGTTATGTTGGCGGTTTCCTGCTCAGTCACACGGTTCCCTGAAGTCTTTTTCCTGTAGTTTTTAAGCAGTTTCCTAAATTACTCTTAATACCTCCTTCAACAAAACAACTAGATTTGAAGCTTTAAGACTCTGCTTAATGTTATGGATTTTCTTGTCTGCCCCTTCACTGTTGGCACAATTTGCTGTTCTCAGATTTATCAGATATTTACTAGGCACTCTGTAGAGGGGCAGGGGATTTAATTTTTGCATAAAAGCTGTTTAGCAGTCAGAGGCACAAACTAGAAGCCACGTGATGTCAACTGCACAGAAGGATGAAAAATCGTGCGGGATAACGGTGCAAATTCCTGTATAGATAACCAGGAAACACAAGACAGGAAAGGTGATTCCTAGGATCTTAATTCTGCTTTGTTTTATTGCTGAATGGATGGGAGCAGTATGGTAATATGTTACTAGACAAAAAATGAGTATGAAAACAACCAAAAATGTGTAGTGTGACTAAATGTAAAGAAAAAATAATTTTTGGAATCCTTTCAGTGGAGTGCTTGTTCTTCCAATGAGGTCAATACACCATCTTGTTTTTATAATGGGTCTTTGTTAGCTTCAGAAAAAGAATGACAGGCAAAAAGAGGAGATGCTTCTTTTTCCTTCTTTACCTTTTCCCTTAAAAGGAAAAAAAAAAAAAAGGGAGATAGAAGAGAAAAAGACCCCTAATCACTGGTTTTACCAAGAGCTAAAGAGCTCCTCACATCTGTTTTTAGTGCAGTTTGAACCCAGGCTGGATAGGACCTTAATCTAAAGCCAGGAATGGGAGTTAGGAAATTCAAAGTTGCAAAATCTAGACTAAGTCTTGAAGTCTTTCCCTTTGTCCCCAGATCTGCAGGTTTTGTCCAAGTCAGTTATCCCTACTAAAAAAGAAATACAAATAAATTATTAAAATGCTGCAGTTTTTGACCTAGTGTAGGACTCCAGGGAGCTTTGCATGCAGGGCACTGCCCATATGTAAGTGACTGATGGAAATGACGCAGTGCTAAAATGAGTGCCTATAATTTTAGGTAACTGTGCTCTTGCCTGCTGCTGCTCAGAGCATGAATCCCACCAACCTGTCCGTGCTCGGCAACGTTGCCGAATCCCCCCAGCAAATGGCTCTGGAGCAGGGTCCACAAGCAGATAGAGTAAGTTGCCAGGCACCCTTTTCTTTTAAATGTACGAGTGCACCGATTTCATTGCTCCATTGTCTCTGGTGATGAAACGTGTCAGAGTGATACGGGAGGAGATGCGAGAAAGCTGTAGCGCAGATTTGTACTGTCTTTCATAGTCACACCATGGAATGCGTTGGGTGTTTGTAGAGAGATCTTGTATTTAATATACAGAGAAACCTGGTCTACAGACTGTTCTGTCTTGAGCAGCCACCTTAAAATAATCTTCTCAGCTTTGAAAAGCGGAGTTAAGAGAAGGTGCAGCGCTGACTGTCACACAGGACCAACATCCACTGAGTCTCTTTGCCAGTCTTTTAAGACAGCTTTACTGTGTGCAGTATTTCTTCTTCTTTACTTGAGAAACCTGCATGGGTGATGGAATATTCTGTGCAGTGCACTTCAATTGTGCTGTATTTTTTTTTTTTAGGGAAAGAAAAGGATAAACTTTAAAATTAGTGAAAGAATACAATGCCCTCAACTGTCCTCCATGTCCCATAGTTTATATTGGTCCCCGTGTTATCTCATCCCTTATTGATCTCTGTGTGTGTGCTCTGGAGATTGTGTGTGTTTGATTGTATGATAGGAGAGATCATGTGCCAAAGTGCAGGATTCTTTCCCTTGTACAAAAGAAGTTAAATTACAGCTGTAGGCTCTAGACAATTTCTACAGAGCCTGGACTTTTTTAAACCTTCTGTGAGGGTCCAGAACTTCTCTGATTTTAGTTTCTTCTCCTGAGAAGTCAGTCCTTGACAGGCTAGAGCTAGGTAGTGACACAGAGCTGTCCTGAGTGAGGCTGTCAGCAGCAGTGATGCAGAACATCCCTCAGCAATCGTTTATCATGTCGCTTCACTTTCCCTTGTCCTTCTCCCCATTACGAGAGGAAGCAGAAAGGGTAGACTAGGAAGAACCTTCAGTGTTTGTCTTTGTAAGAGTGTTTTTCTTCTTGAATCAATTTCGATTGATTGTTTGTGAACTCTCTCCTCAGGCATCATTACCGGTGCATAACCAGGTGTTACCTCCTATGGAGGCAGTGGATGGTTCTGACCCTTTAGCACCTCTGCAGAATCAAATGGAAAGGATGGAAACAAAAGAGGAAGATGATGAGGATGAAGATGAGGATGAAGATGGGGAAGACACTGACATGGATGAATGGGATCCAGATCCACCTCGACCCTTTGATCCCAATGATTTGTGTAAGCATATGAAGTAGTATGTAGTGTATTTGCGGCCCTCCCCTTTTTTCTTTCCCTTCCCTCAGCCCTCTAGTAAATGGAGATGAAAACCGTTCTGATTTTAGCAGTAATAAGTAAACCCCTTTATACCCGGAAATGTAGACTCATATTGGTCTGCTTTACTGAAAGACAAGATTCTGTCTCAGGTTGGAGTCTCTGAGCTGCTTTGTTCTTCATTTTGCAGGAGGCTGCCCTCTCTAATGTTTTAAAACGTAGACAGACTATTGGAATAAATGTTCCCACAGCTGAGCCAAAGATGTTTAGAGAGAGATAAGGCTGTCTCTTCTGAGCTGCTGCGTGAGTGTCTGCCTGACAGTCATGTCCTCTCTGACTTTGTGTTGTAGGGTGTGAAGAGTGTAATAACGCACATCCCTCTGTGTGTCCAAAACACGGACCTCTGCATCCAATCCCAAACCGGCCTGTGCTGACCAGGGCGAGAGCCAGCCTCCCCTTGGTGCTCTATATAGACAGGTTTTTGGGAGGTGTGTTCTCCAAAAGGCGTATCCCAAAACGCACGCAGTTTGGACCTGTGGAAGGACCCCTGGTTAGACAAACTGAACTCAAAGACTGCTATATCCATTTGAAGGTAAGGATGCACGTGCGAGAGAAGAGGAGGGACCATTTTGTCTTAAGCTTTGATTTTTCATGAGTCTGTTGCTCTGCCTTCATCAGTTACTTCACTGGAGCTGTTCTTTTGTTACGTCCATCTCTGAATGTAACTCAGAAGTACCCACGTTGCTTGGCTTGGAATCTACTCTTATTCAGGGAGACACAATAATTGTGGTGAATATCCTAGCTTTGTTATATAGGTATTATGATATATAGGACTCATAGCGGAATGCTGTGAATCACTCTCACGTGGGCTGAAGCAGCATCTGGACACAAAAATAGCAGCCCCGTCTGAGGATGTTTTGCAGCTATTATTTTGTGTCATGCTGTAACTTCAGTTAAAAATATTTTTCTTTCCCTTTCCCTCCTCTCCCCCACAAGATGTAGGGGAGAGGAGAGATTTTTCTCCCTTTCCTTGTGCCAAGTCATTGGCATGAGGTATAATGGATTTGACTGACTTTTATCCATGTATTTACTGGCTTCGTTATAGGAGTTGGTCCTTTATTTGCTGGAGGTTAGGTCCACAGTCTTAGGAACACTGGTCTCCAATGGTCAATGTCTGACAAGGAAGTTGTGACCACAGGCAGATTCAGTAGCCCAACAGATGTTTAGTTAAAGAAGCGCTGCTTCCAGCTTGAGGCAGTGTCCTGAGTCAAGAAATGAAGGAAGTGAGTCTGCCAGTTAGAAACATCTGCCAACTGATGCCATATGACTACTAAAGCTAGAGCTTCTTGTGCCTTATTTATAGCCACACGTCAAGTACTGTGCCTGACCCTTTTAATGAATGCTTCTTGTCCTTGAAAGCCATGGAAGGCTCCATTGTGTGACCCTAGTTAAAACTCTTACCTGTTTTTAGGTATTTTTCTAAGTGCTGCCTGTTAGCAAAGATCCTTGTTAGCAGTCCTTGTTAGCAAAGAGAGAAAATTAGCTATGCATTCATTGTTCTCCTAATGTAAAAGTTGCATGGTCAGGGTAGTTTGTCGTTTTTAAAAAAAAAAACAAAAAAAAACAAAAAAAACCAAAAAAACAAACAACAACAACAACAAAAAACAAAAAAAAAAAAAACAACAAAAAAACCTCATTCTTTTGAACCTGCTGCCAGTCAGTTACAGTCACATATAATTGGATTTTGCTACAGGTATCCCTTGATAAGGGTGACAGAAAAGACAGAGATTTGCAAGAGGACCTGTGGTTTGAACTTTCCAGCGAGGCTCTCTGCAACTGGATGATGTTTGTGCGTCCAGCTCAAAACCATTTGGAGCAGAACCTGGTAGCATATCAGTACGGCCACCATATTTATTACACAACCATTAAAAACGTGGAGCCCAAGCAGGAACTCAAGGTATGGCATTGCTTGTGTTTCGTGACTCACTTTTCTACTATGAAATCAAATCTCAGAGTTGCTACCTAATAAGTGCTTCTCCCAGGTGCCAGAAATGATTGCTGTAAATAGTTTTAGGGCTTTTTTCTCTGATAAAGCACGCGATGGCCTGAATCAAATGTCACTGCAGTCAGTAAGCAGTTAGCCACCAACTTAACGGATTTTAAATGAGCTTTGGCTCAGACATAAAATGAGGAAGTTTAAAATAGGAGTATGTAAATGATTTGTCTGTCACTGTCATGCTTTACACTGCATATATTTTGCTGATGCAATCTAATTTTTATTGCAGCAGTCTTATTCTTTTTAGTTCTGGATGCCCTTTCCAGTTAGTCCTGTGTGCCCTTGCCTTGTTTTCTGGTGCCTTAAGTGAATATGGTCTCTCACTTTACCTGGCTTTCCTGGAACTTTTGAAACTTTGCATGTGGAAAATGATAAAGGATATTGTGGCTTCCCTGTGAGTTACTTTTTGTTCCCTCTAAAAATGTATTGATTACTTTGAGCTGAAAGCAGCGTGGCTGGCTGAGACGGCCTTCGTTTTCAACATCTTTTGGGGAGCTGGGGGTAACCAAAAAACTTTCATATCAGGAAACTGTTTGTTCTTCAAATCTTTTCTTGCACGTAAATTTCAACAATTTAACCAAAAAAAGGTTTTACACGCTCATAGCTAAACCAGGGAAAAAGCCTGCTTACACACTTATTGCTGATTTTTAAGAGTAGGATTCTTTTTGGTTTCTCTGAAATCAGTCCTTAATTTAAGCTGAATCGCTAGAACCTTTGTTAGTTGATTTTAAGTGTATCTGAACATCATTTTCTCAACACCTTTTAAATCAATTTGCAATCAGACTTTAATTAAATCTGTACAGACCTGCCATTTTTCTTGGTTCGTGTGTTAGTAGTGCCTTCCCAAGTTGAATGTGGGGCATTCATGTAAATTTTGTCCAAAGATTGAACTAGGACGATCAGTCAAAGTCGAGAACTTCTGTGTTGCATGACAGGCGAGTAGTCTAGGAGCTCCAGGCTTTCTTCTTTGTCCAGCTAGTGAGATTCCTCCAAAGTAACATGCACCTGCTAGCGAGTCTTTGAAGGAGTTAGAAATGCCACTCACGGCTGCTGTGAGAATGCCTGCAGCCCACTACAAGTTTAAACTTGCCCAGGTTTTTCATGCTGAAAATCTCTTCATGCCTTCTTTAAGAAATCTCTTTTAAATTGAACCTTTTTAATCGAGCGGTGAGATAAAATCACAGAAATGAGAAATGATGCAAGACTTCTCAATGAAATGTGAGCATCTGATTTTTAGGCTTTAATAAACTTTCTCTTTCTGCCTCCCGTGGATCTCTCTGCTGAAGGCTTCCTAAATCCCTTGTATAATGAAAGTGGGTCCAGCACGCTGCAGCCTGGCACTTTGTTTTGGGAAGGAAGACCGTATGACTCTAATCCTAAAAGTTCAGAAACATTTTAAATGAGTCTCTGTGCACGGAGCTGCCTGTTGTCTGTGTAAAGAGAGCAGGAAAGAAATGGGAAACCCCACAAGTTAAAAACTTTTTCATTCCTCTTGGTACAACAAGTAGCAGTACTCTGCTGACACCTATCCTTTACAGTCTGACAGTCGGGTCTAAAGAGATTAATTTTATTTCTTTTAGAGCTACTGGTAGCCATGTGTGAGATTAACATTCATATTAGGAGGCTATACCTTAAAATTAAATGGATATGCTTTCTGAGCAAAGCTCTTTTATTCCTCAGTGGGGGCATATTGATCTCAACAGGCTTTATTATTGAGGATGAAAGGAGCAATAAGAGTTAGTGGTTGAGGCAAGTGAAGTAAATGTATTGCTTAAAAACCATTTTCAAATGAATTCCCCTTAGTTCTGGTTCCGTCTAAGGAAGCATTCTGTTATCTTATATCGCTGCTGCAGGTGTGGTATGCTGCCTCTTATGCAGAGTTTGTGAACCAGAAGATCCATGACATATCTGAGGAGGAAAGGAAGGGTAACTTGGCCTCTTCTGCTCTCTGTTTTTGCAGCGTGGTGGTGGCTGGGTGATGTACTACTTAGTTTCAAGTATATGGCCTGCGTAGTGCTCCCAAATTTCTGCTAGGTTAAGAAAAGTTGAATCAGAGCTAGACTGTATTATTGGGACTTATTTCTGCTACTTTTCTCATGCTAATATTACAATAATTTAACCTTCTGCCTCAGTTTCTGGGAAGCATTAGGTTGCTGCTGGGAAGAGGTATGTTTCTGTACTTGATGTCTAACCTTCAGTCCACGTCATAAACTGATGTGCTACTGCTTTAGATGGAGAAATTTCTCTTGACCTCCCCTAGCTTATGCCAGAGACACAATCCTGTAAGTGCCCTTCCATACAAGGGTGAATCTCAAAATCTTCCTGGATTTTAAGCAGTGTTTATAGTCCATGTGAATTGTCCCCAGTGACCTTTTTGTCTTTCTGTGATGAGCTGTAGTCATGCCACCGTGCAGAGGGGATAAAAGCACAGCTAAATGGAGCAGTGCTGGGTATTCTGCATTCTGTCTAACCTTCAGGGGAGAAATATGGCCCACAGAGGGCAGAAAGGCTTGGGAAAAAAAATGAGGCATTTAATTGGTGGTGACTGAAATGCTGTTATTGACATTTCCAATTGAACATAGTTCTCAGAGAGCAAGAGAAGAACTGGCCGTGTTACGAGTGCAATCGTCGCTTCATGAGCTCAGAGCAACTCCAGCAGCACCTCAACTCCCACGATGAGAAGCTGGACTTCTTCAGCAGGTACTGAAAGCTTTAGCTTTGTCTATCTATTGCTATGGTGCTCCCCTAAACTCTCAGAAGGAAGGGTCTTTGCCCTACAGATCATACTGACCAGCTTGGGTACCCATGAGAGAACAGCTCAGCGCCTGAAGGTAAGAATATGACATGAGGAAGCTGATGTAAGAGACTTTGCAAAAGAAGTAGCTTGAGGGAAATAAATACCCTGTTGAAACTGGTGAATTCTGGGGGCTTTGCTTCTGTTTTTTTGCCAATGACTAACTGCAATATTTCAGTACCACAATATTGAAATACTGATGCTTCTCAGATGTATGCAGATACAGAGGTTGGAGAACAAGACTTCCAGTGCTTTGGCTCCTCATTGGGCTGGCGAGAGAGTTTATCCTGACCTCTTAAAAGCTAAACCTACAAACATCCATCAGAGCGCAGAAGACATCGGTGCTGCCTTTTTCCTGAAATTTAGCAATTTGTGTGGCTATATTTTGTTTTCTTTTTTCTTTTTTTTTTTGTTGCCTTCACTGGTGCCTGACATCAGTGCTGCCTTTTTGGGGAGGGATGTTATGGCTGCAGGTTTTAAATTGGTTTCCTTGTGCACTTGTTCCATCTAGCTGAAAATGCTTTCCAGCACACTGTACACTGGGGTGTTGGAAGTAGGAGAGTTGCCATGGCAGAAGACTTGCTAGAAGCCAGTAGTCCTCTCAGTTGCACTATTACTGAAATGAATTTTGATGTGTTCTGGACTTTGATTTCTCATAGAGCACAAAATAAATAGATACCATCCAGTACCCTTTTTTGCTGCCAGAATTTCTTCATGTTTTATTATTTACTGCAGGCCATTAATACTGAGTTGCATGGGTGAATAGTGATGCTGAGTAGGAATGCATAAAATCAATGGAGATTCCAAATCCTTTTTTTTTTTTGGTCTTGTCTCTAACCTGGAGAACTTTCTCTATTCTGCAGAGCCAGAGGCCGAGGTCGTGGGCGAGGAAAGAGGAGGTTTGGACCAGGCAGACGCCCAGGGCGCCCTCCCAAATTCATGCGTATGGAAGTAACCAGTGAAAATGGGGAAAAATGTGAAGAAGGGACGCAGGTATATTTGGGGGGATGGGGAGGAGGAAAAACAAGTATCACATGGGATGTAAACTCTTGACTGAAAGAATTTGGGGCATCAGTGTGTGCTTTGGACTTAAACCCAAGTAATTCTTGGTTTTCCAGCTGTGACTGTGGCAGGGGAGCACACTACTTTTTCCTTCTATAAAAACTGTAAAATCACTTGCATTTCTACAGCAAGTTTCATCCTAAAGCACTTAGCGATGAGATAGGTTATTGCGGCAGTTTAGCAGCATCGCAAAAGTAATTTAGACAGTAAAACTGTAATGGGAATTTAGATTCGTATTTGTCCTTTCTGGAACATGAGGTCAGAGCCTGCTTTTATAACTTGCTGGTAGAATTAAATCAGGTTGAGCTATGATTCTTTATGATGTTTAATATTAACAAAAGGGCCTCCTGTAGGCATTCTCATTGCAAAATGTTCTCTTGCTTGTGGCTGTTGTTTATATTCTGTAGGGACTTAATGTGATGCATTTATATAAGTAAAATACTAAATTCTCTCTGATGCTGACCGTGCTTAGGTTGCCACCAAGTCTTTTTATGAAAGGTGTCACAAGGGATCAGTGTCTGTGTTTTATGACTTAGCTGAAAGCTGATATCTGGAGTGGTAATTTTCCTCTGGCATCTCACTGGGTCATGGTTCAGCGCTGACTCAGAGGGAGGAATGTAGATGTTGCCTGTGAATGCCTGCTGCTCGTTTTCTGAGAGTGCAGAATTGCCCTAAACGTTGCATTAAGTGCGGACGGTTGCAAGATGACCCTTTCTGCAAGCTGACATGACACAAGCCAGCTCCATTTAGACAATTCAGCATAATGCTGTTCCCAAACTCTTTAATTCCAGAGAGACAGGGCTTACTGGGCTTATGCTCGTGTGTCTGAATGGCCTCTGGACTGGAGGTGGCTCACATCCTGCCAGCTTGGAGTGTGGCCCGGAGGTAGCTCACATGTGTCTATCCAGTCGAGCAGGGCCACGGTTATGTCCCAGGCCTTTGGAGGTCTGCCCGCCTCGCTAACGAGTGGGCGGGAGTTCATCTGCCTGAGAATTTGAGACTTAGGGTGCTGTGAGCACAGCTTAGTGTCAGCAAGCGTGGACACTTGCCACCTAGACCAGGGCTGGACATTTGGCTGGTATATTATTGCTCTACTAAGTGTCTCTATCTGGTAACCATTCACGGTTTATAACAGCTGCACTCCTAGCACCTCCCTGTTTTTCCTCTCCCACACCTGCGTTTGTGCTTTGACAGCAGCATCCTTGAGTTGATACACTTTTGGCTCTCTCTTTCCTAGCTTGTGCTTTGAAGTTTCCTTAGTTTAATTAAGTGATGTCAAGTGAGAATCTATGTGGTTTTTTTTCCTCTTGTAATACAAGAGGATTCCACTCAGAGGAGTTATTGGAACTTATATGGGAAGAATGTGGATTTTTGGCGTGTGCTTCCTGCTCCCAACACCCTCCCGTTGCTTTTATGCTAATGCGAAAAAGGAGGAAAACAGCTTTGTGTGATAAATATAAGTGATGTATGCAGCTGGGTAGATGAGAGTATGCAGAGCTTGGAAACTGGATAGCAAAACACACAGTGCACAGTCTAATGATCTCATTTGTCACTCTCCAGTTCAGCACTCCAGCTAGTTTGCTAGAAAGGAGAAGGCACTGCATAACTATACATGATAATGTTTCAAAGTGACAACAATTTCAACGAGACAGAAATTCTCCGCCTTCCCTGGTCTGTGCTAGTCACTTTGGTCGTAAAATTTCTCACAGGTCAGCCTACGTCATCTTCGGTTAAAGCAGTAATAGGGTCACTGGCGCAGAAGAACTTGCTTGGCTATTAGCAGCTGGCTCACTTTAATTGTCTGTATCGGATCAGACAGTGTGATGGCCAAGAGTCATCTACCTGCAGCCCTTCGTCCCTGGTGCTCTGAATGTTATCGCTGTAGGTGGAGGTGATCTGCTGAGAGCATCAGTGGAACACAGTAGGAAAGCGTTAGCGTAGACACATTTTTGTTTAGAGCTTGTGATTAAATATGTAGAAATCTTGTTGTCTGCTGAGTGTTATCAAAGCGTTTTTCAGTGGGTGGGGGGAATAATCACTGGTTGTATGATTTGCGATTTCAGGACTTGCTGCATTTTTCCAGCAAGGGGCAGTTTGATGAGGCCGGACAAGCCACACTGAATGGGTTGGAGCAGCAGGAACAGACTCCAGTGCCATCAGAGACGCAGTCGGCACTGGAGCAGCAGTCAGAAAACCACCCGCTACAAATCCAGCCGCAGCATGATGAGAGCACGGTGCCTACGCAGAGCACCATGACAGCAGATGACATGAGGCGAGCAAAGCGTATCAGGGTAAGCAAAGAGGACGGCGGATCACGTCTTCTCTCACCCTCTCCATTTGCTGTAACCCGGAGAATGCTGGACCTGCCTGCCAGGACCAGCTGGTCTCTTTCTGCCACTGTCGTACCCATTTCCAAATTCTGAATAAAGTGTCTCCTTCCCAGCAATTTTCTTTGCGCTGAGAGGGAGACAAATCTTATGTAAAGAACTAGTATCTCATGAGATGCTAGTGAGAACGGGTCACCAATTGGAGCCGATTCAATTCCAGCACAGTAATTCTTTCATAGAAGCACAGTCCCTCCAAGCTGGCAAGCAGGAGTGCTTCAAACAGCCGGCTGAATCATGGTACTGTGGCACAGACTAATGACTTGTTCACAGCACCATCTGTGTCTCTCAGAACTCTTGTCTCACAAATAGTTGCCAAAGAGGAACCACGACCTCAGTTTAGATCCACTTAATTGATGATGATGATGATACTTAGTGGTAAAGTCCTTTCTTGGGGTAGAAAAACCTGCCTGTCTTTGAGATTAAAACCTGTGCTAAGAGCCTTCTGTACTGACAGCAAACACTTTGAACCAGAGCTTTGTGTCAACTGGGTGAGCTGTTTTTTCTCTACTATGAGTGGGAGGGAAATGATTCAAGCAAATAATCCTTCAAGCCGTGTAACTGTGAGATGGGTTTATTTAGCCTAAAAATCTTTTCCTTTTTCTTTCATGTGTAAAATCTTGATTACAGAAAGGAACAGCTGCAATTGGGCTAAGACTTCATTTTTATGATTAGCAGAAAGTTGAGTAACTCTTCCGTTCAGGAAGATGTTGAGCCAAATTTTGCTCTCAGTTTATAGCAATATGTATGCGAGAGCAGTGGCGGTGTTACCCCATAAATCCAGCGGCATATCTTGAAGGAAGAATTTGGATCAGGCACATTAAGACTGCAGAATTTTTAACCATATAAAATGCTTGCGCTCTCTGAATGACAGGTTTCCACCAGTAATTTGATTTTCGTATGTTAAAAGCTTGTGGCATTTTTACTGAATGTACTGAAGGGTGGATAATGGAGTACAAAGACAGATGCTGAGTTTTTGACAGTAAAGAGCACGGGTATTTACTGCTTATGATATGCCACGGCTTCCTCAGTAGAAGGTTGACGCCTGAGTGTGATAGGAAGAGAAAGTGTTGCCTGTTACCCCAAGCTTTTGAACTCAAGAAGCGAACTTCAGATTTTCTTAAACAGTAAATGTGGGAAGAAAGGGATGGAAATTCTGAAGTTACTTCTTTGTCTGATGACTTAGCTTTTGTTCCCTGGAAATTCATCACAGATGGATGACAACTAAGAGGACTGCAGTGGTGGTTTAGTTCTCGGTGACATGTTTGTATCTCCAAATCTCCCTAATTTCCCATACATCTGGCAGTTCATGTTCGTCAGAGTCCTGGAGATGTTTCGGGATAGAGGCACTGGCAGAATGGCAGGTGGATGGTTGCTTAGCGCTTTGCCATATTGCGTCAGACTGTGAGTAATGAGAACTTGAGATAAGGGTAAACCAGCAAGCATTGTTCTTCTAAGCACTGAAAAATCACTGCAAGGTCTAGCACCCTGTGAGTGCTCATCGAATTCAGCTATTCCCAGCACCTTCTTATAATAACATGCACTTAATGTTATAAGCAAACAAACATTTGGCTTTAAGATGTGTAGTACATTGTTCACTTCCAAAGAACAGGTAGAAGGACTTGACTCCTGCTTATGATCTGGAGACCTGTGTAGCTCTAGTTCTTCCTTATTACTCATGTAGGACTTTATTTTTCAAAACCAGTAATTTCCTTGTGAATTGCTTCAACTTTTCTAAGGTTTAAGGCGGTGATGCTCTGAGAGTGCTTTCATTCTAGCTGGAAGCACTCTGGTGCCCTGGGGTTCAAATCCTGATAGGATCAGTTCATATTTCAGCATCTGCCTTAGAGCCTGTGGAGTTTCCTTGGAGATCAGACCTTACAGACAGCAGTTATGTCCTTAGTATTGAAAAGAGGTACACCCACTCTTCAAGATACTCTTGTAACAAATTAGAGGAACGTTGTGGTCCACAGCCAAAATGCATATTTGTTTTTAATTCAGTTCTGGGCAGCGTCCAGAGTGTCTGTGGGCTGATCCCAGAGACATCTGCATTTCCAAATTGCCTTTTTTTTTTAACATACAGACCTGATCCTAAAATGTCCTTTGTGTTAGGTGACTGCTTTACTCGGAGGAAGCAACTGGCAGGGATAGGGATATGGTTTGGAAAGCACAGTCACTTCCTTCGTGCTGAAAGAAATGCAACCAGTTGTATAACGAAGAGTACAAACAGTAAGATGAGGTTAAAAAGTCCCTACTTCTTAACTTTTTTACCCTTCTAATCCTTGCCCTGTTGTCATCCTGCCCTAATTATTCCCTTCCGCTAAAAGCATTTCATTCTCACTGTGGCACTGCAGTATGTATTACATCATTATTAATCAACTCTGAGAAAACATGAAAGGTCACAAAACACCTTCAAGATTATCTGTGGGTTTTATCTTTGCCCTTTAATAACTCCCCTTGGGCAGTTATTAACTACAGGGTAAACCTTGAAGATGTGCTTAGTGTTTCCTGAGGCAAAAACCTCAAAGGAGTTTTGCCTAAGTAAAGAGTAAACTCTAGGAGAGGAGCTGGCCCTCGTAGTGACCTGCAGAAGCGTGACTATTGCAGAAGTCAAGGCTTCTGTTTTAAAGTCCATTGCATAACATAAGTATTTTTCTCTCCCTCAATGCTGCCTGCTCAGCTGGAGCTGCAGGTAGGTTTGGTTTTTTGTTTTGTTGGGTTTTTGCTGTATCTAATCGAATGGTACGTAACAGCATTGCCTTCCCTGTTTTGTCCAACTTCTGTTTAGTGCTTCCTGATTGACCCTGTGTCATAAATTGTGACATTTGTTCTTCTTTAAGCAACTGATGTCCAAAACTAAGTGTTATCTGAATAACAATTCGCATTCTTCTAGTTCTTTTCATACTAATTAATTGCAAATTTAAGGTGAATATTATAGGAGTAAACTACTTGGATGAAAAACTATAATAATCCATCTTAAAGTTCTGGAGGAATTTTTTATGCAGTTATTTGCACTGGATTGATGTTATCCGTTAGTGAGACAACACGTAGTTCTCTTTTTTTTTTTTCTGTTTTTATAGCTGATATTTTATCTAGCCAAAGAGCAGTAAAAGGCTTTATCCTTCTGTAGCCTTTGAGATAGCAATGGGACTATGACGTGGTGTAGAAGTCTGTCCTGCTACCTTACCAGTCAGATTGTTGGGGTTACAAATAGCAAAGCACAGTAATAGTGGAGTTAAGAATTTGAAGTGCATCTCTCCAACTATTTGGTTTATTAGCATATCCCTGTAGTTAAGGGGAAAATCACATACGTCTGACTCTAAGCAACACTTTAAGTTTTACACGGCACATGTCTATCTTTGCACCTCACGGTGTGATGTAGGGCAGATCCGTGTATTTCCCATTGTCTCCATTTCTCCACTAGTAAAATGGAGAATGGAGATCATCACAACTCATGGGAGGGCTCATTTGGGGCTCCTGTATGAAACTGTTAGCTTTTTTTTTTTATAGCAAAACAGTTGCTGTCACGTTCCTCTTTCTGGAATGAAAGTGTAGGTTTCCCTCTGCAGTTCAGATGGTGAAAAGGATCGTTTGGGTTTGCTAATGTAATCTCTAGCACAGCATTTCACAGTATTCCCAAGCTGCTCCCTCATTCCAGCAGAAAAGCTTCTAACTTTACTTTCTCAGTGTCAGCTGTTGGCACACGCTTAAGGGACATGGCAAATGTCAGCCCAGACATTCCCACAAGAAAGGGAGAGAGGAAACCAGGGAAATCTGTTTGCAGAAGTCTTGAATGTATCTCATGGAGAAGCATATAATACGGAACGTGTGTAAGCACAGGTGCCAGCAGCGTTCTAGCACTATTTCTCTAACTATCATGATGTTGATTCTGTATGTAACATATGAAAAGAGATGACATCCATAATTGTTGATGTATAAATCTTATTTTGGAGAAAAGTAGATATTTCTTAGACTTCTTGCAGAGAAATGGCAATATTGCAGTGTACTTTCAGTACAGTATGGGTGATAGTGTGCTGTGGGATTTCATGCATGCGGAGGTATGACTTACTTCCAGCTTTGCCACTAACCAACTTAAAGGTTCTCATCCAATATCAAAATGCAGGCGCAGGGCACCCTTGCCTACTTCTACAGGCAACGTGTCCAGCAGCATCTGGTATCAAGACTGGGATGGCTCTATAACATTTATTAGAAGGGAGGAAGGGAAGACATAACAATGGTGAAATGTTACAGAAAAGGTAGACTCAAGGAAAGCACGCACCAAAAGAAAGCAGGGACTGAGAAGAGAAATAGCCCACAGCAGGAGTGGAGAAAAACAGATAAGAGCAGCCCGGTGTATTAAATTTTAAAATCAATGTTCACACAACCCACATTGTGCTCAATTCACACTACTCTTAAAGGCTCTTGCAATACAAGGAAAAGCAATTTCAAGTTTGACTGTGGATAATCACACTACCCTTTGAGTAGACAACAGAATCTATCAGAGCTCCTCTTGATTTAGCATCAGTGTGTTTGTCTTTCATCTTTCTTCATTTTCAGGCTCTCGCACAGGACATGCTAAATGGCAAAGATAGGCGAATTGCTCACAAGTTCTCACCTGTTGATTGTAAACCTGCCATTCTGCCCCTGCTGCAATGTTTTGAAACTCCATTCTTTTTATTGATAATAACAAAAATGGTGAATGTAAGTTCCACCGGAAGTTTTCCAGGCAATGCTAAACCACTGCTGCAAATATCTTTGGTGATCTTTGGTGCAGAAGCTGATTTTTGTAAAGGGCTGTGGAATTTCATAAGCCCTGCCCCTGCTTGAAAGGCAGGGCATTAGCTTGCCCTTCCTTTGTATGGTGGCTGAACTTTTGACCTAATCCCCAAAAATCAGCTGGAATTGCAACTTTTCTCAGGCCCAGGTCTGTACTTTGGAGAGGACTTAGTTTTATTTTACAGAAAAATGCCATGGTAAAGACAAAAGTTGGTTAAATCAGCAGAAAACAGGGACTGGAGAGGAAACTCCTGCATTGTGTTCTTCTAACTCAGTGTGTAACTGCAGGTATATCCCTTAATGTCTGCCTGTCACAGCCTCCCCTGCTGGAAAATGGAGACAGTATCTATAACATAAAAGCATTTTTTTTTTTTTTTGAAGTTTAGGTTCACTGATCATCTGGTGTATTTAGTCTTGAAAATTTTTGGATGTGGTATCTATACATAATAATAACAGGTAACGTTCTCTTCAATGTTTCTGTCAGAATGCAGCTCTTCAGCACCTGTTCATACGGAAATCCTTTCGCCCGTTCAAATGCCTCCAGTGTGGGAAGGCCTTCCGCGAAAAGGACAAACTGGATCAGCATTTGCGGTTTCACGGACGGGAAGGGAACTGCCCTTTGACTTGTGACATCTGCAACAAGGGCTTCATCAACAGCGGTGCTCTCGAGAGCCACATGAAGTTCCACATGGACCAGAAAACATACTCCTGCATTTTCTGTCCTGAGTCCTTTGACCGCTTGGATCTGCTTAAAGACCATGTGGCCATCCACATCAATGATGGCTATTTCACCTGCCCTACCTGCAAAAAACGCTTTCCAGATTTTATCCAGGTGAGATGCTGTAGTCATTTGAAGATTTACGGTTCTCTTGCAAACATTCTGTTTATGAATTTTTCAGTACTGTTCTTATGTGACACAGCATTCTCACAAGATAAAGGGGTCGGTCACAAATTATAAAGGAAGAATGGCCAAGCATTGCTAGATGGTGTCTTATGCCATTGAAGTGCTTTTCCACTAAATCATCAGATGTGGTACTTCAATCTGGCATGGCAAGGCACTGTACTGCGGGGGGGACGATCCCTTATTCCCAAAAAATGCTTAAAGCAGAGGTCCCGACTATTTTGGTCAGTACAGATCCATGGCACAAAAAGGAATTGTCTTTTGCTGTATGCAGCTTGTACTTGAATACACCTTCTCCTTTGTTGTTAAAACTCTGCACCAAAACAAAATTGAGGTTTTACATGACAGGAATATCTTTTAATCGCTGGACTGCTTTTGTCAGGGTAATTCATTTGAACACCTTGTGGAAATGCTAGAACAGATCAGGATACTCTGCTCCCTGATTTCCCCCCTGGGCTTCAGCTGGGTGCTTTATTCTTCCTCTTCTCTGCACACTGCTTAGGAGAGGTTGCACTGGAGTAGTGAGTAATGTAACTACTTTGTGCAGTGTGCAGAGCCATTGGAAAAGATCATGAATAGAATTTAAGGATGCTGTTTTGATGTTCAGTAAGAAAAAACTGAGCTGCACCACGTACATATTCATTATCCTTCATATGGACAAAGAGCTTGATATGTCTTGCTGAGCTGTTTGACTTAAATTGAGATGTAGAAATCCAGTTTATATTGAGTAATAGGAACTGATAGACTATCCAATAGGCTAAAGAGGAAAGGATGGGGAAAAGTGATTTACTAATACAATTCCATGCTGGCAAAAAACCTTTATCTTCTGTAAATAATGAACAAGGAAAAATGCTGATGATTCAGAAATGCTGTAGTGCAACCTAATTCACCATAAACTTTGTGGTGAAACTGAGCCAGTCAGAAGAAGGTCCCACAGCTTTTTTTTCCAGCTTTTCAGCTTTATTTTGGAATTTAAAGATGACTTTTTCATTTGGTGCGATGTGAATAATTAAGTCTAGTCACCATAGATCGCTGCCTACTTAAATACTTTCATGTGGAACAGCTAAAGATACCGAGTTGTTCTATGTATGATCAGTATTAGAAGATGGTAAAGAATTCATTAGAGACCCATTTCTTGAGTAGTGCTTGGATTTCAAATGTCAAACCTCATTAGTTACTTTATTGGGGGGAAAAAAATCCCACTAGATGCTTGCAGAGGTCAAGGATAGTCCCAAAGCATGCAAAAGTAATTGTTATTCAGGAATGGCACACAAATGCTTTTCTGTCTAAATTTTGTTTGTTTGTTTTTACCAATTGTAATTGCAAGCTCATTTTCTCTGAAAGAGATTAGTCCTTGCGTTTGGATTTCTTATAAATGAAGTAAAGATAATGAACCTCAGATGAACGTGTTAACTCAAGGATGATTCAGTAAAACTGGTACATCATGGTCTTTTGCTGCCCATTAAGTGCTCAACTGTGCAATAGCTGATGCCTTCAAGAATCAGTCTTGAGGAAATCAAATTGTCCCATCCAGATGGATCACAGAGATGTTACGGCTTTATAGAAACTATTGCCAAGGTATCAACTGTTCTGATGATAAAGTACTACTTAAGCCAAAACAGATTAGAGAACTCTTAGAATCTTTCTCCCCTCTCTCCCCCCCCCCCCCAACTTTTGGCAAGAGTTTCTAGACTGTTTTACTACACACTCTTCTCTTTTTGAGTAACTTCTATTTTCCTGTGATCTGCAATTCTAGGTCAAGAAACACGTGCGCAGTTTCCACTCAGAAAAGATTTACCAGTGTACGGAATGTGACAAGGCTTTCTGCCGTCCGGACAAGCTGCGACTCCATATGTTGCGACACTCGGACCGCAAAGACTTCCTGTGCTCCACATGTGGCAAGCAGTTCAAGGTAAGACGGCTCTTGACTGGATTGTTCCTGCTTCAGGTGGAGAACACCATTCTTTACCCAAGTTTAGTGAAGAAAATTTCTTGCTGATATCAATGAATTAATAACGTGCCTGGCCAAGGTGCCTGTGCCCATGGGATGCATCTTGTCGGCACGTGACATCCAGATGCCTTTCCAGATCCCTCCAGTACAGATGGAGCAGACTGTGAGCCGGGTGAACTGTGGTGGCAGCAGCCTGCTCCTTGTCACTTAGTTTCTTAGCGGATACTGAGGGACTGGAGGCTTTTGGGTGAAGAAACACATTCTAGACAGTGTGTGTCCAGAGAGCAGGATTGTATCTGGGCAGTAGGTTCAGCACTGTTGTAGCACTTGAGGGTCCTCCTCAGTCAAGAGCATTATTTGATGCATTATTAGTGCAGAGTTGAGCACTAATATTTTAGAGAAATTCAACAAAAAAGCCAGAGTGGAGGGGTTTGTTCTCACTGAGGCTGCTAAACTAGTGTTAGCTTGGCTTCTGCTTTTGTGGCTGAGCAACCTCAGCTTGGTTTGAAGGATAAACCTAAGCCCAAAGGGTTCCCGCTGACCTGTCCAACACTGAGTGTGCGATTCTGTCTCACCACAGCACTGGAGAGGAGAAGCCAAAGAGGTCTCGGGACAATGTACACCGTGGCTCTTCCTTGTAACTGGTAGTAAGTGGTGCTGATATTTTTCTCCCTGATTGCTCTTTCCCCTAGAGGAAAGACAAACTGCGAGAGCACATGCAGCGGATGCACAACCCAGAGAGGGAGGCCAAGAAAGCTGATCGAATCAGCCGCTCAAAAACGTTCAAGCCTCGGATAGCTTCCACAGACTACGAAAGCTTCATGTTCAAGTGCCGGCTCTGTATGATGGGTTTCCGCCGGAGGGGGATGTTGGTGAGTGTCTGTGCTCTAGCTTCTCTTACAACTTCTGTACTCAGTTTTGATGAACAGTTAAGGAATAAAGATGGAATTCCAAGGGTTGGAACACAAGGATGCTGTGAAATTGGGGAATTTTTGTAGCTGAGTTGAGATTATATACCTCTTTTTAAAACTATGTGCCTTGACCCTTCAGCAAATACATGCCTTTGTGTATTTCATTGCCTGTGTTGTATGTCTGGTTGGCACTGCTACATCTCAACACTAATGCTGACTGATGTGTAATGGATTTAGCAGAACATGAGACTAACATGTTGCCTAGTTCAGCCTTACTGCCTCAGTTTTCCTGAGTGTGTTTCCTACTTTTTTGTTTCTTCTCGCCCTTCTTGAGGGGCCTCTCCTGGCCGGGCCCTGTAGCTGTTGCTATGTAAAGGGTGTTATGCAGCAAGAGATCTTATTTGCAAATAGTTTGCGAGCGTTGTTATCTCTGCTAGCAAAGGCCTCCCTGGGCAGAGGTCCTTTACGTTACCTCACTCTCAGCTGCAAGAGAATTCTGGCGAGCTATTTTACCCCTTCCCATCTTACTTTCGTTAGAGAAACTGTAAATGAGATCTAGCAAGACCACGTTTGCCTTCAGCAGCTGACTGTGAATGCACAATAACCCTTGCAGCAGCAAATGCTTCCGGTGCTGCTGGCTACATCATTACAGTTCTGGTTTGGCTGTTATCCATGTCTAGGAGAAGAAACAATTGCTTGACTTCCATCTGTAATATGCTCTCTTGTTCCCTATGTTTCTTTCTCCTAAGGTGAATCATTTATCAAAGAGACATCCAGACATGAAAATAGAAGAGGTGCCAGAGCTCACGTTGCCCATCATCAAACCCAACAGAGATTACTTCTGTCAGTACTGTGATAAGGTATGTAAGGAAGTCACCCCTCGGAGGGTAGCTCAGTCCTAGACCTGTATGCAACCAATTTGTCACTGCGTAGAAACATCTGGCAGGGTTTTAGGGTTTTCTGAGGTCCTTGCCAGCAACATTTCTGCAGCACTATCCAATAGAAATTAAGACAAAATGCACTTGGGCCAGGGCAGCTGGATGCGGATTGAAAACTGCAGTTCTCCTTTTCTGCTGTCTCTGGAGTTGGTAAAACTGAAATATTGTGATCCAGTAAGCAGTCACCCGCCCTTAGTCCTGTATCACATTTTTGCAGCCCAGGACTAAGTACGCTATCTATCTATAATTCCTGAACACCAATTCGTTTTGGTTTCTGTATCGCTTCTAAAAGTTAGTCTCTAACTCCTTTTATTTTAAGCTGCTTAGTCACATGCCCGTAATTCCCAGTGTTCAGTGGACCTGAAGCTCCTTCTGCACTGCCTTTGCGTTCCCGTTCTTACTCCCTGGCTTTTCCTTTTTATGCATGTGGGCCTTTATTTACCAGGGAGCGTATGTTGCCTGACTGTTCTTATCCTCAGTACATTCTTTGGTGATGCCTCCGTCCTTTTGTTTAAAGGGGAAATAACTGTATAATTTTAAATAATGTTACAGAAGATTTGTTGATGTGCCTAAAAGGAATTAAAAAATGTGTTGATTGCTGAAGGCTATTAAAACCATTTGATGCTTTCTGCAAGAGTGGAGGCATCACCCCTCACAACAAATTAACATTAGACAAATTACAGCTTTGGTGATCAGTGGCTTCTCTGGCATTTGAACTTCAAGTATCAGGCAAAAAAAACCCTTTCCTCTCACCTTCCTGTCCTGCTTTGCTTTGCTGTGGCACACAAAACATTCTCAAATGGTTCTGCATGCTACGCAAAAAGGGGTTGCTTTTACAGGTTGACTAAACGCTGGAAGGCGTATGTATGCTCGTGCATTATGTTGTCATTGTTTGAGGATTTAACTAAACATATTGACTAAAGCAACATGCAGACCACATCAAGATAACTGTTAGCTGTTTTCTGCGCAGACATCAGGATGACACCACTTTCATTGCAAGTCTTTACCCTGCAGGTGTACAAGAGCGCCAGCAAACGCAAAGCGCACATCCTGAAGAACCATCCTGGTGCTGAGCTACCTCCAAGCATCCGGAAACTGCGCCCTGCGGGCCCAGGGGAGCCAGATCCCATGCTGAGCACCCACACCCAGCTGACAGGCACCATAGCCACCCCTCCGGTCTGCTGTCCTCACTGTTCCAAGCAGTACAGCAGTAAGGTAGGGGGCTTGTCTCATAACCTCGGAAGACAGGCTCTCCCTGGTGATGCTTTTTCACCACGGCCTCTGTCATCTGTCAGTCCGCAAGTAGAGCTCTTTTATTCTGAGTCAGAGTGCTGGTTTCGTGCTGCATGCTGACAAGACAGCCGCAGCCTGCTCGTTTTATCGCAAAAAGCTTCCCTAAATAGAGGGCATGAACTTGAAAGAAGAAATTGAGATGTTATCAGTGTGTGGTCACAAATGGAAAAGCTTGGAAACCGCTCACTGACAGCGACAAGGGAGTAGGAAGAGTAGGGAGTAGGAGAAGGAGGGACCTCTGGAAAGAGTCCCCAAAATATTTGGCTGTGTTGGTGTAAAAGTTCATGGGTTGTGATGTTTGGGGCAATATTTCAGTATCCGATGGCTCTAATCAGCAGCAACTTCGTGATCCTTGTTTCCTTCTTGCTGACCAGAGCATCCCAAAGTGTTAATCTTGATGCTGTTTTACTGAGGGAAGCTTAAAAGCTGCAGTCTGCAGGGCTGTTTGATTTCAGTTGGCCTGAAGCAGAGTTGCTGACCGCCTTTCTAATGCTCTTTTGCATCTCTCTGTAGACGAAGATGGTACAACACATTCGCAAGAAGCACCCAGAGTTTGCTCAGCTCCCTAATGCAATACATGCCCCACTGGCGACGGCTGTCATCAGTTCCACTCCTGCCGTCCTGACCACCGACAGCACTACCGGAGAGACTGTGGTGGTAAGGATTCAAGACATGTTAGATCAGGCTAATGGAGGGAAACAACAGAACGTCAGCTCTTTGGTGTAGTAGTCTTAGTGTTCATTTGGCAGACATAATTTAAAAGTGTGTGCCAAAACATTATTTGACATCACTTCTGTTACTGAGTCTGTGTAGTTTAGTTTTGCTCTGACAGGAATTATGTATTTCTTTCTGGAGCTCTAAGAATTTGTCTTCTCTCCCTACTCCATTCCGTACTATCATTCAGACCCATATGCTACTGACTCCGTGTAGTACTTCCACACGTGCCTAATTAACTCAGGAATACACATCTGTGAATTTTCACTGGGACTCTTTTCCTGAGGTACTTGCAGTCCTTGGGATCAAGAAGATATGTTTAATGATGACCGGGGACTGGATCAAACTGTTTAGAGGAGTCAAAATCTTTCTGTAATCCTTTGGACAGTGCAGAACTGAGCCATATGAACCTCCACTGGCTGATCTCTCCACCGTTAATACATCAGCTGCTATGGAAGCGAAAGCTGAGACTAGAAAATCAGTCTTGTGTCTTTTAGTGGTGCTGGGATGCTGCATAGTTTTAGAGATCTTAATAATCACAGTTTAAAGCTTCCTATTTGAAGACTGTAACTGGATAAAAGATTGCTATGCTTGAAAATGGGCAGATTCAATCAGGATGCTGTTTGCGTCATGCGCTTGAATTTTTTTTTTTTGGTGCTAAATGTCTTTACACACTTTAGAAATACAGTTGTCAAGAAAAGTATCACTCTAGCAGGCGAGGAGGAAAGGCAGAATACATCCGAGAAGCACTTTTTGACTTGGAAACTACGTCAACTCTTTCCAAATGCAGGATTTTTGTTGACTAATAGAATACTGTTAAGTCAGAAGATGAAAATATTTTTTATTATTAGTGTATTTTAAATTAGCCCTTAATGGTCCTGACTAGCGTTTAGACAGAAGAGAGCAATCCTAGTGGATGATCCCTGGTGATTGCTTATGACCCCACCCTCTGTACACATTAAGCTCCTGTAAAGAAATGACGAGGCCCAGTGGTGTAAGTGTAGATTCAGTGTGATGAAAGAGCTACAGCCCTGCAAAAATATTCAACCCAGTAGACAATGATGGTCCATATCTCTCTTTACCTGCTCAGACAACAGATTTACTGACACAAGCAATGACAGAGATATCCCAGACCCTCACAACAGACTATCGAACTCCCCAGGGAGATTACCAGCGAATCCAGTACATCCCTGTGTCTCAGTCCACAACTGGCTTGCAGCAGCCTCAGCACATACAGCTGCAGGTTGTTCAAGTGGCCCAGGTGAGTAAACTGTTGGGAGACTCGATGTGCTTTTGACGCCCTCCATATCAAGCCTGTGCTTTCTTGGGGCTGCAGTGCTCAGAAATTTGTTAAGGAATAGTTACAAAAAGTGGTGCAGACTGCTTTTTACAGACAAATTGATAGGTAATGCTTAGGGTTCCCATTGTAAGCATTCTGTATTGGGCATAAATACTCCTGCCAGCCTTGGTCAGTTTGCTGGAGACATACTGATACAGTTCTAATTGAGTTCTACCCATCCAGGCACCTTTGCTCGAGTGCTCTAGGAAGGTTTTCCAGCAAGTGGAAAAGTGGGTCAGTGGGTGACCCATTTTTGCAGTCAAGAAGACTAATTTATACTTCCTTGCTCTTGGTGAGCCGGAGCCAAAATTCGGAAATGCAGAAAGCACTTGCTTTTTCTTGTCCTATAATCTATTAGAATATTCATTCTCTGTGATGCTCAACAGCCTCCTAAAAATAAAAGCAGAGTGTTAAGTAGAGTAACTGAGCTGAGGAAAATAACTTGGGCAGCTGTAAGAAATTGCCATAGCCTTCAAATCTATTATCCACTGGGTGAAGCTGAAACTACTGTGTGTTTGTATTTGAATCTGAAATTCCATGTTCTTTCTGGTCGCTCATTACAAATTAAGTTATGAATTTGGTTAATAAAGGCCTAAATAATGGCCCCAATTAATATTGACTGTGGCTGTTCTGATGATATAAGAGCATGAATACTGAATCCTGCAGCTACTATTAATTTTATCAAGATCTGAGGCTTGTAATTAAATTACTCCAATTGGTATCATTAGCAGGTGTTGCTCAAAAACACCTTTAATCAGTAAGACTGAGCACTTGTCTTGATACAGAGCTATGTCAAACTACGGTATTGGATATGCAGATTTTGCATATGCGTACATTTTATAGAAAGATGCTTACAAGGAAGGGTGGTCCAGTGGGTGACACTTAATCCTGTTTTTCAGACCCTTTGATTTGAGTCCAGCCTCTGCCACAGACAGCTTGTATGACTTTTAGGCAAGTCCTTTGCATTGATATCACCAAGATGTAACCACCTTGGTGCCATTACATCTGCTAAGCGTACTTCTTTATCTCCCAGGAGGCTTGAACACGGGCTTGAACAAGGAATGCTCACTCCATGGACTCATTAAGGCTCATACCTCATTGTTCCAGACCTTGTATCACAGAAGAGATTTACTGGCTGCTTCTGCAAAGAATGAAGCATGCTTTGCTTCATATGCTTTGATTTTTTTCTTTTATTTTTTTCCAGGCTACCTCACCTCACCAGTCCCAGCACTCCACAGTGGACGTTGGGCAGCTTCATGACCCCCAGACATACACCCAGCATGCTATTCAGGTGCAGCACATCCAGGTCACAGAGCCGTCGCCAGCAACTCAGTCATCATCGCAGGTATTTCACTCTTCTCTTGCAGGAAATTGTTTTCCCTACCGGTTTGCTCAGCTGGAATATTATATCTGCTAATGCAGGAGATAGAGACTTTTCTACATCATTTAAAGGACCACATGTGAAATGACTCTCACATGAACATCTCAGATCATCAAGTAGTTCCCAGATGTTCCTACGGTCCATGGGGGTGTTTTGTTGTGGTTTTGTTCTGTTTTTTTTTGTTTGGTGGTGGGGTTTTTTCCGACCTGTATCCGAGGTAGAGATAAATGGCTGGGAACAGACACATTTGCAGCTTAAAGTTAGCCAATTGAAAGATGTAAATGGAAACTGGCATTCCCCAAATGTTTGAAGTTCAGCTTTTCATGCTTTTAGGTAGCGTTTAGCCTCGCATCTCAGTTCTCTGCCAGGGACTTGCTATGTAACCTTTGGCAAGCAATGTTTCTATTTTAGTTTCTGGATCCCTGCTTACTAACTATGGACTAAAGTAAGTTGAAGGAGCGGGAGGAGAGCTTTGCAGTTCTTGTGCTCCATATGCCATAGAACCTGTGTTTTCTGGTAATGAGAAGGATACGTTTGTAACAGTACAGAGGTATGCAATCCTTAGTACACTGAGAACACTTCATGGTTTTTTTTTTTCTAGGTTGGGGGTCAGCCTTTGAGTCCCTCCTCACAACAATCTCAGCAGGAGCTCAGCCCCTCGCAGATGCAGACAACGACATCGACCCCAAACCAAGCCCTACAACAGCAGCAAGGGTCTTCAGTTCAGCACACCTATCTTCCCAGCACATGGAACTCATTTCGGAGCTATTGTAAGTGTCAGCTTACAATGTAATTCTACTGTTGTGAAAGTCACTTGTCTCACTAGTAGTCTGGCTAGTGTGTGGGACTAGTATGTGCTCCATTTCTACAGCTACCAAATGGGATAGTATTTTTAGAGCTCATTAAGCTTTGTGATTAATATTCATAGAGATCTAAGAAGATAAACAGTTTCAGACAAATGAAAATGGTTGTACTAGCTTTTCTGCTGTAGTCTGTAATTATCTGATACGTGGTTTGGGCAGGCAGACCGGGCTCCTTTATTCCAAGGGACTTGGATTCAGCAAGTATCCATGTGTTGGTTAGCAGCTTGTTCAAATTTGGCTGGATGCTTGAAAGGATCATACAGAAGATGAGCGTGACATGAAATGGTTTCTCATGTCCGTGCAGGTCTGGATGGTAATTCTAGGATTTCTTGGGTGAGAACGGGGTGCGTTGTCTAGGCATGAATTGCCAGATCTGCAGGTGATGTTGGCCGGCATCATTCTGTTGAGGCCTGTAGAGTTTTACAACTTCTGTTCCAAAACCACTTTCAGGCTTGAAATCTTACTGACATAAGACGTTATCTTTCAAGGTGGTCTTTAAGTTTAACTGAAGGTCTTTATTCTCCAATTTCCATCTTTTAGCATCTGAGATTCAGATGATGACCATTCCGCAAGGCCAGTATGTGATCACAGAGACCGCTGTAGGTACACCTGTCACCACTGTCAACACAGGGCAAGTGAAGGCAGTTACTCAGGTAAGGAAAAGAATTACGGCCCTTTTTTTTTTTGTTTCCATCCGGAATAATGTAGTGGGCTTAAAGCCTTCAGCGTGAAGGTTAAAGGAGCACCAAAGCGATGACTGGAGCACAGAGAGTAGAGAATAATGATGTACCTAAAGAGGTCCAGACTGTATTGTCCAAAAAGGCACTGGCTTTCTGTAACAACTGTACAAAATTTCTGAACAAAAATTCTGCTGGGCAGAATCTATAGGCGAAACAGCTAAGAAATGATACCATGTGTTGTGGCACAAGCTAAGGAGAAAAGTGCTGTTGTTCAAACCTTGTAGTGTTGTAAGCTTGAGGCTACAGAAGGCAGGAAATAATCTCATGAGCTTCAAGAAGAGACATGGATTTTTCTGAAGTAGCATCCTGCTCCTTTATATGGCGATTACAAACAGTTTTCTGCATCTAGCCATTTATGTGGCCCATGCTGTCTGGCCCTTGTGTGTTTCAAGTGTTCACTTAATCAAATTTGCAGGACAACGTATGACTTACTGGTATCAATTAATCTTAAAAATATGGATGACTAAGCTGTATCCATTAAACCAAATTTCAGTACAGTTTCTGGAAACACTTTGATAGCTTTGTTATCTGTTGGATTACAAAATAACATGAGTTACTGCTGTCTTACCCAGTAAGCAGTCCAGCATAAGGAGGCAGGCTGTTGTACTGCATTGATATTGGACGCTGGAAATGCGACTTCGGCTAGAACATGTGGAAAATGCAAAAACTTTCGGAATAGTTGTTATTAAAAGTAGCTATTTTAATTTGTAGTGACGGGCTAATTGTGTAATTAGGTTAACCATTTGGAAGTTAACCAAATGCAAAGTAGTCCAGTGTGCTTCAGAACAAAGGACAAGGGTTACGTTGCTCTGAAATGCATTTAAATGAAATACAACTTAATTTCAGAGTTCCTTGGTCATTCCAAAATGTCTTCCAGCGCAGCAACAGGAAGGTTACGGACTATTAAAATAGAGAAGTTAGAGAAGATGCAAAAATTACTACTTACCTTTTTTATATTCCCCATGCAGACTCACTATGTGATATCTGAAGGTCAGCCCGATCTGGACGTCAAACAAAACTCTTCGCTCTCCAGCGAGGTACAGGTTGGCGTTTCCCAGCCACCAGCCCACACGGATACCTTGGAATCGCAAACCAGCAGCCAGCAGCAAACCACCCAGTACATAATCACTACAACCACCAACGGGAACGGCAGCAGCGAAGTGCACATCACTAAACCAAGAACTTTCTCAGCAGAACACGAATGAAGAAGCCTCGCGGTGCCACTTGCTTCTACTTGTCACCTACCCTGAAAGCCCAGATATATGGAGCTCAATATGTTTTAAAGTATATGCTCCCTTCAACTAAAATCTTGGAGCCCTTGTTAATGCTTTAAGAGGGTTTAGGTCCTCAGTGACTGTGAAGAAGTACCCTCAAAATCCTTCTGGGATGCTATGTTATGCAGCTTTTAACAAAAAGGACAAGAGAAGTGAAACCTCTGCTTGCTCTGGACTTTTATTTTTGGCATGTCTGCTGACCCTTATTTTTTCCTTTTTGGAAGTGTCTCCAGTAAACAACTTTTTATTTCAATGGTATGGGAAAAAAGCTTGCCTAACTGAAGGTTAACTGGCAGATAGTTGTATGTATATTTTTAATAGGAGCCGTTAAACAGGAGGACATCATGTTAATTGTCGGAATATGGCAGAACTGAATCCTGTGTCTTTGTTTTAGCAGCCACGGTGAAAGGGAATGTACCAGCTCAACGCGAGCAGACTGCCTGAAGAAAAAGAGCAGCAAAAGCGGTGGCTCCTTGCATACGTGTGCGGGGATGGATATAACAATGAAGCTGTGAAGATGTGCTGAAGCAGTCCATTAAATTATTATTTTTCCAACCCTCAAGAACTGTTTACATGCTGTCTGTCCTGCCCTCCTTTACCAGGCAGTGCCAGAAAGAATGAGAAGTGCAGTCTTAAACCCATGTTGTGCGGAACAAACTGATGGAAATCATAGTAGTGCATAAGGGTAGTCCAGAGCCACTGTTAGCTCTTTTTTCCCCCCTCCAGCATTTGCAGGGAAAATTGCCTCTTTGCCTGTAAACAAAAAAGACTCAGCTTAGCCTGCAAAGCAGCTTCTGCTGTGACCTAAAGGTAGTTGTGCCAGGAGAAATGAGGGTAGAGGAGCACACGGCTGAAGAGGCAGCGTAGTTGTCCCTGTTGCCACCTTGAAGTGGATGTATTTTTCCCCTTGAAAACTGGATGGAGAGTTGGTTACTCCGATTTTCCAAATAACCATTGTTAACAATGCACTGTAATTCCTTTGGACAGTTCCATAAAATTACCAGCCCTGGACTCAGGAAACAGACAAGAAACACGCTAGTGGACCACTATTTATGGGACACGGAAAGCCATCTGTGAGGGTTGCCTGCTTTGGTAGACCTGGTCTGTGTACAGAATTCACGTTACGGTTAGGGACCAGGAGAAAGGGAAAGAGATTTATCTTTTAGGGCAGTGTAATTTTTTTTTTTCTTACATAATTCTCTTTCACAGGTCTTGTTGGTTGGTTATTTAATGCATTCTGGTATTTGCAAGAATATGACTGTAAGTCCATTGTCTCCTGGTGGGATATACCGTGTATGTCTAAACCTCTATTCACTGCCTGAAAACCCATCCCAGAATGTCTGTGCATAATAGGATACATTTATTTATAAAACAAAAGCAAAAAAGGATGTTTTGTCGTCATGGCCCTTGAGACTGAAGAACTGAGAGACTTTTGAGTTTTTTGATTAGTTTTTTCTCGTGCTGCACTGAGGTTGAATGTGGGACTGTCTTGCATAAGTATTCCACAGATTTAGGTGAGAATTACCCGTGTGAATCGGTGCTAGAGATGTCCACAGGTTGTGGTATCTCTTAGATGTGAGAGGACTTCACACTCGGACTGAGCAAGAGGAAGTCTGGTTCCTTGTGGGCAAAGCCTTGTAGCAGGTATTGCTTTGGTAATTAACATATCCATTAATACAGCGCAGAAATGGCGACCGTGTGTGATGAAATAAATCATAAAGTACTGGCCAGAACTGTTTTTGAGGTAGCTTTGAAGTGACTTGCCAAAGTATGGATTAATTTGTTCCTGGGAGTTCGCTTCTGTTGCTCTACCACTCTACTGGGGCATTAACGAGATTGGTAAAGTTAATGAGGACCGGAGCTCCTGTTTAGTCAAATGCAGCGATGAGTGTCTTTAAATTGGGTGGATTCGGGAGCCCATTGACTTCAGCAGCGTGGCCAAGCATCCACAGCTCCCACTAATTTGGAGTTGTGTGGCTGAGGGCTTCGGAATTGCAATGTTGGGCGTTGCGATGTTGTTTGCGTGGGAGAAGAGAAGGGAGATTTTTGTCTTGCCTTTCCTCGGGCTGCTGGATGATTTAATAACGAGTCAAAAAAATGGTATGAGTAATAGGAAAATAGGAGACTTGGAAATGGGGTGTTCCAGGTGGATACAGGAGCAATTTTAAAGTCTTAAAATGGCTGTAGTCTTTGTAGATGAACTTTTTGCCCTTTAATGATATTGCAGATGTGGGGCTTAAAAAAATACCTTGCTCTTTTCAGCTTTGTTGCAAAGGCTCGTGGAATGGGGACGCTGGTACCAGTTACTTAAAGCTGAGAACTGCAAGGTGTTCCAGAAAACAATTTAAAAACAGCCTCTTTGAACTCAAATCTTCTTTATCAAAGGTTCTACTGGGTCCCACAGCAACGGCCGTGTCCTCGGCACCCGTGTTCAGCAATTCACCGTGTCCCAAGTTCGACGAATGCGAAAGCATCACCCCTGGCAATGGAAATATCATGAATTTGCCTTCCCGAGTAAGGAACTACTGCCATCACACAGATGGAAGGGGCCTGCTTTTAGGAGGACGACAGCAAAAAAAAACCAACCCAGTTTGCATGGATTTTTTTTTTTTTTTTCCAATTTCTGCAGTGCAGAAGGTGTAAGATACATGCTTATTCTTTTTAAACCAGAGCAACCCGCAGATCTATCTCAAGTCCATGTCCCACGGGAGCTTAATTCCGGAATTAAGGGCCATGCTGTGCTCAAAGGTGGGCAAACGCTAACGCTGTTCCTTGTAGGTGGTTTGGGTCCGATTCTGGATTTTCCTGGAGGAAAAGAAACAAAAAACAACCAACACACCCAAGCACCCTCAGTTTTGCACCTCTCAGTCTGCTCTGCCCCTTCTCTTATTTAACTGTGTATGTTTGTTGTACATTCGGTGACTGTTATTGTGTTCATAGTCTCGTGCAACCTGGCAGGTGTAAAAACAAAACAAAACAAAAAAAAAAAAACCCGGGAAATCAATAAATCTTTTTCTTTTTTAAAAAAACAAATCAACACAACACTGGTGTCTCTGTTCTGTGGGGGTGGCGGGTGCGTGAGAGGGGGCTTCGGTTGTAAAGGTCGCTCGTCGCGATGCGCTCAGTCGCCACAAGGAGAAACATTGGGCTTGGCCGGGGTGGGGGGGGCCGGTCACCGCCTCCGTCACCGCCTCCTCCCGGCCTCCTCCGGGCGGGCAATGGCGGCCACCGCCTCCCTGAGGGGCACCGCGCAGGCGCGGCGGGGCCCGTCCCAAGGCGCAGCCGCCGCCTTCCGCCTTCCGGTGCGGGCCGCGTGCGGGGGCTTCCCGCCCCCGCGGCCCAACGGTCGCCGCCGCGACACAGGGGACCCGACCCGGGCTGAGGGGACCCGCCCCGACCCCCCGGGGTAAAGAACCAGCGCTCCCGGGGGGAGCTCGGGCTGCCTCCGCCTCCACCGTCGGGGAGCCCCTGCTGTCACGCCCAGAGCCAGCGTAGCGGGTATGAAACACGCTTTTTTTTTTTTTTTTTTTTTTTTTTTTTTTTTTAACTCTCCGTGTTTTCTTACTTTCCGACGCAGATTTAAAGGTTTGGTTTGTTTGCTGTTGGTTTATTCGGCGCGGTTCGTGCGTTTTCCTCTCAGCCGGGGGCTGTTGCGTGAGGGGAACGGCGCTCTTGGCCCAGTCACAGCTGCAACTTGAGCCTGAGAGAAGTCCCACCTTAGACCCGCCGTTCGGTTTTGCACGTTATAAGCCACTTTCATCGTTTAGCTGCAGTTTTTCGTGGTGTTTGGCTCTATTGGGAAGCAAAGCCAGGGGTCACCTGTGCAGGGTGACCAGGTCCAGTCTGCCAGTGCCGGGGCATGGTGAACGCTGTCTGGCATTTCTCTGGGTTGCAAACAAACAGTAAATTGACACTGTAATATTTTACGTATCTCACGTCCCGATTGCATAGCTTGCATTTAAACAACGACTTCATCAAATCATAGAATGGTTTGGGTTGGAAGGGACCTTTAAAGGTCACCTGGTCCAACGTCCCATAAGCAGGGACGTCTTCCATTAGATCAGGTTGCTCAGAGCCCCGTCAGCTCAATCGTTCCGTGGCTGGGGCCATACCTGGGTTTGGGATTTTTGTCGGTTGAGAGTTTTGCTGCTGTTGTTCAAGGAGCGGGAGAGGGTGAAGGATGGACTCTCTGGATCACATGCTGACGGACCCCCTGGAGCTGGGGCCCTGCGGGGAAGGGAATGGCACACACGGCATCATGGAGGACTGCATGCTGGGTACCACCAGGGTCAGCCTGCCTGAGGACCTGCTGGAGGACGTGAGTAGCGCCAAGACGCTTTACCTTTTCAGAGCCTCGATAAACAGTGTGTTTAACTCCCCTTGTGGGGCTCGCAGAGCAAACCGAAAAGAGGGGGAACGTTTCTGACTGTCCTGGAGAAGATGTCAAACGGGGCTTTGATTAATCTCGGGGAAAATGTCTTTTAAAACCATTCTGTTATGTTCTTTTTCTACATAACAATCTCTCTAAAATTGCCTTTAAGCAAGATTTGTTTGTTGCAAGTTTTGAATTTATTTTCTTGTTGCTAGTAGCATCGTTAATTTCCTCACCTTTCCTCTTTCCGCTCTGTTGTTTTCTGCGTTTGGTGTGAGACAGTCTCTTGTCTTGTGTCATTTAGCCGCAGAAAGCCTTAAGGGCTAGAAAACTTTTAAGGACATGGATGCATTTTCTGCATTATCGTTTTTTGCTTTCTTTAGCCTGAGATCTTCTTCGAAGTTGTCAGCTTGTCTACGTGGCAGGAGGTGCTGACGGATGCGCAGCAAGACCACCTAAAAAAATTCCTGCCTCACTTTCCTGAAAACAACCGAGAGCATCAGAACAAACTCATCTCTGCGTTATTCAGTGGTGAAAACTTCCGTTTTGGGAATCCACTGCACATTGCCCAGAAACTCTTCCGGGGTCAGTGAGCATAATAAACTTCTGTGTACTTTCAGGGTTGAAGTTCTCATCTAGCAGTTGATGAAAACTCAGGTGTTTTTTACCTCTTTCTTACAGATGGGCACTTCAATCCTGAAGTCGTGAAATACCGGCAGCTCTGTTTTAAGTCCCAGTACAAGCGCTACCTGAGCTCTCAGCAGCAGTACTTCTACCGACTCCTCAAGCAGATCCTCGCTTCCCGCAACGTGAGTGTCTTCGGGGCGCCGTCATCGCTTTCTCGTGTTCTGTAAGAAATAGCTTGTCTTTACGAAAAAGGCTCTTGGTATTTGTGCATTCACAGTTCTTGGAGGTCTTTCTTTTAATGAATGCTGCGTTTCTGGTTTTCCAGTGGCCCCTATGATATGAGAACACTAGAAACATCGTTATGTTTGCAAATTGCAGGTTTTGAATCTCTCATAGCTCTTACTTGTGCGTAGTGTCTTTTTTCCATGCCCACCTTGCCCCTTGCTTCCTGCGTTTGCCCCTTCACACCTTACTGTCCTATTCACAAGTCATTTTGCCTTCATTTTCTACCATGTCTGTCATTGTGAAACAAGTAAGGATGCTAAATATGTAGCTGTATGAATTACCCATCTTCACTGGGGACTGGTATAGAAAAAATAGATAAAAAACTCTGATTCTGATGCTTTTAAATTCCTGATGAAGTCTTCCTCTATGGATGCTGTCGTCAGCTAATTGCTGCCAACTGAAATGTCGTCATCATAGACATCGTAGACACTTGCTCATTTATTTCTAGTCATTGAAACATATGGGATATACGGATGAAGATGAATGTCTGTCTTTATGAAACCCCTTGCGGTGATATGGGAAAAAGAATATGGAAGCGTGTAGGAAGTTATTTCCTCTATAGCCTTAAGGGGTAAAATGTTTTCTTCAAAAGAGACAGTTTTCCATGCTTGTGTTACGTATGTGGCATGGAAAATGCACAAATCAATCTCAGATCAATGGTTAGGTTCCTCTTGACAGTCCATATAAAATGACAGTGAGATACTGTACATGGAGATAAAAGTGCAGAAATTTCCTACTAGATCCCTTCTTGCTTTCCCCTCCTTCTACCCAGTGGTATAAAAAATGCTGGGTTTGAAATGGCTTATATGGCAGATAGTGGTGCTTTGTAGGGGTTGCTTTATAAAAACTGAGGTGCTTACTGCACCAGCCACAAATATTAAGCTTGCTGAAAGTATGTGAGTTGAGCTTATCTGTTCAGAGCTATAGCTGAGATGGCTAATGTCACACCTGTCTCATCTTCCAGCACTTGCTGGATTTAGCTCGGAAAGGAGGCCCTGACATGACCCTCAGGAGAAAGCACTTCCCACCAACATATGACACAGAAGAACGAGACAGACGGACACATCGGCGCTACTTGAAGATTCTGAGGGAAGTGAAAGAGGAGTGTGGAGATACCACCTTGTCTTCTGATGAAGAAGGTAATACCAAACGCTCGAGGTGTGAATGGAGAAAGACAAATTTTTAATGGACAGTATCTTTGATAGAAGAATGGGAACTAGACTCTAGTTTTATCGGCTGTGCTCTAACGAACACAGGGGAATAGAATTATAGGAGCTGGTGCTTGGTTTTGCAGAAATAAACTTATTTCTCTATTTATTTTAGATCTAAGCTCCTGGCCTCCAAGTTCTCCAGCACGTTGTCCAAGTCCACCGGTTCCCCTGAGAGTGATCCCCACGCTGTCAACGTTGGACATGAAGACAGCGGGTGAGAACCGAACTAGGGGTCGGTATGGATTTAGGGGTGAGAGTTACTTTGAGACCCTGCGAGAAATCAGTTTGAAAATCTGTTCTTTGATAGGAAATCTTGTAATGCTTCATTTTTGCAGTCTCCAAAACACTTGGCTCTTTTCCCAGTTTATTTAATCTTTCTGTCCTTGGAAGGCTAGTATTTTACCACAAGGGTCTACGGTTTGTGTACAGGTACTGATTTCTCTGTTATATTTTGCCTTTAATGGTTGAAACATTAGCATAGTCCTGTTCGAAATATTTTGGTGTTTCTGCTGAGGGAATCCCTCCTAAGGTTACTATAATAAAGGCTGCAAACCCTTCGTGCAGCACAGCTGGTTCTCACTTCTTTTCACTTCCATACTTGCATCAGCAATGAAATCTGATGACCCAAGGAAGAAAGTATTGAAAATAAATTGGTTGATTAAAAGGATGAAATTCAAATAAGGAAAATTTAGTTACTGAAATGTAGAGATTGTTGAAAGAGGGCGTGGGTAGCAGATGGCATTCGAAGAAGTCTGTAAAGTAATGGTAATGGAAAACTGTGCAAATAATCTCTGAATGTTTTTTCGTTGCAGACAAGATAGAACTTGGGGAAAGTGATTTGAAGATGATGTTGAAGAAGCACCATGAGAAACGAAAACGTCAACCTGTAAGATATCAAGAAGTCTTTGGGGGTGGGACTGGACTTTAACTATTAGTCTTTTTAGTCTTTTATCTGTTAGCCGTAAAGTTCAGGGTATTTCTGGGTGACAAAATGATGGCTGGTTTTTTTTGTGTGCAACCACCCTTCAGCCCCCCCTTTATCGTAACCTGTATTTAATTGTCAGCGTATACGTGCAAGTCCTGTTTATGCTTACCTGTTTAGAAGGATTTTTTAATTTCAGTGATGTGTTTTGGAGAGACAAAATTTGGGATTTCAGGGCTAGAAGACTTCCCTACTTTCATTGCAGTAAATAACTTTATAAGCTGATCCGGGATAAGTTTGGGGCATTTCAGTACTTGGTTCTCTTCTGTAGCCTTGTTGCTATCTTAACACTTTATCCTTTGCGAATTTTAATTTTTATTCCATTGTCCTCTGTAGGACCATCCTGATCTAGTGACGACAGACCTGACTCTTGAGGACATTATGACTCGAGTAAATGCTGGCAGGAAAGGTTCCTTAGCAGGTCAGTGGCTTGGACACAGTACTTGTGCGCAGCACGAATAGCCTGTGTGTGTGAAAAGCTAAGGCTGAAGGTGATCTTGATGGATTGTTGTATCCTTTTGCTCTTCACAGAGCTGTGAGTTGTTCCATTTCAGTTGCTCACAGACAACTCCAGTTTCCACTGAAGGTGCTTACAGCTAATTGATGACAGTTAATTTGTGTCTCTGCTCTAAGCAGTTACCTTTGCCCTTCTAATTTCGTATACCTTGGCTTTAAAAACTAGAGGTTCTCTATTAAAACAGTGCATTGAGGGGGAAAATAAAGTTTCATGGAAATGACAGGGAGGATGGAATGAACTGGTGATAAATGAGTGCACACTACCCACATTTCTGAATATATGTTTAAATATGTAGGTAATGTATGATTCTCAATGAAATACGATAAGTTGTACTCATTCTTCTTCTTACCTTTATCGTATCTAAAGCCTTATTCGACCTTGCAACCCTCAAGAAAAAGGTGAAGGAAAAGGAAGATAAGAAGAAAAAAAAGCTGAAGGTTATTAAATCTGAGGTGGAAGACTTGGCTGACTCTCTTGGCAATGCAGATGGAATCCCACCAATGTCTCAGGATCATTCCCCCATCCCTCTGTCATCTGTCAAAGAGGAGTAAGTGCTCCAAAGGACCCCAAATGCTTTGCACGCATGGAGAGAGCGACTGATGTTGCAGCTCAGATTTTTGTGGGACTTTTGCAGGCATTGGTTATGTGCAGTTTGGGATGTGTGAAATGTGTGCTGTTCATCTTTCTATACGAAGGTGAGTATTTACTCAGGGAACTTATTCTGCCCGTGTTCTCTTTCATTTGAAGACCTCTTGAAGAGATGAAGCCATGCCTTGGAATAAATGAAATATCTTCCAGCTTCTTTTTCCTTCTTTTGGAGATCCTGTTTCTGGAAGGACCTGCTACTCTCTCTGTGGTAAGGAGTCACCCACTTATCTAGGAATCTTTGTAGAAAACAAAATTAGGGGATAGAGGGGTTTATAGCTATGTAATAGTGATTTTTCTACAGAGTTCTCCTGCTGTAAATTAAATTAAGGTGTAGATTACATACTGAAGAAGTGAAACCCTTTGGGAGTGCATAGTACATTCTGTTTTTAATGTTTCATAAATTTAGTCAGTTGAATCTGTAAGTCTTTCCATACCTGTTCTTTAGATTATGGTTAGATATATTCTATATATTAAGGGCAGAGATGTTGGGGAAGTTTTTACCCCTTTTTGTTGTCTGCTGTCTGAAATACCATGTTACGGTTACTTGAAAAAGTCAGGTGATTTTTTTTGTATGCATAAAAATCATGTCCCCTGGATATATTTGGCTGTTTTGTTTTCTGTTAAAACAGTAATTGTTTAAAGCACGAGATCTTTACCTGAATATTTCTTTTTCCTCTTCAGCTTGAAGATAAAGTTCTAGATTGGCAGTCTTCTCCTGCCAGCGCACTCAATAACTGGTTCTCCTTTGCCCCTAATTGGTCTGAACTGGTTTTACCCGCCTTGCAGTACTTGACAGGTGACAGCAGAGGTAAGAATGGCTCTCAAAAATACTAGTGATGCTGGTACCTCAGTTCTAATCAATGCTGGTTTATATTGTAGCTCACATCAACTTGTAATTCATCACTACAATAAACCATTGTATTGTTGACAGCGTTTCTGTGATAGCCTTTCTGGCTTACATTTCTGGATTGTGGTAGACTTGTTTTGCATGTAGATAAGTAGATAAGACCCAGCTTGATTCCTGAGTATGTGAAAATGTGTGTGAAATTGCCTCTAGACAGGCAGTTTCTCCTGTTTCAGATCATGCGCTTCAGGCGGGATGTTTGTTGCGGGAAGAAATTAATCTCTTCCCGGTGCGAAGATGTTGTGGTTGTCTTCAGAGATAATAAAAACTAAACTAGATCCTGCCCTGAGCAATCCACTGGAAACGTGAAGTTGGCCCAGCTTTGAGCTGGGGCTTGGACCAGCTAAGCTTCAGATGTTCCTTTCAAACTAAATTATTCTGTGGTTCTCATTTGCTTAGTGGAAGTTTTAAAGTGAGGGACAGCATGGACTGTAGTGGCCTTTGCAGCATGGATACTTAATGTTCTCTGTAATGCTGGTGAATACTGTAAATCCTGAGTTCGCTTCCCATGAGCCCAGGAATAGTCACAGTACAGTAACAATTCCTGGTGCCTCACCGCATGAACGGGATCTCATCTGACAGCCTGTAGATGAAAGACTCGTTATCCTGTTCTGTTCTTTTCTTGTGCTGGCATTGTTACTCTGAGATACTTACCTTCCCTTCGGGCAAGTATAAATTCAGAGGTGCACTTAATGACTTAAAATGCTTTATCTGTCATTGTGAGTCTAACTCAACAGCTTGCGTTACAACAGTAGGATTTGGGCAGTTGGACAATTGTATGTTGTCTCTGAGACGCACATTTTTTCATTGTAGATGTTCCTTCCAGCTTCTCACCTTTTGTTGAATTCAAGGAAAAAACTCAGCAGTGGAAATTGCTTGGTGAGTATCTTGTGCTCTGCTTTGATTTCTACTGTAGTAAAGGGTGTTTCTTTTCTCCAGGACTGCACTTTTCAGCTTGCTGCAGCCCAGAGAGAAAGACAAGCAGAGCTGTTAATTCATTGGTTAGGCCTTTTCTTTTAGCTGAGCGAAGATGTGTTTTCCATTCCAGGTTTTCACAAGACTTTAGTATCAGCAGCAGACAAAGAGTAAGTGAGGAAAGGCACTGGGCTTTATTTCCCCATGTTGCTGGCCTAACCATGTTTATGTCACCCTTCAAATCTGAACAACTTCATATGTTTCCTTCTGTAGAGCATACCTTCTGATTATTCAGAGTAATTATTAGTTATTACAATTATAAATGAATTAAGCTTCTCTGTGGAGCAAAGCGGTACTATTCTCATTTTTAAAAGTGGGAACCAAAGAGCAAATTAGTGATAAATGTGTCTAGGTTCATAGGCTCATACTGAGTGAATGACAGATATTTTGTGTTTCTGTTCGTTCCATCAGCTACAAGGCAGAATTTCCCATTCTTAGCTGTAGTGATTCTAGTGATTATATTTGCAGGCTTAAACTGGCAGAGATTTGGAGTCAGGAGGTTATTCCTGTGGTCCCTTTCACAGTCTTTGGTGGAGGTTAGGTGGGCACATGCTTCTGCTCATGGACTCAGTGACTGGCATTACGTTGGAGAGCAGGAATCATCTGCAAATATCAAGCGGCTGTGTTTCAAACAGTATCTTGCCTGCTATGCCAGGGGTTGAAGCACCATCCTTTGTTAGCAACTCAGGAGAATAACTAGGTTTTAGCACTTTCCTAAGTCTGGACATGTTCAAGTATTGAAATCGGAGCATCTGTGAAGTGTGGAAAATGCCTTGTGATTGGTGATGCATAGGGGTGGGAAGGGAGTAGGAGATGACTGGGAAGTACAAGCAGCCAGCTTCATAACAAATAACAGACTTCTCTTTCTTATTCTTCCTGATTTCTTGGACTAGGTTCTTGCCAAGATCATGAGAAGGAATTGGCAGCACTGTTTCAGCTCTGGTTGGAGACCAAAGACCAGACTTTTTTCAAAGTGAGTCAGAAAAAAATCACCCCCTAACAGCACAAAACCTGCCTGAGTTATATACAGCATTGACATTTCTCTGTTTTTCAATAGGAAAATGAAGACAGCTCAGATGCCACACCAGTCCCCAGAGTGTGAGTATATAATATACCACTTGAAAGTTTCTGCAGTGCATGCTGACGCTATGAAGTTTGGTCCTTGCGCCTCTGGATCTGAATGGCTGGTTGCTTAAAATAAGAAGATTTTACATCGTGGGGCAGGAGGCAACTTGCTAGTCTGATTTTACACAAAGTCACTTGATTTTTCCCCAGGTTACATTGTGATCACTTGGTTATTTACAGTCCTTGCTTAATGTTCAGGTAACCTATAGAGCATATTTTAACATCTCTGCAGGCCTTATTTATATTACCATAAATGCGTTCAGAATTTGTTCAGAAGAATGAGGTGACTAATCCTTTGGGATGTTCTTTGGCATTGCGGGTTGCTTGTTGCTCAGAACTGATGGTGACCTTTGTTTCAGAAGAACTGACTATGTAGTCCGACCTAGCACTGGAGAGGAGAAACGTGTGTTTCAGGAGCAGGTAAGAAGAGAATCATCTTGATTTTAAATGCACGTTTTGAAATAGTTGGCCACTACAACAAGAGAATTTGTATGGGATGGCAGTTTTATACTCTACACAAACTTTGTTAACGTAAAGAATTATTGTGTTTCTTCTGCCCTGAAGTAGGTATCTTGGCCTTACGTAAAACATGCTGACAATGCAGCCGAGCTGCTTGCTTCAAAAGCACCTGTATTTCCAATGGGTATTGGGCAAAATTAATTGAAATTGGTAGTGCCAATGGATGACTTCTGTCTATATTTTTTGGGCACGTGTGAGTACAAGCAGAAGACAAGTGGCAATAAGTGCACCCATACAATTAGTTGTCTTCTCTGTAGTAGATGCAAGTGTGTATTAGAGGGTAAACATGATGACGATTCTTCTCCTTGGGTACATGTGCTGTGTGTGTGAATATCCAGGTTAAATTTTGGAATCTCTCTGCAGATTAGAGGAGATTAGAGGAAGAAAAGGCTTCTTGTTGCTGGGGGAAGGGCTGTTTGCTAGGCAGAAGATGTGTCTCTGGCATCTCCCTAGTCTGTGCAGCTGCTTAACATTGACTCTAATGTATTGGACCTGCACACTTTGGTTAGGTGGTGCTTTGTATTCTACTTGAAGTAATTTGTGCTTGTCTTGATCCAAAATAAGTTTGTACAGCAGAATTTGAGCCTTTAATTTAAAAACACCCCATTTCTCTACAGAATGGTAATAACTTATATTATAATATAAACGTAGCACAAGCTTAAAGACTTTGCTCTATATGTTTCCTGCTAAATTCATCCTCTTGTTTCCAAATACAGGAACGTTACCGTTACAGCCAGCCCCACAAAGCTTTCACTTTCCGTATGCATGGCTTTGAGTCGGTTGTTGGTCCTGTGAAGGGGGTGTTTGACAAGGAAACCTCATTAAACAAAGCCCGAGAGCATTCTCTCTTGCGCTCAGACAGACCAGCTTATGTCACCATCTTGTCCCTCGGTAAGGTGATGGCCAAAAAATTTTTTTAAAATAGAAGAAGGCTTTACAATAGACTTGCTAAAGTCAAGCAATGACTTTAGGAATCTACATTGTAAAGGGGAAGGGTGGGCAGGGATGACATAAGCAAAGAAGAAATACATTCTACAAAATAAAGGCGATGAAATGCTGGGAGCAGGAATAACTAGAAAAGAAGGCATATGTGTGTTGCTCTTGATCTGAGAGAAAATGGGAAATAAAGAGGAGAGTGCATGGGGCTGGCTAAAGCTCAGTTTCGGATAACTGGAAAACAGAAGAGCGGTGGTTTCAGTACAGTGTTGTGAAGTCGGGGCACTGCAGAGTCATTCTGGGGTTCAGTGCTGTTTCCGAAGTTCCTCACTCCTAGCACAAAGCCGGCAAAGTTGATGTACTTTAAAATGATCCTTTATAATCTGTGCTCATTATCTCCGAGGCATCATGGGGGCTAGATTTTAGTGAGCAAGTAGGCACTATGAGAGCAGGGGTAAGAGAGCCGTACAGAAACATATCTGCTAAAATGCTCAAATACAGCTACTTAGTTATGGCTGGAAGTTTAACCTCTGATTTTGTATTTCAGTTCGTGATGCTGCTGCTCGCCTTCCTAATGGAGAAGGAACTCGTGCTGAAATCTGTGAGCTGCTTAAAGATTCCCAATTCCTAGCTCCCGATGTTACAAGTGCTCAAGTAAGTTGGATGTCGTGTCTAGCCTCAAACAGATTCTCCTAAAATACACTGCACAGACCTGGGCAGTATTCAGTGGCTGAGGCCCAATAATTTTTTATGCTGCTTTGACTAGCAAATGAGAGCTATATTCTCCTCTAGTGAGCGGCTGCAAATCTGCATCTCTGGGTACTGAACAAACAGCTAGAAAAGCCCCAGAATTAACACTGTGTCACATAGCTGCACACATTTTAGATTGCGAAACATGAAATTTTCAGAGCTCTCAGCTTTGGTAGAAGCTCCATTTAATCCAAGGTGGCAAACAGCATCCTGTGCTACAACATCTGCTCTCAGTCAGTTCTTACCCAGATGGATCGTTAGCGGCTTACTCAGGTTTTATGCCAAATAGGATTACTTTTCTATTTGTGACCTTTGTCTAGCCCAACCAGGGACATCTTGTAATTCTGTATATTGTGAATTTTCAGGTTAATACTGTTGTTAGTGGTGCTCTGGATCGATTACATTATGAGAAGGATCCCTGTGTGAAATACGATATTGGACGCAAATTGTGGATCTACCTGCACCGGGACAGGAGTGAGGAAGAGTTTGGTAAGCCTGGCTTCGTGATATCTTAAGAACTGAAAATGTTTATAAATCTCTTTAACTCCTTCAGTCCAGCTGGATAATGAACATTAATTTATCAGTGTACCTTTTTTCTCTAGTCAGTTTGCTAATGTTAGCCCCTCAACACTTAAATTCAGTTTTACAGAGCAGTGTCAGTTTGAAGTACTTGTTAGAAAAATAGCATCCCGTGTACAAGAACTGCATCCCTAAGAGAAAGAAATTGGCCAAGGGACGCAGGAGACCTGCATGGTTAAGCAGGGAGCTTCAGAAAAAGCTCAAGTGGAAGAAGGAAGTTTATAATAAGTGGAAGAAGGGACTGACCCCTTGGGAGAATTACAAGAATGCCACCAGAGCGTGCAGGGATGAAACAAGGAAAGCCAAGGCCGCCTTGGAATTAAGACCTGGCTAGGGACGTCAAGCACAACAAAAAGAGCTTCTACAAGTATATTGGAAGCAAAAGGAAGACCAGAGAAGTTGTGGGCCCACTGTTGAATGAGACAGGAGTCATGGTGACGGAGGATGCGGAGAAGGCAGAGTTACTGAATGCCTTCTTTGCTTCGGTCTTTTCTGCTCGACCCAGCCCTCAGAAGTCCCAGGCATTGAATAAAGTAACAGGGAAAGAAGAAGACTTCCCTTGGGTTGAGGAGGAGCGAGTGAGGGATCAATTAGATCATTTAGATATTCACAAGTCCATGGGCCCTGATGGGATGCACCCGAGAGTGCTGAGGGAGCTGGCAGAAGTCATTGCTGGGCCGCTCTCCATCATCTCTGAAAGGTCCTGGAGAACAGGCGAGGTGCCTGAGGACTGGAGGAAAGCTAATGTCACTCCAGTCTTCAAAAAAGGCAAGAAGGAGGAGCCAGGGAACTACAGGCCGGTCAGCCTCACCTCCATCCCTGGAAAGATGATGGAACAGCTCGTTCTGGGCGTCATCTCAAGGCACGTGGAGGAAAAGAAAGCTATCAGAAGTACTCAGCATGGATTCACCAAGGGGAAATCATGTCTGACTAATCTGATAGCCTTCTACGATGGCATGACTGGATGGATAGATGAGGGGAGGGTGGTAGATGTGGTCTATCTTGAGTTAAGCAAGGCGTTTGACACGGTCTCCCACAGCATCCTCATAGGGAAGCTTAGGAAGTGTGGGCTGGATGAATGGACAGTAAGGTGGATAGAAAACTGGTTGAAAGATAGAGCTCAGAGGGTTGTGATTAGGCGCACAGAATCTAGTTGGAGACCAGTGACGAGTGGTGTTCCCCAGGGGTCAGTACTGGGTCCAGTCCTCTTCAATATATTCATCAATGACCTGGATGAGGGGATAGAGTGCACCCTCAGCAAGTTTGCTGATGACACAAAGCTGGGGGGGGCGGCTGACACACCGGAGGGCTGTGCTGCCATACAGAGAGACCTGGACAGGTTGGAGATCTGGGCAGAGAGAAACCTTATGAAATTCAACAAGGGCAAGTGTAGGGTGCTGCACCTGGGGAGGAATAACCCCCCGCACCAGGACAGGTTGGGGGTGACCTGCTGGAAAACAGCTCTGTGGAAAGAGATCTGGGAGTCCTGGTGGACAACAGGATGACCATGAGCCAGCAATGTGCCCTTGTGGCCAAGAAGGCCAATGGCATCCTGGGGTGCATCAAAAAGAGTGTGGCCAGCAGGTGGAGGGAGGTCATCCTCCCCCTCTACTCTGCATTGGTGAGGCCACACCTGGAGCACTGTGTCCAGTTCTGGGCTCCCCGGTTCCAGAAGGACAGGGAACTGCTGGAAAGGGTGCAGCAGAGGGCTACCAAGATGATTAGGGGACTGGAACACCTCTCTTATGAGGAAAGGCTGAGGGATTTGGGTCTCTTCAGTCTGGAAAAAAGACGGCTGAGGGGGGATCTTATCAACACTTATAAATACTTAAAGGGTGGGTGTCAGGAGGATGGGGACCAGGCTCTTTTCAGTAGTGCCCGGGGACAGGACAAGAGGCAGTGGGCACAAACTTGAGCATAAGAAGTTCCACCTAAACACGAGGAGGAACTTCTTTACCCTGAGGGTGGCAGAGCACTGGAACAGGCTGCCCAGAGAGGTGGTGGAGTCTCCATCTCTGGAGACATTCAAAACCCGCCTGGACGTGTTCCTGTGTAACCTGCTCTAGGTGACCCTGCTCTGGCAGGGGGGTTGGACTAGATGATCTCCAGAGGTCCCTTCCAACCCTATGGTTCTATGATTCTATGATTCTATGAATGTACATTCACAACTTCTTATGTGTCTTATTTTCAGCCTTTTTGGCTGATTTTATGTGATGTTTTTTCTTTGCACTATTACACAACAATGTATGTTTGTTTTCTTGTCTGAAGATCAACTTAGAGTTCTGAATTGGCCTCTTTCTCAACTCAGTTTGCTTGTGTTCAGGAGCTCTGACCGTTAATTTGTGTTTGCAGAACGGATACACCAGGCTCAAGCTGCTGCAGCGAAGGCCAAGAAGGCTCTTCAGCAGAAGCCAAAACCTCCGGCTAAAATGGTACATTTCTTTGCACAAGTTTGCACAGACACTTTTATGATTGGGAAGGAGATACGGGCTTAGCTTAATCCATAAACTCTGCATCCATAGTGGCTGATGAAAATTACCATGTATTTGAGTTACCAATTCATTATGTTTATGACTGTCGGTGTTAGTCTAGCACCAGTGCACAAAATGAAGAGGGAAAGAAGGAGCTTGTCCTCCTCCCAGCTTCCACTTTTGTCCCTGTTGATCTCAGCAGAAAGGTCAATGGAATTAATTTATGCTCCCTATTGTAGGGATGGTCTTTCAGGTCTAGTTTTGAGGTTAATCTGTAGCAGAGTTTGTGGAACATGTCTTCTGCTCTCCCTCTTGCTGTGCTGAAGCTGTAAGGGTTTGGATGTCTTTTATTTATTTGTAATTGATATAAAATAATCTCTAAAGTAGTTGCTGTTGGCAAATTAACCAAGGTAGAAATCTGCATGTTGTGAATGGCTGTTACTGCTGAGATGCACTTTTCCCTGAGAACAGGAGCAGCCAAATGCACCAGCCCACTTGTGTCTGCAGTTCAGGAGGGCAGGCAGTCATCTGGGATTTCAGGATTTAGCACCGGGGCATCTTTCATAACCATCCAGAACTCGGCTTAAAGTGCTCAGCCCACTCTCTAGACTGTAGCAATCAACACCAGTTGTTGTGAAGACCTTCATGCTTGACGTGGTTTCTTTGCAGAAATCTAGTAGCAAGGAGAGTTCTGTGAAAGCACTCCCCAGCAGCACATCAGAGCCCAGTCAGCTGAGCCTTAGTGACTCCAGCATGCCACCAACTCCTGTGACTCCCGTGACACCAACTGCACCAGCTTTGCCAGCAACACCTATTTCACCCCCACCAGTGTCTGTGGTTAGCAAGAGTGTATCTAGTGCTGGATCGGAGCCAGCAAAACCCAACCAAAGGTACTTCTTCTGTCTTATACGTCACTTGTGAATGTCACTGGTTCTTAATTATTTTCTGCATCTTTGCTGACCTACTGGCTTTATCTTTTTCCACAGTGTTCTTCTGGTATCCTCCCCTACCATGCCACAGCTCGGGACATTGCTTTCCACAGCCCAGAGTTCACAATCACAGCCAGGGCCACAGCCGCCTCCCACCCGCGTGGTAAGTCATACCACCTCCTCCGGGCTGCCGCAGGTCCGGGTGGTCACTGCCCAGTCCAGCCTCCCAGCGGTGTCCCAGCAAGCCCCGGTGGTAACCCAGCAGCAGCAGCCGACATCAGTGCCTCAAATCCGCGTTCCAGCTACAGCCACGCAAACCAAAGTGCTCCCCCAGGTGAGTTTGGGTGCATGGAAATGGTGGAGTAGCTCTGACTTTTAATCTGACTTCTGCTGTTTTGGTATGGTGCACAGGGATTACTTGCTCACTTGGAACGTGCAGTAACTGCAGGGCAAGAGCATGGAAACAGTTGTGCATAAATAATACTCTTCGGTGCTCCTTTTTTCCTCTCTGTTGCCTATTTATGTGGCAACATTAAATTGTGCATTACACTAAAAAGTCCACACAACTTGCAAGCTATAAGGCACAAGACAAAAAGAGTAAATTATTAGTCTGTTAGTATTGTGTTAGTCTGCTCATAGGCTGCCTCTCTCTCTTTCTGTAGGCTGTGATGACTCTGCCGGTAAAAACTCAAACCAGCCCAGTGCAGGTGCAAAGACCAGGAAACTCCATGACGGGACAGACAGGCATCACTGTGACAGGACTGTCCGCAGCACCCAGTCCTGCTGTCAAGCCAGTAACCAGCTCCCCAGGCAGTTCTGCTACAAGCACCTCCTCTACCACTGTCATCCAGAATGTAGCTGGCCAGAATATCATCAAGCAGGTGAGAGAGGGGGAGAGACAAGGAGCTGGGCTCCACAATCCAGTTGTTTCCCATTTGTTGTGACAGACATGATACGTGGATATGAAAAGATAGTGAAAACTGTAGTGAGCCATAAAAGATGTGTTAGTGCGGGTTGTTTAATTAGCCGTCTTCAGATGTTGATCTCATTTTTGTTCATCTTGTTTGAAAAAGAAAGCAACTCCACAGTGTTTCATATTTTACGTGGTTTTGGGAATGCCATCTGATGCGCAACTGAAACTATTTTCGGTAGCGCACTGAGTGCTAGCATCACACCCCCTCAGTTCTGATGGGAGCAAACATCATCCTGTTGGAAGTTTCACTTTGTGCCTTGGACTGCATCCTGGTTTGATACAGCCGTTTCTCTGGTCTCTTCCAGGTGGCTATAACAGGGCAACTTGGCATGAAGACCCAGCCTGGAAGCGGCATCCCGCTCACGGCGACCAATTTTCGGATCCAAGGGAAGGATGTGTTGCGCCTACCCCCGTCCTCTATCACCACAGATGCAAAGGGACAGACTGTGCTGCGTATCACCCCGGACATGATGGCCACCCTGGCCAAATCACAAGTCACTACTGTCAAACTGACTCAGGACCTCTTCACGGCAGCTGCGGGAAGCAGTGGTAGTGGGAAGGGCATCTCTGCAACTTTGCACGTGACATCCAATCCTGTCCAGACTGCTGATTCTCCAGCCAAGACAAGCACGGCCACTTCTGCTTCTTCCAGCCCAGCTGGAAGCACGGTGGTTAAAGTGACTCCTGACTTAAAGACTGCAGAGCCAACAAGCTCCGCTTTCCGGCTGATGCCTGCTCTGGGCATGACTGTGGCAGATCAGAAGAGCAAAGCCATAACTACGGTGGCGTCCACTGAGGCCAAGCCGGCTGCTACTATAAGAATTGTGCAGGGGCTGGGGGTGATGCCGCCCAAAGCTGGGCAGACTATTACGGTAGCTACTCATGCTAAGCAAGCGCCCTCTTCCTCAGCAGTGAGCGTGCCCGGCACAGTCCATACCTCAGCTGTCTCTTTACCAACCATGAGTGCCACAGTGTCGAAAGCAGTTGCTGTGGCCTCGGGAGCTGCTGGGACTCCCATAACTATAGGCACAGGAGCCACTGCTGTGCGGCAGGTACCCGTCAGCACCACAGTAGTATCTACATCCCAGGCAGTAAGTAATGCTAAACTTTTTCTGGAGGTGGGTGAGAAAGGGGAATGCTGAAATGTATTGGTGGTTTATGTCTGAAAACTTCTCTTTACGTCCACAGAGGCTCAAATTAAGTACTGTAGAATGTGGGTCTGCAACTAATTTGATGATGTTGGAATTGTAGCTAAATGCTGAATGATCAGAAAGCAGTCAGATTTGTCTTCCCTTACGTCCTGTTGCGAGTAAATGAAATAAACTTTGCTTATCTAAAGTCCTACCTCGTGCAGCTCAGCGTCTTGCCCCACACCTCTGAAATAATTTCCCTTGGGACGGTGTCAGAAATAGAAGCGCTTGTTACTCAAATTAACTTTTTTACTGAATTCCCCGTTTTAATACAAATGTCCAGATTAATTAATACAATGTCCAAAGCTGAAGGCATCATAAACTGTATCGTGAAAGTTGAATAAGCTGACTGACATTACCAGAGCTTCCTAAGGGTAAAAATCATGGACAGATGCAATGAGCCTTCCCAGAGAAATACTGTGGTGCAAAGATGATGCGGGTTTTCAGGGCTGAGGCAGCTGTGAAGTGAATGAGATGGAGGTGAATTTTAATGAGCCTGAAATGGAGCACAGATTTCATCAGCAAAGCTGCTGTTGGTTTCTACTCCCAGGACTCCTAAAAAGCAAGCTGAGCGGTAATTGCATGTTGCCAAGCAGTTTCTCTGCTGAACTCCCCGTGGCTCCTCATGTGTTCTTCAACTTCTCTAGGGTAAACTACCAGCACGAATAACAGTGCCTCTGTCAGTGATCAGCCAGCCAGTGAAAGGCAAGAGTGTGGTGACTGCCCCCATCATCAAGGGCAACCTTGGGGCCAAGTGAGTATTTTGCATCAGAAGTAGGCTGAGGAGGGTTTGTGTTCGATGGGTTCCTGGGGGCCTTGCAAGCAGAGGGTGGGATAGGCTTATAGTCTGTTAATAGGTCCATTAGCTGCAAGAAACGTAATTAATACGGTTTCTCTGTCAATGAGAATAAAATCCTTGTTTAGGTGCCCTGAGGTGTAGGTTCTAGCAAATAGACTGAAGAAAAAATATTCTTTGCTTGTCTTAAAACCAGCTACGAGATTAGTTCTGTTTGAGCAAGAATTAACCTGCTGATATACCTAAAATATGTGTAATCTGAGGCCATCTCTCCATTAAAGAAAGTAGGGAAGTGTTAACTGCCTCAGTGAAAAATCCTCTGGCATTCAGATATTGAAGTTGTCTTGTTTATTCTTCCATGAATTCTGGTAGTGTCTCCCGTAGTTAATATTTCAAGGCAGAACACTGTGTGCTCGGCTATTTCCTGCGTTCCTTGAGAAGTGTTCAGGTCTGATCAGGCTAACCCAGCGATGTGCACGGTCCAGAATGAGAGGGTTTAATTCATGTGATACAGTAATTCTCTATCATAGTGATAAATGTTGACATAAGCTTGTCACTTGTGTATTTGCCAGGGTTTTTTGGGGGGAAAAAACCCCACACCACTTAAAATCGTTAGTAAATTAGACAAGTAACTTCAGTGAGTCTGAAAGACCTAGCCTGCTGTGCTGTGTACTAACCTCTCAACAATTCTCTTCCTTTAGCATCAGTGGGTTAGGTAGAAATATCATCCTGACTACGATGCCAGCAGGGACAAAACTGATCGCTGGGAACAAGCCAGTGAGTTTTCTGACTGCACAGCAACTACAGCAGCTGCAGCAGCAAGGCCAGGCCACGCAGGTAACGGCACCTAGAATAATATTACTTGCTTTTTTATGACTTAGCATCTCCTGAGGACTTCATAGTTGATACATGGGGTTCCATAAAACGTACACAGGTACACGGCTTGGCTGTAGTCTCTGTATTAAGCACGTGCAGTGCATCGTCTCCTTTACCTTCCCTCCGTCCAGATAAAGTTTTTAAATGTTTTTGAAGCACTGATAGTGTAATGAATATAAAACCAAAAATCCTCTCAGGAGGTGTTCCCACCTGCTTGAAGGATTGTGTGTATACACTTGGCTCTTTTTGTTGTGCGTTGTACTTTAGCTTTTATGGGTCAACATTTCTTAAAGAAATCACATCACTTCTTTGCATATCCATCTTTCTGTCTGGAAACTTAGTGTTCTGTAATTCCAAATAATTAATCTTTATTGAGAGCTGCTAGTAACAAGTCTGTAGAAGTAAAGTATCCAATGGATCCAAGTCCTTCTTCTGAAAACTTGTAAAAGCAGCTGACATGTAGGTTTTTATTCAGACTAGTTTTTATGTTTTCCCCTCTAATCTCGAGATCTCTTGCCACCATCCCACGTGAACAGTGGATGGAGTGATCTTCTTGTGACGGATTCCACTCTTGATGTGTTTTGGGGCTTGGTCTTGTTCATATAACTGAATTTTTGTTGGCAGCAGAAACAGATAATTTACCAGTGCTTCGGAGTGTGATGCGAGTGCAATGTGTCAGCAGGATGTTCTTGACGTGAGTTGAGATTTTTTTCTTTCCGTTTCAAACAGGTTCGAATTCAGACTGTACCAGCCTCCCATCTCCAGCAGGGAACAGTGTCTGGCTCTACTAAAGCAGTTTCCACTGTGGTTGTGACAACAGCTCCATCTCCAAAGCAGACCCAAGATCAGCTATGAACACTGGTTTGAAAATGGATTGCTTTCCAAGATCTTCCCTGAATCCGTGGTCATCCTCCATCCAAGCACCCAAGACTGCCTGAGCACAGTCATGGCTAGGGATTGGACTGCATTCTGTCACGTTGCTTGTCTGGAGTCAGCATTGTGATGTCTAGGTAGAAATTCCACAGATGCTGTACCTACAAAACAAAATCTTTCAGTCCAGATGTGTAAAGCCCAGTTCTGTGGCATTGATCATTTAAGAAATGTCTTCCTTTTCTTTCTTCTCTTCCCATCCGAAGGGCTTTTTGCGAATACCATGTCTGTGCATTTTGGGTTGTAGACAAAGCAGTTGACCTTGGGTCTTCCTTAACCAGGGAAACTTGCTTGGAAGGGGTAATTCAGACTTTTCAAAGTCCTGAAGGAGATGCCTCCTTTTGCTGGAGTCTAGCAGTCACTACTTTTATATGTATGACTTAGGATGGTGGATTGGACACCAGAGTTTGTTTGTAACATAGCCTGGAAGTAGATCCCTAACACGTTCAGTGTACTGTTTATAGACTTTTTAAATACCTCTCCCCTATCTCTGAGCTCAGACTTTTGAACAGATACCACTTCCGTGTCAAATTTCTGTCAAAGGCAGGATGAGAGTCAAGACGGTTTTTGCTGTAAGAAAGCTAGTAACCATGGGGAAGAGCGAGAAGTGGAGGAGATGCAGAAAGTCACTGTGTGAACAAGTCTGTCAGCAAATGGGAATATACTGGAAAGGACAAAAGTGTTCACCAGGAGGATCCTCCTTTAGTTTTCCTCAACAAATAAACCTTTTTATCAGTCAAAAAAGACTAACTTCTTTTAAAAGTTTGGAATAGGCTTTCAAATATACCCAAACCGTAGTCCCGGACTCAGAAGAAATATTCTAGCCCATGATCCTGGCCTTTAGTTTTGTTTTTACCTTTGCAATTTTATCTCTCTATGTAAACTTGTTTGAATTTTGCACATACCGGAGATGAATTTGTGGCTGTTCTGACATGACCTTGAAGCTTTCTCAGAATGAGATGAGAAGACGTGTTGGACCAGAAGAAGAATAAAAGGGCAGAAAGCCTTACAAATCTCTCTGCCGTCTCCTTTCGGTTTTGTATAGCTTGTTGTTTTGTGCACAGCGGTTGTCTGGCTTGCCAAGGGCTAATAGATTGTCCATCTTCTTTGTAAGATGGCTCTTTTTAACCTGGTTTCTCTTGTAGTCTTTTTTTTTTTTTTTTTTTTTTGAAAATATGTGGTTTTCTCTGAGTTACAGGTTACTGAATATAATTTATTCAAAGAACCAAGTCGTACAGTTCAGTGCTCTCCAGAGCTGGCTGGACTGGAGCTGCGTGTGTTGCTGTTCAGAACCGCTGCACCTGAGCGGAGCAGACGGTTTTGCTGTGCAATAATTCAGGGGTGGGTTGGAGGAAACTGAGTTATTTCAGTAAAAAAAAAAGAAATGGCTAGCTGCAAGCATTGAATAAGCAAGGCACGTCAATACACCATTTTAAAGCAAGCATTTGAATTATGGAATCATAGAATGGTTGGGGTTGGAAGGGACCTTAAAGATCATCTTGTTCCAACCCCCCTGCCCTGGGCAGGGACACCTCCCACCAGCCCAGGTTTATATGGTTCATATGCCTCTGGAATTGAATTTGGAGTGATAAAGGTTTCCTGAGCGCCTCTCCTACTTTGTCAGTTTTTGTACCCGTCTTGTACATTTAACTATCGACTAAGGAGAGAGCAGAAAGGCTGTGGTTTGGGAGGGAGGCAAGGGCATTCTTAAATCCTTTTAGTTGTGGAGTTAGAATATGAAATTAAAGAGACAACAAGCAACTTCCTGGTGGTGCTTATATGAGAGAGCCTCTATATTCAAAACATAATCAAGATAATCCTTCTATATTCTACTCATAATTAATAAAGTTCTTCGTGGTCAAAACCTACAATCAAGTGCTGAAAGATGGTTACAGTGCGAAGCCCTTTACATTTCTGTGAATCCTCTTGCAAGTGGCTACGTGAATTGTGACTGAAGACAGGAGGCTGTGGCAGTGTTAAATTTAAGCAAACAAGAAACCTGTATCTAATCCCACAAGTTCGGTGTGTCTCAGATTGTTGCTGATACTGAGTTTGAGTCCTGCTGTTCAGGCCAACATCATCTCCTTTATTCCATATCCGTCTTTGCTAAACTGGTGGCCAACGTGTGAGCAACCTTTGTGTTCGTTGCTGCTTCGCTCAGGCCGGTTCTCTTTGCTTTTGAAGCTTGGGATCTTTGGGGAAAGAGCGTCAGTCCCTATGCGGGCTCCTTATTTCGAAGGCCCACGTGCGGGATTACGTAGTGTATGTTTACTCCCAATTTTCAAGAACAAAGTGCGCCCTGTTCTGTGGTTCAGCTGCCAGCCGTCGGATGAGTTGCTTCCACTCTGGTTGAAAAATAACCCTTCAGCTACTGCAAGTAGAGCGCCCTTGTTTTTAATAAGTAACCTTGAACTTCTACGCCGTGGGCGGAAGGGCAGAGAGGGGCTTCGAGTTGTTTTTTTTGGTGCGTGCTGGGACTGGATGAGAGTATATTTAAGCTAGATTTTGTGCCAGGTGGTGTTTGCTCCTGTGCCCTCTCGCTCGGGTGACTGAGAGCTGTTCCGGGTGAGTCCTGCGGCAAGAGCAGCGCAGGGGAGCCCACGTGCAGAGGAAGAAAGTATTATGCTGACATTATACCCATTTTCCATCTGTTTCTCCTGCCTGAAACCAAAGGGCCTTTCAGTCTGATGTCTCTTTGCCATTACCTTTTTTAATGAAAAAATGGAAGTACAGCCTGTTTTCGTCACAGGGAGATGCTCGCTCACTAGAGTTAGCCGAGAGCCTTGATTATTTCTTAAAAACTGTGGGAGAGATGTTTATTTCCAGCAAGAGAATATCGTGTAGTCGTTGCTTAAAAGAACTGCGTGCACTACACAGACTGCCACAGGCAGTTTTAAGCCTTTCTAACCTTTATTGTAACAACTGCTCTCTTTTATTTAAATCATGGGGGAAATCTCTCTATATATACGCCCCCATAACCCAATGAACTCACCTTGGGGTTACTTCAAGTCTTTTAGTTTTTTGAAAAAAAAAAAACCCACTTTTCAAAAGCAATAGTTAATTGGACATCAACCTGCGTATTTTTAACCGTTGTTCTTTGTTTTCCAAATACCTTGCAGTCACTGCCATAGTTTTTAGGTAAATACAGAAACCTCGCTACTTGTTTTTCACGTGGCAAACCTGAACCACAGAAACCAGAACAACGTCACGATAGACTCAACTCTTGTGCCCGGTCCTGCCTGTCGTGAGTTTGGTACGTGGTGCCTGATCTCAGGGCCCTTCTGGCCCAGTAGTGATCACATAGCCCTGTAGCGTGGCAGGCTGAAATTTAAGCGCTTAAAATTTAAGTGGCTTAAAAACAGTGACTTCTTGCGGACTGGGGAGAGCTGTGGGGAAAGGAGAATGCGCCGCTGTGTCCGAGGTGGGAATTGGCTCAAAGAGAAACGTGGTTTACTACTGTAGTTGTCCCATCGCAATCTCAATCTGAGATTGACTTGAATCGTGGTTATGTGGGTGGGTGGGATGTGTTGTACGTCAAAGGGGATCCGCAGGGATCATTCTGGATCATTCAACGGTAGCCTAATGTGTCGCTTGATAAAAGCTTCAGGGTAGCATCGTTATAGCTAATGAAGATTTCTGAATACAAGCTTAGCATCATCATTTAATGGGAGTTTTGTCAATGTGTATTGAAACACAGGATCATTTTCGCAAACCGTGGATACTGTTTCACCCATCCTGCCTCACTGTCCGGCCCTACTACAGACCAGCGAGTGATGGGATAGCTCAGGAGAACAAGGAGTAAAATAACTGTACAGTTTGCAAAAGGGAAATTAGAGCATCCAGAGATGGTAGGCTGAGTTAATCTTTTTTAATTTTCTTAACTTCTAGATATAGAAATCCGAATTACTCACCCTAGGCTGCGTTTGCAGCCGCTGATACCCCTGGAGGGCGATTCATCTGACCTCCCTCAGGTGGTTCTTCTAGGATGACTCACTCTCTGGATATAGCCATTTCTTTCTGTGGACTATAAAAAGAATTTTGGATGAGTAGCTCAAATTCGGGCTTTTAATGATTTAATTTAGGGATGACGCATCTTACGTAAAGTGACCAATGTGGGCTAATCCATTTGAGCATGGATTAATCTTGTACATGGCATCCTGCATAAATCAGAGGTAAATATTTTAAGAACTAATTTGTTTCCTTCTGTCTAGAAGTAATCACCCAGCCGATTTGGTAAACTTACATCCATGTCCTCTAACGTTACCTTTTCTCGCTGTCCTCCAGCTTGCGAGACCGGGGGCGAAATAACTCACCTGCCAGAACCAAAAGCAGAAACACGCTGGTCTTCAAGAGCTTCCAGGATTGGGCAGTTTCGCAACGACGCTTAAAAAGCGAGCAGAGGATGCCAACCAAATACAGGAGGGAGCATCAATACGTGGATGTGCTGACCCAGAGCAAGGCCGTCATGGTCCAGAAAATAGAAGAGCAAACCTGCTGAAGGTCACCCTGTTTTACCCGTTGTCCTGATGCTGCTTGAAGAGTTAACAGGGACCTGGAAGCGAGGACCTGCAAAGATGCTGGCATCGTTTGAAACTCGGTGAGTGACTTTAACGTGTTCATGTGTCATTCTGAATGAATTTTTGGCAACAGGGGCAAATTTTTGAGATTGTGCTTGGGGAAACAATGGCTACGTGGTATGTACAAGACATACATACAAAAATATGCTTCTATACATAGAAACATAGGCTCGATTACTCAAAGTATTTGCGCTGAGGACTTTTCAGCTGCTTAAGCGAGTTGCTTGTAGCTCAGCCTATGGTGCGAATTGTTCCTGTGATCTCAGTTATACAGTGAAATTATGGGTATGGGCAGTCAGAAGACCCTGAGTCACTGCAACTTTGTGAATTACTGATCTCCCTCTGCGCTGCTTTGCTTGTGTAAGGAAATAAGTTCTGTTTGGGTGGCCTGCGTAGCTTAAATGATAAGCAATAACTTGGTAAGCCGTTGTATTGAGGTTTGCTTTTAACGGTGTTCCTGTACTGAAAGCGCCCTTCCAACTGTGGCTGGCCCCTGTAATGGCTATGAAGGGCTTTTAAAGCTGGCGCTGGTACAAAGCAGAGAGGGAGGTTTATTGTCACAGTGTTGTTTGTGTTCTCCGTAGGAAGCCGGTGGCTTACCAAAAATCATAAACTTAAGTGGGTTGTTGTTCCAGACATGCGCTAGGACAGCCGGGCAGGCGGGAAGGTGTTCATGTGCAAAGCTGAGGATTTCTGCAAAAGCCCAAAGTGCTTCGTTGTCACAAAATTAGCACCCTGTTGCTTTGAAGGGCAACGTGAAAGCTTGGTCTGTGTTTTTAAATAGCTGTGACCAACAGAGAGGGGACTCCTTTGTAGTAAGAAAGTTGTGTCTGGATTTATTCTATTTTTACTTTTCAACTTGCGTTGCGAAGGTGAGTCGAAGTGATGTGGACATGCTGAAAGGGTACTGTATCTGTTCAGAGTTAGCAAACCCAGGAGCTCCTTCCTGCAGCTAGCAAGCTTTCATTGACTGTGTCCACATGGCTGGATTTTACAATTTCAGCAAGAAGGATCAGAGCGTGCATTAGAGCTGGATTTAATCTCTGCTTATGTTCTTCCTGCTTTTTTGATGATAAAGTCAAGCATACCAGAGAGCAACAACTAATTGGCTGGGAACCACCGTTCCCAGCTCACTGATTCTTCAAGAGAAGTGCTCTTCTCTCAGTAGCTGAGGTGGGTTGCAAGGTGAGGCAGGTTTCCCAGCATCTCCCTAACATCTGGTGGAAGGAATCTGGGGGCTCTCCTTCAGCCCATGCACTGACTTTTTCCCACAAGTACTTGTGAGCCAGCAACAAATGTCTGAGCTTCAGAGAATTGGTAGGAGAGCCATAGAATCATGGAATGGTTTAGGTTGGCAGGGACCTTAAAGATCACCTCGTTCCACCCCCTGCCCTGGGCAGGGACACCTCCCACCAGACCAGGTTGCTCCAAGCCCCGTCCAACCTGGCCTTGAACCCCTCCAGGGATGGGGCAGCCACAGCTTCTCTGGGCAACCTGGGCCAGGGGCTCACCGCCCTCACAGCAAACGATTTCTTCCCAATATCTCATCTCAATCTCCCCTCTTTCAGTGTAAAACCCTTCCCCCTTGTCCCATGGCTCCCCTCCCTGCTCCAGAGTCCCTCCCCAGCTTTCCTGGAGCCCCTTTAGGGACTGGAAGGGGCTGGAAGGTCTCCCCGGAGCCTTCTCTTCTCCAGGCTGAACCCCCCCAGCTCTCTCAGCCCGTCCTCCCAGCAGAGGGGCTCCAGCCCTCCCAGCATCCATGGCTGATGGATCGTCTCACCAGCCATGGGAAAGTAAGTCAGAGCTTACCATTTTTTCGTGCGGTGAGGGAGATCTAGGCTGTACGTTATGAAAACTCACAGAAAGCTGGGACACCTTGATGCTAGAATAGATTGTCTTGAGAGGAGGGGAATTTCCAGACAAACATTATATGTAGTGTTCCTACTTTTGGGGTGGAGAACGGACTGATCTAGCCAGCAGGGTGTTTCATCCAGCCTGCCACCTCACCCCGGAGAGGACTAGCATCATCTAGGAGAGCACGTATGGCTTCTCACCTCTGACAGACTGAACTCTGCGGGAGAGTTCACAGCCAGTTTTCCTGCTTTAGGGTGGGCATGTCAACAGCACGTGCAGTCGCACCGTACCCCACTAGAGGGATAGCTGGAAGAACATCAGGCAGTTAGTTGTCTGAAAGACAGTAGGAGCTGGACTATAAACCACCAAAAAACCCCATGCCGCATCCCTTTGACCTCCGCAGTGACAAAGTGACAACGGGAAGTAAGAGGAATAAGTGAAAAGTCAAAGCTGCGTCTTTTTTGTTTTGGTTGTAAACAGCTGAGGTAACGCCAACACAAAGTCTGAAATTCTATTTTCTGTGGAAAATAAGGTGGCAAGGCAGGCGAGCGTGGGTCCGCTCTACTTGTTTGTAATAAACCGAAGAGAAAATGGGGGAATTCCAGCGCATTGTCTGCATCTCTCTCCCCAGCTAAGTCACAGCTTCAGCTTACGCATTCCGCAGTTTGTTAGTTAGACAGGACCTTAACTGCCTTTGAATCTTGGGCGTGCCTGAGTGCCGCAGCCAGGTTTCAAAATACACGGTGCCAGAAACCCGGCGGTCAGGCCTGTCCACTCTGTTGCACCTACAGTTTGGCTGGCAAACACGGCTGTTGCTGATTCAGAGCTCACGAAAAGAGTTTCTCTGCTTTCACGAGCCACGGAAGAGCTCAAGAAAGAGACCCAGCAAATTGTATATTCCCAGGAGCGAGTTTATATCCCAGGGTGTGCTTCCTAGTGCTTTGGATTCCCTCCGGAGTCCCGTGACTGTCAGGTGGCTGGCACCATTAGCAAGAGAGGCACAAGAAACGATCCCCCTGAATTTTGAAAGGGTGTCTCAGCTGGCTGGGATGTGTGGGAGGGCTGAGGGTGGACTTTCTCATTGCCAGCTGGTTGCACACTGTCACATCCTTCGCTGGCTCCTTGTGCCCATACCTTCCACAGGATGGAGCTGGGCACTGCTGCCCTTTGTTCTGGCCAGCTTTCATGATCTCAGGAGGGCAAAGCTACTCGTGATCCCTGCCAAAGTCATGTTTTGGAAGCAGGACTCTCACTCCAGAGCTCTTGAGAGAAGCACTTGAGGTCAAAGGACAAATTCCCATGCAAATTACACCGTAATTCTCGAGCAGCTTTCTGAAAAGTGGCACCACCGCTCAGCTCTGCCTCAGAGCAGCATGTGGCCAGTTGAGGGCAACTCACTGCACTTTTACAGGTCCCATTCTCCAGAGCCAGTAATTATTCTCCTTGCCTTACAGATGGAGAGGCTGAATCACCCCAAGACAACAACTTGCCTGAGGCCGGAACGCAGGAAGAGCTGCCCCTGTGCAGATGGTCGGTCAAGCGGTACCCAGCGTTCACCTTTGCTCTCCGGGGGCTGCTGGTTCAGCTGGAAACCACAGGGCTTCTGGATGACTGTTTTCCTCTCCTCCCACTGAATCAGCCTTTATTTACTCTTTGGAATGCAAAGTAACTGGACACCCTGTGAGTTTTATCTCTCTCCCAATCTTTTGTGCTGGCGAAGTCGTCGGACCGGCTTGAGTGTTTTAGCTGGGGTGGTTTCGGGGTTGTCTGGCAGGAATCTGGGTGGGAGGGCACCGTCGGTGAAATTTGAATTTAGGAGTCACGCTGTGAAACAGAATCCTTGGGACACACTGCGGGGAGGAAAAGCCTTTGTCGCTGGCTGTTTGAATCCGGCCCTTCGCTGGCGTGGCTGTGTGGATGGATGGTGCTCCTTGGCAGAGCTAAAATTACCGGGAACTGCCTCCACCAGAGGATTTTTCCCCTCCAGGCAGCCTGCTTTCATTCCATATGTAAGCAGCTACGTTTTCCCTTCTTTCACATGGATGGCATTCCCAGGGCTGGGAGCTGATGCGGAAGTATCCTGCCTGTTCAGACAGTGTTTGCTGCTCCTGCAGCTTATCCCTGTCTCCTCTGGGACTCTCCCGGGGGTCGGGCTCACGGCAGGGCGCTTTAGCTCTTACAACTCGCATACGGTTCTGGCAAAGACGGACTTGGTTCTCAGATTTCGGCGGTGCCTAAAGCCAGTGCTCTCCTTCTTCCTAAAGGCGTGTTAAACCTCGACTTGCTGCTCTCATAATGCTGTTGCGGCCACACTGATACGAAGAGACAACGTGAGGAAGGAGGAGGTGACAGCTTTTCTTGAATGAACTGGTATCAGTGGGAAGAAACAGAGGCTTTGGTGCTGACTGCTGCCGTTGCACGTGGGTAAGTGGCTTGATCTTTATGCCTCGGTTACATCTCTCTTTGTAGGGACTTGGCTGGGCTCAGCGTCCTTCAGTCAGACTAGAGACACATGGCGTGTCTTACCGCAAATGCACATGTCACACTGCTTATTGGGAATTGCTGCTTTGATGTGTTGGGACTGTACAGTGCCCAGAAAGAGGGGGCCCTCATTTACCGTGGTGGCTTAGCAACACAGCCACAAAATAAATCACGGCTTCAGCAGCAGAGAAACGAGAATCCTATCATTCAGGACTCTAAACCAGCTGCCTCCCAGGTATATAATATTTTCTATTTAGCATGTGTATTGCTTTCTTTGTTTTTTTTTTTCCCCACGGTGGTTGCATTCCCTTGCTCAAAGAGCCAGTGTGACTAATGAATTCGTATGTAAAATGTCAGTGGTTTGAATGGCAGGAAACACTGGGCATTCGCAGCTCCCTGTGAAACCAAGATCTTTGCAAGAGACACCTTAGGCCTCAAAGACCTGAGTCTGCATCTCGCCCTCATTAGCCACATCCCAGAGCATGGGTGTTCGCCTGGCACCTGCCTGCAGGAGATTAACTGATATGGAGAAGAGGTGAAATTTGCAGAGACAAAGAGCTCGGACTAGCTGCTTTCTACCTGAAATACGCTGTTTCACGGTGATATTAAATCAGGCTGGAGCACCCGCAGTCAGCCAGGTAGGGAGTGGCTGTAAATCTGCAGCGCTGGGTAGGGCTGGGCACCAGCGGAGAGCTGAGAGCAGCTCCTGACATCAGCCGGCCGGCTGGTTTCAGCAAGCTGACTAACAAAGCCACCTTTTGAAGGGGAATGCCTTAAATCCAGAGGTACTTCCTGCTGCGCGGTGCTCAGCGAGCCGGTGGTGGGATTCTGGTAGCTGCTGAGGGAGCAGGGAAAGGAGAGGCACAAGTATTTCTGTAAGAGCACAGAAGCTACGTTATATTTTTCTCCCAAGCTAAAAAGAGCAGGATCAGAGACCTGACACTGTCTCTTTTTCCCCGGAGAAACACCTGCAAAAGGGATGCAAAACTTGCGCTCTGCGGGAGACATTTTATAGCCAGGTGAAACAAAAGCAAGCACCTCCCTGCGGCATGTGAAGTAGTGGGCAATTCCTGCCACACCAAAAGCAGCTTTCTGGGGAATTTAAATGTTCAAGCGGGGGAAAAAAAAAAATAGTTTCGAGGCTGGATGCGATTGGTATAAAGGGGTTCAGATCAGCAGTGGGATGGCTGGTCCAGCCTCCAGTTAGATTGACTGGCATATCACATATTGGTATAGACTATCACATATAAGACAGAGAAGGGAAGGGAAGAACCTTTCCAAGAGAGATGATGTTGGTCCAGCTATCTTTAATATTGACTTACTCTCGAATGTGAAAAACCTAAATATTGGAGGGGGGGGAGGGGGGTGAACATCTTTCCAAGAGGGGGAAAATGATGAGTAAGACTATGTCAGGAATGCAGGTTTCCCTGCTAAAAGCCTTCTTTCAAACCCACCTTAGAGCATTCTCAGAACCCAGAGCTTTGCTGCTGGTCCCTCCTTTTCTTCTCCGGGGGCACCGTTTAATATTAGAGTCCCCGGGAGCTATTACTGGTATGTGAGCCACGCTTTGAGTGCCAGATTTGGATTTCTGCTGGACTGCTGCGTTGCTTATCATTTTGGATCTGGTTTCCTCTGTTTGGTAAGAGATGGTTCATTCCTGAAGTGCTGTAACCCAGCTGAGAGCAGGATTCAGGCTGGGATAGAGGGAATGTTTTGCTTTGGCAGCCCCTCAGTGTACCAGATGTTTTCTGGGAACAGCAAAAGTGCCTGTGCGTGCGGAGAGTGCCCTCTTTGCAGTGGGGTTTCACAGCATGGTGGTTTTTGTCACCCGAGAAGGGATAAGACCGTGGGTACATAAAGCTTTGCCCTAGAAACTGTTGTGCCCGTGAGTGCTAGCGAGCCCTCCTGCTGGCTGCGGGGCGGCTCGTGTTGGTAAAAGATCTTTTCTGGTTATATTTACTAAAGCGAAGCATGTGGTAAAAGGGTCTCTTCGGATGATGCAGAGCTTGCGCGGGGCTTTTCAGGTGCGCCGTTTTCCTTGATTTCCCCGCGGACGGCTGTGAAGCGGGAGAGGCGGGATCCGCAGCCGGACATGGGAGCGTCGGGGGGACCCGCGGGGTGTTTCCGCCTTCCCGCACCTGCCAGCAGCGCGGAGAGGAGGAGCTGGGCACCGTGCCGAGCCGAGCCGAGCCGTGCCGTGCCGAGGCCGGCAGCCACCGCGCCATGGCGGCCTGAGCCGGCGCGGCAGCCGCCCTCGCCATGGAGCGGGGCCCCACGGCCGCCAGTGCCGGCATGAGGTACAGCGCCCAGCCGCAGGTGAGAGCGGGACACGGTGCCAGGGGGGACGGCAGGGCTCTCCCAAAAGCGCTCAGCCTTTCGCTGAGCTGCCTCATCCTCTGCTCACTCCGGTTCCTCTGAGCCTCACAGGTCAGGAATGACCGGGGTGGCTCTGGATCCCTCGGGAAGCGGGGCAGATTCCCGCTCCCCCTCCGCCGTCAGGTGAGGTCAGGACAACCCATTTGAGGAACGCCGCTGAGCCCTGCAAAAGGGAAACCAGCTTTGGGAAAGCGGAATTCCCCGTATCTGGTGCCAGACCGCCTCGATGTCAGCGCTGCCATCGCTCCGAGGGTTTTGATTTTGGCTCAAGCTGGGCGCTGGGGATGTGAGTAAAGATAAACTGCGTGGAGGCGAGCTGTTTGCAGCGCCTGGGTCCGGGTTGTTTAGCAACAGATCTAACTAAACCTGTTCAAGCCGTCAGGAGGTCTGACTTTTATCCAAGGGCTTTGGGGCTTCGTTAATTAACCGATGCGTTATCACTGTGCTTTGAAATTTGAGCGAGCTGGAGCTGCGGTCATGGCTTTTCGTGTAGGTTTTCCTGGCTGAGGGTCGGGCAGGGACTGGTGGTTTTGGGTTGAGCCTGTTCTGTGCCACAGAGCTGTTTCAAAACTGCGCTTTTAGGTTAAAGCACGGCAGCAGGCTGTCCGGTGTCAGTCTCTGAGGCCTGGCTTTAGCGGTTGTTATCTGGTAGCGGCCAAGGAGCAGGAATAAGTTTCCCTTGCCTCCAGCCCCGCTGTCCTGCGGGTCTCGGGGCTGCGGTGGCTCTCAGGAGCGGGCAGGAGATGCTCTCCCTGATACAGCTCAGCTCGAGCTCCTTCTTCCCTGGCCGGGTTGGGGTGACACTCTTGTGTGCAGCATGATCTTCCCTGCCCGGCTCGTTCCCTTGGCAAAAGGTAGGTTTACGCGCCGGTGTGTCTTCACAGCAGGGATGAGTGCTCAAGCGAGTCCCTTCACACCAGGGAAGAGGTGTGCCAGGTCTTTTCCCCTGGTTCTGGATCAGTTTTCCCCCTGCATCAGTCCAAGAGGAGTTGATCTGACCCAGGAGGACTTCCCCGAAGACGGTACCTGCCTTCCTGGCAGTAAACAGCCTGAGGAATTTGTCCCTCCTGGACCGACTGACCTTGGACTTGGCTCCCTATAAACGCAACGGCCGAGCAAACGTGAGTTGTTTTGCAATGACTGCGTCTCCTCCTGCGACAGAGAAGGAGCTGCGACATGGGCACAGTGAGGAGAAGCGACTCCTCTTCCTTGGAAAGAGCCGTTCTCTCGGGTAGTGGCTGGTGGGTGAGCGGCTGCTCAGGCCAGTTTTGCTGCTGTTGGTGCCAAGGGCAAACAGGGATAAGGAAGGCACGACGAGAAAAAGGCTGAGGCCGATGGGGAACGCGCCAGACCTTTGCTCAGCAAACAAAAGATCACTTTGTAAAGCCATTGAGGGAGCAGCGAGAGCGTTCCTGAGGGCCTGGCTGCGGGGAAGGTATCGGACCAAAGGTTCTTGCCTTGCCCTGGGGTAGAATATGCCGTTTTCATCCAAAGGCTGCCGGAGCCAGCCTTGCAAATAACGCGTGGCAACATCCGAGCAATCGGCTGGGGCGGAGGAGGGAGCAGCTAATAGGGATGGGTTTGCCAGACAAAGGCTTCGCCCGGTCAGAGATGCTGGTGTTTGTCCTGCTGTTGGCTCCAAACATTCAAATGTTGTGGGCCAGATCCCCCTCAAAACTGTAAAAGAGTCGGTCAAGAGCGTGGGCGAAATGTAATGATGAGTGTTTCATCGAGGTCTGGAGCGCAGCTGGTTTTGTTAGGCTGCTGGAGGGCTTTTTTGTTGCTCAGACAGTACTTTCTGTACCAGGAAAGATGGAAGAGTGTTTTAAATAAGCCATTTCCATCCGTGGCGTGTTTCTTTTCTGGTCGTGGGACATAAGCGTGTTGTGGGGAAGAATTTCATGGCTCATAGCATCATGTATTTGGCCTGTAAGGTGGCTTTATTTCCCGCTTCTCCCCAAGAATTGCTAAGTCTTAACACGTAAAACAGAAACACGGCTCGAAGCGTGGTCGATTTTTTTTTTTTTTTTTTTTTTGAGCTGCTGTGTTGCATGACACAGCTGCGCTGATAAACGGCGCGGGGCAGCAAGCCAAGCCTGTGCTGTCCTGTGCGAACATTAACTTTAGTTTCTTCTGTAATAAACCTAAAGGAATTTGGTTTCTCGCATGACTCAGGATGGTCACAAGACGATTGAGTGCTGTGGAGGGTTGAGCTCAAAATTGGTGTGTGAAATAGGCGTGCGTGACTTGTATCTTTCACTATTGCCCTTGCCCTCTGTGCCTGGAAGGCAGACAGTCTGGAGGACTCTGGGTCCTTTATTTCCTGCTCCGTATTCCCTCCTTGGTTCTGATGTCATCATTTTATAATGTCATTGCCCTTAATAAGGAACTGAAAACGAAAAATAATACGCTGGCGTAGTTTCCTCAGTGTTTTACTGCCCATTTTGGGGCAGCACAGCACGAATATGCCTTACGGAAACTAAGCTCTTACGTGTGCTGTTTACATGTATTTCTTATCAAGAATTAGATGAGAAGGGAGGAGATTATTCTTATCAGATCTTCTTCCTGGAGGAGTATTGGGGTTTGCAGCAGGAGCTGGTGCAGGAGTTGATCTCAAGAGTTGTGTAGCTGTGCTTGAGCTGCCTGGGTGAAGTGAGTTGCACGCTGTGCGCACTGTATGTGCTTTTAGATCTTTTGAGTCTTTTCTTAGCTTTCAGTATGATCCGGGAAACCTCAGGTTTTGAAAATACAACTTTCTTGGCTCTTTCTGCCCTGCAGAAGCCCAAGGCTGGAGTGTCCCAAACTCTTGAGCCTGGCTTGCTGGCAGTGTCCTGAGCTGGTTGAGGGGTTTCGTTCCTCTCATTTCTCCTGTGCTATTTGTATTAGTTTTTATTGAACACCTCCTGAGGCAGGTGTGGCTGGAAAAGGGGAGGTGGGACTAGCCTCTTGGATACGCAGGCTGGGATCTGCAGGGTGTAATTACCCGGCAGGAGTCTAGCCGCGTCGTCTGGTGACTCTTCATTTGAGACCTTTCCAGGCCACCTCCAAGTTTGTATTTTATGGGTTCCTTTTCTTGGCCACGTCCATTAATGCCAGGCAGTGCGTCTTTTGCAGCGAGGCTGCCTTGGTTGCACCCCTGCCCATCCCTTCTGTGATGTACACAGCTTTGGCCCCGAGCAATGCTGCGGCAGACCAGCCGGGGCTGGAATGTGATGAAGGCCAAAGGAAGCAGCTGAATCTCATAGCTGCCCTGTGCTGGACAAACAAATGAAGGTGATAAGGAACAGGTGAAAGTAATGGCCAGGAGCCCCATCCTTCTGTGGGTCAGGGTCCAGTGAACGAGAGGCAGACACCGAGTCAAAGATGGAGCACCTCTTTTGGAGGAGAAGGGAGCAGTGCCCGGGACACATCATGCCGTCTTGCTGGAGCCACCAAACAAGCGAGAAATCAGCCCCGATGGGAGATGCTGATCCCAGATGGACCCCGCTTTGTACATATCCCAGAAATCTTCTTGTTGGAGAGCTGTTTTCTGTGGCACATCCTAGCCCTTCTGGGATCCCCCTTTGCAGGAGGATGTCTCTGCTTTCTGGTGAGGGTCTCCAGTCCAGAGTCGACTGTGGCAGTTCCCACCAGCCCCGAGTGCCTGCTGAATTTCCTGCTGACAGAGTTAGTCACTTCTGCATCTGGTTTGTCCAGTCTGGCAGAGTACGGTTGCTCTCTAAAAATATATCGTGCGGCTGGCTTACAGAGGAGGAGTGGGAGGGTTTGCTCACGCACAGGACTTCTCTCTGAGCTCTGCACGGAGGAGCAGAACTTCCGAGTTCTGTCTAAATCTATCTGTGCACACTCCTTTGCCAGGTTTCCTCATGAAGTCTGTATTCCAGGGGGAATCGAGGCGTGGGAGAAATGGGGCGACGTCTTTCAGCCCCTTTCACTTGATTGGCATGTGGCTCTTCTGCTAGGGCTGACGCCGTGACCAGAAACCTCTGATCCGGCCCTGGGGAGGCCCACGGTGACGGCAAGGGCTGAGCGAGGAGGAGCACGAGGAAGTAACTGAACCTGTGACTAAGGCGGAGAGAATATCAAGTAAGGTTTATTTGGTCAATAATGTTTGTTGGAGTAGTTTCCTCGAGAAGGACGAGAGAGTCAGACCTTGAGTCACTTTGGGCTAGAGGTTGTGTCGGGGAATCATGGAGAAGGTGAGAGCAGGACGTGCTTTCAGATCCTCTGCCTTGTATCGGCTGTTGGGAGGGAAACGTGCAGCAGCCGTTAGCTAACGGAGATTAAAATTGTCGTCGTCTTTTTGACTTGGGATTTAGCTATCATCTTTGGAGCCTGTCTTGCTTTTGATGCCATCTAGTTTCTGCCTAGCGTAGAGGATGGTGACCAGCAGAGGAGGTTTCTCACCGCCGGGCAGGAGTGGTGGCAGCGAAGGGGATGTGCAGCAGAGCGAGCGGAGGCTGAGCCGCGCTTTTGGGCACAGACAAGTCTGGTACTAAGGTCAAATGAGTGCTTTTCGTGCTGAGCGTGGGAACATCCAGCCTCTTACTCAGAGGTCGGGACACGGGACCTCGTCTGAAATCACGACCTGATTCAGCATTCCCGTAGTGCCTGGGGGATGCTTCAGATCCTTTGCCTCGTATTGAGAAGAGAGTTTGCAGGAATCGCTGTTGCTTACCCCGGCTGCGACACGCGACAGCTCCTCAAAGCAGCTTCACGCAAGTGTCCGAGCTGGCTGGGGAATACGATGCTGTGCGTAAGGTACAAGGATGGGAGAGGACGAGATCTGGAATACAAAACAGAGGGCAGGGAGGGAAACCTCTTTGGATCCCGTCTTATGTCTGCCTCTAATCACCAGGTAACGTCTGGCCAGTAAGTGTCAGTGGCTGTTTGTGCACCTTGTACAGGAGTAACAACAAAAATAACCCCCCTTGGAGTCCCCCACTCCTTTAATTTCTTATGGTGCTGTGGGTGTCACTGCCGTCTCAGCTTTGGAGCAAGAACAAACTGGCAAAGCCGTGCTGTAACCTGTCACAGGTTTAAGATTGTCCATCCTTCCCCCCGCCCCACCCCGCCAGGAAAAGCAGAGAAATTGTCTAGTGAAAGATCAGACGGTGAGTTTTGTTGCCTAACTTCTGGTCGCGCTGCAGCCGCAGGAGCCGCGTGTGTGTTTGTATGTGCTGGAGGCGGAGGGGAGCCGTGTTTTCCTTCTGATTTAATCACGCTGATTAGTTGCTCCCGTCTAAAGAGTTTTCTCTCTGCGAAGACACAGCCTTTAGCTGGAAGAGGATGTTGAAATGCATCCGCCACGGAGCTGATTGTTGTGCAGTCTGGCCTTGTACAGCGGTATCTCCTGCTTGCAGCTCAGCCCCATTTTTTTCTGGCAGTTTGGTGGGATTTTGGGAATTTTGCAGAAAGCTGAAGATGCCCTCAGCCGAAGGGTACGCTATTTGAAAACAGGGTTTTCTTTAGGGTAGGAAATCTGATTTTATTGTGCGGTTTTGCTGCTGCTGAAGTTGCGCTTCTCATGCCAGAAGTGCGTGATGCCTCTTTGAGGGAAGGAATGCCATCTGCTCGAATTCAGCTTGCCAGGGGAGTGTGTTATTAAGGCCAAGATTTAACAGCTTGTGCCCAAAAATTGTCACTCGGAACACACAGAGACGCCGTCTTCCTCGCTGACCCCAAGAAGCCTGGGAAAGCTGCTGCTGTGTGAACAGATATATCATTTAAACCCCTGAGGGTGTTTTCTTGCCGCAGGCTCCTGCAGGTGTTAAAAGAGAATGAATTACTTTTCTTTCCGTTAACAGCAGCAATGTATCGGGAGTCCTGGGAAGGCTTGGTGCTGCAAGCAGCCCCTCGGTGTGAGAAGGGAGATGCTTGCGAGATTTGTGGCCTGTTTCTTCTCTTTACCTGGTTTGGGGGTATTTTCTCGCATGATTTGGAAGCCGATGGGAGCCAGACGGCTGTTTCGAAGGCGGTGCATCGAACTGCAGGCAATCTTGACTTTGTTTGAAGAGTTTCTTGATTTAGGCTGTCTGTATGTATTTAAGCTTTATTTTGTGTTCTGTTTTGAAGTTTCCTTGGGGTTTGAAACTTCTGTTTTGAAGTTTCCTTGGATTATGTTTTCAAGTTTTTTCCTGTACGATCGTGGAAGCTGAACGGGAATCAGAGCATCCCCCTTGGGATTGTCCTCTGTGGCCCTGCTAGGTCTTTTGTTTCTTCTGGCGGTGGCTGGATGTCGGTGATAGAAACAACCTGGCACCTTTCTGCCCAGCCTTGGGTGTAAATCTCACAAATGAACGAAGGCTTCATTCCCCATGCTGTAGCGGAGAGCTGTCAAATGATAAACCCGGATTATTCTGAGAGCAGGTGGTGCAAAAACTCTTAGGTTTCTTTGGTCTTAGTGACCTTCTAGAAGGGGTTTGCAGAGGATTAAACTTACAGAGTCCTTTACAAAAATGTAGGGTAAGGTGCCCGTCACGTCTCTTTCTTTTGTACAGGGCCTCAGGCGAATACTGCAGGGAGGAGAGGCTTTGGTGAGGTGTGGAGGGTTGGAGGAGAGGACAGAGGTTGGGTGAAGAAAAGGGCAGAAGGCACCAGGGAATGATGCAAGTGGGAGCTGGGCTTTCCTGCAAAGCGAGGCTTGGGAGAGATAAGATCGACAGGATCCCCTTTGCTCGTTGTTTTTCCCAGCTTTTAGGGGCTTGTGACGTTTGCATCAAATTCCCCCGAGCCGTTAGTGTGTGTTTGTGCCAGCCCCGGGCTGAGAGAGGATGGGCGGCATCTGACCCGGCATCATGTTTGCGGGGACGAAATGCATGTGAATGCGATTTGTGTTGGTCAGCACTTTGTGTTGTGGCGTCCTTGCTGTCACCCGGAGCCCTGTGCCGCTGCCCAGGAAGCTGCCAGATGCCGGGTAAGGCTCAGGAAAGGGGGAAAACGAGAAGGTGGTGACCGGAAAAGTGAAGCATCCTCATGGTTTGGGCAGTTTGCAGCAGGCAGAGTGCCCACCCTACTTGAGGGAGGCAGGAGAAGAAAACAGAAGATGCAGTCCGCTCTCCCGGCGTGTGTTAGCCAGCTCTGGGGAGGGGAGGAAGTACCAAGGTAGCAACTGCAGATCCGGGCCCCTGAAATCTGCCCGTACCGAGGATGCTCTGGGCTGCGTGGCATCCTCTGAAAACATCTGGGTCTGCAGCTGTTCCGACCCCAGGCTGGAGGCTCAGGTACGCGAGCAGGGCAAGGATGGAGGGTGGGTAAGCCAAAGGTGCGAGACAGTGAAACCCCGGGGCATCAGAGACCTTCCTCTTCATCACCCAGCCCAGCGTGGGGCGGTGATATCGAGGAGAACGACACACGACAAGTGCCGTTCCTCCTTCCTGGGCCACCTTCATTAGTCTTGTCCCGAAAGTCTGGCTGTCGCGGGCTGCGGGGATGTCTCGTGTGTTCGTCTTAGTTTTTTGCTTTCTTTCTTTTAATCGGTGTTTGCGCAGAGTGGGAAACGCCAGGCAGAGCTACAAGAGTGCTGTGCTGGCCCAGGAGATGTACAGAGTGTCGTGCGAATGTAAAGGGAGGAAGTAGCATGGTTTTATTCTTTTACAGGAATGCTATTTATAGCGTACTGTGCCCCACGAGCTGCGGGTGACACCCCTGCCACATAGCGAGCCCTTGGCAGGGGTGAATTTTTGTCTGCAGTTTCACCTGCCGGCAGCCAGAGATCTTGGAGCTTGTGGGCTTGTGACCTGCCACGGTCACAGGGTTTGTGCAGACTCGCCCCTGAGTTTTACTTGAGCTGATCACCCTCTCTTAGGTCCAAAAAGGAATTAGGTGTGTGCGGAAAAACAAAGCGAAAGCCTTCAGGGTTTGTCCTGTGCAGCCGACGCTGCTCGGTGCTGTCGGTGATGGGGAGTTGCCGTGGACGGGTAGCTCTGCTCTAGAGTGCTTCGTGGTGGGGCCTCTTCAAACCAGGCTTTGGGAACGGCCTTTCCACCATCCTGCCCTCTCTCCCCTCCTAGGACATGAACAACCTGGAGGAAGGGGTGGAGTTCCTCCCTGCCATGAACTCCAAGAAGATGGAGAAGCGCGGCCCAAAGCGGCAGGTGGTCGTCACCGTCGTGATCGTTGTTTTCCTGCTCATCTCCCTCGTCACCGGCCTCCTGGTTTGGCACTTCAAATGTGAGTATGACATCTGATGGGTGGTGGCGTGTAGGGCGATACCCTGGGAGCACACCCACCTGGAAAAGTTTGGTTATCCTGTGTTGCTCACCTGTGCCCTTTCTAGCTCTGGGAAGGCTCCAGGAATTTGGGGGGACACCATTTCCACCCCCCTGCCCTAATCCCTGTCACTGGGGGCCTGCTGTGCCGCGGTCCCTGCCCTTTCTGATGCTGAACTGTTGCCTTCCAGACAGGAACGCGCCCGCCCAAAAGATTTTCAACGGCCACTTGCGGGTTCTGAACTGGGACTTCATTGACGCTTACGAGAACTCCAGCTCGACGGACTTCCTCATGCTGGCGAGGAAGGTGAAGAGCACGGTAAGAGGTTTCTTGCACCCCTCCTCCTGCAAGCAGGACTTTTTCCTCTTGTCCCGTGGCCGCGGGCATCTTGCTTGTAAGACTGCTTGGAGCTTTCTGGCTCCTCTCAGCTCTCCCCGCGCACTGTGACACGCTGGGCTGGGCAGAGGGAGCCTGCCTTTGAACTGGCATCATGGCTCCATCCCAGTGCCACGGCGTCTCCCTGCGTCTGCCACCCAGCGTGTGCCGCAGGAGGCTGCCTGGGCAAATCCCGGGGCCGGTGGATGAGTCAGGGCTGGGAGCCGAGGCAGGAGCCTGGCTGCCCTTCGTGCTGAAGCCGTGGCTGGTCTTCCTTTTCCCCTCAGACTCGGGTATTCGTTGTGTTCCCTGGGAAAAAGTCAGAGCAGGCGGTGGTGTGCGGGTCTGGGCATTTCTGGGACTGTCAGCTCTCCCTCTTCCTCTCTTTGCAGATTCCTGCAGCCAGGGATGTTGGATATGTGCCCTGATTTTCCAGAGCAGGCTTGAAGCTCTGTCTGTCTTTAGCCTTTCCCTCCTCCTCACTTCTAGAGGCGCTGAACGCCCTTCTTTAAACCTTTCAGGTGGAGGAGATCTACAGGAATCATGCAGATATTGGCCCTTACCACAAAGAGACAGTGATAACTGCGTTCAGGTCAGTGTTAGGTGCCGTCTGAGCCCTGTCTGGGGGTGGAGCAGTGCGATGCTGGGCTGTCACACGGTCGTGGACCCTCATTCCTGGGCTGCTGGGGATGGAGGCACCTCATTTGCCACCCTGAGTGACATGGTAATGGGTGGGCAGTGAAAAGTGACCTGAAAAGGCGTATTGTGTTCTGCCAGTCCTCATCACTGTGTGCTGAGGGAGATGTCTTGGGAAAACGCAGGTATGGTAGAGCGGAGCGCTGTGAACCGCACTGGGTGGCGCCTGGCAGCTCTGAAAGGGACTCCCCGGGCTGGCAGGGCCCGTTGCTGGGCGCAGTCTGTTTAACTTGTCATTGAGACTCTCCCTTTCCCATGGCTATCCTCCAAAAATGCCTTATCAAGGAGCTTGGACCCTTCCACTGATACTTGAGCCTTCCTGTGTCTGTCCTTGTTCTCACCCTATAATCGTCCTTCCCCTGCAGCGAAGGCAGCGTCATTGCCTACTACTGGTCAGAGTTTGTTGTCCCCAAGTACCGGGAGGAGAGCCTGGACAGGGCGATGGCGGACAAGGAGAGCCTGGTCCAGAGGTGGAACCCCCGCCTGCGAAACCCCACGCTGAAGGTGGAGTCGGTCGTCGCTTTCCGTGAGTGCTGGCTCCGCCGTCCCTGGGCCTCTGCGTGGGACTTGGGGGGGGGACATTTCGATGGAGGGGTAAGCTGCCGGTCGCAGCCCTCCTTTGGGTGCCCTCAGCCATGGGAATCGCTCTAAGGTTGAGTGTAAGGACCCGGCCTTCACGGCGCTGCCTTGATGGGCCATGCAGACCCGCTCCCCTTCGCTCGAACACTCTGTGTTCTCCTCTGAACCCATCTGGAGAGGGACAGGGATGAGTGCTCTCCCTCCTGCAGAGGAAAAGCTTGGTCACTCGTCTCCCCAGTGCAGCCTCCCCCTGGCCAGCGCGCAGGGAGAGACCCCACAAGCAGAGCCAAAGCAATGCAGGTCCCGGGGACCACTTCAGCTTTGCACCCAGGGACTTTCCACAGCCCGAAGGATGACAACACCTCTGTTTTCTCCTGCAGCTGCCGACCCCAGCATAGCTTACTCCGCTCGGGACAGTAAGTACAGTTCTCCTTCACTCTCATAACAACCTCCCTGCAACCCCAGACCTCTTTGGGGTGGCCATTTCCCTTGTGAGGTGGGAAAGGGCCTGAAGAGAGGTGCTCTGTGTGCAAAGCAGGACCTCCATGTCCTGCTTAGAGCTGGTTTGGGGTCACCAAGACCGTGGCACAGGCCTTGGCGTTATCTAGCGGCAGTGGGTGGCCCTGGCTGTCCTTCCCCAGTGCCTCACGGAGTCCGATAATCGAGGGTGCTCCCTGCAAGAGGCTCTGCCCAGGGACAGCCTGCAGGCAGGCGAAGAATTACCCCTGCCGCACTCTGCATCTCCGGGAAAAGGCAGGGCAGAACCTCCTCGTTTGCTTCGTTAACTCTTCCCTGCTCTCCTGGGCAGAGAGCTGCATGTTTGCCCTCCACGCCAAGGAAGGGGAGATCACCAGTTTCACCACGCCGGGCTTCCCCAACAGCCCCTACCCCAACAACGCGCTCTGCTACTGGACGCTGAGAGCGGACGCCAACTCCATCATCAGCCTGACCTTCAAGACTCTGGAGATGGAGCAGTGCACAGACGACGGGGACTACGTCAAGGTGTACAACTCTCTGAGCCCCGTGGAGCCCCACGCTTTGGTCAGGTGAGTGTCCCCATTAGGGCACCGAGTCCTGGCGTGAGGTGGCAGGGTGACACTGAGAAGTCCTGCTGGTGACTGAGCTCCTGTCCCTGCTCAGAGGCGATCTGCGCTGCCTGAGGCTTTCTATGCGGTTGTCTCTAACGGTTTTTGTCCTTTACTTCCTAGGCTCTGTGGGAATTACGCCCCGTCCTACAACCTGACCTTCCTCTCCTCCCAGAACGTCATGCTCGTCACGTTGGTTACCAACAAGGAGGGGAGATTCCCCGGCTTTAAGGCTGAGTTCTTCCAGCTCCCGAAGATGAAAGGTGAGCAGAGGCCTTGGCCCAGTGTCCCCCACCTCTCCCTGCCACGGACGACTGAAGAGGGAGGCACAGCTGTGGCTGCGGTCAGTCTGCCAGGGATATTTCCAGGGCCAGGAGACCTGGAAGCAGGTCACATCTTGGCTCTTGGAGCTTGCCTTGCCCACAGTGCTCTTGGCTACTGTAATGGTGTCCCTTGAGGAGGGCAAAATAAGAATTATGTTGGATTAGACGTGCAGATTGATGTATGCAGGAAGCACCTAATTGATCTCCTGGGTTCTCTCCAAGCCTTGGAGCAGCGCTGCTGCCTCCAGAGATCGACTTAACCTTGTTAGAGACTGTTGCGTCTGCCTCCCTTCCTGCCCCGGGCGATAGCCAGCTAAGGCTTGGGAAAACCACGTCTCTTTGCATCTCTAACCTGTTTTCATCTTCTTGCTTATCTTCTAGTCTGCGGTGGGACTCTGAAAGGAGAGAGCGGCACCTTCATGACTCCCTATTACCCGGCACACTACCCGCCAGCCATGGACTGTGTCTGGAACATCGAGGTAAGACGGGGTCCTCTCTTTGCCTTCATTAGTCGGGTCAAATTAACTTGGTTATGCAGGACACTGTGCAAGCGAGCTCACGGCAGATGCTGCCTCGAGGCTTCGAGTCTGACATGACTGGAGGGAGGCTTTAGGTGCCAAAGGCAGGAGAGGCCGCGAGAGGCCTGAACTCCACGTGACACTTGTTGTAGCCCCCAATAACCGTAGCTTCCCACAAAAAGCACTAGAGCATGTGGGCTTTGGGACAGGCCTGTCACTCGCTGGCCTAACTGGTGGTGGGGGACGCCTTCTGCCCTGGGAGAGCAGGCGCTGGTGACAGTCAGCCCCTCTCTGTGTGATCTGGGATGCTGCGGCCAGCGAGCCAAGCCACTGGCTAAATGACAGCGTGAGCCAGAGCGGCTTTTCGGGTAGGGGTTTCTTTTTCTGCTGGACTTCTTTCCATTTTCGGTTATCTTCCGTCCTCCCCCCCGCCAAACCCTTTTCCCATGAAATTTACTCCGTTTTCTGTGCTCCGGAAAATGACATGCCGCTGACTCTGCTTCCTTTTGCAGGTTCCCCCTAAAAAGAACGTGAAGGTGCGTTTCAACATGTTCTTTGTGCTGGAGCCCGGCGTCCCAGTCAGCTCCTGCACCAAGGACTACGTGCAGATCAACAGCACGAGGTGGGTGTCAGCCTTTGCCTTTTCGAGCCTTTAGTTATGTGGCACCTTGTGCTGGCCTCCAACTCGCTGTGGGAACAAGTGTGCTGCTGCTTTTTGGGACGTGATGAGGCAGGAGGGTGCGTGGGTCTGACCTGCTCCCATAGCTCGACGGCCCGTGGTGAGAGGGGAGCAGCACGCTTGCTTTTGGGGATTAAACCCTGGGTTTGTTGCCTGCTGCAGCTGAATCCCCCCCACAAAACGCTGCGGCACCTCACGTCACGTGCCTGGCGAGCAGAAAGGCAGAAACATCTGGCGTGGTTTTGCTCGAGTGAGCAAATCTCCATTGTTAGGGTAATTGCGTTGCGTTCTGTGATGCGTTTGCTGTTACATTTGCTGCGTGCTGCTGCACAACCTAATGTGAGCTGGGCCAAAAAGACAAGCTGGTGCTGCGCAGGGGGAGCGAGCGGTGGTGTTTCGCAGCATTGCGGGCAAAGGAGCTCGCCCTTCCTCGGAGAGAGAGGGTTTCCAAGTCGGCACCTGCATCTGCGTGTGTCAGAGACATCGCTGCGTCCGGCAGGGATTCGCAGGAACTCGCTCCCAGTCATTTCCAAGGCCACAACTTGGTGTTTGCACCTTCTGCCAACGGCAGGAAAATTCAGCTCCTCTGGGCGGACCTCGAGGCCCAGCAGATTGTGCTGGAATCAGACCTGCGCTCTGTTCTCCTGCCCCTTCGCTCCCGTGGTGTGCGAGGCGACCCCTCGTGCTGACGGGGAGATCAGGGACGGGAAAGGGTTTGCCCGGTGCTGACCTACGTCTTCGACCCGTTGTCTTTGCTCTCTCTGCCCGCAGGTACTGCGGGGAGCGTTCCCAGTTTGTGGTGGCCAGTACTACCAACAAAATAGAGGTCCAGTTCCACTCAGACCAGTCCCACACGGACACCGGCTTCTCTGCCGAGTACCTGTCCTACGACTCCAGCGATCGTGAGTTGAAACCCTAAGGCTGCGGGGGGAACTGATTTGTCCTGATTTGTCTGGAGGCTCTCCCTCCTCTGCGCTTACGCTGCCATGTACATTGGGAAGCGTGCTTTTTTTGGGGGACGGAAGCATGTTTTGTTTTCCGGCAAACCTCCTCCTATTCCTGCTCTGCTGCGAGGAAAAGGTGTCTTTAACGCTGGATGCTGTAAAGCAGGCTCAGGGAGCGTTGCGTGCCTTGGGGAAGGGACACAGAGGGGACAGCTGGAAGGTTTACGCGTTATTTTATCCCTTTCTTCCCTCTCAGCCTGCCCTGGCAAGTTTGCCTGCAACACCGGCCGCTGCATTGACCGAAGCATGCGCTGCGACGGGTGGCTGGACTGCGTCGACGGCAGCGACGAGAGATCCTGCAGTAAGTCTGTCCTTTGCCTGGTTTTGGCGTGTGGCGGGGAGGGCCGCGTTGCCCCGGAGCGGCTGCAGGTATTTCCCCTGGGCTTGTCCTGGGTGACGTGCCGTGGCGCTGAGGCTTTGCAGCTCGGCTGCCCGTCTCCCCGCTCACCGGGGTGAGAGGCACCCGGTGTGGGAATCGATTTAGGACCCTTCCCCAGCGTGTAGGAGCCGTGGGTTCCTGCTAATCCAGCCCCTCTCCCACTGGGATCACTCTCCCTTTCCAGTCCCTCCCAGCTGGAAACGTGTTTTTCGATTTAATCCTCCAGGCTGGTGTGGGTTTGGCTGAGACGGGGGGTGTAAAGGGGTGTATTTTGTTACTGAACCAGGCAGGTTATTGCAGAGCCCATCCTGTGAGACACACAAAGAGCTGTTTCTTTCTGCAACGAGTTTTCCTCTTGGATTAGCAGAGCTATCCCCTAGATAATGTTATTGTCCAGCTAATCAGAGAGGACGGGATCCCCTGGTTTGGGATCTCGTTCGCAGGCAAGGGGCTGTTTTCTGAGGCAGGGCGTGCTGCTGGCCTGGCTGCCCGCACCGCCATCTGGGTTTGTCGGTGCTTTCCCACCGGTTGTAGCGATCACTTTGATTAAATTATTGCCTCTGTCTGTCCTGCTGCTGTAACGTCCCCTTCGGCCTTAACTGCCTGAGACGTTACAGCCCTCCAAGTAGTTTTGTTCTCCAGAGGTGTGGAAATACTGGGTTTTAGCCCAAATGTGTTCTGTATTTATATATTTATGCATGTGTGCACGGCCCCGGTCTGTCGTGCTGTTTCCTGTGTGCTCTCCCCCCGCCGCTGGGAGAGCTGCCCCGCTTTTCCCGCGACGCCGCGGTGGGTGCGGTGGCAGACGGGTGGCTGGTGACGACTCCGCCGGTGCCTTTGCAGGTCTCTCCCCCTGAATTTCTCGCTCTCCTTTTTTATAGCCTGTACCGACCAGCAGTTCAAGTGCCAGAACGGCTGGTGCAAGCCCAAGTTCTGGGTCTGTGACAACGTGAACGACTGCGGCGACAACAGCGACGAGCTGCAGTGCAGTAAGTAACTCGCGCCCGGGGCTTGACGAGGCGACGGGGGCGATGGAGGAGGGCGGGTGCCGTGCTGGGAAACGAGCAGGCAAGAAACCCAAAATGCCAGCCGGCTGCAGAGGGGAAAAACAAAACTAAGCAGGGAAAGAAAGGGCTGCATAAATCAGTGGTGGTGTGCAGGTTGGAGAGGAAAAGACCCGGGACCAGGACGTAGGTGTTTGTATGTTGTAGCTGCAGAGGATTTACTTGCCTTAGGGGGAGGGAGATGGACAGAGCGGGGTGTCGGAGGTGCGTGGGCTTCGTGCCCTGCCGTCCCTCAGGGGCCGCTCTTTCCCCAGGTTGTGCAGCTGACAGCTTCAAGTGCAGCAGCGGGAAGTGCATCCCCGACGCGCAGAAGTGTGACGGCAAGGACGACTGCGGGGACGGGAGCGACGAGGGCAGCTGCAACAAGGGTGAGGATGGGAACTCCCTTCTTATGCATTTCCTCGTGGCCGGGCATTTTTTTCGGGGGGTTGGCAATGTCCTGGGTGAAGGGCTCCTGGGTGGTGCAACTTTCCCAGAGCTGGGGCTGACCCTTCTCCCCTCGTCTTGCCTGCAGTGGTCCACGCAACGGTCCCCTGCAAGGAATACACGTACAAATGCCGCAGCGGGCGCTGCATCAGCAAGCAGAACCCGGAGTGCGACGGGGAGCAGGACTGCGACGACAATTCGGACGAGGACAACTGCAGTGAGTACCCTGGGGAAAGGGGGGAGGCGGGTTTTTGGGCTGGGCCCCTTAGAGAAACACTTCAGTGTGGCGCAGAGAGCCGCTGGGTTTTTCTGGGAGACAGCTTGGTCTGAAAATAGCCAAGCCGTGTTCCTCAGCGGTGTGCGGAGTGTCTGTGTTGCTCCAGAGGGCTTACACTGGTAATACAGGGGTTTGTCTGCACGTTTATGGACTTGGCCAGTAAATATTTTGGCAAATTTAGCATTTTTGCTCCCAAGCTGATGGCATCGACCATCCCTGATGTGGGTAACGGGGCGCTTGCGCTGTAGCAGATATCCCAGAGGGATGAAGGGGAGCGGGAGTAACCAAGTGCCCCTTTTCCTTCCCCGCCCCAGACTGCGGGATCCGCTCCTACACCAGGACGTCGCGGATCGTCGGCGGGCAGAACTCGGAGTCGGGAGAGTGGCCGTGGCAGGTCAGCCTCCACGTCAAGGGCCAGGGCCACATCTGCGGGGCCTCACTGGTCTCCGAGAGCTGGCTTGTGTCCGCCGCGCATTGCTTCCTGCAGCTGCAGGGCATCAGGTAGGTGGCAGCCGCGCTTCCATTTTCAGGCATTATTCCGAGTAAGAAAAAAAGCAACAGTTTTTACAGGGATTTCTCAAGGAAACTGTTTAAGATGGCGTCCTGCAACGTCTGCGTTTCCTGACTCGTGCAGGTACTCGGAACCCGGCCTGTGGACAGCCTACCTGGGCCTGACCGACCAAGGCAACCGCAACGGCCCCAACGTGCAAACGCGGAAGATCAAGCGCATCATCTCCCACCCCTACTTCAACGACTACACCTACGACTACGACATCGCCGTGCTGGAGCTGCAGAGCCCCGTCGCCTTCTCCTCCGTCGTCCAGCCCATCTGCCTGCCCGACGCCAGCCACAATTTCCCCGTGGGCAAGGACCTGTGGGTGACGGGCTGGGGAGCCACCGTGGAAGGAGGTGAGGCTGTGAATTTGGGGTTGTGTTGATGTATTTTCACGTGGCTTTAGGGAAAAGGGGGGGGCTGGCCGGATAGGATTCAAATGGATTAGCTTGCCTGGAGACTGGAATCAAGTGCGATTCCCTTGGGAGCGCACAAAGTTAGTGTCCTGGTCCTGCCGGAAAAAAATGGTAGCAGGAAAAAGCGGGTTGTTGCAACGGGGATTTACTGGGCAATTTGTTGGTTGTTCAGAGCCCGAACGGAGCGCACGGTGAGGGGAGGGGGGGGGGGAAGTGCTGCTTAAAAATGCTGTTCGCTTTGACTTACGCTGCCCCTTTCTCCTCGCAGGCAGCGGAGCCTCCATCTTGCAGAAGGCAGAAATCCGGCTCATCAACCAGACGGTCTGCAACCAGCTGCTGACGGACCAGCTGACGCCGCGCATGATGTGCGTGGGGATCCTGACGGGCGGCGTGGACGCTTGCCAGGTAGGGCAGCGCTCGGGTTTATTGCCGTGAGGAAGAGCCGTAGTTAGGGAAGCACAGGCCCTTTAGCGTTCTGGCACATGTGCTCACATTTCACACGCTACAAATTCTACGTGGATCCTCTTGGATGTGGACGACGGACAGATTGGCAAACGGGCGTGAGCAGCGAATCCTGTCGACGCGTGACTTCTTTTAGTCTCAAAACCTGCAGCCCACCCAACGCATGACTTAGTCTCAAAAAAACGTCTCAGCAGGTAGGAGACCAGCACAACCACGCTCCACGTAGGGACTGAGAGCCTCAGTTAACAAAACAGGCCACTTAGTTAGTTAGCTCTTTGTTCTGTGACTCTTATTGCCCTACTTAAATAGGTGGTTTCGATGTACATACAGGTTTACTTTCGATTTAGAGAATGGGCGGGAAATTGTACAGACAGCTGACTTATTAATGCAAAGAGAGTAATTAATTACCGTGCTTTATTTGCTTTGCATTAATATGGTGTACTGGGCAGGTGCTTATGCCACTGTTTGTGGCTGTACAGCTGACTTAGATAAAGAGTAATTCATTACTGCTTGTGATTTACTCTGTTTATCAATTAGGACAAGGTATTGGGCAGGTGCTTATGCCACTGTTTATGTCTGCAGGGTGACTCTGGGGGGCCCCTGGTGAGCGTGGAGGCCAGTGGTCGGATGTTCCTGGCCGGCGTGGTGAGCTGGGGCGACGGCTGCGCGCAGAGAAACAAGCCTGGAGTCTACAGCCGCCTCACCAGCCTGAGGGACTGGATCAAAGAGCAGACGGGCCTTTAGGGACACGGACACCTCTTGTACACCACCAGCTGGGACACTTGGAACTGGCACAGCCTCTACTGTGAACTTCAACCCTCCCTCTACCTCGCCACAAGCGCCCAGGACGCCATGCGGGCACTGAACAGCCCAAGCCACGGTTTGGTTTAGCCCTTTGCATTCCCACATGGCGCCTCAGAAATCAGTTTCCCTTTGTGGGTAAGCCAGCGCTGCTCAACTTGAATGAGCAGTCAGCCAAGACCAGTATAACAGTAAACTTAATTAAATTAAAAAAAAAAAAAAAGACAAACACTTTGTGTTTTAGAGGCAAACTTTATTGGACGGGTTCAAAAACAAGCTTTTAGAATATATTCTATCTCCTTCGTTTGTTTTCAAACTGCCATCCGCACCCCTTTGTCTGGTCTTCAGTCATGGGGGGGGGGGGGGAAGAAGTTCTTACCATGGTTTGGGGGGGATCCCCTTTGGGATCCCTCCCCGGGTGGTGTCCCACGCCGTGGACTCCGTCCTCTGGCTGACTTGGCTTCTGGTGGCGCCGAGTCCAGGGCTGGGGGTCTGAAAGAGAGAAGTTGGGCTGTCACTCACCCCGAGGGAAACGGGGCGCAGACGGTCGCCCACCTTTGGGCCCTGGGCATCGCCACGACGTGCCTTCACACTACGCTGGGAGTTGTGCTGCACTCGGCCCCTTCCACTTCCTCGCTGTGACGAGCGGCGGGGCAGCGCTGAACGCCTTCCTGCGGCGTGGCCCTGCAACGACCACACACCAGTCTTAGACCCTTCTTGTTTTTGTAAAGAAAAACGCAACTCTGACTTGTGAATGTGCTGACTTATTTTTTTCTGCACACTCCCATTGAGTTTAGCTAGCCCCTTCCTTGCCTGTAAATAAGTTGTTTTGTAAAACTCTATATGAAGTGGAGACGCTCTAATAAACTGGAATATTTTCTAATACTCCGCCTGTGTCGTTCTTGGTGAGCTTCTGTGCAAGTGTTCCTGAGCACTGCAGCTCCCCCATTGAAAAGTAAAACACTTCAGTCCTGTACCCCTCTTTCCATGCTGTTCTGGGCATCCCTAAGAAGACAGCCAGGCTCCGGTGTTTTCAGACTCCAGGGAGATCCCGAGTATCACACTTAACAGTTCTCGAGGCTGCTTCCCACCTGGAAACCTGTAGCATTCACCCACGCAGCCCAGCACTCACCCCCTGCCTCCGCTGGCATCAGACTGGCAGGAGCTGGAGTGGGCCACCACGCCGAGCTCTTCTGCCTTCTCTGCCCCGCTTCCCTCCAAGGGCAGGCAAACACAGCCTGGGGGGGGGGGAAAAACAACAACAGAAAAACACCCTCAAGTAGTTTCCAGCATCCAAACAAAGTCCAGCCTGGACACGTTTTGTGCAGCACGTGGCTACTCTGTTCCTGCCAGGGTCTTTCTGCTGGAGACAGGAGGACTTTGCTGGTTTTACACTCTCACCTTCGAGCTTCAGAGGCAGCCGTGGCCGGCGTAGGGCGCACCAGAAGCTGGGCTGCGAGGGCTCGCAGGAGGATGGTCGGGGCCTCGGGTCTCGCTACAGAGAAACAGAGTTAAGGAACATTTTTATATCTGTGCTTACGCAATCCTGAAGCAACATAAAAAGCAGCATTTACTGTGGTTTCTTGCTGGGCCCTAATCTCTGGCACGTGGGTGGACCCGGAGCAGCTGCCAGGGCTGAACTGGGCACCAGGGCATCCCCGCAGCTGCAGGTCTCCGCTCCAGCGGCGTTCTCAGCACCACAACGGGGAGAGAAACGCTTATTCTCCCTGAAAGCATTTTCAAGATGGTCCAGTAAAGGACACCTCGGCCTCAAAGCGCCTCAGAGCTAGGAGCTGGCTGGCTGCAGCGAGTCTGCTCTCCAAGCCAAGGGCTGGGCACATGGAGGACGGGGGAAACCCCTCTGGCTAAGGCACATCCCAGATCGTGCGTGCACAGCTCCCTGCAGGCCCCACACTGCTCATTGCTGTGTTTCTCCCCCAAATTCAGCCAGATTCTGCGTTCTGTTTTCCCCAGCAGAAGCAAGACAGTCACCGTAGCTCCAGAGCTGCAAGCTGTGCCTATCTGCTGCTTCTGTGTCCAAAGCCCCTGCTGGCAGCGGTTCTTCCCTCCCCCAGGTCCTGCAGCTTCTCCTACCTCTGTCCGGACCCTCACTCCTGTCTCATCGCTGGGGTGGGCTCCAGGGGTGGGCACAGACAAGTCCTGCGCATGGAAGAGCTGCCTGCTTCCCGCAGCACAGACCAGGCTTGATGGCATCACTAAAACACAGATGAGGAGAGAGGAAAAAGTCAGCCAAACCCCCGAAACTGCTGCTCCCCACCTCCCCAAACCGCTCCAGACCAGAGTAGCTCAGCCCTTGTCACCAGTAAGAGACCAGAAATCCGTCCTGGGGGTCCTGCAGGCCAATGTCGGAGCTGAGATCCGTGCAGGGAGTTTGGCATGGAAAGGATAAGCAGCAGGTCGCAGCGCTGAGCTACCCAAGCAAATGAAAACATCGCTGGTTTTATTCCCAGTCCCAGTTTGCAGTTAGCTCCCCCAGACACATGCCCCACGGCACCTCTTTTCCTCCCGGAGAGCCCTGTCGCCAGGCTGGCACGAAGCACACACTGAGAATCATCTGCCCTGAATTATTTGGCCGGGGGGGGGGGGGAAATTTCTTAAAAGCCTTTTTGGCTCCGGCATCAAAATCATCCCTGCTTTTGCCGGTATTTTTTCTTTACACCCGCAGAAACGCGGATATAACCGGGATCCGATTACCTGGGAAGACTGCACTCCCGTTGTGCTGAGCAAACCCGTGATGAAGGGCTCCTTCCTCCCACCGCCGCAGCTCACAACGTCACCCAACTAGAGGGATGACCGTGAGCCTTCTGTAGCATCACCCGATGGACGAGGGAGGCGAGCAGAGACAAAACCACCGCATTTGCTCTTGGCATCGCTTTGGATGCGTGTTTACCGGGCCTGCATCTCAAGAGGAGCCTTGTCCAGAGGGCTCCAGTTTGGGAAAGGGGATATGGAAGAAGCGGTTGGGAAAAGAGCCAAGAACGTCAACAGACAGCTCAGCTCTGACTCCAGTGTCACCTTCCTCTTGTCAGAGACAGGCCAGTGCCCTTAAATCCACCTCCAGGGTTTGACAGCCTGGTCTGGAGAATTTCTCGTGTACAGAGAAAGGACTAAGTGCAATTCCTGCTGGGAGAGAGCGGGGAAACTGGCATTACAACAACCGCCCTACCCCAAAGCTCTGCAAGGACTCACCGCTTCAAAGCCGTACGATACCTGCCTTGGATCCCTCCTTGCCCAGTTTTTGTGCTCACCATCTCCCGAGGACTGGTGGGTACCAACACAGAGCTGCGACTCCCTCCCAGCTAAAGCGAGCTAATATTGGGGGGGGGGGGGAGCCTAAAACCCACTGGCTTGTACAGGAGCCAGGAGAGAAGCAATAAGGCAGCGGAGTGCTCTGCTTTGCTCTGGTGAACTGGAGATTACGGTGTTGAAGTGGGTCTCTCTTCCTGAGCCACCCAACACCTGCAAGGAAGGCAGCACTTACCTATGTCCGAGTGCAAAGTCCAGTTCCCCCCCTTCGCAGCTCCTCGTGCGCTTGGAAAAGAGCAAGAACAGGCACAGATTAAAATATTCTTACAACCAAGGCACAGGTAAAAGCAGGAAGGGCTCTGACCCATTCTCTTCTGCTGAACGAGCCCTCTCTCTCATCCCACATTTCTCCCTCCACGCTCTGGCTCCGTGGCGAGACGGACCCGACTCCTCCCCGAGACAGACCCCCCTGAGACCACAGAAACCTTCCCCCTCGCACGCGTCCCTCTCTGCTGCTTCTGCTGGTTTACTGCAGCCTCTCAGAGCGAGAGGAGGAGGAGGAGCACCAAGAGCAGGATTTCAGGCAAAACACAAAGCTAAAGATTAGCCCTGCCTGGGGGAAGCTGGGAGACATGTGAGGGGCAGAGCTGGGGGGGCTGTTAAAAGCCTGGATCTATCCAAAACCAACAGGTCCTTTTGCTTTCGCACAGCCATTTCACAGGATGCTCCTCTCCGGAGTCCCCTCTGAAGACAAACTCTTCCCTTCAGCACCCAGGCAAGGACCAGTTAGTCTACCAAAAGGCCACCACACAAGATCAGGACAGAAAACGTCTCCCCGTTGGAGAGGAGCCACCCCCTGAGAGCATCAGGAGAACCAAGAGCCCCAACCAAGATTCCCAGGGCACCAGGTGAGAGAGAAACACCCACAAACTGACCCACCAAAGGTCTACTTCGCCCCGGGGCGATCAACGCAGCAGGGCTACTCAGAAACCTCAGCTCCTGCTCCCACAGAAACCAGCCCTTCATTAAGGTTAAAAATAAATAAATAAATGCACAAGAAAAAAAGAAAGGAGGGAGAAAAAAAGAAAGGAGGGAGAAAAAAAGAAAGGAGGGAGAAAAAAAGAAAGGAGGGAGAAAAAAAGAAAGGAGGGAGAAAAAAAGAAAGGAGGGAGAAAAAAAGAAAGGAGGGAGAAAAAAAGAAAGGAGGGAGAAAAAAAGAAAGGAGGGAGAAAAAAAGAAAGGAGGGAGAAAAAAGAAAGGAGGGAGAAAAAAAGAAAGGAGGGAGAAAAAAAGAAAGGAGGGAGAAAAAAAGAAAGGAGGGAGAAAAAAGAAAGGAGGGAGAAAAAAAGAAAGGAGGGAGAAAAAAAGAAAGGAGGGAGAAAAAAAGAAAGGAGGGAGAAAAAAAGAAAGGAGGGAGAAAAAAGAAAGGAGGGAGAAAAAAAGAAAGGAGGGAGAAAAAAAGAAAGGAGGGAGAAAAAAAGAAAGGAGGGAGAAAAAAGAAAGGAGGGAGAAAAAAGAAAGGAGGGAGAAAAAAGAAAGGAGGGAGAAAAAAGAAAGGAGGGAGAAAAAAAGAAAGGAGGGAGAAAAAAGAAAGGAGGGAGAAAAAAAGAAAGAACAAGCCTGGTCCCTGAGCTCCGACCCCACTAGATGTCTCTCTCACCCAAGGCACAAGGGCTCCTGAAGCATCACCAGGAGGAAGGTCCAGGTCTGGAGGCTGCAAACCCCAGACCCCTCTCCCGAAAGCCAGCGGGGAGGGAGCCAAGAGGAGAAAGAAGGACCGAGTGGGCAGGGAAGGGAAACAAGCGTAGGCAGCGCTGGATGGAGAATGAGCCACGCAGCTCGCAGCAGCTGGCCTGGCCTGTGAAGTGCCTAAATGAGGTACTTGGGGGGGGGGAAAAGCAGCTCTGAATCAGCCTGGAAAGTCCCATCCCTCAGGTTAAAGGTCCAAGTCCAAGAGTTCATAGAATAGTTTGGGTTGGAAGAGACCTTTAGAGGTTCTCTAGTCCAACACCCCCCCCCCCCCCCCCCCGGGACATCTTTAACTAGACCAGGTCACTCCAAGCCCCATCCAACCTGGCCTTGAACCCCTCCAGGGATGGGGCAGCCACAGCTTCTCTGGGCAACCTGGGCCAGGGGCTCACCCCCCTCACAGCAAAGAATTTCTTCCCAATATCTCATCTCAGTCTCCCCTCTGTCAGTGTAAAACCCTTCCCCCTCGTCCCATGGCTCCCCTCCCTGCTCCAGAGTCCCTCCCCAGCTTTCCTGGAGCCCCTTTAGGGCCTGGCAGGGGCTGGAAGGTCTCCCCGGAGCCTTCTCTTCTCCAGGCTGACCCCCCCCAGCTCTCTCAGCCTGTCCCCACAGCAGAGGGGCTCCAGCCCTCCCAGCATCTCCGGGGCCTCCTCTGGCCCCGCTCCAACAGCTCCGTGTCCTTCTGCTGTTGGTGGCCCCAGAACTGGAGGCAGCGCTGCAGGGGGGGTGTCTCCCCAGAGCAGAGTTCATCAGTTTGCTGACACCCAGCGGCCCACTTGATTTTTATTCTCCCCCCTCAGCAGTTCCCAAGCTATTCCCCCTCTGCCTCAGCACTCAGAGGCATCAGGGGAAAGTGTCTTCCACTTCTTTCACATTAAAAGAAACCAGTTGTCAGACCCCAAAATGCTGCGTTTCGTTTAGACGCAGCGCATTTCCGATACCACGGGATTTCAGCGACACAAACCCAGGCCTAGTTTGTACTGGGAGCTAGCAGGGGCGAAACGAAACGCTGCCGAACCGGGGGTGGGAATTGTTAGCAGTCACACCGCGAAGTGGCAACACGAGGGGTTCGGATAATCCGGCAGCAGCTTGGAGGTGGAGCAGAGACAGACTTGGCCCCAGGCACACAAAATAGAAGCAGGTCTGACATTTGCGTCTCGTTGCACCGGTCGTCTTAGAAACTGTGAGAAAAGTAAAGAGATCGGGGAACCCAATGCAGTCATCGGGGGCAACCTCTCACCCCAGGGAGCCAACACAAACAACGGGGTCAGGGAACAGGGAGCCGAGAGGATTTCAGGCTGCTGGGAGCTATCAGGATACCTAGAGGGGCTCGGGGGGGCAAGGAAAGGCTGCATCCCCTGGAAGTGAACCCAGGCAAGGCTGCCCGGAGGTCAGCACCCCGAGCGGCCGGTCCCAAATGGGAACGGATGATTTAACAGGAGACAAACCACCAGGAAAAGCAAGCCAGGTCTTCGGGAGGAATTACAGCTGATGAATCCAAGGAAAACGTCCCACACAATGGCTTGGAAAGCCCTCTCACCCGGCCTGGCTGGGGCAGCCCAGCTGCTCCCAGGGATGTGCACAGCAAGAGGACCAGGGTAGGGTCTGCCTCCGCACTCTGAGCTGCACGGACCATCCTGCTCCGCGACCCCGCTCTCCTGGATGTTATTCCAGGCAATTTCACACCTACAGCCGTCTCGGGTGCTTAAAAAGCCCTTCTGGGGGTCAAAGAGGATTTGACCCAGGGCACACAAAGCACTTTCTCCTACTCTTTTTCACCCAAAAGCTTTCCGTTTTCTCCAGACAAGGCATTAAAGCTCGGTCTTGCTCAGAGAGGCGCCAGCAGAGATGCCCCGCGGGGCAGCACTGACACGGCGTCAGGCTGTACAGAAACGCTCTCCTTGCGCCCCCCACCACCGCTGGGCACAGCGGCTGCCCGCCAACCTGCGAGTCACTTGACGGCCCACGGCACAGCGCCTGCCACCCTCCCAGCCCTGGCTCTCTTGCCAGCTCTCCTTCCGCTTGGCCGATCCCGTCTCCCCTCCTTCTGCTCGGCTGGCCCCAGGCGTCCACGCACACCACACTCCCTTACTCGCTCTCTTGGCTGGCCCTTCTCCCAGCAGATCTCCTTGGTGTTCACAGAGACCAGCCCCACTACATATATCTCGCCATACAGGGTCACCTCCTCCTGTACAGGCATTACACCGGGTGTCGGCTCGCTCCTGCGACAAAGCATGGCAAGGTTTAGGGGAGATCTCGCTTCCTTCTTGCCCAGCACGAACGCAGCAAACCCAAGTAGAGCTGAAAGGGGGGTGGGGGGGCGGAAATTTTAGGGCTTGCCTCATCTTGGAGACAACAGCCTTTTACACCAACACATGTACCTGCCCACCAGTAAAGCATCGGTTCGGTGCTGTAATGCTGGCCTGTCCCCGCTACTTACGAGCGCTGAAGAAAGCGATTAGATAAAAAAGCAGCCGTGCAGCACCCAGCATCCCTCGCAAACTAGCAGGCTCCTGGCTCCAAACCATTTTAGGGCTCACAAGCAAGAAAGCAGCAAGTTATCTTTGGCCTTCAAATCCCCACTTGTGTTACTGCTTCGCAATCACATCTGTGCCAGCGGGGAGAATCACTTCACATGCCACTGTCTGTCTGCTGATTTGTCTCCCACACGTATTCCCCAGCTTGCTGATGGGGAGATGAGCGGGGAAAAAGAAGAAGAAAAACAACACAATTAAATCCAGCACAGCAGCCAAGCTTCTAAGTGGATTGTCTCCATAACATCCTTCAACAACGATGATCTCAACCCACTGGGCAGACTTTCTACCTCACAGTACTCAAACTCTTATCTTATCATGGCTGAAGGCTCACTGCAAGTGCCGAACGCCTCGGCCCCAGCTTGGTTTCTCTGCCCAGCGACTCCAGTCTAGACTGTGCTGCTAAACTGGGGCTCCGCAGTCTGGAAGGGCAGGTTCCCCCCTCCCTCCCTCCCCAGGCGCAGATCCTGGATGCACTGGGCGAACCAGTTCCCATCTTGTGAGCATCGCAGCATCATCCGGATAGCAAGGGGGAAACACCTTTTCTCCTCTCCAGCCCTTGGGAACCATCAAGTGACACTATGTACAGACATGGCAGCTGCCGCCGAGTTCCTGGAAAGCGCCTGACTGAACACACGCCGGCATCCCGGCTGTCTGTCGCAGTTGGCAGGCATCTCGGGAGAAACCCAGGGCTGAGAGAGCAAAGCGGGGACCGAGGTGTGCAGGGTGGAGGGTCTGCCCAGGTCTGGGGGCACAGACTTTGACAGAAAGGCAGTAGGAAAGCTCCAGGGGTTTGGGTTCCCGGCGGCTGCCTCTCGACACGGAGCGGGCAGACAAGCCTCCGGCGCAACGAAGCGGAGCTTGCACCTAAGCCAGCACTTTCCCTCCCAGGGCTCACTGTGGGGGACAAGAATGACAGCAGCTTTTATAATTCAGGAGCACACTGTCACCCACAGGGAACATGAGGTGCTTCGGCTAAGCCAGCTCTTACCGTCACCTCATTTAAGTCCAGCTGTCACATGGTTCAGCTACTCTGAGACAGTGGCTTCTGCTTTCTCTGACAAGGCAGGAGTCTCTCGCTACACACTAAGACCAAGAAGGTATATTAAATGTCCATTTCTAAGCAGATGAAACCGGACAGAGTCCTCTGGTCTCGGGTCTATAACTAGCAGGGAGGTTCTTGCACACAAAAACCCAATGTTTCTTGCCCTACCTTGCTCAGCCCAAAGTACAATCCCTTCAGCAAGAAGAAAACGTCGGACCCCGATTTCGGTCTTATCTAGAGATGAACCTGGAAAGGAAACATAAGAGCAGCCTCTCAGTAAGGTGCAGGCGACAGGACACAAGCTTCAAGCCTTGAAGTTCCAGTCTTGAGTTTTCGGCAGTGGTCAGCATCGCAATGATGGAGCTCGTCTCTACTCAGCACCGAGTGTCTAGTATGGCTAGCACAAAGACAAGGTATCCACACTATCCGAGTTATAGCAGCTCTTCGAGCTGTTTAGAAGATTCCTTTATAGCACACCGGAGGCAGGTAATTGCCCACCTGAACTGCCAGGATAAAATCCACAACACAGAGGGCAGCTGTTCCTCCAGAGCAACACAGCCAGCAGCTTCTGCTCAAGAGAAGCCACGAAGGGACAGGACAGTCTGAGGCTGCTGCTCAGTTGTTTCCTTACTAGAGGCAAACAACCGCAGGCCTGGTAAACCCACCTTGGGACCCGTCATCTGGAATGAACCCTTTTGGTGGCACATGCTGGGAAATGCTATACCCAAGGCAGCTTTGCTCCTTCGAACAGCGTCCTGGTCTAGAGTTCATTGGCACAGGTAAAAATCTTTCACATCTGCTGCACTTACAGTAAGAGGGATGACAGCTTCTTTACGAATACGCAGAGCTTCCAAAGAAGAACAGCATGGAGGGTTGCCTTGGAGACTGCAGTAAGCAACGTGCTGCCAGATGACTGGGTCTCATACCACAGCAGCCACTTGCCAGAAGGGTGATCTCAGCGGTGCGTGCTGCATTATCAAACATTCCTGGAGGAAAGACTGAATCCCTGCAAGGACCGGGTGAATCAGGCCGCGCGGAAGGTGGTTCTTTATGTTGCCATTAGTCATGTTTTTTGGCTTCCCCCCCCCCCTCCATCGACCCCGACCACTCAGAGCAGAGAAACCTCTCTTCCCCACAAAAGCCAGTTCCTCCCTTTGCACCCAAATGTTCGCGGGACTGGTGCGTGGCACAGGGCTGTGAGGGGAGCGCAGACCTGCTGATCACCCTCTAATTCTCCGGCAGAGGTAAGAATACATCAGTCCCTACCCCTGGTCAAACCAGGGTAGAAAACAAGAGTTGAAGAAGCCACTGCTCAGTTTGGATAAACCGTGAAACAGCTTCCCAACTGAGCCTCCGCAAAAACCAAAGCTTCCCATCACAGGAATTATTACACTGCCACAGACCTCTTAATCGCCACCAACTTTCAGCCCTGCCCTAAATATTTCTGGAATTATCTTAGTGGTGGCCCCTTGGACTTGCTTCTAGTATTCTCCCTTTTAAACGTTTATTTCCCCCTTCTTGTGCGGGCTCCCATTTGATAGCGTATCCAAGGTCTGATCCCACTCATCTTTCACGGAAAATGGCTTTAGCCCGTCACAACCAATCTCTTTAGCAGACGGTATTTTAAGAATTACTTCAGCATTACAGTCAGGCTACTGGTTACACAGCATTGGCAGCACAGACAGGATAAGCGAAGAAAGCGATCCATGGGAAAATCCTCAGCTTGTTAAGAAAAATCAAGCTTCTGGACTAAGTTCTAGGCACAAGCCATCGGTTTGCCACCGAGTTCAACATTTCAGGGGTGATCTTTCCAGTTTCCACCAGTTGCAGGTATGCTTATACTCTGCAGAAAAAAAAAAAACACCAAACTCCTTCCGCAAACCTGTAACTCCTATGAAGGAGCACAGCTTTTGGTACTCGTGCTACCTACGCTGTCAGTGCTTGTCATCTTCAAGACAAGTGTGACCGTAGTGGCACCATAATATTCTCCTTTCAAAAGCCTTTTCATTCAGGATGTCCATCAAAGCAACGCAGAAAGAGTTAACCAATGCTCAAGGCATTTGACAGGCATTAACCCACTGCAGCTTTGTGCTGGCCACTCCTCCAGTGCGGGGCTGGAATCAAGGAGGGGAACACATCAGGTGGAGGATTAGGAAAACATCTCTCATGGTGAGAAATCTGCCAGGCTCCCAAGGGAAACGATGAAAACCCTGCTGCTTGAGTCACTTAAAACTGGACCCAGTACAGGAAAATCTAGTGTAGGGAACAAGCCTTCCCCCATAGGGGGAAAATGGAGAAGTTGGATGACCTCAGATCTTTCCCATCTCCAGTTTTTGTGGTTCCAGGAATTTGCAGAGGCGAGAGCTTACACAGCACAGAACAGGTAAGTTGGATGATTAACGGTTGCTACCAAACCTGCCAGAGTGAGTCAACCCGATCCACACAACTCACACAGCAGCATTTGGGCCTGGACTGCCAGGACCACACTCAGCTTCTAACAAGCCAAAAGAGTTCAGCATCCACAGGAAAACCCCCAGCCTACGCAACAGCCAGGACAACGGGAGACAGTGAGTTTACAACAGCCACCTCAGTGGCTTTTAATCTTGATTGGTCAAGTGTCCAAGCTCAAACACAAGAGACGGAAGTTATCTGACGAGGAATTTACACTACGCATAGAGAAAGCGTGATGTCTACGTGTTTTCAGGCAAATTCTTACAGTTACTTACTAAGTTTGAGGCCTCAGAAAAACTAATAGTCAAGGAAACAGCCCCAGTTAACACTGAACAGCCTAGTGCTGGTTTTGTTGTTTAAGAACCACATGCTTCAAAACCAGACTTACCTATTACTAACGGGGGTGAGGAAGACAAGCTAGGAAAAGCTCACTCCTTGATGAACATGGGCCTCTCGTGCTTTCTTTTGGAGACAACCGCTGCTAACGCCTGGAAGATACTGGACCAGACAGATCATTAGTTTCCTCGCAAATCCCAGCAAGCGCAAGATAACTCGAACACGCGGTTCATCCATCAGAGACCTGCACTGCCCGCTGCATTCCCCAATACATGAGCAGATAAACCCACGAAGAGAAATCAAGCCTCTGAGCCCGCCTGCATCTCTGGAAGGCAGCAATCGCCCGTGCAAGGACGCTTGCCCCCGACAGAGACTTGGCAGAGCAGCCAGGAGGTCTATTACTACTGTCATTCTAGCAGAGCGCCAGCTTGCCTGTTAAAACAGGGTATTTGCAGGGTGATGAATTCTGATTTCAAGATAATTTATAGCCTTAGTAAATAAACAGGCTTACGGCTGTTTAAATACTGTTTAAACAGTCATATACAATAGCCCCGGGCAAGCACGCTGAAGAACAGAAGTCTCTGGGGAGAGGCAGCAGAGGAAAGCAGGGGAAACTCAAAACACTTCCCACCAGAAATGAAGTTCTTCCCCCTCTCCAAAACACCACCTCACCCCACTCCCCAGTTCCCACTCACCCTTCTACCCACGGCTCTGTGCCACAAATCCAAGACATCTTTAATATGACAGGGTATCACATCACCTTTCACCACTGCCTTTCCCACTGCTTGATCCAACTTGCTGCACACGAGTTCACACCAACTTCACCCCACCTGTTTGGGCAACTGTATACAGTAAAAATTGTAGTTAAAATCTTTGCTGTTGTCAAGCTTGTGTACTTTTCTGCATGTTTGGGTGTTTGGTTTTTTTTTTTTTTTTTTACATTCTTTTCAAGTGGGCTCGATAGGACTGGAAAGCCTGCGGACTGGTTTAGACACCAAGTTCAGACACCTTTGAGGCCGAGGTCGTGAGGATCCACTTCGGTTCTGTCCTGTTACCAGAAGTGTTTTAGAAGGGCTGCACGTTGCACAGCGCAGTCACAGCCACGGCCATTGGGGCTGGGGCAGAGGCAGGGAAGGAGCAGAAGTGTCCTTTGCTTCATTTTTAAAGCGTTCCTGCAGGTAAGTTGCAATAACCTGCTATTTGGAAAACAAGAGAAATTATTAAGGCCTGTAGGCACCAACTTGGGAGAAAGCAGCTAAAAAGTGCAAGAAAGGAAACAGCCAGCCTACACATACCGACACACGCTAATCCTCTGGACAGTGGAATTATTCTGGACAATACAAGGGAGTGGATATTCCCTAGCAGTCATGGGACAAGAGGAAAAGGAAAGTTTCAGCTGCCTACCAAGGACTGCTCCCAGGAGGAAAGGTTCAGATGAATCTCTTCTTCCAGGGAAGGGACAGAACGTTCTCCCTGCAACCGGCTTATCACCCCACCGCGGCATGCGGGGGAATATAGGAACAGCCCTGCCACGGCCAAGAGCACGGAGGAGATGAACTCATTCCCTCCCCCACGCGTTTGTTCCTATAGATCAAGCCACTCGGAATATTTATCCCATGTTTCGATTGTGCCTATGGCCCTGAAGAGATTTCAAGCAAGGAAAGGTAAATTGCTAGCCAAGAGCGGCAGGGTCTCCGGCCCCACACGGCGGCCGGGATGGGTTCAGCAAGACTCCCACCCCAAGCAAAGCTGGTCAGACCAGGAGCAGTACGTCCTGGCATTTGCTGCCGGGCTTGCTGGCACCTAGGCCAGGGACAGGGTCAGAGCAGCAAGGAGAGCTGAGCAAGCTGGAAAGCTGTTTCAACCATACCTTACACCACAACTGACGGGAAGCATGAGTTCTAGACAACAGGAGCCAGGGATGAGGGAGAAGACAGTCTTGTCCGTACAGGATCTGAATAGCCTCTCTTGGACAAGAGACAGCTTCCATGCCAGTCTGCCAAACTGTCAAATAGCCTCAGACAATCCTCTCAGCCCCTCGTTTCCTTCTCCAAGACAAGACAATACTTCAGAACCACCTTTGTAACGAGAAAAGATATTACAATTACAGCAGATGACCTCATACAGACATGCTTCACCCCAGCAAATATGTTTCACAGAGATGACGTTTCCTCACCCGAGGAAACAGCGCAGGGCTGGCAATAGCTCCCAGAAGCCTTAAGCTTTGGTCCCTCCGATGACTGCGTTTCACCCAAAGTGAAAACAGCTCACCCTGTGACGGCTGCCAGGGCTGCCCATCCCTCCCACACCCAGAGGAAAGGGTTCATGGATGGGTGGAAGGAAAGCTGAGCACACATCCTGGTCCTGGCCCAGAGGGTTGGCATCAGAGTTCATACATTTGGATTTGGAGCTGAATTGCCACAAAACTCAGAGAAGCTCAAGATACAGCCTGTGTCACGTCCATACATGTGCTGTGCCTGAGCCAACTGGAAGTCCTGTGGCTGCGTTAACTCAGTGCCAAATCAGCACTAAAGGATCCCACCTCTCAACTGAGTTCACCGCTGCTACAAGGTGCCAGTTCAGACCTGGTTCACGTCCAAACGCCTCTGAACGCAGGCAAAACGAACACGCATCTGCCTGCAAAATACCATACAGAGGCACCCAGAAAGAAAAAGGCCAGGTTCAGAGTGAAGTCAGGCTCTCCAGGGTCACCATCTCACTCTCCCGAAGGTTAATTCTCCCCTATCCTGGAGCGCCCTGCCCGGAGCGTGACAAGCCACGGTAGCGAGTCACCTAAAGTGATAGGACACACAAGAAAGATAAACTCAGGTTGGCTAAGGTTTCATTTCTGACCCGGACCACCATCAGAACAGCTGGTGTGCCTAACACCAGCCTAGGCACTAGTTGGTGCCACATGAAACACCAGAGACACCTCTAACTGATCGACTGTCTCTTCTTTCTCACAAACTTAGAGAGAGGTTTAGGATATTTCCCAAACCTTCCCACCAGCTCTAGTTTCTGCTCACAGGCGTGGGTGTTACTGAGAATCGCTGCTGCTGGGAAGAATCGTTCAGCAAACACACTTTGAACAGGAGCCATATAGAAGAGGTTTGTATTTCCTGAATGGAAACGAAACCCCTTTATATAGGCTGGATTGGAGATTCAATGGCCAAACTGTTCCCTTCAGACCTTATTTTCTTTGGACCTCGAGTATACCCCACATGAGACATCTGGCACAGAGCTTACAGGATACAGTTTGCTTTGGCACTGGCCGGCTTTTGGAGCTCACAGTGTTTAAAAAGGATTTTATGAATTGAACAGTCTCACTCTCTTCTGTAATGCTTCAAATTAAGGTTTCCACATATGCCTTTAATAGAGATTCACTAAGACACTTATTGCATGTTAAATAAACATCACTCAGTGAAATAGAACACCCTCATTGAGGATTAACAAACATACAATTCAGTCAGGCTGCTGCAGCTGTTAAACCTCAAATACAACTTCAATGTCATAATCAGTCATTTTATTAAGATAATGATTGCCCTATTAATGCTAATTAAATGACTGATGCCTTTACACTCCTGTGACGCTGTTCACCGATAGGCAATTCCCTCTCCATCTCCAGAGGGGCTGGGATAGTTAACAGGACTGCCGGGAGCCGCTCACTGTCCACGACTCCAAATAAGCCTCCGGACAGAAGTTAGAGAAGCACGATCCAGCTTTTTGGAGAATGAAGGGGAAGGTGTGAAAAAAAAGAAGTTATAATTAATGAACATCTTCCTGAAAAGTTACGGGCAGCAGGTTAGTTCATCCAGAGGATGGGAGAGCCAAGCTTGGTTTTAACCTGGTAAGCAGGGCAGAGCAATAATTACAGCCGGTGCTGTTGGCCAGTAGAGCTAGCAATATAGAAAGCGATCACTGCCCTAACCACAAGGCCTCCTTACATGCCACGAACGCCTCACCAGGACCCTGTTCGGAGGGCTGGGGAAGCCCAGGCAACCTGCAAGCCCAGCACTCTGCTCCGAGGCGCTGAAGCCCATCCAGGAGGTAGAAGGAGAACGGAGGATGCCGATTTGCAGCCTGCGCCTCCCAGCGCGACCTCGCCAGCTGAGCTCTTTCCCCAGGAGCGCCCCGAGCGATGCAGACTCCCAGCTCCGCGCCGAGTACAGCAGACACAGCTGTTCAGCCCCCACAGTCTGGCCACTCATGCAGTAGCCGGCACCGGACTCCGTTGCCCGGCTGTTGAGGCTGACCTTCCATCAGGAGATGGACCAGATGTCCCAGCACGGGCTCTGAAGGGGCTTAGCAGCAGCCTCGGTGCCTGAAGCCAAAGCCGTGTCGTAACACTTGGCTTGCTACACAAAGAGATTCCCCCGCCCCTCATTCCCAGATTTTTGGTCACGATTATTACTTTAAAAGTTTAAAATAAAGAAAGCAAAAGTGGATTCCTTGCATCCTCATCATTTTAATTAGGACAATAGCTTCCATAGATGGTAAACGTAATTGACCTCATCTCAAAAGAGGCAGGGAGGAGCAAGTTATCACTTGCCATGTGATAGTAACCTTTAGCATAGCTCAGGGATTCAGACTATTAGCACAGGCAGGCTCCCATTTGTTAGACCATAAAATAACCCATTGCCAAGCCCTATAATGGACTGCAGATTTAGATATTGATTAATTGTTAAAATATCTCTGAAATGTACTAAGTTAAAAGGGAAATGACCTCATGTTTCCTTTGAGACTCTTCACCTTCTCCCTACTCCAAGAATTTCCGCAGCATAGCTTGCTGCAATCCCTGCCATCCCCCTGCTGCAGGGGACTCCAGCACAACTCGCACGAGCCCTTTTTCGGAGCTAAGCTCACCGTCTAAAGCCATGCCAACCAAACCCAGCTCAAAAAAACCCAACCCAGACAGACTCCTTGTTAACCTGTTCGCCTCTCACTCAAGCTTGCTCTACTGGCATTGAAGGAAAAAAAAGAAACAAAAAAGGGGGGGAAAAAAAAGGCAGATTCAAGCCAAAAGCTTTGCTAAGACTGACCTCCATGGTTCAGGTCACTTCATAACTAGACACATTGTGGTTTGAACATAGAAAACAAGAATGAGAGAGAAGATCTGCTGATCCCTTAAAGTTTTTCCACAGGAGGCACCACCTGTACCAAGCCCCTGAGCTCATGCATAGTACGGACAACCAAGACCCCACAGGCCCACCCAGACACCCTACACCTCTGCCCAGCTTGCAAACACAGGGCTGCATCCCTAAGTGTCCCTGCAGCTGATTTTTATTCCATTCACTTCTTCCCTGGTCTTCAGGAAAAGGATCAGTAAGATGAGAGGAGCACCAAAGGCTCTTGAGATACCCAAGCACACATAAACGTCACACCGACATGACAAAGTAGGCACGTTTGAAATTCAAGGTGCTTGGATCAGAGCGTGATCTCAATAGGGGACAAACACTGAACCCTGCTCCAAACCCGAAGCTCCAGAGAAGACATTTGGCAAGACCAGGAAAGGGAGGCCGGTAACCGTGACAACCACTCATTTCTTAGCATGAGCCAACAAAAAATGACTCCTGAAGACACAAGCCCCGTGACCACTGCTTCTATTTCCCCTGTCCTGGGAGAGCTCTCCATTAGTCATGCCACACACAGAATGTCACACAGGCTCCCCCTTAATTGAAAGCCCCCCCCCCCCCCTCGATAACCATACCTCCTCTCAGCACACTCATAGGAAGCTGCCGAATTTCTTACTTTCTGGGTCGCAATCTTCCCCATTTCAAAACTAATACGGACAGACGCCGGGCGCCACCTCTGAGCATTTGGCTTCCAAAGGCTGGGAAAAAACAAACAGAAAAGCCCTACGAAGATTAACAACATGGGCACTAAGGAACAGACAAAACTTCCGGAAAACCACCATTTCGTGGCAGAGCTTCATCCACCTAGAATAGCAGAAACGTGCAACTTAATTCTCATTGTTATTCACCGTACACGTCAGGTAAGCAGCTTTCATCTCCACTGGGCAACCACATCACTGATTTTTATGATCTGTGCACAATGCATAACATTAGGAATAAAATTAAAACTATTCAGATCTCAGCATTAACACGATCACGGCGCAGGCAAAAGGCACTGAACTAAGCAGCACGCTCACCCTCCGAGCCCACCTCCCCAGCATCTTAAACAGCTCACACAAGTTAATTCTTCCCCTTACTTTTCACTGCCTTTGTATCGGCTGCGCCTTCTCAGCACTTCGGGCACCTTTTGGTCGCATTGTCCTCCCAGCACGTTCATCCGGACACAAGACAGAGAGTTGCTCCATTAAAAGCCTCAGTTTTTCAAAACAGCCATTTGTTGTTGGTGTTATCTGCTCCTGTTTTGGAGAGGAAAAAAGGGCTTCTAGATCCCTGGCCACACAAGGAAGGGCTCTAGCAGCTGGTCAAGCTAGAAATGGAAAGTAAGGAGTGGGGGGGAAACCCTACATTACTTCTGCAAGTTCCTTAGATCTTGGCCCCAACTCAGGCTTTTTCTAGACAACCTTTGCTGTCTCAAAGTAAGGGTTTTTTCAAAAGCTAAAACACATGTACCCTTGCCTCCTCTCCCAGCAGCATTCCCTAGAGAGAGCATTCCCTAGCTCTCCACTCCCCAGAGCGTGATCAGATAGAAATACAGTTACTGCACAGCCCTATCCCTCCCTAATTCAAATAGCATTTGTACTTCAGCATTATACTGTACCACTCACCTCCCACCTTGATTCTCCTGCATGTTGCCAACCACAGGATCCCAAAAGCAGCACAGCTTAGTCTCCCAGATTTGACACAGAGGAGTTTCAGCCAGAGTCTCCAACATTCATCTCCTGCAAAACCATAGTCCTGTTTGGAGCTCCTGTCCTTCTCCTTCAAGGTTCCAGTTCCCCGGGAAGAAGCTCACCAAGCAGAGGGCAAGGCTAGGCAGCTCTCCTCCCCCAAGAAGCAGTATTTAAGCCCAGCCAGGTGCTCCTGTTTAGCCTAATTGGCAGATTTGGGTCAAATTGCACCTGGCTCCAAACCAAGCCTGGCCTGAAGGGAACCCACTTGTCCCCACTACAGGCATACACAGCCCAGTGTACACCCAATCCTAGAATTATAGAATCACTGAATGGTTACAGTTGGAAGGGACTCTAAAGATCATGTCATTGATGGGCATGATGTCCGTAGGCAGGGACACCTCCCACCAGCCCAGGTTGCTCCAAGTCCCGTCCAACCTGGCCTTGAACCCCTCCAGGGATGGGGCAGCCACAGCTTCTCTGGGCAACCTGGGCCAGGGGCTCACCCCCCTCACAGCAAACAATTTCCTCTCAATATCCAATCTAAATCTCTCCTCTTTCAGTTTAAAACCTTTCCCCCTCATCCTATGGCTCCCCTCCCTGATCCACAGTCCCTCCCCAGCTTTCCTGGAGCCCCTTTAGGGACTGGAAGGGGCTGGAAGGTCTCCCCGGAGCCTTCTCTTCTCCAGGCTGAACCCCCCCAGCTCTCTCAGCCTGTCCCCACAGCAGAGGGGCTCCAGCCCTCCCAGCATCTCCGGGGCCTCCTCTGGCCCCGCTCCAACAGCTCCGTGTCCTTCTGGAGCGAGTCAGCTGCCCAAGCAGCTTCCTGCATGCCAAATAATACTGCCCCATGGGCTGGCTCCCAGATGACCAGGTAGCCAGCCCAACCAGGAGTCACCCAACCTGTGTTTGGCTCCTGGCTCTGTGCAAGTCACACCATTTCCCTGTGCTGAAGCTCTGATGCCAGGATTAGGTGTCTGCTCTTTGGGCACCTTGGGGTGGCTGTGGGGTAGGAGATGCCCCTTTCCTGTGCTAACTCAGAAGCTGACGCAGGGCAGCTTCTCAGCCATGGCTCTGTCGCAGAGGGCAGCAGTCGCCTATTCAGATGTGAAGATCAGCCAACAAGAGAAGAGCCCAAAAGCCTACATTTTCCTAAGGGGTTCATCGCCCTGGAGCACCTGCTTTTCTGGCTTGTGTTCATTGCAAGGCACTCCGTGCAATCCACATATCCCAAAGAGAAACTCCGTGCCATAAAGAGAGCCAGGACTGTTTCAGATGTCAGTGCCTACAGCTGCTGTGTTGATTTTGAGGGAACAAACGTGCCTAGTGAAGCAGAGAGGTTAACATAACCCTGTCACTGCTCCACGCTACAAAAAGCATTAAGGTTCAAGGAGTGAGTACAGAGATCTGCGGTGAGCACGCAAAAACCTTATTTGGAAATGTACTGATTTAAACACACAAAAGAGTAAGAATGGAAACGAAATGCACAGAATTTCAAACCCGACATCAAATGAGCTTTTAATTAAACCATATTAAAGGCCCCTTTCTCAGGGAAAAAAAAAAAAAAGGAGAGGGGCTTAAAGCTGTCCTCTTTTTTAAAAGTTTTTGTGAAGTACTTCTCATGGGGAGACGAGAGTTGCTGGGGGATGGAGTTTTGAGTTGGGGAAGATGGGTACCACCCAGCCTTTGTCAAGAGCAGGAGAAAGAAGGCACTTCTGGCCTGGGACATCTTCTGGTTGATCCGGTTCAACCCCTTTCTTTCAAGACTAACTGCGGACCACTCGAACAACAGCCATCAGCGGAGAGCTCAGGGCAGCATTTTGGAAAGGAGAGCCAAAAGCAGACAACCGGTCTGCTTTACCCCCTGCACTGGGGTCTTTCTATCTGGAGAGCAGATGCACACGTGTAGGTTGGTAAATGAGGAGGCAGAAGATATGGCAGGGACGGGAAAGGGGAAAGGCAATTACAGTCTACAACTCTATGTTGTATTTTGAGCCCGTGGCTGTGAGTTTCTCCTCCTTTACTTCCAAAATACTTCTTACCCAGCTTTGCCAGGTGCTTCGTGGCAGGGAAGAAGGTGCTATGTGAACACAGGGGCTTAATATTGCCTGGGAGCCCTTCAGTTGTTGGGGAAAAAAAATGCAGAAAATAAAATTTTTATTCGTGTTTTGATCTCACAAACTAAAAAAAACCCAACAAACCAATCAGGAAAAAACTCTGCTGGACTGAACAAGGAAATGAATTCCCCTAATTACCACAAGATGCTCCCCAAGTCTGACAGTATCTCTTGGAGCAGATGCGTTCAAATAACATTTCCTCAGCCTCCAGCCTGCGTGGGCAGATTCCAGCACCAGCCACTAATGTTAAAAAGTACCTAATGAGCATCGACGTTAAGAAACCGCCTTGGCTTTTGGTGTCTGCATTTTTCCCATCCTCCAGGCCAAGTTGCAAACATTTTGTTGGTATTATTCACATCAGAAAATGCTTGATTTAAAAAAAAAAAAAACCAAACCACTAAAATCTGGATCCATGAAAGCAATTGCTAGAAAGGAAGGACTGGAGTCCTTGAAGTTCTTCTTTAGGCAGACTTAAGTGCAAAAGGGCAGGTCTGGGGTTTTTCTAGCAGTGACAGCAAACTCTGCCTGCCTCGCTGAGATGTTATTTAGGGATGAAGAATTATACACGCTCACACATACATCTCAGGCAGGTTTCTCTCACTAATTTCCCATGTGATTAGCTGTACTCAAAATGCTGCACAGCACTGGAGGTTCTTGGAGTGATATCTTCGCCGATCAACAGGCAAGTGTGCAGCTGCAGAAATGCGGCAGATAAAATGACGCCAAGTTTTTCTCCTCTGTGCTTCCCTTGCTGCCCGGGAAGGGACCGTCCAAAGATCTCAGAGATTTTGCAGCAGACCCAAGAACAAATGGCCTGAATCCTGCCATCCGTTGCCTCCCCTCTTACCACCGGTACTGTATAGCTGCTGTACAAATGTTTAAGTGGAGATCATTATAACAGCTTGTAAAGAACGACTTCAGAAGAGTCTTACTTCCATTTCCTTCTCCCCTCTCCCCCCTTCCCTTGTTCAGAGCAAGCTCTCTGTCCTTCTCTTCTCAGTAATTGACATTTACGCTCAGAAAGCAACTGCTTTAATGAGACAATGATTGCTTTAAACTGAAAAAAATGTACAGGAATGAGGGGACTCTGAGAAAATCTGCCTTCGCCTGTGGTAGCCACCTGACCTCTTATCAGAGCGGTGCTGCGCATGTCCCTCGCAGGGCTCCGTGAGGACAGAGATGGGACAGCTTCTTGGAAGAGCTGGAAATCAAGAGATGCAACTTGAAACCTTGCCAGTTAATCCTTCAAAGAGTGAGGGACGGGTCCCTACAGCGCTACACTGACAGCAGGTATCTTCCCTGCCTGTTCCGAGCTCTGTTTCCGAATCCAAGATCTTGTCCTCCTCAGGGCCCCCCTCTCTACCCCCGCTCTCCATCCTCATTTCTGAACGAGCTCCAAGGTTGATTTCCTGCGTGTTTGAATAGGACCAGCTTGACACAGCCTGCCTTGGGATGAAATCACCAACTTGGCTTGCCTTCTGTCTGAAAAACAAATCCTTCTGCAGGGCTTTCATCTAGAAAAAGGACAAGGATTCTGAAACGCAGGCAGGCCTCTGCCAAGTTCCTGTGAACTGCTGCCCGAGTAAAGCTTATGTTTGCTGTGTATTTAGCTTAGCTTTAATAAAGGTTACCTAGCTGAGATTTGACGCTAACAATAATCAATGAACCGCCTCCTGTTTGCTCCCCTGGTAGCTCAAAATAAGGAAGTAGAAACACAGGCAGGTGAGATTCGGAGTTCTTGCAGGGACTAGCTGTTTTTGAAGAGGAATGGGACACCACGCATGGGGAAATCTCCATCTGTGAGCAATGGCCAGGGCAAGCTCGGAGGAAGCCTCAAAGTGAGAGGACCTTCTTCCGTGACACAATCTTCCAGGTTATTCAGGTCGTGATGGGAATAACGTCTTCTGGGATATCTGGACTTCAGCTTTCTTATTGCTCTGCAGAAAATGGCGGTGATGATGCTAACTTGTGGGGAGCCAAGAGCCCTGCACACACGGTATGCAAGCAGTATCAGGCAAGGGCATAATGGGCCTCTTGCACGCTGTGATTCCCGTACTGGTTTTGGGACAGGGCTGCTTCTAGGACAGTCCTCAAATTTGACAAGCAATTGATGGGCTGTTCTAGCTAGGGACGGTATCCTGAGTGAGTGAGGTGCCAAAATTATAATGTACCTATTGTATTTGGTTTGCCCCTAAACCTTGAAATGAGCCCAAGGCCTGCCTCTGCCCTTCCCCAACTCCTCTATTTTCCTTTCCCAGAATAGAAAATACACTTTCTGTGCTCACTCGGAAAGGAGTGGAGATGGGCTTTATGCTTCTCTCTCCCAAGCAACGTGCTGGAGCAGAGAAGTGCAATATAGGAGCTGCGGGCTCAGTGTCGAGAGTTTGTTACAGGAGGGATCCTGTACTCCAGGAGTTTCTTAACCAAGCTCATTAGCCCAATCCTCCTCAGCTTAGGTGAAGCTGAGCTAGAAAACAAGGTACTACAAACGTACTAAGTCATGAAGGTGTTTGCTGGGCACACGCAAGCAGCTACAGGCAAGGCTGGGTTATGTCTCTACTCTGCAGGAGTTTGCACCGATTCTTGCTAACACTTCGGCTCGTTGGAGAGCTGGGGTCTAAAAGCCACCATATGGTTATCATTGGTACCGGAGAAGCATGTGGCCAGGACATGTGTAACTCACATTTTCCTCTGGACCACACTCAGCCTGCACTTGTTTATTGTGGGGGAGGGACTGGAAAAATCATTGACTCACCGTCAGGAACAAAACATTTAAAATCTTGAATTGAAAATGACTCTTTTTTTTTAACACAGCTTTTCTGCTGTGTTCCTAAAAGAGGAAAGGGAACAAGTATTGAGTGGGAAAGTTTGGGGGCTGCACAGTGTTTTTCCTCAGTGGACAGAAGTGATACACTGAAGAGACAGCTCTTTCTGGTGCTTCTCTAGGCAATGTCAGGTTTCTACTCTGGCCTTGCTCTAGTCTGTACTTGGTTGAACTCTTACAGAAAAATAAGGACCCCCACTACCTCTATTCCTCAAGTCATGTCTGGTTTAGGTTTTGTTGGACTTAGAAATGTCTCCGTCAGAAAAGAAACCCAGATGGGAACCATGTATCGCAAACCACCCACCCGACAGCTAGGATATAAGGATGTGGACAGACCAAAATGGCACTCTGCAAATAGCCCGTACAGTGCTAAAACGCAATGTGCTGGGAGTGGAGGGGATTAAAGGTTTAACGTGGAATTCAGTGCATTTCAGGCACAATACACAGCTCTGCTGAACATTTACAGGCAACTTTGTGCATGTCATTTTGCAGCATATTGCTGCAAAAATACGCACTTTGCATATTAATGGGTCAAAGTTTGCGATGTCTGTGTAGCTCTAACATTCTTGTTTGATCTACAACGGAAGAAGACAATAAGCCTGTAGAAAAATCAAAGACGTAAAATGGCTGTGGGCGAAAAGTCCACAAATTTGGGCAACGCCACCCTTTGCCCTGTTCCACAGCTGAATTCAGCAGCTGCACTTGCGTCTGGTTCAGTGAGGCTGGCTGAAATGCATTCATCTACTCCTGGCTGAAATGCATTCATCTACTCACAAAGCTCCTGCAGATCGAAGGAGGCTCTGCTGGGTCTAAGATCTGAGCCAAGCTTAAGCCTGGATTCTGTTGCGTCCAGCTTCACTTACCACGATGGATTCTGCCAAGCTCGCCTGAGCACAAGAAAGGCTTCCAGTTCTAATTTTCATTTCTGCTCTCTTGCCTCTTTCCATTCTTCCTCTCGCGTTCTGCTGCCGGAAAACACACGAACAATGGAGATTAGCCAGAGCTCTAAGGCCTTTCAAGTGTTTTCCAAAAAGCATGAAACCTCTGCCTCTATTCCTTGCTGGTGTCACACGAAGCCAATTCTCCCCCCACCCCACACGCTCCCCCGGACGTCTGAGAACAGTGAGTGTCTCACATAACTGAAGGGGGTTCCTGTCCTCAAATCTAACAAACAATGAGATGACTGAACATCTGGAAGGAACAGATGCTTCTCATATCCCCGGACGGCGCGTTTCAATGTGTACTTTATGCCACCCAGGGCTGTCTACCCATGGAGAAAGGGAATCTGGGCTCCTTGGCAGCGCGGAGCCCATCAGCCGTGAGTCAGAGAGCTGTTGGTTCACCAACATGTAGATGCGCAGTTGGTGTCTCACTGCAAAGAACAGACTGAACAGCACAGTTCACCTGCCGATCTCAAAAGACACAGCAAAGACAGGGAGGTATTCGCAGCACATCTGGGTAGGACAGATCCAGGAAGAATTGGGGGTAAGTTGCTGTCTGAAGACACGTGCAAAATCAGCGGGCTTGGCCCCACTGCCCCATGGCCCTGCTCTTTGGAAAATCCTCTCTCAGCTCACAGCAGAGTGTTCGGCAAACTGACTTGCCAGTTCAGCCTGTGGTGTCACCAAACAGAAAGATTGGCGTCACCGAACAGAAAGATACATGTTTGCAGGTAAATAACAGGATTAAACCCACAACCATCGACTGCAAAATAGCCATCTCTGGGTGTGCAGCGGAAACCACTACCGGAGCAGGAGCCTTTCATCTCCTGTTGCAGACCAGGAGCAAAACACAGGAACAAAATATACCTGTCCTTTAGCCCCGATATCTGAGCGCCCTGCTCGGGTATCACGTTTTCTCCGCCTAGCACCCAAGGAAGCAGGAGCCGCTCGCTTCTTCTTCCAGAGAGCGAGCAGCATCACAGACCCACTGAGGCTGCCAAGCCAAGGTTTCATGGGAAGGACACTGATTCTTCGCTATTTTCACAGCCCAGCCCTTTGCGGTCTCACCTTTGGGGATGGACGAGTGAGATCATACCTGCCGGGTGAGAAAGGGGAGAGCTGTGCTGAGAAATCCCACCTACCGGCACCGGGAAAGGGAGATGAGGACATTGAAAGTGCTGCAGCTCTAGTCTGTACTCAGCTAAGCTGAGCCCCAGAACTCCAAACTCGTGGAAGCTCGTAGTTCAAATCCACAAGGTATTAATCTAGTTCAGTCACTTCCAATACAGTCACTAAGCTGCCAAGCAGCAGCGTTGGGAGTTACACAGAAATAATCCCAGCCTGAGCTTCTTGTGGCATCATAAATTGCCTGTGTTGTCAGTCAGCAGAAACCTGAGATGAGATTCTTTCCTTTGCAGTTAATTATTTCCAAGCCTTTGCAGCCTTAGCCGAACTGGTGAAAGGTGCTGAACTGACAGCCCTGGAGAAACAGGCCTCCCATGCGTCCACAGAGGCGGGCAGAAGTGAGCCGGTAGCGAGAACTCCAATCTGCTCTGCCAATGTGCTGCAAACCTTGCGCTTGAGTTGGACTACTCTTCTTTCCTACCAGTCCACGCTAAGCAGCTCTGCTTGCATGCCCCTGAAAAACCACAGCCTCAGAATTGTTATCCGCAGGGCCAAACCCGATGTGAATTTTAGCCCGTGGATCTGGCAGCCCTCTAAGGGTGAAGCAGCCTCCTCCAGACCCGCTGCTGACGTTTATCATGGCCAGGTGCAAATCTTCTTGCGCTGGCCTAGCGCCATGAGACCAGCGTGTTTGTAAGAATTTCACCCTCCTACCAGACAGTGTTTTTCAATATTTTGCATTAAATCTTCTGCTGTATTTGATTAGCCTGCAGCAGCTGTTTTCCACTCTCACAACAAATCATAAATCTATAAGCTTATGTGTGAGAGACTGTCTGTGCCTAAGAATGCGTGTGTCTGAGAAAGCGCGTGGCTGCACAGCTGTGCATGAGCCTGTACCTGAATATAGGCTTGAGTGAGAAAGAGCAAATCAATAAACCTTCGTACCGTAATCAAGTTTGAATCTATGTTGGAGGCCACAGGGCAGTTTACACTTCTGTGTATGTGCATGTGTGTAAGAATTCCCACTTGGATATGCATTCGTTAAATGAGCGCTCCGTACTGAGAACATGAGAATCAATGTTAATAAACGCTTGATTGCACCGGTGTGAGCTCAGGGATGCGCATATGTTTCTACGAAGGAAGATGAGTTTTAGCACAAGCATGTACATCACACGAGCACGGGAATATCCGAGCACAGGTAAGAAAGAGTTATGGAGCCCTGATGCTCCCATGCACAAAAATACAAGTCCTTGTGCACTCAGGTTTGTGACTGTGTGCACTCAAGTCAAAAACTCCTTGTTGTGAAGCCAAGATCTCCTGTCCCATGGCCAATTCAGATAAGGAGAGCAAATGGCTGGAAGAGAAGGGATGGGAAACAGCTACATACATTAAAAAAAAAAAAAAATAAAAAGAAGGCGTTATTCAAAGACTATAAAAGGCAAAAGTTTGGATGAAGGAGAAGAGAGAGGGTTGCCAAGTTGTTACAAAAAAAAAAGAAAAAGAAGGAGCACGCTGCTGCCAGGTCTTGGCACGTGTGCTTTTACTTGTATAAATCAGTCACTCTAGACCTATGGTAGTTCTTGCTGACAAGCTGTCAAGCTCCTTGGCTGGGGGAATAGGGCATGTGCTTTACATGCACTTACAGAATAGTAAACTGTTATTAAAAGTGGGAAAAAAACCCAGTCTGATTTACTTGTGGTTTTGCCTGCTTGGCTGTATTATCACAGAACAAATTCACTCGTGCGCGGCGTAGTCTGCTTGCATGGAAAACTACAGGCTAACCTCCCTGTGGAAGCACTTGACCTCTTAAGGGGATAGGCAGAAGCAAAACATCTCCAAGAACAGAGAACGTTAAATGAAGACATCGGCTAAAGCCAGCGGAATGCTGTGTGGATTTCAAACAGCCCAAAGCACCGAGGGACGTGGTTCACCCATGCTTTGAACTGGACAGAGACCTGTGAACGTCCCAGCCTCGTTCAGGAGATGGGGAAAGCTCCTCTAGGCAGGCTTAGATCAGGGTTGGGATCGGGCCCATTGCTACGTAAAACCCAGACACATTTGCTGGGTCCAGAGCAGAGAAACTGCCTAAGTTAGCAGCCAACAGTCCCGAGCTGCCCGGGGGTGCGGCGAAGGGAGGAGAAGGCTGCCGTTTTCCATGACGAGGGAAGCGGGGAGACGTGCGCTCTGTCTGAAGGCCGCTGGGACCACTGGCAAGAAACGGGCTTTAGACAGCAAAAGATAGGAAGGATGGATGCTCAGCTTAGGGTTGGAAAGGGGAATCAAAAGCAGAAAAGCCAAAAAAGGATTTAGAGAGATGTTATACGAAGAGAATAAATAGATAATTGTCTGTGGAAAACCTGACCAGACTAGTTCTCTCAGTATTGACTTTGCAGTTAAGTACAGCCTCGTCGCTGCCTTCCCACGTTACAGGGCATTCATCCTGTTTTATCACTCAGCGAGCTACACAAACACACGCACGTATATAAATACAGGCACGCACCGGGCTGGACGATCTGCCCATGTTGCCTCACCAAAACACCACGTCAGCACTCATCCCGACTCCCATCCAGAACCTGTCAGCCTTCCCAAGACGGATGCCTGTGTTTCGAGTCTATCCCACAGAAGACACTAGCTCATTTTGGACAGTAATACGGCACTCACAGTGTCAGTCCACGCACCAGGTTTTTAGGAAACGGGCTTGTCAGGCTATTCAAACCTACAAGAATAAAAAGTGAAACCCAACGAAGATATGAAATTTTATGGTGCCCTTTGTAGCAACACTTCCAGAAGTAGCTTTGGCTGGAACGTAGAGTTGGATCACGCCAATCCAAAACCACAAAAGACACAGAGCATCCTTATTGGATGAGATTTGCGTTTTTCTGGGTGTCTTTTACTGTATTCCTCAGTTTATGGGGTGTAACCCCATACCTTTGCTGTAACCTGTTCTGATCAGTCGCCAGGGCTGGTTTGTCCTCCACAGCACTCTCTGAGTTTTACTGCTTATTTGTTGTAGGCACGTTTGGAGGAAAATGCTTATAAGACGAAAACAGAACTATTTTAAAAAATAACCGTCTGTTAACAAAGCAAAACCCAACAACTGCTACAGCCTAAATCTCAACCCAGTTTGAGAGCCTACTTAAGCACGCAAGCAGACAAAATTCCAGTAATAATCCTACCACTAATTCACGGGGAGCACAAGGTCTTCAGGAAGGACACAGACTGTGGATAGAATGGAAAAAAAATGGAGAAAATGAGATGTTTGTGTGGATTTGCAAAGCAAGGCTGTAGCCAAATCAAGCACTTGGGGTTTCCAAAGCACAGCTCCTGGCTCCAGCCGATGGACTCGCTGCCTTGCAAGTAAGGCGTCAACACATGCCCAGGACAGCACACGGGTTGCTTTGAAATGGCTTTTGCTGCTGAGGTCTCAGGGTGGATCGTGGGGAGAAGGTCAGACTTGTGCAAGACTCATATGTTAAAGTAGGTCACTGATCCAACCCATCCATTTAGGGTTATATGCCTTCCTGATGACTTCAGCATCTAACTGTCTTGACAACACCAGCGAGGAAGCACTGCTGCCAAAACATTAATGGATCTAGGGCAAAACTCAGCCCCGAGCAGGAAGCCAGTGTAACACCCAGGCACCTTAATCACCTTCAAAACAATGCTTAACCAGGATCCAAAGTTCATATAAGCAGACCGAATCGTTAGCAAGCACGTTCACAACAACAGTTATGTCCCTGGGTGGTCTCGGCAGTTACACAGAGGTCTGCGCCCAACGCGTTCAACAACTTTTCTACGTTACTGAGGATCGCTGCCCGTCTTTTACAGATGGGGACAGTGAGGCACTTGTCCAAATGATGGGTTGTGCAACAGAGAACTGGACACCATCACAAAAAACATGGGCTCTCACCTTGTGAACAATAACAGCATACACCCAAACCCAACCGAACCAAGAAATCAAGTACAAACACCTCAGTCATTAAGTACATCGTTATCTCAGGTAGTTTACTTTGGTCTTCTTTAAAAGGTGTGGCTGTGAAGAAGTCATGAGGCATGGGGGATTAAAGGAAAGGGGAGTAAGAGGTTAATTGGATTCTATTTCGAGAGGGATTTAGGTTGGCTGAGTTTTTTAAGTCAGCAGCGCATAGTGGAACGTGTCAGTTGTAATTGAGCTAATGAAACACCTCTGGAGATAAAAAACCATAAGCTAAATTCAGATTTGGCTTAGAGACTTGAAGTTCACTCACCACAAGGCTAGGCAGAGATGTAACTGCTTTGTTTAAGGACAGTGGGCTGGAAAGGTAAGAGCGGAACTGGTTTTACTCTGCAAAATCTGGTTTTTCTCACTCAAGGCTGCTGGACCGAGGGGTGATTAAGCAGATTGTTTTGTTACGGATACTCTTCCAGGGCAGGAATCTAAACTCTGCCAATATGCTAATGCAATTTACTAAGTCCAGCCTCTCTCTTACTCTAATGATATTATATTTGTTTTCTAGAAATAGAATAGGGAAGGCAAGCATTTTGCTCCATGGTTGTGGCAGTGGAACTACACATGGCTTAGTCGAAAGAGGGCTGTGAATACCTGCCCTTCTCGATGCACTTTTATGGTGGGCTGCCGTCTTCCAGCCCAGTTCCTTTCGGTTTTCACAAGGGGAATTAAGGGTTTCTTTTCTAGTCTTCAAATCGTGACAAAACCCCCTCTGCCCCAAAGCCAAAGTACCAAACATGACTTGAATGCAAGTAAGGGAACGCTGGCTTCCCAAGTCTGCCAAAAGGCCACACCAGAGTCCTGCAGGGAACTGCATCCTCTTTGTGAAAAATGTTCATGATCTGAAATTACCTCGTCTTCCAAGTCAGGAAGAAAACCTTTAATAGCAAGGTAAATCGTGGGGAAAAAATCAGATATTTTCAGGAGGCAATTTCAAAACCATGGAGGTATTTTGTAAAAAAAAAAAAAAAAAAAAAAAAAAAAGTCTATCTTCTCAAAATGAACCACCAACTCAGAAAGAAAGTTACTTTCTAAATTAAAAAGTTGTAGTGAAAATTGGTTTCCAATTTTGCAGGTTTTATATTCTTGCTTTGGGGACAATTACAATAATCCAGTAATTATCTTTTGAAGACACTTTCAGAAAACCAAAACTCTACTTCTTCATTCCCCGTCTCCCTTCAGGAGTTTAAGAATAAAGTTAGCTTTAATGAGAAAAGAGGATGGACTTGACATCCCCGATTGAAAAAAAAACCAAACACAGTCATGATTTTTACGCAGTTGTATAAAAAATATTGTGGGCACGAGGAGCTCAGCCTCTGACTGCACTAGAACACTTCTGTGCCAATCTCACAACACAAGAAACCCTGAAATGATGCGGCTCCACCCTGTGTAAGAGAAATCCATAATAGGGGACAGCAATGCAGAAAGCATGAAGTTGCTGCATGAGGAGACGGAGTGTAGACTTACGCCTATAGCCCCTGCAGAGATTGAGATGGCAAGGAGATCCAGGAGGCTGGTTTTTTTTATATCCTGGTTAAGAGTGACGTTCGTTCAGCAGGAATTACCTCTTTCTCTTTGATTCCTCTTGCTGTGGTTTGATTCTTCCCTCTTCCTGCTGAGGTTTGATTCCTCCTTCTCTGGCTTTAGGAAAGAAGACAGATAAGTGGCTGCCTGGTCTATTAGCTGATACCTAGAAAATAGAATGTCTCTGGTTAATTAAGGGATCAAAATAGCCAAGGTGCTGAACCGGGGCGGGGGGGGGAGGGATGGGGAGGGGGGTGAATGTGCCCTGGCATGTCAAGAGAGTTACATTCCGTGTTGTTAGATTCTTTGTCTCTCCCAACATCCAGCTCAGAGTCTCTACGTGTTGGACAGCAAACAAAAGAAAGGCTTTTTCAGAACACGGGTCCTGCAAACCCACTTTGAGATGGGAATTCAAGCTGCAGGCTTTCTGGCATCATCACTAGCAATAAAGACAAAAACAGATCGTGCCCAGCTACAGCGCTGCAGCTGATTCAGTGAATTTGCACAAATGGCAACTGATGGGGAAAAGGCACTTTTGCCACCAGAGTTCAGCTGACAGTTCAGCTGCCAGTTCTGGAAAGAAAGGAATCCAGTTCCCTCCCCCAAAGCTGAATTGCTCCTATAGCGCTGAGACAAAGAGGGGCAAGACCAGTAGCAAAAACACTACTTAAGACATCACAGGCAGCGAAAAGGATCATCTCCATGGAACAGCTTTATTGCACCAAGGGCTCTATAGCCACCCTGTTGATGAGAGCCATGCTTTAAAGGCGACCTGTCCTGGATTATAAACAATCTAATATTTGAGGAGCCAAGAGCTTGCTATTTCACATTAAGTGCTATTAATTGTTCTGGTTATCACGTTGTGCAGTTTGACCTAACCTACTGATTTCCCCCCACTCCTGCTGCAAAACATCCATCACTTTTTAAAGGGTTACATAAAGCTACAGGGAAAGGTTCTGGTTTGTGTTAGCTTGATTGCTATGGACTTTAATAAAGCACCCATCGCAGCTGCCTAGCCGCACTATAGATCAAGCTCCTATAATTCTATTCATGCCTCCAGAGGGAAGGCTAAGCAAAACGTAAAATTTAACCTCCCTGTGCTTTATTTCTGGCTTGGAGAGATGTCAGAGGCCGTGCGAGCTTTCAATTTTTCCTTACTCCCTCAGAATCCACAGCAACAGACGGAAGGAAGCAAGCAGGAGAGGCAAGCAAGGACAAGGAGACGGCTGCACAGCCCGCACTCTTCGCCGCACCTAACAGCACGCCAAGGGCAATAGCAACACTGAGTTACTGGCCCAGGTAAGACAAGTGGCCTTTGGAAACTCAACAGCTAAGGCAGGTAGCTTTAAAAAAAGCTTTTTTCCTCCACAAGGCTACCGGGGATGAAGCCACTTGTCCAATGCCTACTTGTGGCAAACCTGGCAGGGAATCCAGCACAAGGGCTCATCACAGCTGGGTGCGCGTGTATGAATAGCTATATTCCGCGGGTTTTCTTTGGCACTTTGCTCACCGAACCTGTTGCATACAGGGTAGTGAATTCCCTGGATGACTCACGCGAGCACACATGTCAGTGGGATGTGTAGCAAACCCATCTTGTGCAGGAGCCTCCAAAATCTGCTTCCTTCTCTCCCACTGGAAGCAACAAGCTCGAGGCTCCTCTGCCTCCTACCACTCAGGTTGGAAAAGATGAGGAGAAGCAAAGAAACAACAGGTTTCATTCCTATGCCTCAGCCCTTCCTGGATGCGTTATTCCCTGTGTCAACAGGAGAAATCCTGGAGAAACAGAAAAGCCACAGTATTTCTTCGATAAGAGATCCACCCTGGCAATGCAAACAACGCACCTACCTCACAACGGCACATTAATTCCAGGAGGTTAGCTCACGTCCACACAAACCCATTAATGGTACTGAACAGCAATTGCATCCTGCCTCTGTCAAGACAGACCACAGAAAACGAGCTGGGCACAACTCCTGTACAATACAGGCAGGACTCAGGACTGCCAGTTTAGCCAGCTAAAGTAAGAATTTCCCTGAATTTATGTGAATTCAAGAGCATCCAAATGCTATTCACTCTGAGGAAGCATCCCTCCCTGAGATACCAGACACTGCCCATGCAATGCGAGCAGCCACGTTGCCTTCGATTCCACTCAAAACCATCTGAGCGCCTGCCAGATGGTGAGGGGAGGAAATAAAGTGTATGCGCACACACGGTCGTGGGCCTTCTCCTCAGATGGCGTGAATCAGTGACACTGGAATCACAAAACCCAATGACACAATGTGGTAAACAGGTTTTTTTTTTTTTTTTAAAAAAAAGGAGTTTTAATGTAGAAAGAACTTGAGCAAATTAACATATTGAATTTCCTCACTGTCAGACTTTAAAAAAAGGAGCTCTAAGCCTTAGAAGATAAACAAAATTCTGCCCCTAATACAAATGAAATTTTTAAGAGCAATTCACTTTGTCCGTTCTTCAAGGAGATTTGTCACCCTGGGCTTGCGCTCACTTTCAAAAAAGAGGCTGACCTGAGCATTTCTTTATTTATTTGAAACATAACAAGCCAACCCAAAGCCATTTCTTTTTCTTTGGCTCGCTCTTTCTCTGTATTAATTTCAATTCAATCAAGGAGGCAGTTGCATAACTGTTGTTTATAATTGCTGTCACGTCAACCCTGAAACTGATCACTGCAACCCTGAAGTTATATAAAAGGTTTTGTTAGGATTTTTGTTATTTTTCTCATTTAAATTGTGGGAAGATGAAGTCCTACCCTGGAGAGATGTTTTGGTTTTCTGAGCTCTGTTGCCTATTAGTCCTGTGCTTTGGTGTCTTTTCTCTCCAGTTTTGTTTTACACAGTGCAAGGGTCTGTTTATAAACATAAACTCTCCAAAAACAGTTCTGTGCACCCCATTAGTACACAGGCTATAAAATACTCTGTGCTGAGTCAGAGAAGCAACTGGCAAAAGTAAAGTTCACAAAATGGGTAAGCTCTTAAGAACCGATTTAAACACGTTTCTGGATAGGCTATTTAAATGCTAAAGTGGCCTGGGATTGTAATTCACCTTGCTCTTCTGAAGCCAGTGGGCTCTTACCTGTCAGTGATACAGCATCAAACCCTGAGGGATCGTTTCTCCTCGTGTGCGTGTGTCAAAATGTCGTCTTCGCTTACACACACCGCAACGATCCTGGAATTGAGTCACCTCCTCCACCAGCCCCCAAACACATCGTGGTTTCCTTGGTCCTCTCCCAACACTTCTGGCTATTCCCCTTGGACTCAGAGGTTTACTCACCTGGTAGATGGCTCTCTCCTGCCTGCAAAGAATTCAGATGATCCATTTTACCATTACTTTTCTGTCTTTTTAGAGGCACAAATGCCTGGGGCATACTCACAGCTATCTTGGGCCCAAGGTAGTTTGAAAGCTATTCTGCACTGCAGACATAAATGCTTTAAGCCAACAAATAATTAAGGACTGTAGAAAAATACACTGAAGTACCATCAACACTCCCCTCCTCCAAAAAAAACCCCTCTCAGGACCACAAAATATATCTGCTTCCTTACAATTAGTATGTTGTCCTCCCTGTGGAGGAGAAGCTTGTTTAGATACAAGCACAGCATCGCAGGAAACCATGCTCCGGCTTTTCACTCCGAACTCAAGAACAATTTCTAAGGGCTAAGAAAAGAGGGATGCAAGGTCCTTGCTGGAGGTTCAAGCCAGTAACCTGTTTCATCCCATGAGAATTAACCAAGAAAAAGACAGGAATACCAGCGGCTTCTGTAGGGAAGCAGAAAGGAAAGAGTTGGTCAATCGATGTTTTTGCGTGGTCGTTGCTCAAAATTCCTTCTGAATGAGCACATACAGATTGTGTGTGCGTGCGCGTGCGTGTACAGGGGAACAAGCAGTACTTTGTGAGAAAAAAACTGGTATCTTCTAAATGATGAGAGTATTACAAAACACAGGGCCCAAGCATCTAGTTTTATGCAGGCCTATGGAAGACTGGGAATGCAGTTTAGCCAGATGCAGCAGATGCATTCTCAAAGATACTCCCACATAAATCAGTTGCGTTCAAAATGGGGGGTTTATCTAAGAGTCAGTGATAGTGGCACGGCCACACTGATTAACACACAGTCGAGCAAAGTACCCAGGTGATTAACTTCAAAATTCGGATAGAAGTTCAAATTACAGCAATCAGAGGTAAAGGTTCAAGTGGGATACGCAAATAGATGCCCCATGAGTTGCTGTCTAATCTCCACTGGGAGACCTTGCGACTGAGACGAAGGCTAGTCATGACCAAATGCAGTTAAGTCAAGCCTTCAGAGTGGTTTTCAAACACACGGTTTTCACTCTGGGTGTCTGTGGCCTATTTCTAAAGGATTTGTGAAAAGCAACTAAAAAAATCAAGGCTACTATCGGCAAGTGTCAATCTGCTATTCAAGAGTGCGCGTCTCCTCTGAAAAAAAGTGTTAACAGATCCCGCAAATGACTGAAACCCACACATCTCTGAGCTGTACCCAGGCTGTAACACGTACACACTTACCCCTGCTCTGCTTGCTCATGGTCTCACAGCAATCTCTGCTCTAAGAATGGTGATGAGAGAGTTACGCTCAGTACTCTGGAGGTGCAGAATGCACAAGCAGCTTGTGAAAAGCGCTTTATACATAATCCAAGCCAGGCTTCTCTTAGCAGCTTCGTTTTCCCCAGGATATCACATACGTAGGGATGGTGCAGCAAGCCCTGGGAGAACTCTGGTCCCTGCTCTACTACATTCTTACTTGCTACGAGTTCAATCTCATCTCAGCCGCTCTCCTCTGTGCAAAAGAAATAGTACTTCATTACTGTCAGGCATAAAACGCTTAAACGCTATAAGGAAGCCACAGAAAAACTTCAATAGTGTACACTTGCTTTGTTAAGGACATCTAAAAGAGGTTTCAGGCTAAACTTAAACATATGGTTGTGCTTTGGAAAAAAGCCGCTCAAGTCACAAGCCTGACCCTCGATATCCATCAAAGGTATGCATTTCAGCAGTCTCGCCTCAGCTTTGTGATAGTGTATGTTCATATGCAGACATACAGGCTGCAGATCTGTAATGGTCTGCTAAGCATCACTGCGTACTCCTAACTGGGGCTGTCTGTCTTCAAAGAAGAAAAATTCTTACTTTTGCGGGAGACCAACGGAGTCTAAGCCTTTACATCTCAAACTTAACCCTCTCCAAAGCCTTCACCAGATACACTCCCTCTTCCAATTACGCTTTTGATAAAATACTTCTGTGCGGACGCAAGTCCTCAGGAAAATGAGAACTCGGAACTTAAAAACTCTCAAAGCCCACCATCTATCCAAGGTTCACTGTGGCTGCTTACTCTGCACCCTGGAACGCTTTTCCATTTTCTTTTTCCCTCCCGTCTCAGATGCTGAGCACAATTTGACTGCTAGTGTATTAATCGTGCCGGCCTGCTTGGTATTCATACAGGCTACCGGGCAGAGTTAAAATAATTTCAGCCAAGTGGTTACAAAACTTCCATTTTCCTACCTGTGCCCTAGCTATGTGTTGATCCAGCCAGCATTCCAGCTCCGTCAGACAGGTGGGTCTGTAGGAGGCAAATTAATTTAATTGCAAGGGTTGCCAGAAACAGCAGAGGTGTATTTTAAGTCCCATGACTCTAGGCTGTTTTGTGACTATTTGGAAGCTCACAGCTGCGATCGCGATGACTCTGTCTACTGTCCTTTTTAAACATCTTCTGCTTTGACTAATTTGATTAGGCTCATTCTTGGCCGGCTTTCCATCAATAAAACCCCGTTCAAAAGACGGCCCCAGCGCTTTTGCAGAATACAGCCTAAAAGAGAACATTAACAAAAGGAAATGTAATATACAATGGAAAATTAAACAGAAATGTGTACTTTATTCTTAATGCTCTTTACTCATGTAACTTCTCCAACCATTTGTTAATGCTTATTTTCTTTTAAACTACCTTCCTCCCCATGACAGCTTCAGCAACAGCGAGTTCTCCTCGTACTCAACTATTTTGAGATTAATTATAAGCAGAAGTTGCAAGAGAACGTAGCTCTAGCAATAGCGTCACACCTTCTTACACAAGGTCGGAGCTAGTCTTTTGTACTCTAAGAGAAACTCTGGTATAGTTAAATAACGACACAAAGCAAAGATATACTCCATAAAACATTAATATTTTAATGAAAAATCTTAGCTTCATGTTTCTATCCAAAGACACTCAAAACTAGTTTTTCTCCCCCCTTAATTTTGACCTCTAATGGGACCAGTTTGGAGATTTTTTTTTTTTTTTTGTATTTTAGAACATTTTTTTTTTAAAGATTAAACAACCAGGCTAGCAAAAAGGTACCCAATACATACTTTTCTTATATCAAACAAGCTAGTATTTCAATACAATGTAACTATACAGAATATATACATTACACATATGATCACAAAGCAAACACTACAGGCTCAGAACAGATTTGAAAAAACATGATATTCACATTGATTACAATAACTCTAAAAATGATTGTAACGTTGAAACGGCACTTAGTTTACAAAAAAAGTCACAAAAATATATATAGCCACCAAGAACTATGGTTCCTGAAAAATACTAATAGCCAGATAGTATTATATAAAATGTGAAGTGTATTTAAACATCGTATACATTAAAAAACAAAACCAAAACCAAAAAACAATTCTGTTAAGTCAATAAACATGCCAAGTAATCTAGCTGTGGCCAGCATCAACAAGAGAAGCTGTACTGTGGATGAGATGACGACTGGATATACGGCTGGTGACCGGAGACTGGCACAGTTAAGGGGGTTTCACTGTTACTAAAATGCACAAAGAAGCCCAACAATAATTTAATTCACATTTTTTTCCTCCAGCTTACTCTTTTCCCTCTTCGGGGTTTCACCACAGGGCAGCACCTAGAGTGAAGGCACTGCAGGAACAGGGCAAAGAAGCTGTCCAAGAACTTTGTGTAGCCAGGGCTATAAGTCAGAATATCAAAAGCATGCATCAGCTAAACGAATGGTTAAAGAAAATCACTCCTCTGGGGACTTCAGCAACCCTCAGGAAGACTGTAGGTACAGACACCACACAGGCTGGCAGCACCACAAACTGATTCGGCACTTTTTTTTTTTCTTTTTTAGTGCAACCAGATTTGTAGTTGAAACCTGTGGGACACTGAATTACTGCGTTAGCACACCTTGAGTTAACAAAAACCCAGAGCAGTAAGTACTGTTGCATTAAAAAAATTCACATTTGGTTTTTTTTATGGTACATTTCCTCAAACGCTTTGAACCGATTCTATTTACTAGGGACCTCTGATGTGGCTGAGGCACCGTCCGGCCTTGAACCCTCTTATCTGTCATCAAAATGCTATGGAATTTATTATGTCCATAATTGGAGATGAGAACCCTCCAAAAACTGGGTTTCACCTTGTAAGCACAACTTGAACGTAATCAATCTGAATGAAAATTAGCTACTTTCCGTATTCTGATGGTGTGGAAGTTGCAATGGATCTAGGAGCAACGGGTGCTCCTACATCTGCATTTTCTCCATCCCTGCAGGGTGCACAAAGCACCGCCCTATTTTGCATATAAAATGCTTCATGGTTCGTCTCAGAGAGAGACTGGCAATAGTCTCAGTGCTCTTCCATCCTGGGGCTGGAGGGGAAAGCCAGCAACCAAGAAGCGACTGAAGCCCTCATATAAAAACTTTAAACCATAGCTTAAAAACAATAAAATTTTATCCCGTAAGGGACATATAGGGATCATAGTCTTATAAAATATATTTTACTGCATTGGCAGCTATTACTTTTTTAAAAAGTTTAAATTCACACCTTTTAGACTCAAGATACACGTGAACCCAGAACCATTTTCAATAACCTAGTCTACTAATCTCTCAGTATGAGAGACTTGACCGTAGTATCTGCGAGCCTGACAACTGAACTCATGCTGAAGTAAAGACAGACAAACCATCAGGAACACACATCTTTTCCAATGTGGTGTAAGAACAGTGACAAGCGGATCTGACGGGGAGCTTAATCTGCTGAATGTGTAGGCATCCCCAGGCATTTCCAGGGGAGTTGTGCTCTGTGTCTGCAGCGAAAAAACAAAACAAACCCTTACAACTTGGCTAAATCTCCCGCATGGCTAAAACGGCACTTCTTTTCCTCCCACTCTTTGCGGGGAAATAGAAAGCTTCTGAATTTTTTCCCATTCTCCCAAAACACCGTTTTAAGTCAGAAAAAAACCCCATCCCTTCCTTTCCCGTTGTTCCCATCAGACGTACTGCTCTACACAATAGGCGAGGAGTAAAGACCCTGCACAGACTCCAAGAATCCGGGTTCCTGGCACACGGCAGAACCTTGCTAGTTCTGTGGTAGTGAAAGGCACTCTGCTTGCAAAATAAATGGGCGAGGAAAGGATTTTCCACTGAGTGCAAAGGTTGGTGCCACCTGGGAGAAGAATACGCAGAAGCGAGACGCAAATCACTTTGCGAATGAATTCGGAGACTACTCATCAACAAAGCTGCAATGGGTCATACGTGTAGCTATATGGAAGAAATTCTAAACAAGTTATAAGGGCCACAAAGATGATGAAGGGACAAGAGCACCTGCCCTACAGGCTGAGGGCGATCAGACTGTTTCGTCTGGAGAAGGCTCAGGGGATTTTATCAATGTGTAAAACATTGATAGAAGGGGGCAAAGAAGATGGAGCCAGACCTTTCTCAGTGGGCACAAACAGGAACACAAGAAATCCCAGCTAAACATACTAAAACCTTTTTTTACGGTGAGGGTGGTCAAACACTGGAACAGGTTTCCCAGAGAAGTTGGGGAGGCTCCATCTCTGCTTCAAAATCTGCCTGGACTGAGCAACCTGTTCTCGCCGACTCCGCTTTGAGCACGGGGGTTGAACTGGGTCAGCTCCAGAGATCCTTTCCAATCTCCACCGTTCTGTGATTGGGTGATCCTTGTCAAGCAGAAATATAAATGCATACCAAATAATGGGGGCTTTTTTGGAAAAAGAAAAAAAAAAAAAGAAAATGCACTCCAGAGTTCAAAACCCTCTGATAAAGTATTGAAAGAAATTTATGCTTTAGGTTTAATCCCAAGTGTAGTTTAAGGCAAGTTTTTTCTAGCTTAGTTAGATATCTATCTCGCACAATTTGGAATCTAGAGCATACTAGCAACAGAGATTGTTTTAAGATATTCTATGTTTTCACATCTCTCCTGTGAAGAACAGCAGCATTTCAAAGTACTGAACGCTTCCAAAAAGTTAGGGAGGAGAAACAAAACGTATTTGTATTTAATCTGCGCTCACTTCTACGGAGAAAAGAGATATTAACAAGAAACAATTAAAACCAGGCAAATTAACAAGTAAACCCAACCCTAAACCAAACAAACCAACAAAATCCTCTAAGAACTCTATTGTTCCTGCAGTTGAATCAGATTGAAAAGTGAGAACTAAATTAAGATGTTACACAGGGTTGAAAAGATAATGTGTATCACAGTGCAATGAACAATGAACCCCATGACTTGCCTTGCGCCAATGTGCTAACAGTTAATGACACTCCTTTCTTTTCAAGGAAGACCAGATTAGAGCTACAAAGTTCTTTTTAACTTCCCCCCCCCCCCCCCCCCCCTTTCTCTTTGGTATTCAGAAAGCAGTTTGCTTTCTGACACAAAATTTTAAGTCTTAAAAATCCAATATCCAGCTATGTCTATTGTGCATTTGCACATCTCCTCACTGATAAACTGTTCAGCAAAATATCTAATGGGTGAAAATTATCAGAGTCTAACAGAAGGTTATGTCCATCTATATCTGACCAACTCTTTTATTACATCTGTACAGTCTGGAAACGAGTTTCTGCGTGAAGTACTTTTTACTACATGAATCACAAAGGATTCTCATATACCTGGAAAGACGAGTAACACTTACTACAAAAAAAAGAAAATAATGTATTTGAGTTCACTGTCACAGCCCTATAATTCAGGATAAAACTCAGCAAAAGGCATTGGTCTTGTCTCACTGGCTTCTCAGTTATAGAAACCAGAAGTGGAAGAGAACTGGTCTTTAAATTCAGCCCATCAACAGGCACTGGACTAATGCACAGTACGGCATGCCAAAAAAAAGAATTTCTCCTTCAAGCCCTTTTAAGAAGACTTACAAAGGTAGACATACAAGACTGAATTGTAGCAGAGAACTTCTTTGCAGCATGTTTCTAAAACACCCTTTGGATCTGGTGGAGAAACTTCATTCCGGTAACTTGGAAGGGGCTTAAATCCCAATTGGTTTCGCTCTGTTTAACTAAAATTTGTGTTTTTTACCTGAAACACAGCGGAGAAAAATTGCTAAAGTCACTGAAACCCTTTAAGCTCTTTCCAAAGGGCAATAATGTTTTTTTTCCTTACAGAAGTTGGCTATTAGCAGAAACAACTCAGACCTACAGAGTATCAGAGCTGCCTAAGCTAACTGAATACAAATTGATCTTGCGATATAATACGACTTTTGTGTCTTCTGTTTCTTCAGCAGCAACCTTTCTCTATTGGTTTCATTTCCTCCTCATGTTTGCGTAAAACAAATCCGGATAGAAAACAACAATTTAAAAAAAAAAAAACAAGATTCAAAACTAAGGGAGTATATCATGCCTTTGGAATACTAAGATCAAGTAATACCTACTCGCTCAGCATGTCTTCTGTAGGCGGTAAGCATTTGGCATCAAACACCGAGTTAACTTCAGAAGCAATAAGAAAAATCACAAACCTCCTAATGTATTTCCTAATTTAGGTTTCAAAGCAGTACTATAGCCCAAAAAGCCTCGACAAAACAAGACTCTCTGCTCTGAAAATCCCACACCCGAAATTTGCAGCTTTTTCTAAATATGGAAAAAAGAAATTGCAAATCTTTCAATTTATTGCTTACTTGAGCTGTGTATGTAGCTGGAGTAATGGCCTTTAATATACCAAGTTGGCAAGGATTTAAAATGCTTTGAAACAGGAACAATTCATCATTGCTATATAGGTTTTTTGTAAACAACCCCCTGTTGGGTTAGAAAGTTGGCCTCTAAAGAGAATAAATTGCTTGTTTTGTCCAAAACAGACTAATAAAAATCTCAGAAACTATACATGCGTATGCATAAACAAAAAAATGTGCAATAATGCACAAAAGAGCTCATTTTTTCCCATCTATAAACTCCCTCGAGCTCGCTTTTGGAGATTAGTAAAAATACAGTATATATGATCAGGGGAAGTGACCAGAACCGCAAACAATCTGGCCAGGATTTAAGCATTTCAGTTTGGGAAAACCTTCATTTTCATACGTGGTTCCCCTTCTCCAGAAAGATACAGTCATGAGATATTTGTCAGGCTTGCACGGATATCTACTTTTCCATCACCCTCAATTCATTATGCACCGTCAGACTTTTCCTGACCGTTACTATTTCCACGCCTAACCTTAGATGGGCAAATCTGGACAGGCTATTTGATCAAGGAGTTTCTAAAAGGACTGGAATAGAAGAAGTAGGAATACCTGGCATGACATCACTTGGTTTGTCAAAACTGATTCATCTGAGATGAAAAGGGACAATGTGTTTTTAAAAAGCGTGTGACTGTTAGTTTCAAAAATGCTTACCATTTCCAAGAAAAGGGTTACAGTAAGCACTTTGAAAAACAGCAGGCGCAGAGCTAGGAAGTGTCATTTTTTTTTACGTAGAAGATTAAAGCATCCACTCAAAACTAGTCAAAACTGTTCAATAATGATTTCCAATGCATCCTTTTGTTTGTCATTTTAAAAAGGTTTCCTCTGATTTCTTTCCCTTAACCAGAGGGTCTGCAGAAGCAAGAGAAACTTAATGAGCTGCTCTAACTGTGGAAGAAGAAATAGCTAAAGTGATCTGAATCAGTTGTTCTTCTTTAGAAGTGTATCACAGCTTCCATGATGTTCTGACAAGACCTTTTTGTGCATTCAGTCTTAAATATTTTCACAAAGTGATCATTCAGTCATGAAAAATAATGTAACATCTGTTGCAGTTTCCTGTTTAAAGCGTAGCTTACGAAGTAAAAAGGGAAAATCTCCCCACTTTTGTTTAAAAAATTAAATTAAAATGTACAGGACCAAACACAGGCACTTTCCAAAGAACAAAAATGAAACCAAACCATGAATTATTCAATAGTAATAGATGACAGCTCTGGTTTCGGAGGGTCACCTGCGGCTGCCTCAGCAGTGGCATTAGTCTTTGGCTGCTCCGGCACATCTTCTTCCTTCTCTGCCAACCCACCCAGAGACCCCAAGGGGAAAGTGCTTTCACAATTCTGAGTTGACGACACCTGTGAAATGACAGGCATTTGGACAGAAGAGTTGCTTTCAAAGCCATGCTCCCCTAGCTCATACTGCCCGAGGGTCTCCTCTTGTTCCTGGTTTAAGTAGTCCGGTACTAGGAAGTCACTAGAAGAGGGGCAAAGGACAGAAGAGAAATGTCATTTCTCACACAAACATCAGCGATATCAGTTTCTTTGTATCAGTTACAACACACAAGCTACATTCTGCATTGCACAGAGAACAAAGGTATTCATTTCACATTGCTCTAAGATCATCACAGCGACATACTCCACCAAGCACTATAACCTGGGTTCTCATTTAAACACTCAGAGAATTTATTCAAAAGCATCTATTTTGCATCGTTGTGCATCCATATTTCCTACACAGCAACTTCTTATTATTTAGACTGTATCACCTTGATGAGAATGAAAGTTAATGTCTGGAATATCATATGGCACTGAAAACCTCATTGAAAAAAGGGAGCACTCAACCTTTAAAAATAGAAACAAAAATGAGTTCAGCGCTGGCAAAGATGTGGGCCTTTTCCACCCCTGAGATAAGATCCACCCAAGAAACAGCAGCAGCAACGTTCCTCGCAGAGCGGACAGGCTGGGAACAGAAGCATGAGGCGAGGAAGCAAGGGTTCTGCTGAGAGCATAAGGAGGCTGCCAACTACAGCGGTGTTTTGTGATGCTGACACGTATCACACCACAGTGAAAAGAACGGAATTGCATTCCTTCCCCGTTTCGGTCCTTTCTGGACAACAGTTCTGGAATTTACTCTTACCAACCGATGGCTGAGTGCAGCCAAAGAAAATCTACCAGACTCTCCAGTAGTATTTTCAGAGCGTGAGGACATAACAAAAATAACATTTCTTTGCAAATTTTCAGCACCAGACATGTAAGTTTGTACTTGAGGCAAGTATAGACATGTTACATATACGGATGTTCATACGCTTTTGTTCCTCCTAGTAACAATCCATTTAAAAGCAGTCATTTTCTTCAATGACAGCAGCATTCACTGCTTCAAATCCAAATTCGCAATGCTAAACCTAGTGTTTGTAAATTCAAACTAAAGGAAGGCCTCTAGACAACTAAAAATCACATACTTTAATCTGACTTTAATTTGACGACAACAATAAAGTGCTTACCACAACCATGGCATCATCCCTTAGAGTTTTTGCTCTAGTTTTGGCACAAGTGCTAAGAACAAGAACTGCGTAAACCCACAGATATGAAGCACTTGTACTTTTAAACAATATTCTGTTGGAAAAACAGTGACTGGCTTTCCTGGTTTTTTTTGCAATTTTTTCAACCTACATCACTTCTGAGATAAGCAAATAGAACAAAATGCTGAAATGTTTTGTAGGGGAAAAAGCAAAATGTCTAGAAATCATGAGGGATGGTATTGTAGATGCCGTACCATTTACAATACATTTCTTTTGCGTTTCTGAAGACAGATGATTTAAACACACCAAGCTGCACCCTCTCTATAGATTTGAGAGCTGTGAGATCTGTCTTCCTCCAGTTTCCGCCATCCACTTTCCTATTTTTCTATCTCAAATTCCAACGGTTACAAACGTTTATTTTAATATGAGGATACAGTGCTGGTCTCACACCTCAGAACCCTTTTCATAGCCTCCAGTGAAATGCATTTGTGAGATGACAAGTCTTTTGCGCCCTGATAAACAAGAAATGTTCAACTGGCCCTTACTATTTCAAACCCTATTAGTCAGATCATTTAGTAATATGTTACCTAGAACATGAAAAAAGAGAAGGCATGGAGTCATGCAATCTTTCCACAATATCCACCGTCAGGCAAGTACTTAAAATGAAGTCACATGTCTATTCCCTATGTAAGCGAACAGGCTATGTACGAGAATTTGAATAGCAAATCATTTACAGAACTCCACAGATACTACAGTACAGCACGCTATGGCTTAACACCATTAGCCTGTCCATAGATACTACTGAAAAGAGAAATTAAGTAGCCCAGAAGCAGCTTCTGCATATCACTCGATTCTTCAGTGCCCTCCTATATAGCTTAGATGCTGTAAGACAGATCAGATATAACAGATAGTGGCGCAAGAATGAATTTGACTAGAATTAGCTGACAACCTGAGGAGAGGCACAGCAGGCTGCCCTGAAAGCAGGAAAAGATGATTTAGGAAAAAAAAAAAAAAAAAAAGAAAAAGGAAAAAAAAAAAAAGCAAGTTTCCCTGTTAGGTTTTTGCTGTGCACCTCACCTGCTCTGGAAGTAGTTTGCTAGCTCTGACGCTTCATGGTTCAAGCTCCTCAGGTGAACGATTAAATTTCCAGAGTTGGTGAACATGGCGCCACATGTTTTGCACTCGTAAATCCGAGGCTTGCGGATAATATGCCGGGAAACCCGCATGTGGTGTTTATATTCCCCGAAGGAAGTGAAAGTGGCACTACATATCTGGCACCGGAAACAGCGTTTACCTTCGTGCTTCAGGCGATGCATCTTTAGCGAGTAAGCTCGGGTGAACTTTTTCCCACAGCGGTCACACTGAAATGGTTTAATGCCTGCGGAAGAGAGAGCAAAAAAAAACCGTTCACCTTTTGTAATGAGGTCACTGGCAAAATCCTTCCAGATTTCTAACAGCAAAAGGACAGCGGCTGCGGCCAGTCACAGCAAAGCGCTGGTTTAGGAAGAAATTTTCTGGTTAACTTTAAAATGGCAGGAACAATTATCACAGAGCTATGCTTTCTCAGAACCAACTGCCAATAAATTTCATAACGATGTGACCTGTCCGTAACGCTTACATGTCTTCTTCCCCACGGTTTAAAATGAACGTAAACCTCCATGGATTATACTATGGTTAAAATCCTGAGCCACAGCCAAAAAGTATCCCGTGCAGCAGTCATCTCAAAGCGTCTTTGAACTCTTTTGATCTCAGGAGATTCTTGTGCCAGACTGGTTCCCAACAATGCAATTATCAGACTACCCTTAATTGCAATGTCTTTTTCTGGCTGCCTTTGGCCTCAGAGAAGCGTTCTGGCAGGGGGACTGTGTGCACAAGGATGCCCCTGTAATGCAGCAGGAATGGTGATAAAAGGGTGAAGTAACAGCCTTTATATTGCGTGGGAACCTGTCCATACAAGAATCTTCAGCAACTCTGCGTGACAGACAGCTCTCTAAGACCGCTTAGGTTCGTGCCGCTCATTTTTTCTCATATTAATCTAGGAGTTCTGTTACTAGTTCATTTTTCATTTATTACAGGCGATAATAAAACCCTAAAACGTACAAGCCCTGCAACACGTTGCAGTGGCCGAGGGTATGTAATCACACCCAAACAGAACTATTACAACATAAAAGACTGAATCACCAAAAGGCTAAGATTTAATAAAAAGTCTGAACTCCAGAAAGTGTGGAAATCCAAACATGAGGCCAAGAATCTGGAATATGGAGCTCTATTCATAATAGGGCTGTCAAGGAATAAAAAAGGTTTTTTCAAAAGGCTGAATGTGCATCAGCCCAGGCTGTTAATTCCACCGGTCTTTCACTCTGCTTTCCTTACGTTCAAAGTGGGAGCTGAACTTTTAATTGGGGCTTTTATACAGAGAAAGCTGTAGTTAAGGTTACACCGAAACTCCTCGTTAAGCATGTGAAAACAAGTTAATATACTAGAATATTGTCTTGCGAAGCTAAAACCTTTCATGCTTTGGTACTGTCCAAGAGCATCTATTTCCTCTGATAGTTTGAGGAAAATCTCTTCAGCCATTTTGCTTATGTGAAAACACTTTCAAGGTTTACAAGTTTTGAGAGTTTCTTTTGCATGCTAATTACTCTTAAAACAGCTATTCAGATCTCGCCCAACTTTGCCCAGGGGTTGCCAGTTGACAGGTTAGCCAGAGGTGCTTTACTGAAGCCTGTCTGTCTGCTGTCAATGAAGACTTTAGCAAGCGGCTTGGGATAATTTTGCACCTGATATGCCCACAAAGTTTGCTGGTTTAAGTACCAGACACTTATTATTACTGTTGTCCTAAACATAGTATGGTCATTTTGCTTGAAAGGAATTGACAAATAATTGCTGACAGTGAAAAAATTACACCTTTAGAACTGCGGTTGCTCTGCTGAAAAATGGTACAGCATCTGCGTGCAGGTGAGAGTCAAACCCGAACCAGAAGACGCTAAAGCACGAGGCTTAGTGCCCAAGTGCAAGAACCCTTCGATATTCCTTCTTTCACCAAAACTGTCAACACTACTGCCCGGTAATGTTGACAAGTCTTGAAAAACACTGATAGCAAAGACATTAGGAGTTCATACTTAGCTTCGAAATCAAAATGAATGGAATAATTTGGAGATCAAGGCTCAGAGGAGGCATTCACACAAACCTTTTGCTACCTGTACTATCTGCGGTAGCTAAATTGAGTATCAAACCAATTCAGTTGTCCTGCAATCCCTCCAAAAATTCTGAGATCCAAAGGCATACAACATTCCTCAATGCAAGGACATGAGATAGATAGTATTTTCTTATGGCTGCAAGTCTCCACTAAAACACAGCAGACAATTACAACACGTAAGAGGAAGAATTTCAATCTACAACAATTCTTTAGTATAACAAAAAGCACAAAGTATACTTTATTTAGTCTCAAATCCTTATCCTGACAATGACTTATTCTCATGCATTTCAGGCAATCAGGTATTTTTCAGTCCATACAAACGCTAATCACCCATGAATAGAGCTATCAGTGGGATTTGAAGTATCAAAACAAGCATTCAATGAGACATACCTCTACCCAATCTTTCTGAAATCAATTCTCAAGCGCTTGGCAGGTGATTAAAGAAGAATTGCATTATTGTATTTGCTGCACAGTAAGCAAACCTCTGAGAGTCTACAAATTCTTGGAAACGGTAATGTTTCTTACCTGAGTGGATAAGCATGTGTTGTTTTAAATTCTGAATGCGAGTGAACCGGACCCCGCAGGTTGGACACTGAAAAGGTCTGTCTGGACCATTTGGGCTGGGTCTCTCTGTGCTGCTGGTAGAAGGAGCAATGTAGAGTTGGTAGGGATACTGAACGTTCTCCAAACTACAAAGAAAAAATTCACTCATTTACAAGCAAGCTAGAGGTAAAAAATAAGAAGTCTGGCCCGTGGAAATCTGAACCTTGAACACCTTTGTGTGAGAGGATGATAAAGGCTGGCCTTTCGCATTTCTGTTTAGCTCTGTATTTATGCTGGAAATCTCTGCCTCTATAGCAATGCGTCTGACCTGCATCCGAAGTCTTATATTCATTGACTTTGCATTTCTGAACGAAACCAGAGAACAACCTCTGTTTCTTTGGGCAACAGGTCTGAGCAGCAGCTGCAAACCGAACTTTATTTTCCAGGCATGGGCATTTTCTCAAGCATATTGATGATTTACCATCAGCAAACAGGAAGAATTTAAAGAACCGAGCAAACTGGAAAGCAAAGGAGTATTTTGCAGCTTCAATGATATTTATGATTTAAATTAAAGCCGATTCATTTTCATTTCAATCCAAGCTCAATGAACAAACATTAGTATCTACAATTATATATTCTAAGTTTAAAAAATTAATCGAATTGATCAATACTTGCTCCTTGTCTGATTCAACCAGCTCTACGAGAACAGTTCGAGCGCTGTATTTAAAAAACAGCACGCAGACTATAATAAAGGAACAATTTAACTTTCAAAGTAATTTATTTAAAACTGACTAATTGCTCCTACATAGCCTCTAACTGCAAACTGTTTAGGGGAACTACAGAGTTACAATCCAAGTCCTCTGGCAAGGAACTTGCTTTGCTGAAGGGCATGGTGAAATAAAAACAAACCTGCTGGTACCAACACAGCAACAAGAGGAGTTTGTACTTACCTGGGATTTCCCTTTCCTGAGAATTAAGGTCTATATTTTTTGTTGAAATAGACATTTCAGCTTGCTCACAGCCTGATGGCAGATCAGATGTCACTGGCAGCAGGGAACTGCTCTGACCCTGAACATTCCATGGCCAGGACAATGCAATTTTAGTTTTACTAAAGTGTAACATCTGAAATGTATTGAGAAAGAAGTACAATGATGTCTCCTGTTGTCTCAGAAAGTCTCCCTAGCTGAACAAATCCTTTTGCTGGTCTGCTTCCATGTCGAGCACAGATTGTTGGTTTCAAGCTTAGCCTGAATTTGTGGACTTCCAACGCTCAGGGGAATGAAAGATGCACTTTGCACAAATACATTTTCCTACACGTCATACAAAAATCCACAGACCAGATCAGCACAGGAGGACAAGAACCAGGATCATCTCTTTAAAATCAATACCTTAATTGTCTTTATCTACTCTGGAAATGGATGTCAGTACAACTGCGAGAACTGGGTATCTGAATTCTGAGTACAATGATAGGACTCAGTGGCAAAAGTTCCAGCTGTACAATTTATCTGGAGAGAGAGCACCAGGCATTTCTCAATACACACAAGATAAAAGAGTTTCCTGCAGGAGGTTAGTATCAATCAGTCTGTAAAACCAATAAGAATTTCTGGTCTCACATGGAACTGGAATAATATTTGCTCTAAGGAAGAAGTTTTATTGTCCTTCACTTCTTTTTATACACAGTAGGGTCCTAGAGAGCTGTGGAAAAGATAGATGCTGAGAGACTTGTTGATCTTTGCTAAAGGGAATATTGGCAAGAGGGAAGTTACCAGCTCATATCCTGGGCCTGGCGGAATGTAGCTCACTGCCACTTATGGGTCTAAAACAGCCAACTGATGGCTCATCAAATGCACTTCAAAAAAAGGAGGGTATTTTTAAACATAGGTTCTGATGTGTCGAACCACATTTCTGACAATCTCTGGCACTCCTGTTCCTTTGTGAGCTGATCACTAGATGAAGAACAGGTTTCACTCTACTCAGATGTGGAAACATTAGTTTTGTCTCTGGAGTTGGTATGACCATACACTTTCCACTTTTCTAATGAAAACTCCATCAACACAGACCAACAGACACGTCTGATATTAAAAAAAAAAAAAAAAAAAAAAAAATTTAAAAAAAAAAGAACACCAGTGAAAAAAAAAGCATAAGGCATAGCAGTCCACAACAGCATAATAATCAAATAGTCAAACTGATTTGGGCCCGGGATGGACAACTTGCCCCTCACCTGGTATTTGACAAATGTCATGCACGTAGTCTGGCTAAGGGGCAAATCCCGTCAGAAAAGGTTTCCTTGCACTTAGCTGACTGGAGAATTCACAATAAAAATTTTCACAGCTGTGTGCAACAGAAGTGACAGCTGCAATGCAGGGGTGATAAAGGGATGACTGGCTGGACAGCAAGAACTCCTGCTCTTAGATGCACGTGTAGATAAACACATCTAGTGTGCTCAAATAATAATGACATTTGGTTTTATACAACATTTAACTGGCTTTATAGAGAACTTCATCTTCTGTAACATGTTTCTTAGGTCCTTCCTCCCTCATTTCTGCGTTAGGGGATTGGGAAGAGGCAAAAGTGCATCGTGCTCCTAAAGCTTTCTAGGGAGATGCTCAAACTAGGGCAGAAATTAGAAGCCACAGCTCTCCTTTTGTTTCCAGATTTCTCAGGCTAGCTCATCCCTAAAGCCTGTACTGGTGCCAGCTTCTCGGCAATGGAAACAGAAAGGAGAAGTGCTATGGGGACAATGTCCCTAGAAGAAATTTAAAATAAAGTTTTGGGGTTTTCCAACATAAAAGCTTCCTGATGAGAAAGGCTGGTTGAAGCAGATAAAATGGGAATCAGGAGGCTCTCCAGCGACCAGTGACTGGCATGTCTTTTTACATCCTTACACTGCAAGCAGGCTGAAATACCTATTGGTGACACAACTGCGGACCTTAGCACAATGAAAAAACTACATTTGAAACACAATTATATTTTCTCTCCCCTGCTTATTTTCCTCCATATCTACTCAATTTTTCATGACTTGCAATTTGTGATAAATGCGGCATTTAACAGTTGAGATTTGCCTAACATCTCAGAGAATTTCTGTAACAGAGATAGGTTTAAAATGTTTTCACTGTAACGCTAAAGTATTCTACTTGCATTTTTTTCTTCTTTACAGCAAGAGATTATAAACATACTTAACTATGTAGAACTAAACTCTAACAAATGTGAATGCCAGAATGCTCAGTGAGCCTAGAAACGTTCTCTATTTGTAAATAACAATTATTTTAGAGAAGTGGAGGTTCTCATTGTATTGGATCAGAGATCTTTTGTAATTGAACCTTTGCAGCTCCTTTTTAAATGCAGCCACAAACTGATACAGACGTTAACTGTTAAACCAGCCATGGCTGAATTACGGATCTATGCTAGAAAAGTGAAATATCAGAGAAAGAATATATCAAACTTCACTGTGAAACAGTAGTTTTAATACTTAAGAGATTCCAGTGTGCCTATTAAGCTAACAACAATTACACGTGACCTGCTGTTTATGAAACACTGATTATGGAGGAGGATCAATTAATTACATTAATTGTTTAACACAGAAACTCAAGAGATAAGATATCCTAAATTTTGAAATATTTATTATTCTTTCCACAGTGATAAGGATGCCATACTGCAAGACCTTTAGATGGAACAGCTTTTTGCTCTGTTTATGAATAGAAATATAATAAATACATACTCAAGTACATACTTTTCAATATAAATTTGCACTGTCCACTCACAACTGATTCTGACGTTTTGAAAATCTCTACTAATAAAGCAACGTACAACCTGGACTTAAACTAAAAGTGCATTAAAGAAAATACCCAACAAGATGCAAGGGAAAAACTTTCTCCGTCCGTATGATTTATTAATCAAGTTTTCATTCGATTCAGCTAGAGCTGAATGTCTGATTTTATTTAGAATCCTGTATTATCTCATTTTATGCACTCAAAACTGTGTGCCCAAATTGCTGCACAGTGAATCTTTATTTATTTGCTGATGTGCCCATCCTGAGCTTGAAATGGGAATTCAAAAGCTTGAAGGGCTGTCACAGAATGCACCGTCCCAACCTGACAAGCATATTCACACACGCATGTGAAAGAAAACCTCTTAGGACTTGAAAGCACCATTTTCCATATTTAACTGATTCAGGGAATAAGTACAATCTTGGCACTTTCAACTTGAATTTATAAAATAAATCACTTGGTAGAAAATTTTAGTTCTGGAGTCTGAAGTTTTCATAAATTCCCATAACTATTAGTTCCCTTATTCTTTATATAAACAATGTGCAAATTCTAGTTCATTTTGCTGATGCTTCTGTTACTCTGCGACTAATTATTTTCAAACTTGGGCATTAACTAAGGCAAATACTCTTTCCTCTTCATGGAACAGATCTTTTAGTGCGAATTTTCAGCATGTTAAAAGGATTTTATATATTTGGAATTTTCTATGCAGTTTGTACTGAAGCTCTGTAATTTTATAGGAAATTTCTGATATAATCCACTGCTGAAAATATGTATGCCACTTGACTTTAGAATTATAGCTTTAAAAACCTGGATTAGTTCTAATGCAACGTGTGCTCCGACTATCAATTCGAACTCGAAGTGATGGGTATTATTTTTATACTGAGGTTTGTTAGCAGACAGATAAAATCTTCTGTGTCACGCAAAAAATCGTATCTAGGCAGTTATTTTCCCTTCAGATTTAATCCCACAATGGGACAGGTTTCAGATGGAAATGGCAGGGAAGATTTTATGAGCTATGAAAATGCAGCTCTTGATAGTTATCTCTACGGGGAGTTTCACTTGACACAGTTTCTGGAACAACTCCCAAAGGTTCACACTTCTTCCTCAGATCCACTTGTCTAACAAAAGACTATGCAAAAGTCAGCTTGTCAATACTTTAAAAATTTTGCTTAGAAAGGGAAGAGCTAGCTGTACACCATACTTGACACATACCACAAAAGCAAAGGAATAAAAGTCAAACCAGTTGCGCGTACTCTTGTACGCCACTTGCAGGTACATAATTTTGATCTAACAGAACTATGATACATATTCAGCCAAACAGACCCATTTGAGTGCTACCTTCTCTGCCAGCTTTCCCTTATAAGGGATTCCCTTAATAAATCACTCATCCCAGCGCAGCAAAAGACCACTAAATATTTACAATAAGTGACACACAGCATCTTGGTAAGAAGCTACAGGCAGAAAGTTTGGGAGAAAAGATTTAAGGCTGCTCTGCCTGCTCTGCGGTTTATGGCAACAGTGATGTCTCATGAAGCCAAGACTCTTTTAGTTTTGTTGCTTTTGTGGCTTTACATCAGCTTTAGCAAGCATGCAACTACCCCACCTGTTTCACAGTAAAGATTTTTTCATTATTATTTATTAATAAAGAGCAGTGATGAAGAAAACAGCAAAACCATGACTATCTTTCTTCACCAGTGTTGCCTGGAAATAGGCAGGAAATGAAAAGCACCAAGTAAGCAAATTCTGACTTTCACCACCTACATTCTTCTAAAGCATCTGATCCTTCAGGCACTGATTGTACTCTGATCAACGCACAGTAGATGTACGAACAACTAAACATTCTGGGATGAAGGCTGGGTAGGTCAATTACAGCACAGCACTTGCTGCAGAACACTTTGCACGCTACGTTGGTACATACCGATCATCATCATCTGCATGAGCGTTAGTGCCAGAGGTACTTTGGAGTGTGGGTAGTCCCTCCGTAACCCCCTCATCTATTGAGCCTAGGCAAAGAAAAAAAGGGCAATTTAATGCAAATAAGTGTTCAAAAAGGGTTGGGGAGGCAGGTAAATACACATAGAGCTTGCTTTCCCAAATCTCTGAGAGACACTGCTTCCTGGGTGATAAGATACGAAAATTGTCTTGGGAAAATCATTTAGAAAACCCAGAAGCAATGTGTTCCAAACCACCTTCTTCTCTGCACAGAGTATCCAGTAAATGGACAACTCAATAAAGGGCAAATATTTGGCACACCTAGAAAATGGAAAGAATCTATGTTAAATACAGCCAGAGTTGTCAAAACACATCCACTACTAACATTGTAAAGCATAAATGTTACCTTCACCTAAAGGGACTATTTCAACAATTTTCAAGACTTGTTGAGCAATAAAGAGTTCAATCCTGCTACGCTACGCTGCTTTTGTGTTCCAAATCTTCCACATATATATTCATTGATAATGCCTTCATTTATTGATAAGATGCTGAGACAGGAAGAGCCCTCTGAGATATCAGAAATGCAGCACAAAAGAGACCAAACATCTGTTTGTAAGAGAAATGTATACACAAAACCACTCCAGAGCTTTGGTTAGTGTCCCAACACTCAAGCAAAGGTAGCTCAAGTAGGTTTTAGGAACAGAATCTAAGGTAAATGCAGCACTAAAGCAAAACTATCACTTTATTCACCTGATATGGCTGTTGCTCAGATGGGCCTCCCTCATCACCACTTGGCGTTTGGCGTTCAATCCTTGTTTAGGCGTATTAATCAAGGTTACTTTGGCCTGATGTCACCAACACAGGGAGGGAAGTTGGCAGTACAGTACTAAAACAATTCTAAGAACTGGTGCCCACCCCCTGCCAATCATACCCTGTGATAAAAAAAATACTCCGGTTTGGTAACATGTTACCATTTAGATAAATCATGTTTTGTTCCCTCTTTAAGCTGAGTGCAGAGAGCAGACTGGATCTCCTCACATTCCTCCTTTTCCTCTGGTGGCATCTACGGGTGCAACGGGAGATGATAAAAATGAAGGACTGAACTCCGCCAAATTTCCGAAGGATCAGAATTGCCGCCATTCCTCTCCAGAACAGGGGCTCCCAAATCATGACCTATGTATGACTAGTAGCACGAAAGTCACTTGGAAGTGGTAATTCCATCTTGCCCCCTTTTCCCTCTGTTCAGATGGAATATTAAGCATGGCTTGAACTCTTCTGAACAGCCAAGCAGCCTTTGGGTCTCTACCACTGAATCCATGTGAGATGACAACAGACCGGGGAAGGACAGTTCTCTCTCTACACCTACAGCCTGAGAACGAGCACAGCTTAGGACAGTGGTAGGAGCTGCTCTTGCTGCTATGGTAAAAATAATTCTGTTTTCTAAGAGCATGCTACATGAGCAATCTGAATTTGGGAACTCTTCTCTAAAGCACACTAGGAAAATCCAGTATCATTAGGTCTACAACGACAAGCGTCAGACAAAAAAGGAAAACAAATCGAAGGAACAAAGACATGGGAAGAGAAGTACAAAATGTGCTTCTTTTGTCAAAAGGAATGAGAGTACTGTCTCCAAAAAAGGCCGTCCCTATAAAGGACAGTGTGTTCTTAAAATCCTCACTGAAGTGAAAGATCACTGTCTTAACGTGACCCCATGTTATGGGGCCACTGATGGGAAGAAACTTGCATCTCTAGCAGTTTCCAAATAACACTACTAGAATTTATATTATTCTGAACAAATCCAAATTTATTATTCTGAATAAATCCAAATTTATAATTTTGTTACGAGCTGACAAACTATGTTTGGGAACTTCAGCGACTACGCAATCTATAAAGTTACAAAAGTTAATCGCATTTTGATTTATCCTTCTTTCTCCTGAAATACTTAACTGAATGTCCACTGAAAAATAAGCCAAATTGCTCTTCGATTTAAGTTTACACCCTCACCTCTCAAATGGAAACGATGTTAATGAGTTATGAAAATATCTTCTCAGACATAGCTATTGTTGTAACCATAATGACTTATTTATCAAGGCCCTGCTTCACGTCTCCTTCCGTATTACAAAGTGCTTCCAAATATAATAAATTGCAAATGAACAATTCTTGAAATTGCCCAAAGAGTGAATAAGAGCTTTTTGCAATATCGGGAAGAGAGGCAGGAATGCTTTTATAAACGCGCTATAAAACACTGAGATAAATATATGCAATTATAGGAGGAAAATATGTTCAGGGAGCAGAAAGCTGCACTTTAACATATCGTGCCGCCTCCATTTACTCTTCTTATATTATTGCATAAGGACATACATCTTTGGGAGGTAAAAAGTGCTTTCTAGCTACAAAGCATGCCTTATCATATATTAGGTACATGTGAACCTCATTAAAAAGCAAGAGCACTGTTTCTCTTTATGGGAAAATGTGAATAAAAACTATTCTGAGGATAGTTAACAACGTTATGCAAATACCACTAAATATTAATTCAAACATATTCAATGACAAAGAACAGATTTGTACTTTGAAGACTTTGGCCTAGCACATTTTTCTTCTTTCTGTAGTCTTATTTTAAGAAGAGCTTGCTGTACTAACATCCTCAATGATAGACGTTTGAGTTTAAACCTAATCACTAAAGCCTAAGATCCCCTGCCCGTGCCATATAAACGGTCAGGTACCTGACCTCAGTGGTACAAAACCTAGAATAGGACAAAGAAAATGGAAAACTTTCCCAAAAACATGACGTGGCTTCTAAACAGATAACTTTTGAAGACAGATGTACAAAGTTGCTTGTCAACAGAAATCACTTCACTTCACAGATGAGGAAACCGGCTAAAGCGAGAACAGAGTTCAGTAAGGTGCCTGGCCACTGGAATATGTTTTGAAGTATTTTTTTGTTTAACACTAAGACTCTCTTAGAAAAGGAGATTTTATAGCATTCAGTGGCACCTCTTCCTCTACAATTCGGTCCCAATTCATTCAAGCCACTTTTGAGTATGCAATTTTTCTGATATTTCTAACTCAAGAGATGTCCTCTGAAAACTTCCATAAATCATATGCTACTCACCTGGAATCTACAGTTTACACCCAGTTTGTTCTTTTAAGCTGCTTCAATATGATATTTACAGTTGGCAAAACCCCCTCCTTTCACTTGATATGCTATTTATAACTTCCCCTAATCATTATTTCTACTCGTTCTATTTTGTCTGTGATGGTACAATTATGTTGATGAAATAATTTGCATCTCTTATCACATGGCCCCGGCAAGGCCTTTCCGAAGTTCCTACTATGAGTTAAAAACTGAGTCAAACTAAACCTGTTCTTGAACAAGAACCACTTTTCCTGGAGCCTACCCGGCAAAGAAATTGTTTCTTTTAGTTTTTAATCTATGCACTATTTTGGCAAAGAGTTATATTTAAACTGATATTAAGTCTGTTTCTCAGAAAAGGTAAACAGCCTTGTCTCCAGTAAATAAAACATTTTCACTTGGAAAAAGCACTACCAATCTAAAATATCAACACATGAGCTACGCAAACCAACGAACAAAAACAACAACATAAAGTCCTGAAGGATGGGATAAATGGAAAATATTTTCATTTCTTTTTAGTGAGTATTACCTGAACAGTTTAACAACATTGATTATATATTGCGATACTGGAATGGTCAGACTGATCTAACACTCACTTTCTTCAGAGAAGGCACAGTGTTACGCTGACCAAACAAAACAAATAATGCAGGCTACTAGACTACATTTATTTACTTTGTTGTCATTTATTTATTTAATTAACTGGAGCAGCCTTTCATGTACACATTATTTGAATGAAGCAGACCGCTACCTTTGCCATTCTTACGGTCTTCAAACAAAACAGGCTTTATTAAAAATCTTTCAGTAAACAAACTCCACCGAGGTCAAGCCACTTAACTGAAAGCAAACTAGCTGACTTAGGCAAAAATTTGGTAATTAAACTAGAAATACTGCAAACCCCCTATCTTCTGGCATACTAAAAGCCATTCGATGCACTCTGTGCAAAGAGGAAAAAAAGGATTGCTACAGCAACCTTTAAGTATTAGCTATTAATAAACAACTGCTTGCTAGAAGAACCCAAAACTGGCTTTGGATTGTCTTTCATGGAAAAAAAGGTTTCTCTCAGCAATTGGCAGTATTTGAAGAAGAAACTTGAGAACCAAATCCCTGAGAAATGGAAAGATTCTCAATATTATGACTGTGTGGTTTTGTTTTCATCTGGGGCATTAAGATGACAGTGTTCCACCACTGCAAATCCTCTTACAAAGGCTCTCTGTCATGATTATACAACATTTTATGTCTGATGCAAAGTACCGTTCTATCCCTCTGTGGCTACAGCCACAAGTCTTTCAGATTTGGTGTTGCAGCTCAGCGGAGATCGTGTCTTTTGACACTACTGAAAACAGAATTATCTTCCCCCGTCAAGCAACTAGGGGTAAAAAGGGGTTATCAACCTCTCCTGGATAAGGAGGTCTACCAACAGGCTTACCTTTCTTAGCTGCCTTCTGCAAAGTTATTTAAAGAGCTCCAAGTCCTGTCCCCCCACCGGGGTTTATACGTAACATTTCATAAAACAGGAGGGGAAAAAAAGGCATTTTCACAAAAGTAAAAGATGAAAAAACATGAAGCGTATTTCCTCCAGTAAAATCACAAGTGCGCACACGCCAATTTGTACATAGATCTAACCCCAGAAATGGTCATACCTATAGAGGAAGACTGTGGGCTGATCAGGAGATCTTCCTGCACTTGCTCGCTTCCTGGGACTGTCTGTTGATCGCTCAGAGAGCTCTGGGATGCACTAACAGGCTGCGATACTTCCTCGTGAACCTCCTCATCGCTTAGCCTTTCCACTTTGACACGCACGTCTTCTTCAATCACAAGGGGAGAACTGGCTTTTGTGCTCTCACAAGTCACGTAATCTGCAATTCTTCTGTTGGACTCGGAGGGCCCAGGCATTTCCAAAGTCCTAGAGTTCTCTGCCTGCTTCACCTTCTCAGACTGAAGTCTTCGATCAATCCCAAAAGGAAAAGTCCAAGGAAAAGCTAAGGACGAGTCCACGGGCTGATTTCTGGACTCTGGGTAAGAAGCTGAAGGATTCAGCACTTGGGGGGAACTTGTTTGCGTGTTACACTTAAGGGGGCTCTCAGGAGACATAACGATGTAGCTTTTGCGCTTTCTTCTTGACTCTCGGCAAACAGGAATGGTTCTTTCCACTACACTGCACTCAGAAGAAACTGGAGAAAGGCTGCCGTCTCGAGAAGTAAAATTGCAGTTTGCGCTGTTCTCCTGTCCTGCATCCAGCACCTTCTCTTGCTGGCTGTTGGGCGTATTCCATAAAATGCTGGACTTCATGAATTCTGAGCACGTGCTAGCAACGCTGAACATCTGCATGTAGCTGGCTGCAGCCAACACATCAATAATGTTTTCTGTATTAATAGATAGCGTTGCTGTGTAAGCATATTCCAGGAGAGGTATAAAACCAGTCACTGTCACATGGTGCAGGTCTAACACGCTCTTGCTCTCATCTTCTGCTTGGCCGACGAGTTTGGAACGGAAGAAGTCACTGCAGGCTGCCAAAACCACCTTGTGCGCCCTGAAGATTTTGTCCTGGACGCGGATGGTGATATCACAAAAATGTCCATCGTTGCGGAGCATGTTCAGCTTTCCCAGCATCTCCTGACTGTGAGCAGGGGAATTATGAGTGAATGTTTTAACACCCATTTTTTCACTTTTCTGCTAGCGTTCTTTCCACATACGAGAGATCACAGGTATCCTGAAAGAAAGAGGAAAACTGTCATTTTCTGAAAGCACGTCCCTGAAAGCAAAAGCGAAGTGGTTTCAAGATTATAAGACTCTGTATGAAGAAAATTCAGTCGAATCCTCTAGGGTCAGGTTTTTCTAGGATCCAGACTGTGCAACAAACTCTACAGAAATGCAATTACCTACTTACAACTTTCAAAACTGCAGATGAAATTATTTGCAATCTATCACTAATATCATCTTCAACATTTCTGCTACTGCCCACTCAAACCAAATTCCTAACACCGTTTAGAGCAAAACAAATGTCTGTAATACTAAAAAGAAACTATCATCCGTGCAAGAAACCTGTATTTTTATTTTCTGGGCTCAGGAAACTATTGCTCACGGTTCTTAAACCTCACAGACTTTGTTGAATGTTTCTTTTAAGTGGAAAAGACATTAGCTTGAGTTCACTTACGAGCGTGCAGGAGCAAGCAAATCTCCCAGAGAAGGTATTTAATATCAGAAAAGCTTTAGAGAAACTAGAGCACGAATTTTCAGACAGAGTTCAAGCTAGTAAACATAAAATAACAGTTGCCAATAGCTCTGCTTTCCTGCTGTAGTGCAGGTACTGATTGCCTAAAGCTGCTCTTAATAAATGGTTTTGGACTAGGATGAGAAGTTATCGAAAATTCCTTCAAAAACACAAAGGATTACAAACCTCAAAGGAAAGTTTAGGTTTAAATCAAATACACACAAATTGATTTTATACAAGGAAGGCAACTTCTTTCTTCTGAAAAACAGAAAACTGCCTTCTTGGGGACCAGTTCAGGGACTCTATGCCGCACACTGTCTGCAAGTTTTAAGTCTGCAGCAGCATCTGAAAACTAAATGCCTCTGATTTGAGGAGGATGAAGCTGATTCACTCTCTGTGCCATACACAGGGGAAAGACCCTGTGCCAAGCTAGGCGCAGTGCGCCCAGACATCCTCTGCTCCTGCAGTGGAACTTCTGCGGCCACCAAGGCTGCCTCTACTTGCAGAGAGTGGAGCATCTCCAAACAAGGAAAAGCAGTTCCTGGGTTTGCTCCAATTATTTCTGAATTATTTCATTGTCAAGGAAATACAAGCCACCATGTTTCACCTGCTTAACTTAAGCCTCCCCAAGCCTCCATGAAAAGTCTTCTGTGTTCCACATGACTCAGACAATTAACATGATATAGAAATACCATCTCGGTAAAGCTGGTGGTTAAACATCAACAACATAATTGGATCTGACTATTTCCTGGAGTCAGCCAGCTTCTTCACATTATCCTTTCCCTTACACGTACGCAAAAACATACCACGCTTGCAAATTGCCCATGTGGAGCTTCGCAGATACAAAGAGCACCGCAAGTTTGGAACAACTTATCACAAATCTCACCAGCCTTAGCACATATTTAAACAGCAGCTGTCAGAGCCTACCTTGCTCTACAGACATTTACACTTGGCGGCTTCTTGTTCCTACGATTTCACTTTTGATACTGCAAACCCTTTCAGACAGAGGAAAAACATCTATTCGAGAGAACAGATTAACTAACACTTAACAATATATATAAAGTCTGAGTGAAACTATAAGGGCCATTTGGATTTAAAATGAAATTTCACGCTCCTGCAGAGGAAGAAGTTAAGCACAAGCAAAACACTCCCTTCAGTGAAAGAAAACATATTGACCTCAAGAGGCATCTGAAGATCCAGACTGTTTGTTCTCCAGCATGAATCAAATGAAAAGCATATTTAATTGATCTCAGACCAAAACACTACAGTAAAATCTTGTAACAGCATATTCTAAAACGGCCTTGGGATACCCTTCCTTCTGAATTCCCAGTCGCTGCAGCAATTCCTTGGCACATCAGAAGTCCAGAAGTACTTCTGTTCAGCAACTGGCTACAAAAAGAATAATACATTTGCAAGGACTATCAATGGTATATCTGGTGTTTAGAAATAGTACCAATACATAATCATAAACATGGAGAAAAATCTAAGCAAGCAATACTCCCAATTCTTATATGCCCAGAAGACTAACTCATTTTCCTCTGTTCATCCGAATAAGTAATGCTCATCTCTCCAGTCTCTAAGTGGGAGAGCTCTATTCTGCTCACCTCCTTCCAACCCTGCTCTGAACCATTCCTTGTCCTGCTTCCCCCTTCCTGCCCGCCTCTCCCCTCTTCTGGTTTCCTCTCCCCTTCTCCTTTCATCTTTTGCTTCCTCGACCTTGATCTGGTTACAAAATTTAAAATAAAATAGCGGAAGTCAGTGATGTGCAATAAACTGATTTAAATTTATTGCAGGAGCAGCGTGCCTGCCATGAATGTGGGGTATTGCTCCGTTAAGTCACTTCTGTAAAACGACCTTCCCCCTCATTGCGCTGACACCACCATTCAAACAAGTGGTTCCTACACAGGCTTCACTGGGAACAAAGGACGTATGCATATGCACACGATTTTCAGAAAAATCAAAAGGGGTGTGCTGAGGAGCGGGAACAATATCAGTTCTTTAGAGTTAATGAGGTAGTAAAAACATCAAATATTTTTAGAAGGTAATTTAAACAATATGAAAATATTTTCCGCATGAAAAGATGAGCGTGCTAAAGCTCAGCCAGGTTATAAAACGGCTCAATTCTCTTTGTTAATCTTTCAGTGGCATAGGGCACTTTTATAGCTGCACTAAGTCACAGTGACAAAAAGAGAGTAAAGGGCTGCAACGCTACAGCTTCACCTCAAGTCTAACATCTTTGGATCATCATCATTTTGAAATGATGTTTTGTCACATCTTATTACCAATTATTAGACAGCCCATGACAGCAGTTGTGAGACTGTAAGGTATGGGGTGCTACATTCAGGAGTAATTATAGAACCATAAACTAGAACTAAATATACACAGTACCTTGGGAGCGTTTGGGGTGGGGAGTTCAAGGTGCACACATAAACTAAGTGGTTAAGTGGGCTGGAGTTGGAAAAGTTCTTGTTCATCTTCGAGCCACAAGTCATCAGTGATTCTCTAAGCAGGGTCTGGGGTTGGTATCAAAGAAATGGTGGCTTACTCCTCCTCCCCACAATCCCCACGCACACGCTTATGCCCTCGCCCATGATGCATTAGAGTATTCCACAGTTCAAGAGAAACACGGTGAAATGTAAAGATACTTTCGAAAGTTTTCTAAATATTCTCAGCGGGACATTTCAGCCCATATTTAATGGGCTGTATTTAACTTTGCTGCAGACACTTACAGTTCGAGATAATGCTTTTTCCAGCATGCGTTCCTGCACTGGAAACGCGTGGGGATTCACTACCGAAGCTTGGATCCCCAGACAAGGTGAGAATTCAAAAGTGAGCACTTCAGGACTTCCAGGGCGAGGAGAACTGTCTCCACTATTAGCCGAAAGCAGTTTGAAGGTAAGTGCTACCATATCAAAGACTTTGTACAATTCATTTGAAAATTAGGGTTTTGGGGTTTTTTTAATCCTACAACCAGTAATGTAGACCTGACCTTTAAGTAGTTCAAAGTAATTTAGCTCATTCTTACTGTTCCAAGGCTACAGAAAAACAAGTTTTAGCAACAGTTACCAATTCACATACACTATTTTGGGACAATGATTCAACACATGTCAAGTTTCTGTGCTTAGAAACAGTAAAGGTGAAAGTGTACGCTATGTTGTGTAAATGGAAAAGAAAAAGTAACAGAATTGAAAAACATTGTTTATGTAACCTGCCTCCTTCAGCTTATCCAAAAGTTAGCTTCTTTTTTCCCTCCTGCCTAACCTTATGGCTCAAATAATTGGCTTTGAAACATGGTACCTATAAAAATCCTGGGTTTTTTTCTTTGGAAGAATCCGTGAAGTAAACTCATAAAGCTTCAGTTTCTCACTCAGCTACATCATTTTAGAACAAAAGTGGATAATTTTTAGCACCACGAAATTACCAACTCACCTTTTACCCTCTGTGTCCTGACTTGTAGCCACTTATAAAATATTGTGAAAACACAAACTTCTCTGAAAAGTTCTAACCCCAACAAAATTCAGACTCATAAATGCAATGTTGGCTTTAGTGCCCAATAAAGCTTAGGAATTTCCCATCCTCCTGCTCGCCAGCCCTCCGGGTACATTCATACAATGGTGGTCCACCATTGGTGACCACCATGTGGTCATGGTGTAAATCAGATCACTTCTTATCTTTTCTTGAAATTTTATTTTTAACCCAGACTACTTCTTGGGCACTGGTTACAGCATCATCCCATAAACAGTCGTAGCAACCCCAGCACACAAAAATCTTCTGCGGGGATAAAACCGTGACCTGGAAAGTCCTCAAACAGCTCAACCAGGAACGATGTACAGCTACAACCTTAGCAGAAATATTAGTCTGATAACATAACTTTGACAACACACCTCATCTCTATTCCTTCAACAGACAATAACTGGCTGCTCTGAGTCAGGAGGGAAAAAAATCCACCTCATATCTGTCAAGATCTCACTGTGCTACATAGGTACCAGCACCTCTTGCTCCCTCAAACTGTCTAATTGGTTAGTATAATTAAGTTTATAATTGAATTAGAACAACTGCTCTTAGTGTGTACTTAACTCCAAGTTTGCTATTTCTATTTCAGAATTGAAACGCTTGTGTGTCTAAACACGCATCTGTTTCCCCCAACACCAGCTGGCCTAATAAAAGGTGCTGTCTCCCACTACTAATCTTGCCTCGCTTCACTTCACAAAACTGCTGGCTGGAGCTGCCAAACTGTTCCCCCTTTCAAACAAATCAACACCAATTTCTAAATCTTGTATAAAACCGTATTTTAAGTGAGGTCAGTAAACCTAGTTTGAACTCAGCCCACCACTGCCAAGCCTGACAGTATTTATAAAAAAGAGAAGGCAAACACAAGGTTTCTGTGCTCAAAATTACGTCAATGTGCAGTATTCGCTTTGGTGTACTGGAATGCGTGGAATGCAAACCTGTAACCTTTAGCTGCAGTGGGTGACTGGACCAGGGAAATGAACCGTCCAGAGAAATATGCAGTGCTTCAGAACTTCAATTTCCTCTAGAACAGCACACTTCAAACTGCAAGTGCACAAAGGAGCTAGTGTTAAGTAAGCTACTTCATAAACACCGTTATGTTAAAACCTGAAATAGATGCTATGGAGCAGTCTATAAATGGAGGCTGAGGTGACACCATACCCTGCAAAAAACAGGAGAGCATTCAGTACTGGGGCTGACCTGGTCCTCGCTCGCTCGGTCCGGGAACCAGATTTTTATTCCCCAAACCACTTGAACTGAACTGCCCAAGACACTGAAATTGCTGTGTCCCTTTTCTCCCAGCTCCACAGAAGAGGAAAATTTTCAGGCATTTTCTGTTTTAAGGAGTTTTTTAGGGAGCTTTTTTTCTGGCTAGGGCTCTTGAGCTGCACGTTGGACAGTCCTCCGGGAAGACCTCTGTCTGCCCAGCAAAGAATCACTGATGGTGAAATAAGGAACTCCAGAGAACTCCACTTGGGAGCTTTAATGGTAGAGCAATTTCACACAGCAAGCTGAAGACCTAAAATGCTACAATCCATCTATTTATTGTTAGCAGTAATATGCTCTTTCACAGTTCAAGGCATATAAAAGATTGTGTTGTGCTTTTCCTACGTACTCCAGAAGTACTGTATTTGATAAGACAAGGCCATTTATTTTGTAAAAACTGGCGTTTTGGCACACCACTTTTGACGAGTTCACGTGCCAGAGTTTTTGAGGCCATTGACTCCATCTATTAGTGTCGCTCGCAAAAAGCATTCATTAGCTTCTTCGTACTCACAAGCCACGTTCAACACCTCATTTTTATTACTTTTTTTTTTCCAGAGCACTTTCCAAGGATGCTACAGTGGCAAACTGCTTCACAAGCAGCCATCTATTCCTTTGAAAAACTCCTGGCAAAGAAACTTCCCAAAAGATCTTCCTAAATTTTAGGTACAGACCACCAGACGCTGCTGCAGAAGGGTCCAAGCATTTCAGAACTAGAGTTGAGCTTCATAAATGCAGACTAAAACACTCTCAGGAAGCAGCCACGGTTTCAAATGTGTCAGTGCACACAAATAATTCTAACTGATCCAGGTCTGAGTAAATAAGCCTGCACAATTTTCAGATGAAAGATGAACTCTACGCACTCAGGGCTCTAACTGTTTAACACTTGTGGTAAGTGCATTGTGGTAACAAGCTCCACCCAATCCTACATGAATTTGTAAGGATCTAGCCAAGTTCCTCGCCAGCGCTGTAACAGCTGAGGTTTACAAAGTCAAAGGACCAAGGCTGCAACTCTTCACAAACAATTGTTGAACAGGTTTGCATGCCTGGAAAACCCGAGCTGCACCAGGGTCCACGATAACTTTACTTGCTTGGGACCAACCAAGGTAAAACTCTGCAGGACAGGAAAGAGAGGCAGGTGCAAAAGCACATATTATTCCTTTACTCTACTCTGACAGACCATGAAGAGTATTTATCTGCAAAGGACAAGGAAAAAAAACATCCAAAAGCTCCTCTTCCAAAATAATTACTCAGGAACAAGGAAGGCCCAGAGTGTCCATGCAATACCTGTTTCTAACACATCTCTTAAGTTTCCCCAAAATTAAACCCTATAAAGCAAAAGCTTTAACACACCATGAGAAGAATGAAGAAGGGCATGGCAAAGTCCTAGATTGCAGTTACAGCACTGATTCACATATCATTGCTATTGAAAACATTAATCTTTTATGTGGATAGGAAAAGAACGACTCAGATCTCAGATGATGGAAAAGTGCATTTGCATGACACAAATCTGGTAGGTGCATTTTAATTCTCAGAGCTGGTGAAAGCATTGAGACAAGTAGTGGGGTGCCAAAAACAGCAATTTATTCTACAAAATGGTTTTATTGTAAATTGAGATGGTAGGTCAGCTGCAACAGAACACTTCTGAAAGGATAAAATTAGAAAACATTTACATATACATTTTAAGGGAAAGTTCAGGGTGTAATTTTTGCAGTAACATTGGACTTCTTTCCCCTCACAGCAGAGCACAGACTATCTTAGTCCGGTTTGCATGACTGGAGCTTCAGCTGAGCGTTGAATTTCGACGGAGCTGATACCCCTCCTCTTCGAGATGGTGTAGCTCCCAGACACTTATCACCCCTGCAGTTTATCACTCAAAACCCAGATACTGGTTTTGGCAACTGTGCCTTAATTCCTGCTGTTTTTTAAAAAAAGTTAATCTAATTAACTTCCTTGAGCTATATTCCCATAGAAGAGGCAGTAAAAAATTCACCCATTCTGGCTTTCACTAGTAACTATTATTAGCATAAATGTGTCAACTTTCTTCAGAAACCAACGCTGTTGCTAAATGCACCAAACTCCAGCTCTTCACACGCTGGAACATGTGGCTTACTCAATGGTGAGGAAGTTGATACGCACCAGGTATAAGGCTAATGAAAGAGCTCCCATTTCTGTGCAAATTCCTAAAAATAGTTACAAAAATTGTCAGCTCTCTCATCTCTCAGTCATGATGAGCCCAGGGCTTGCTCACCAAAATCGTTTTCTCATCCTCATTCATCACCTTGAAGTTCAACACCTCCCAAGTTTTGGCTGAACAGAGCGTGCTCCTGGCCAGCACCCTTTCAAAACTCCAGTAGCCCGTCCCTCAACTGCCACTGCCCTCCTGGCACGCAGGGCGAGAAACACGTCCACTTAGCGCGGCTGTCTTGACTCAGAGCTGATCTGAACAGAACTGAAGGGGCCTGTGAGAGAAGCCAAATTATCTTGTTAGAGACGCTGGTAACAGCGTATTAACAAGTCTCCACTGCCAGACAGGACGGGGAAAGGTACTGTTCTTGCAATCCGCTTCTGCACGTTCCTGTTACCCAGTTTTGACTTTGCCAAAAGACGGGCAGTACCTTATGCTCTTCTATTTCCTCTTTGAATTTGCAGAATTTTTTTTTTTTTTTTTACACCATGGATATTAAACACAAACAGCACAATACCTGCTGTTAAAGCAACAAAGACCAAGATTAAATCAGAAATATTTGCTTAGTTCCAAATGTCTCGGTTGTACTGGTTCTAAACTATAAAACCCCAAGTAAAAAGCTTGTACAACCCAGAGTGAGATGACCAAAATCTTCCTCATGCTACAAGACCCCTCGGCATACAAAAGCAGGATGTTTGATGGATACATGAAAAAAAGCAACATCTGCTCCAATGAAAAAGAGGGGAACATGTCTACTACTTTTATTTTAGAATATTAAAACCAACATAAAACATATCACAGAGCTGTTGTTCTTGTACCATGAGGTCCATAACAAAGAAAAAGCTGTAATCATTAATTAAACCATCACTATTTTTCAGGAGTTGCTGTTTCTACACATAACGTAAAGCGCAACGTGCCTTGGGGATGTTTGTTTTGTTTTCCTGATTAGTCATTTGCATGGAAACGAAGAAGTCGGATGTAAAAATTCAGCAGTCATGTTCTGACAGCGTGGCAGGAGATATCAGATGGAGAGCCTGGGTGCAGCCTGACAGAAAGAAGTATTACAGCCTAAAGAGAAGCCTACGTTAGAGCCCCACACACAGCAGAGGATGGAAACGCACGCACCCAGATGAAGTCAGACCTGATAATAGTGCTTCCACAAACTCTCGAAAACTTACCAGTGATGGAACAGAACAAGACACTGAAACTTACCAGTTTGGGCCAACACATCTTCCAGCGTGTCCTTTGCAGACTGTATCTGTTTGAAAGCCCCAAGCATGTCCTGGAACTCAGAAAGGAGCTGTTCCAACCCCTGCATCTGGCAGAATTAAGAAGTCATCTGCCTGACCGTAATAGATTACAGATGCCAAGGCCACATTCATTAAGTTTACCAGCAGCCACACACTTGCAGCAGGCTCTCGTGCAGCTCTGCCTTGTCACTTCCTTGTGAAAGTGACACTTCTAGATTTATTCTTGTCCCTTATCATCCTATATATATGGCCTACAGGAAGCAGTCTGCAAGACTTTCTTCTGACTGATCTCAAATTGGCAATAGAATTTAATCCTACTGTAAACCTTTCTTTTTAATTTCTGTTACAGGAACTGCACACCACTTATGTCTTGGGCAACTGAGAGACAAAGAGTTTCAGTCTCTGCCACTGACAAACTCACAACTGTCATGAGGCCGCTCTATAGCAGATAACCAATACACAGATAAATCGAGAAATTATTAACTGTAGAAATGTCACAGAGCTGGAATTCAAGTCATACATAGCGAAATTTAACCTGCTAAATGGTCCCGTTGGCTTCTGGGCAACAAAAAATAGTCTGCGCGGCATTGTAAATGGCCACGGTCAACAGCAGACCCTTCTGACTGATGGGAGAAGCTGAGAGCTGACAACAGCTTGTAACCAAAAAAGCCTGGGAACCACTGACAGACGACTGAGAGCTCTGTGTGTAGGCACTGAGTGTGCTGGATTAATAGACCAAGAAGATTAAAGCATAGCTACAACTCCTAGTCCAGATAAAACTTGAAGATTAAAGATCACGTTGTAGGTGTGTAAAACATGTTACCACTCCTTTCATTAGAAGTCAATCTAGAAATGTTTCCATTAGACAAGGCTGTGATTACAAACATGCAAACCGATATTTTAATTCTCAAGGAAAAGGTGCTAGTGTACCAGAAAAAGAAGCAGGACTGTTGAAAGATTGTCTCATTTTATGGTACACACCTGCCAGAAAGCTTGGCAACATTAACACTGTGTTAATTTCATCTCCCAAATATTTAGTGCAGAAGCTCTGATTATTTAAAAATATAGAGACGTTCTCATCTCTCAAAGATACAGGATTATAGGTGTTTGTACACAACTGCAGAAATCTGTCTAAATGAAAACTATCTGAAAAAAAGAAGAATGAAGAATACGAAAATAAACGGAAAAATGGGACACCACCTGTGTTTACTGAAGCTAAACTATGTCAAACTGATGTCAAACTGACTTGATAATGTATTTTTCAGAAAAAAAGGAAATGCCGTGTATGTTGAGAACATCATTAAAATGTTTGAATAACATGACATATAGAGTCATTAGTGAAAACAAGGAGATGAATAGACAAACTGCAGCTAAGAGGCCGGCTGAAAAGAAGTAATTCATGTACTTGAAATAACAGGTTAAAGAATTTACCTGTGAAGTGCCACAAGGACTTGTTTTAGCAATGATCTCCGAGTGTTTCCGTAGAGACACTGGCTCAAAAAAATGCTGATGACAAGGTTAAGATGTATCATCAGCACAACACATAAAAACAAATGACTGAGAACTGGAATCCTAGGAACAGAACTAAAGTCACAGGAAATCCAACAGTATGAAATTAAAACCTCGACATTATATATAAGGGAGCTAGTAATGGACCTGAGCTATAATCTGGAAGCTAATTAGTTAAAACTGACTTTGGAGAAATCTCTCCATACTATTAGAATAAATTGAACAGCAAACTGAAAGGCCTACAGAACAACCAGACTATTGTAATATCTGATTTTTCGTCAGATGTTTGTCAGTATCTATTTTAACCTCCTGAAAGGTTCTCAAGAAGTGCTTTTTGGTGTGTTTTTTCTTCTCTGTGCAGCTCCCCCTTAACGTGTCTGTAAAGTAAACTATGGTTAGATCTTTTCAGAGCATCTGACTTATCCAGACGGCGTTTCAGCTAGAAACATGTACTAGCTAGAACTGATAGGGCATACAGTAAGTGCACTGATCAGCAAGACAGCTCTTAATCTCAGGATCTAATTAAGAGAAGAGATTACAATAATCAGGGCAGTACAGTAGTGCGTGCCATATGTAAACTGTTGATCTGACACCATTGAGTGTTTTTACGCAAGAGCTAGAAGACAAGATGTTTCTCAAAGCCATTTACAGAGACAGAAAGATGAGAGAAGTCATTTTCTTAAAAGACTCTGTACCTTTCTACATAACCAAGGTTCGCTGGCTCCAACAAGTTCCATGTTTCATGCAACAGCTGAACTCTTAGATAAGATTTATCTGGGGAGAATTTAAAACAGTAACTTCGCACCATTCTGGTGCAGAATGGGCAAAGAGCTTCAGGAATGTGATCAGGTACAATATTCCGGCTACTCTTTATTCCTAACGACATGCAAGAAACTCCACGCATTTTTGTAACCTGTATTCTCCCCTTCCCCTCTCCCCCCTGCAAGTCTTGTTTTCCCTAGCCACGACAGTTTTTCAAGTTTTGGTGTGATCATTTGAAGTCTGCTCTTTCAGAGAACAGAATGTTACCATTCACTACTTCAAAGGACCCAGATTTAACTTGTTGCCTTTTTGAAGCTGCAGTGCAAAGGATAAACTTTATGTTCCTAATATAGCTTTCACATGGTTGAATAAGCAAACCAGATAAATGCCACTTTCCCCAGCCTCCAGCACTTTGAACTTTTCATTGTAGGAATCTCACATTAGTGTTCCATATAACACATAAAAGCAAATTTTCAGATAGTACTTAAAACTGAGGCTCATTTAACAATACGAGCAGTAACTGCTAAAAGATCTTGTTATACAGTGAATTACGTTTATTCTCATAATAAAAATTAATGTGCAAACTTCACTAGACAGGACGTATCGAGATATTACACAACAGATTCACTGCCCTGCAATTTCTGGTTTTCACCAGTGCTCTGTAAAAGCACATGGCCAAACTATTAGTCCGCTAGTTCAACAGTGGTCTGCCCTGAAAGCGCACGCTAGAGATGTTTGTGCCATTAATGCATGGGCAAATCTCCTTTTTTTTTTTTCACTAGAATAAAAGCAACAAGTGAATTCATAGTCCTCTTCATATCCTCATGTAGGCAAGCCCCACAGAACATAATCAGATTATACTGAATAGACAGATGCGTGCATCCCTGAGGCACACATTCAAATTCAACCACTCTTTCCATGACAGTGTTCATGCATAATTTTTATGTGATGTTAATACCTTCTTTACATTTTTGCTCTGTGCAAATTCAGGTTAAATATTTCCCAAATTTCTCAGTGCAGGCAAGCCATTACATGACCGTTTCCCACCCTGCATAATAAAAAGCCCTCGCTTTTTATTTTATTGTCTTTGGTCTCTAACAGCAGTACAAATGAACAATACCAAAAAAAATAAAATACAAGTTGAACATTAAATTCTTCTAAGTACTGCAAATTGCCAAAAAATATCCATAAAGTACTTTTATTTGTCACATGGCAGCAACCTTCTAGTTTAATTCCAGAAAGCTATTTTTTCTTGTTTTACCATGGCTACCCGTGGCATTTCAGCCTTCACTTTCAGAAGCTCTGCAAGCATACCAACACAAACTTATGAAAAATATACATCAAAAAGACTACTCAAGCCAACCTCCCAAATTAGTAACAAAAACAAAAATCTCCAAGGCCTTTTTGGTGGTACGTGTGAAAGAAATATCAAGAAAAGTGGCGTGGTTTTCTGTATCTACATACCAAAATATTCTAGTATGGTTCAAGATTTTCTTGGTTGCACTACTGCATTAGATCCATGAAAGAGTCAACAGGAAAAAAAGAGAAACAAAAAACTATCTGTGCTTCCTCACACACGCGTATGCCTATTTACAGAACAGTGCCAAGTCCTACTACATGTCTTTGAGGAGAGAAAAGGGCATATGCCTTGTTTTCAGAGAGAAAAGGGTGAATTTCAGAGATCATTTTAGCTGATGGCACAGTGAAAACTGTGCTTGGAAAAGAAATTATTTCTTCATTTCCTCCAAGAAAAAACTAGGGCCTAACCAGGTGTGTTATGCCCCGAGAGCTGCCAACAGCAACCAAACTTCAGTAGCTGAAGAATCCCTCCCCTCCCCTATCACCCCCAAACTGTGCCTCCCACCTTATTGTGCACGAGCCTTTAATTTTTGTCACTTGGAAATGACAAACCTGTCTCCTCATTTTACAGAAACAAATGACTTTGCATATCACAATCATTAGGTTTGTGACAGCCAAATTTGGCTAAGTGCTAGTTTTAACTAGTTCGGCACAAAGCTTACCTGTCAACCGATTTGTTGTTTGAAGTATTCACGTTTATTACAATACAATGACAGCTTTCCTTCTCTCACTTTTATTCCAGATTAGCAAGGAAGCGTTACACCTTAATGAAATCCACACTAGCTACAACAAATGAATTTTTCTGCATAAATCTCCCTGAAGCACGCTAGCCCCATTAACGCCCGAAGTACTGGAAGCCTGCGCTGACAAGCAACACCACGGAAAAACCTGCGTAAAGAGCAAAGGGGAGAGATCAAGGCAAAGTCACACATCGTGTACAATCTGAAGAGGAGAAAAGGCATTGCTAATCCAGACAGCATGGACCGCGGCCAGCTAGTCAAGGTGTCACAGACATATAAACAAGCAGCCACCTTTCAAACGGAAGCGGCTATAAAGAATCCTGAACAAGTTTAAGCAAAGCAGGAATGTGGTTGTGTCATCACCCTTTTAGCACTATGTGTACCCTTTATTTTCCTAATGACTCATTTATGTAGATAAACTTAAATGCCTAAAAGGAGTTCTTCTTGGCCCCGAAAACTAAAAATCCTTGTATTTACCCACAAATCACGTTATCAGGTGAGCAGCAACTTTACAGGCTTTCTAACTTTCTTCCCTTGTATGGCCAAACCCTGACTGGCAGAACCATATCCACAGTTCAGGCTGGGGATAAGGAGAGTTCTGTGAGGTTTTTTTAAGCCTCTAGCACCTTTACTAACATTTCACAGAAACTTCTCAGAGTAGGTCTTTCTTAACAGGGGTATTTATGCACTTAAAAAAACCCTAAGGTGCTGAGAGAAAACTGCAGAAACCGTCAGAACTGCAGAGCTCCAACTCCATGTAATTCTCTATCCCTAACATGGCATCAACTTGCCCCTTAACCCACCAGTTATTCCCAAACCCACCAGTGATTTCTAGGGCTCTTGGGTCTCCATGGGACATGACATCTTCATGCTTCCAAAAAACTTAACTCTGGCGAGTACGCACCCCAACTGCAGTTTTTCCATAAAGCATTCTTGGTAATATCCAAATACAAAATGCCATATTAACTACCATCTGTAGCTAGGTGTCTAAGATCTTCTTCAGTATCCATAACTGTATTTCCACTAATAACAGCTCTCACTACAACTACTATGTTCATCTGTACTTTTGAATACAAAACATTACACACCATAAATGTTTATAATGTTATCACAGATGAGCTACCAAGCATCCCTTTATTAGAAAGCATCTCTTAATGCTCTGAAAAAAACCTGCTTTCATTCAGTCTTCTTGGGTAAAGCAAGCAAACAAATGTTGTGGTCAAATCACCTCAAAACAATATAGCAGAGCTCAAAGAAAAAAAAAAAAGCAATGTAGAACAGCCTCCGCAGGCAGATGTACTAAGTAGACTGGGACAATACAGCCTGGAAAAGAAAAGAAATCCAACGAGAGAAAACTCAGAACACAGAGATCTATAAAATTGCAAATGAGATGGTGACTAGAAAAAGATTCTTTATTCTTTCTCATACTACAAAATCCAGGAGGCACTCAATGAGATTACCATTCCTCGGGTTTAAAACAAAAAAAAAAAAAAACAACACCAACAAAACAAAACAAAACCAAAACCCAGGAATTAATTTTTGCATAAGCTGTGGGATGCATTGCAAGGTATACTACAAAAGCTCCAGGTATAAGCTGTCCAAAAGGCCGAGGCAAACCCATAGAAAACAAGCCCAACAGGCACTTTTAAGCATGTTGTCAGCACGTCCCCTCGAGCTCGGGCCACCTCCAAACCCTTCATCGCAGGTAGATGCTCCGAGGAATGATTCCTGCGTTGTCTATGTAAGCTCTTCCACTTCCCCCCTTATGATTTACTCCGGCCACTGTCACAAGCCACACACTGAGCTCAACACACTTTTTGCAGTCCTTATTATCCCATCATTCACGTACTCCGATAAACACGTTCACGTCAAATAATTATTTCCCCAGCTGTAAATTGGAATACATTAAAAACATGCTATCTACAAATAACGCACAGTTTAAGTCACTTCCTTAACTTGATTAAATGGAATGTAAGAATTAAATGAAATGCCGAGCGTTTACAATTCCTCTCTTCCCATCCGTACGTGCGAATGCCATTTTAATCGGGTTTGCAGTTTGTTTCCTACCACCACCATTTCATTTAGGCACCTTTTACAAAACAGCACCCGACATTTGTTTTCATCCAGTGAAACCATTAGAAGAATCAATTTGATCTCCAAGGCAAGTTAAGAGTAATGGACTCCTATATTTACTTAGCAATAAGTACACAATGATTTAATTAGATCTATATGCTGTAAACTGTATCTTTCGAGGCAACAGCAGCAGCCAACGAAGACAGCGAGGCGTTTCAACTTCTTACATAAATCAATGTTTTCAGTATTTTTTTCCTCCTTATAACCGGTGAAACGCTAACCAACAACTTCCATATCGAAACACTATTGCAGGTAGAGGCACATCTCCTACCCAGTTTTGTTCCTACAAACGTACACAAGATTTTTTCAAAGAAACAAGCAATTAAGTTGCTGCCCCTTTTCACCCTGATGCAATTCCAAGATTGATGTCATATTTCAAGCGACAGACTGTGAACGCGCTCTGCAACCATAGCATTTAATTTAGAAGTCGGCACTTGACACGTTGAAGTATTTGGAATTCCTGAAGTCTGGCTGTCTGCACAGTTGCATAATTTGAGCAGGGATAACCTACTTATAACCGGGTGAGATAGAAGAATGTCAACAGACAATCCCCTCTACGTCAAGGGACATCTCCTTCCTCATCACGTGCCAGCAACAGCGTCACTGCTTGTTCACAGTTTGACTTTCTTCTTGTTTAAGCTAGTGCATTACAATGCCTAAAAGGAGTGAAGTTACACGTATCACCAGATTGCCTCACAGAAATACACTCAAATGTTCTCAAAGCCCATTGAAAAAGAAGTTTACCAGATGTAACAGACAACGCCAGGGAAAATGAAGCAACAAATACAAGCGCCAAGTATCCAACACATTCTCCTTGTCAGTGACAAGTCACACAAACACCGTTCACCTCATAGCACAGGCATCACACTTCCATTCACAAGAAGGACATAAAAAGAAAAGCCTCCTTCCAGCAAGTCATGGGATACAACCAAAAATAACATCGGGAAGCTTGTTCAACTTCACACAGGGGGTGAAGCTGTATTTGCTTTTGATCCTCTTTGCAAACAGCTGACCAGACCCTCCTAAGAGCAAGCATTTGCTACAGACACCACAGAAGGAAACCACCCCTTTTAAAAGTTGCCAGAGTTTATGATTAACCTCCTGTTGCAACAAACATGGCAAGGGTTCAGTTTCACTTGCTGACTATTTCTCTTACGTATTACAGAAGAAACACATAAGGACACTCCCCCCTCTCCAAACCTCACAGTCACAAGAGGAGGAATTCTCTCAGCCCGTAAACAAAACCAGCGCGAAACCTTCTGCGTGGGAAAGCGAGCGCGATCCTCCCTCCTGACAAGTCAGCATCCGTGCAACATCCACCTGGGGAGACTAAAGTAGGGCTGGAAATTCCCTTCCCCTGGAAAGGGGCTGCTTGGAGTGTTCACACCAATTAAAGTTTCGGATTAAAAACAGCTGTTTAAATAGAAGTAGTCCCTAGGGAGAGACACTTACAGCATGGTAACTGGTGTCTGGTATAAACAGTTTTACATCAATGGAGACATTTATACTGGTAGAGCTGTGTCTAAGCTAGCAGGTTAACACTTGTTCAGCTCTATCTCCTTAAATAGATGCACTTAAACCCAGGCAAGGTCTCCAGGTGCATCACACCTTGGATCTGCGTTATATGGAGACGTCAAGCAGCAGTAAGAGACCTCAACGGCACAGGAAAAGCACATCGCACCTGAAATCCCTTAAAGGACTAGGAGTGTCTAGCGTCTAGGAGACACTAGCCTGCGACCTGCCTGCACAAAAGCTGTTCCTACTCAGTGTCACCTTGCAGGGTCCACAGTGCGGTGCCGCAGGCGTGCCCCACACATGATAAACAACACGTCACCTAGTCTACAAAAACACGCAGCTAGAAGCCAGGGATCAACTCGGCAGGTGAATTGGGTGACCTCCACCTAAGTAAAAGCTAAGTATACGAGACACCCCAAGGATAAATAAAATAAAAACTAAAAAAGGGGAAAAGGAAAAACCTCGTGTCAGGCAGAAGTACAGAGAGAAAGCAGGGACATACGCATAAGTGGGAAACCTGAGAAATTCCCCACGTGGTTACAGCAAACCAAGGACCTCACGTGAGGATAATTATGAAAGCAGGAGACTTCTAGAAACTTCAGAATAGATCCTGGGCTGGACAAATTATGTCTATGACTGGAAAAGAGAATCTGAATGAATTTTAGTCCTGTGGTTTCCAACCTGGGATCTGCAGATACTTAGGAAGTACACAGACTACTTCTTTTTACTCTGGCAGACTTCTCAGCAAAGAAAAACCAAAAGTCAAAGCAAAAAACAAGGCAGGCTTAACCTGACCATATCGCATTGCAGTATCAGCAGGGCACATGAAGAAAAAGGGTTGCAAGTCTCAGTCATGAAAGATGTAACAGGCAGCCATGAAGCGCAGCCAAGAAGAGATAAGAAATGGGTAAGAACGGGTGACCTCTCTGGCACATGTAGCAAGGAAGTACTACGGTCTGGGGGCAGGCACCGAAACAGCTGCCGCTGGGTGTCTGTGGGAACACGTAAGACATGAAAGGACAAACAGTGGAAACCTTCTCCCTGGAAGCCTGTAGGAGAAATGCCTGCTTGCCTGCCCAAGGCCAGCAGTGAAATGCTGCCTGCACCTTTCCCGAGGTGTGCAAACACACACAATGCGGGATGTACCCACCGACTTTTGGTAGGGAGTCAGTGGGATAACCCTGGTGTGCGTTATATATGTAGAAGACAGACTCTTTCTCATCAGTGGGCAGAACAAGCTCCACAGCACAAACAGGAGATGGGCTGGAGGAGTTGTCCTTTAGGAGTTAGCAGAAAATAACTGCATGCCTATTTGGGTGGAAAAAAAACTCAGCAGCTTTTTGTAGGCAGGAAGAAGCCTTCTGGCGTGTACGTATTTAAAAGGCTGTGGTGGTCAAGCACAGAGGAATTCCCCAGCACACCTGTGTGCAGAAAGAAGTACAGCAGATTTTGGGAGGCCACGGTACTCTTGCCCTGTGTGTACAAAAGGAGGCAATAGGCTCTTGGCAAGCAAGAAGCAGACTATACCCCCCCCAGCATCTGCCAATGTTTATGCTTGTATATAGGAAAATAAACCCAAATACATGGAAGGAGAGCAGAGAAACATGCAACAGATCTTGGCAGATGAGCACTACGATATCCTCCTCATGCGTGGCCATGAGTGCAAGCAGAGGCAGCACAGCAGACCCTGGCAGATGGGCAGTAAAGAATATGCAGAAAGGGGTGTTGTAGGGAAAAAAAAAACAACAACAACAAAGGGACAGCAAGCTTTGCGAGAATCCCTCTTTTCCTCCCATAAGCCTGCAGTGGATAAAGAGAGGCGGCAGGTATCCCGCTGGGATGCAGGAGGCAACACAAGTCCCCCTTCCCCCCTCCCGCCCTCCCCTCCCTCCAGAAAACTACACGTTTGCGTGTGCCCGGGCAGCCGAGCGCACCCAGGGCCTTCCAGAGCCAGCGCAGCTCCCTCGGGATCCGCGCAAACACCGCGCACAACGGGCCCGGGGTGGGCTAAACACGTACCCCGCCCTCCACCACCACGCAGTGCCCCGGGATACCCGGGGGCGACACGACCCCCGGGCGGGGAGAAAGAGGGGGACGGACCGGGGGGTGCAGCACTCAAAGCCCTCCCGCCCCTGAGGGGAACCAACGGCCCTAACGGCCGGCTACCCCCCCGCCCCCGACCCGCCGCCGCCGCCGCCTCCTCCTCCTCCTCAGGCCCGCGCTTACCTGCGGTCGGCTGGGCCCGGCGTGGGCGGGAGGCCGTGCCCCCCCCTATCTGGGGCCGCGCCGGGGCCTTGCCTGGGCCATGACGGCGGGCGGGGAGGCGGCGGCGGAGGCGGACGATGAGGAGGAGGAGGAGGAGGAGGAAGAGGCCGCCGCCGCCTCCCCCCTGAGGTGAGGGGAAGGCGGGCGGGGGGGGGGGGGGGGGGGCCGCGCGCGAGCCCCCCCGCGAGAGGTGGGGGCACGCGCGCTGAGCGGCTCGCAGGGAGGGGCGGAGGAGGCGGGGAAGGGGGGGGGGGGGCGGGGGGTAGGGGGGGGGGGGGATTCCCGGCGGTCCGAGCTGCCGCGCGCGCCCCGCCGCGCCGCGCCGGGCACTTTGTTTGTGTCCCAGAATGCACCGCGGCGGGAGGGGGCGGGGGCCGGCGGGAGGGGGCGGGGCCGGGCGGGGGTGGGGTGGGGGCGCATGCGCAGTGCGGGGCGGCGGGACGGCGGCGGGAGCGGCAGTGCGCGGTCCTACTCCCCCCCGACTCCCCGCCCCGGGACAGGGATGCGGCGGGGCGGGCATCCTACCGAGCTGGGGGGGGATCCGGGGCATCCCACCCCCGCGGTGCTCCGGGGTCTGCACCCCCGGGGCCAGCACCGTGCATCCCACCCCCCCCCCCCCCCACGGTGTCCCGGTGTGTGTACACCCGGAGCCAGCACCGTGCACACCGTGCACCCCCTCCCTTCCCCGGTGCACCCCTGGTGCCCAGAGCCGTGCATCTCAGCCCCCGGTGCTCCGGTATCTGCAACCCCCGGGGCCAGCACCGTGCACACCGTGCACATTGCCGCTCCCCCGGTGCACCCCCAGGACAGCACCGTGCATCCCACACACCCCCCGGTGCCCCGGTGTGTGCACCCCCGGGACCAGCACTGTGGATCCCACCCCCCTGTGCTCCGGTGCGCACCCGGGGCCAGCACCGTGCATCCCACCCCTCCCGGTGCTGCAGGACGTGCAGCCCCGGCGACAGCACCGTGTATTCCGGTGCTCTGATGACTGCACCCCCGGTGCCCAGGACCGTGTATGTCCCCCTTCCCCGGTGCTCCAGTGCACCCCCGGGGACAGCACCGTGCATCCCACCCCCCGGTGCCCCGGTGTGTGCACCCCCGGGGCCAGTACCGTGCACATTCCGCCTCCCCCGGTGCATCCCTGGGAGCAGCACCATGCATCCCAAGCCCCGGTGTGTGCACCCCCGGAGCCAGCACTGTGCATCCCACCCCGCGGTGCTCCAGTACCTGCACCCCCGGGGCCAGCATCCTGCATCCCACTCCCCGGTGCTCCGAGATGCGTACCCCCGGTGCCCAGGACCGGCTATGCCCCCCTTCCCCGGTGCTCCAGTGCACCCCCGGGGCCAGCACCCTGCAGCCCAACCCCTGATACCCTGGTACCTGCCCCGCCGGTACTCAGGACTGAGCATCCCACCCCTCCAGTGCCCCGGTGTGTGCACCCCCGGTGCCTAGGACGGTGCAAACTGCCCTCCAGTTTTCATCCATCCCAATCAAGTTTAGGCTTAACGAATCTCTAATTAATCCACCCCAGTAACTGGGTCCAAATCCGGGCTAACCGGGGGTAAGCGCAGCTTAATTTAACGTGATTAGCGCAACCGTTTCCTCCGTGGCTTGTTTTACGGTGGGGTGGGGTGGGGTTTTTTTGTTGGTTTTTTTGGGTGGGTGGTTTTTTTTTTCACGCCGAGCACTCGGTAAATTGAAGCAGGAAACAGATTGAAAGGCCACGGTCCAAAAATGTTACTCAGCCGTAAAAAAAAATTTAGAACCGGCCCCTTGGAAAACGCCATTGTAATATTTTATGACATTTTAGATGGGACCTGGGACCTTTTGAGATGTTTCCTTGGAAAACTAGGGGAGAAATCTCCAGGGCTGGAGTCTCCGCTGCTTAATTCTCCTTTCGCTTCCTCTTATATTGGCTTTTTATTTGCGGGGAGCTGTATCGCAACCCCAGTGCATGACAGCCCCCCCTGCAGTCTCCTCCTCTGCGAAAAAAGGAAAAAATCGCACCAATTTCGGCAGGTTGAGCATGTGCAGGGGTTGTTTCCGCTTTAACAAGACTTTAATTAAGGGAGAATCTGCTCCTGGCGATCCGTGGCAACTCCTGAATCACAGCGGATTAATAAAAAAAAATTAAGCTGCCATCCCTCACCTTCAAAATGCTGCTCTGAAAAGTGTGGAGCTGGGGGTGTTTGATGGCAAAGCTGTTGTAAATCGAGCGATTTTAGGCAACCAGCAGCCGTATCCTGCTTGAGACTTGCTCTGAGCAGGTCATGGGCCTTGCACGGGAGGGAAATTGGGTCCAAACCACCCAAATTCATGTCTGGAAGATGATAAAACTCAGCGTGGTCTCTGTCCTCGCCATGCTTTGGCAAAGTAACAAAATCCTCCAAGTAAAGCTTTGAAACTTCCTACGGGCGGCCTGGAAATAAGCCCTAAAACTGCACAATGAAGCACCACCTTGACTTTTTTTTTAAGGAGTTCATTCATTACACCCAAACACCCCGAGAATTAAGCACGGCCCCAGCGTCAGGTGAGCGGTAGGGCTGTGGGTACCCGGCTGGGATGTCTTGGCATCCCGCGGGATACGGGATGCTCAGCCGGTGCAAATCAGTGTCCAGAGGTTGAATTTTCCCCCTGAATTGCCAGCGTTTTCCCGATGGGAAAGCAAGCTGCCTTGCAGAAGGCGACAGGAGCTGGCCCGCACATGTGCACTGATTTCCTCCCAAAAAATCATGTCTTTGGTGATTCAAACCCATCCCTGCTAAAAAAAAAAAAAAATAAGTGCCTTTTATTTCATTTCTTCCTCTTTCTCCCTTTTCCTCACAACCTCCCGTGATGGCACACCCGCCTCCCAGCCGCCATCTCCGCATGGCCCATTAGGCTTCTAATCAACGGCGGGGCGTTTGGGTAGGTTTGGGATACGGAGCGCTCCGCACATCCCGCAGAGGAGCGCGTCAGCCTCCCCAGCCTGCCTCCGATACGAATTTCTTCCCACTCCAGCAGAAGCAGCTGTTTTATTAATAACAATTTATTAGCCCTCCATACCTGAAGAGGTTCTCCAGCCATTCCCAGAGCCACAGCAGTTGCTGGAGTAAATCCGGGAGGGAGCTGTATTGATTTACACCTGCTCGGGTTTCCTAAGCTACCGGGTCATCCTTTATTGCTGTCTGCTCGTGCTGCGGAGTTAGGAGTTTCTCAGCCAGAGGCATTGCAATGAGCTGCCGAAATACCGGCTCCTGGTTAAGGGGATTTGCTCCTACATGATTTTTACAGCATTGTGGCCTCAATTCGTGGACCTAGATGGATAAACCCCGAGTAATCCAGTGGTAAATCTGGTCTGTGCATCTATTGCTTATTTATAGGGACCTATAGGGACCGGGGGAGTCCCTTGGTTGAACCGGCTGGAATTTGATGGGTGTAAAACACCGGTGGGAAAATGAGCAGAAAACTTTCAAAGGGTGACTCGTTGCATCCACCTTTGGCTTTTAAATGGGATACGAGCTGCCGGAGCCGGGGATGCTTAGCAGAGCGGTCCTGCATCGCCTTCAGGGCTTGCTGCAAGGAAAGGGGTCCCGTCTGCAGCACGATGGACACGGCAGGAGGCTGTGCTGTCCCCTGAAAGCCCTCCTCGTCTGTCTAAACAGAAATCATCGTTTCCCATTCCACCCAGAAGACACTCAGCTACGCCTCCTGTCCGTCCGTGGTGTCTGGCTTCTTGCTTTAATCCTCAAATCTCTCCCTTGCTCACCCCACGCAACCAGAACGTGCAATTCCTGCCTGGAGGCTGTTCCACCCTCTTTTTGCAGCCTGTGGGATAGGTTTTCCTTCGCTTCAGCGGCTCTCGGAGAAGATCCTGTGCTGCTATGAGCCCGCTTTCCTGCTCCTGGCAGGATGCATCCGTTAACATGGAAAACAAACGACATCTTCCTTGCACAGCCTTCCTCTCCCTGCCCTGCCCTCGGCACCTCCGGAGGGAAAACCCCTTTGCTCCCACCCCCAAGGACTCACTGCCCACTCCTTAATTCAGCACAGGGTGTTGCAAGAAACATCTCCTCTCCATCCTCCTGCCTGTTGCGGTCTCCGGGGCTCGGTTAATTTGCTTTAGCTCAATCTTGTTGACTTCTCTCTGTGGCAACCCCTAATTTTCTGGATTTGGGGTTTATGTCCTCTCCTAGGAACCCAGGAACCTTTCCCAGACCCAGGAACATTGCCTGGTCCTCGGCAAGCACAACCCCGGGGGTTAAAGCATCGTGGTTGGTGGGAGAGGAGGCTGAAGTGGGCAGTTTAGGAGAGGATCCTGTTTTCTAAGATGCTCTGAATTGCAGCAGCTCCTCTGAAATGCCATTTTTCCAGGAGCTCTGGGAATCGGATCCCTTGCTTGGGCCACCGAGGATGAATTCAACAGGTACGGATTCAATCTGTGTGGAGAAAGAGGGGTCTAAAAGAGGGATCTAAAAGATCAGAGGGGTTGTAAGACCGGGATGGATGAGCTGAGCAGAGGATAATGGCAGAAAAGGGACATTATGCTCCTAGGAGAAGTCAGGAAGGATGTTTCCATGAGGAATAAGGAAGGATTCATGGCTGGAGCACCAGGTGCTGGTATGACCTTGCTGGGACACTGTGGTCACTTCTGTCAGGGGACAATAAATTCAGATTTATGCAGAGTATCCAGCAGTAACAGGAGAGTTTGGTTGTTGTTTTTTTTAAGTTTTATGAGCTTTTTTTAAAAAAAATATTATTTTATGAGCCAGTCCTACAGAGTTTGGCTTGCCAAGTTTAGCAAAATGGGGCTGCAAGAGGGTACAGCTGCTGTCTACAAAGAATTAGGAGGGGAGAGAGAAACCATGGAGGGAGGAAAGCTGTTAAACTAAAGACCAGCATTGGCAGAGGGACAAGGGGGAGCAAATATCCAGGAATAACTTGGGTGGGAGATCAAGGAGAGCCCAGCCCTTGGAGGGAGGAGGATCGGGAACAAAAGAGCAAAGCACCGTTTCAACATGTAGCTGGTGATGCTCATGCACGGGGGAGCAGCCTGTGGCATCCTGCATCCTCCGAAAATGCCGTAGACGAGGAAACACGCTGACAAAATATAATTACCCCTGATTGGGGAGCAGCTCTATTCACAACATGGGGTTGGGGGGGGTCCGGCCAAGGGTTGACCCTAATAGTTTCCCCCCCGTGGGACTAGAGAAACGCATCTCTCTGCCCACCGGTCCCTGTTGTCTCCGGGGTACCATCGTGGGGATGGTGACAGAGAAGCTCCCGCAAGGTTTATGTTCTCGCCCCACTATTCTTTTTTTTTTTAAAAAGTTAAATTGTGATGGTTGTGCTGCTATGATTAATTAGGGACTTTTTCCTACCCGTTAATATCCCAAAGCCTTTGGCATTGTTTGAAATGCCAATTATTCAACTCAAACTCAGCGACGGCAATGAAACGACAAAAAAGAAAGGTGGGGGAAAAGCCAGGGCAGGCTGTGCCTTAATGAGCCGAAACCCAGGACCCGGCTGTTCGGGTGCCAAGGGAAGTCATCTAAAATGAATGTCACACCTGGTTATAAATAGGGTGGCATGCGTCGCTGTGCCCATTAACGTAATGACACGTCCCACTGCGATGGGTTAACCCTTTCCCTTGCCCTCCCATAGGGCTAAATATAGGCAGCCTCCACCCGGTATCGTTTCCCAGCCCATCCGTGGGTGGAAATCACTAATATACGGAAAATAAACCCCATCCGCTATTCAACCCAAGGCTGTGCTTTCACCTAGGACATCTAGCCTCTTCGACCCAAGCAAAGATATTCTAATTACCTGGTAACGAGCCCGTGCTTATTCCAATGAGATAGCTCCAAAATCTGCGTTGCCGTATCCCAAATTTCGGTGATCCTGCGTTTCGGAGGACAACACCACACCTAGAGAGACAGCACCGACTTCCCACTGCCTATGGTTATTATATAGCTATGCGAAGGAGCAGCATCCTTTCCTTTTTAGCCCCATTTATCCTGTATTTCACCCTAGTACGTAGCAGAATTATCTATATGTATGTGTACATAAAGGCTGCTCATAAACAATAAAGAGACGATTCAAAATTTCTGGGGAATAATTTTTGCTCCCCGGGTTTTGTCTGCTCTATCGCGTAAAGTTTTGGTTTAGCATCTCAAAACCAAATCAGCCATTTATTTTAAGGCTGAACAAGCTACGGAAAAGGGAGCTTTAAGATACTGCTCTTGGGATGGAGATAAAAAAAAAAAAAAAATACATCCTGAGAAAAGCGCAAATAGAGGCAAATAACGGGCAAGAAATCCTTTATTGAGGGGGTAAAGGCAGAGTCACAAACAGACTGTTTTCAAAGTTAGAAACAAATACAAACAAAAGGCTAAAAACTGGAAAACGATATTTTCTCCCCCCTTTAAAATCAGAGTCCAAAGCTTAATTTGGGTCGGATTTGTTACGCTCACACAGCTCGGTTGGCACTTGCACCCTGATTTGGGGGCACCGGGGAGGAGGGAGAGACCAGCCATCGACCAAAGTGGTTAAACGCCGAGCAGAGACGTCCCCTCTCCGACCCCGCTGAGGTTCCGGAGCAGCATGTTAAAACACAGACAGTCTTTTTTTTTTTTTTTTTTTTTTTTTTTTACCCCCCCCTCCCTCCCCCCCCCCCCCCTTTTCCAGACAGCTACTGTACAAAACAAACCAGAAATTTATAATAAATACCTAACACAAGAGGCTCAGTACGCTGCTACAATCCTTCACTGAAGGGAAACGTATATATACATACATATATATCCTAATATATAACCTCTTTGACTTAAATGAGCGTAAAGGCTACGTGTTGCTACGGGATGGCTAGGGCAGGAATCCCACTTAACGTCACCTGGAACCCCCCCCACCTCAACTCGGCATCGCCCCATCCTCCTCCTTGCTGGAAAAGCAGCAGGATTTGCCCGCGGCAGGGAGAGTTTTTTTCCATCGAGGAAAGGGGGATTTTGCATCTAGGAAGGGAGTTTTTGCACCTAGGAAGGGAGTTTTTGCACCTAGGAAGCTCCGGCTAAGCAACCGCGCAGTGAATATTAAAATAAAAAAAAAAAAAAAAACCAAACTGGAAGAGACCCTTGGCATGCACGACTCCTCTGTGATAAATACAGACGTTTTCCTTGGCACCGTCTCGGGCTAAAATTTCTGACCCATCCTAAACGCTGGTTACGACACTGGAGAGGAAAGGCGGGCCGGCCTTTGAGTTAAAAACCCTCGCAGACTCCAAAGAGGGGGGGGAAAAAAAAAGAAAAATAACTCTGCGAGGCTTCATGACTTTAGCATCCAGCTATTTGTCAGAGCGAGAGAGAGGGCTTAAATTCCTGGAGATTTAATTAGCAGGCACAGAACATTTGCCCGAAGGTAGGTCTGAACGACAGCCCAAACAGCTCTGCATCCAAACTCTGCAGCTGGCCTTTATTTTTTATTTTCTTCCCTAAATTAAAAAAAAAAAAAAAAAAAAAAAGGAGACAAGCCCTCGGTACCCTCAGTCCTTGGCTGTAGCCCCCTTGGTTTCAATAGGGATCACCCATGGGAGATAAAAGCTGAATATCTCGGGTTTTCGATTAAATGTTATGGTTTCTGGCACAGCTTTGGGCGAGCGGCTCATCCCACGGTCCCATCCCGAACCTGCCCGGCCAGCGAGAAAAGGGTCTCACAGGAGCTTAGCTCAGGCAAAAGAGCCAAGAAAAAAGGATTCACTCCGCAATTACAAACGGGAAAGCTCAGACATCGCAAATACAAGCCCTCCTCCTCCAGCTTTTCTCCCTTTCCTATGAGAAAAAGGCTGTTCCCACTGGAAATGCAAGGTTTTGCTGGGAGACAAGACAGAGGAATCCACAGGGAAGCGGCGAGGGGCATTGGGAGAGGAGCTTGGAGATACCAAATCACTCATGTAGTGACAGCAAAACCTTCCCAAATCACATCTCCGCTCTCTAAGCACTGGATGCATGGAAATAAAGATCTCCAGCCTTACCAGGCTCGGTTTTTACACCGAGAATTGCTCAAGCAAGGCTGGAGCCCGGTGCCACATCCGAGCATCCTCACGTATCCCGAGGTGAAGAGCTCGGTCACCACGATGGGCTGGGAGAGGCTCAGCATCTGCAGATCCTGGGCTCAGCCCTGCTGCAAGCCAAATCCTCTCCAAAATTCAAGCAGAGCTGAGAAAATGAGGACAGGGGGGACGGAAAGCCGAGGATGGGAGAGGAAAGCCTGGCACACCCAAGTGTCCGCTTCCAGAGGGGGGACAGGGTATCGCAACGGGCATTTCACAGCGAAAGCACGGAATTAGTAATTAATTAAGCCTCACGGCATCCTCAGGCAGGCAGGGGATGGCAACCTGGTCCAAGCTTTTTGCAAAGGGATCCTGATTTTATCGGCAAAGCCGCCCACCCTGGACCTCCTCGACCTGCAGCCGGGACGGGGCGACGTCAAAGCCAGGCTCTGCGTTATTTTTCCAGCGACAAACCCCAGCAAACCTCACAAACAGAGTCTGCAACCATGTTTAACAGCCCTTCGGAAACACCCTACCGATATACTTATTTTCCCCCTTAAACTACAACTTGCCTGCGAGCAGCCAGCTAGAAAGAAAGGAAGGAAGAAATAAAGGAAAAGAAGTGATTCCTCCCCGTTTTTTTGGGTTAGGTTTTTTTTTTTTTTTTTTTTTTTTGGCCGCCGTTATTCCCCGCTCTGAGGTAGACGTCGATGGGGTGGGGATGAACCGCTGGAGAGTGGTTATTCGTTGGGCGAGTCGGTGATTTGTCTGGCATCCCGGCCGACGCGGCGCGTGGCCGCCGAGCCCGCCCCGGCTCAGCACTGCCGTAGCACGCAGGCGGCGGTGGCCGGCGGTGGCCCTGGCGAGCTGCATTTCTCCGGGGCGGTGATTTTACCGGCGTAATCGATGCAAGAGGCGTTGCGCGTCCGCACGCCCTCGCCACAAGTTTGGGAGCAGGGGGACCAGGGACCCAGGCGCCAGAGAGGGCAGGGGACGTCTCCGCAGGGTTTGATGTCCTCGGGCTTGAGGGCTCTGTCGCAGGCGGTGGAGGATTGACCCTCCACGTCCCGGCAATCCACCGTCCGTCTCTGCCAGCCGGAGCCGCAGGTCTTGGAGCACTCGGACCAGTCGCCCAGCGCCCACTGGGAGGTCAGCATTGGTCGGATGACGTTGGCCGACTTCTTCTCTTTGCCTTTCTGCTTGCTGAAAGGGACGTCCTTTGGGATGAAGAAGGTGTACTTGACTTTCGGTGGGAAGACCTCGCTGGCGATGGTCAGCAGCTGGACGGTCAGGGGCTCCGGGAGCTGTCGGAAGCTTTGCAGCCTCTCCAGGGTCGTCATGGAGCCGCTGTATTTCAGGATGGTGCCTTTAATGAGGATGTCCTGCTCCATGGCCGAGATGGCAAAGTCTCCGTTCAGCAGGTACTTGCCCTCGAGGGTCCTCAGGGCCAGGTAATTCCCATCGTGACGGACCCCGCGGTGGCTGCGCTGTTTGATGTCGATGTTGGTTGCCCCAGCGGGGATGGTGACGATGTCGTTGTAGCCGTATCTGCACGGGGCAAAGGGACACAGTTATTTTCCTGGACTAATTAAGAGGAGACCCATGCAGGGGATAGCACTTGGCAAGTGGCATCGTGGCTCTGAAGCCATCTCTGTGTAACCCGGAGTGCTCAAGAGCTGGAAATACCGCAGTCGTGGCAGATGTGTGCTCGGCTGGAAGATTTTGCACGCAAAAATGAGCGCCGCACTCAAACGAAGAGCCCCACGGTTGCCAGCCTTGGTGGCAAATTCCCCTCACCCCTTTTTTCTTTTGAAATGGGTGAAGTGGTTGGGACTAAAAGCCTGGCTGTGCCCGTGATGCTGTCGGCGGCGATGCTGAAGGATGGCATCAGCTGTAGATAGATACAGAACAGCTGGACAGGAGAGAGTTGGGGTGCTGCTGGCACCGGACACTTCCATACATTGGCCAGATGTTGCTGCTAAAAACAGCTCAGTAGCTAAACAGTTAACCCAACAGACATCTATTGTAGATGACTTGATAATAACTTGAAAGCCTTTCCCAGAAAACAGCATCCCTATCCATGGGCAGGTGTCTCGGCACCCTGGGCTCACCTTTGGGAGGGTTTTGCAGCTACCACCATGCAGAAGAGCTGCCGTTGGAGGGCACAGAGCACATTCCCTCCCCGGGGGAGGATTTCCCTGCCAGAGCCCATCCCACGGCTCCCGGGCCAGCACCGGGAAGGCTTTGGTACTCAGCACCCAATGCCACGGTAATTACTTGCTGCTATAATAAAATGACTCACACCGCGGGGCCGGCAGGATAGTTTTCCACGCATCCCCACGGTCGATGCTGTGGTCATTAATTAGGTTTTGAGTATTTTGGAACAAAGCCTTTGGGTCAAACTCTGCTCTCAGTCACCCTGGCCTCCCTAACCCTGATCTTAATGGGATCTCTTCTTGGCCGTAGCTATCACGCTAATCTCTCTTTAGTCAACCACAAACAATTCATAGGAGAGTGGAAGCCCCATTTCAGCTGGCTCCCTGGAAGGAAACCGTTTAGGAAATCTAATTTGACTGCGTGAGTCACCTCGCCACATGGAATTGGACGTGTCGGGCTCTTGTTACAATCTTTTCAACAAAAGCCTTAAATTCAGCGCCTTGGCAAAGCGACGGAGATCTTGGGCGAGGGAAGCGGCTGCCTCCATGCCCGTGTCCCAGGACTGAAATTCGTCCCCCAGCCCAGGGAAAAGCTATTGAACCACTTATATCCCACATCAGCCCTCAAAATACGTGTCCAGCTCACCGCATTGGGGCGAGATGCGTATTGTAAACTCCTCGAGGCGGCAGATTTATTTGCGGTGTACAGAGCCCAGCGCCGGTGTCAGCACCCGCTATTGTTTTAGGGAATAAACTCTGCTTGGCTTGCATAAACACTGCCCCGAAATAAACTCAGCTTAAACTCCCGAGGTCGGGGAGGAGACCAGGCTGTCGCAAGGCCACCGGGCTTGGGGGGGTTTGCATGGCCACGAGCCCAAGTTAATGGCACGGAGGGGAAGCCAAGCGCTCCTCGAGTCCAGGGATTTGGAGGTGTGATGCTTTCGGTACGGAAAGCAAGCTAAATTTACACAGCCTGGGAAGAGTCCTAATATTCCTAGCCTAGCACTTCTGCAATAATTAAAAAAAAAAATAAAGAAGAAAGGAGAATCAGAGGGGAAAGCTGGTTTTTCTCCCCCCCAGCCCATCTCTGCCGACCCCATCTTCCCCCTTACTTGGATCGGTTGAGCGAGCCGGAGATTTTCCTGCAGGTCGAGCCGTTGCCGCCGCACACCCCGCACTTGTCCAGCTTCTTGGAGGATCCCACTACGTGATCACAGCCGGCCTTGATGCACTGGCCGTGGACGCAGATGGAGAGGGTCTCCGGCCCGCACAGCGTTCCGTCGATCACCTAGGAAATGCGGAGGAGAAATTAGGTCTGAAACAGGGTAAAAAAGAAAAAAAAAAAAAAAAAAAAAGGGAGTGATTATAATCTTACTTTGGCCTCAAAGACTTTAAATTCGCTCCTCCCCCTGGCTCGGCAGAAGAGCTTGCATCGGTCTCGGGGTGACACTCCGGCGTACTTGGGAACCCACTCCAAGCGATTCCCTTCCAGATCCGTAAAGTTGTAGCTGTTGTACTTCTCGCACTGCTGCTCCCGAAAGCTTTTCCCTGAAAGGAAAGGCAAAACGTGAGCCAAAAGCTGCAGGGAGCTGGCAGGAACCGCCGTCCTCGGCCATCGCGGAGATGTGGGAGCGAGCCGAGGACAGCGGGAGGAGCGAGCAGGGGAAGGATGCCACACAACCCACAAGGAGGGTATCACAACCCCCAGCAGAAAGCTATGCACCCAGAAAATCATAGAATCCTAGAATGGTTTGGGTTGGAAGGGACCTTAAAGACCACCTCATTCCAACCCATGCCCTGGGCAGGGACACCTCCCACCAGCCCAGGTTGCTCCAAGCCCCGTCCAACCTGGCCTTGAACCCCTCCAGGGATGGGGCAGCCACAGCTTCTCTGGGCAACCTGGGCCAGGGGCTCACCCCCCTCACAGCAAACAATTTCTTCCTCAGACCTCATCTAAATCTCCCCTCTTTCAGTTTAAAACCGTCCCCCCTCATCCTACCACTCCACCCCCTGATCAAGAGTCAAGGGAGAGCGGAGCAATGGTGGGTCCTGGAGAAGGGGGGGCGGGAGGCGAGCGTGCCTTTGGGAATTGCATCCTTACCATCCGGCGGGCACTCGTCGGTGTGGCAGGACTGGTACTTGGCTCGCTGGCCCTCGCAGTACCTGCCGCCGTGCTGGGGCTTGGGGCTGTCGCAGTGGCGGTAGGAGAACTGCACGCCGCCGCCGCAGGTCCGGGAGCAGGAGCCCCAGGGGCTCCACGGCCCCCAGCCGCCGTCCACCGCCGGCTGCAAGAGGACACCAGAAGCTGCTAGATCCATCCCCGAGCTCAGCCATCCCTGGCTGCTCGCTCCCAGGGCAAGCAAAGGTCTGGAGCAATGCTATAAAATCTCCCTCCCTCCAGCTCCTCTCCCCCCGTCCCCAGCCGGGGCCCTGGTCCAGCAAAGCACTTAAGCACATACTTCACATGAAGTTATTCCTGACTTCCACCAGTCCGTTCATGTGCTCGAAGTTAAGCTTGGGTTTAAGTACTTTGCTGACCGACTCAGAAATCACCGCTAATTCCCCCGGCGGGGCAGAAAGCGATGATTTAGTTGCAGAACTGCAGCTGCTTGCTCCGTTTCAGACCGCCTGCGCCTTGGCGAAAGGCATGGCAGCATTTTGCTATGAGCTGGGCTTGCCAGTAATCGTAGAATCGTAGGATGGTTCAGGTTGGAAGGGACCTTAAAGATCATCTAGTTCCAACCCCCTGCCCTGGGTAATAAAGATTAACCAAAGGTGCTGCTGAAGGAGAGATAACCAGGAAATAAACCAGGCAAATCCAAAGCTAGTCCAGGAGCTGGCAGGACCAGGATCAGAGGTCTGGGAATTCCAAAGGGTCCCCAATTCCCCCCTTTACCTGGGGCTTCAGGGTGTCCTGGGGCACACAGCGACTGTCCCAGCAGAGCCCCCCGGCTTTGCAGGGGGTGCCGTCGGCCCAGGGCAAGCTGCCGTTCTTGGTGTGGCAAAGGGGCTCCCCGCTGCCCGTCCTGCACCAGAGCTGGGTGCAGATGTCCTCCTCGGTGGTGTTGGGGCAGTGCTGGAAGTCCTTGCCGAAGATCTGCTGGCATTGCTGGTCCAGGCTGTAGAGGGCTCCTCGGCCGGGCAGCTCAGCCGGCAGGGACAGGGGCTCGGCCGGGGCATCGAGCAGGCAGTCACCTGGGCAAGGACGAGAGTTAGGATGGAGATCCGTCAAGGCTGGAGATGATGCATCAAGGCTGGAGATGATGCATCAAGGCTCAACGCCACGCGTTGCACCCATCAGGGCACACCCAACCTCTCTCCGTGCTCTGCTTTGAACCCCCTTCATCCCACCTCAAGAGCCTGAGCAATCGAGGAAAAGGCTGTTCTCGAATGATGATGCTCCTTACCGTGCCCTCCGTCCAGGAATTCGGTGAGGTACATGGCGCTGCAAGGGGACCAGGGCTGGGTCTTGTTCAAGTGGATAAAAAGAGGGGCCATCATATGGTGCTTGCCGAGGGGCCCGAAGAGCCGCTCGCAGGTCTTGGAGTCGTCGTGGGGCATGCTGAGGACGTGGCCTGGGGAGCAGAGAGCATCAGTGAGCCGCAGCCTCTCAGCCCCTGCTCTGCTGCAGATGGTGCCCGGGCTGCTGGGAGCATCTAGGAGCTACCAAGCAGTTCCTCTGGCTGCAAAAGCTCATTTGCTTCCATAAATCAGAAGCGATCAACAAAACAACGCTTGCTGTGTCGCAGCGGCACAGCCGCATGCAGGGCAAAGCAGCCCAAATGAGCCAGCGCATCCCTAGGACTAGCAAACCAAGGGGGAGAAGCGCGTGGTCCCATGCCTTAGCTCATCACATCAGGCAAATGAAGCAATTTATACCAGTTCAGCCACTTCGAAGTGACTTTGCTGGTGCAAACCAGCTTCTGCCAGTGCCAGAAGCTCCCCGGTGCTGCCCAAAGTTTGGCGAGTGGTACCCAGCCGGGGGATGCTGGTGCTGGGCTGTGCTACATCCCCTCCCAGCAACGGGGCTGGCCACGCTGGGATGAAAAAGCGGAATATTCCCCCCCTGGGAAGGGATGTTTTACCCAGTTCGTGAGCCAGGGTGTAGGCTGCCTGCAGGCCCTCGTCCTCGATCACCGAGCAGCTTTTGTTGCGGTCGCACATGGTGCCGATATCCGCCACCCCCAGCGTGTCGCAGCTTTGGTGTCCGCAGAAGTCCTGTGAGCGAGCGGCGCCAAGGCGTGGGGGAGGGAGGGAAGGTGAGACAGGGGGAAAGGGGTCCTAAGTTTGGTAGCCCCAACATCTCCCAGCAGAGTTGGGCAGCCCACCGGTGCTCCACACCCCAAACGCAACCTCCCCCCCCAACTATTGCTTTGCTGCAAGCTCCATCCTTTGCATGGTGGGGGGATCCCTCCTCTCCCTCCAGGGACACCTCGACCCCTTTCTTCTCACCCCCAACAAAGGGACCCTTCAGACCTGTCTCGTCAGCAGGATGGCGGTGTCGTAGTGCTCCGGGTGCCGGTCGCTTGGGGGGTTGAACTTTTGCTGCCAGCTGCAGAAGTTGCGCAGGGTGAGGCCGCCGTTGTCGGACACCTCCGGCCCCGCCGCCACCTCGTCCACCACCAGCACCTTCACCACCACCAAGTTGATGGAGTTCTTCAGGCTGGGGTGCTTGTAGATGCGAGCCGCCATGGACATCAGGGTCAGGACGTGGTTCTGCGGGGAGATAGAGGCAAAGCCTGGGTGAAACCTTCACCGCGGAGCTCTTCTTTTTGGTTAGGAAAGGAGAAATCAACCTTATTTATGAAGCCTACCACATCCAGACCATCTCAGGCACCATCAGTGATGCTTTACACCTTGTGCTGGCAGGAAGGATGGGCAGGATAAGCCCACCCCTGCCCATCCCCTTCTCCAGCCATCGTGTCTCACCTGCCATGAACCCTCTGCACCCAGAAACCTTTCGGAAAAACCTCACGTGTCTCCCTGCGAGTGCTCTTGCATATTCCCACCCCATTAACCCTGCCCTCGCTGCCCCGGGGCAGGAACCACCTCATGCACCGCCTCCCGCGGATGCAAAACCACCTTCAAATTGCTCCAAAACTCCTGCCCGAGCTGTTCATCAGGGTTTGAACCCAACGTCCTCGGTGACAAACCGGAGCCAAAGCACTTCGACAGCCCAGTCTTTGCCCAGCTCCGCGACTGGGACAACCAGAGATTACTTAATATGTCAAACGCGCCAGCGATGTTTAGGCTGATGTAAACATCTTATCGGAGCATCGAAATTCCTCCTCGGCTTGGCACCCGTTCACGGCCCCGCAGTCAGGAGGAAAAAATGCAGCTATTACACAATGTGGTATTGGGAAAGAGAAAGTGGCTTCTCTCCTCCCCAGACGAATTACACCCCGCGGTCTCGCTTCAGCGCCACCAGCTAATTAAACTGGAAGGACTCGGTGGAAGCCCTCTCCGACGGCTGATTTTCACCCAAAAATCCATGTTTCCCCGCATGCTCACCCATCGCGATGCTGCCGGGACGGAGACACGCACAAAATGCCATTTTCTTAGCAAAGGAGGGAGATTTTTACGGAGATAACCCCCTCCTCTAAGAGCGAGGGCGTATTTGCTGCACTGAGAGCAAAAGAGCCACTCGCCCGGGGCGGTTGCGGCTATTTTAAATGATTCTGCCACATTTTATCCCGGTGCTGGCAGCTCCATCTAAACAGATGTCTCGCTTCAGCAAGACGTATCCCAAGGCTCGTTATCCGAAGGGCAGGCCCCGGCAAAGATGATGGGAGCGCTGAATAGACTGGTTTATTTAGACTGGCCAGATCTCCGCGACGTGACTCACATCCCAGCCCGAGGCGTGCAACAAATGTCACAGAGAAGCCACCACCGAGGCGAGAAACCCAGGCCAGATCCCCACGAGCCATTGTTCCAGGGGAACTGGGGGAATTGTTTACCCCACGGGGAAAGTCCGTTGGGAAGCTTCCTAAAAATAGCACAAAGCCTTCCTAAAATCACGCACGTGAAGACCTGGAAGGATGATCTGCGCTGCGGCGGCGCATCATGGGGTCATCCATCATTTCTGAGGGAGAAAATCCTGCAACCCTGCCCCATCCTTCTCCAGCCCGTCACAGGTTTCTCTCCATCCCAGTAGTTTTTACCTGGGAGCTCTCAGTCCCTACTGCAAACCCCCCAGGACACCGACACTCGCGTCCTCAGGGTGACATCCAGCCAAGAAACTCTTTCAGCCGCAGGAACGGAGGGATTCGGAAAACATCCACGTGCCTTCCCTTCATCTGGGAAGCGAAGGCGGAAAGCGAAGCAAACAAACAGCTATTTAGCGCAGATTAAAAGGTCAAATTCACTTGTTCCACCATCTGGTGTGCATTTATACCCATCCCCGGACCGCACGGGACTTGGTTGGGTTTCGGATGGATCCCGACTGCTCCGAGGAGAGCAGCAACCCACCTGCACCACCTTGGCTTGGCCGAAGGGTTTGAAGCTGGGGCCAAAAGCGAATTACAGGATCCCCAGGGCTCAGGAGATGCTGACTGAGCACTTTTGGCCAAAAACTGGCTGCGGATGAATTGAATCCCGCTCGTCCCGTCCTCCCCGTGCCTTTGCAAATGGGGTCCGGCTTGAGGAGCCACCCAGGAGGGAACGCTGCCTTCTCCGGGGTTTCCTTCCCAGCATCCAGGCTGAGGATGTGGATACTGGGATCAGATGCCCAGGGGGATCAGGTTTGGGGAGCCCAGAGGTGCAAACAGACTGGTTTCTGCCTCCTTGCAAGGCACCGCAAGAGCGCAAGGCTCTTCCCTGCCATTTCCAACCAGCATCCTGGGAGATGGCGGCAGGATTTCTGTCCAACTGGTAAATACAGCTGGAAAACCAGCCCCTTACCTGCTCTGGGGGGAGAGGGCACCAGCCCACGCCCAAGAGGATGGCGGGAGCATCCCTCCTCCGCCCCACGCAGGGCTTGTACGGCCAGGCACATCCCAGCAGGGGTTTCTACCGCCCAGCGCTGCCCCCCAAAACCTGGCTGCAATCCCTCTGCTCTCAAGAAGGTCAAATTCCACCCATTTTCTCCCCAGAATGAGGGGGGGATGCCTTTTTTTTCCTCCCTGACACACCTGCATTACAGCAGGTCCGATACCTCTCCTGCCACAGCATCGCCGCTTCTGGGCACTTCTAAGCCCAGGCACGCACAGGTACCACCAGCATCTCCCGACGCCGGACTGCCAGCAGCAAACAGCACGTGCAGAGGGTTAAAAATCGAAAAAAAAAAATAAATATAAATCCGGGCATGGGGAACAGAAGTGGCTGTTTTTAACCTGACAACGTTGAAGGATTTCGCTTTCCGACACGGGCTCTTGCAAAATCTCTGCCGACATTCTCCTCCGTGGGAATCACTCGGAAGCCGAAGCCTGCAGAGATCCCTGAACTGCTTTGGTTTTTCTTTTTCTTTTAATTATTATTATTACTACTACTACTCTGGGGGGGAGAAACTGCTCTTGCACACACGCGAAACTATTATTGTGGTATGCGCATCATGATCTAATATCGCCGGACCCACCCAGTGCGGAAGGATGGCGGGGAGCACCCGTACAACACCCCGACATGACTCGCCTCCCTCCGACTCGCTTCCCAGCTCCCGGAGATTAATGCTCACCCCAGCCCGGGGCCGTGGGTTTGTTTGGTTGTTAATAAGGTTGTTGGGGCTTGTTTTTTTTCCCCCCCCCCCCCTTCCTTTCTCCCTAGAAACCAGCATTTCTGTGAAGCAGTTGGGGGGGGGGGGAATGAAACGCTGAGATTTCTGGAGTGCAGACAGATGGAAGGAAGCAAACATGGGGTCAGATGCGAGGGCTGCCCGGCTTTTAAAAAACAAATGGTAAAAACATATCCCAGCCTGTCTCTCCCCTCCCCCCCCCCCCCCCCCCCCCCCCCCCAAAAAAAGCAATGTCAGCGTGCTGGCCCCCTGGCTTGGAGACCCCGCAGCGTCCGCTCTACCAGCCTCCTCCTGCGGTTTGAAGCTTGGGCCAAGAATTCCCTTGCAAAAACGTGGGCAGCAGCCAAGAGAAATGGGGAGGGGGGGGGTGGGGGGTGGGAGGGCGAGGGGGACAGTTGGGGGACACCCTCCTGCCTTCCCAGCTCTCTGCCCCATCCCTTTTCTGTTTGTCACTTGATTTTTTCCCCTCCCTTCTCTTTCCCCTTTTTGCCAGATATTTGGGGCTGAGCTGCGAGAGAAGGAATTACCCCCTTTTGAGGGCAGGGGAAACTGAGGCACGAGGAGGACCACCACCACCACCTCTTTCACGGGCACTGGTGGACACAAAGCCAAACCCCGTCCTGAGAGCATCATCCCGGGGCAGGATCGCTGCGGTGGGAGCCAGCTCCCTCCTCGCTGCGCCTTTCATACCGAAGCCCTTGATAATCGGCCGTCACCGCGCCAGCAGCGGGGCCGGAACGCAGCAGCTGTTTAACATTAACGGAGCGACGCAAGGAAGCCAGCGCAGGGGCCAAGGGAATATTTAGGGAGGCTGCCCCATCCTCCGAGCCCTCGCACCGAAGCTCGGGGTGCACAAATCCCAGAGGAAGAGCACCGGCGATACCAACGGATGGGAGCACCCGCGCAGGTCCCCCCTTTGCTTTGCCAAAATCCCCTTTAATCCCACCCGGGTTGCCTTTGGGATGGGCTCAGGAGGGGATGGGCTCCTTTTGTCAAGGGATTAAGCGAACTCACCCGCTCAAGCTGCAAATTATCCTAAAGGGAGCCTAGGAGCCGGACACGAGGGGACCTGAGGCTCCGGGGTGGCTTTGGCTTTACCTCCGAGGTCACTTTGATGGTGGATCCGGGTGTGGGATAGGGGACGCCAGCAGCGCCCCGTGCACCACACTCCAGCACCCACCTGCTCTGAGAGGGAAGGGATTGCAACGGCACTTCTAAAAACCTTGTAAATCTGCCTGGAAAAAAAAAAACAACAACACACCCACAGAAGTCAGGCGAGGAATCCCAGCTTAATCAGATCGATCTGGTTTTGCCGTGGTCCTCGGTCACTACCAGCTCTCGGAGTTGGGGATCGCAGATTCCTCGCCTGCAAGAGCATGGGGGAAAGGGAAGGGGCTCGTAGCCATCATGCTCGCAGAGGAGAGCTTGGAAACGCGTCTCATCCACACCCGAGAGATGGGAGAGATCCCACCACAGGAATCCCATTCTGCTTGCCAGCTGGCTGGGGATGCTGCGGATGGCTTTGGTAACCGCCTGTTGCTCGAGGTGTCTCGGCAAACATCCCCCGAGACTCGCGGAGCCTCCCCGCACACTGCAGGTGCTCAGCCCAAGCGCCCTTTATTCCGCACCTCGGAGGAATCAGCCCCCACGCTGCCTCCTGCCTCAGTTTCCCATACTCAAACCCCCCCCACTTAATTCTGTTCGTGATGCTCACCGCCCTTCATTTCCCGAGCATTCGGGGTGCTTTTGCAGGAAAAATACAGAGCATAACTCATGGGGCCTCGCACCCATCCCTATATAAAGGGGGCGCTTCCCAATCACTGCAGGTCACATCCCAATACATCCTCCCCCACCTGCTCACAGGTGTTATTGCTCAGCACTGTCCTCCTGCTAATGCCCCCCCCACCCCCCTCCAAAATACCTCATCTCCTGCCAGCATCAAGCCAGAAGAATGACAATTAACCCCCAAATTTCAGGTCTGGCTCTGCTCTCACTTCGTCCTTTCCTCCTGGTTTCCATCAGGATTGAGGGAGGTGGAATTAAGCTCTCGTTACCTAAATCAGGTTAACAGCTGAGCGATAATGGCTCAGATTGATTAGGAATAGATCATTAATAGCATTTTCCTAGCAACAGCATGGCATTGATTATCACTCGCACCGCTTGAACACATCTCATGGTGACTATCTCCTACTTGAGCTGTTACAGCTTATGCAAGAAAACAACTGGGAATACAAACAATGCTTGTGACCTTTAATGAATATTTGCTAATTAAAGTGTGGTTACGGGAAGAAAAGTCACTAAATAAACATGGTTTCTTCTGACTCAACATTTCTGCTCCCTGGGCATCTCCTAGTCAGCTCTCGAAGATCTCACCAGCACGAGCAAGCCATCGCTTTATTTTTTTTTGGCCCCAAAAATGTAGGTATTTAGGGAGAAGTGAGATGACTATTTGGGCTCCTGAGTTCGCAGCAACTTAGTGCTTCTCCCTGGATTTTTGCTTGCTGAGAACAAAAGACACAGAAACACAGCAGGTGGCTTTTTTTTTTGTTGTTGTTGGTTTTTTTACTGCTCCACGAGGGCTGGTTCTGCTTAAAGTTTTCTCCCAGCTACTTAAATACGCTATTGCTCTCTTCATCCCAACCGAGATCTTTAAAGCCTGCCTGCCTTCCCACCACGAAATACCCTGGGAGATGATGCAGGGATACTGGAGATGATGTTAAAACGGGAGCCAACGAGACTGAAAACTCACTGGTAACCAAGGAGGCAGCTGTCATGTACCTACCAGGCAGCGTCACCCTCTCCCAGGGCTGTGCCAGCCAAACCAGGGCAGGGTACCAGCGTTTCAGCCCCTTGGTTGTCTCTATGTGCCTTCTCCCAGGTTTACCCAGAGGACTGTTATTTTTTCTCCCCCCCTCCCGGCCCCAGCACAAGCTGGGCATCATCAGCATTTCCCCTCCCCAAAATATATCACCTTCTTTGTAGCAGGAGACCCCCTGGGTGTTGTTTAAAACCCAATGGGTGCCCAGCTGCTTGCAGAAGATGCAATGCACTATTTTTTTCCTGCCCTTTTGGGGGAATCGGAGAGTCATTTCCACCCCCATTTATATGCCTGTTGCTTAAAGTTCTGGTTACTCCACGCAAACTTTGGTTTTTGACTGCTGTGAGCTCTGTGTGTGTTTGTGTGTGTGTCTCCAAGTGCAGCATCCGTCGCTCCTTAATCCTCTGCTATCTGTTCCTGCCAGCCTGGCGTGGTGGCACGCAAGCAAAACCAAGCCGGGGTGAAACCCGAGTGATGCTCAGCAGCTGAAATCAGCTGGAGCTCCAAGGTTTAGCCTTTCTCAAGGTCTGAGCAGGGCTGCAATTAAAACGTTGCTCTATTAGGAGGGGAGAAGCTGGCTGAAGCCCCCAGGGGAAGGGCAAAGCGGGCAGAAATGGCAAAGCCAGGCTGCCCAGAGTGGTTTCAGCTGCCCAACTGCTCCCTGCTGAGCTCCAGCTTCAAGGACTAAGAGCCCCTGTACCCAACCAACCCACAGCAGAGGACGAGCAACTTCGGTGCACCGTTATCCCTTGCAAAGACCCGTTTCAGCCCAAGCAAACCTGAATTTGGACCCGAGGACCAGAGAGCCCATCGCTGCAGGGAGCAGGGCAGCGGGGAGCTGCCTTTGCAAGAGATGTGAAAAATAACCTGGCGTCGATGAAAACGGCTGGGCAACAGTCCCAGAGAGGGATGTAGGGGGCGGGGGGAAGACACCGGGGTCTCCGCTCCCGGGGTCTCCGCAAAGCCCAGCCATGGGCAGGGTCTCCGCAGCCGGAGCATGTTGGAGGAGAGGGAGAGTTTCTGGAGGTGGTGGCTGGGGGAAAGGGTTGTTCGTGCATCTGCTCGGCTGCTAACAGGTGGCTCAGGAGCGGGACTACGCATTACTCAGTTTATTTACTATCTGGCCCCGGCTCCTATCCGGAAGGGAGTTAAGCCCATTGCTTCGCAGCACAGCAAGAAAGACATTAACCCACTCTGTCCCTCTTCTATGGGGACACCAGATGGATGGGACATGACAGTGTCCAGCCTGTGCAGACACAGGCTCCCCCAAGGAGGGATGCTGGGTCTAGGAAAGGGTCCCCAAACACTGACTGAACCCCGTAGATCAACCCTGCAGCCTTTGCTCCAGGGATTTATAGCCCCTAGACAGCAAGGGAAGGTGGGGACAGAGCCAAGGTTCCCCACCCCGTGCCCAGCTCACTCACCCAAGGTGGTCTCTGGCATCCCAGGGACGCTTATAGGATCATAGAATAGAATCAAAGAACAGTTTGGGTTGGAAGGGACTTTTAAAGACCATTTAGTCCAACCCTCCTGCAATGAGCAGGGACACCTCCCACCAGCCCAGGTTGCTCCAAGCCCCGTCCAACCTGGCCTTGAACCCCTCCAGGGATGGGGCAGCCACAGCTTCTCTGGGCAACCTGGGCCAGGGGCTCACCACCCTCAGTGTAAAACATTTCTTCCTTAGATCTAGTCCCTGCAGGGGCCGGGCGGGCAGCGAGAGGGTCCGGCAGTGGGCAGAGCTAGGGGGCTGGGGGCACAAGGGGGATGGAGAGGCAGCAAGGACAGAGGGCTGCGGATGGGAGGAGGAGAGGCAGCAGAGATGGGAACAGGAGGGGATGGAGGATGGAGGGGACAGAGGGGATGGAGGGATGCAGGGGAACACAGGGGGAACAGAGGATGGAAGGATGAAGGGGAGAGAGGGATGCAGGGGCAAGGGGGATGGAGGATGGAAAAGCAACAGGGACAGAGGAGGGAGGGAATGGAGGGATGGAGAGGCAGTGGGGACACAGGGACGGAGGGGCAGTGGGGACAGAGGGACGGAGGGGGACAGAGGATGGAGAGGCAGCCAGGACACAGGGACAGGGGGCAGTGGGGCCAGAGGGATGGAGGGGACAGAGGATGGAGAGAACAGAGGGATGGAGAAGCAGCCGGGACACAGGGACAGAGGGATGGAGGGGCAATGAGGACAGAGGGACAGAGGACCGTCCCACCAGCCCTTACCTCCACATCCTCCCCGTAGAAGCGCACCATGGAGGCATCAGCCACCAGCAGCGTCTCCACGTACCGCGCCTGGGAGACGAAGCGCTTGGCCCGGCGCAGCGGCTCCCCGGGGCCGGGGGCGGCGGCAGGGGGAGCCCCCGGGGGGTAGGCCCGGCGCTGGAGGCGGTGCAGGCTTCTCCAGGGGGGTCCGGGCCAGGGATGCCCGAGGGGCTGGAGCTCGTAAGACGCCCCGTCGAGGAGAAAAGCGGCTCGGAGCCCTCCTCCGCAGCGGCTGAGCACGGCGGGGGCATCGGGGCTCCCCTCGACAGCTCCGGCGTAGAAGCAGCCCCGGCGCGGCGGGCTCCGTCCCGGTGGTCGGCGGCCCCCCAAGCGCTGGAGGCGGAGGCGGGGAGCCAGAAAAGCGGCGTCGGGGCGGAGGCGGAGGACGACGGCTCGGCCGAAGGCGGCCAGCCGCAGGGCCAGTTGCCCCGGGGGTGCGGGCAGGCGGGCGGGCAGCAGCGGCTGCGTCTCCCGCGGCGGCGGCGGCAGCGCCCACGCGTGGCACAGCAGCAGCAAGTGGAGCGGAGCCCGGCCCCCCAGCAACCCCCGGCCCCCCAACAACAACCACCACCCCCGCCGCCCCATCGCCCGGCCCGGCCGCCCCATCGCCGGGCTCTCGGCCGCTCCCCCGCAGCCTCCGCGCCGGCTGCGGAGCCCGCTGTATTTATACTTTCTCCCCCCGGCTTTGACATAAGAGGTTTATTTTTGATCTCTCGCTGTTCCCCACTCCCCTCCCCTGCCAGCCGGAGCCTGGGGGAGGAGGAGAAGTGAAAGAGAAAAAAAAAAAAAAAAAAAAAAAAAAAGAAGCAACACCAGAACAGCAAAAAAAAAAAAAACCAAAAAAACACAACCCACTTTTGGATGGGATTTGAGGCCAATCAGGCGCCGGGAGCCCCGCCTGCTTCCAAGTGTCAACTCCAGCCTGTTACTCTCCCAACATTAACCCCTTCAGCCCAGCCGGGGCCCGATCCTGCCCAGGCGGGCATCAGAGGGGCTCGGGGAGGTGGTCCTGCCCCATGGGGCTGGGATTTGGCAGACGGTTCCCCCCCCCGCCCCACCTCCCCACCATGGGAGAAATTGCCCCCAGGGAGCTGATTCTTCTCCCATTTTTCCCCAACATCCCTTCGATGCTGAAAAGCACCAGGCCTTTGCCAGCTGGAGAGCATCTCATTTCAGCCTGCGAGGCGGAAGGTGCCCCGGGGGGGTTTTTGCCCCTCGGTTCCCATGTCCTTCGCTTAGCCAGGGACAGAAAGGGCTTTGGGCCCCAGGGAAAGCTCCAACAGTGACAAATCCAAGGAGGTTTCCATGCCCTGAACAAACAGCTGGGTCCACATGGGGTTTCCTCTGGCTGGAATAAGGCAACGGGCTGAATCGGACTTGTGGAAAATACCTATGAGAATAAAACAATGCAGCCAGCTCCTCCTGTTGCTTTCTTTTTTTTTTTCTTTTTTCTTTTTGGTTTTTTTTTGGGGGGTGGGGTACATGTTGTGTTACTTCATTTAATACCCAGATTTGTCCCTTTCAGATCAAGTTTTTCTCCCCATCCTCATTCCCTTGCAGTGAGTGAAAATCCCACAGGACTATAATAAAGTCTCGGGCTGCAAAAGCAGGTAGCTACTGTCGTGTGCTCAGCGGTGGCAAACACCAGGAGATGGACAGGAACGTGCCGTCCCTGGCCAGGAACCTGCTCAGGACCAGGGAACAACCAGCTGTAATGGAGAATGGGAAATTAAGCTTTATATATTACTCCATCTTTCCTCTTAAGCCCTCCTTCCCCATTAGTTCACGAGATTCCTGGCCTTTGGAGCACCCTTTCTGCAGCACTGGGGTATCCCGGGATGTTCTTGCCGCAGTTTGGGGGTGGTGGGTCCTATTCTGCTCCTTGTCCTGATTTTCTAAACCTTTTAAAGGGAGTAGCGCATGCTCCGGACCGGGCTTGTACTCCTTTAACCTTGCTGTGGATGCAAGCCCAAGGACCAGCTCCTCTGCAATGTGGGCTTTTTCTCCCCCCCCCCCCCCCTTAGCCTTATCCTAAAAGGATCCGAAAGGGTAAAGCAGCATTTGGCACATGGGGATTCCTGGGAAAACAGAGGCTGGCCACAGCTGAGCAACGGGGCACAGAGTTAAAGGCTGCTCTCCCTTTACTTGAGGATGTATTTACATCTGCCCGGCTATTATTATCTCCACTTAAAAGCCGAGTCCCTACCTATATAGTAAACACACAGCCCTGGCTCTAAATAGCTGCGCTGCCCCGGGGCCAAGGCTCTGATTACTTCTCTTTTTAAAGTGTGGGTTTTTTGCGACCGTAGGAGGGGAGGAAATAATAATTTGGGGGGGGGGGGGGGGGGGGGAAGCAACCCCAAGCATGGTGTAGTTCAGGCCAGGGTGGGTTTTCCTCCCTCTGCAGCTTCGCTGGGTTGTGGGGGGGAAAACACAGTTTGGGTTTTAAAATCAGAAGAAGAGAGCAAAGGCAGGACCAGAAGCCAAAAGTGAGCCCTGGCCCTGCAGGTGCGCATCCCCCCGGGCTTTGCTTTGCCACGGGAGGGTGGGCAAGGAGCCGTGGTGCCCCTGCCCTCAACCAGGACAGGTGAGGCTGCAGGCGACGCGGGGCACGTCTCTCCCACAGGATGCAATTTATTCCCCGGCTTTCCGCTCTTTGATCTCGGGGGACACGCTCGCATCTCAGCTTGAAGGCGCCGCTGGTTTTCATTAGCGGCTGGCTCCACGAGCGGTAGCTGGGATTTCTTGTCGCCGGTACGAGCCTCGCTGGGCTCGTGGGGAAGCAGCTCCAAGGGAGAGAGCAAAACCTCACCTGGCTGCCCCTCTGCGTCTCCTCCCAGCAGAGGATGAGGCACCCCAAGACTTTTTGGGGCTCCTTCTTCTTAACCCCTTGTGGGACACGCTGCCACCAAACCTCGCCGGCGGCTCTCGTTTCTCTGGGGCTGGCGGAGCATGTGAAAGCCATTAACTCCCCAGTCACTGTGATTTAAAGCCCCTTTTGATCAAACAGCTTGTGAACGTCTGCCCCGCTCCCCTCCGCACATCCCCAACCCTGCAAAGCCGAGCTTCCCTCCCGCATCCCTCCCCGAGTCCTGCGCTCCTGCCACCCGGCACCCATCTCCCAGCGGAATTTCGGCTGCCAGGATGAGAGGCCCACGTTGCCTTTGCTGTTCCTGCTCCGCAGCAGCGAGATTATCCCGTTTCAGGCCTCTCCGGGATGCTTCGCCGTGCCTTCCTTGCTCTATAAATGGCATCGCATCCAAATTTGCAGTGCCAAGCTGGTGGTTTAGGTGTTCCCCTGTTCGCTTTGCCCTCGGCCCAGGGAAAAAAAAATTGGGAGAATTATTTGAGCCATCAATAAAGCAGCTACAAGCTCCATAAATAAATAAATAAATAAAAATATTACCACTAGATGTCAGTGCTGCCCTGTGCTGCGTGGTGGGAATCCCAAAATCCATCCCTGCAGATCCTACAGGAGAGCGAAGGGGGCCCGCAGCTGGCCCAAACCCCATCAGATGTCAAAATAAGCAATTCCATTAGTTTTCCTTTTAAAATAAGCAGGTATTTACTGTTCTAAAACACCCTGGAAAACCCTGCTTCTATCTCTCTTTAAACAGGAGGGAGCCTTCAATACCAAGGGGGGGGGTGGAACAGGGAGGGGAATTTTGGATGCTTTCTGGGTATATGAACTATCAGCAACCCCAGGGGCTGCAATAACTGGCTGGAAATCAGGCAAAATCAAACTTTATGATTTTTTTTTTTTTCAGCATACCTTGGTATTCCCGTATCGAAGCCCTGCCAGATGCCAGAGGTGACATTATGTGTTGGGACCACGCGAGAAGGCAGCAGAGATGCTCCTCCCCTCCTCCAGGAGCAGCTGATGGCAAAATAAGCAATTCCATTAGTTTTCCTTTCAAAATAAGCAGGCGGGGTGAAATCTCTCCCAGAAAAAAAAAAACTTAAATCAGGGCCCTGGCCTTGTGTCCTGCCAAATCATCTCCGGTGAAACCATCTTAGGTTGGCAAGTGAGATTCAAGGAAACAGTTGCTTGCCTTAGATTTGCATGAGAAGGGGCGATTTGGGGTTTATTTGGAGCGAGTGAGAATAAAATAGCAAAATGTGCCATCCCAATATAAATATCTAATCACCTGCTGCGTGACCACAGCCACAAGAGGGCCCCCCTGCCTTACAAGTGGTGGTTATTTGATGTTTGGTCCCTCAAAACCTTCATTATCCAGTAAAAAACCTGGTTTTGCTTTTTCCTTTAGTGCAATATTTGACCCCTCGGTGCAGCAGCGCATCCCCGGGGACCGTGCGCCGACGGTACGGGGGGTTCGGTGGCTGTGAGAGTGATGCCGGGGAAACCCGTAATTCCTACTGGGTCGCTTAAACGGGGGGAAATGAGGTTTTTTAGGATTCAGGAAAGGGCAGGGACAGCCAGGCTGGGTCTCGGTTTATCAGATGATGAAGCCGCCTCCGAAAGCTCTTGGTGCCGTAGAAGCACCGTAAGGTCGGTACCTCGAGAGCAAAAGTCCACGGCTGTGATTTGATTTGATCTGATTTGATTTGATTTGAAAGGTTTCTACCTCTAATTTCTAAACCATCTTAAGGCACCTCCATGTTTATTCTCTCTTGCCTTTTTTTTTTTTTTTTTTTTTTTTAAGTTGCATTTTGACTTGTAACGCAATCTATTGCGTTCAATCGCCATCTCCTACCTTGATTTGCAGAGCAAGAAAGTGTCACCAGAGGGCATCCCTGCTTCGGGCTGGCTTTGGAGCTGCGGTTGCGTGCAGGTGTGGCTGTAAGGGAGGAGGCGGGTTTATATGGCTTTCCAAAAATCAAGGGCTAAATCCTATTTCCAGCGCTGTGGCCTCCTCCCAGGCTTCCCACTCCCTGGGGAGCTCCTTCTCTTCTCCCCGGCTGGGTCTTGAGGCTTCCAAGGTGTCCTGAGACCAGCATATCAGTGGGAAGAGCCACCGAGGATTGCCTGGTCCTTCCCCAAATTCCTTGCAAAGCTGTGTCCATCCTGGGGATAAAAACATCCAAATTTGACCAAGACCAAGCTTGCCCTGGAGCTGCTTTTCCTATGAACCAGCCCATAAGCAGCGCTAAATAAATACAGCAAATTATAACGAAAATACCCTTCTCTAGAAAAAACAAAACAAAACCAACCACATAGGAATCCCCCCGTCCTCCCTATTCCACTCTCCCCTAGTTGACGGGCTGATGAAAATGAATGAACTTCATAATGGTTCACCTGAGTGACGAGCATCCTCGGCAGCTGGCTTGGGAATCTCTATCACCCTGGATTTATTCCAGACGTGCATCATTTTGGCAACCTTTCAGGCTTACCCGGACCTGCAGCTTTGCCCTTTTGCAAGCTTGGTGTCTTTGGGCATCTTCGGTTCATGTATTTCTAACATTAGCATCGCCTGAAGTTAATTAATCAAAGATGGACCCTGTCTCAGGCAGGTGGGGACAATATAGTGCTGTGTAGTCCTGGGTTATAAATCTTCAGGCTGAAGGTGTGTGTATGAATGGTAAGAAACATGTGATACCATTTTTGGGGGGTATGCGGGACCACGGTCTAGCTCCTCTGAATTTCCACTTATTTTTTTAAAACAGCATAGAAAAACCTGCTTCTGTCTTCCTTTAAACAGGGGAGAGCTTTAAATACCAAGGAAGGGGGAGGAACAGAAAGGGGAATACTTTCTGGGTATATGAACTATCAGCAACCCCAGGGGCTGCCATAACTGGCTGGAAATCAGGTTAAAACAAACTTTATGATTTTTTCAGCATACCTTGGTATTCCCGTATCGAAGCCCTGCCAGATGCCAGAGGTGATATTACATGTTGGGACCATGCGAGAAAGGCAGCAGAGATGCAGGGCACAGGCATCCTTCTCCTGTGTCGCCTGTGCGCGGAGGAAGCAGGCTGATATGGCTTTTTCTGGTGTTGTACCGGTGCTTGAAGATGTCCAAAGCGTAGATCCTCTTCTCTCACGGGGCAGGCAAAGCGCTGCTGCCATCCCTGCTGCATGGAAGAACTGCAAGGGCTGCATGGGAAACCCAAGGCAGAGCATCCTGCCCATATCCACTCGCCATCAAGCGAGCCAGAATAAATCTAATTAAACTCAGCATCTTCCTGGACCAAGGATGGGGCAGGTTTTAGGTTACAAAGACCTCCACATGCTCAGGTTTCTTGCGAATCTCATCCCTCAATGACCCTATCTAGATGCAGCCAGTATTTTTTTTTTATTTTTTTTTTTCCCTCCAAGCTTTTCTTTCCTGGAAAGCCGCCTAACAACTCGCTTTGACTCATCTTCGGTCCCTGGAGAGGATCCTCCTTCCTGCCCATGTGGTGGGGAGCTGGGAGAGCACAGCCTGAACTTTTGGGTGAGAGCCCAGCCCTCCGATCTGCCAACCTTTCAGCCCAAGGCAAGTGAACGACTCGCTTTTCCCTGCCTACAACCTTTCCACTCTATCTTTGGCCTCTCGAACGGACTATTTAAAACTATTTCTTTTGTGAACTGGGACATAAGGGAGGTTTGGTGTTTTGGTTTGGTTTTTTTGGTTTTTGTTTTTTTTTTTTCTCTTTTATTTCTAAATTCACACCATTGACATTGCCATAATGGTGGGAAAAAAAGAAAGAAAATAACTTGTCGCTTCCCGGAGGGGCTTGGGATGAAGCGGGAGGAAGGTGGGAGAAGGAGGGTCCACTATTTATATTCCACATGTCAGCACACGCTGATAGTCCAAGATCAGGATGAGCGATGGATTAGGCCTGGGTGAGACAGGTTTTACGTTAAAGTGGTTTCTAGGCAAAAATCAAAGTAGGAGCTGAATTTACCTTATATACCTTAAATTTCCTTATTATTCATAGCTGTTTGGTAAGGTCCAAAGGCATCTTCCATCTCCATCCCCTCCTTACCAGTAATGTTGCCTCCTTACTCTCCTTCGTGTCGCCTATACCCAGCCTATTTCCATTAAATCCAGGCACGAAGAGCAGCCAGATTCAGCCTCCAACACCTGGAAAGACACATAGAGTGAGACCAAGATGTTGTCTGTCTTGGGCTGGCTCCTTTGTGTGGATGTAAAGGGCTGTGGGGTGCAAGCAGCTGCCGGGAGGTCGCCAAAGAAGGGCCCTGAGGGCTCTCTCCTGGCTCTAACCCTCCCTTGTCGTGGCCGATCGCTGTAATCTGCTCCTCCGTCTTGGCAGGAGACATAACAGAGATATTCCTCTCTGCCCACCCTCGAGAGGGACGTGCCGCGGAGGCAGAAGCGCCCCGAGTAGACGCCGCAACCCTGGGACTGCTCAAGGGCTTTGTCTGGGTCCTCTCTAGCGACAGGGACTGTGAAAATCACGTCGTGGCCTTGAGCTAGAGGAAAAACAAATTAAAAATAGGCCTCTCTTCTCGTCTGGAGTGCTCTGAGACGTGCCGGTAGCCCCTGGAGCTGAGCCTTAAAGGCAAGATACATTCAGCAGCTTTTCTACGCACCGTGGGCAGGAAAATGAAGGCAGCAGATGATTCGGCTGGGAAACAAAGTTCCATTTTTGGGTAGGTGATTCCCCCTGGTTCAGGGAGGGAGTGAGGATGGAGGAGGCAGCTGATCCACCCCTTCCCTTCCACCCCAAAGGTGCTGGCACACCCTGAACATCATGGGACAGAGCGAGTCTGGGGAAAACCCAGTGGCTGGCGGGACGGAGCGGGTCTCAGCTCAGGCAGAGCCAAAACATGCACGTTTTCTGCCTGCCTTTCCCCATCAGGAGGCAATCAGATGTTCTCTAGGCTGGAGGTAAAGTCCTGCCAGTTTGGTTTGACTCATCCTCTGCCCCCGGAGAAGATCTACCAGATGGAGGGGCTGGAGCTCCCGGGGCAGCAACGACTAACCCTTGATGACTAATGTCCTGATGATGGCTGGGGTACCTGGAGCCAAGGTGCCCTCATGGTGCACGTAGGGACCTTTCTACTCCCTTTCTCACCTGCTCCTCACCTCTGCAGGGCAGAGACTCCCCGAGCTCCTTGCAGCTCAGCATACGTGCCAGCCTGCGGGGTCTTCCACGGTGTCTTTCCCCAACGCTGAACACCAGACACCGCCGGAGCTGGTGCCTGTCCCATCCGGCCTGAAGGGAACGAGAATTTACTGTCTTTAAACATGAAGCCACAAAGAGCAAACAGAGCGGAGGTGGGGACGGGAGGAAGCACAGCAGCGTCCCCGTCCCGCTCACCAACCTGGCACGGCTTCAAAAATCAGCTTCACCCCCAAAATGTCCCCAGGAGCCATGGGCCCTGCCCAGAGCTGGGTGCTGCTGTGGTGAGGTGGCACCTCTGGGACCATGTGCCACCCTGGGTGCTGCTACGGTCTCTGGGATAAACTCATCCCGTTGAACGGGACAGTGCCGTGGGAAGGAGAAGTTCCCTCCTGGCACCTTGAGATGCTCAAGGTTGTGTCCTTTTCCCCTTGCTGCCAGTTTGCTCTTTGTGGTCCCATCGACGTCCCATCGACGTCCCATCGACGTCCCATCGACACATTGCACTTTGGCCAGCCGACAAAATCCCTGATTCACTGAGCCCGGCGCAGTCAGGTGATTGTGCTGGGTCACAAGTTCAGCTGCAAGGCACACGACCCAGCAAACCACGGCACGGGGAAGCGCTGGCACTGAAACGAGCCAGGCTGTGGGCTCTGTGTCTTAAGCAACACTCTTGGCTTGTATTTCACATATGCACAATTTTTTAAGCTGTGCTTGCAGCCCCTGTTGGGGTTTGAAATCGCCTCAAAACCAGACTGTCTATGAGAAGGCCATAATTTTACCGCTAAACCCACCCAGGGCGCTGGAAAGGAGCGTGGGCTGTGAGGATGTGCAGGACTTGGGTGCCCGGTGAGTAAATTTGGAGCATTACTGCAATATCCATCCTTCCCTCTGGGGAAAAAACTGGCTTGCGTGGAAACAGAGCTGCTGCCGGGGCAAAAGACACATTGGGCACCCTTTGTGCAGCCCATCCTGGTGTCAGGGTGCTTATTGCTGCCACTAAATCCATTCCTCAGCCACAGACGGTCACTGAGGACTCTTCGCTGCTCTCCTTTTAGCTGTCCCACTCTAAAAAAATCCCACCCATGGTGAGATCTTTCTGTCCCCCAGCTGCCCCAGCCTCCTCCCTGGTCCCAAACGCTGTTCCGACAATCACGGTGTTTGGTGGGCATGGGGAGATTCCTACACCCCTAGATACTGGGGTCTCAAAGGAGGGGACATTATGGGTGTTAACACTTACCAAGTGCTCCCTTTGGTGGCCCTGGGGATGCAGGGAGGGTGAGCTTTTTCTGAGAAGTGGAAATGTCCCCTTTGCCCCATGGTTGGAGCCGCGGAATGGGGCTGGGTTGGGGGAGCAAGGGATGCACCGAAAAGCTGGTCCCCTGGGGAGAAGAGGACCGGGGTACCCCTGGTCCGGAGGCACACGGGGTGGCATTCTGCTAGGGATGGCAGGTCTGAAGGTGTGTGGAGGGATCTTGGTGCTAGACTCACCTGGGCTGTGAAAAACAGGTTAACATCTTCCCGAAGAAGCCTGAGAGCCAAACAGCTGCCAAATAGCACTCTGCTGAACTGTCCCAAACACCAGCCTGGAACAGAGGACTTTTCATCTTCGCTGCGCACCCCTGCCCCAACCAGACCCCCGCCTTCAGCACCCCCATTTTTTTGTGAATTTAAACCCCCCGGAGCTTCATGGCTTAGAGCAGGACGGTGAGGGAGCCCGGCAGACCGCAGCATCCCTGGGGGTGGGTGTGGGTGTGTGTGTGTGTGTGTGCCGGGGCTGCAGGGTCCCCCTCTCCGCTGCAAGAATACAAGTAAAGAGGGTGTCCCCCCCCACCTCCCATCCCGCCCCCTCCAGCACCGCCCCGGGGAGGCGGCGGCGGCGGCCCCGGGCGGAGCGCGGCTCTCCCGGCCCCGCTCCTCCGCCGGCCCCGCTCCGCTCCCGGCCCCCCGCACCGGAGTGGCTGCGGCGGGGCCAAGCCTCGCCCCGTTCCCCCCCCTCCCCGACCCCCCCCGACACCTCCCCGACCCGGTCCCGCCGTATATAAACCCGATGGGCCCCCACAAGGCAGGTAGCGGCGGGGCAGGGCGGCTCGCACGGCCGCTGCGCTCCCCTCCAGCCTCCGCCGAGTTCTGGGAAGAGGAGGAGGAGGAGGAAGAAAGGAGGGAGGGAGGAAGGGGGGGGCCGGGTCTTGCTTTGTGTCCCCCCCCCTCGCCCCCCCCTCCCCTAGCCTCCGATGTCGCCGGCGTGAGCCCGCCGGGAGGATGCTGTCGCTGCTGCCGCTGCTGCTGCTGGGCGCCCCGGGGCTGAGCCTGCCCTCGGGGGGGCCCCCGGCCGACACCGAGCTGGTCACCCCCCTCCGCCTGGACCCCGACATCAACGGGCGGCCTTACTTCAGGCGGGGTCCCGCCGAACCCCCCCGGGGCGGGCAAGCCGTGGTTTTCCAGCTCTCGGCTTTCGGGGAGGATTTCTACCTCCATCTCACCCCCGACGCCCACTTCATCGCGCCCGCCTTCGCCGCCCATCACCTGGGGGGCGCGCCCGGGGCCGCCCGCCCCCTCCCCGGCCTCCGCCACTGCTTTTATTCGGGGGATGTCAACGCCGACCGGGAATCTTTCGCCGCCCTCAGCCTTTGCGGGGGGCTCCGGGGGGCTTTCGGCTACCGTGGAGCCGAGTATATCATCAGCCCGCTGGCGGGGGGGGCGGCCGGCGGAGCCCACCGCCTCCAGCGCCGCAGCCCCGGCCGCCCCGTCGGGGCCGGAGCATCCCGCTGCGCCGTGGGCTCCGGGCTCACCCCCGGGGTGCTGCAGGCGCTGGACAAGTATCGGGGGCGTGGAGGGGGGAAAGGGGGTCGGGCCAAGCGCTTCGCCTCGGTCCCCCGTTACGTGGAGACCTTGGTGGTGGCCGACGAGTCGATGGTGAAGTTCCACGGGGATGACCTCCAGCACTACCTGCTCACCCTGATGGCCACGGCCGCCCGCCTCTACAAGCACCCCAGCATCCGTAACCCCATCCAGATCTCCGTCGTCAAGTTCCTCCTCATCGGGCAGGACGACAAGGGGCCCAAAGTCACTGGCAACGCCGCTCTCACCCTCCGCAACTTCTGCGCCTGGCAGAAGAAGTGGAACAAGGTCAGCGACAAGCACCCTGAGTACTGGGACACCGCCATCCTCTTCACCAAGCAGGTGGGTGCAGGGGGGGGGATGACCCGGAGGGGCTGTCCCCAATTTCCAGGAGCCCTGTGCTGTGCTAAGGCTTCCTGCCACCTGCGTCCCACCTGGAGGAGATGGCGCTTGTGCCCGATCCCCTTTTCCCAAGGGACTCTCCACCCTCAGATGCCGGGGCGGGGGGAGCAGAGGTGTGGGGCAAGCCCACTTGAGCCAGCCTTTGCTGTCCTCTGGGCAGGTTTTGGCCAGTAGCCCGGAGAAAGCCTTGCCAGGGGGTAAGAGAGGCCAGGAGGTGTGCAAAGGCAGGTTGTCCCTACGGGCAGAGACCTGCCGCTTCATCCCCTGCCCGCTGGCAGGAGCCTCGGCAGCCAGTGCCTGGCAGCTCCGGTGCACAGCGGCCGCCACCCCAAAATGCGGGGATCCGAGCCCAGAAGAGGAGGAGTGCGGCCCCGCTTCCCCCTCCCCGGCTGGGAACAGCTTACGGTGCCACCTGCCAAGAAAAAAACACCACCTCTCCCCGCTTCCTCTGACTCATGGTCCTCCTGAGAACCTGGACCGCTGCTCTGCATGGAGCCGGTTCAGGGCTGGAAGAAAAGCAGGAGAGATGCAGCCAGCACTTACAGATCTTGGCGGGGGGAGGCCAGAGCCTCCCCCACCGCTGCCGTGAGCTGGCTGCCTCCCTGGGGTGGGAGAGGGGCTGCCTTCTGCTCGCCTTTGGCTACGTGGGGTCATTGCTGAGCCAGGATGAGCTCTCCATCCCTCCACCCCGATAATCTGGGACACACCGAAGCAGTGATGCTGCTCCAAATGCTCCTCCTCTTCCCTGTGGTCCTGTCTTAGTGTGCTTTCACCCCCAAATTTTTGGACCTACACTAATGGGAGGGGAGAAGGACGAGCCCAGCTTGAAGGAGACTGTCATGTTTTACCTCCTTCCCCCATGCCTGCCAGAGGTTTTTGGATTAGGGACAGGTTAGGGAACTCCCCTCAACAGCAGGGACACCATTCCCAAAACATCTTTCCAGGTCAAGCACTGGTGGGTGAGAAGAAGTCGGCATCCAGCTTGGCTCAGCCGCCCCTCACCTGGAGTCAGCGGGGGCTGAGGATGGCCTGGAGCGGGAACGATGCTGTGCAGGATGGGTGACACCTTGTCCCACCCGTTCTCCCTGTCCCTCCGTGTCCTCTGTCGGGCTGTAAATTCTGCTGGAGCAGAGGCAGGGTTGAACCCCAGGCTGCTGGAGCAGGTCCTGACACCCCTGTGGGGACCGAGCCAGCTCCATCTCTGGTGGAAACCCGGTGAGGTCACCGGAGCCGCACGCGGGACAGATTCGGTCCCAGCCATTCGAAAGCTGCGGATCACGGCCGGGCTGCATTTTTTACACATTGCTAAACCATCCATTCCTGAAATCCCCAAAGCGAGCTCGGTGCAAAGGCACACGATCGAGGAGACATCTGCCTTCCTTGAGTGCATCCATCTGTGGTCCCCTGACACCCCGAAGCTTATCTCCCTGCCAAAAAGCTGTTGCATAAGCCCCTGACTTAAATTTCATCTCAAGCCCGGTTGATAGGCAGTTTCCAGTTGTGTCAACGAGTCGCTGATGAATGGGGCCATCCTCTCCTGCTCGGCTTCTTTCCCTCCCGATGTCGGTCGTGCTGGATTGTGGATTTACCTTTGGGGAGCTTGGTCCTGCTCAGGCGGTGGGTGCGGATCCACCAGCAGCCACAGCCGTGGGACCTTCACATTCCCACCTGAGCCGGTGCTTGTTGGAGGGTCCTGCAGAGCATCCAGCCTTCAGCCACATTCCTGCCTCTTGGAAATAGCACCGCACACCATGGCAAAGGGCTCAGCCGCGCTTCCCACCCCATCCTGAACCTTGACATCCCAGCAGCAAAGTTCTGCTGAAGGTCTTTGGCCTGCTGTAAAACCGAAGGCAGGTTGCACCACGGAACGTCTGGCTGCAGCCCAGCGTGCGGCAGATGCTGCTGGGGAATTTGGAAACCCACACTCGGCTTTTTGGGGTTGCTTTGGACACACATGGGAAGCCCCCACGGTTGGCAGAGCGAGTATCACCTCACCTCTGAGTAGGCGAATTAACGCACGAGCAGCAAGGATCCTCCCCAGGTGACCTGCAGAACATCTGGAGAAGTTCACAAGGGGATGGAGAAGCGCCCGCAGGTGAAGGGCAGGCTGGCAGGAGAGCCCTGACGGTGCATCGAGCGGGATGCTTGAACCCCTCGGCGTGGTGTGAGGAGCACCAGGATTTCTATTTGGGCTGGCAGTGGGGGATATCGGTGACGGTGAGCACGCCGTGCAAAGGCAGAGCTAGCCCTTTGCATGCCGCTTTCCCACCTTAAACCTCTTGCCTTTCTCTCTCCTCTCCTCCATAGCTCCATCCTTGCACCGCTCCTTGCATTGCCTCCCCTCCTGAGCAGGCTGGACCCCCGGCAAGGATGGAGGAGGTGTTTTGAGTGGGGGGGGGGGGTGTCAAGACCCCTCATTAGAGCCCAGAGATGCTGCCCAGCCTTGGAAAGCGGGCTGTCCGTAGGGGGCTGTGCTGGGGGGTTAGGGAAACCCCCCCCGTTCGGAGCCGCTCGCTCGTGTCCCCCGGCGGTCGGCAGGCGAGGTTCAGAGCGAGAAGTGGGTCAGTGTGTCAGTGCAGGTGTTGGGCCGGGAGCCAAGAGCTCGCCGCGCCAAGCGAGGAAACGGCAGCTCTTCAAAGAGCAGCGGGCGGCTGTCTCTCCCCCCACCCCCCGTGAGGCCGGTGGCCCCCCCATCTTCACCCCCAGACCCCCAGCGCTGGGGGCTGCCACTGGGGAGAGCACAGGCAGGGGGGCTTGGGCAAGCTGCATCCCTGGGCTAGCTCAGCGTGGCGATGGCACTCACTCCTGGTGGCATTTTGGGACAGGGGAGACCTTGTGCTGGGGCATGCCAGCCCCATGGAGTCACCCGACGCTCGCCCGCGGTGGCCCTGCCACCAAGGGTGCGGGGTCACCACCTGATGCCGTCCACGTGCGGTGGGATCAGGGATGCGACAGGGTCCCAGCCGACAAGAGCGGAGCAGAGCGGAGAGCAGAACCCGGTTTGTACAATGGGCTTTTCCACCAGCCGGCCCAGACCCCGGCGTTCCGCCGCCTCGTCTCTCCGGAGAGCGCGGTCTCGTCTGCGCCTCCAGACTTCATAGCCACAGGTCTCCTGTTAAAGCCATCTCAGCCCTGGCCGGGGCTCTCTGGAGTCGTCGGGACTGTTATTTACCCGCGGCTGAACCTGCCTGTGCGGGAATGCCTTCAGCTTGGAAACCTCGCTGGAAATGTTGGCAGAGCCGCTCCTGCAAGATTTCGAGCAACCCAGGCGCTTTGGCCGGGCCAGCGCGGAGCATGAATCACGCTTATTTATAGCATGGGAGCGCCCGGCGAGTCCCTTACATTTTCTTTTCATGTGGAAAGCTGCTCCCTGCCCCCTGCACGGCCTCTCCGGCAACTCCCAGCCCAGCTGGGATGATGGGGATGATGCTCCAACCTTTCACAAGCCTCCGAGAGATCCCAGGAGGGGAAGGGGGCATCCAAGGATAAGGCTGCAGTGGCTTTGCATCTTCAAACGGGGACTTGTTATTTGCACGAGGGCCTCTGGATCCCAAAGAAGGGCAGATCCACCTACGACAGGACTTTTCCCATCCTCTGGGAAAGGCATCTACGTGGGGTACGGCCGTCCTCGAGTTGGGGGTGGTTCCTCCTTCAATCGGCTGGGCTTGGTTGCTCCTCGAGGGACGGCTGCGAAGTGTCTTGGAGAGACAGGGCCATTTCCCTCAGCCTTGGGAACCTCTGGATCCAGATGAGGGGCTTCTTGTTCCTAGGAAGGTGTTGAGAAATGAGGATGAGAAGTGGGACAGCAGTGAGAACAAGGCCAGGTGCCTCCCCGTCCACCCGCCTGGGGCCGGTCCTTGAAGAACGGGAGCCAGGCTGACTCCTACATGCCGAAACTGGCTCCACCCTGGCTGGAGGAGCCTTTTGGGTGGGAAAAGCTGTTGCTGAAGGCACAGGAGGATGCTATGACCAAAAAGCATCCCCGGTGCCATGCAAACACATTGTTGCAGCCCGGTCTGGGTCAGGGTGAGGTTTTCCTGCCTCCTGGTGTGGTCCCCAGCCCTTTGGGCTGCCTCCCCCCCCATCAGCCTGGGATCAGCCCACCATGGGGTACCGGGGATGGGGAACCATGATGATGCCCATTGCCGGCCCCGGGACTAACCCCTTGCCTCCGTGCCTCGCAGGACCTGTGCGGTGCCACCACCTGCGACACGCTGGGGATGGCGGACGTGGGCACCATGTGCGACCCCAAGCGCAGCTGCTCCGTCATCGAGGACGACGGGCTGCCGTCGGCTTTCACCACTGCCCACGAGCTGGGTAAGGCTCTCCCGCTCTCCCCGTCCTCTCGGGAGGGATGCCAGGAGCTGGAGAGGTTCAAAATAACCCTGGTTTCATCCTCCGGAAGATCAGACAATAACCGGCATCTGGTGACGGGGAAACTCCACAAGAACCCCCCCGAGCTGGGTGGGAAAGAGCCGCTGAGAACGCAAAGGGCTTTGCTGTTGTGGTTGCTACCCCAGTGGGTTTCCAGGATTCGGGAATCCTGAAATAACAGGCGGAGGGCACACCTACCTCCGGAGATACTCACGTTCCTCAGCAGGAGGGAGGGGGAGGACGAGCCCTGAAGTCTCCTTCTTTTTGCCATTTCCCTTGTCCTTCCTTTCCCATGTATTTTCCACGTGCATGGGACAGCGTGCCGGGAAGCGCGCTGCCCCGGGGATGCTGCCAGCAGGGTGGCTTGTGTGGTCCCGCAAGCTCCCAGCACCCATGTGAGCATCATCCTTCCCCAGGTGCCTCCTGGGCTGTCCACAGCCCTTGCAATTCTTGCAAGGGTCTGCCCCGCTCTGTGCCTCAGTTTCCCCCATTGCAGGAAGCTGCACCCTAATCTGCGTGCCAAGTAGGGTTATTCATGCTGCCCCTCCTTTCCTTCCCCCCCGCCCCAGGCCATGTCTTCAACATGCCCCACGACAACGTGAAGGCCTGTGAGGAGGTCTTCGGTCGGCTGAAGACCAACCACATGATGTCCCCCACCCTCATCCAGATTGACCGCGCCAACCCCTGGTCAGCCTGCAGCGCTGCCATCATCACCGACTTCCTCGACAGCGGCCACGGTGAGCCCTCCCGCACCCCTCGCCCTCTTACCTGTGCTCCTGCCCCGTATGAGCAGGATCCGTCCCTGGGGCTGGTTACCAGGAGGGGCTGATGGGCTGGAGAGCAGCTCTTCTCCCCTCTCTGCAAACCAAATTAGAAGGAAATAGGGAGTTTGGGGGTGTTTCTGCACCAGATGAGCTTCCTTGGTGCTGCGGTGTCCCCAGCAGTGATGTCTGCCCTGAGGCTGCTGGCACTGCTCTATCCAATGTCACCAAGGGATGGAGTCACTTGGGTCTGGGATGATTTTGAGGCCATCCTTGGGGTAACACGGGTCCTGGTGGCAGCGTCTGGCTGGGATAGCTTTGGCCAAATTCCCTGCAGCCATCCCTCACCACCCCACAGTGATGCTCTCCCTCCCCACGCTGGCCCATACAACCCCTGAGGACCTGGTAGACCCCCCATCCATGCTCCCGCAGGAGACTGTTTGCTGGACCAACCTGCCAAACCCATCCCGCTGCCTGAAGACCTGCCGGGGACGAGCTACAGCCTGAACCAGCAGTGCGAGCTGGCCTTCGGGGTGGGCTCCAAGCCCTGCCCGTACATGCAGTACTGCGCCAAGCTCTGGTGCACGGGCAAAGCGCGGGGACAGATCGTCTGCCAGACCCGGCACTTCCCCTGGGCCGACGGCACCGGCTGCGGCGAGGGTCGCTTCTGCTTGAAGGGTGCCTGCGTTGAGAGGCATAACGTCAGTAAGTACAGGGTGAGTACCTGCGCCGCCAGCCCCCGAAGACATCCCGCAGGGTCGCCCCCAGTTTTTGCTGAGCAATCCCCTGCCTCCTGGTGCTGGGGACCCGGCGGGGGGACAGTGATGTGAAAAGAAGCGTAGATAGGATGGTTTGGGTTGGAAGGGACCTCAAAGATCATCTCGTTCCAACCCCCCACCGTGGGCAGGGACATCTCTCACTAGACCAGGTTGCTCCAAGCCCCATGAGCTTGGTTTTGAGCATGGGGCTCATCAAGAGATGGAGCTCCCTTGGGTGTTGCGTATTTCTCAAGGAGGGATGCTGCTGCTCTGCTCCATCCAGCCCTGGGCAGGTTTTGGGGGCAGCCAGCAGAGGCTTTGCTTGCAAAAGGGTGGCTCTGAGTCCAGAGAGCCCCGGCTCAGGATGCAGCATCTCATCCCGCGGCATCCCCGCAGGTGGACGGTGGCTGGGCCAAGTGGGCGCCCTATGGGCAGTGCTCGCGGACCTGCGGCGGCGGGGTGCAGCTGGCCAAGCGGGAGTGCACCCACCCGCTGCCTGCCAACGGGGGCTCCTACTGCGAGGGCGTCCGCGTCAAGTACCGCTCCTGCAACCTGGACCCCTGCCCCACTGCAGGTAAGGGGCTGGAGCCCGGCTCACTCGTGGTTGTGTGCATGACCTATAACAACCCCATAAAACCAGCGCTGGAGGTCCAGGCTGGTCCCCAATCCCATGCACAACCTCATTTCTTCCAGTGCCAGGGAAGAGCTTCCGCGAGGAGCAGTGTGAGGCTTTCAACGGCTACAGCCACAGCACCAACCGTCTCACCGCCTCCGTCTCCTGGGTCCCCAAATACTCCGGCGTCTCGCCCCGGGATAAATGCAAGCTCATCTGCAGGGCTAATGGCACCGGCTACTTCTACGTGCTGGCACCCAAGGTTGGTGAGGGACCCCAGGGTCAGCGTCTGGGCTGTAGGATGACTCCAGCGTGCCTGGAGATGAACGCGTTTTCCTTGTCTGGTGGGCAGCTGGTGTTAGATGTAGAGAAGAGGACTCCACCAGGCTGAATGAATCAGCACGTACGTGTCCGCTTATTTATTTCAGGGCTGGAGTTTGTCCACGGAGGCTCTTCCTCCAGGTTTGTAAAGGTGCCTCTGGAATATGCCCATTGTCCTGAAATAGAGGATGATAATGATGGCGCTGGGGAAGTGACGTGCATGCAGGATGGGGCAGGTGGCCAGACACGGGACTGAGAAGGGTGATGTTAGCTTGTCCTCCTGATGCAGCCCGTTCCCTTTGCACTGATGCAACAGAAAGGGCAGCAAATCTTGTAGATGCAGCAGAAAAGGGATGCAGTCCCATCCATCTCTTCTCAGAGACCCCAAAAATCCCCACTGCAAAGCAGAGCACGAGCAAAGGGTGGCACGGTGTCTCCTAGGATCTCCTCAGGACCTGTGGGGTGGATTTGGGTAGCCCTGGGTTGGGTGACGATTCCAGGGGTGTTTGTGGGGTGGCACAGGGAAATGCAACGGCTTGTTTTGCTCACCCTCATGCAGGTTGTGGATGGCACCCCTTGCTCCCCAGACTCCACCTCGGTCTGCGTCCAGGGTAAATGCATCAAAGCGGGCTGCGATGGGAAGCTGGGCTCCAAGAAGAAGTTCGACAAATGCAGCGTGTGTGGAGGAGACAACAAGAGCTGCAAGAAGGTCTCGGGCTTGTTCACCAAACCCATGTAAGCATTAGGTGACCATGCGCGCTTCCCCTTCTCCCAGCTTTTTGGGGTGGATGCAGGAAGGTGGTGGAGATGGTGGATGTGGGAGATGGCTGAGTCCATCTCAAGCAAACTCTCCTAGTGCTAGCGTACACCACTGCATGGAGACCTGGGCTAGTTCTGAAGGAGAAGCAGGACATATTTAACGTGCTATCAGCTTCTGCTGGTGGAGTTCTCTCTGGTACATCCGTACTGTTGAGCCAGAGGAGATGAAGCATCTTCTCATATCTGGGTGACCTCAACCTAGATGAAACTCAGCATAGAGAGGAGATTCAAAAATTATCTTCGTGGGAAGGAGGAGATGACTGTAGGGGTGGGAAGATCTCAGGGCTGTAGAGCTTTGGGCTGAGGCCACATCACAGCAAGATGTCCCCCTACCTGATGGCCTGCCCTGCCTGCTCTTCTCTTCCAGGCATGGCTACAACTTTGTGGTGGTCATCCCCGCGGGCGCCTCCAACATCGACATCAGGCAGCGGGGCTACAAAGGGCTCATCAGCGACGACAACTACCTGGCGCTGAAGAACGGGCAGGGCAAGTACCTGCTGAATGGCCATTTCATCGTCTCGGCCGTGGAGAGGGACTTGATGGTGAAGGGCAGCGTCCTGCGGTACAGCGGCACTGGCACCGCCGTCGAGAGCCTCCAAGCCTTCAAGCCCATCCAGGAACCCCTGACTTTGGAGGTGCTCTCCGTGGGGAAGATGACCCCTCCTCGGGTACGCTACTCCTTCTACCTCCCCAAGGAGAGCAAGGAGGACAAGTCCTCCTACAAGAAGGAGGGCAAGACCCCGCCGGACCTCAACAACAGCGTCCTCAGCCTGTCCAACCGCTTGGACGGTGGGAGACCGAGCTACAAACGTCCCTCCTACAAGTGGGCGGCAGGCGGCTGGGAGGCTTGCTCCGTCACCTGCGGCGATGGCTTGCAGAAGCGTTCGGTGGCTTGTCGCGACTCCTACGGCCAACCGGCCGCCGAGTGCGACGCCGCACAGCGACCGGCCGACGTGCGGCTCTGCGGGGAGCCCTGCCCGGCCTGGGAAGCTGGACCTTGGTCTCCCTGCTCCAAGAGCTGCGGTCGGGGTTTCAAGAGACGGGCGCTGAAGTGCTCGGTCCCAGGCGGGCGCCTGCTGCCGCGGGAGAGTTGCAATTTTCGGAGGAAGCCGCAGGAGCTGGATTTTTGCACCTTGAGGCCGTGCTGAGCGGGTCAAGGAGTGTCCGTGAGGAAGGGCATGGTGTTCCTCTGGTTGGATGTGGCCGAGCGGCAGCCAGGGGTTGGGAAGAGGGGGAGATGTCCATAGCACATAGTAAACAGTGGGGGGAACAAAAAAGGAAAAAAAAAAAAAGAAAGAAAAAATGGGGGAAAAAAGGGACCTGGGTGTGGGGACAGAGCACGCACACCCCACATGCCCGGGAAAGAGGGATTTTACCGACCAGGTCACTTGGAGACAGGGCGGGAACGAACATCTACCTCGAAGCTGCCGAACGACGCGGAAACCCACCGGCAGAGTCTGGGAGCTGGGGGGGGTGGATGGATGGAAAGGAGGGGGATCGCTGCCTGGGATGGAGCCGAGGACAGGCAGGGAGATGCCCCGAAATTGCACAGTCGAAGCCTCCCCCGTCTTCCCAGGGCCAAGCCTACCTCCCCCCTCCCCGGGCTCCCCCGACACTCGTGCTAAAAGGGACCAGAAGGATTTACCAATGCAACGACGGCAAATCACAGTGTCCGGCCACCCGTGCGACGAGGTCTTGATGCCTCCAGGGCTCGCTGGCGATGACTTTGGAGCCTGGGGGGTCCGGAGAGCCCCAGCAGCATCCCCGGGCCAGGCTGGAAGGTGGTGGCTTTATTTTCGTTTTCTCCTCATGTTTATGACCTGACCAGTGTAGATTTTATGGTGCTTAACTCTGTATTTTTTTATTTTTTTTAACCTCCTTCCTTCTCTCCCCGATGGATAAACCTTGCGTAGCGGGGATGCCGTTATTCCCAGTGCGCGTTATTTCCCATCCTATGGTGCTTCAGGACGGGGCTGTGCCGGCATCCCAGTAGCTGGATGCTCCTTTACGCCCCGCTCCAGGGCAGGTTGGAAACCACCCGCCTGAAGTTTTGCAGGGCTAAAAGCGATCACTACGGACCTGAGATCTGAGCTGGCATTCCAAAAAAACCAACAAGTACTGTAGTACCACGGCACGGTGCCGTAGGGAGGGTCAGACGCAGCCCCGCCGGTCGCCGGTACTTGACTCCGCTCTGGAAATGGTGCTCGCTGCTTAATGGGACCAGTACGCCGTGCCCAGACATCCCACTGCCCTCCGCACCCCCCAGACTTTGGGCCAGGTTGGGTTATTTTCCCTTCTGCGTTAAGCCCCCCCAGGGTATCCTGAGCTGAACACCAGCGGAGACGGGGCGACATTCCCAGCACCGCTTTTTGAGCGGAAGATAAAGTCAGGGTTTGGGTTTTCCCTGGGGGGGGTAAAAAGGGCTCAGCGGGGTTCAGGCGCGTGGAAAAAAGAGTTGGGGGTTGAGCCTCTTGCTGCTGCAGAGCATCTACAACCGGTTCCCCCCCTCCAGGGTTTTATTCGGTACCTCCGAGGGTTACGTAGCATCCTGCCCACGGTGGTCGGAGCTGTCTTACCTCACACACCGCCCTCCTCCCAGCCACCCATCCTTTAGGTCTCTTGCTCAGATCAAACCAGCAGGGACCATTCCATTTTTTTCGCTTTTCCACCGATGAAGGTGCCTCTTAATCAATTAGCTGTGACCGTGAGCAACCCAGGGTCTCCGGGTGGAGCTGTGCCGTCATTGGGATGAGCTGGAAGGGACTTTTGGGATGATACACAGATTGTGGGTAGAAGAAGACGCTGCCTCAGCAACTAGAGGCTTGGAACCTACCTTGCTTGCTTGGTCCCATGCTGGTACAGCGTGGAAACTCCTCGTGCCCTTTAGTCTGCTCCAAAAGGTCTCCAGCTGCGGGCAAAGCGAGAAAGACGACGAGAAAGCGGGCAATGGTAGCACAAGGGTTTCCTCGCTCGACCTTCCCACCAGCTTCGCAAACTCCTCGTGACAACGTTTGCGGACCCATCCGTCCTCCCTGGGTTTGGGTGATGCCTTTGTGAACACCACAAGAGTTTGGGTCTCCACGCTGCTGGAGGGAGCCGGCAGCAGATGCTGCGGTTGCTCCGCGCCGCAAAGGGATGGGATTTCGTGTTCTAGGAAATCCCTCCCACCTCTCCATCCCCACGAACCTCTCAGCCATTTTGGGAGGGTTTTCCCGCGTTAGCCGAACCCGCCGCGCTTTCCTTTAGGGACAAAGCTCTGAGGAGCTGCCCTTCCGTGTCTTGCCATCCAAGGGATGGTTTCCAAGCCACCGAGAAATCGTCACCCTCCTTCACATCGGGCGGCAAGGAGGGGGGAAAGGATGGGGCTGGAGGGGTTTCTTGTGTTGCCGTTCTTTTGCCGAGCGTGCAAGGAAAAGGACGGAGATGCCGATCGTACTGGCTGCTTTGTGTATACCATGTATACTAAACATCGATCTCTGCTGTTTGTGCGTCAATAGCAAACCTGAAATAAAACCGTATTTAAAGTTACACCTGGTCTCCCAGAGTGGGCAAATATTTGTGCCCACGTCATTTAGTTGGCGGCTGCAGGGCATTTCTGGTCTTATTGCGATCCCGGCCTCTTTCAAGCCTCAATAATTCAAGGAAAAAACAACTTGGAAAGCCTAACAAGTTTATCGTGATTTGGTTCTGCTACAGGATTTGTTATTGGGAAAAAAAAAAACCACCCACCCAAAACCAGCCTGAAGGAGCCCAGTGGTGGATTATTCCGCGCAGTCGCCTGCACTGGGACATGAAATACAGGAGGCTGGTTTGCTTTAGCCTGGAATCAGGATGCTCTTTTGTCAGGATAACAGCAAATATAGGGTTAAAGGGATTGATGTAAACTGGAACGGTGCTCTCATATCCTGGAACAACCGCGTCTGCACATCCCATTGTCTGGGACCATCCCTTCCCAATGCGCTATTCCGGAGTCATCCTCTCCGTATGCCGACAAACCCTGGGTCTCAGCCCCTTGTCCCATCACCTCCAGAGGGTCCGGGAAAAGCCAGATTAGCTTGGCAGCCCAGCCCGGAAAACAGCCGGGATTCTTCTCACCGATTCCCAGCACACCCTCCCTGAGTCAGAGCCCTCTTTCCCCTTTCCTTCGGGGCCAACGGTGAGATAAAACCCTGCCTTTTAATGGGACACGGCTGCCCGGTGTCACCCCCTCCAGCGTTTTATTTCCCCGCAGCAAATGCAATTTTTTTTTCCCCCGCTATGTTGTAATGATTGGGCAAATTTAACTGGGGGGCAAGGTCGCTTTGCTTTTCATGACCATAAAGAAACAAAACACGGACAGACCCGACTGAGCATCTTCCCCTCGCCGGCTCCTACGGGGGAAATAAAGGATTGATCGCCCAAGTCTCTCCCCACAAGAAAATTCGGTTCCAGCCCAAATATATCCCCCCCTGCAAAGGCTCCAGCTGCAAACAGCTTTATTAGGAAAAAAGAGTGAGTTTTCCAGCCGGTGCGATACCCCGTGCCAGAGTTTTCCCCGTGAGTATCTATTCAGGAGCTGAAATCTAAGTTAAAACTAACACCTTGCTCCTCTGGCACTGGGTGACAGCCACATTTTTAACCAGGTGCCCTTAAAAATCACCCAAAGAGACAAAAAAAAACCTCAAAACCCCCAAGTATTTACCTGGTAAGGAAGGAAAAAGACTTCCGAGGGAAGGCTGGTGTTCAGCCAAGTCATGGTCTCTTTGCTCAGTGAGCTTTATCCCAGCGAAGCTGGTGGTGGCTTAATGGGGCTGAGCCAAACACCGGCACCTGGCCCCGGGAGGGTGACACAGGTGATGTCCCGCATCCACATCAAGCCTGGAGCCCCAGGAATAGGCTCCCGGGGAGAGAGAAACAATGCGGAGCATCATATGCTGTGTCCAAGGGGAAGGGGTAGCTTTTCCCAGCATCGTGAGATGCCGTCACCGACGGCTCTCGGGATTCCTAGTTTTCTGACATGGAAAAAAATTTGTGTTTTGCTTCCCCTCACTGTGATTTTGTCTTCTTTGGATTCTCCGGTGTCAAAGTAAAGGCTGAGCCGGCTGCTTTGCCCTTCAGGGGACACTGATGCGTCTTCACCTGCATCCTCCAGCTCCCCAAAATGTGAAGGAAACCCGTAACTTGGAAACTTCAGCGTTGCTGTGGTTAAAACGGGGTTAAAAACAGCCAGGGAATTGGAAGTGAGAGACCGATGGGCACCAGACTCATCCCCTTAAGCCCAGGAGTCCCCATCAAGCTCCCAACAAACACCTCAATCCGGAGAAGGGAGTTCCTTACACCCTGGGAGAGGCACGGGGAGTACTTCTGAAATGCCCCTCTGGTAGCATTTCATTTCCCTGTTCCCTGGTTTGGCACACGGAGAGGACTGTGGGGTTTAGTGTGAAAGAAAAAAAAAAACAAACTACAAAAAAACCCTCTATTAAAAAAAGAAACCTTACCCAAAAAGAAAAGGCCTACCCAAGTCCTCTGCCAGAACAAGTGCATTTAGTTCTCCTGGTTATTTCAGCCCCCCATCCGCTTTCTTCACCCTTTTTTTTTGTGCACTTCCCCGGGGCATCTGCTTTTTGGCCACCTTTGGAGAAAGACGCTGCGTTAGACCAAGCCCTGCTCCGACCCAACACACCTTTTCTTACGTTTTAAGCAGTAAAAATGGCACGAAAATGGAAGGAACCCCCATGGCACAGCAGGACGGGGCATGGCTGGGGCTCCTCATGGGACACGGAGATCTCCAGCCTCTTCAGCTCTTGCGGCAACACACATAACGAGTGCTAAACTCTCTCGATGATTTAATACACACGGGGGTTTGCTGAGAAGGAAGGTCCAGCCAAAACCCCCGCGTGCTTCGCTCCAAACCCATCCCCGAGGGTTGAGAACGGCTCGGGCAGATTGTACCGAACGCCTTTGTGAAACTAAAACCCCGTCCCGCGTCTGGGACCGCCCGCGAATCTGCTTCTTCTCGTCTGGCCCGAGCTGAAACCCGAGAAGACTGAAAAAAAAAATAAAAAAAAAAAAATAAAAAAAAAAAAAAAAAAAAAGAAGGGGTTTACCTGAAGTGTAATGTCATGGAGAGAAACCATGGAGGGGGATGCACCCCCTCTGTCTTTCTGGTCCAGGGCGCTCGGATGCGGCTGCGGATCCTCTCCCTGTGGTTGGGATGCTGCCTTGCTATTATTATTGCTCTTATGATTGTTGTTATTATTATTATTCTTATTATTGTTGGCTTTTGCCAGGACACAAAAGCAAAACCAGGCGTAGGTTGAACAAACGGACCTAATAGATAACACGTGTCCTGCAGAAAACCTCTCGCGGGGGTGGGGGAATAAATGCGAAGGGCAGCGCAGAGCTCTGCTTTCCGCAGGGGGAAACGGGGGATGCTCGCCCGAGGTCGGGGATATGAAATGACACTGAGATGTGGAGCGGGGATGGGAGACCCCGGCCCCTCTCCCCACGTTTCTCCATCCCCTCTCCCGGCGCCGGCGGCTGCGGCAGGACACGCTGTGCTGGCTACGGCCGGCCCTCCCTGAATCTGGCAGGAATAAAACCTGCTCTCCGAGCAGAAAAGGCCTTTTTCCCCACTCGGGCGGCTCTGGGGATGTGTCACTGATCCTAACCCCGGCTTTTCCACGGCCGGGCGATGGAGAGGAGCGGGACTGGCCGGGGAGGGATGCCAACCCCCCGGCGATGCCGACCCTTGCCGGCTACTTGCAGCAGACTAAACTTCCCCCCATCATCCTCCCCAGCCAGCAAACTGACACATTCCCACCAGCATTTCTGCCGAGTTTTTTTATTTTTTTTTTTAATTATTTTTTTTGTAGCTTTTTTTTTTTTTTTTCTAATTACCCAACACGGTCAGTGCCAAATTTGTCCGGCCGACTCTAATCTGGCAAGCAGAGCTCGTGGATTTATGGCAAACAAACTCCCACCTCCTTACTGACCGGTGGAAAAAGCCGGGCTTTATCTTTCTGGAGGTCTCCCGTCGCATACTTTCACCCTATAAACGCATAATCCTCGAAGAAGCGATGGCAGAAGGAGCGGAGACGGCGTTGGTCGGCCCAGGACCGCGTCAGCATCTCCGAAGGAATTTGCTGAGGAAATCAGGCAGCTGTTAAAGATTATAATCCTTAACTAGGTAAAAACTCTTGGAAATTGCAGCCGTGGGGTGAGCGGTGAGAGCTTTCCAGCCGGCTCCTGGGGAAGGTGCTGCGTTTGGATTTAGCCTAATTAACATCAAGTTCAGCCAAGCAAACCTGGGAGGCGGATGGTCTCCCAAATGGTTATTTAATGTGGCTCGATTATTTAGTTTTTAAAGCATTTCTTTTCTTTTTTTCTTTTTTTTCTCACCCCTTCGTAAATGAATTTAGCGCCGGTGAGAGGTGTTGGATTGACAGCTCTGGAAATACAAGCCCTCAAGGACAAATGTTTCGGAGTCGTGGAAGGAACAACACTGTACGTAATCCAGGCGTGAGGGTAATTATTTGCAGTCGCGGCGGCTTTTTTTTGCTCGAAAATCAAAAAAAGACGGATGGCGGGGGTTTGACAGAGCATCTGAGACACTTTCAGGTGGCCGAAGCATCGGGCACGGCCGGAGCTGGCGAAGAAATACACTGTCCCGGCGCCACCGAGGTGCTCAGGGCCACATTTTGGTGCTTTAATCGTTATTTGTGCTTAAATACCACCCATTTTTCCCAGACCTTAAGCATGTTCTCAATTTTGAGCGGGCCCTTGGGCACCTCCCCGCTCGGTGCAGCCCGCGAGCGGAGCGACTTCACGCACGCGCTGGAAGTTTTACACGGCATCAAAAGCCTTCGGGGTGTACAAGAGCTGAGAAAATAGCCTAAATATATCCCTCCCCACGTCACAGAACAGGGTCGTGTTGGGTTTTTTTTGGTTTTTTCCCTTGCTAATATACTGCTTCGGCTTTTTCTGCAACTCCGTATCGTTCGGAATAGTTTCAAAGTGCAGCGCCCGGGCTCCGGATAGCAGAAACACATGTTCCTGAAATTATGGTCACTATAGGGACCACATCATCATGCCAGAGATAATTAAGGCTCTCTGTGTTCTCCATGACATATGTTGGCCAGAAGCAGCCCCAAACGCCGTAGAAAGGCAGGCCTGAGAGGTTTGGGAAGGACATCTGGGCAAGGGATGGAGGGGAAGGTGCGGCGAGATGATGAGTAGAGAGGAGATGAGTCTATTTAAGCTTGGTCTATTTGAGCATCTTAAAATAATCTCAAGGAGTTTGGGAAAAAAAAAAAAAAAACAACCAAACAATATCCCCACGCTCGATGTTAAATGAAATTAGGGAGACTAAAGGCCACATCTTCACCCATCTTTAGATACCTCCAGGATTAAGGAGGGAGGCGAGAGTTTGGTTTGAGGGTCTTGCTCGGGGTCGCGCGGGACGGTCCTGGCAAGGTATGGCCTCGATCATCGTTTTCCCAAGCTGCCCATTAACCCCCTGGCTTCAGCACTTACTTGGGAGGTGAGGATATATCAACGTGGAAAAACAAACACGGAGGAAAAACGGGGACTGAAAGACAGGGAGAACCCGGGCGGCTTTATTTTCTCCCGAAGGCAGGAGAAAAAGGAGCGAGCGGAGAGGAAAGGAAACAAGGAGAAAGAAGAAAAACAAGGGAAACCTCCAGAGGGAGACGCTAACGCGAAGCAGCTGTTATCCCACCTGAATCCCGGGTTTTTTTGGCTTCTCCGCATCTCCGGAGCATCGCAGAGCAGCCCGAGACCCTCCGGGAGTCTGTGCCCGCTGTGCTACGCCGTCCCCAGGGACCAAAAGGTGATGGGGAGGAAAGGAAAATCACTTCTATGTTGTTCACAGCGTGCTTTATTTGGTTGCATAAAACCGCTCGAAACGTGTGCCTTTTTGCAAAGGAAATCTTTGGCTCAATCCCTTTTAAACTTCTTTTTTTTTTTTTTTTTTTTTTTTCCTGCTTTTGAGGAGGAGAAAGGCAAGATAAAAGACGCAACGTGTATCCTCCTTCCAATCCTTAGCACCATCTCCTCTAGAGCAAGGATCTGACATCCTGAAGAAAATGCGAAGCGCATCATTTTAAAGCACTTAAGCTGCTCTTTATTTAAAAAAAAAAACCCTCCATCTCCTGTATAAATGATTATGTGTAATTCCTTGCGTCCATCCTTCCCTCCCTCCCATCCCCAATGCAGATGCAATTAGAAAAGCTTTAGGGATTTTATTTTCTGATGCAGCCGAGGAGATTTCCCAGCCGCGGCCGACGTTTCCTATTTGGACCTGAAAAATAAAAGTCGGCCGCAATTAGCGCGTCGCGTGCGTGTGAGTCAGTGTTTTTGTTCCCTTTTAGGAAAGGAAGGAAGAAAGAAAGGCACAAAATTGGCTCCCTCGCGAAGCCAATGAGTTGGTACAAAGCGACGGGCATCCCAACGTTCGCTTCCGGGGCTCCTCGGGGGGATGCTGAGCATCCAGAGCCCCTCGCCTCGGCAGCCAAGCCTGGAAATTATTCACTAAATCCAACTGGGATTCACTCCTAAAAATGCCATCGAGGGGGGTATATATATTTTTTTTTTTGGGGGGGAGGGGAGAAGGGGTGAGTTTACGTGGGAAAAAATTAACCCTGCCCTTGGCTTTGCCCTGGGTACCAGACTGCGCGGCTTTTCTCTCCCTGCTGCCAGGGATTCCTCTTGCCGTTGATTTTTTTGTGTTGTTTGTGCTGGTGGGAAGCCAAAACCACCAGGGAACCTGTTTCTGATCCATCCTCTTCCTCCTCCCCGCTGCTGGGAGCTCTCGGTCCCCTCCGCGGTGCCGAGAGGCGGCTCCGGCAAGGGTTAACTCTTCCCCCCGCCTTTTCACATTTTTCCTCTTTAATATTGCCTCCGAAGAAACAAACAGAGGCGAATCCCACCCTCTCCCCGGAGACTCTTTCTTGGCTTGTTCCAGAGAGCATGCAAATAATAATTATTTGTCCTATATTTTCTTTCTCGGTGCCTCATTTCAGCAGCCTGGGGGACTGAGTAAACGAAAACGAACAAAACGAACAAGGAAAGCAATAAACCCAAATAAATAAATAACCGATAAAACCGGAGTGGGAAGGAGATAAAAAACAACCTGACAACATTCCCCTTGTGGGACAAAACGTAGGGGCTGAAAATGTCGATAAACCAAACAAGACGGTGGGACAGACAGACGGGGCTCCGCTGATGGACGCCAGCAGGGAGCTGCTGGGGGGGAGAGATGCAAGCGCAGATGTTGAGGAGAAGGTCCTAAATTCTCCTTATTCTGGGTAGCGAGTCCAAATCTGGGGGGATAGGGAGCACAGTGCCTGCGTTTGCTCCTATTGAGGTGCTGCATGGGCAGCAGCGTGAGGTGGGGGGGGGATTCTGCCCCTCTGCTCCGCTCTGTGAGACCCCCCTGCAGCGCTGCCTCCAGCTCTGGGGCACCAACAGCAGAAGGACACGGAGCTGTTGGAGCGGGGCCAGAGGAGGCCCCAGAGATGCTGGGAGGGCTGGAGCCCCTCTGCTGTGGGGACAGGCTGAGAGAGCTGGGGGGGTTCAGCCTGGAGAAGAGAAGGCTCCGGGGAGACCTTCCAGCCCCTGCCAGGCCCTCAAGGGGCTCCAGGAAAGCTGGGGAGGGACTCTGGAGCAGGGAGGGGAGCCATGGGACGAGGGGGAACGGGTTTAAACTGAAAGAGGGGAGATTGAGATGAGATATTGGGAAGAAATTCTTGGCTGTGAGGGGGGTGAGCCCCTGGCCCAGGTTGCCCCGAGAAGCTGTGGCTGCCCCATCCCTGGAGGGGTTCAAGGCCAGGTTGGACGGGGCTTGGAGCAACCTGGGCTGGTGGGAGGTGTCCCTGCCCAGGGCAGGGGGTGGAACGAGATGATCTTTAAGGTCTCTTCCAACCCAAACCAGTCTATGATTCTATGGTTCTATGAAACTCCCTTCGGATGGGACCTTCTGGTTGTGCTTCCCACGTACTGCTATTTCCATTCCTCCATGCTTTCATGCACCTTTTAGTCTTTTCCAGGTGGCTTTTTCACCCCTCAAGTTGCTTCACCTACATACATACCCATCCATCCATCCATCCATCCATCCATCCATCCATCCATCCACCTATCTGTCCATCTATGTATCCATCCATCCATCCATCCATCTATCCATCCATCCATCCATCCATCCATCCATCCATCCATCCATCCACCTACCTACCTACCTACCTACCTACCTACCTATCTACCTATCTATGCCCAAAATATTGTGAAAAACAATGCAAAGAGCATGGCAAAATGCGGAAACAGGAGGAGCGGCACCGTGAAAGGTGCGGGGCTCCTTTCTTCCAATTTCTGTTCTGTCCAATTTCTTTGCTAAAGCCACGCCGGCGGCTGCTCATAGCCCACATCTGGTCACCTCCATCATGGCTCTGGGCTACCTGGGTTCACATCTGGATGCAGCCAGTATGTCCAATGCATTTTCACATCTTACCGAAGAGGGAGATCCCGTATTTTTCTTTCCCGGAGCAGTGGATTTGTGTGCCTTTCCCCTTAATCTCTCATCTCCGAACTCCTCGGAGCCGATAATGAGAAACTTCCCGCCGTGCTGGGACGGCGGCTTTTCTAGATTAAGAAACGCTCCTCAAGGAAGTCGACAAGCATAACAAACCCATTTGCTAAGAAAACATTATTTCAGGATGGCGAACGCTTTCCTACATGTGCCGCGGCTTGGATCCCAAATGGCCCCGACCCACAAATCCTCCTAAACCCCCGGAGCGTGCCTTGCAGAGGCGATGCCCACCCCAGCACACCCCATGGATGATTTGAGCGGTGCGCCGGGCTGAATCGGGGCCGAATAAAAGGTACCAGGCGCCTTGCGAGGGGTTTTGGGGATGCTCCAGGCTGCGTCGCTGCCTCCCGCATCCCACCGTCCGCCGCCACGTGGGTCTCACCCATCGAAAAGTGCCGGCTCCGACAACCGCGTCACCTTTTTTTTTCTCTTTATCTGCGGAAAGAAACCTTTTTCCTTTACCCTCTTGGCTTGATAAACATTAACATCTGCTGAGTATAAACCGGGAGTGTTTGTACAGGCTTTGCAATCTGCGCTTCCATGTTTACTCACATCGGGCTTGTTTAAAGGCGATTTGACGGGAAAATGAACGCGTGCGGTTTGTGTTATGGCTCAGGGCAACCTGACATCTCCCCCCGGCGAGCCCGGCACCAGCTCATTTCAGGGACGGCCAAACCCCATCCGCCGCCCACTGCCGCGCACGGGGGGCTCTCGGCGGCGCTTAAATCGGGGGGTGAATAAAACAGGGAGCGGCGAGAGGAAAAATGAACGGTGCAGGCGGATGATATATGTCCTTTATTGTGTTCCTGGTTGAGGTCACCCCCATTCACACCAGTTAGCAAGGAGATTCTCTCCCATCTCAGGCTTGGGAAAGGGGCCAAGAGGGGAAACGACGCTCGAGGGCTCAGCTCTCGGGGCTGGGTTGCAAAAAGCGCTCAGCATCCCTTTCCCTTTGGAAAGCGAAGTCCACCAATCCTCACGGACGACGCTATCCTCCTATAAAGGGTGTGGGAGAGAAGCAGGAGGGAAAGAAATATTCATGGAGTCCCTCTAGACACGGAACCATGAATTGGGATGCTCCTGAGCTTTCAGCCACTGCTTAGAGAGTCGGGGAGCTTAATGAATGTGCCTTATCCTCAATTGTGCGAATCGCACCCCGAGGAACCCGAGGAAGGAAGAAAGCAGGGGCCTGCCGGCACCTGATGGCGACGGGATGGTTTCCCAGCAGGATGCTTTTCGGGGCCGAGGGATGGTGGGAAGCGCCGGCACCGCGGGCGGGTGGATGGGTTGGCCTCGGGCTTCCATCGCTGCAGGGGGAAGGGAGGTTCCCCTGGGATGGAGGGAAACAGGAGCCGCTTTCCTCAGAAATCCACGTACCGCAAATAGCCTGAGAAGGAAGCTGCTTGGCAGATGGGTTTTGGGCCCTTTTGGGAAGCTTTCTCTCCCCGCCGCTGGGAATCCATCATGGGAATCTGCTCCCGGGAGGCTGCAAAGCTGCAAAATCCGGGAGGCTCGGGCAGCTTGGGAAATTCAGAGTTCTGCCTTGCCCTCAACCTTGGACGGGAGCCCAGCTCTGATCTCGCTCCATCTAAGCCGTGCCACTAAGCCCCTTCCCCAGCCTTCATCTCCAGACCTTGCCCTGGTAAGTCCAGCTCTCCAAGGCCACCCTGCATCCCACAGACCGGGGCAGGACAGATTAAACAGCCCCAACCAGCTGGAGAAAGCCACTTTCTGTCCCAAAGCCACATCCTCAGCCCCTTGCTTCTTCAAAGGACTCTTGCATCCAAGCCAATGTCATATCTGCTCTCATCAAAGACTTTCCCAGTGTCCTTTCCTGGCACTGGTGGCTTCCTCCGGCCTTTTCTGGATGTCCCCTTTTACTGGGGACATCTTGGACTCATCAGGGCAATCCCAGCCCCCCCGCTCCCGGCTCATTGCGCAACCTGGGTCGAACGCCGAGACCTGGGAATGGGACGGCGTTTCTCGCTGGGCTGCTCCGAACGACCCTTGTGGGCAACTTCTTTATCAATTCGTATAAAACCAGGGCGCTGGCCTCCAGCAAAGCCCAGAGGAACGCTGTCGCTGCTCAGATTTCCCCAAAAATCGACATTTTGACCAGGGAAAAAATAAGGGGGAGGGGTGTGTGTGTGAATTTCCCATCACTTTTAGGGGAATTTGGTGAAGACTGCAGGGATTCTGTGATCAAAGTGGATGAACTTTGGTGACAGCTCAGGCAGCGACAGCAGGAAAGCTCATGGAGAGGGGGGAGGTTGAATCAAAGATCCCTGCTGGGGTTTCAAACTGTAGAATTTATAAATCTTTTTTTTTTCCCCCCAACTCTGCTATCTAAATGGAAAGACAGCACCTCATCAGCTCATGATCCAGGCACCACGAGGTCCCAGAGGCAGCAAAGCATCCTTGTGTACAGCATCTCCTGCACAGGATCCGGCAAAGGCTGGGGGGGAATTAATGATAGGGATGGGAATTTTCCAAGCTCAGTGACATTTTGGGGAGAGCTGCAACCCACCGAGCTCTGGCCACCTCGTTCCTTTGGGTTTACTTTGATAAAAATCCCCAGTTTCACACCTGCTTTGCGGCGTTTTGCCTCCTCCGAGGGTCCCAAACCTTGGTGGGTCCCAAAACTTGGTGGGTCTCAAACCTTGGTGGGTCCCAAACATTGGTGGTTCTCAAACCTTGGTGGCTCTCAAACCTTGGTGGGTCCCAAACCTTGGTGGGTCCCAAAACTTGGTGGGTCTCAAACCTTGGTGAGTTGCAAAACTTGGTGGGTCTCAAACATTGGTGGTTCTCAAACCTTGGTGGCTCTCAAACCTTGGTGGGTCCCAAACCTTGGTGGGTCCCAAAACTTGGTGGGTCTCAAACCTTGGTGAGTTGCAAACCTTGGTGGCTCTCAGACCTTGGTAGGTCCCAAAACTTGGTGGGTCTCAAACCTTGGTGAGTCCCAAACCTTGGTGGCTCTCAGACCTTGGTGGGTCCCAAACCTTGGTGGCTCTCAAACCTTGGTGGGTCCCAAACTTTGATGGCTCTCAAACCTTAGTGGGTCCCAAACCCATGCCATGGGGTCCGGCCAGAGGTGTAATTTTGGGTTGTGCTTTAACCATGTCTAGATGGAGAGGAACATGGGTTGCCCCTATAGCGGTGCCTCCCAGAGCTTTGGTTTTCACTCTCAAGAGCTTAATGGCTTGTGTTTACGACAGCTAAAAATATTTACTCAGGGAAGATGGGGCAGGGAGAAGATTTTATAGGCCCTGTTTGGGAAAGAGACTTCTATAAAAATAACATGGTATTAAAGATAAAAAAAAAAAAAAGAAGCAACCAAACAACCACCCGGCGCTGAACAAAACAAAGTCTCTGCACGACCCCGGGGATGGAGCTGGACGATGGAGGTGCCGCCAGAAGCCAGCCCCTTGGAGCCCTTGCTCACGTTTCATGGGTTTACGTTGTTATTTGAGATCTCCTCAGCATTTCACCCAGCCTTTTACAAGACCTGGTCCCTACCCTAAAGGCAGATTTGCTTTTACTGCCTGCGAACAGCGGTTCCTGAGACGAGGGAGGTTTGGGGGTGATGCCGATGCCGGCAGCTCTCCGGGGAGAAGGGCTCGGCCGAAACCCAATGGGGACTGTTGGCGAAGAGCAGGAGGAATTTCGGCAGGGGCCAGCAGCAGCCTGGACGCCAGCCGGCCTCTTGCTCCCAACTTGTATGTTAGAAATATGAAGTGCTAATTCCCTTTTCCCCGGGGACCGGGGCCAGCGTGAGCCGGGGTTATCGACACGGGCAGGGCACCCTCCGGAAAAGGCCACGCAAGGGGGGGAACCAGCGGTATTCAGAGCAAAGGCACGTCCAGTTCAGTTCTTTTGCTTTATTTTTAAAGGGCATTTTGTTTCCAGCGACAATAGGGAATAAATCAATGACGTCCATCACGCCGAGAAAGGAAAGCCTGTACCCCACCACCATAAGACCCTTTTTGTGCTGCCCATCATCAGGCCTCCAGCGAGGTTGTATTGGTGCGACGATGCTCCGACCTACACAGTCTGTGCATTGTCCCAGGCATTTCCAAGGGCGGATTGGGGCCAGGAACGTCAGCAGAGCCCTCTCCGTTGGCATGAGCTCCTCGGACAATCAATGGGATATTGTCTGCTAAGAGCGCCGGGTGGCTTACAGCAGCTTGGAGCGGTGGCAGAGAGGTCAAGAACATAAAGATGACCCAAGAGCCTTTCACTTGTGCTTTTTAACACTATGGATTTTGCTTCCATTCCAGCACACCTTGCATTTATGAGGTGCCAAGCACCAATATTCAAGAGCAAAGCCTGCCAAGACCTAACGAAGGAGCTTGGTGAGATGTTGTCTAGCCCAGGAATGGCTTTATCGCTGGGGTGGCAAATGGCGCAGGGCAGCCGGAGCTCACATCGCCGCTCCATCCCAAGCGTGGTGGAAGAAACAACGTGGTGCTCAACGGCTCTGCTGGGAGCGCTGCCAACCCCTCTCGCCTCGGACCAGGACTCGTAGATGGTTTGCACGTTACTGGGAACAACTCCGCGTTGCAGTTCAGAGCCCAAATACGGGTCTGACCCGAATTTTGCTACTTTGCCCTTGTTTGTGTCGTCAGCTGAACCCAAACTTGGGACTGAGACAGGCCCAAAGCGAAGTGAGCTTAGAAGCCTGGGGCTGTGTTCACATCTGCCATTTCCAGCTCGCACCCAAGCCTTACCAGTCTCTTGCAGGATCGTCAGCACTGGTGACGAAGAAGAGCGAGCTTGCGGGCTCGGGAGCTGAAAAATCACCTCTCCACTTGTAAATACAACAAGTTTTCATCTGGGGCAAGGAGTACAGAGGCCCCTTTTTACAGCCAGAACCAGAAGAAATCGCTGCTGAAGTCCTCGGTTTGCAACCCTACTACACCCCGTCTCTGCAGATTGGGTTCGATCATGGAAAACACCACCGTGGGCTTCGGTGGCTGGCCGGGCTCTGCCAAATGACTCGCTAAATGTCAGCTTTTATTCACCACCGACGCTCGGATTTGCCGTTGCATGTTCGCATCAAGAGAGGAGCAAGAGGAAGGTCCTCGGCAGGGTATTGCAGCGTGTGGGGGTGACAGCCTCCCCGGTTGTTTAGGAGCCTCGTGCCAGCAGGTTTTGGGGTAATTGGTGACAGCAGCTGTATTTGCTGAATCTTCCGGCATTTTGCAAGCCAGGAGCACGGTGAAGCCAACGGAAATCTGCGAGTTTGAACAGGGATGGGGTTGGGGCCAGAAGGAATCTGCAATCTAAACGCCCACAGACCCTGTGGACATCTGGACACGGAGCTGACCTCCTCCGCGGTCCTCAGCCGTGGCTGAGATCACATACGCCGGGAGGAATAAGCCTCAAATACCCTTGTCGCAGATGAAGAGTGGGCTTGTTCAGCAAAACCCTCCCTGGCCACAGGGAGAAATCACAGCAGGAGAGCACCTGTCGTGGGCACAACTATGGGGAGCCGACCCCTCCCATGGCATCTGGTCATGCGTGGGGATGATGGCACCACCAAGAAGCGGGGCTCGATGCTTTGCTTGGCCTCCAAATGAAGAAAGACTGGGCTGTTGAGGTCGATGAGACCCTCAGACCCCCCACTGCTGAGCTCAAGGGGCGTCTGATTAAAGGACGGGGTTTTCAGCAGATAACCATGAGAAGAAGGAGGCAACGTCGGTACGGAGCGGCTCTGCTCTCAAATTCCTGCTTCATCCACAGGGTATGATTTTCCCCCGCTTGAATTCCTCATGTCTGTTCATAACACATCTGACTTCTATCCCCAGCACGTCTGGATGACTGGTGAGAGAAAACAAAAGTTGGGAGGATGGAGATAAGGTTTCTGATGCTGGAAATCTGCTTATCCCCTCGGTCCTCGGGGGCTACCTGCAGCACATAAGAAATTCTTTATGAAAAATCACAGGTTTCTCCAAGACTCCCAGGAAACCCCTGCTTTCCTGCCTATCTCACAAGGCATCGATGCTCTGCAAGACAAAATCTCCCTCCGTTGCCCAGCACGGATGATTTTTGTGTGTGTGTGTGTGTGTCTCGGCCCCACCAAAGGGCCATGAAACCCCGCCATAAACAATGAGTCAGCTAATGCAAACCACGCGGCAGGAAAGCGCTGGAGGTCAACCCAGGGCACGGGCCCGATCTTGAAAAGCAGAAAACTGCATCTCGAGCAAAAGCAATAATAATAATCAGACACCGGGTGGGGGGGAAACACCCTCCCTCTTCGCATGGCGGCACAGCCAAGGCCCCCGGAGTGAGTGGGGACAGTGCCCGGTGTCCCCGCGGATGGGTGCCACGTCTGGTGGCACCCACCTGGGAGACGGTCCCCGGGGAGGTGTTGGCTTCCCCCATCCCCTGGACTGCCTTGTTTTGTGGATGTGTCCCACTCTGCAGTCTCTGGATCAATTTCTCCACTCCCTTGCGGCCCCATCCCTCTTCCTTTGGGGGTTATTTCCATCCCCCATCTCCCTGGGCTCCCCTTTCTTTTGTTTCCCCCTTTCTCTCTTCCAAAAGCCTGGCTCGGACACGCTTGCACAGATTAAAAACCAACCTCCAGCCAGCTGCCAGCTCTGCCTTTGGCCTATTGCTCCGGTTTCATGTTTGACTCTAATCCCACAATTTATACAGCGAAAAAAACTCCGAGCCAAACCGAACGTCTCAGGAACCTGCCAGAAACCTCAGCTTTTCCTAAGCCCTATAAACCGTTTCCTGCCTCCATCCCTGCACCTGCTGCCCGGGGATGCTGGTCCATCCCAGCAGGGAGACGGGATGTTCCCAGGGTGCCCCACGCTGCCCCGTCCCACCATCTTCCCTGGACACTTTGCTTGCATGGAAACCGGCTGCTCCGATGGGAATGAGCTAACGATGCTGCTCCCTCGGGACCACGCCGCTGTTCCTGGCAGTCCGGGCACTAGCCCTATCCAAAAAAGTGCATTTCTACTCGAAGTTTGTACAAATTTTTTCACCACGTGGCGTTTTGCAGGCTGGAGCATCCTTTGAGGGCTGGGTGTCACACGGCTGGTACCTGGTCCCTGTGTCCGGAGCCCAGAGGAGGTTTGGGTCTAAAGGAGGAGGATTTATCATCACCAGTCTCTTGTGAAATCCCTTGTGAAACGCTCCTTCGAAGAAATTCAGTGTCACAGGTGGCTTCTGCGTGACACTGGGGCAATCCAGACATGCAATGGGTGGGTTACAGGGGGACAAGGAGGGAGCAGGGACAGAGAACCCAGGCAAAGGGACGTCCAAGAAAGCGCCAGTAGGTAAGTCATGGAAATGGGAGAAACACTCAACTCCTGCCTCTGAGGCCATTTGCTCCTCTGAACCACTGCGTTTCACGCTTTTCCATCCGCACATAGGAGAAACCAAAGCGACGGCTGCATTGGTTTAGCGATGGAAGCGGGACATCCGAGGGAGATGCAGGGAACGATATGATTCGGAGTTTTATCTCCCTGGGGCACCGAGAGATTCTTTCGAAACTGAATTGCAATGTCGCTTTCTTTTTTTCATGCTATTTTTTCCCCCCTTGTATGTTTTCTGAACAAATAAAAGGCCGGGGATGCAAACAAGCAGCGGGATGAGGGGCCAAGGCACTCGTCTTCTTCCGTTCAACTGCAATAAAAAGGTGTTTTCCGTCTTAATGCCGCGACGCGCTTGAAATAAAGTCAGCACGATGCAATAAACTGTGCCTCAGCTTCCTCTATTCGTGGCGCTACGGACGCTTTTGAATCCTCTTTCTCAAGAGCCTTTTTGGACCACTTCGTCCCAACCAGGAGGATGCAAATTATTGAGCACCATCTGCTGGCACCTTATTTATTAACTCACTATTTACTCCTAGGCGTCGCGGGGCGTCTTTTTCCTAACGGACGCAGCTCCGCTTCGCCGAAGAGCCCGACAGCCCCTCTCCGTCCGCTCTCGCGGAGGCATCGCAGAGGCTTTTTGTGGGTGTTATACACGGGCGGTGGCTAAAATATATATATATAAAAAAGGCGGGATAAGGAAAAGGGATGGGCAGCCGGCGCTGGGTAAACTGCGGTTCATCGTAACGGTGAGCGCGGAGCTCAAATTCATTAAATTGCCGGCGTCCTTCCCGCGCGCGAGACCAAAAGCAGGAGATTTTGCAGGTCTTTATTGGCAGGATTGAGGACTCCAGTCGAAAAGGACATAAAGCCGTTTCCTCCTGTATAAATCACCTGAATATTTTAGCTGGCTCCAAGGCCCGAACCACTGGTTTCAGACTCAAGTTTGCTGCTTGGTAATTCCTGCTGGCAGCTGGCTCCATCAATCTCCGGCGCAGGGACGTAACTCAAGCCTCTGACAAGCGCTGATTTACGGCTTCGGCGAGTAAATCAGCAGAAAAATCATCGCGGTGCTGGCTAATATTTTTCCACATGTAAGGCGAAAGGTCCTGGGACCCAGCGCGACAGCCCTCGCGCTCATTTTGGGCGACAAACTACTGTTCTCACCCATGTCCCGGGTCCTTGTAGGACAAGGCAAGGCTCCTGGTGTCACCGCAAAGGGGGTGTCCCCGGCAAATCCCTGCGACAGGGGGGACGGAGACGCTGGGAAATGAATCCAAGGGTGTTTTCTGCTGTGGAGGCAATTTGTGCGTGCGTTAAACTGGCTCTGGGAATACAGGGTGGACTTAGAGGGAGCCTCAGTGGCCCAGATGCAATATTATTTTAGGGATTTAAGCACGGGGTGTATGGTAATAGCGGTCCCGAGGGCTCCCTCAAAGGCCAGGAGCACGTCCTCCAGTGGAAATCCATGCGAGATCCAACTCTCTCCCCCTTATTGCAGAGGAAGCAGAGGGTAACGATGCCCTTTAGGTGAATTAAATGAGTGTGTAACGTTACCCGGGATGACGCCGGAGCAGTGTAAATGAGCCAGGGGCTGTGTTTCCCAGCATGTACGTCTCTCCTGTGCGCTGTTCTGCCGGCAGGAGAGGAATGTGGAATTTTCACGACTTCAAAGCCCCTCTTCCAGTCTGGGCTGTGTGATCCAAGCCAAAGTGCAGGCCCCAATCCATCATCCAAAACCGGGATGTTTGTATATTTGTGTAAAATGACAGATTGGAGAGACCCGGAGCTGGAAACCAGATGCTTTCCCAAGAAACTAAAAGGGCTAAGGATTTAGAAATGCAGGAATGCAGAAAGAGCCTGTGAAGAAAACATCATGGTGGCTACCGTCTTTAAAAACGCTGATCCTTGGCTTTCCATGGGGTTGGGAATGGCGGCACCTCCGTGAGCATCACAGGCCATCTTCTACGGAGGAGACAAGGGAGATGAGGGGACACGGCCGAGGTCACAGAGTAAATCAGTGCTGGAGAGGAACGCAGCGGCCAGCGTCCCTCTGGACTAGAGGAGGTTCTTCTTTTCCAGTTCCCAACTTTTTCACCATAATCGAGTAAGTCCGTAACGGGGCCAGTTAAACCAGCTGAGTTCAAAGAAACTGCAGAAGTCAACACCGGCCACCGTCGAGAGCTCACTCCCTCCCCAAACAAACATCCATCAGGAAGGGCAGATGTCGGACCAAAACGGTTGTTTCTGTAAACACTCTCTTCATCACAGTCCCACTAATTCCTCCCCAATCGAAAGTAAAAGGCAAAGGACGGAAGAGCCAAAACCCATCCCAAAGCCCTACCAAGGGGGGAAAGCACATGGTGATTGCGTTCCTGGCTTGGATTCCTTTCTTTCCTTCTTTTTTTTTTTTTTTTTTTTTTTAAATTTTTATTTAATTGTTTGGATTTGGTCGCAAGCAGGAAAAGCTGAGCTCATGACAGCCGAAAATCCCAAAGGGGGATGTCCACAAACGCAAAGGGGGTGTCCACAGCAAATCCCTGCGATATGGGGGACGGAGATGCTGGGAATGAGATGCCGGGCTCGGGCTCTGCAGGTGGAAAGGAAACCTCCGGCGTGAGCCCAAAAGGGTGGGCAGTTCCCTGCTGCCCTCCGGCATCTCACGGGCACGAGCCAAAGTCCTCCGTACCCTCTGCTAAAAGCTACCCGAGGCGGATTCAAATCCATCCGTGCATTCCCGCAGGGACTTAAGAGACCTCAAAAAGCCCCTGGGAGGAGAGATGTCTCCCCACTGCATTCCCAACTTTACCGGGTAGCCGAGGAAAAAGCATTTCCATCACCGATTCAGCAAAGGACGCGGCTCCGGCCACCGCTGGGGACACGTTCCCGCTGGGGTGGCGACCGAGAGCCCGGCAGGGTGTTAATAGATCGACAAAGTTGCTAAAAACGCGCACGGGAGGCTGGCACGCAGGCCGAGTCTGTAAAAATACAAGATGGGTCCCCAGGCGCTAGCCGGGAATTTGGGGGGGAATTGCTTTTTTCAGGGTGTTTCGGAAGCGTTTCTCAGCCTTCAGGCAGGATCGGTTGCCGGCTCCCGGGTCCGGCTGGTCCACGGGGGCTGGAAAACCGGCAGGATTTGTTGCGCTGCCTTGTGCCGCGCGTGTAAAAAGGGGTTCGTGACGTGCCCTGTACAGTCCAGGCTCCGGCTGTTGTTCCCAAAAGCCCGTGCAAAGACTCCTGTTTCATTTCATACGCTGCCATTAGCCACGTGTACGCTGGGGCTGACCACCAGTATGCGTGGCGACGCCAGAAGTAAATGAAACTCCTCCCCGGGGAAAAGGGTCAGTGGCTTTTGGCCGCCAAATTTGCGACATTTTTCATTGTTTTTATTCCAAAATGCCTCCTTGGAAAATGCCTCGGCGTTCTGATTCAAAGAAAAATAAGCCCAAGCTTTTGATTGTGCAAGGCGGGAGGGGGGGGGGGGGAATAAATAAAAAAATCATTTATATTTTTGAAAGCTGGATAATTTTAGCCCAAGATGGGGAACAGAATTTGAATGGGATCCACGGCCATTGGAAAGCCTTAAGAGAGCTTCGAAGAGTCTGCTGACAAGGGAGTATGAGCCTGCTGACACCTTTCAGATGCAACGAGTCGAGCTCACGGCTAAAATAGAAATAAGCGGGAGGGAGGATGACAGAAAAGCCCTCGCAGCGACGGGTGATGCGAAAGCACGGATCTGGAAGACCATCCCCGCGCGAAACTGCTCGTGCGTTGGGATCTGGGATGCTTCTGCCTTCTCCAGAGCTTGGAAAAAAGGGATGGTGGGGAAAAAAAGAGCAGAAAAGATAAAAGGACAGAGAGAAACACCGGTTTTTAGAATTTAATTTCCTTCTTTGAGTGGGAGCTGCTTTAATAATCTGCACAAGGAGCGCATAATACTTTAAAATATTCCCAGAGAATGAATAATACGTAATAATATTCACAGAGCATTTATTTGACTAATTTCCCCCAGTGTTTTTGGACCAAGATCTAACAGCCCTGGCTCTTAAAGGGGAGGATCGGCGTTTGACTTCCTTGGGTCTGGATCAGGCCCCGAACACCTAATGAACACGGGTTCAAGCAAACATCCCCAAAGGGTCCGCCAATATACCTCCAGTAAATGGTTGGGTCGCTTTTCCCTGCCGATCCGCAAATAAATTATCTGCCAATAAATGGAAGCAGAAGTGGCTTGGCCAGATGTTCCTCCAGGGCCCCAGGGAGTCGTGGTGCGGAAAGGGGAAAATAGGAGGGGGGGGGGGGGGCAAAAAAAAAAAAAAAAGCTAATAAAAACTAAAATATTAACATCCCAACCTCGTTTGCCACGCAGTCACAGCTGGGCCCGCGTTACGGAGCGAGGTGCGATGCCCCAGCTGGGAGGATGGGCCAAAAGCAGGAGATGGGGGGGAAAAAAAGACTGTTTGCAAAGGCGGAGGGATTAAAGCTTTATTCCTTTTTAAATTACGTTTTGATGCGCTGGCTACTCGGGAAATGTCAGCAGGGACGTGCTGGGCTTGGAGAGGTTTAGGGTGAGTGTCCCCAAGGCGTTTTGCTAACCCTCTACAGAGTGACTTGGGTGGCCCTGGTGTTGTCCCCCCCCCCTCCCCGTCCTCCTGTTATCTCTAAATGCCTTTGGGTGGCCATCGCAGCACCCAGTCCTTGTCCCGAGTCACCTCTCACTCCTCCAGGTTCAGCTCCATCCCGATTTCGGTGCTGCGGGGGTCACCGAAGCAGGTCCCCTTCCAGGGGGTCGGGGCTTGTCCATGCTCAGGTCCCGTCTCCCACGGGAGAAGCACGTGGGTTCAAGGTCTCTGCACACCCTGCAAAGCCGGTTTTGCTCCTCTTCCAAATCATGGAGCCACCTCCTGGAGCGTTTGGTGTCCTCAGCAGAGCTTCTTGAAGTGAAGAATCGCTGCGAATTAACCACAAATTAAAAAGCTTGGTTACTCTGACAGCATAAATCAGAGCTAAACGCGTGCGATGCCTGCCCCGAGCCCCCTCCGCCCTGCTGCGGGTACCACTCGGCAACCCCAGCCCCAGATGGTGACACCTCGGAGCAAGACGCCACCCTGCGAATACAAAGAAAGCCCCAGATGCGTCTCGCATGAGACGCACGTGCTGCGTGAGTGGAAAAGGGCCTCGGCACATCCGCAGCCTGACACTTCTTGGGTTTTTCGGTGGGTGTTTTGACCGAGGAGAGGTGACAGAGGGGCCCTTTGGGTCCCTCGGTGGGCATTTATGGAGGGGTGGCAGAGCTGGCAGAGGGACTTTGCCCCCCACCTGCAAACCTCAGCGTGTGTCTCGGAGGGCAAAGGGGTCCGAGTGCTCCGTAACCCACCAGAAAGCGGAGATTTACAGACAAAGCAGAAGGACCTTTTATTTTGTTTGGTTTTTCCAGCTGGAAAGAGAAAGAAAAGGGAACGTTCCCACGGAGGAAACACCGTATTTACTTTTTTTTGGTTGCTGTTGCTTTTTTATTGTGGTTTCGCTGAACCGTACCAAGTCACTTCAGCTCTCTCGAACGCAGGGTTTTCTCACTTTCCGGTAAACTGCAGTTACCATGGAGAGGGTTGAGACAAGCCAAATGCAAAACATTGGAAACTACACCCAAACTCACCGCAGCCATATCAAACAGTTAATTAGAAAGACCGTCCATGTGTTTCCCATTCCCTGGAATGGTTTGAATCAATTGCCCCATGATTTATCACCTGTTTTCTGTGCGAACGGTTCAGCTCTGCTCTCGCGCATGTGTTGGAAAAGGGATTTGTGCTGTACAGTGAAGGAGGGAAGGGAGATATTAAGGACTTTTTTAAAAAAAAAACCAAACCAAAACCCAACCCAATCATCAAATAACCGATTTTGCCCCTTCCCCCAGTATAAATCTCCCACTGGAATGATACGCTTTGGATCTTGATGGGATTTCTAGCCCTTGGCAAGCGGGAAAAAGGAGAGACAGCTTTTGCTTTGCTTTGATTTTTGGAGAGTGGAAGATCACAGCATGCCTGGCCATTCCCGGGGCGGCGTTAGACTGTGCCCAGATGGAAATTCAGCCCAGCGTGTTTTCCCGGGGCTGTTTCCCTTTTTTCCCCGCTGTACATGAAGCTGGGCGGGAAGCAGGGAGGGGGTGGCTGGAGGGGAGAGGAGAGAGGGAGAAGAAGAAATAATCCCAACTTTCCACAAGGTCTCCTCTCGCTGAGTGAGGTTGTCCACCCGCTAAGCAGTAACACCTCGCTGCACATCGCGATGCGGTTTTGGTGCCTTCGGTGACACGTCTTGTGGCTGGAAAGTCATTTGGAGATGGTCCTTGTGCTGCCAGGTGGGAAGCAGAGTCCATCTGTCCGTCTATCCAGAGATGTGGCTCTTCTCCAGCCTGCCCACGGCTGCGACTCCTCCTTCCCTGGGTGTCATCTCCTTTTGGTGGCTCTTTTGCCACCCTAGCATCCCATGGCCACCATGGAAAGCAGGTGGCCGGCCGAGCGGTTGATGGGAAAGCACCCAGAAAGTTTCATTCATAGAATCATAGGATGGTTGGGGTTGGAAGGGACCTTAAAGACCATCCAGTTCCACCCCCCTGCCCTGGGCAGGGACACCTCCCACCAGCCCAGGTTGCTCCAAGCCCCGTCCAACCTGGCCTTGAACCCCTCCAGGGATGGGGCAGCCACAGCTTCTCTGGGCAACCTGGGCCAGGGGCTCACCACCCTGAGCCATCACCATTCCTGAGCCCGCCGTGTCCTCCCCGCGGGAGCCGGGGCTGCAGCTCTGCCGTCCCTCCGCTCCCCCTTCGCTAGGCAAAGAGGGGGGGAAAAACACACCTCGGTCTCCCCTTGCGTGCAAGCGCTTCAAAGCTGGGTTGGTTCCTCCTGCGGGGACATCCAAAAAAGCAGCAAAAGATGTCTTGGAGGAGATCCCTCTGCTCTTTCCAAAGCAAGCTGACCTGGTTTTATCTCTGCCTTCTCCTCTCGCATCCAAAGCTGCCAAGAGGCACCTTTGCGGTGGATTCGCCAGCCGGGATCACCCGGGACGAATGCGGCGGTATCAAGAGTCAGCCGTTCCCCCGCATCCGTGCTCCGGTGAAGTCTTCTGGCCGGGATGATTGGGAATCCTGCAGATTTATCTAACCCATCCCCCAAACCAGCTGTTGGCCTGAAAGGTGGCTGCTCCTCTCGCGATCCACATTCCACCTTTCCTGCCAAGACCGGGGGAGAGAAGGAATAAAAGTTGCTTTCCTATCATTAGCAGATGATGGAAAAACCTTGCGGCTCCCCCAGCCAAGCGTGAGAGATACCAGCCCCTGTAAGAGAGACCCAAAAGGGTTTGACTGGGGGGTTCGGGGGTGACACCTAAGAGGGCTGGAAATGGAGATTTGTGGAGGATTTCACAGCGGAGAAGGAGACAGAGAAACTCCCTATTCAGGGGGAAACTGAGGCAGCGACAAGCGACTTAAGTGGAGCAAAAGTGTGCCAAAATTGTCATTTATCCACACTCCTCCGTTCCCCCAGTGGACACATAACGCACAGACTGGTTCAGCTTGAGCTAAATTTGCTCTGTTTGCAGCCAGTCTTATTTCTGGCCACATAAATGCAGCAAAAATCCCCGTCTGCCCCCACCCCTTCGGGTGGCGCAGAGCTCTGGAGAAGTTCTCCCTCTTCAGAAGAAAAGGGCAGGTCCGTGCCTCAGTTTCCCCTCTCCCTGCAGAGGAAACAGCTGGTGGCAGGGGACACAGGGTGCTGCCGTGGGAAGGTGTGAAGCAGGGATGACACCCCCCCCGCCCCCCCCCAAGTTTGTTCCAGCTGGCAAGTTGCTGCTGGTATTGCCTGGGACCCTGCAATCCGCAAGGAACGAAAGCAGCCTCAAGCGGCAGGGGGAAAAAAAAAAAAAAACAAAACAGAAATTTCCCAGGAATTTCCAAAGGTTTTCCCACCCTGGGGAAAAAACAGAAATGGTGGATGTGTGCCCTGAGATTGCTGCGATCCTGGCCCTCCCCTAACCCGCAGAACCCCAGCCCCGGCGTAGGGTTGAGATCCCGCAAGGCAGCCGGGATGCTTTTTGGTACAATCCTGCCGTACGGGGCTGGAGGCACTTCTCCACGCCCCCTCCTAGATTTACTGGAGCTGCTCTGGAAGCTTCTGCGCCGAATTTCATCTCCGCTTTGCAGCGCTGACCCCGCGAAACCGCAAAGAAAGCCCCGACGCCTCATTTCGGGGCCGCGGGATGCTCTCCCCAGCCTCGGGCTGTCAGCAAGAGCCAGCTCCGCTCCTCGCTTCGGGCCCTTCCGATGAAAATGGACCTGTTTTATACGGCTGCCGACGGGCAGAGCTGCTCGTGGGGGGTTTCCCGGCAAAACTGAGCGAAGAACGGGAGGGTTTTTTTCAGGGAAAAGGAGAGGGGCTTTGGTGAAGGGCCCGAAACCTCCCAGCAGGAGGGAAGGAAAGGGCAGAGAGATTTGCAAGGCAAGAGGGAAGGAGGCTTGCACAGAGGAATGACCTCTGCAAAGGGCTCCGAGGAGAAGCGGCTTGGAAAGGCGGATCACAGCTACAGATGTGTGAGTGACGGATCCAAGCTAATTCAGCTGGGATCCCGCTCAAATGGGCGGCTTTTCATCAGCGCGTACGCTCCCTTCCGCGGCAGCCCCTCTTCAAACGCTCTGCTCGGACAGATTAAAACCCATTTCTCCCGTCTTTGTTTTCCAAATCCGGAGTCGAGTCACTGTTTGGTCGCCTTCCTTTCGAAAACGTGGCCGTGAAGCATTTCAGCATTTGGGGGACTCTTTCCCCAAAGAAGCTTTTGCATCAGGTTGCATTAAATTCCTTCCATCTTACCCCATTTCGGGGAGCAGGTTCTCTTAGGACTCTGCCAGCGCCGCACGAATCGCAAAGAAATCAGAGCCGCCAAAACTAGAACAAAACACGTGCCGGGGGCTCACAGGGGTTGGCAACGGGGTGTTTGTCGCCCCTGCAACCTGCGAGAAGTAATGAATGGGGGGGGAGCAGAGCCAGAATTTGCTTTGCCTTACACGAGGGGAAAAAAAAAAAAAAACCAAAACCCAAACCAAACAAACCCCAATCTGCTTAAAAACATGAAGAGCTAAAGGCGCGCGATCTGCAGGTCCTGGTGGGATGCGCGGGGGCTCTGCTCAGGTGGGAGCGATGGTAGCGGGTGCTGCTGGCCAAAATTGCGCGCGCTGTGAGACGCTGGACCCGAGCCTCGTGACCTCGGACTGCGAAATAGCTTCAATTAAGGATAATCGTCCAGGTAAGCGCAGGGCAGGCTCCATCCCCGCTCGGGGCGACGTGGCCCCGGGCGAGGGGTAGGAGGCGAGTTTCTGTGTTGGGAGTCCGGCTTACACTGCCTTTTCATTTATCAGGGAGACGCCGCGGTTTTTTTGCGTTTTATTATATTTAATGGGGTATTATTTTTTTCCTCGCTGGCTGTTTGTTTGAGAAATTTCTCCCGGGGGAGCTTCTTTTGAGGGCTCGCTTGCCAGACAGAATGACATCAGACAGACGCTCAGAGGAATGATAAAAAGGCAGAGCCTTATTTCTTAATAACAGTCTCTGGCAAAACACAGGGCGAAGTTAAACACACTGGAGAGCACCAGGCCCTGATGCTGCTTGGGGTACAGGCCAGGGGGGGAGGAGGAGCCTGCTTTCCCCCACTTCGTGCACCAAGACCCCCGCATTAGCCAGGCATACCCCCCCCCAGACCCCCCAGGATTAGCCAGGGTATCACATTCCTCTTTAAAGCGAAGGAGAAGGGGCAGCAGAGGATGGTAAGTCAAGTAGGTACCGATGTCTTGCCCCGTCCCAATTATCCCTTATCATTTCACAGGGAAGCCACACGAGTCTCTACCCTGGTTTAAGCCTAGATTTTCTATTTGCTCCTTGCACCCCACTGTAGTGTTGTTACCCATTTCCCCAGCAGCCACTGGGACCAGTTTAAGAAGATGTGAGCCCTTGTCTGCAAAGGGGAAAATCCTCTGCCTTGAGCATCTCTCAGCCTCATCCCTGACCCCCGTTTCTGGTTGGCAGAGGTTTAGCCAAGGATGTCCTTCCCCGGGAGCGCTTGACAGCTTGCTTGTGTTGCAGGAGCTCACTCCAGTTCCTACTGGGGGGGTTTCTGCTTTGCCCTCCTCCTCAAAACCCACTTGCCCCCGCTGGGAGCAGCGCACCTTTCCTCCCATAGCTGTCTTGACGTTCCCCTCCCTACCAAAGCAAACTACTGCTCGCGTTTCACGTTCAGTTCATGCCAGAGCGTGAGTATGTACTGAAGTATAACACGTGAGGCATGGCTTACCTGTTTATTTCGAATATATATATATTTTTTTTTTTTTTTCTCTGGAGCCAAGCCCCCAGGATGCACCTTCAAGAGGAGCAGGTCTCTGCGCTGCTTGGGGCGTTTCGCAGCTCCCGAGTCCAGGATTTCACAGGATTTCTGCTGATTCCCACTGCTCTCTTCCTCATACCAGCCTCTAAAAGCAAAGAGTTTAATGAGATGGTCAGTTACTCCCTTTCGGAGACGGGCGGAAGACCAGGAAATAAGTGATCAAAAGTTCACGGTTGCCTCAATACCCGACTCCAGACACTGCAGAAATCCTGAGGTTCCCAGTTTGAGCCCCTGCAAAATTTGAAACTAAACTAAAAGCCATCGAAAGCTGTAGTTACATCTGGCTTTCGGTTTCTTCTCCCTGCCTTCTCTTTTTAAGTTGCTCATAAATTCTTTGGATAAAATTCCTTTTTGGGCTAAAGTTTTCTATGTTTGGACATTCCTCAAAAGTGCTTTTTTTTAAAAAAAAAAAAAAAAAGGTAGAAAAATTGAGAAAAGGGGTCTGGTAATTCACGTATTTTTTTGTCATGTGAAAATGCTGTCTTTGCATCACTTTCCCCCAAACCCCCTCTGCTCCCTCATCCAGACCACACCAGTGCGCAAACTGGAATAACAGGGCCAGAGAGGTTTGTGAGACCGCGGAGGGGCCGGGTGGGAGCGGACTCGGATCTCCTTTATCCCAGCCTCTTCCCTCCTGGCATTTCTGCAGAGAAACAGGCCGGATTATTTTCTTTACAGCTCCTCTCCCACGGTTGTTCCCTGCTCTGCGCCACCACGGGACGCAATGCAGAGGCAGGCAGATACGGGGTTTGCAGGCTGGGTGAGGAGGGGAGAGAGTCTACAACAATTTTGGGATAGCATCGGCTAGGAAAAAACCCTCATCCTGAAATCCCCTAATCATATCGAGCCCCCAATACACATGTATTCCCCGACTGACACCCTGCTTCTTGTCAACATGCAAAAGCTGGCACGTGAAAATGCTAAAAACTCACCGTGTCCTACACGTTTAGGGTGAATTTGTGCCCTCGCCGCTGTAAGAGGTGGACGAGATGGTTTTCAGGTCTTGCATGAGCATCCTCTGAGAGGGTGGGTGTACCAGAGGGCTTTCCCTCCTCTCTGTTTCCTTGCTGTGCTCCATAAGCAAGTTTTGCGGAGAACTCCTAAAGAGAAACCAGTAAATAAGGCTGTGAATGAATATTTTCCCTCTCCTCTGTTTTTTTTTTTTTTAGTGTTCTGAATGACTTAGGAGCGGCAAGAAAAAGCAACGCAGCCAGCAGGAAGATCAAAGTGGGGATCGCCTGAGGTGGGAGCGTTTCCCTTCGCCCAGGAGCCGAGAAGTCGCCCAGGGAACAGCGAGCCGGTTGTCAGCCCAACACAGGGGATCATTTTCCATTCATGCTCCGTGACCATTGTCTGGACCACAACGGCCATCCCCGGCCTCGGGCAAGGCGGTGGTACCACGCTCCGGTGGGTGTCCTGCCCCGGGGAGGATGGACGTGGAGACAAGAGGTGCAGTGTGGTGGCTCCCGGCTCGGGGAGGAAGGGGACGCACGTGTTAATTCAAGCATACAGAGCGGGGTTTGTCAGATTCTTGCCTTTTCTGCTTTTATTTGCGTTGATGCTTTCCTCCAGGTTGAATTCCCACTTTTCTGGTCAAGTCAGCAGAACGTGGACACCCCCAGATGAACGTGTTACGCACAAATACAGAATTTGAATAAGTAAATCCGCCAAAATCCAGTCCTGACAGATTTATTGGATCGAATTTCTCTTCCAGTTTCTTCAAGGGCGCCTGTAGGAGTCAAGACCAGTGCTAGGAATCAGGATTTCTCCAACTGAGGGCAAGTTTGGGAAGGGCCTCTGCGTAATTTAGGTGGTTTTGCTTCACTTAGATGACTTCGCCTCATCTGCAGGTGTCTTATAGAAGCTTAAAAATTGTGGGTTTGCCTCCAAGCTTTTGGAGACAGAGCAGGAATGGCTTTACCCCCTCAAGGATACGCTCAGAACTGTCTTGGTAGTTAAATTAAGGTACTTAATACAGCACTTACCTTCCTCGGCCCCTTCCATGCCCTTCAACTCGAGTGCAAACGCAGCTTTACTGCCGCCCATGAGGCTTGACCCTTTTGGGGTTAATAAATCCGGATCTGAGAAGAAAAAAAAAAAAAAAAAAACACCAAACAAATAAAGAGGGGAAAAAAAACCCCCCAACCAGACCCCAGTCCTAATGCCCAGTATCGTATGCCCTGGCTGCTAAAAACTGCCTGGCTCCAGGCGGGATGGACGCTGGGCTGCAGGCAACTGGCCTCATGTGAAACAGATGATCTTGAGAGGTTTTGGAAGAGCTGGAAGCGTCCCTGGAAGAAGCCCCGCGGGGTGGGGAAGGCCAGCGAGGAGGGTGGGACGGCAAAGGCTTCTTCCAGGAAAGAGCCAGCTGAGATTATTACACGTAGCTCATCCTAATTTCCAACGAAAAGGGGACTGGGAAGGCTGGGGTGAGAGACGGGCTTTCCTGGAAAGTGGGGGGGGGCTGGATGGCTGTGATATGGACATCCCCTTGCCCACGTGAAGCCCCTCTGCCTTCTTCCCCACTACCGATTTTCCAAAAAAGGTGGAAAGCTTCCATCCGTGCCTGCGGGCTTACACTGTCCTCCAGCTCGACACCCCGTGGGAAGGGAGTTGAAATACCTGAAAAAACCTGGAAGAAACCCCAGGTTTCTCACCGTCAGAAGGGAGAGCCCCCCGAAAGCAGACCCTTCCCACCCCAAAAGAGGCGGGCGAGCAAACACATGCTCCTCAAATCCGCGATTCCTGGACGCAGAAGCGTTGCCCAAGAGTTAGGCTATTAATAACTGCAGCAATAACGCTTAACACGTGGACCGTGCCTTTTGCCGTCCAACTGCCTTTCCCGCATTAACCACCCAATTAACCGATAAGGGAAGGAAGCGGGGAACGGCTTTTTCCAGTCGGAGCCACAATGTGAGATGAAGGACGCAGGATGTGTTTTACCCACGCTGAAATTTGGCCCTTTTTCCTCTTGCCAAGACAAGCAAACAAACAAACAGCCGAAAGCTCGGCGTGGCTTATTTGCGGGACGCCGAGCGACGGGGACAACGCTAATTTTATAACCCGTCTGCAAGATCGCTTTGCTGGCCAGCCGGGAATCTGCGGGGATGGAGAAGGGAGAGTTGGCTCGGATGAAGGACCCCTCGCTGATCCACGTACACGGGCTGCCCTCGTCCCGGGGACAAGGCGGGTGACAGGACACAGAACAATGGCCTGGGGCAGAGCTGAAAGGTCCCGATAGGGGCTGAAATGGGGAAACAGCAACGCTCTTTCCCCTGGAGGTTACTGTGGCACGGATTAAAGGAGGACTAAAGTTCACGGAAAAACGCGAGCCAGCATTGCACAATGCTGGCAAAAGGTCTCCTTTTCGTGAAGAACACTTTGAGGATGTGGGGGAGAAAAAATGCAACCCATTTTTTTAGCTTTTTCTTTTTTTTTTCCCCCCGTCTACAACCGTGCCACCCAGATGGCCTCCAGCAGGTCCAGATGGATCTGCCGACCCTTCCGACGGCAGTCCTGCCATTTGTCCCTGCACAGGGACGAGGGGAGGCGATGGAGGGGTGTCTGTCTTGGACAGCCCTGGCTGACACACAACCTGCCCTGGGGACACGCTGCTCAGGGAAACTGAGGCAAGAGGCTATCCCCCACATGTCAGACCACTTGGGATGCAGGTACAGTTTTGGGGTTCCTTGGCTTTAGATACCAAAAAGGGGCTCATTTTCAGAGCAATGTAGCACTCAGCCAGAAACAGAGGTCCAGTTCTCTTTGCAAATAGAAAAGAGAATATCTACCTGCACCTTTGGGACCTGCCCTGCATCCCTGTCCCCATCTCGTTCCACCTAACTTTCCTTCGGAAACCACAATATCAATTTTCTGAGCCAAAGCCATCTCAAACCCATCCTGCTGTTGCCAAGGGGGATTTGGGTTTCGGCTGCCGGAGAGATTCCTGCCCACACGGCCTCTGAGCTCCTGGTGCTTTACAGACCCTCGTGCTGGGATGTGAAACCCACGGCCCCACTCCTTGAACCTCCTGGTTTGTGCTGGGTCACTCGATCCAGCAAAAGGATTCGCAGCCCCGAGAGGACAGCATGTCCTGGGTGGTTTAGGGGAAGAAGGACCCGGATTCACACTAACCTCCCTGCGTCCATCACAAGGAAACCTCACAGGAGAGGGACTTTCTCATGGGGGTTTTACAGTCTCTTCTCCATTCTGCAGGCACGAGGAGATGCCACGGATGAGGTCTCAGGTCTCAGCTCTTCCCTTCTCCCCGCTGCTGGAATCTGCAAGCTCAGCAGCCGCCGCCGCAGAGCTGCTGGCTCCGGGTGAGACGTGGAGCAGCCCCAGCCCGGCTGGAGGGACCCGGGGACGCTCACATCTGGGCACTGCGTGTGATCCCAGCCGCAATGCCGAAGCGCCCCGTCACATTTCCCGGTGGCCCTGACCCAAAGCTGCCATTGCAGCAAGGCTCTCCACCCCGTCAAAAAATCATCCCTGGCAAGGCAGGCAAGGAGGAAAGTAGCATGCCCGGCATAGCTGGAATTAAGAAATTCCCTTCTCTCCCTGCAGACAGACACACGAGCCTTTAATGCGCAAGACCGCCCGCTTGTGCCGGCCATTTCACCATGGCCAGCTGAAATCTAGGAGATAGGCTAGGAAATCAAGCCCAGCTTTGATGTGCAACCACCTCCCGTCTCCTCTCTGTTATTCCTTCTCCCTTGTGCCAAACCGCTATAATAGATGCTTCCCCTCTGCCCCCATGATTCGGGGGTCCCTGGGCAGATGAATTCATCACTCAGATAACTATCCGGCAGCCGCGAGGCGGGGAAGGCCAAGGTAAACACGCATCCATCCATCAGCAGATACACGACAAAGCTCTCCTCCTCCTCTTCGAGGGATTCACCCCGGCAGTTCAATACCGAAGTGATGGCTGTAGAGAGGCGAGGTGGGAGGGAAGCCAGCGCTCACCAAGCTGGATCCTCCTGAGCCGCAGAGGATGCTGCCAGCGTCCCTGCCAACGTGATTCATGGTGGAGGAGCACAGCCTACCTCCGAGGTGGTCCCAGCCTTTGCCGGCCAAACCATCTTCTCCTCCAAAAGCCGCCGAGGGGAAGGCGTTGGTGCTGCTTGTGCTGGTGGCTTCAGCAAGGCGGCAGCAAGGACAGGACAGGTGCCATCAGCTCACAGCCACTGACCTTTCCGAACTGTAGAAAACCAAAAATGACATCCTTGGGGTTTAAAATATCCCCCCCACCAAAGACAAAAAGTGAGACAAATTCCCATGGAGACAGCAAAGCCCTGAGCGTGCCTTCACCATGTCTTCCCATCTCGCCTTCCCACGGAGGCCCAGACGGACCCTGGCTGGTCTCCAGACCCCAGCTGGGTGAGCAGCAAAAAATATTCCAATGCGACGAAGCGGCTGATCCATGCGACACGGGGAGCCGCCTCCCGAGCAGAGGGGCACCGAGCAAGACGCTCTCTCCCTCACCCACCCCCATGTGCACAAAGGAGCAGGAATTTGTGGCCTGCTGGGCCAAGCGAGATAAAAGATGTGCCGGCACCATCCGGCACCAAGGGGTTTCTCTGGGGGATGCTGTGACTGAAGGGATGGGGTTTTTTTTTTGGCTAAGCTGGGAGAATGAGTCAGGCTGGGGGTTCACAGCCAGCCCAAAGACAGGTCGGGGTGGAAGGGGCTGGGCTGCCCCGTACCAGGCGTTAGCAGAGGCTGGTAACCACAACCCCACACACGTCTCGTAGCTCCTGACTGGAGCTATGCTCTCATCAGGACTACTTTTAATCTTGATAAATCCACTCTTTCCATAGGCTGTTAGCACACGACATGCCTCAGGGAGGACTCCTCCACCTCCCACCTCATACCAGTAAAGCCAGCTGGGTGCAAACCCGCCCGAGAGCTGCTCTACCCAGAGCTCTGTTGGTGCCTCTTCTGATAAGGGTGACCTACGCTGTGTGCTACATGCGTCTTTGCAGGGTTAATCCTACAGGAACACAACTTTGAGACCTCTGTCTCCACGGGATGTCATGGGAGCCGGTCTGAGCTCTGAGCAGAAGCAGGGTTAAGCAGAGACGTCTCCCCATAGAAGTTGGCCAAAGTCAACAGTGATATCAGGAGAGGAGCTCGGTCACTGGCTGGGAGAACAAGGATCAGACCATGATGGATCTGAAAATGTACCACGTTCGCCTGGAGCTGTCAAGGAAAAGTAATTTATGTGCTAACAGGGTGGTGGTGAAGAAGAATAAGAGAAAGAAACAAGAGGGTGTAGCAGGTTCTCTCTACGCTTTGGTCCACCCTTCAGTCCCACCCTTGGGTCTCTTTGGACTGAGGACGGTGCCTGAGTAGAAATTTGGAGCGAAGCCAGGATCAAAGCCTCAAGAAGTTGTTTCCACTGATACAGCGTAAGAAATAGGTGCACACGACCGCATTTTCCTGCCGTTGGTGTCCGTTTTCCCCTTCCCCTTTGCACGTAGCTCAGAGCTCAGCCCTGCGATTCCGTTGAGTTGGCTCCGGTAATAAACCTAACTGATAGCTGGTGGGAGCCCGACTCTTCCCTCCCACCGACTCCGCCAGATACAAGTGCTCTGCCTGTAAATGCTGATACAAGGGAAACGCGCTGCTCGCAGCGAGCGCTCGATGCTGTTCCTATTGGCATGTGATATATCATGATTAACAGTCTCTCCTTCGTGATATTACTGGCCCCAACCCGTGATCTTGGGAAGAATTCAAAGTCTGGCTTATCAGCAAAAAAATAAGCTAGTTAAACTTAAAAACAGCAAGACTCAGCTCGGGCTAGAGGATGATTTATTAAGAATCATGGACTTTGGAGACGGAGGGAGGGAAAGGAAGCCACAAACCCCACATACAGCCTGTAAAAGTTCCAGTTTATAATCTAAGACGAGTGGCTGTACAGCTCAGGCCGAGAAATCATCTGGGATTCATCACAAGGTAGAGACAAGCAGCTGCAGCGAGTTCACAGACAGGAGCGTCGCTCCCGCGGGCACGACGCAGAATCCGGCTCCTCCTTTGGAGCCGCTCCTGCGCCCTTCCCTGGGTACCTCCATCTCCTGCACTTCCCAGGCATCGGGAGCCGGGGAAGGGGGGGACATGGCAAATCTCTGCCTGATTTGGGCACAGCCTGGGTCTAATGGGACTTCGCAGCATCCTCTGTCTCACTTACAAGCAGCTGCGGTTGCCCATTTGGGCAGCATCCCGTTGTGCCCTGTTAATTAGGGAGAAATATCTCCTTTTGGGATCTATTCATTTGTTAAAAGTAGGCGTCTCCATTATAAATATGTATCTGAATACGAAATCTCACCCAAAGCCAGGCAAATGACCTGCAAAAATACTTTCCACTGGGCAGGTTTTTTTTGTCACAAGAGCAAAAGAAAGCGCTGGAAATAAAGTGAAAAGAAAATATCAGAACCGAGGTGTCATTTTTGCGAAGTCTTTTGATTAGGAGGAAACTCGCTTTTCCCACTAGGAAGCCGTTACATCCCAAACCTTTGGCTCGTACTTACAGAAACCATTGCAGGCGTTATTAATGACCACTAAAAACTGAGGACCGACGCACCCAAGCTGACCCCTCCCTTTCTGCAAAAGGATTACATTCATTCATAAAACAACAAAAAAACCCCCACCTGATACCATCAGCTGGGATGAAAATCATTCAGGAAACAAAGCAGCGAGGCTGGATTTCTAAGCTTTGCCCGTATCATTCTCATTAAGGCCTTACATTTTAACGCAGTCCCTGGAAACAGGCGAAAAGGTTCCGGTCAAGGGCAAAAAATCACAGCTTGGCTTTCAGACGGGTCCCCATGAGAAGGGGGACAGGTAAAATCTATTAAACAAGCCAGAAATTATTATGGGAGCATCGATCAGGGGAAACCTCCCCTTCCCTGCTGCTGGCCCAAAAGGTGTATTTTGCTGTAACGCGGGTTACAGGGATCCGTGAGCGGTTATGTGGGGGTGGCGATGTGCTCGGTAGGGCTGTTAAGGGCTGGGCTGTAATTCCTCCCAGGGCCAAAGCCTGGGAGAACAGCTGAGCACGGCTGCTGGCATTTAATATCCAACATCTGTGTCCTTACCGCTTTGCTGCACAAGGACCACCGCCGTGGGACGGAGACAGATGTGGGTGGCAGCGGGTCCCATCGAGAACCACCCACCCCCACCCCGTGTGCTGCTCTTGGAGGATGCAGCTGCCCTTTGAAAGGGCTCCTGGGACTTGTTTCACCATTTTTTTGGCAGCCAAGTGCCAAAAGGTAACCTGTGAGTTACCTTTACCGGTGCTTCCCCCCCAAGCTGTGAAAGCAGATACTGCTCAGCTCATTGGAGACGTCCTACCTGTGGGATACCCCAAACCTCAAGTCAACGGGGATGGGGAGCACCTTTGGAAGAGGGGGGGAGAGGATGGGGGGGCTGTCCTCCAGGAAGCAAAATCCTTCCTGCTGCTTTTCAAGCTGGAAACACTTTGGTTTGCTATCTGCTTCCCAGGAGAGCGGTGACACCTCAGACCTTTGGCTTCCTCCTCTTTGATCTGGAGCCGGCAGCGGGGGAACCAGCCGGGGCAGGGAGATAAGAGTTGAGTCCTGCTCTCCTGAGCCGTCGTCATCTCCGACCAGGAAGGCAAGAGCGTCACGGACAAGCGGGAAGGGCTCAGGAACATTAAGGGCATAGGATAAACTCCTCTCTCCTCCTCCTTAAGGGACAGCGGAGGCATTCCTTCTCTGCCCCATGCCCCCGTTTCCCCATGGAAAGGGCAGGGAGAGGTTTGCTCTCTGCAGCAGAGGTGGCAAAGCCCTCCTGCGAGGGTCATTCCCCCCCCGGCCCCCTAACCCGCTCCCTGGGGTTGTGCATTTTTGTTTTATAGGGAGGAAAAAGCCAGCAAATATAAGCTGAGCAGGCAGGGAAGCTAACGAGCTGCTCTCGGGCCTCGCTGCCCGTAAAAATGGAGCTGCAAGAGGCGGGGGGTCAGCCTGGGGGCGAGGGACCGGTGCCTGCACAGCCCCTGCACCACGAGGCTCTGCTAACCAGAGTTACCAGCTCGCGGGATGCCAGACACACAGAGCATTTCTACACCTCAAAAAAAAGAGTTTACCTGGTCCCAATTTGGGGCCGGTTGGGTGCTTTCAGGCTCCGGGTCTGTCCTGTGCCCCGCTTCCATCCCAACCATCATCTCAGGCAGCAGACGCACGTATAAACCAAGCGAGACCTTGCGCTTTGAAGCATTGCTCCCCTGCACCTGTATTTCCCGTCCTCGCCCTCCAGATCAGCCTGTGCAGGACCTTGGAGGAGACAGTTTCCTCCAGGCTTTTCACTTCTACCGCCGGGAATCAGCGGAGTCGCGGGGCACCACGGATGCCAGACCCCAGGGAGATCTTTGCTCCCTCGAAGTCGCATCGCAGCCAGAGGGGTCGAAGCGTCCCGCTCCCTCGCTTTCTGCTGGGGTAACTCCAGTTATTTCCATACAGCGTTTATACAACACCGACTGGGGGTTGCAAGTTTGGCTTTTTGAGCCCTGGACATCAGGGATGGTGTCTCCCAGGACCTGCCCCCAAAAGCAGCAAGGACCGAGCCGGGACATCGAGGCCGTTTTCCCCGCACTGTCCCCCCAGCATCCTCCCCAATTCAGCTGGCGCCTGAATTTTCACCTCCAGACCCAAACACTTCTCCCCCAAGCCAGTCACGTGCTTTTAGCTGACACACCAAAACCGCACAGAACGGGCTGTTTCACAAAAATATGAAGCCAGCTGCGTGGAGAGCAGCCTGGCACCGTGGCGACGCAGGTTCTACATACCCCAAATCCTCTCCCTCCAAACACGTTCCTCCAAGCTCATTCCCAGCTTCACAATTCCGTCTGCCTCTGGTTTTGGGCGCCCTGCTTTCACACACCGAAGCCCTGCACTTCCTAGCAGCTGAGCACCGATGACTTTCATCACATTAATAGGCGCCGATGGCATTTCGCTTCTGAGACAGGCCGATCCCTAAAAGCAATGGTCCGAGTCGACCCCCGGCCGGCTGCCAGCCCGCCCGACCGTTTCATTTCCAAGTTATCCCCACCGGCCCCCGTGGTTTACACAACTTCACTTCAGGTAAAGTGGATCCACTTCCTTCTCCCCAGAGAAAGAAATAAACAGGGAGGGGGCAGCCACCAAGCAACGCCTGGCCAAACCCAGCCTAAACCCCAGCTGCACCCCAGGACCCTCTTTGGACATTTGGGCTTTATTCCGAGTCCTCATCTACCCTAAAAAAACCCCACACTTGCATCGCTCCCATCCAGCCAGCACTCCAGCGGAGACAAGTAAATAAATGACCAACGCTAAGTAAACCTGCTGAACGGTTTTGTTTTTTTTTTTTTTTTTTTTTTTGCTTTCTGTTTTAAAACTGGTCAGAGGATGTCGGCAAAAGCTCTCACCGTGGCCTGAGAGCCGGACAAGGTTTCTCCGGGACTTTCCTACGAGGAAGGAGAGAACAGGCTTCGCCCCCTGTCACCACCCACTTTAACTCGAGTGGTCTGCGCGAGACATCACTTACACCTTCGAGAAATGTTCAAACACGATCCTGACGCGACAACCCCGTCTGAGGACATTAGTCCCCTTCTCTCGGAAAGACCCAGATCTGAAAGACATCGGCACTGCGATGGGAAATGGGAAGCCATTGCGTATTAATTCCCGTTGGTCCCAGCTGATTTTTTCTCTTCGTGTTCTTGGGTCAGGAAACCCAAGCTGAGCCTTGATAAACTCCTCGACAAATTAAATCCAGCTTCCCTGGGTTTAGTCCTTATGAGCAAAATACATTCTCCTCCCTTACAGCCCGGCCTTTTACATCCCAAAACAGTGATTTGGGATCCCTCCTTGCCCCTTCAATATTAATTTTTGCCCTTTTTTTTTTTTTTTTTTTGTGGCTATTAATTCACAGTCATAAAACCCCCCACCGCCTGGGCTCACGCAGGATTTGCATTTGGGGGGAGGGAGTCAGGTCAGCCGAATCCACCCAGAGAAAAAAAAAAAAAAAAAAAAAGCCCCCCCAGCCCCCCCCCGCCCTTCCCAAAAAATCTATTTTTTCTCCTGCGTTTCCAAATCCGTGCCGGTGGGAAGCGTGAGGCCTCGGCACCACCGATCCCTGGGGCTCAGCGCCCGCAGGAGAGGGCAGGGGCATCAGTCCCCGCATCCTGCGCGGAGCTGACATCAGTTCCTCCCGCTTTTATTGACGTGGGCCCAGCTCTGGCCTGATTTTTATTTTTTGTTTTAAAAATTTTTTTTTTTTTTTTAATTGCCTTGTAATTCCTGCAGCACTTAAAGAGTTTTTATAAGCCTCCTGGCTTCCCCCAAGGTCAAGAATGAGTGCCCCCGGCTCCCCCGTTTTCTTAATCACCAAACAGCGAGCGAGCAGTAAAAGAGGAAGGCGGATGCCATTTCCTTGCAGCGATGGGGTGTGCGCGCTGTGCCGGGCACTGCGGTTTAAAGGAGGAAAAATCACTCACCGTTTAAGAAGCTTTGCAGCCTTTCTTGGCCCCCACCATCTCTGGGTGCCAGGAGGTACCTAGAAAGGTGGAGAAGCTGTTAGAAAATGAGACGTCCTTCGTGCCCTGAGCCCTCAAGGCTCCCACTTCGGGGAGGTTTTGGAAGTGTCACGCGCTTTGGAAGTGTCTTAGGGGAGACGGTAGCAATAGGAGGGGAGTTTAAACCTGCCCAGTTCCCCAGGAGAAGTGGGCCTGGTGGGTGGTAGGAAGCAGGTGGGCTTTGGCTTGTTTTACGGCAATTAGGAATAGATCGAAGCTCTAGGAGACTCTCCGCGGCGGGGTGGAAGGGCTGGTTTGAGCCGCAGCTGGGACCGGGGAAAGGTTCTGGGGAAGGTTTCTCATTAAAACAGCCACCATTAAAACAAACCCAAGGGCGGCTGAGCACAGCCAGTACCGATGGAGACTATCCCATCTCACGCTGGTGATGTTCACGTCGCACACAGAGGAGTAAAACCCGCTGCTCTGTTATCTGGCCAAAAGAGAAGGTATTTTCCTCCCCCCAAAAAAACAGGCAGATCCCGCGGGGCTGGAGCAACCCCCTGCGCAGGGCAGAGAAATTCCTCAGCAGCAGCCACCCAGCAGGCAGCAGCCCCGGGGCCGGCGTTTGCGAACAGGAGATATAATATAATATATCATACGCTACTGGGTGACTCGGGTCCTGTTTAAATCGGCTGGGGGACGCGGAGTTAGCACATCTGCTGGGATGGCCCAGCGCGCAGAATGGTCACGCTCTGGGGAAACCCCCCCGTCCTCCCTGCGCAGACTGCGGTGGGGGAAACATGGGGTTTTTCTGCTTCCAGTGGCACAAGCTATTTTAGCAGATGATTTCGCAACGCAGCTGCTTAAAGGTGACCCGTACCGTATCGCGTCCCCCACCTGAGGCTATACAGAATAGGTCCCATAGGCAGGACGTGAGCTGGTTTTCGGTGACACATAAAAAAAGGGCCAAAAGTGACAGTGTTTGGAGGTATACATCAGAGATTGTTACCTGGCGCGAGCTCAGCAGGGTGTAGCTGGCTCTGCAAGATACTGTCCATCAGCAGCTCACCCCCGGGACAGTCAGCAGCCAACACGTGAGCCTGCACGGAGACAGACACTGATTAATCTGATACGAAGCCGACACAACAAACTGCTGCAAATGGGTCTAAAAGGCAAAGCTTGTGCCGGTTGTGGCATTTTAACTCCAGCACCATGAGCCCTGACATGTCACCTCCTCCTGTGCTTTGAGCTCCGGTTCTCCTGTCACTAGAGCAAGTGCAACCACATCTGCAGGAACCTCCCCTGTACCAGAGGCGAGCGGTGGTCCCTGGGCAATGCTCCAGGGTGCCTGCACCCACCCAACCCCATCACCTAGAGCTGGAGGGAGGATGAGCAACGCAACGTCCCCTCAAAACGTCCCTTAAAGAGAGACGAGTCCTGACCTGCCAGTTGCCCAGACTGGGGAAAACATCTGTCCTCGCGAATCCCATCTATTTCCAGTTGAGCTCTCAGCTGGCCTTGGGGGCTGCTGGGTTCCCTGGACTGTGGATTGAACACGCATCCTCAGCCTTGAAAGGACAATGGGAAATCACGCAGCCCCCCTTCCCTCTCCTAACAACCCACCTTGGAGTCCTCACACCCCATCACTGCGATACCCGAGGCCACGGGGATGGACAGCAGGGCCTCGGCTAGGGCCAGCATTTGCCACGGGGGAAGAGATGTCAGGGAGATCGCACGTGCCCAAACACCCACGGGTGGGGGGTAGCTTGGGTGCCTGGGCCTATTTGGAGAGGCCAAGTCCGCTCTTCCCGTGGGAAAGCGAAACTGGAGCTTCCAACGATCCCAGTTCAGTTCAGAAATACCTCTTTATCCATCGGCAAGCTCTCTGGCAACGCTGGAAAGGGACACGGCTTCTCCTGACCCCTGCTTTCCCTGGATGAACAGAAATAGCACGGGAGACAGGGACTGAAGCAGAAAGGTCCCAAATGACCGTCCCTGTGTCCTGGGAACAGGAGGCAGGGAGCCGCTTTCCTCCACAGCTCACATACTAGATGGTTTTGAGGTGACACCATCTTCTCGCTCCTGTCCTGTAACCCTACCCGCGGACAATCCCACCGCAGTGCCGATAAGTTCAAAGATACCTAACAGTTTCTTGATTTCGTGTGCTAGGGCTGAATAATTTCATTAGCATCCTAAATTCCAAAGAAAAAAACCCCCACGTTTCTTGCTCCGAGACTCACGGAGAAGCTCAGAGACATCCAGGAGCGAATCAAACTGCACAAGGGAGAGGAGCAACAAAAATGAAATTAAAAAAGAAAGTCCTTCATGGTTTTTCAGTGAGTCCCTGATGCTGGAGAGGGAAATCGTGATTTATGGATGTCTCAAGATGGAGAAGTGGAGACCGTCTGAAAAGGGAGTGAATAAATAAGACTTTGTATGAGGTCTAGAGAGATAACTCGAAGGGAGAGCGAGCTAGACAGTGTTTTTCCAGCTGAATAGAGTTTTGCCAGACAGCATTTTGCAGGCGTGTTTCAATTTGATGAAAACACCTGAAAAAATTCAGGATTATGAAAGCGTGGCGTTTCAGGAGGGCTGGTGCCTTGCGCTGGGTCCTTCTTCCTCTCTCCTATTCCTTCTTATTCCTAAAGACAAAAGGAAATATTTCTTCTTGCCAATATTTCTTTTGAGGTGAAATTCCAAATTTAAAGACGATCCCGACAGTCAGAAATTTTTTGACTTGCTGACAGGATGGAAATTTCCTGATTTCTTTAAAAGCCTCTGCTTTCTGCTGGCGGGCATTCCTCAGGGGAGACCGGAGCCTCACGGTGCGCCAGCTCTGGGATCGTCCTGCCTCAGTTTCCCCGCGCACAAAGCAAGGACCAGGCTACGCCTTGGGAAGGGACAAACTCGTCTGGCACCTGCTTTGCATCGGGGCTGCCATTTCCCCTTCCAGGCGGCCACGGAGACCCAGACGGAGCCTCGGGCTGCTCGCTCCTGGCTGTGCGAATACCTGCGAGAAGCTAGAGCGAGCAGAGAGGGTCGGCGGAGACCTTCCTTCCCCTTGGCGCTCGCAGACAGGCTCTTCCTCCTCACCAGACGTCTCGGCCGATGTCTCGCCGCTTCGCGGGCGGGGAGAAGCGCCAGCTTCGTCTCCTGGCACGCGCCGGCGGTGGTGATGGAGGGCGAGACGCCGGGCGATGGAAGGGAAAAGCCGGGTCGAGCCGGCAGCTCAGCCTTCCCCCTAAGCGCATCCCCAGCACGGCGGCCGCCTGGACCGCGCCGCTGCCTCTGCCGACAGCTTTATTGCTGCTGCGGGCTCAGAAAGGTCCGTGGGGCGACCTGGCCCTGCACCCTCCCTGCTCGACAGCTGCTTGGATGGGGAAAAGAGTTGGGAAGAGATGGGGGGGGGGAGGGGGGGGGAGGGGTGGGAAGTCTCCCAGAAAGCAGCTATGGAAAGTCGGCCACCCTGGAGGAGGTTTCTGCTTGGCCTTCCTGCAGCGCAGAGGAAGGCTGGCAGGAAAAACTCCCCAGATGAGCTTATTCTAACAGGAAAGAAGAAAAAAAATTAAAAAAAAAAAACAAAACCCTAAAAACCAGAGGTTTGCTAAGGCTGCACATCAGCTGCTTTCGGCCCTTCCTGCACATTGCCTCCCAGCCATGACCCAAATCCTCTCACAGCCTCCCCCTCTCCCCAGCACTAGCCCAACACAGTCTTCGATAGCCCCAGGCGACCGAGGTAGGGGGCATTAAAACATTAACCACCCCCAGCCTGGAGCTACCAGCACATCCCTGCTCCACTCAGCTCCCCCCTTCCCCCAGACTTTGTTCCTTCTGGGATTTTAGCTGCACAAAACGCACATTTTAGTTTTTTTAAAAAGTAAAGATAGCATTTCATGGAGGAAAAGGTCTGCACGGATGGAGAGGACCACCATCCTTGACTGGGCTTAGCCAAAACCCTGATTTCCACCCCCCCCCCGCCCCGCCCCTTTTCTTTCCGCATTGCCCATGGCAACTCTTGGGCATCCTCACTCGCTCCTGCATCCTCCCAAGGCTGCTGGTACCCATCTAGCTCCGTGTCATCACCACTGTGGAGCATTTCAGACGGAGCCCATCAGCTTGCAGAAGATGCACGAAGCAACGTGGGGAAATATCTCCCAGAAAGGGAGAATCAGGATTGAAAAAAAGCCACGTTGGATGAGATCACGGGGAGACGGGATGGGGATGGCAGGTCTCTCTTGCCCTGCAAGCATCCCACCCACACACCAACATCTGCCACTGTGGGGAGGTCAGGCACGGAAATAGCACCTGGCGATGGAAATATTTGGATATTTGGCCGTGCCGGCAGCCCAGGTAACTGCTGGGTACAGGGAGCTCCGAGGCTGGGAAAGTTTATAAGGTGGGCTGCGGAAAACTGGCCGGCGGCTCCGCAGACAAAGCCCGTCTCCTTCCAAAACAAACAGTACCCGCTTCCAAGCACCGGCACACGGGGCTGGGGGGCTCCCAGCCGCCACCCAGGCTTGGCGACGTGAGGGGGGGGACACTGCAAAGGGAGCTGGAAAGAATCCTGTCCCTTAACCCTCGCTGCCCTGGCTCCTTCTAGGCATCCTGCTGGAGAAGGGTCCCAGAATCAAGCTCCCAGCATCAAGCCACCAGCCCAGAGCATCCATGCCCCATCCCCCTATAGAAAGGTGCAAATGAACCATTTTTTTGGAAAAAAATGTGAAAAATCCCACATCCGACACTGGTTGCTCGCCAGCGTTGAACCCAGGACCCCTCTGCAGACACAGAAAACACCTCCCCGCCATCCCCGAGCGCTGACCCCGTCTCGCCACCCTCCCTGTGTGCGTGGTGCCCGACGCAGCCCTGTCCCCATAAATGCCAGTGCCCAGACGTGACCGAGGTGTGGAGGACGGTGGTGGGCGATGGCCGAGGGCCAACCGCCCCGTTATGAGATCCCCCACTGTTCTCCGCAAAGAATAGTCCCTTGTCCTGCCCCGACGGCTCCCCCTCAGCCAAAGGGGTCGGGGGTAGCGGGGCAGCACGGCGTTGGGGACAAAAAGCATCAGTTTGGAGACCTAGAGACAAAAAAGCCGCAAAAAGGGGGTCAGACGGGGCTGCCCCAGCCCTTGGCCCGTACCCAGAGGTACCGGAGTGACGGCTGCCCACCAGGGTGCTGCCACTCCAAAAGGCAAAGGGCTGCCGCCCCTTCCCTGCGAAATTTGGTTATTCATCACCGAGGGACACATGGCATGAGTGGCACACGCTGGGGGACAGTGCCGAGGGTGACGTCGGGGAGATCTCACACATCTGCTTTTCCTTGGCTGACCACGGGGCAGCTTGGACGGGAGCAAGTCCTCCCGCTACACGGCAGCATCTCCCGCTAAGCAGGGGAGGCGCCAGCTCCGAGCCGTGGCGAGGGTTTATTTTTCCAGCTACAATAATTTAATTCAGCGGAAATTTTTCCCCTTCTCAACCTGTCTTCTCCCATAACCAGCCCGTCCTTGGGAACGGCCGGTCGGCTGGATGGCACGCCAAGTCAGAAGGCGCATGAAAAGCCAGCCCAGGTTATGTCATTTATTTTCCAACCGAGCGTAGCTGGGGATGGGGGGGGTGCGTGTGCGCGTTTGCTTCTCACCACCAGAAACGTAAGGCCCAAAATGCCATCGCTAACGGAATTTACTATTCCTGATGCCAGAGCAGATGGACAGGACGGGGTATGCACCGTGCTATGATACGTGTGCATGAGTTTTGTGCCTTTCAAGGCCAGGTTGGACGGGGCTTTGAGCAACCTGGTCTGGTGGGAGGTGTCCCTGCCCAGGGCAGAGGGGTGGAACGAGATGATCTTTAAGGTCCCTTCCAACCCCAACCATTCCATGATTCTGCAAAGCTCCCGGCCTGCAGATGGAAATATTGCTTTTGCTGCTGCGCTGAATGCAAGCACCAGAATAAAACAGAATGGGTTGATTTTAGCAGAGCTCACCCAGCTACTGAAGTGGTGAGCACTGACATAGCTTCACACGTATCATAGAATCATAGAACGCGTTGGGTTGGAAGGGACCTTTAAAGGCCATCTAGTCCCACCCCCCTGCAGTGAGCAGAGACATCTTTAAGTGGATCAGGTTGCTCAGAGCCTCATCCAGCCTGGCCTTCAATGTCTCCAGGGATGGGGCCTCCACCCCCTCTCTGGGCAACCTGTTCACCTCGCCGCTCTTACAACCTGAATGGCCAAGATGGAGCAAGATGCAGTGAGGAACACTAAAAATTAAGCGGGTAGAAGGTCCACGGCCAGAGCAAAAGACACTCACCTGGAGGGTCTCAGCAAAGCCCCAGCCTGGGGAAGGTCCTCGTATGAGAAGTGCAAGCACCAGCCGGGATCCTCGTGGGATGGGGAAATCTTGGATATCTGAGCTGAGCCGTCCGCTTGTGGGTTTGGTAATATCTCCTGAGCAGCAGAAGTTAATGAGCCTGTAAGGAAAAAAAAAAAAACCAAAAAAAGAAGCTTGCGATCCTTTCTAACAAGGCTGCCAGCTATGCATTACTTTTAATAGGACAGTTATCGTATGTTAAATACTGGCATGATTAAAAACATATTTATAAAGGATTAACAGCTCTGTAATGGCTACATGTCTGATCCGAGGCCGTTAAATCTCCCAGAACATGTTTCTAATCATCTATACAATAACCATCTTAATAAATCAGAATTAAAGGCATATTTGGGTGAGCGTGGATTCCAGACTGCACCTGGTGGGTTTTTGTAGAAGGGAAACGGAGGGTTGAGGGGGGGGGGGGGCGGAAAAACCAACAGGATTAAGAGCTTTGAAGAAAAAACAACTGCTGTTTGTGGAAACGCAGCGGTGCGTGAACACGGAGAGCATCCGATGGAGACACGCGGGTTGGATCTGCCCGCATCACCGCCGGTCCCAGGTTTGTGGGACCGAAGCGAGGAGCGGCATCCCACCTCCGAAAGTTTTCTTGCGCTTTCTCTTCGGTGCTTATTTCCCCCGGCCTCAGCAGCCGGCGCTGCCGGGGATGGGTTTGGGGCAGCGGTACCCCGCTGGCTCGCAGAACGCCCGGGCCCGGCGAAGGCATTTAGCAAAAATAAACGCCGAGGCAGAGCTTGAAATGTTTATTTTCCAACTCCAGGCCATTCATCCAGTGACACCGCTCTGTTCCAGTGAGTCTCCCTCTGTTTATATCAGATGATTAATGAGACACAGATTCTCTTTAGCCCTGACGGATGTTGCAGACAGCGGGGGTAAGTACGAATTTGGGCTTGATCTCCCCTTTTCTCCTCCCACCTCCGTCTGCAGCCACCACACCATCCTGATTGGCCTGGAGAACAGATTTTCTTCCCTTTTCATGCAATCAAAACCAAGATCTTACTAGGTTTTTTTTTTTTTTTTTTTTTTTAATGGCCTCTGTCTCTGCAATCAGCCCTCTTTTAGCAGGCACCTCTGATGACACAGGGTTCGAGCTTAAATTAACTCAGAGAAAGCGAAGGCACGGATCAAAGGAGAAATAAAAGAGGGAAGTGGAGAGAGAAGGCAGAAGACAACTTGGGTTGTTGTCTTCTTCTGTTCAACCCTGCCCGAAGCACACTACTTGAATTAGAGGAGAGAGACCTGCCAGGACGCACTCAGCGATGCTCGAGAGCGCAGCAACCACCGGGCGCTATAACCAGTTACAACAAACCAGCCCGAAACCAGCGTGATGCCATTTTCAAAGGACGCGGGACCGTTCCTGCTCCAGAAAACGCTATTTACAACTTCAGCGTCACCCAGAACCTTTTTCCTGCTCAACCAACGCTTTTCCTATGCATCATCCATCGGTGCATCTTCCGTTTTCCTACGGATGGAAGATTTGCAAAGCAGCTCAGCTTTGTCCCTTTGGAGAAACTACCGTAAAACACTCCCAACAGTTTATTTCTAACAGGGCAACGGAGAGGGACCGGCGAGCTACGGCTGAAACCAGAGGCACAGGGTCTAAAGCACAGGGTTAATTAGCCCCACTAATCAAACATCACTAGGGAATCACGCTGCATAGAGATGGGGAAGCTGTAAGAAAGCGCAGAACACGTTATTAATGAGCTCGATTAATAACAATAATAGCAAAGACATCTTCGCGATGGCTAAATGGGGCTGGATGGAAACCAGCTTGAACGTGTCACTGCAACAATGCCTTTGCATCCCCTCAAAGCACGGCCCGGGGCAGGAGCAGTTGACACATTTCTCCAGCACTCAAAGCTCAAATTGAAAAGCTGCCATTAACATTAAAAGGAAAGAAATAGCTTTTTAAAAACTCCATACGTTTCTATTCCCCCCCCTCCCCTTTCCTTTCCTTCTTTCTGATTCACCCTTCTGATATTTTGCTTGGACTCCAGTCCTAATGCATTCGTCCTTCTTAGCACATTTTTGGGCTGCTTCCACCATTGTTCTTGAAAACCTTTTTTTTTTTTTTTTTTTTTTTTTTAAGGACACATATTTAGATCTACAACCTGGTCTCCCACGTTAAAAAAATCCTACCTCAGGCTGGAAAGGGAAGAGCGTATAAAAAAAAGGGAATCGGGTCCCTGGCCAAGGTTGTGACGGAAGCACACGTGGGGTGTGTGGCAGGAGGTGTGTGCCATCGGCGCGCACCCAGCTGCGTGTCTATTTGTGCCTCCAAAGGCTTTGCTGGCACAAAGGGAGGGCTGGTGGCTGCGGTGGTCCCCACGTCCCCCCCACAGCCCCCATCGGGGCTGAGAGTGGGGCTGCATCACAGCACCGCATCTCCACATCATCCCTCTGCACCTCGCTCCAGGGGACATCAGCACAGCCTTAAATCCCGCAACACCCTCAAATGTACTTGCAGAAGGTTTCAGGGGACGGCTAGGGGTCGTACCGGCCGCAGTCACCCCACACCGGTCCCCAGTAAGAGGAGACGGGGACCATGTAGGCTGCTGCAGCTCTTGCGCTTCGCCAATGGAGCGGGTGGGTTTGGACAGACTGGTTTTAATAACCCACGAGCGCTCACAGCCCGCACCCAAACATCTCATTTTGAGAAGGCAGGTTGGAGTCCAAGAAGCACTCGCAGGCTTTTCATAAACACGCTTTAATAATCTTCATCAAGAATTTTAATACAGAGCGAGCTGCCTGCCAGGAAATGCATTTACGCTGTCAGCTGCCGAGAGAAATAGCACCGCGGCGCTGCTCAATACCAGAAACACCCTCTCTCCCTCCCTCCGAGCTTTTACTCTCTTCCCCTTTGGATGAAACGTGGCGCTCGGGATATCTCGGAGGGGGCTAAAAACCCTGGCGGGGAGCCAGGCAGCTCCCCGTAGCATCCCTTCAACCGGGACGCAGCCCCTTCGCCTTGCCCCGCCGTCAATCCCGCTCCCATCTCTTGCGGAGCTGGACCTCCTCTGGCCTCATGCTTGTATTTTAAATTATTTTTAGGGTGTTTTTTTTTCTTTTTTTAAACATTTTAGGGGGTTTAAAGGCTGCAGCCGGCATCTCGCCTTCTCTCCCCCCGTCAACCTGCTGAAGGTGCTGTTGCGGGCTCTGCGCAGAGCCACGGCTCGAGAGCAGCTGGCATTTAGACTAGGGGGATAACAGGGGGTTTTGCCAGCCAAGGATACAGTTACAAAAGGTTTTCTTTCACAGCAAAAATTAACGGGGTCAGAAAACATTTCCTTGCTGGCTGTGGTATTAAACAATTACAGGGATTAGCCGAGGGTTTTACCATCTTCTGGCACATCGGGTTTTGGTTTCTTCCAGCGGCAAAATACCCAATTTGATGTACTGCGAACCCAGAGGGCTGCTTATGGTGGGAATCGTGTTTTACAGCCTTTTTCCCAACAGCTGAAAATGCTCCGGCTGTAACCACCCTCCATATGCTGCTCCACACCCTGCTCTCCCCAGGTGGGGATGGATGTCACCCCTCCGTGTCCCTACACAACTGTCCCAAAGCCAAGCGCCACTTGCATGGAAGGGCTCGGAGATGGGAGCGGGGATGGGGGGAGGCCAGAAAAATACCCTGGGGTGACTTCAGCATCAGCAGCGCCTTCCACGCGCTTCTTATCAAATCTTCTATTACTTGCAGGGAGGATTTTTGAACACCAACTCCCGGCACATCAGACCCTTCGTCTATTTGCAAGTCGGTCCCCAAGTGACTGACGAAAAGAAAGAATAAAAAAAAAAAAACAAACAAAACCCCATGCTCCGGCGAAATAAAATGATGAGATTAGAAATACACGTACCAGACGGCCTCTCTGAACCTCATTTAGCAGAGGTGGGGAATGCCAGCTTTCCAACGGGAACGGCACCATCACCTCCGCCTTTTTCCCCGTCCTTGTGAAGTTCTTGCCTTATTTATTTGCTTGAGATCAGAAAAGCTGGGGGAAGCCGCCTGGGCAGAAACACCAACCTTTTGCCAAGCGTTTTGAAGTCGCAGGACAAATTGCCTTTTACAGGCAGGGGGAGCGGCGGGGGAAGAGGTAGAGAGAAGGTCGTTTCTGCTTGAGGAAACCCCCGAAACGCTTCGCAGAGCTGAAGGGGCTTTTTTCATTACGCAGGTAGCCCCAAGGTGCCGGATGGGTTTGGAGAAATGATGGTGGGAAGGCTGGATGGGAGGTGGCTGGATGGTTATGGCATGCACGGGCTCCAGCTCTGTTAGTGCCAGGGTACCTGAATAACAAACCTTAAAATAAGTAAGAAGTTAAAAGATGCTATCCCCAAAAACCTCTCCAGAGCAGACAGGAATCTCCCATGGACTTTTCTGAGCGGCGTGTCTCAACCTGTAGAGGCTCCTTACTCTCGTTAATGCCTTTCTTCGGCTCTTTAAGGCATCTACAAAATCGCTTCCAGCTCCCCCAGAGCCCGCTCCCTTCCCCTGCCCGAGGGATGCTGCGGTTTTGGGGGGGGGGTGTCCGTCTGTCTGCGGGCGCTCGCACACCACTGGGAGCAAACCCGGGGCCACGGCACAGAGGCAGCAAGGTCCCGCAGCAGCTCAGGCTCGTGGGGAGCGATAACCCCAGCCCTGGGAAGAAAAGGAATTTATAAGAACCTTCGGACTACCCGTGCAACCAATTGCAACCAGGAGCTTTGTCTACAGGCACAGCATTTGTCCAGGTGCATCCTTGCAGTGGTTTCCCCCTGCACCAGGAGCATCCTAAAAAACCCCGGAGCAATGCACGAGCCACAATCACGAACTGAGCGGAGAAAATCCAGGTATCCCAGTGCCTCGCGGCAAGCTGGAAGGAGCCGCCGCTCCCCGGGGGCTCAGCTTTCCACCAGCCCGTAGAGCGAGATGTTGTACCTTGTTTATGTTTCTATGGTATTACCCTGCCTGCTGGCTCCCATCCTGCAGCCCCCACCGGCTAAATCTCCGCGAGGTTAATTTCTAACATGAAAAACGGCCTCCCAAGAGCAACTGCGGTTGATTTAAAATAATAAAAATGGAAATCTCAGATTTGATGACTAATCTCGGGAGACCGGCTTAAATTAGTGCTAACCAATCGGCCGCAAAAGACCAGGGGAAAATTCCTGCTGGACTTCTCTCTTCAGTCCACTCCCTGGCTTCATTTTCCATCCCCAGATCCTTCCAGCCTGCAAACATATACAGTGTTGCCTTGGCAACTCAGAGACGAGATATATGTACATGAAAAAAAAAAATAAAAATGAGACAATCTCTTCCCTCCGTGATTGCCTGGAGAAGGTGGAAAATGTAAACCTATTCTAGTCTTAAAGCAGCGTCAGCTTGTACCAGACACGCTCACGCCCCGACGCGCTCCTCCAGCTCCCACGTGAACATCAATAACCATCTTCTCAGGGGCATCTGTCCCCAGATGTACCTGCTCTCCCTTCCCAAAGGGAGGATGCTCAAGACATGCAGGCTCACCAAAACACGCACCTTGCCCAAAGGAGGTTTCTATCTTGCACACACAAACCAGCTTATTCTTCTGTCTTCCAGGAGCCCGGGTTCATTTGTGGATCCCAATTTAGAAGTGAGCAACCTTTCAGTCTGCCCTGGACCAGGTGGACTCTACTCAGCTGGGCTGTCGCACGGACACCAGCCATCGGTGCCACGCTTGGTCTTTGAAAAGCTCCTGCATCTCAGGGCTCGTGTGTATGTGAAAAATCAGCAGGCACTAGGAGCACGCTAGGAGTTCAGAGCAGAGATCTGTGCCATGTGGTATCTCATACCATCCTTAAATCCTGCTCCGAGTCCCCGCCGCTCTGGGCATCACCACCCTTTGCAGCCCGTGGTCCCCTTGGAAGGGACCAGCTGGGACGAGGGTGTCCCGCACCAACGCGGGAGCACAGGGATGTGCGCATAGATCTCCGGTGGGCTGCTGCAGCCACCGCCACCATCCCCATCTCCCTGTGCAGCCCCTCCTTGGAGCAGCATCCGCACTCACACCAGTTATTCCCCCTTAGCCTCGTGCCAAATGAATGCCGATACTGGAAGTTTCATCTGCATTATCAGCATTTTTTTTCCTCTCCAAACCCCTACCCTAAGGACCTGCCTGACCTGCAAGCAATTAAAACGCTGGGTCTCATGAACTCCCCGCGATGTCTTGGCTGCAAAAGGACACGATGAAAAGCCCCAATTCCCCCAACTCCACCTCGGCACCAGCCTCCACTTCCCTCCGAGCTTTGTTGAACTGCAGCTATTGCAAACTCAGACGTTTCCCATCTGGAGTCAATCGCTTCATCGGTCCCCTCCACTGGCAGGAATTCTGCCGCATGGGCCTGATTGATTAAAGCAGGAACAACTTATTACAAATAACAGGAGGGCTCCAAACCAAGGAAAACAGCTGGGTGAAGAGGGACAGCAAGGTGGATGGATAACTGCTTGAAAGACAGAGCTCAGAGGGTCACGATTAGGGGCACAGAGTCTAGCTGGAGGTCAGTGAGGAGTGGTGTTCCCCAGGGGTCAGTACTGGGTCCAGTCCTCTTCAATCTATTCATCAACGACCTGGGTGAGGGGACAGAGCGCACCCTCGGCAAGTTTGCGGATGACACAAAGCTGGGGGGGGCGGCTGACACACCAGAAGGCCGTGCCGCCATCCAGAGAGACCTGGACAGGCTGGAGAGTTGGGCACAGAGGAACCTTATGAAATCCAACAAGGGCAAGCGCAGGTGCTGCCCCTGGGGAGGAATAACCCCCCGCACCAGGACAGGTTGGGGGTGACCTGCTGGAAAACAGCTCAGTGGAAAGAGACCTGGGAGTCCTGGTGGACAACAGGATGACCATGAGCCAGCAACGTGCCCTTGTGGCCAAGAAGGCCAATGGCATCCTGGGGGGCATCAAGGAGAGCGTGGCCAGCAGGTGGAGGGAGGTCATCCTCCCCCTCTGCTCTGCCCTGGGGAGGCCACACCTGGAGCACTGTGTCCAGTTCTGGGCTCCCCGGTTCGAGAAGGACGGGGAACTGCTGGAGAGGGGACAGCAAAGGGCTACCGAGATGATGAGGGGACTGGAACATCACTCTTATGAAGAAAGGCTGAGGGATTTGGGTCTCTTCAGTCTGGAAAAAAGACTGCTGAGGGGGGATCTTATCAATGCTTATAAATGCTTCAAGGGGGGGTGTCAGGAGGATGGGGCCAGGCTCTTTTCGGTGGTGCCCAGTGACAGGACAAGGGGTAACGGGCACAAACTTGACCATAGGAAGTTCCACCTAAACATGAGGAGGAACTTCTTTGCTGTGAGGGTGGCAGAGCCCTGGCACAGGCTGCCCAGAGAGGTGGGGGAGTCCCCGTCTCTGGAGACATTCCAACCCCGCCTGGACACGTTCCTGTGCCACCTGCTCTGGGTGACCCTGCTCTGGCAGGGGGTGGGACTGGGTCATCTCCAGAGGTCCCTGCCAACCCCTATAATACTCTGATTCTATGACTGGTGTAACTGGGTGATAGCGGTGTTTTGGGAAAGCCTGGGCAGGCTCCGCTCACCACCTAGTGATGCCCCAGCTGCGAAACGGTTCATGAGTTGGTACCCAGGAGATATCCTTCTGCAGGGGTATCAGGAGGATGGGAAAAACCTGCTTCCTGCTGCAAGTGAGAAGTAGGATGGACTGGCCAGGGACACAGATTCAGGGGCTGCTGCCACAATGGAGCAATAAAGATTAAAACCCCCTTCGCTACCCTACCACAGCGGAGCACGAGTCGAGCTGGAGGCTCCTGGGGAGCCGTTCCTTTGGCTCAGACACTAATTCCGGTGCCCAGGATGCTGTGGAAAGGTTAAAGTCAAATTTTGGCTTGCACAAAAGCAGCACAGGCTTAGCAGAACCAAGAAACCACCCCTTGCTTCCAGTCCCACCACCATCTTTATCCATAAAGTTCCTCACCTGCCATTTGCCCCATCAAACAACGGATGCGCCTCTTAAAACGCAGGCCAGGGGCAGAACCAGATCCGTTCCCCATCTGCTCCGTGGCTGCATCACCTGATATTAAATAACCTCATCTCACATCCACATTGGCATTTGCCAAACGGGAGACGGCAGCGTTACCACCCGCTGCCGAGACGTCCGGGAAACTTCCTTCAGGGATGCCTTTGAAATGCAAAACTGGGATAGCGGAGGACGGCACATCCATTACTCATAAAGACAAGGCGAAATGTGCTTCGCCAAAGTGCGAAAAATATTTGTATCCGTAAAGAAAGCGCCTCTCAAATTTGCAGTTCCCTGCACGCTCGGGAACCTGAGCCTTATTTCTGGGAACGGCTGCGAAGGTAAGCTGATTTTGGCCATTAAAATGTGACAGTGCTGGGGTGCAGGGAAGATGAAGTGGAAAAAAAAAAAAAAAAAAAGGGTGGGAAGCTGTGATTCGATCTGCCTTTTCAGCACTAACAGTTTCACTGAAAAGCCTCACAGCCTATAACGCGTAGGGTGGAGCGGGATTGAGATCATAAATAACTCCCAGAGAAGAAAAATGATGCCCTTTCACACGCTGGTAGCGTGTTATCTTTAAAGCCAAAGGAAGATAAAAGAACTGTCTTTAAATATCACCACCTTTCACGCAGAAGGATTGTTTTTAACTGGTTTTACAGGGATCCCTTTTTCTACAGCTGCAGCGCGGCCACCTTTGGGCTGGAATGCAGCAGCGGCTTCGCCACGCAGGAGGGGAGGGATATTTATCCCGTTAAAATGATGAGCTGGCATTGCGGCCGTTACCGATAACAACCTCTCCGGAGGGGTAATTAAACACCGTAGTGAAACTGTGAGGCCAGTCATTAAGTAGTAGAGATGAGGGTGAAGGCTGATCCAGGGGCAGAGCATCTTCTACATCAGAAACCAGCCTGGGATATGACGGGAATGGGGATGCTGGACCAGGCACATGCTGGATCTCCCCACCCAAGCCCTGCTAATCATTTTTCCCTTCTGTATTTTTGATACCTGAGCGTCCTGGGTTTCCACCACAGGACCCATTCCACCTCTGAACAAGCCTTTTCCCTTTAAAGATAAAGGCTTGAGATCCAAACCGTACACCCTACCCCAAAAACGAGGGTTTTGCTTCCCCCGAAAGGGGATGAATGCCAGATTCCCAGATGAATTATTAGCCCCATGTGCCAGGTTCCCAGCCGAATTCGCCCCAAAGGCCAGATTCCCAGCCGAATTCACCCCATCGCTAAAGCTGTAGCTATTTTCTCGCCGGTAGCACTGACGAAAGGCTACTCTTCAGACCTATTGATCCACGGTTGGGAATACAGACCCAGCACCGAGTTAAAATGCAGGTGGAATTTTAGATACTTGGGACGCGTTTCCTTAAACTGGAATTTAGGCTGAAGTCCAAGACTAACACCCCCCCACCACCACCTCCCCTCTTGCAAATAGTACCGAGGGCTCTTTAACGACCACGAGTGGTCTAGGCCTGGGTTAATGTCTTATCCATAAGTTATTCAGTATTTCCTTTTAAAGACAAAATAGTTGGAATACCTCTCTTTCTCTCTTTAAATTGCAGTTGTGGCTGCTACAAAAGATAAAAAAACCCACGGCCTCTGCGCTATTTCCATATGCGGCACCGAAGTGTCCATTTCATGGGAGTCCCACCTCTTGAATTTTTATGGGAACTCCAGCGTTATCAAGTTTATAGCGGCGCTAATACCCACAGAGATAAAAGCAGCCTCTCCTTCTTACCATCAGAGCTTGGCAGGGCTGGGAAAAGAGGCTCCGTGAAATGCCGGTCACGTCTCAGCGTATCCCGGGAAGGTTTTTGGGGGAGAAGCATCTCCTGGTCCTTCCACCGAGGTGACATCGGGGTGGGGGGATGATGGCCAGGGGCCTGAATATCGGCCTCAAGGCAGCTGCAATAATTGGATTTTGCACTGAAACTGTCCCATATATAACTAGTGACCTGACTGTATCCTGGTCCCAAACGCCTTGGAAAACTGTGAAAGACTAACCGCAGGTCTGGATGCATCCAACATCTCCAGCCTGCTCAGGAAATCATGTCTTCTTCCCATGGCAACGTTTGATTAACGTTTTTTCCCCCTCCCCTTCCTTCAGATTTTTCAGACCTTTGTTGAAAAAAAAAAAAAAACCAACCAAAACCCCACAACCGAACAGAGACAAGCCAAAATCGTTTTGTTTTCTGGCACCAGAACTCCTGGGAGGCTAATTCCCACGTAACGGAGCTCATTGCTGGGGAGATACGGCTTTAGATACAGACACGTCGACCCGGCAGACCCAGCCCTTCGTGTCACGGAGCAGACAGCGTTTGGCCGGGACAATCACGAAGGGAATCCTTTGCTAAGGCTGGAGGACGCAGCCTAAAATCGTGGCTCTTTTTGGCTCCCAAAGGGTGACGCTTTCCCAAGTGCCGAAGAGCCTTTAATCCTAACGGGACTTTAGGGCTTAGTTTCTTAAGCAATTTGGAAAAGCGCCCCAGGAATGATTCTCACGTATCACTGCAAGGCTTTGTGCGTGGACTGGGGTGGATTTAGGGAACACCACCATCCACCATCTCCTTCCCTCTTACAAGAATTATTTCACTCGTATTCTTGCAGGTAAAACAGGGTTTGGGTCTTGGCTTAGATGGTCCCAGGGCTACAGGGCCCCCCCTCTTTGATACGAGCTGCTAATGGCTACTGTAAGGGTAAAGCCGCTACCGAGGAGCTGGAAAGGCCATTGACAGGAAAAGCTTTCCATCCATCCAGAGCACAGACATCAACTACATTTTTGGAATAGCTCAAGCAATCGGGATTCCAGAGATCTATCATTAGGAGGGGAAACAAATGACATGGGGTTTGACGTCCTGCGCTGCACTCAAGGCTATAAAACCTATATATATCTCCTCCATACGTGTGCATACATATATATATACACACACACGTAAACCAAATGAGATTCCATACTCCTGGAAAAAGTGCACAGTAAGCCCAGTTCCCCTTTAAGCACTTGGTAAAAAACCTCAGGAACAAGGTTACGCAAATCATAGCAAATAAGTTTTCACACAAATTCCTGACAGTGGCTTCCCCCCCCCCCCCCCCCCTCAAAACGGCTAAAAAGGAGACCCATTTTCTGGTCCTTCTAACCTCTGTTGCGTGAAGAGGAAAAAAAAATAACAAGCAGGTTAAAAAAAAAAAAAAAAAAAGGATAGTCTGCAATGTCATCCTCCATGATTTGCAGAGACAACCTCTGCCCGATCCCGGCCTGCGCTGCCAGACGTGGCTGGACGTACAAGCGACACACAGCAAAGGGACGGTGGCAGGAGCTTCCCACCGCGGAGCGCAGCTTGGAAGGGGACCAACGTGGCCAAGATTAAGCCATTGCAGAAGACAACCCCTGGTAAGGTAAGGGGGGTGGTCGAATGCCGATGGTTTCTCTACAGACGTGCTGAGAGGGGGTTTTTTGCAGGCTGCAAACCTAGGAGTGCGCACCTTAAGGTGTCCCAAGGAGCACAAACGTAAGACTAAAACGCGAGGGAGACGCTCGCTGCACTCCCCGGAGGAACCCCCAGTTCTAAATGCCAGGCTTTGCATTTCTGTTGCACCCAGCATCAGCCATAAACCCTCCCAGTTACGGCTTCAGGTGCCGTATGAATAAAATAAATACACAAATATAAATAAAGCCGCATACTGTGCTTTAAAACTCCTCTCTGCTTATGTACAAATCACTGCATCCCTCCCACAAATGATGGGGGGACCCCACGCACGGGCCAAGGGTTAGGAGGAAAAAAATTGTCCGAGAGCATACTGTTTTCATGAAATTCATGAAAAAAAGAGGAACAAATACTCATGTTGCTGCCCATTTCTTTCTCGCCTGCCCTTGCAATACATGAGGATAGCACGTGGCAGCCTGGATGGGTCTTCTCCATCTCTCCCCTCCTACACGACGTTACTGGAGACATCCCCGGCCAGCTGGGCTGCTGTCACATCCTCAGGACATATTGGTGTCATTTCGCTTGTCCCTCCCCATCCTGCTGTGGTTTTTTGAGACCTGGGAGTCCCGGTGGGCAACAGGGTGACCATGAGCCAGCAATGTGCCCTTGTGGCCAAGAAGGCCAATGGCATCCTGGGGGGCATCAAGAAGAGCGTGGCCAGCAGGTGGAGGGAGGTCATCCTCCCCCTCTGCTCTGCCCTGGGGAGGCCACATCTGGAGTGCTGGGTCCAGTTTTGGGCTCCCCGGTTCAAGAAGGACAGGGAACTGCTGGAGAGGGGACAGCAAAGGGCTACCGAGATGATGAGGGGACTGGAACACCTCTCTTAGGAAGAAAGGCTGAGGGATTTGGGTCTCTTCAGTCTGGAAAAAAGACGATTGAGGGGGGATCTTATCAACACTTATCAATACTTCAAGGGGGGGTGTCAGGAGGATGGGACCAGGCTCTTTCCAGTGGTGCCCAGCGACAGGACAAGGGGTAACGGGCACAAACTTGACCATAGGAAGTTCCACCTAAACATGAGGAGGAACTTCTTTGCTGTGAGGGTGGCAGAGCCCTGGCACAGGCTGCCCAGAGAGGTGGTGGAGTCTCCATCTCTGGAGACATTCCAACCCCGCCTGGACACGTTCCTGTGCCACCTGCTCTGGGTGACCCTGCTCTGGCAGGGGGTGGGACTGGGTCATCTCCAGAGGTCCCTGCCAACCCTGTCCATTCTGTCATTCTGTGCCACGTTTGCCCATGATGGGGGCAAGGCTGCCAGTGCTACAATGGAAATTTGCCGGGGATCGGCACAAAGCAAACGTATTTTCCCCCTTCTGCGACGCTTTTTGTATGGGGATCAGCAAGTCTTTTGCGCACCCTTGTGCCTCCGCTTATTAGATGGAGGATTATTGAGGACAACGTGGGGGAAAAAGCCTCAAGCCTTGGGGAGGGAAAGGACTCACCCCAGAAGGTGCAGGGGCAGAGGGCTTCTATGCAAAAGCCACATCCAGTCTGCAAAATCCCACTTCTTCCCCAACTTCAGCTCCTCTCAGGTTTTACCACTGATTGCAGCCACCCCGTCCTTCTACACCACCCTCAAAGAGAATTTTTCGAAGGCGCCTAAAAGAAACACCACCCACGTCACGGCCAAAAATCTTTGCCATCGTGAGCCCTGCCGTTTCAGCCAGCAAATACCCTCAGGATGGGGGATGTAGAACAGCTCTTCCAAGGCATTAGGACCAAAAACACGCACAAGGAGGTATTTTCGCTACCCTGTTTTCACATTTCTTGACAGGAATGGCAGCAGCTGCAGTGAAAGTGGAAAGGAAAAGCCTGGCCTCGAGCTCTTTGATATGTTGGTAAACTCTCCTGAACGCCCGCCCGCATTTGGATGGAGGGTCTGGGTCACTTTGGAGCCTGTCAAGAAATATATTTTGGTTTGGTGAAAAATATCAGTGAAAGAAAAAACGTTTCCTTTGATATTTCCCTTTAAAAGGTTTCAGGCTTCCTTTGAAAAGAATATGCCAGAACCTTGCAAGAGGAGAAATATCCAGCCTGGGCATTTCTAACGCAAAATTTATTTGAAAATAATATTCCGCCCCCGCCCAGGAACCCTCTCATCTTGTCTGCCCCCTCCCTCTGCTTGAACAGCAAATTGTTCTCCATCTCCAGATTAGCGCGCACTCACTCCAGATTAATTCCTGCGTTCCCACCAGGGGTGGCTTTAATTTGGCCGCAGAAAGTGGGGGATCTAGAAGATGATGCATCCCACAGTTCACGGAAGACATTTCACCGCTCTAATTATCAGCGCCAAAAAGCACCTGTTGCTTTGCCAAATCAATTCTCTCTTTTCCAGGCTGGTAAAGAGACAGAGAATGATAAACTGGCGACGGCGCATCCCAGGGTAGGGTCAGGATCCCTGCTAGGGCGACGCTCTGAGCGAGGGTTAACGCGGGGCTGGCTGGGATGCTGATTTGATGGCACCCGGCAGGGAGATGCTAATTCACAACCCTCTAAATCCAGCTAAAATGAAGCAGTTGCTCAAGTCCGGAGGTTGGGTGGGAAATACCTGGTCCAGCTACCCCCCTGGCCTGACTCCAGCTGAGGTTTTGAATATTCGGATTATTTTTGCCTTGGACATTTGAGGCAGATAACCTGACCTGGAGGCTGCTCTGTGCAGGACCTCTCTCCAGGTGGCTGTTTGAGCTTTTCCAGTTTATGAAAACAATAATTAAGTATTCCGGAGTCTCTACTGTCCTACGGAGCCCACGTTCAAGTCTTAGCTTTACTATCACACTGCCTGAAGGAGCTTAAAATCCACGGAGACTGGTCTGGGGGGATGAAATGCCTTCTCTGGTTCACAGAGTCGGTCCAGGTTTGAGATCGCGTTGCTTTGCTTCTGGCCCGAGGACTCCTCTGCCCCAACCCTGGGCACCTCACAGACCCCCAGCCACCCGAGGCTCCAAACCCTGCACCCTCAGTGGGCTTTGCTGAGGTTTCTGCAGCCACCGTGGCACTAAATCACAGACTGGTTTGGGTTGGAAGGGACCTTAAAGATAATCTCGTTCCACCCCCTGCCCTGGGCAGGGACACCTCCCACCAGCCCAGGTTGCTCCAAGCCCCGTCCAACCTGGCCTTGAACCCCTCCAGGGATGGGGCAGCCACAGCTTCTCCGGGCACTAAATACCTAAAAGTCACTGTCCTGCCTTATTTTAGCAATTACGATTAATAGTCATTGCTGTTAATGGTATATAACAACAATATAGCGGTGTATAATGGATTTTATAACCATTATTATGCCTCGGCAGAGCTTGGATACTGTAGACTAAAGCAAGACCTGGTCCAATTTACCCGCATGCAGGCGGCTCCAGCAGCCGAGCGGAGGGGACAGAGGTAAAGCAGGGGGACAGTGAGAGCGGGGGACAGTGGCTGTGGGCTCCTCCCGGGCCGTGTCACCTCTGCTTCCCCCCGGGGCAAACGAGGAGCCCTCCCCTGCAAAGGGCTTTGGGCTCCCAGCTGAATGCCACTATTGAGAAGCCCGTTCCTAAACATGTCTCCGGGCTCCGAACCGCTACACAAATGATTTTTTTTTGGATGCCTCCAATCACCAGTAAAAGTTTCCCTTGTTTTCATCTTCCCAGCAGCTCCCCGGCCACAGCCGAACCCTCTTCTCCTGCCAACCTGGCCAGAAAAAACAGGAAAGGAAATTTTTAAAAAAGAAAGAAATAAAATCACCCAAAAAAAATAGGTGGCACGGCGCTCACAGCCACCCCCTGCCAGCAGACGCGGGGTTTGCTGCACCCACCGGCTTATCCTACAGCAAATCCCTGATATCGGGAGACTGAAAAGGAGGAATAAAGGCAGGGGGAAGGCTGGACTCGTCATCTTGGGTACACCTCTATGCCTTCCCCCCACCCCGCCAAAACATTGTCAGAGCTCCGCAAACAGCGCAACGCACCGCTGGTTTTGCGAATTGTTCCAAAAGGCAACAGTTTTGAGGGAGTAAAAATAGTCCCCGGGGAGTTTTTCAGGCACAGATTTGGTCTCTCCCACGCCTATGATTTTCTGATCCCAAGTGGATTGCCATTTCTAAATTTTCACCTTTAAATTTAGTCGAAAGAATCAGTGTGGGGGGGAAGTGAAAAATTCCCTACAGACCAAAGCAATTCTTGATTCGATAAGAAACCCTTCAGATTTTTTTTTTTTTTTTTTTTTTTTTAAACTAGCCGAGAAAAATCAACAGAATTATTTGGACTGAGCCACAAGCACTTTCTTAATTATTAAGCTTTTAGGAACTGCCCGTAAACCGCAGAAACCATTATTCACACAGGTCAGGCTTTGTATTCCTGACCTGGGAAACCTGGCAGAAGGCAGAATTTAAGATTTCCTGAAAATTCTGTCCAGCCAAGCTTTGCAGATGGGTTCTCGCAGTCACCGAGCACTTGGTTGGGGGTGGGGGGAAAGCTTTAACCTCAACCTAAAGAGCCGGAGATGCCACGAGGGGGTTTGGTTTGGGAGAACCGAACGAGAACGTGATGGTTAATGCGACGATGGTATTAGCTCAAGTTTATAAGACAGTTTTTAAGCTGTTTTCATGTCAAAACGTGGGAAGAACAGACGGGCCGGGAGGTTGGGTCATCCCCGCTACGCGTGATTTGGAAGCCGTCACTCGCCCTTCGCATCCCAGCCCCGGGGTGTGGGAATTGGCAGCGGAGGAGAGGGGGGGGGGAGGAATTTTGGGTGGAAAAGGTGGACGGGCAGCCACGGCGGGGCTGACGTCACCCCCACTTACGTGGGTCGGGGATGATTTAAAGCAGGCGTGGGGCTGGGTGGGCCCGGGCGCTAATTCGGTGGGTCGCTGCCGAGAGGAAAACCCACCCGAAACGACGCCCCCGGGGGTTCGGGGCTAAAATACCGGAGCAGCCTCCAAAACAGCCTCGGTAAATAAAGCAAAGGGCTACTTACTGCAGCCATCGATCTCCGGCTATTCCCCCAAATACTGGGAAAAACATCCGTCACTCCAATAATTTAAGGTAGCGCCCACAACCTGTATTTTTATATATAGAAATTATTTTGTTATCATTTTTTTTTAAACCATTACTGCCCTCAAAGTGGGTTTGCCCGACCCGAAAAGAAGGTAAAACACGTAGGCGGGAGCAAGCTGGCTTCCCCTGGAGAAATAAAAGAGAAAATGTAGAGCTCACGTCTATAATTTGACGCCTTTTTCCTGACCATAATAGGTTTGTGGCCTCGGTGGTTAAAATAGAAGGAAAAATAGAAAAACAGCAGGAGGAACTTGCAGTTTGGGTCAAAAGTAACCGACTCTTTGGAGAGTTTGGAGAAAAAAAGCCAAATATAAACAAAACAACCCGCTTTGGGTCAACTTAATATTTTTGCTGATTGAAAACAGTGCTCTGCTTCACTTTGATTCATTCTTTGCCTTTGGTAGTTTATTCTTTCAGTTCAGCAGAACATTTTATTCTCTTCGTTCGGTCATTTTTTGAAAATCCCCTATACAGAAAGAAAGGTCAAAAGGGTTTGTTTTGAAAAACGTCAAAGCAAAACATTTCTACGTGGAAAAAAAAAAAAATAAAAATTACTCCTTTCTGGCCAAAACATACTTGTCAAATTCGACCGGTATTTGCGAGTCAGTTCGCCGCCGCATTTTTTAGTGAATTTACTATTTGTCAAAATAAAAAAAAATAATAATAATAAAAAAAAAGGTTAACCTTACTCTAATGAGAGCACATACACATCGGGTTCACGTAAATATCCTTCGTGAAGAAAAGGCACTGGGAAGAACTTCTTATTTCGCTTTTGGTTCAGCATCTGTCCCTGCACAAATTGCATTTAAAATAGAGGCGCGCGGAGAAACACAGACACCCCCTCTCCCCCCTTCCCTTGCCGTAGTCATTTTTCCAGCGAGAACTGGGGAACCACAAGCCAGCCCCAGGGAGCGAAGCGATGCGGGGAACGCGTTTCAGCGGCTAAACTTCGAAGGTTTATTTAAACTTCAAAGCGGGACGTGGGGAGTGGGACTGTTCAAGAACATCACTGGTAGTGCTGGACTCCCCCTTCCAAAGGGAAGGCAGTCCAGCCATGAGAAGGACCTTAATACACATTTTTCCCCTCCCTTCCTTCCACTTTAGGGAGACTTTCGCCTCCCTCAGATGATGTGCAAAACACCAATTTAAATAAAACCTGCTGCTAGCCTGAATTACAAGAAGAAATGACGAGTCCTTACGCACGAGCTGCCCCATACCTTAGTCCCTGCCACGGGGTGAAAGTGGGTTTTTTTTCCCTTCTGCTTCTCACAAAGGGAAAAAAAAAATGCTGGTGGCAACAAGAAGAAGTAGGGTCCACCTAACAGCACTGAAAAATTAAGCATCTCGCAGCCTCTGTATTTAATAAACCACTTATCTCTGAATAACTCCGGGCAGCTGCGGAGGATGAGATCAGCCCGTGGTCCCTCGCACGGGAGAGCTGCAGACCCACGCTCCGGTGTATAAAACGGCCCTTTCTGGATCATTCCCTGTACGTCCATCCAATGGAACAGCATTTTTCGGGAGGCTCTGCAAGCATTCGCGGTCCGGGAATAGCCCACCTCTTCAAATCAAGCCACACGGGATGCGCATGGCAAAACCTCCACTTCCCCAAGGTCAGGATTTGCCCCTGGGATTTATACGTACCCATCTGAATGGCCCAGAAAAAACAACACTGGGACAACTTAACACCCACTGAAGGTGTTAAACGCAAGTTTCTTGCATGAATTACAGTCTCCGATAATGCTCCGCTGTCCTGGAGTCCCCACGCTCTGCTTTTGCTCCACGTTTTTTCTACGGAGCTTCCTCCCTTCAGGCTAAATGACAAAAATCCCTGCTAGGACAGTTTGAAAAATGCCCGTTCAAATCATTTTTCCAAGGGAAGACTGTGGTTTCATTGAAATGGAGAAAGCTCACAGAGAGCATCTAGTTTCCTTGAATGCTTGTTTGATTGGAATACAAAAAGACCAAAACCTGAACATTGAGAAATTCCATTTTGAGCAGAGAATGATCAAGTTTGGGTCACTAACATCTTTTTTTTCTTTTCCAGCAAAACTCAACGTGTTCTTTTTTCTGGATGCATCACAAGTGAACATTTTTCCTGGGCATGTGGACCCTGATTTTGCATTCAGGCATCTACAGAAGACCAGAGGCACAGAGGACTATGGCTTGGGCAAGGATCTAAAGGCAACGCTTGAGCAGAGCCACCTTTCCCAGCCCGTTGGAGCGCATGACAAGGACAGTTTGTCCCCACAGAGGTGCAACCTGCCCCAGAAGAACATTTGGGCACAATTGTGTCATTTGCAGGCGGTAACGAGAGGGCCCACCACGACCATGTAGGCTGACACCAACGTCTACCCCCAACACGGGCAGCTCTTCAAAGGTTTCTTGGCTTCATTCCACATCTTCTGCCTGATCAGACAGAAAACAGCCCAGCCCCTCGCAGAGGAGGAAGGATGAGACCTCCATGAGTACAGAGATGCTGTGGGCACCCAACAGACCCCCTGCTGCTCTCCAACTCCCCGGCTTTCACCCGGACTAACCCACCACGCAATATAAACACACAGCCTTTCTCTAAATCCTTCCTCCTAGCACTGCGTTATTACGGGACAGGAGGCTATCTTCACCAAGATTGATGAAACCCCCCACGTTTGCAGGGTTAACGGCATAAAAAGCTTGAGATTCTGCTGTTCCGAAAACAAATTGCCATCTTCCCCCACTGCCTGAAGCTCCCTCAGCTCAACCAGCGCTTTGGGCTCCCTGAATAATTCATGCCGTTTCCCAAGGCTGTTGTTTTTCTTCTTCCCGTGAAGGCAGCCCATGAATACACCTGCTTGTTCTCGATTTTGTTAATGAATAATCCTGAATTATCCACGAAATGCTAAATGGCACCATGATCTCATCAGGCATTAACCATGCATGAGACAAGCTTAGCAACCGGGCAAAACACAGCAGCCCAAGCTGGAGACCACTTTAGACAAAAATGGACTTTCCGAGCATTTCACAAGGCAGGAAACTAGAAAATATCTGTCCTGGCGATAAGGACATCAGCACCAGGAGATATCAAAGAGGCTCAGATGGGGCTGGAGCTGCCTGTGTAGCACTTGGGAATTTCGCTCCCACCCTGACCAGCTTCAGACTTGGTTAAATCTCATTTTTCTCTTCCGTTCTTATTTTCCTTCTCCTTCCTGCTGCTTGTCCCATCTTCCCATTTCGGGGCTTTCTGCTGCAGAAGCAGCACGTGAGGGATGGGACCAACTTTCAGTCAACACTTTAAGGGCGTCATGGGCAGAAACAATCTCAACTTGGGGATTTTTTTTTTTTTTTTTTTTTAACTTAATTTAGAGCCAAGCAGCAGAAAAAAAAAATCCTGATCACTGGTTTGGGTGTGGAGAAAAAAAAAAAAAAGTAATAAAACACTTAAACATCTTTCTTGCCCCTTTTCCTCCCCTATTCCTAGTCTCGGTGTCCCAGGTTTTCACTGCAGGTCTGTCCCAGTTCCTTCGGGCAAGGTGGCTGCGGCTTGTGTCTAAGTCTGTCCTTGCAGGGGTGCAGAGGCGCCCAGTTGTGTCCTCGGAGTATTAGCGGGGGGGGAGGTGGGTCAGATCTGGCTGGAAAGAGCTGGCACCAGCACCCAGCAAACAAGGCGGGTGCTCCCGCATCAGCAAACCCTGCGGTTTATCCCCACTGTAGACAGGATAGAGGCATCTGACCTACCCGGGTCTTTCCTTCTCACGGGAACTCCCCACCCAAAGGGAAAAGAGAGCACAGGAGAAATCGGGGGAGGAGCAGGGGGGGTGGCACCCGACATCTTTGCCCGAGGAAAGGGGCAGCTGTGCTGGGGAAGGAGGGCTGGAGCAGGGACCTGTGGGCACAGGACCATTGTATTTCACCAGCAAGGAACCCGTCAGCTCCCGGTGGCGTCCTGGAGAGGTGGGTAAGTGTTTGCAGATGGGGAAACTGAGACACATGGTCTTGGATTGAGTCGGTACCAGAGCCAGGATTAGGGTTTAGGAGGCGCCCATGGCAGGGCTCAGCCCACCCGGCCTCCTGCAGCAGCCTTGGCTTTCCTCTCCAAAGGCTCTGGGGTCCCAAAAGGACCACCCCACCTCCAGTCCTCCATCCAAGGAGGTCCAACAACATGCAACACAAACCGCTGCAGCCCTGGGCGACATCAACCAAGAGATGGCAGGTTACGGGCTCTCTAAAACCCTTACAGACACCAAATTTAAATGAAATTGCAGGAGTCCTGGAGGTTCCCAATGCCCACTGACCCCGTGCAGAGCCAGGTGCACCCGAGATGCTCTTCACATTACTCTTTGCACCACAGCTGGGGAAACTGAGGCACTAAGGGAGTCGGAGACTTGCCCAAGACCAGAAGCAAACCCCACGGCAGGGTCGGGCGCTTCAGCTGCAATAATCCGAGACTTTGTTTAATCACAAAACCATTCCTCCTCTCCGCCCCGGGAGCCTGGTGTGCTTCATTCCCATTCTGATCAAAGCCAGCACGAGCTGTAAAATAAGGATGGTTTACAGTTATCTAATCATCAGCTTTTCAGTCCCTAGACACGCTGGAGCCGAAGGTTTGAGTCCCACCAGGATTCACAACGTTGTTTTGCTTTAGGAGGTTCCCTTTCTGTTGAGAGCTTTAAACTCCAGCTCTGTACGGGGGAGATGTTCAAGAAGGGACAGGCAGGCAGGTAATTACAGCCCAGCCCCAAATTGTCTCTTTTTCTGCTCTGTTTTGAGGTCCATGATCTCCATCCTCTGCTCAGACATCCTTACACTCCGGGTCCAGCTTCTGCAAAGCGCTTCAGCACGTTTCCATGGGAAGAAGCTGCTAATTTCATGTTTAAATACGACATGCCTGATATCCCATGCCCCGCGGGCTGACCCGATGGCTTGCAGAACACTCCTTGCTCTGGAGGAAACGGAGCGATTAATGCTAAGCAAAACCCTTTTGCAAGCTGTCATGAGAACGCGGTTGCGTGAAGGAGAAGAGCTTATGAAGCTCAGCCTTGCTCAAGTTAACCCCAACTCCAGCCTTAAACCCTTAAACACAACCTGCTCTTTCCGGGCTGGGCATCTTACAGCTGCGCTAGCAAAATCCAAGCAAAATCCAGAAGGCTGGAGCAGCTCTTCCAACTTTGAGGATGTCCCTAAAGACACCCCTAAAGCACGCGCATGGACGCACAGAGAGACACGCTCACAAAGCAGTTATCCTCCCTGTTAATGTTATTTTGGTGCCTGGCCTTCCTGAGATACCTGGAGACAGACCGTGGGAGCCTTTTCGCGCTCCAGGACGCTGTCACTCAGCGCCTCTGCCCAGGGTTGGTGACACAGAAGTCAGCCCCCGCCCTGGCATCCTTCGGACCAGCAGGCAGCAACTCTTTGCACAGGCTCAGTCACCTCCTAAGACTAAAACGGGATTTCCAGGCTCGGGGTGGAATGAGAAATCGGCCGAAAACCCCCCTTTTTCCTCTTCCCTTTTCCCTCTTCAGCGCAGGGAGAAGGATTTTATTGTATGTGCCCAGCACCCAGCACAGGGGGCTTTGATCTCTTTGAAGGCTCCAGCCGATACTTTAGAGCCTCACTAAACTCTCATTGCTCAGGAATACAATCCAAAGGGGTGGGGGGGGTGGGGGAATCCCAGCCATCAGGATGCTTTCATGTAAAATATTTATTTATTTTGTTATCTCCTTGCTTTTCCAGGTGGCTCAGAAGGGCAGGGGTGAGACCAGTCTAGCACCACATCTACTTAACAAAACTCTTCTGCTCGCTATTTTAGGGATGCCGTTCCACACTCCGGCTTTTCTGCCCGCCCCAAGTATTTACTGTGTCTGGAGTAAGGAGCCTGTAAAACACAGAGGTGGGAAGTTTGTTTTGCCTGTTGAATAAGCTTTGAAGAAAAGAGCCTTTTTGCCCGCTTTGTACGCACAAGTCTAAATGTCCACAGGACATAAGCGGTGTTGGGGGCTACTAAAACCATCCAGATTTTAGCTGGCGCTGAAGCGGTAAACACAGAGACACGGCACATCTTAGACTACAGCAGCAAAACTCAGCCCGGTTGCAAGCCCAGAACTCACGCAAATAAACTCCACCTCGCTATAACACTAGGAATATCCCCAAAGTCCAGCTCAAAAGAAAAATGCAAATAGCTTCAGCCAAAAATCGGTTTCTTTTTCATTGTTTTCACCACCTCAAAAAAAATCACAGCTGTTTTTGTTATTTTTTTGGGGGGGTTTTTTGTTTGTTTGTTTTTTTTCCCCCCTATCCAACACTGAAATATCCTGCAGAAACATCTCCCATTTCCCAGCCAATTCAGAGCAACACCTGGTGCTAAACCGTACACAACCCATTTCATCGTAAAGCGGAATACTCAGGGAGCCAACTCCGCGGCAAAATCCTTATTTGCTGGATCCTGCTCTCATCCCTGGCAAGGAGCCGACAAATTCGGGGTGGACTCTGGTTCATTTTGTCCAGTTCTAAGGCAGAGACGTCAGGAGGCAGAGCCACAGCCGGCTCCACAGCCCAGTTCTCATCTCACAGCATCATTTCACCGATTTCGGAGCATCCCTGAAGAAATCAGACCTGCGCTCAGACATCCTTGTGCGCAATGAACGTTCTTAAGAGCTATATTAAGTACAGTCTGTATTTCAAACACCTGAGACGGCCATCCACTTCGAGTGGGAATAGGGAGAACTGGGAATGATGTTAATCCTCTAAAATCAATTGAAAAAAAAAAAAAAAGATCCGGAGAGTGAATGAAGCAAGGAGAGAGAGGCAGGACAGCCTGGCCGGTAAGGGAAGCGGGAAGAGGGCGGCAAGGGCTGGCCGGGGACGCAGCATTCCAAGGCAGCGGGAGAGGAGCAGAGGGAGTTCAAGGGGTTCAGGTCGGCCGGACACGTTAAGCCAATTTAAGGGAACAGAGCTGATGCAAGTCCCACACTTGGGGCTGGGAGGAAGGTCTGATTCACACCAACGCCGAGTCGTTTTTCCGGCAATCCTGTCGTGCCTTTCACCAACCGCCCTTCGGTGCGGGGACACCGGGTACGATCCAGCTACAGGAGAGGTCTGAGCTTACCTGCTCTGGACCATCGCCAAAACCAGGTCCACCAAAGCAAACAGAGCCTTGGAGACACAACCAAAACGCCACCCAGCCCCAGGGAGGTGCAACCCATTGCATTTATGAGCTGGATATTCCCTGGAAGGAGCGGAGCTGATGGTTACAGGCTTGAAAACCAGTTTGCAAGAGCAAGCTGTGACAGGAAGATGGCGCAAAACAGGGACGAACCCATTTAAGAAAGCAAATTGCAGAGCTCAGCAGTCACCGGGCGGCCAGGAGGATGCAGGGGTGGTAAAACAGCGGTGGGAAAGGCTACGGTAATGGCTTTCCAATGGCTTGGGATTTTGTTGTAGGTCGTCCTGAGATTTTTCCAGCCAAACCCCTGCGCTTAATGTACTTCAGATATTTGTGCCCAGGTGTTATTGTTATTTTACCATGGTTTTGTCATCATCTCATCAAGAGTGGGATTCCTTTTTGGCATCCTTCGCTCCTGCCTGCTCGCCAGAGCCCCAAAGCCGTGCGTGGTCCCTGGCTTGCTTTCCATCCCCACCGCTCACTAAACGCGAGGACAACCGGGAGGATGGAGGAGGCAAAAAAAAAAAAAAATCCTGCAAAGACACACACACACGAGCCACCCCCAGGATTTCGGTAGGCAGGGGTTACACAGCGGTAGAAAATCTTAAGTGCTATGGCCTTTATGGGGCTATTCAAGGAGTCGCAGCCCCCCAGAAGGAATTAGAGCGGCGTGGAAAAGGCCGGCTGCGTGCGACGCCCACCCATGGAGCCGCGACTGCGAGGTGGGGACTTGACACAGCCTTGTGACACGCCACAACGGCGAGAGACGGGGAGAGACGGAGCCTCCCTCCCTCAGATGCTGCAGGGGGAACAGAGGGGAAGAGGCTGTTTCACTCCGTGGGCAGGACGGCGGGGCTAAAGCCGCCTCTCCCTCCTCCCAAATTCCTATCCCAAGCAAGTCTTCCACAATATTGCAGCAACCTCGGCCAGCTTTCCTTCTCACCCTCGCCACGAAACAGCGGCTCCGTTTCCACTGCATCCCTCCTCCAAAGGATGCTCCACTCAAACGCAGGAAGATCCCAGGGTAGGATCAGGGAATGCGTCTTATTCCCCACTCCAGCTTGCAAATACTTGTTTGCAAGAAGTCTTAAAAAAGGAAAAAATAAAAAAGCTGAATTCCAGTATATTCCATTACACCATATAGTCTCAGATTAAGGTTCCCAAGCATGTCTTTAATTTAAGCTTAATAAAGCTGTTATTGTCCAGTCATTAATGACTGCTTATTAAAAACATATTTATTGCATATGGTGCTGAGAGATCTCACGGAGAGAGCCCAAGGCAACAATCCCTACCTCCACCCCGCAGCGTTTAATGAGAGATACATGTGCATGGGGCCGTTAATTCGCGGCCAGTGTGTTTCTAATAAGCACTTGTGCCGCAGCTGAGGCAGCGCGCACACATACCTGCGTGTGCACCGACACAGGATGCAAATGAAACGCAGATTTAGAAACCGGTTGGTTTTGGGGACAGGAGGAAAACACATTATGGCGTGACACCTCGCAAAAAAAAAAAAAATAAAAAAAAAATCAGGTTTCGCCCTGTATTAACAACAGTTTTGAAGATGTTCGGTACGGGTGATGCTCAGGGCAGCATCCAGGGAGGGTCCAAACCCCACCGCACCCTCCCCGCTTCCCACCATTGCCCCCCAGTTAGCCACTGGGACTACAGGCCTGAAAATGAACTTTATCCTAAGAGGCTGACGGACTCGCCAAGATCCAAAGACAGTATCAATATTAGGGATAAAGTCCTGCGCAAACACCAGGTCTTTTGCTTCCCATAGCCCGAGGATAAGAAATAATCTGATATTAACGCGAGGCGAGCTGGCATCGCTGGATTTTATGAGTAGGACTCGCAGAAAGCAAAAGCCTTCCGCGTCCCAGAAATTGAATTTTCAATTCCACGTCTATAAAAACCACAGAGAGACTGCTGATTTTGGTACCATAATCCCCGGTACTCAACTATCAAGATCCTTTAGCCACACCACAGGTAAGAAAAACACACGGAGATGAAGACGGAGGTGGGGTTAGAAGCAATCTGCCGGGAATGGCATCTTCTTACCTTGGCACCCACCCTCTGCTCTATGTGCCCAAAACACCACCTAAAACCCCTGTCCCGAGGCACCAAAGGCGATGGATGGGTCCACCAGAGGAGAACTGTTGGGGGATGGGGATTTACTGTGAATTTTATGGGTGCTCAGTGCCCAGTTGAACACCTCTGCATCCACCAAACGGGCTCATTTTCCAAGGAGGACATTTCTCCCTCTTTGGGATCATTTACCCTACCGAATTACGACCTCTCGGATGCAGAAGACCCCAAAATCCGCACCGCTCTGCCCACCTCCCAGAGCCACCCGACCCACTCGTCCCGGGTTATTTGCTCAGCTCAATGAGCCTTGCTATGTCTGTCAGGGAGTTTTGAGGGGGTGGTGGGGGGTTGAGATCTGATTTTTGGAGCATTCAACAGTGCTCCCCCCCTCTCCTTTCCCTTTCTCTGTTTTCCCTCAAAACAGCTTCGCCAGAGGGTGGGGGCAGGAGGGGAAAACACTGCCAGAAAAGCTCCTAACAACCCTCTTTGGAGACGGGGTTTATACGCTCAGCTGTCCCTTGTAAACTAAGCCCTGCGTGAGATTTTTTCCCAAACCTTTCAATCCCCCCCGGCTTCCTTGCCCTCACCCCTCCTTACTTTGCTCACGCTACAAATATGCAGAAAAAAATACTTTGGTACAAGAATGTCCTTTTGTGCTGCGGGGAAAAAGGGGGCAAGAGGAAAAATAAAACAACCCGGGCTGCAAAAAAGGCAGGGGGGAGCATCAGTAACGCCTTGGCCGGCCTTTCCCAGAGGGCTCCAGAAGGCTTTGCCGGACAGGGAAAGGTCCCTCTTGCAGACCCAGGTCTACCCGAGGTGACAACATGGCCAAAAACTTGTTGTGCACCATCACAGCAACGTCCCCACCGTGATCTGTAAGTGGAAGTGACAGCACAGAGGGTTTCTGCTGGGATCATCTTCCTGCAACCCAAGCACTGGGGGGTTCAAACAGCACCCGAGCACGGACAAGGTCAAGGTTTACAAGAGCAGCAGTCCTTGGTGGGCACTCCTGACCCCGAGATGGAGCAGGAAAGGGGAGTCCCATGCTGGGTGGGGAGATATTCCTTCTCCGTGGAAGTAGGGATGCTTCACTGGTGTTAACTGGGTGGGATCTCACTTGTCTCACCTGTCCCGCTTGCATCCCTCTCCAAGGCTCTTGGTGTGCATGGGGAGGAGAGAAGACAACGGCCACCATGCCCACAGGATCTGACGTGGCCCAAACTCTTTGGAAAAGGGAAACACTAAGAGCTTTCTGGCTTGGAGCTGGATTAAAACAAACAAACAAACAAAAAAAAGGCACAATTTGCTCTGTTGTGGCCAGAGCAGATGTGTCAGCACAGCAAGTCTCCAGGGCGAAGAATTTCTGGCTCTGGTTGGGACGGACTCACAGAGCAGAGAAGAGGGTCCCAGAAATGCGTATCCCTGCTGGCCAGATGTGCCTTCTCCGCACGCCCAGGAGAAGGGACTCCAGCTAATTCCACCGAGCCGGGGAGCTGCTGTCACCTCCCTGCCGTGCCAGCCCCAGCGGGGGTGGCAGCAGGTGCCCTGCGGTGGCAGGGCTGTGCAGGGAAGCCGGCAGCACTCAGAGCATCCTCAGCAAAGCCCACATCCCCCTGCCCCGCGGTGAGCTCAGGAAAAGCTCAGGCTGATGCTGCCCCGCACCTTGCGAAGGCATCGCCGCTATCACAGCGGGTGTGAGCCTCCACGCTGGGGTCTCCCCGTCCTCCCGCTGACATCTGGGTGATAGACGAGCACCGTCACTCCAGCTCCGCCACCTCTCCAGCACAGCCTGGGCCCCGAGCCCGAGAGTTTCGCTCCCTGAGTTAATGGAAATATTATACACATGGAGCTGGCCCCTTCCCAAAGACACTCCTGCCTTGCAGAGGGAAACGCTCCTCGTGGCGCTCTGCTCCGCAGATGGATGCATTGGAGGGGACAGAGGGAAGAAGGAGCCAAGAGCCGTTCGACAGGCAGCAGGACATGGCAAGGAACACTTGTCTATCCTCCTCCATGCAGGCTGTCTCTCTAAGGTAGGGGCAAAGAAGACAACTGGCCACCTCCTGCATCCCAGAAAGGCTCTTTCCAAGGTGGTTGGGCAAGGAGGACTCCAGGGCTCACCCATCGCTTCAGGCACGAGGTGCAAAAGCAGCAGGACTCCTCCATTCCCCGACTGTCCTGCGCTGAGGTGCCAACCAAGAGAGATTAAACCCCTTGAACATCCCACGGGTCCAACCTCTACACGGTGCAACGAGCCAAAATTCAAGACAGAAGAGGTCAGAGAGGGATTTCTGCCACCGGAGCATCCCTGACAGCTCCACCATGCCTGTGGCTGTTTTTAAGCCACGTGCAAGGCACTGGCCTTCCATCCCAGCTCCGGAGTCCAAACCCGAGGAGGGTCTTGTTTTTGTTAAAATGTTTTACATCTTTTATAACCTCTCCGCCAGCTGGACAGCTGCGCTCTCAGGGCAATTATATGCATCATCTAAACATCATCTAAAATGAAAGGACTTCATTTAATTAGGTTATTTAAATGACACGTTTGTTGGAAAAAGCCAAGCAGACTTAACAGGATATTTAACGCTCACGTTAGTTTGCACGCATACAGAACATTATCTGAAAGCCTCGGAAATTAATGGCAAGACTTCTGTTGACTTGGGAGGCTGCGGACCAGATGTCGGCGAAGAAAAGACCCGAGGGATGGATCCAGGGAGCTGCCACCTGGAGAGCGCGGGCACCGCCGCCGCACAGGAGGTTGCCAAAGGGGAATTTTCACTTTGGTCAAACATCTGTGGGGTTTTGGTGTGGTGTGTTTTTTTTTTTTTCCCTTCCCCTACAGAAATAGTTTCACCAAAATTGTTTTTTTCCTCCTGCTTTTCTCCCCATTTCCTCTAAGTGGAAAAAAACCCAAAAAACACAACGCCACAAACAAAACGGAAAGACACTTTGAAAAGGGAAAATTCCTTCCCTTCAGCAAAACCAAATCTGAAAGCTCATCTGTTGTTGAAAAATAAAAAAAAAATGTGGTCTTTGTACCAAAACAAACGGCGGTGTAGTTCCCATTCCTTCAGCTCCTTACTCCCAAATTTGAAGAGCCTAAACCAAAGCGCAGATTTTAAGCTTATTTTAAAAGCGACACAGAAAATACTTCTGATTTTATTACCCTCTAAAAAACCCAACCGTCTGCAGGTGCAAGAGGCAGAAGATGCACAGGGCGCCCCCCTAGGGGAAGGTACAACCTCAGGTGTCTCGCCGACGAGCACAGCATTAAACACCTTTTCGCCCAGACAAGCATTTAGCTTTTCAGAGGGTATTATTATATCTGTTCCGCTGCAATACAGCTCGCGGAAACAGCTTCTCTTTCTGCATACGCAGATGGGATCAGTGGCGAGAGCTGAGAGCCAATTCCTTTATGCCATGTTCAATATTATCCCTCTGAAATACAGAGCAGCAGCTGCAACAGGGAAATGAAGAGAAGGGGCAGAGTCGTCCTATACGGCATCTTGAGGACTAGATAGGGAAGGACAGGTCTGAAACACCTAAAAGGAAAGTTATCGTAAAATTTTCAGGTTTCGTGAGCTGCGTAAAGTGTTTTTGAAACCTCTTTTTACTTTTTCCTAGCGGACGCTGCTTCTACCAATTCCCAGTTTCTCATGGGGAATAAGAAATTAAGCTTTCAACCTTTTTCCTAGACGCAACCCGGAGTTGCTACCACCGGTACTGCAGCACCTTGAAGTCCTAATGCTGGACCAAGATCCTTCCCTACCATGCAACTGGCATCCCCCCCACCGTGATGCCCCTTCTCCTGCAGCCCCTTCGCCCAGGGCACCGAGCTCTACACCGTCGGCAGCTCCTTCGCTCTTCCCTCGGCCCCTTCCAGCCCAGGAGGGCAGCCAAAAAAGAGTCAGCAAGTGAGTCACCAGCAATGGAAAGACTTGTGCCGCTAAGCCCAGCTCCTGGCCCCGGCTCTTCCAAGTGACACAACCATTTTGGCACTTGGCCCTCGCTCCCTCTTTAATCTATAGATCTATAGCCCCCGTGGCTTTGCTCTGGAGGTCTCTCAATGTCACTCCTTGGTCCCTTTCTCTCCCCCCGCCGCTGCGGGACAAAATAGTCTGTGGGGCTGAAGGAAGAAAAACAGAGGTGCCTCTTGAAGCTGCAGGAGCCCGTCTTAAATCCTGACACTTTTTGGACATGAAAAGCTTTGGGGGTGGGCGGGGGGGGAAGCAGCGAGCTAAGGAAAGCAGTATAAGCCTCGTGCTTGTCAGGAAGGTAGCAGGGAGTTAACGCCAGCCCCGGCAATCCCCCGGCCATGGGCAGCCTGCAGCTGTGGGACTGGCCCTTTAGAGCAGGTACCAAAGGCGGCGTGTGCTGGAGGCAGCCGAGAGCACATGAAACGGGAAATGTCACACGCTCATTGTTAGTAGGGAATCACAGACAGGGAGGGAAAAGGTTGGAGCTGAGACTGGTGGGGAGCAAATGCCCCCAGGAACAGCCTAGAGCGGGGTGCGTTTGGCTCCTGATGGCCTAATTTGGCCTGGAAGCACAGCTCAACGCCAATGACCATGACGTTAAGACTCCTGGAATGCCACACACACTGTATGAAGACATTTAGACCCTGATCCTTACCCTCATCTTTTATAAAAGACAATTTTCATTATCTTTTAGCACGCAGCCCTGCTTTGACGCACTACCCCACCTCATGCTGTCAGCTCTCCTGAAGTCCATACCCCCCTCCCTGCCGAGACAGCTATTCCCCAATTCCAGTCGCTTTTGCTCCCAGCGCTGGCTCTTCCTAAGTCCATCTGTGAAAGCTCAGCATAATCCATAAGGCCTGGGAATTTACACGCAGCAGAGGCTTCAGCAAGGAGAAAGTGTTTCCAGCAGATTGAGGAGAGTTCAACACGCCATTTCCAAACCCAGCAGAATCCCGGGGAAACCTGCCTGGGGAGCTTTGGGAAGTCTGTGGAGAGGAAAACAGCCCCGGGGGCAAAAAAAAAAAAAATAAAAATAAAAGTCTGAGAAATTTACTGAGCTTGGTTTGGTACATGGTTGTGCAGCAGAGCTGGGTAAATGAAGATCTCGGGAAAAGGTTGGTTTGGTTCAAGCCAAAACAAGCTTTTTCCAAAAAATGAATAAAGAAACTGAAAAGCAGATCCACGAATAGCCTCAGTCCCTTCCCTGCTGTTTCCAAAACTGCACTTCTTTTGGTGAATTAAGTTTTTGGACCTCCTACAATGAAACAGTCACCGCCGAACGCGAACAGAGGAACCCAGAGCACGTTCAAATAAACACTCTCCTTGTGTATATTTGAATCTTTCATCATGCACTAAGTTTCTGTGTAGGACTTTTATTTGTGTTTGTAAACTCGGAGATAAAGGTACTCGGAGAGTTTACTTCTTTCTAACATCACACATCCAAGTAACCAGGGAGCACAAATCCCCTACAGACCTGTTTACCTTTTCCCCCATATTTCTCTTACTTCAACATCCTCCTGCCCAAAACCAACAATAACAAAGCAAATGAAGGAAACCGAACACAAATAACCTCGTTAGCGCGATGCCGGTCTGCAAAAAAGTTCAAGGATCCGGTCTACAAATCCAGCCGTAAAATTCCAGAAATGATTGCGGGACTGGCAGCAGCAAGAGATTAATCATGTTTAATGATACTTTGCTTTCCCGCCCCACATTGATTCAGGTCTTCACGAACCGTTTGATTTCAAAAATGGGTGAAGAAAACTGGCGGCGACACAAAAATGGGGCTGCTGGGTTTAGCGTGAGCCCACGGCCGTCGAGCGTTAGATCCCCGCTTCCCCACATGGTGCGAAACAGGCCAGCAGCCTGGTGGGACACGGCTTCGAGACGGAAGAATTCCCAAGAAACCAGCAAATCAAGAGGTAAGAAGGCAAAGTGAGTCCATCTATCTTTGCACCATAAACCACAAACTTGGGAAAGACGGGCTGGAGATGCGCATCAGCGTCTCCAAGTTTTTCAGCCCAGCCTCCTCCGAAATAAAGACGTTACCAAAAGCATCCCAAGAATCGCATCCCGCTATCGTTTCACCTCCCAGCAGTGAAACAGGGCATTTGTATTTTTCGTCCTGACAAACACTCACTGCAGAGGACAAAGTCTGACAACTGGCCCAAACTGCAGGATCCATGTAGACCTATTTCAAGGACTTTTCACCAGGGGGAAGCGATTTCCACCATTTACACCCCACCACCAGATGGTTTTTAGGGGAAACCCATGGGGTGCAGGCAATGCACAGCCTCCCTGAGCAACGATGCTGAAGCTCCTCCTGCGATCGACTCCTTTTCTGCTTAATAATGGCACAAACAAAAAGAACACAGGGAAAAATAACCACATTCCTTCAAAAAAAACCTCCTCAAAACGTTTCCTTGTGAATTATATGCACAGAAAATCATTTGTGTGGGCTCTCATTTTATCAAAACCATCCCACTTCCTATGTCAATAAAGGGCCATTACCGGTTACATGATATTTCTGGCTTGTAACTTGATGTCTTGCCCATATTTCTTTGCACTGGAATCAAAAATGTCTTGTCTGTGAAGCGCAGGTCAAAATCTGGGTTTTATAGTTTTTGGCAGCTCGGAGATGGTTGTTTTTTCTTTCCCTTCACAATTGCTCGCTTTCTTAAACCAGTCAACATCTCTGCCCTTGGTTATCTCTTCTCTCCCCTCATGAAAACTATGAATATTACACACCACACATCCAGGACAAGCCTGCGGACAAGGACGATGGCTGTGCCACCATTCAGCGAGACCTGGACAGGCTGGAGAGTTGGGCAGAGAGGAACCCAATGAAGTTCAACCAGGTCCTACACCCTGGGAGGAATAACCCCCATAGACCGGTACAGGTTAGGGGTTGACCTGCTGGAAAGCAGCTCTGCAGAGAGAGTCCTGGTGGACAACAAGTTGCCCATTAGCCAACAACACGCCCTTGTGGCCAAGAAGGCCAATGGTCTCCTGGGGTGCATCAAAAAAAACCCCAACATGGCCAGCAAGTCGAGGGAGGTCATCCTCCCTCTCTGCTCTGCCCTGGTGAGGCCACATCTGGAGCACTGGGTCCAGTGCTGGGCTCCCCAGTTCAAGATGGACAAGGAACTACTGGAAAGAGCCCAGTGGAGGGCTACAAAGATGACCAAGGGCTGAGTCCTGGGGCTGTTCAGCCTGGAGAAGAGCAGACTGAGGGGATCCCATCAACGCTCATCAATATCTAAAGGGTGGGTGTCAGGAGGATGGGGCCAGACTCTTCTCAGTGGTGTCCAGTGACAGGACAAGAGGCAACGGGCACAAACTGGAACACGGGAAATTCCATCCCAACATGAGGAAAAACTTCACTTTGAGGGTGCCAAAGCACTGGAAGAGGCTGCCCAGAGAAGTTGTGGAGTCTCCTCTAGAGATTCCAAACCTGCCTCGATGCATTCCTGTCCAACCGGCTCTGGGTGACCCTGCTTTGGCAGGGGGTTGGACTGGATGATCTCCAAAGGTCCCTTCCAACACCCGCCAGTCTGGGATCCTGTGAAGTCTCCATTATTGCAGCAGGAGCCATGGGCATGGAAACCCACCCTGCCCTAAGCACTTGCAGGTATTCTGGGGGACTGGCAGCAAGGAATATAACCAGGGACTTAAGTCCCCTGAGTGCTTTGCAAACGCCTTGAGTAAGGCTGAATCCAGGGTCTGATCCTGCCTCAAGAGACCACTTCCTTCCTCTTGGATACAGAAATCAAGAGTAATTTCCCCCAAACTGATGGGGTTACACTAGTGGAGGCCCACATGAGAAGGGGAAGAGATGCCCTGATGCATCCCTGCTCCGGGATTAGTTTTCTGACCACTTTAGCTTCACGATAGCTTCAGCTCCTAGATGGCAGCTCCGCGATAGCGGAGTTTTGCCAGCTCGCCTCAACAAATGGGGCTTTGTCAGGTTTTATTAATCACACTGTAACTACCTCCGCATTGACGTTTCTCTTTCTAGCGATTTCTTGGTCTCCGGGAGCTGCTGATATTGTGTGTCTCCTCTCGGGCTATTTGATATCATGATATATCTGATTCTTTCTGTGCTTTTCCTGCCGATTGCGGTCCCTCCCATCGCCTTTGTAATTCTTTACCTCTGTGCATCAGCAGCGCAGAGGCTTCCCTCCGCCTTTCAAGCGAAGTCAAAATTGTCCTTGTCCAGCTGGGTCTGCCATTAGTTTTACTTTAGTTTCGCGTCCATCTCGCTCCGGCGGATGGGGAGGACGCAGATGCTTTGCTGTGGGGCGGCGGTCAGGCTCCCCGCTCCTCTCCTTAGTTTAGGAACACCATAAGCAGGACCAGATTATGAATTTCTCTGAATTGTTTTGAATCTGGAGGGGGGGGGCAAAAAGCACAGAGTACCTGGGATCCTGGCTTTGCCGCCTCAGTTTACAGTTTAAGGGAGAAATAAGGGCCCTTGTGTTTACTTCCCAGCTCTCCAGGGGCTTTTCCAGCGCTACATTAAGTGAAAACAGATGAGCCAAGTACACTAACCTCAATGTCTCCTTGGGACACCGTCTCCAAACCTCTTGGAAGTCAATATCCTTGAAGGAGCATCCAATTCCCTGAAAGGTGAGGTTATTCCTAATGAATCTCTCCCGGGGAGCAAGAGAAGGGAGGTGGAATTTTTGCACATGCAACTGAAAATCCTGGAGATGGCTTTTGGCTGAGCTGCGCTAATAAATAAGGACTAATTTTTGAGAGCATAACTCATGCTGGTGGGAGATAAGAAAGGAATGCAAGTTCCCTCCGAGACCAGCCTAGGAGAGAGTTATCCTCTGAGATCAGAGCAGAAATCATCGAGTCAACAGCAGAGGCCAGTCACCAATAATAAATCCAAGCTCAGCAGAGCAGACCCCGAATCGGCGGAGCGAGGCACCGTCCCACCCGGCAGGCAGCAGGAAAGCAGGAGACATGCCAAACTCTCGTCCCGCAGCAAGAGTTTGGTGTTTGCAACACAAACTCCATTTAAACAGCAGGCCGTTTATCTCGGCTATGAAGCGAATGCATTCCTCCAAGGTGAGGCAACGGGCCCCGCGGACGGGAAACGCTGCGTGTCCTTCCAATGATGGTTTCAGTGGCACTCTCCTCTTTGGGGAACTGTCAGGGAGTCAGGTCCGAGTGGTTTAAAGCTCCCAAGAAGCCCAGCGCTTCTCTGCACCCACGAGAAGAGAAGTGAGGCTACTGCTTGCCCTGCTCTGGCACAACTTCTCCACCTGCTCCTCATTTACCAAGTGATGGAGGTTCAACCAGCATTTTGGGAAAGCGCCCTCATATTTCTCCCTGAAAAGCTACACCTTCCTTTGTTCTCTTAGTTAAGCTTTTGGATTTATTCAAGTTATTGTCCACCTTGGAGATACCAGGCAACCTTTATCCCACCACCTCCAGGTCTGCCGGCATCATGCTGCTGATGTACAATGTCCATCCCTGATCACTCAGTCGTCCTGGAACCATGGAAAATGTAAATTAACCTTCTTGCCCTGTCCTTCACGCTCTGGCTGCCTGTAACTCCCTCTCTTCCACCAGAGGAAGGTTTTCCACCATTGTCTTAAATGATACTGCACTTCTGGCTGGCACGGCTGGTTTGTCCCAGGCTATTCATTTACCACACGGTGATTCTCAAATATGCGGCTAAATCACATCTCGATTCATACGCACGTGCCCAGTGCTCATTTTGTAATGGTGACATTAACTTTTAGTTGGGAATCCTGACCCAAATTCTACAATCTGAACAGGGGATTCTGTTCAGGAATCTGATCCCGAATCAGAATCCCTGAACCGGAAAGGGATTCTACAATCCCTAAAACCTGGGAAATTCTTAGCATTGGTCCTGACCCTTCCAAACCCAAATCTGGGTTTTAAAGGAATTTAGCTCTTCTGATCCTAGGTACACACTCAAAACCCGGCCAAATACAAAACTGCAACCTATCCATGGGTGTAACTACAAGCCATTCTGCAGAATGTTTCCCGTTCCCTGTGCTTTTCCACAGAAACACCATTCCCAGTCTCCGGGGGCTGTGTACGCGTCTCCCTTTCCTCATCTGTTGCGACATTTGTTTGGCAGCCAAGTCTTCGCCGGAGCAGGAGAAATGGGCTGACAAAAACCCTTAGCGCAGCCTGGTCCCTTCCTGCTGCTTGGGGACACTCACTGGTTTCACTCTTGCTGCTCTGTGCCTCCTAATGTCACTGCAGCCAGGTGACATCATGGTCAGGGATTATGAAATACTCTTCCCTGCTGGCCAGGCGGGGCATGACAGCGGAGAAACACATATTACATGGACAGAAATAAGTGACAAATACACAACGCGACAGCAATCCTACTGCTGGTACCACCACAAGTCCCACCAGCTGTGGCAGAGTCTCCTCACTCAACCGGTTGATGCATCCAGCCTCCAAGAATGCCATTTTGGTACCATATCGTAGAAAACGGTTGGTTCTTGTCTTTGCTATGATGTGTGGCACGGACTAAAGGATGCTGCAGCAAAGCAGAGGCTTGGCAACACTGGAGGGGCCAGTGGCTTGTCTTCTTGGATGCCTCTTTCTTGCTCCACATGGAATACGGTCGTCTCAACTGCTTCTAGGATCCTGCCCAACATCTAATAAGGGCTTGTTGACACAGGACGCTAAGGAATAGTCATCTGAATCCTTCTGGATTGTATTAGCTTAGTGGTATCAAACTCCTGCGCGGGGTTATGCTCAAATCTTCGTTTGCTTTGGGACGCCTGGGGTTTACACAGTCCTCTCGTGTGCTCTGACTGTCCCTCTTGGATTAACACCTTCACTCAACTCAGAAAAACCTTTTTGAAGGTTTTGGCACAGGCAGGCCAAGGTCTTTGCTTCCTTCACACGGCGTCAGAGACAGCAGGACACACGAGGACGGTGTTCATTGAGCATTAGACCTCACGCCCGGTCAGACTCCATCCCCAGCAGCATCTTCTCTCTGATGGGAGCAGGACCGAGCTGCAGCAACGTCAGAGAGTCGAGAATTCCCAGTTTAAAATTGGACACCTCCTATCAGGAAAGACAGCAGAAAGACAGCACTGCTCCCGAGGACTCAAAGGTGTGCAGGGAAAGAAGGGCCGGGGGATGAGTTTTCTTCCTGCTCCCCGAACCTGCCTGTGCTGGGAGAGAGGGAAAGGGACACCACAGACCTCTGGAAAGGGGGAGCTGAAACCCAGCTCCTCCCCACGGATCAGACCGCGATGATCCCGGAGCGCTCGCTGCACCTGCTCTGTATTTATAGATCACTCTAGTGGGAAAAAGTCAAGGCAACGGGATCGAGGAGAGAACAGGGTGGGAAAATCAGACCTCAGCTATGCAACACTGCATTTTTCTACAAGCGTATTAAATAAAATCTTCTATATTAAAACCAAAGCCACATTGTTGAAATCCTAAGGGGCTAATCCAGTTTCCTATCTAATCCTGCATCTCCCCAGTGCATCTGCTAACAGGCTCTCAGAGATGCGCTCTAAGTAAATGGAAAGACGTGAAAAAAATTCCACAGCGATCCCTTAGCCCACGCGTCTTAAAAATTATAAAGGAAAGCTTCCTTGAAAGTGAGATATCTGGGGCTTTGCTGGAGCTTGCTTTTTTTCTTACACATCAGAAAACACGCTGTCGTGAGACAGTTACTCGGTGCATTGTCAAATTGGCAAAGACAGGCCATCCTGCCTCAGCAGGCCCCGTGAAATCTGTTTCTGGAATAAGAATGTGTACAATAATGAAGCTCACAGCACCTAATCAGCTAACAAATTGAGTTTCAGCATCAGCTTTCCCATTTACTGGCAACCATACCCTCTGCTCAATGCACAGTAATTGCTGCCGGCTCAGGAACACGCTTGCAGGAGTGGCTCATTTCAGTAGAAACTCCAGTTTCAGAGCAACGGGCTGTTTTGGGGACTTCAGCTCCCAGCAGTGACTCTCGGTGGCCAGATCTTGCAAGCCATCGGTCAGCACATCCCGACTGACTGGAAAAAAAATCGCCTCCATCTTTTACCGCGAGAGCCGTGTCTCTCAGTAAGACCAAATAAGAGGAATAACCTCATTCAAGAAGGGAAGGAGGACTTCTTGGGGCACGCGTCACTTCAAGCATACCTTGGGCACAAGGAACTGTCTTTCCAGTTTCAAACCCGCCTTGTTAATTCCAGTGGGACTGTGCCAAGGCGACTGAGGACCCAATTCAGCCCATTACCTGGACTCCAATGCCTCCAAAGTCACTTTTTCCAAAGCCCGTTTCCCCCCCCCCCCCCTTCACCACCCTGCCATAAAAACCCGCAAACACCCAACATTAAAAACCTGCTGGGAACGCACTGGGATTTGTAGCGGCAAACACCGGCCAACGTGACGGAGACATCACCAAATAGCTATGCAAAGAGCTCTATTTTTAAACCTTCGCCTTGGCTACCTATTAACTCCTTTCCTTCTGGGACGAGGCGCAGAGATGCCTTTCAGTTTGCAGAAAGCGACGGCCCCGAATCCTGCCTTTTAACCTTTACGATTTGTTTTCATCTCCAGGAGGGAGAACTGCACCCCCCGGACTCCATTTCAAGGCCCGGCTGTGTTGGTTTTGGACAGGTTGGAGCCGTTTCATACTTTGCACTGGCACGGACTTGTTATACCAGCTGCTTAATAACAACACACCTGTACGCAAGCTGGGGCTGGGGGCTGCAAAGTAACCGAGCAGCCCTCTTAATTATTGCAGGGCGACGCAGTGATGTCAGCATGACCTCATGGTTTACTTTAGCCCCATGATGTGATGCGATGAAGAGCCCGTGTTTTCTCAGCTGTCCACGGGCCCTCCAGGAGACCCAACTGACCCGTGGGCTAAAGCTCCGGTTCGGAGGTGGACACCTGTATGTAGGAACCGGAGGCCTTCACCCATCCCTTAATGATGTTGCATCTCTTCCCCGTTGACGTATAATCAGTTTTCCCTCTCGGAAAGATTTATTGGAAGTGGTTTGGGGTTTGGTTTGGCTTTCAGAACTGATGAAAAGACTCTTAATTCTCTCTTTTTGGAAATCTGTGCCTTGCTACGGCTGCCTCCAACGGGCCAGGAAGCTACAAACCCAATGGCATCCACATAAAGGCTGGGAAAACATCTCTTGCGGCAAGCTGAGGGCTCGTGCAGGAAAATATGAGACACATTTACGTAATAATTATAACTCACGCTCGCACAGAGCCTTTCAGCAGGGGATTAAAAAGCACTTTGCGAACATTATCAACCACAACTCTTCGATGAGGTAGGTATGATTCCCCCCTGCCTCAGCAGGAGAAGCCAAGGCAGAGAGAGAGAGAGGTGTTTTTCCAGCCCACACTTTCAGAAGGCAGCCTGCACCTTTGGAGGCCTCGGGGTTTGGATGCTAAAAAACAAAACAAAACAAAAAAATCACTGAAAATGAAGTCACAGGAGGCCTGGCTTCCCCCCCTGGATTTCATGGAGGTGATCGCGCAGGTTGTGATGACCAGTATCCTCCACGAACCGGCCCTGAAATGTTTTGAGAAAGGCAACTGAAGAGCTCACGCACCCAATAGCGGCGGCCACTTTTGCAATTAACACATAAGAAACTTTAAAACTAGGATTAGAGTTGTAATTACCAACGCCTGGCTATAAATGCATTATTTCATCATTATTATTGTGCTAGCTAGGAGAAAACCAACATTTCCTGGGGGGGAATCCCCCCTCAATCTCCATGCTTTAGAAATAATCACGTGCACAGTTCACCCCATCTTCATTAATGTTTGAGTTTGTCAGTAGGATAAATAGATTTTTCGCTCTTCCCCCAAAATCCAACTACTGCATTGGAAGGTACCAAGCCACGCTGGAGGCAAAAAGAATTTGGAACCAACCCACTTATGATGCTCTAGAAAACCGTCTCCTTCCTCTTCCCTTGCAAATAGGATTTAGGCAGGACAACGCAGAAACCTGGCGTTGTGACCCGGCTCCTCAGCCATCTTCTAGAGCCGGGGTCGCATTACGGCACAGGGCTTTCACTAAGGTCCGATACAGGTCCTGGAGAAGGAGTGTTGATTTACAGACCGCTCTTGGAAACCTGGAAAGGCCATGGGAAATCTGACATTTAACCGCCTTACTGTCAAGGGGGAAAGGCGGCCCAGAGCTTGCCGCAAGGGTTAATTCACTAGCCCTGCTCCTAACAAACATCGACAGACCTCAGTTATGCTACCCACGTTTTAAGAGGGCCGTAAAACATATATTGCGTTGGCAAGATAGTCAAAAGCACCCCCGGGACTTGTGCTCTGAACTCCTTAAAGAGGTTTTACTTGATTTGATTTTCATTTTTCGGTTGGTTTGGTGGTTTATTTTGGGTTTGTTTGTTTTTCTTAACTTATCCCGTACCTCTGCGTTATTGTGAGGTATGTGTATAGGCTCTGGGAGATGAAAGAACTTCTATCTGTAAATGCTCTACCTATATAAATAGATCACACTGGACCAGAGCTATCATTTCCAAAATACCGGAGTATTTCTTATCTGTCTCCCACACTGTTGGCGCAGAACACACTCCCAAGTCCCGAAAGCTGGGCTGCAATTAAAATTAAAGCGCGGGCTCCCAACTCACCGGGTGCTTTCAAAAGCTTTGCTCTGGACCCCTCCAGTCTCAGCTTCCTACACCGCCCCCCGCCCCCCTCCCCAGTTTCAGCACAAGCGCTCCTCAGGCATGCAAAGTGGCCTTAAAATGTGGCTGCACTCCGAAAAGTAACTGTATAAAAGTGACACCTCATTACCACAACCATCTGCCCCGCACGTTTCGGGTGAGTCATACGCGCTCCGTTTACAGAGCAGGAACACAAACACATGTTTTTACTCCTCTGACCAACACGGTGCCAGCGCAACTCGGGGAAAAGCCCAAGAGGGTCCCCTGCGCCTCACGCTGTCATCCCAAAACCGTCCGCGTGGCAACAAAACAGCCACCTCCTTCCCCACACAAACACCCTTCGCACTAACAACTACTCTTATTTCTTTTACAGGTAGGGAGGTAGAGGCACCGGGGTCCAAAAGGCTTTTAAGATCAAGAACAAGCTGATGAAAGAGTTTTTTGTTACGTTCAAATGCCCATGTCTGCAGCAATAGGGGTTGCAACACCTCAGGTACTCTTGATAGGAGCGTTCCCTTTCATAAATTCACAACCTCAAGGTATCACTGCTCCAAGCTTAATATTGCATTAGGCTAAGCACGACTAATATGCAAAGAGGCCTGCTGATTGGCTTTGGGAGCAGCTACTCTTATATTTTAAGTTTAATGAGTGGGGAAACTGAGGCACAAAGCCGCCATGAGCAGACGCCCGCTGTCATTTATGACAAGGGCAGGGCTCAATACACTGATGTCAAAGTACAGACTTGAACCTACACACGGGCACTTCTGCTTGAGCGGAAGATGCAGCCGTTTCAATTTAGGTGAAATAAGAACGCAAGGAGTCTCATAACCCAAGCTACCACGTTTTCCTGCAATTGAACAAGCCCTAACACTTTCCCAAAACGGGCAATGAATGATTCGTGGTATCAGAGACCAACCCGAGTTCCTCATCTGTACCTCCAGCATCTCAGTAACTTCAGAAGGACTCTCTGGGTAAAACATAGCAGTAGGACACAGTTTTTGTAACTAAACACCTACTCCAACCTCAACCTACACCACGGAGAGAGGAAGGAGAACACGCTCGGCGGCACACACGGCCTTTGGTGAAGCTGCAAGGGAAACGGACGCTCGGATTATGATTAGTCCAAGCTATTCCTAAACCTCTGCAACAACACCAACCTGGGGCTGGACCCCCAGCCCGGCAGCAATTTAAGTATCACACCTTGCCACCATGTCTCAGGAATTGCTTTCCGACAGCATTCACGCCGGAGGGCTGCAGCCAAGCGGATGAGATATCCTCTGCTGGAGCTGAACCGAGTAACAGGAGATTATCCATCACTAAAAACGCATCCAAAGCATCTCCTTCACTCCTAAAATGGTTTTTAATCTTATGGTGCCAGGAGCTACGACATCCTGGAAGCTTTGAGAAATAAGTTTGGTTTCAACAAAATATTTGGGGCTTGCAATACAAGCCCCATCCAGAGATTCGTGCGTCCTCAAATGCTCTGCTGAAAACAAGCCTTAAAGTCACTTACTAGAGCACCAGCACTGCAGCATCTTAATACATCAGGCCAGTTATTAGTCATTTAAGAGGAAAAAAAAAAAAAACACCCCTGGATCCCCCCAAACACTATGCAAAGGCTCCGGTGCAGTCCTGCCTTCCAGTCGCAACCGGACACAGCATCACCAAAGGGCAAGTTCGAGCAGTTTTTCAGGCTGAAAAGGATAATAATTCAAACTCAGAGGTTCTTCTGACCTGCACTTCATCACGTCATTTCGACCCTAATTTTGTACCCCCCTCCACTTACCGTGGAGGGTGGTCACACAACCACCGAGCTTTGATGGTATCCAGAGCCCATCCGAGATCACGCTCCGGCATCTACGAACGGTTTATTCCGGCCAAAAAAGGCACCCGGGGCACAAGCTCTGATTAGGAAAAGTTGTTTCACAACGCAATGCAATTACAGGACAACTGGTGGACTCTGCCAGGAAGGGTTTGTTTTGAGTTTTTTTTGGTTTCTTTGGTTGTTTTTTTTTTTTTTTTTCCCAAACAAAACTAAAGCAGAAAAATGTGTGATTTTTATTGCTGGTGAAAGGTGCTGGATTTGCACTCAAAGGAAGCACAGAATTGTGAAATGAGCTGGGGAGAACTGATTTCCCTATCTGATGAAGTTTTGCAGTATCCTGAATTTCTTCACATCCACATCACAGCAGCAAGAACTCAGAATTACCTTTTTTTTTTTTTCCCTTTTAAGGACATTACATTAGCTTTGATAACCAAGTTATCAGCTTCTGACTGTCAATCAGAATATCCAGCTTAGGAATTGTCCAAATTTAAAGTGTTCATATTCCTCCCTTAAATTTTTCAGTAGAAAAAAGCTCAAGTTTCCTACAGGAATTTTCCTTTAGCCAAAACCCCTCTAGAAAAGGCTAGTTACCAGCACGGTAAGCAAGCCTCAGCAGGGGCTGGATCCTAATTTTACATCTGTGGATGAGTAGACCATGAAGAACAACTCACCCTTGGCTTAGATTGTCTTCCCACCTCTGATGGTGTAATGGTTTGTGGTATTTATCCCCATAAGCTGTTAAATGGGTTGAAACACCCACCACCCTACTAGTAAAAGGGCATCAGCTAACACATAATTTTGGAGAAATGGGAAAAAGGAAGCCGATTTCTGCACTGGCAGCAGTAGAGAAGATGATGACAAAGGGAGGTGGGGTAAAGACAACCTCTAAATCCAACTCCCCTTTAGCTAAAGCATCTCTGACTTCAACCTAAAAGTCTGCAACAGCAGCTTCAGCTGGCAGCTCCAACAAATCATAGAACCATAAAGTGGTTTAAGTTGGAAGGGACCCTGAAGATCATCCAGTGCCACCCCCTGCCCTGGGCAGGGACACCTCCCACCAGCCCAGGTTGCTCCAAGCCCCGTCCAACCTGGCCTTGAACCCCTCCAGGGATGGGGCAGCCACAGCTTCTCGGGGCAACCTGGGCCAGGGGCTCACCCCCCTCACAGCAAACAATTTCTTCCCAGTATCTCATCTAAATCTCCCCTCTTTCAGTTTAAAACCATTACTCCTCATCCTATTGCTACTAAATCACAGTATACACAGGCATTTTACTTGCCCTTCCTCTACAGAGGCAAAAGAGCACATAAGGCAAGAAGAATCCCATTCTATGGGAAAGAAAACAAAAATGTTCTGCTGCTTTCAACACAAATTCAGCCAGTCAGGGAACTTTCCCCATCGATGGTCCCTTCTCCAACACCCATCGTGTTAGTCAACACATAAGCACGGAATCTATGGTTTCAAAGCAAACACACAAAGCTCGGGTTGCTTTACACCAGCGGACAATGTTCTCTCCATCATTTATCTTGGCCAGCCAAGAACTCGCACTCTTGATTAACTCTGTTTAGGGGAGCGGCAGCGAATTCCAGGCCATGGTGCTCTGATGGGACACGTGGATGGAAACCATCCCTGCTGAGCACGCAAGCGCTGCTAGGAAGTGTTCTTCGGAGAAGTCCCCAGAACTGCTGAACCCTTCCCAGGGCACAGCTGATCGCACCAAAGCTTTAGCATCGCCCGACAAAAGCCGTGCTGCAAAGAATAGGGCTGGGAAAAACTTTAGGCGGTGCCAGGATGCAATCGTTCCAAAGAACTCAGAAACCACAAAATAACTTCCCCAGTCATGGGGAAAGTCATGTACAAAAACAATCATTTTGGAAGAGCCTCCTGTGAGTACGTATACTCATTTACACTCTGTTGTTATTATTATACATGCTATTCCCCATTGGTGATGAAATCCATATGTCTGCTTTTCCCTTCGTTCTTTGTACATTACTATCTGAGGCTTTGATTTATTCCCTGGCTTTCCAAATTGATTATTCAAAGCCATATAGGAGGGAAAACATGATACTAGAGACCCAGAGACAAAGTCATAAGCAAAAACAAAGGGTATAAAAAAAAAAAAAAAAGAGATCACAGTGCCAAGTATCACACATCTGTAGCATCTCTCGACAGACGTGGGGGAAAATATCGAGCTGTTCTCCAAAACGAAGCAGACAGGGATTTATTGCAAAAACTACGGTAAACTAAACTTATTGGGCAAGGGTTAAGAAACTAAGGACGCGATCTTATAAACACTGAAGCACATACTTAACTTGATTTCAACATCAAAGACTCCTCACGTGAGTAACATTATTGAGCATGTGTTTGCAGGGCACGAGGGGTTAGCGTTACAGTCATAAAAGTCTGAAAAGGCTGGGATAAAGAGCACAAATAAGCAAGGATTAAAAATAACCAAAATAGAGAAAGCTGGCAAGGAACTCTTGGCAGCTAAAATAATAATAGTAAAAACCCCACATAAATTAAAACATTGTTAACATTATATATGCGAGGGATCCTCAATCTGCTCGTTTGCCAGACTGAGCAATGAGATGGTCTTGCTGTTGGGACCTTTGTTCTTTATCACCCCTCTTACTGCACGTCTAAAATTGGAGCCTCGTGTATGAGAAAACAGCTTCATTTGCTTAAATCTTCTCACCCAAACGTGACAGCCTGCAGAGCAGGATGACCGCAGGATGAGCGCTGCTGGTTAAATCTTCCCAGCAGGACCTTCTCTTCCTCAACGTGTTGAGTTTCTGCTGTCGCAGCGCCCGATGCCAGCATGTAGACGGAGCACAAGGTTGTTTATATCTAAGATGACGCATCTACATGGCAAAAGCCAAGCTAACCTCCAGTCCTATTACTTTCACATCACTGGTAGAGCACCTGCAAGTTCCCCATCATAGATGAGGACCACACATCAACCCAGCCCCAGCAACCTCAGCCTTGCTGCAATAACAGCGGTACGGAGTAGATCCAACCAAGCGAGCCTTAAACGTTCATACAGGCACCACAACACAACCACCGTGGACCACCTCCCCCTTTGAGGGGCCGGTTGTCATCTTCTGGAAAACCTCAGAAAGAGAATACGTAGCAGGAAGTTTATTACGGCTCAAAAGAGCGCTTTTCAAATGGTGGAATCCTGTCTACTTCTAGATGTCTCTCCGCAGCAGAGAGAAAAAGCCTCACCCGTTACTGCCCTTGTCCAACTTCTGCCAGCTCAGAGCAAGAGTAACGCTTCGAAACATCAAGCTCGAGCTGGAAAAAGTTAGAGGTAGCGAGAAAGTGAGGAAAAAAACCCACTTACCCACCACTTGCAAGTTTCCTGTGGGAAAATTGGAATTTTTTTTTTTTTTTTCTGTGGAAGGCTGTCAAAAAAGGGATTTTTCCCATAACTTATTTTCTTTCAGGGGAAATGCTGGAGCCGCAGCCAGCTCTATTCTAAAGCTCTTAGGTTTCCAGTATTAGGCTGGGAATATAATAAAAATACGCTTATTTGGAAGAGTGCTGGTATTTCTAACTCCTAACAGAGCTGATTTTAGGACCAGCATGAACAGCGATTAATAGTTTTTAGCAAACTGTCAATAGGAGATACAGCAGCACAGCTGAAAAGTGTCAGTAGGAGCTTTGGAGAACAGTTTAGCTCCCGTTCCCTTCCCCAAGCTATTTCTTTTGCCATATTTCTCAGAGACAAACTATTAATTAGTCTCAGAGAGATGTGAAAGCTTTTATGGCTGTCTCTGCTGTTCAACATCCATTAAAGCGTGGTCTACCAAAACGTGGCCAAGGAGCTTAACAACTTTGCTTCTCAGCTACCTATTCATCAACACCACTCCCTTTGCTCAGCTATAAACACCTACCCCAAACCACTCGGAGTCCTCTTGGCCAAAAATCGACCCTGATAAACAAGTCCCTTCTTAAGGGAAGCGGTGGGAGCTGCTCACTGTTGACCCCTTGGAAGGGGATTTGCAGAAGAGGCAACTCCTAATGGTTATCGCACAACAGCATTTGTGGCTTCTGGGCCTGGCTCCTCCACCAACTGCTTAAATACTTCAAGTGAGACTTGCTGCCTTACTCTGGAGTCCTCAACACAAGAAGGACATGGACCTGTTGGAACGGGTCCAGCAGAGGGCCACGAAGATGATCAGAGGGCTGAAGCCCCTCTGCTGTGGGGACAGGCTGAGAGAGCTGGAGGGGGTTCAGCCTGGAGAAGAGAAGGCTCCGGGGAGACCTTCCAGCCCCTGCCAGGCCCTCAAGGGGCTCCAGGAAAGCTGGGGAGGGACTCTGGAGCAGGGAGGGGAGCCATGGGACGAGGGGGAAGGGTTTTACACTGACAGAGGGGAGATTTAGATGGGATATTGGGAAGAAATTGTTTGCTGTGAGGGGGGTGAGCCCCTGGCCCAGGTTGCCCCGAGAAGCTGTGGCTGCCCCATCCCTGGAGGGGTTCAAGGCCAGGTTGGACGGGGCTTGGAGCAACCTGGGCTGGTGGGAGGTGTCCCTGCCCAGGGCAGAGGGGTTGGAACTAGATGATCTTTAAGGTCCCTTCCAACCCCAACCATTCTATGATTCTGGTTAAGGCAGCTGAGGGATGAAACCTTCACAGCTCAGGTAGCAGAGGACAGTCCTTTCCATTGCTCCCACTGGAAAATGCAGAGAGGGGGTTGACAAGAGATCCCCATTTCCTATAATTTAAGCAAAGTCACATCACTGTGCTTGGAAGTTCATCAAGTAACTTGTTTAGAGCTTCCTCCTCTCACATGTTCAGTGGAAGAGGCTAACAGAAGTGGAAGAAAGCGAAGCCGGGCACAAAAAGAAATTAGAGGTTTGTAAAAGTCAAACCCTTGCTTTCTTGGAATAGCTGAAACGACAGTGCCATAGCGCTGCGCTCCAGGAAAGCCCAAGGCCTGTTTGCTAGAGCAGTCCATCTCAGACAGTCAATATCTAGGGACTAGATCAGCACAAACTACACGCGACAAGGAATGCGGTGTATTTTTACCCCCAACTTCTTACAGCAACCATTAACTTCCTTCCTCTACTCTTGAACTGTCTGGGTTTTCAGCATTTGGTACCGTACCCCATACTCGGAATTGGCAGGAAGATTAAAGAAGTCTGTAGCTCTTGTCTTCACGAAGCATTGCAAAGGGATCATGTCATGGCTAATCCCTCCCCCACCACCTATCACTTATTATTACAAGAAAATTAAATCGCCTTGGAACCAGGAAAGTCCTTTTTTTTTTTTTTCATCTTAAGATTGTCTCCACTTACAATCTACAGCGTAACGTTAAACCTCTCTCTCCAGTAACATTAGCCCCGCTGGGCATCTGATCTCACCAGCCAAGAACCGTCCCACCAGAGCCGCGGAAGCGCCGGCAGACAGAAATACAGGATCCAGACTTCGGCTCCATGGGACAGGGAGACTACCTCGCGCTCTGATAAGACGCGGCAGAAGGAAGAAAGAGCCTCAGGGATTTTTCAAGACCCCGTGAAGCCTTACAGCTGGAGGAGAGAGAGCAAACACAAGGCTCGGTAGTTCCAGCTGAAGAGGTATGACAAGAGAACACATCTCTTCCCTTGGAGATACCATCTGGGCCAATAAACAGTAACCCGAGAGGGGCTGTGGTTCCTGAACTATGCTAGATAACACCCTTACGCTGTCACCAAGGCCCAGACCCACCCCTTTCCCAGAAGTCCAACCTTTTTTTCCGGGCATTGCTTTATTTTTTGCAGAAGGGTTTGCCTGCCTTTGCCCCGCGGGCAGTTTGTTGCGAGACACTTTTGTACCCGCACCCATGATGGCATCCTCTCTGCTCCTTCATTAGTCACGGCCGTTTGCGGACACCCGGAAAGAAACCCTGCAGCATCCCTTTATTTATTTTTTTTTTTTAACCATTATGAGTATAAAGCAGATGGTACCAGCCACGCTGGAGTTTACCAACACTTAACACGGGAAGAACCATGACTAGATACAAGCTTGGGATAAACAGAGGGAACCTCTTCGCTCCCCTGTTGCAATGAAGACACCAGGAGACCCCAACTCCCAGCCCTGTGGTCTGTCCAGCCTGGGAACACCGGGAATTTTGCCTGCTCCGTGGCTTCTTGCCACAAATAAAAGCGATCACGCTTCAGGGGCTGCGCTCTCTTCCCATAGACGAGCTGCCTCTGCATATTCCCAAACAAAGCATTACGCTATGTGAAAAGAAGGCACAAGCCCTGCAAAGCCCATCCCGCTGGCTAAGACAGGAAATATCTCCCATCATCTCAGCTAATCCTCCACCGATACAATGAGAAACGATGTCCGACGGCCGCCAAAAGATTATTAAGGGAAGAACAAAAACACTGCACCGCCCATTGCAACACAGCCAAAGGCAATAAAAGGGGAAATACAAACTGCGGCCAATGGCTGGAAGGAGGAGGGGGCGAGAAGAACAGCCAGCAATGCCTTCAGCAAAGCCCCAGCCTTGGAGTACAGGTGGTTCGAGGACACAACACTTAAGCCCAGCTCCCCAGGAGCCAGTATCATCCTTTTCGCTGCACCAATGCATCTGTTTCACTGGAAAACGGGCTTTCATTCCTGACAACTTGACAAATACACAGGAGAGGGCAAGAGGACCACAGTAAGGCCGGTGCGCTGATGTTAAAATAGGAGCGGACTTCAGCATGCAAAGCTCAAGGGTAATCCCAGCCACGCAACCTCAAGTAACACCGCATTTCACAGCGGTGTGCCAGCTCAACATCGCATTTTCCGTACGCTCAACAGCTTCTCCCCTTCGGTTTGGCCATAAGGAAAGGACACACAGGCCACAGCTTGAGTTTACGGTACATCCTGAGACCTGCCTCCAACTAACACACAGCTTCCAGCAACAGGAGACATCACTAGCAGGGTCCTACCAGTGCATCCTACCCCAGAATCACTGTTTTGCCTCCTTTTATCAGCACCCTTGACTAACAGATTGGCTTTAGCTGCAAAGATGCAGCTAGAACAGCCATTTGCAAATATTTTGCTAGCTACATATTCCAGGATATTAAGAGCTCTGGGTTACCTGGGATAATCATGCCTATCCCAGCATCGCCAAGCCAGCTATTTTAGGGAAATACGGCATTTGGCTGCCATACCAAAATTCTCGCAGCATCTCCCTACTGCTCCGCTCCCCGAGAAGGTCTGCGAAATGAAACAAGGCATTTGGTCGGACAGCACTGAGGGAAACTTGGCGTCTGCTTCAATACCAGCCTCCAAAAAGCATTTCCCAGGTTGAATAACTTGTTTTTAAAGGCAGCATTCCTTGAGATTTTTTTTTTGTTGTTGTTGTTGTTTTCTAACAAGTGCATTTAAGGCAAATAGATTTAACTCTTGCAGAAGCAGGGTAGATAAGCCCCCTTCCCTTTGCTCCCTTCTTGGGGAACATCTTCCACTTCTAGCGTTTTCACAGAGTTCATACACACAGTCCCATCGTGCTGCTGCCATGGGAAATATTACTTTGGGGAATTTATCAGGGAAAAAAATTATTCCACCAAGAAGGTTTAGACCTGATTTATTCTTTTTTCTTCCCATGTGACAAGAAAAATTAAAAAAAAAACCAAACCCTCTCATTTTGTGCCCAAATTTACATTTTCGGTTTCATCTTTCATCTCAGGAAAACACATCCATATTGTAAAGCCCACCCTCACCACCCAGATCTTCCATTTGACCTTCTCAACATCCCAAAATCCCGCTCTCGCCCTGCATCGCAAACCTTGTGCCATCCTCACAGCCCAGGCGACTCCTTAGGGACAGCACAAAGCGATGCCAGATGCTGAGGTGCTTTAGCTTTCAATCTCCTGCGTCGCAATTAGGCATGGAGAATATAAGAAAAACACAACTTTTTTTTTTTTTTTCAGCCTACAGCTCGCAGACACCCCCACATACCCTGGCACGCCTCATATTTCACCAGCTCTTCTGCATCTATGCTGGTTTACGCTCATCTTCCTTTAGCCAGCAGTTTTTCCCCTGCCGCAGAGGAGAGGGGTGGCTTGCGGTGACAGAGCAGTGCCGCTTGCCAATCCCCAACAGCTGAAGCCACACTTAATCCCCTCTATAGACAAAGGCCTGGGAAACAAGCACAATCGGTTTTAATTTGATGTTTGCTTACATTTTTGATAACGAACACAGAGATCTTGGCACCCTGCGGAGCACAGTCTCTCCTTGGTGAGCTTTTCATTGCTGTCCCTCATTTTCATGCAGGAATATCCCTCGCTTTGGGGAAACTTTTCTTTTGTGCGCTGGGGAGAGGCTGACTCAGACCCTGCTTCACACCACCAAGGCATTCTCCTTCCGCCAAAACATTTGGGAACACCTATGGAGAAGTTTGGGCTCAGAGATGCAGGGCAAGATAGAGTGGGGAAATTAAGATTGAAGGAGTTCGCAGAAATCCGAATGGTTTGGGTTGGAACGGACCCTGAAGATCATCCAGTGCCACCCCCTGCCCTGGGCAGGGACACCTCCCACCAGCCCAGGTTGCTCCAAGCCCCGTCCAACCTGGCCTTGAACCCCTCCAGGGATGGGGCAGCCACAGCTTCTCTGGGCAACCTGGGCCAGGGGCTCACCCCCCTCACAGCAAACAATTTCTTCCAAGATCTCATCTCAATCTCCCCTCTTCCAGTGTAAAACCCTTCCCCCTCGTCCCATGGCTCCCCTCCCTGCTCCAGAGTCCCTCCCCAGCTTTCCTGGAGCCCCTTTAGGGCCTGGCAGGGGCTGGAAGGTCTCCCCGGAGCCTTCTCTTCTCCAGGCTGAACCCCCCCAGCTCTCTCAGCCTGTCCCCACAGCAGAGGGGCTCCAGCCCTCCCAGCATCTTTGTGGCCCTAAAGATGCCAAACTGGTCTAAATCTCACACACCAGCCCTTGAAGTACTGCCTAAATCTCAGTTTGCTCCCCAGGCAACTTTCACCCATACAGATTTGAAGGCAAACAAGCATATTTCATTTAATTTTTGCAGTCCCAGAAGCGTTTGGGGAGAGCCAGGGACCGATTGTCTTTGAGCACAATAAATGCCCGAGTCATTTCCAGCGCGGCTGAGCTCCCATGGATTCTGGTTAAAGTTGCACATTAACTGAAAATTGGACCGTTTCATTACAGTTCAGCAAAACACACGAATATGTGATAAAAGTCTGTGTCTGGGCCCCCTCGGTGGCACCACAATTATGCTAAATAACGATAATAAAAAGAGGATGTTCCCTCCCAGAAAGTTTATAGTCTGAAGAGAGAGCCAGACAAGGCCGGAGCAAAGGATTATCGTTATCACTAGTTTCTGGGACTCGGAGGGGGTTTACCCAGAAGTCACAGACTGCAACAGTGCTGGGAAGGAGTTCAGCATCCCAGTTCCCACACCCGTACCTCCCACGTGCCGTACTTCAGCAGCCCGTCTCCCTACACCTTCCCCGCTGGCGGGACCATCCAGCTTTGGAGACCGTATTTTAGAGGCAAGAGTCCTGCTGCCACTCCAGTTATTATCAAATCCTCCAGTTTCACAAATACCTGAGACACTCGACATCAAAGTCTGGTTTCTGACAACTCCCAGCTCAGATATTTTAATTTCTGCCCACAGGACACTGCAAATTGTTCTATAACACATCATTAAAATCCCACGGGGACACTCAAGTGATTACGCAAAACCTGAAACACCCAACACCTTCCAGGAAATCCTAAAGGTGTTTTCCTTTAACATACTCAACAAATCCTTTGTGACAGAGTGACCCGTTCCAGCGTCTGGGTATTAGAGCCCCACTGTGGACCTAGTGCCAGATTTTCCACATGAGTAATCCCGAGTAGGTGGCACAAAGAGAACGCACATCCTCGCTCCTCGTCAGGCTCGAGATCTGCCCCCGAGTCCCAACTGGCAGAGTGAGGAAGCGGGGCCCAATTCCCACCTCCGCCGTGCCACTGGAAGTCATCTGCCCACCAACGAGGTACCCAGCTAACTGGAGCGTGTGCTGCTCCTGAGGCTTTGGGTGCTACTGGGTAACTGCATTGCCTGGGACTGGTCCCAGTTCAAATCCCACGTAACTGTATCCTTACCTAAAAGCTGCCGTTACTATTAAGCAGAATCATTTTCTCCTGGCGGTCTTATAAAGAGGGTGGTTTCCAGTAGAGGTTGCTCCTATTAAACTGTCAGAGTTGTTCCAGGGCTGGCAGCCGTGAAATCAAGTTTGCTACGTGGGGATGGCTTTTATTCAAAAACCTGATGCCTGGACTCCTCACGCAGAAGCTTCCCCAGTTCAAAGCTCCCAGAGGAGCCAACGGAGAGGGGTAAGGTGCCACCAGGCAGCGTACACCTTCGTTATTCCCCATCGCTCCCCGAAGGCGCTCGTAAGTCGATAGTGAGCCCAAGATGTACGTATATTCCTGACCTTGACACCTGAGTGCGTACGTACGCGTAGCACAGAGATAATCCCCCACCGTCCCAGCCTACACTGGCAGCTCCTCCGAGTGACAGCCGAGTTCGGAGGCTTCCAAGAGCCCTGTTTATACATCCCAGCACGATACTTGTCTTTTTTTATTTGCAATAGGAAACCACACGCGACCCAGGCCTAGGTCCACTCCAAACCCTCCCAGGCAGAGCTGCGAGCTGGCCCGTCTTTCTTCCTCCTCTGTTTATGCACCTGGTGATTTATGCGCAAACCTCCTCCATGACAAATTATATCCAGGGCTTGTTCCCCACCCAGAAGGGAGGGTGTTTCTCCACTGCGACAGTCGCCTCAAACGCTAATCTCATCCCCCGGCAAGCTCGCAGCACTGACACACGTATTCCCCCTTCTATCATCCAGAACCTCAGGGATTATGAAACACTTTGGGTTTGAGTGGGTTGCCTTTTTTTTTTTTTTTTTTTTCTTTTCAGGCCTGGCAAAAATCTCACTTAATAAAGCTTGCTGTTTTGGCAGCAAACCATGAACAACTGTTCTGTGTCTGGTTTTCTCCTGCTTACATCTACCTTTTAGCAGCAGGCTCCAGACCGTGTTTCCCAAGTTAGAGAAAGGTCCACAACAGAGTGCCAACAACCTTCAAGTTGAAGATATACAAGTTTACTCTTCCCTATCCTCATATCTGGTTACCCAGCAGGAAAGGCAATTAAATTACCTGGTTGGGAATAAATCACCAGTAACAGCCATTATTCCTCCACACTGACTTGTTTTCTTCTATGTCACAGCATGTACTTAAGTGAGTAAATATCAGGCAAACAACTGCATTAAGTCAAACGCTCAATTTCAAAACAGTTTCTGGAGTCATCACAAGTAACACAGGTCACAGGGGTAGAGTTTCTTTGCATGGGTACCACCACATGGTTATTCGCAAGATGCTCACAGGGCAGATTTATGCGAACAGGGCTCTATTTATGTTGCACTTGCCCCAGATTTCTAACTCTGGATCCATTAAATGGGCTAAATCCTGGGGCAGCAGGTATTTAATTTATGTGGCATCAGACGAGCCAACAGAAGCATCCATGGAAGCTCTGGGTGGTTTTTATTCCCAAACGAACAGCTCACCTGTTTCACTATAAAGGTTATAATCTCCGCGTTATGTCTGCGGGAACCTGCAATTGGCACACAGGCTATTTTTCAGCTGTCTGAAGCAGCAAGAAAAGCACCATTATAGGAACCTGGAAGCCACCTCTCATTATTGAGCAGTTATTGAGCTCCCATTCTGCACAAAATTGCTTTTCACCTACCTAGACTGGCAGAAAAAGGTTTCTCACACACAACACACAACTCTATGTCAAGAGATTCAGAAAATAACTGTGATAAAGCACAAGTAGCAGCAACAGAAGTGATCCAGCAGATGTGCCTCCGTGATACTTTTTCCAAAAAATGATGCTCGTCTTCAAACAACCACCTAACAGACATACGGAGCAGTCACCCTGCTCACCAGTTTGGCCAGACAGTATCAGACACCAGTTAATATCCCACTTCCTACTTCGTGCAGGAATCACCGGGTTTTCCATTACTAGAGACCTAAACACCCACATCGAACCATTTTGCCCACTCGCTCCCACTCCCTGTCTGTGGCCAACGGTTTTCTCCAAGTCTTCCCAGGACATTGCAGCAACAATTAGGTCAAGCTCATACTCCGATGCGCAATGCCAGTTCCTCCCCTGCTTAGCCAAGCTCTCCACATCCATGTGGTAGCAATTAAAGAGTGACTTCCATTCTTACCTCTGTTTTGCTCTTGCTTCCCTGGCTTACTGCTAAATCACTGTTCCTTTGCTCCTCTTCTCATCCTTTTATTCCCATCTTATAGCATCTCTCCAAGGAGACTCTCCATGAGAGTACCTCTCCGGAGCTCTGGAGTCCTCAGCACAAGAAGGACACGGAGGTGTTGGAGCGGGGCCAGAGGAGGCCCCGGAGATGCTGGGAGGGCTGGAGCCCCTCTGCTGTGGGGACAGGCTGAGAGAGCTGGGGGGGTTCAGCCTGGAGAAGAGAAGGCTCCGGGGAGACCTTCCAGCCCCTGCCAGGCCCTCAAGGGGCTCCAGGAAAGCTGGGGAGGGACTCTGGATCAGGGAGGGGAGCCATGGGATGAGGGGGAAGGGTTTTACACTGGAAGAGGGGAGATTGAGATGAGATATTGGGAAGAAATTCTTGGCTGTGAGGGGGGTGAGCCCCTGGCCCAGGTTGCCCAGAGAAGCTGTGGCTGCCCCATCCCTGGAGGGGTTTAAGGCCAGGTTGGACGGGGCTTGGAGCAACCTGGGCTGGTGGGAGGTGTCCCTGCCCAGGGCAAGGGGGTGGAATGAGATGGTCTTTAATGTCCCTTCCAACCCAAACCATTCTAGGATTCTATACCTGGAGTGCTCTGGGTTAGACTGATCTTCTCTTTGGCTACCCCTCCTACATAGAATCATTTAGGTTGGAAAATACCCTTAAGATCATCAACCTTTCTCTTGTGCCACTAACACACACAGATCTCCCCTCAGTGTCATCCCACCTAGCCTTCTTACACCTCCTGCCTCCACCCAATCATCACCTCGCCATGATCCAAGAGCCCTTTTCCCTGGAGCCTGCATCCCACCCTACCATCTCACAGAGGTTTCCTGAGCCTGGAGATGAAGGTACCCTCCATCCTCCCACTACGCCATATTCTTCACTGAAAAAAAGCTTCCTCTTCCTTTTCTTTTTGCCCCTGGACCTCTGTGCTACATACAACGCTTCACCGCACAACACTGATTATTTTCCTGCCTGGAAACAGGGACAATTTCTGCATCGTTCTCTTTGGGATAGACACCTCGAGTTACTCTAAAGGAACAACCCCCCCCCCCCCAACAACAGTATTGGCGCAAAGCAAGAAGTCCAACCGCAATTAGCCAAGTGGAAGAGGGGTATATCCACAGCTCCAAGGTATTGCAACCATACGAGCAGCCATTCTACGTTTGAGAGGAAGCCATGGGATTTATTTGTATCATGCGATGATGAAATAGCTTCTCATGCAACAGTAACTAAGAAGGACGTTAAGCCACAGCTAGTAAATGAGGTATTTTGAAATCAGCAAGCTCAGAGAGCTTGTATTCACGATTTAAAAGGGACTTGGCCAAAGAGTGCTAGGGATCATTAATGTTGACTTTTAATAAGTCTTTGGAACACGGAGGGCTGGAAGAAAGCTTATGTTGTGCCAGAGTTTTAAGAGGATAGAAACAGGATGACCCACATAATTATCCACCTGTGTCCTATCCCAGGTGAAATAATGGAACAGCTGCAGAAGAACTTCATTAATAAAGCATTAAAGGAGGGTAACAGCAAATGCCAACAGCTTGGGTTTATAGGAAGCAGATTTGTCACTAAGTTGAGAAATTTTTTTGGAGTTGAATATGTTCCTTAAGCTTGCAGGCTGGATGTAAAAAGAGTACAAAGTTTACACAATTTAAAGCCAACTGAGGCCTTACAAAAACCTCAGCCTCCCTATCCCTGTAGAAGGGCTACCAAAACAGTTACAAAAACCCTGATGCAAGCCAGGAAACTGTGGGGTAAGACGGGCAAGCAATCCTTGAGTCACCGCCTTCTGCGGAAAGGCGCAGTTGCATGAGCAAAGGGAAAGGAGCAGCCATCCCGGGAATTTCCCCGGTGTGAAGCGTGGAACATCGTCACTCCCTGCTCTGGATTTCCTTGGCTCAACACTTCCACTACTGAGAAGCCCATGGGCTTCCAATTAGTTTTGTCTTCAGTGGAACACCAACGTGACGTCCATAAAAACTTCATTTAGTTGAAACCAAATCCAACGACTGAAGCGCAGGCATAAATACCAGAGATGCTTCCAGGTACACACCAAAAGATGTGCCTCTGATGCTCAGAAATGGCAGCGAGAGCCAGAACAGAACAATATCCTACTGGTGAGGGACCAGTAAATTCATGACACATTGTGAAGGCTTTGGGCCCTTGCCCAAGGGTAAGGAGAGAGATGTGGGGAAAAAAAGTAAAGTTCGTGTTATCTTCCAGTATGAAGCAATGGATGATGAACAGCCAAACTGCCTAACGTTTTTGGGTCTGATATTCCACAAAGGATGCGCTTCATCTCCAGCAACCTCTCTGCCCTGCCTGAGGCTTAGCAGCATCCCTCCTCCCTCACCCCTTCCTGGGAGGTCAGTTATGGTGCGACCTTTACAAAAAGGCCAGTTTTCCAACCCTGGAGCCAAAAAAGTCTTCAGCCACAACCCTGTCATCTTCCCCTTTATTTATCCCTGCCGGCTCCAGGTGGAGCAGCGGTGAGTTGGGCAGAAGAGTCATTCTTCACTCTGAAATTGTTAGCACACAGCAACGGACATCAGATATCGCTCCCACTCTGCCAAACAGCTGGGCTAACCCCGGGCATCTCAGGGACAGATAGAGGGTCTGTGAACAATTTCAAAATCCCCCTGATGGTCATTGCTGAGCCTATATGACTTCATCTCAGTTACCGTTATGTTTTTGAGAGTCAAGAATAACATTAGCTTTCCGTATCTTGTGGTTTTTGGAGGGTGTGAATAAATTCTCTTGCTGTGAGTTATTTAGGTATCAGTAAACCCAACCCAGCAGCGGTGAAGCCGTTGAGCAATACAGAAGGCCCACGGTGGAAATGTGGCAGGCAAAGACTCAGCAGTATGACACATCATGAGGTCCTACGTGTCCACATCATGAGGTCCTACGTGTCCAGTCAGAACCATCAAGAAGAACTGCAGATACTTCTTTATGGTCATGAGAGGTCTGCTCAGAGAAGTTGCCAAAATTCAAAACTTGTGAACAATGAGTTTACCTTCCTTTTCTACGTTTGGTTTCACACCTTATACACATGCACGGATACAAAATACCCAAAGACACCAGACTCGTGGCCTTTCAGACCACCAGGAATCAAGCAATCCCCTCAAATCCTTCATGAGACTGGCCTGTGGGCATTCCAGCAAGAGAAGCCATGCCCTGTGAGGTCCCGCCACCATGTTGTCTCTTCTTAAAGATGTGTCTCAGCAGGGGCTTTGAACCGAAGGGTCATTCAGTCCGACGGCCACTGAAATTTAAGCCCAGCTCAGGACTTTAGCTCGTCTCTCACAGCCTTGTTTGCCACCTTGAGCTACAGAGCAGCTAAAAGCTAGTAGTACCATGGCTAGTAGGCCACGTCAATCAGAGGGCTGCAAAACATAGTCTGGAGAGCCAAAAATCAAAGTTAGTTTCGGTCTCGGGTTTCATTCAGCTCATCCCCACGTTTGGGACTCCAGTTGCACGTATTTTCACCAACTGTGAATTCCCAGGGTTGGAAGAAGCAGGGAGAGCACAAGGAATGGTGTAGCCCATGAAGGCAAACTTGTACCCATGGTGGTTAGGGCTATTTCCGCCTTCACCTCCGTGTTTCCCTTCCTTCCTCCAAAAACATCTTGGTATTTGTTTGGGTTTGTTGTTTTTTTTTTTTTTTTTAAAATGTGCTTCTCAGCTGAGCTAAAGCCCACAAAAACACACAGAAAAGCTCCATTTCACCCCATAGATTTTTGAATCCAGCTCAAGAGGAACGAGCCTCCTACACGAACAAGTGCAGGAAGAACGGGAGGAGGAGGAGGAGAGACCTCATTTAAGACTATACAAGGGGAAATTGCAAAAAAATTACCTAAACCTTTAGGAACATATTTATATTTTGATTTCATGTAATATTACTTCCTGGTTTCCAGCACATATTCCCTGGGCGTCCCCTATCAAATATCAGGCAGTATTAAATCACTGATCCCTGATCCCCGTAGCTCTCAGAAAAACATCTGTACTAATTTGTTGGTTTTCCTTAACATGAGGGCCAGATGAACTCCTCCAGGGCTCAGCCAAGTGAGATCGCTGACAGATGCAGAATAGAAGTGCAAAGATTTTTCCTTTATTAAAAATAAGGTTCCACACTCCAAGCCCTGAGCTCGTCGTTTGCCAGAGTGATGAAATGACACGCGGCAACCTTGATCCAACGCTGTTGTGGATACAAAAACAGGGTTCTTACCTAATGCTACTCCACCAGCAAATGGTTTCTGACAGCACAGCCAAATTGGCACTGGCCAACAAGGTGAGGGGTCTGGCAACTGGACACAGCCCTTTTTTACTAGGGGTCTCCGAAACATCTCAAAGGCATGTAGTTATTTAAGTTCACTGACCTGTGAATGCAGAAAATCTGGCACCCTGCTCAGCACTTTCAGGACTTTTCAGGACTCCATTTTTGATAAAACTTCGCTGCAGCAGCCCAACGTGAAGCTGCCTTCTTAAGAGGGGCAGCAGAGGTGAAGGTAAGCCACCTCTTTGTCCTTGCTGTTCACGATAAGGTCCATCAGTCCACCAGCAAGGGCAGCTGCTGGAACAAACCACAGAGCCCCAGAGGGATGAGCCAGCACCGTCTTTACTGGGCAATCCCTGGCACCTTCCAGCTCTTTCTTCCCATACACGTATAGCAAGTTAAACTCATGCTATTTGGCTACAAGATAGTTTGTTTGCAAGCAGGAACTAAAAGCCCCAAGCCTCAGTTTGCTCCTGTCACATTAGCCATCGTGTTTTGCCCCAGGGGAGGTTTAGACTGGATCTTCGGAAAAATTTTGACACCAAAAGGGTTATTAAGCATCGGAACAGGCTGCCCAGGGAAGGGGTTGAGGCACCATCCCTGGAGGTATTTAAAAGCCGGGTAGACATAGTGCTTAGAGATACTGTTTAGTGATGGTTCTTGTCAGAGTTAGGGTGATGGTTGGACTCGATGATCTGAAAGGTCCCCTCCAACCTGGGCGATTCTATGATTCTACGCACCCCAGCAAGGTGTTCACACAGGCATTCATGAATGATCACGCAGATGAATATCTCAACTACTTCAATTCCCAACCACCACAATAAGCAGATCTAGCCATATTCCCATTTTGCCAATGAAGCTGTAATCCCCTTCTACTTTTGCCCTGGCTTGGGGAAGGCACTGTACTCCAAAACTTAATTGCAATTCAGTGAAATAATCAGCCTTCCCTTGAAACAAAGAGTCATTTTCATAGGAAAAGCTCCCTTCCAATTTCAGAGGAATCCCAAGGGATGGTGCTGTCTGCACACAAGTCCAAGACCTCAGTTTTTCCTCCTTATCTGGTGGGCTTTGCGATATGGATGCTTCTCTTTCGCAGAAGAACTTGTACACTTCATACGGGACAGCTAAAGGGGGATCCTTGCACTCATCGGAATATTAATCCAAGTGCTAGGCAGCTGCCAGGGAAAGACCTACACACACATGTAACCTCAGACACGTGTTTAACCCCAAAAGACTCGTCACAAAACCCATCAGCCCCCACGTATCCCCGCACAGGAATAGCTCACACCCCTTCGCCAATGCTGGTGGTTCCCGGTGGCATTCCCCCGGCAGGGAATTCTCCCCGGAGATGATGACACAGTCACAATGCAGACCCCCCCCTTCCCCTCCCAAAAAAACCCCAGATCCCTCCACCAGAAGCCTGGGGATACATCCCAGCCAGGGACATTGGTCAGCCCATTGACAGGCTGTATCTGCTTTCAATAAACTTTTATAGCCTGTCAATGCGCTGAATCCCACGCAATAAAGTTTGTGTCATAAAAAAAAAAGCCTTGCAGTGCCAGTGTCTCTTCCCCCCCCACTTTTTAATTTGAGGACAGCTGGGAGGGACTGCTTCAGCGGCCAAGATCATAAGATGTTTTTTTTGGAGGAGGGGAAAAAAAAAAAAAACACACACACAAAACAAAACTTTAAATTACAATGGGAATTTTCAGAGCCCCCTTCTGGGGAGAGCAGCCATTTTCAAAAGTGACTTCATTTCCAGAGCTGGCTTACCTCCCAGTATGTGAGCAAGGAAAGAAAAGTTCAGAAAGTAGATAGGTTTTCAAGTGTGGCTTAATTGGTTTCAAGTTTAAGAGAAATAAACTGGCCTTTAAGGTCGCAGGGAAGTTCTAGGATGGTAGATTCAGCCCCGCGAGGCTTTGGCGTGGACTTTTACAAAGGGCCAAGGTCTGAAACCCTTGGTTTGCATCCCCTTCTCTGGGATGCCGGTCGTTAAGGGCCACGTTTAGCCACCTTAAATCCCTTTCAAGTCCCTGCACCTAAAGAAATGGAGAGCAAGGGACATTTAAAAGCAATTCGGAGAGCCCAGTAAAGCACCAACTGGAGACACAGGGACCAAGGAGGCTTTAGGGCACCTAACAGGCTCTTTACTCCCTACCTTTAAGATGCAGATAACATTGTTTTCTTAAGGAGCATGTTAGGAAGATAAATACGCTGGCAGTGGTTAACAGGCTCCATAGCAGCCCAATTCCCAGTCCCGCCGACGGTTATTTGTAATGCCTGGTTATCAGGCAGAGCTCTCCCTGGGAGGAGCAGGGCTTTGATAAAGCTCCTTGCAAAAAAAAAAAAAAAAACAAACCCACAAAACCCAAATCTATGAGTAAGCAAGAGGAATCTTCCCTGCTCGCATTGTTTGGGCTGTCAGTCACCCCTGGCTTTGCCGGGAGTAATCCCTGAGCCTAGGAGAGAGCTGGGAATCCCACGGCCCAGCGTGTGGCTAAGGGAGGGGGAGTCAGGCACGTAGGGTGCAAACAGCTGGAGCTATAGACAGCTGTTCTCCACCGCAGCACAGTGACTGATGGGGTCTCTCGCCGAGATGTCAGCTTTCGCTAGTGTTTTAGGAAAGATAAGTCGCTAATGACCGCTCTTTAAATGATTCTTGGCAGAGAGAAAAACACAGAGGTCCTTTATGAAGAGTTGCTCTTTATCTGTCAGAATAGCAGCGCCAGTTAATTTTTTTTTTTTTTTTTTGTTTCCACGCTGTATGTTGTCTCTGGGGTAGGTTGGGGGATGCACATGGACAGCTTCCCAAATCTTCTAGACTAGATGTTAATGTCTAAGACATGATGGACTGCCTGCTGGAGTCCCACGGCTCTATCTCCTAATATCACCTCTTCAATTTTTTAAGCACTTTTCTTTCTGGTGAAAGGTGGGGGATTGACAGCAATCAGTTTGAACAGCCACGGGAGAGGCGAGGAAAGCTGCTCCGACACAGAGGGACCAGCTCAGACCCCACAACATATCCCAGAAGGGTCATTCACGCTGACGGGTGGCCTCTGGTCAGACTGGTTTCAAGCAGGATCCCAAAGAGCAGCTCTTTGGAGCGTTCTGCTAGCAGTCTGGCTGGCCAGAGAGCAAATTAAATAACATAATCAATGCCTGTTCCCCAGGTGGCATCACAAGAAGAAAAAGCAAATACAACAAGCCACATCCTGGTGAGAGAAAGCTTATTCCAGACTTGCACGACTTCAGAAGGCACTTGCTTTCCCAGTTACCCTGCGTGTCTCGTACCGCTTTGGACTTCAGCCTCCACAGTGCACAAGCTTTTGCAGGGCAGCAAACCCAAGCTGCATGCTTCTTGATCCAAAATAAGTACGTAGATGTTAGCAGATAGAAGTTACCATTCACCAGATGCCTTCATAAGGAGTACGGGAGGTTCCTGTGAGGCCATTGGCGTAGTCACAGCAAAAGGACGCTGCGTAACTGCAGTGGGAAGGGCAGGTTCTGGAGAACCTGGGTCTGATCCCCCTCCTGCGTGACCTCAAAAAGGTCACACTTTTCCTCCTCAGGCTCCCCATCTGCAGGGAGATGGATAGCGAGACTGCTCTACCAAGTGGTGAGAATTAACTAGTGCCTGTAAAGCACGCCGAGAGACTGAGATGACAGGTACTATATAACTGCAAACTCTATTATATCATTCCACCATCCCTTTTGCCAAAAATCTGCCTTTGCAGAAGAGATCCAGACACCAAATACATTATTAAGTGAGGATGTCTGACAGTAGTTCAGCTACGGAGAGATGTTAAATAGTAATAATAATGAAACAATACTCAGCGTTTGAGGATGCCGGACATCTTCAAAGCACTTCACCAAAACATTAACTGATCCTACCCCAAATAAATTGCTCACAGCTGTTAGAGATCCATGAAGTATTCCAAAGAAATGGATGGAACACCATCCATCCTGGATCATACAGGGGTTGCATGTGCTATAGCGTAATCAAGAGCTCAAAGGAAATAACTTGCAGGGAGTTCAGCTTTTAGTGCTCTTCTGTACGCCTCAAAGCGCGGTTTATTGTTAAAAAAAAAAAAAGCAGCACAGAGGCCTGAGCTCCCTCCTCCCGACTGCAAAGTAAGTTGTGACAGAGCCAGAGCCTTATTCAAAGCTCAATGTCATACCATTAGGACTCCTATTTCCACTTAATCTTAGCAGAAATAGCTGCGTGCCAGACATCTTAAGGTATCTAGGGTGTTTCTAGCCACAACCGAGAGAACATCAATCTGGCCCTCTCGTAGCAAACGCCACCAGCTCATCCAACAGCCCCTTGTGCACTCACCTCTCTCAATTTAAGCATGGACCTCACTACTGCAATCCCACGTTACGCTGAAGAACTAAGGCTACCTCCAACCCAACCAGTTCAGATGCAGGGTTTATAAAAACCATCACATCCCTTGCCTCTGCCCACATCTCACACCCCCAAAGCAGGCAGCTGGGAAAAAAAAAAAAAAGCCATTTCAGGTGCATAGCAAAAAGCTTGTTGCTGTAGCTCCCTGGTAGCACACAACGCACTCAAAAGAGCGCCAGGACACTTGCATCTCAATGAACCCAGGAGAAGTATTATTTCCCCATACAATTATTGGCTAGCTTTCCAACGCCGGAGTTAGTTCCTGGCCTGTTTCCTGCCAGAGCACAGCATCTGCCCAGGCAGATGCCTGGAAAGACATGAGCGGGGACCTGGCACCTGCAACAGCCATTAAGGTGTAAAAGGGTGTTTGTTCACAGAGCCGCAGGCTTTGCTCATTTACAGCGCAGGGCTGAGCACCGCCACAGCCCCGTGTTTGCCACTGACCCACTTGGTGGGTTTGCCTGCGTTCCCGCAAGCTCCCAAAGAGCAGAGCTCAGAAGAAAATAAGCCCAAAAAACAACCACCAATTTAACAGCACTTTGCCACAGCATTAGGCTGGGACTGTTTTAGTCTATCCCTTCCAAAAGCGAGGCATCCCAGAGCAGCAGGAACACCTGATCTCATCTCAGGGCAGATGTGCTGGAGCGCAGCAGTTGGGTGGAGGTCCAAAGGGTGGAGCGTGCCCCAGGTCCAGGGTGGAGCCCATGGAGAGCATCATCCCCAATAAAACCTGCAGCAACCAGCACAAACCCAAACTGAGAGATCCAGCAGAACTTCATTTTGGGGGACGAGGCTGACAAAGGAGAGCAGAGGAGTGTCACCGTGGAAAGAGCGGGGAAGAGGCAGGGTCAGGAATAACACACAGCTGCCAGTGCCACACGGGGCCAAGCCAGGAGCTTTCCAGATGCCAATGGTGAAGACGAAGGCAGAGCAGGCAACCTCACATCTGCACAGCATTGCAGCAGGACCTCGTATCAGAAACCAGGGAAGTCAAGGCTTGCTAGGAAAAGGGAACAGCAGAGCCGGAGTGAAGATACATTACACAGCCCACATCTAGAGGGAAGAAAAGCAGCTCCTCATTTTCTTGAGTATTAAAGCTCACGGCACGCAGTCCGCAGCCTCCAGTCTCACAGGAGTTTTGGTTTCAGCCTTTCGTACCATTTGCACGCCGTGTACTGGAGACCATCCTGCCACACATCATCAACATCTCCGAAGAATCCCAAGGTGGCTGCATTTAAAAATGAAGCCTCCAGTACCCTCCAGGAAAGCCGACATGCCCTCGGTAATGCAGACAGCGACCTATTTAAAGATGAGCTGTTTAAAAGCAGTAGCCTGCGGTACTTCGCCAAACCCTTTGCGCTTGAGGAGAACACCGTGACACATTTCTCCGGTGTGCCCCCAGTTCACAACACAGCTCAGAAGAAGCCGGGGGGTGTGTGTGTGTGTGGTTGTTTTGCAAACCACATTCCGGTGGCGGGGGGGGTGGGGGTGGGGTGTCACTATGTCTACTGAGTGCTTTAGGCTCTACAAGACAGGAATCACACCCTTACATCGTGCTAACTGGATCTATATAGGTTATTTTAAGGAAACTCTTTAAACACATCCCTCCCGCACACCAGATCAGCTTGAGATATACGCTGGATGACACGAGCATGGAATAGGGGGTGAAAAGCCCATCCCTGCCTTGCGCATGGTAGAAAATATCCTCACAACATCACACAGTACACCAGTCCGCGATATCAGGTATGACCTGATATCAAGGAACAGACAGAAGGATGCGGTGGACTCTGTCAAAAGAAACACATTTAGATGCAGCTCTGTCATGTCAGATCTGCAGCATAAAACACAAGGCAGGCTGTCAGCAGGTCACATCGCTGAAGACTGAAAGTACCACTTAAAAAAAAAAAATAAATATCTCTGTGTGGGGCATGAGAGTGGAAAGAGCCAAGACCTGCTGCAAATCAGCACTGGAGCGTGTTGGCAGAGCTACACGTGAGTTCCCAGGGCAGCGCGAGCCATGCCCGGAGCCAAGTGCTGCAGCGATGGGTCAGATTGAAGATGTTTCTCACCACCGTCCCTCACCCCAAATGCTGCACCCACATGGTCAAGGGAGGAGAAGTGTGGAAGAGCAAAGCACACACAGCACCTGCTCGGGCTGTGCCTGGATCCAGTCAACACTCTCAGCCTCTCACTTAAAAAAAAAGCCACCACAAGTACAGTTTCTCTCATCCAAGCCTCTCTCCTTCCCCCTCTGAGCTCATTCATGGCTCAGGCTCCAGGACAGCTGCCGGGTTGCCAAGTCCCCCCCCCCCCAGCTCACTGAAGCACAGAGCAACACGATCAGGATGATAGCCGGGCCAGCTGTGAGAAATCACTGCAGGACTCAAAACAACTCAAGACCAAGCAAGGAGGGGAAAAAAAAAAAAAAAAACACCACAACCAAAAAAACCCAGCAGAAAGCCCCTCACTCCTCCTCCTCTGCCCCGACATCGTGGTCTCATTGTTACCACCATCCTTAAATCGCCAAGGGAGCCCTGGCCAAAATGACAGCTCATTAAGAATATTTTTAAAATACACTGGGTGGGGACTAGGGAGCCCAGGGAACAGGCAGTGGATTTTTTTCACACCTAAGCGATTGTTTTGAATGCAGCTCAGGTCAACCCAAGGGACCTTCATCCCGACCGGGACCAGTGCCAGCAGACTCCAGCGTGAAGTCCCCCGGCTCCAGGCATCAGCCGAGCCACGCTGAAGGTCAGGGTACTGCAGGAAGGTGAGCTGTTTGCCTGCAGGACCTGCTGGGACAGGAGGGCTCATACACATTTCTACATAGGCTCTGCTTGAAAAGAGTCACCCAACTCAGCAACCCACAAGCTGAACCCAAAGGCAGAACCCCCTCCCTACAAAAAAAGCCCTTTCTAACTCCAGGGAGTTCCTGTCTCCTGTAACAAAATCCAAACTCATTTGAAAACACCATTTTGTTTAAATTAGAGCACATTAAAGCAGGCAACAATGCCCTGTCTGTGTTTATGGGAAGCATGTTGTCTTCCCATGGTGACTTGCACAGTGGGCTCCCAAATGTCCTCAACTGACACTAAACATCAGCAAAGGCACATGGAGAGGATGGAGAAGAGCAGGATGTCCGCTCCCTGAACGCATAGGGCCCAGGAACAACAGCAACTCAACAGCTCAGCAAGGAAGATGGGATTTTTAGATAGAAATATCCCGAGGACCCCCGCTGACAGCGGTTGGGCTGCAACTCTGGCTTGTTCTTCCCAAGAGAACACGAGCAGGGTGGCAGATGACCAAAAACGTTCATGCCGGTACCCAAGTAGCAGGCCCTGCATGGGACACCCCTCGCCAAGGGTGGGGGGCAGAGGTAGGTCCCTGCACATCAGGCTGGGATGGGGCTTGGATGCCATAAACACTGGTGAGGGAAGAGCAGCAGCACTCCGGCAGTTAAGAACATAATATTTTCTCAGCGTATCACCGTACTGCTGCTCCACAGCCTTCGAGGCAGGTCTTCCCAGACCTTCTTTTTTCAGCAGGCAGGACGGGGACTTGTGGCTGGCTGATTTCCATTTGAAGCCATCACTGGGGGATAATGTCATTGTCCCACTGTCTTGGTGGCAGTGCCAGGCCGCTCTCCCCCTACACCCCGCTGCTGCCCCAGGACCCAAGCCAAGCCACAGAAGCCTGGGAATTTCCCTCAAGATTTTAGGTGCCTCTCTGCCTCTGAGGTGGCAAGGGCGCCAGGCTAACATGCCACTCTGTTGGCACCACCATCAGTAGCCCCACAGGTGCCCAGATACATCCTGAGCACCAGGACTCTTAAGAAATGTCTCCAGACCTCCTTCACGCTGTGCTAACTCCATAGAAACAGCAGAGCCCCAGTCTGTCAGCTCTACTTAGCCTTGCTGCAAGCACATCTGATGAAGCAAAGCCAGAGGTTATGTTCCCCATTACAAAGCTGGAAATAAAGTTGCAAGGGAAAAAAAGAAAAAAAAAAAAACAAACAAAAAACCAAACCCAAGAGCGGACACAGTTCTAGGCTGTGCCTGTCATCAAGATGCCTCCTGAGCTGTTTCCACCATCATGTCCCTAATGCACAGTAGTGTTTCTGTCCAGAGTGTTTCTCCAGCACTGAACCCTCCCCGTCTTTAGTCCCCTCTTCAGGGCAGCACGTGAACCCTGGTGGGTGGCCATCCAAAACACCCAGCCCCTCCTGGCTGTACGTTAAGCACCGTGGTTCATGGGGGAGAGGAAAGGGACTGCACCTCCGCTGTTCAGGAGGCTCTTGGCTCTTTGGAAAGAGCAATCATTGCACATACATTTCAGCAAACCCATGGGCTCCCACATTCTCTCAGCACATTAAGGAACAGCTGACTAGTTAGTTATTAGAGAGTCAGGTCCAGATGAACTCCTCCCTTCCTGTCCTCTGCCTTCCAGAAAGCTGGTCTCTGCCTTTGGAGAAGTCTCCCACCTACAGCAAAGGCTCCGGCAAGAGAGCCCAAGGCTTTGTCATTTTTGGTGAGAACAGGAGCCTCTACAACCTCTCTCCTGCGATCACTTTTCTTCACCGAGCCTCCAGCAGAAGCATCCTGACAGCTTGCTCCCCTTATTTCAGCCCCAGCTCCCCGCACCGCTTCTTCCCACACCACAAGCTCACCCCCACTGCTTCCAGGTGCATAATACGAGCATGTTTCTGCCTAAACACCACTCCCGGGCAACTGGCTTCTTTCTCTTCCATTCCTTTATCCTCGGAGGCTTTGCTGCGTGCACAGAAGACAGGACAGATGTAGAGGCTGCTGCAGCCCAGGGTGCCCTGTGGGACGGTAATTGCAGGATGAGGTAAGGCAGAAGGAAGTGGGTGCTCAAGACTGAAGGGAAGGACAGCTGTGGCCGTTCCCAGGATCTGGAGCAAGTTAATTGATAAATACCAGAGTTGGACCTGAAGGAAAGCCGGGCATTCACAGCCAAGAAAGCCAAATTGCTTTGAAAGAAGCCTTTGGCTCTGGCCTTTGTTGCACAATCTCTACGCGAGGCACTCACTGTACTCAGAGAGCAAGAGGCAAACGGGGATAAAGCAAACGCACACCCCCTCACTCAGTCTCACACAGCCCAAAACACGGCTCAGCGCAGGCCTCAAGCTTCCTACCTACCAAAAATACCTCCAAAAGCCAGCGCTGCAGCTTATCCTGTGCAGCTGCCTCTAGGGGACACAGTGTAAGAAGCAGCAAGATTTCAGCCTCCCTCGGGGCACAGAAAAGTCAAAGGCACACACCATCCTGTACAGCCAATTTCTGTAACACTCAGTGCTCGACAGCCTCCGAAACCTCAGGGGAGAGGCAGCAGCAAGGAGGACCTCAAGCATTCTTACCAAAACAACACGAAGCGTACAAACAACTGCTAGGTAAATAGAAACCGCAAGCCCTTTAGTTTGAAGCCTCACAACATTCAGCGATGCAACCTGGAGCTTCTTTAGCCACTTCCAACTGGCAATTAATAAAAACAAAATTCCAGTCGGCGCTTGCCGTCCCATGAGTTCAAGCAAATCCTACCTTATCCTGCAAACAGCAACTCAGATCCAGCCAGGACTTTCTTTGCTGCCACATGGTAGCTCAGGACACTCCGACTGTTACAGAAAAGGCCTGGAAACAGGGAAAAAGGAAGGTATAAGTCTTCAGAAAAAGCAGGGTAAAACACGCTCACATCCTCCTTGCTACTTCTCAAGTCTTTAATCTCCTAGGCCACCGCAAGCTTCTTACCGCAAAGAGGACATCAAACACACCAAGAGAGCTGCCTCTCACATCCCTGCCCTGAAAAACCCAGCCCCAACTGAGCCTGATTTATAGAAACTCCTTGCCCTCGCACCCCTGCCAGGCCGGGTTAATTGGAGCCACGAGGTTGCCCTCCTTCTCTTCTGCAGGTGGGACAGCTTACTTTGTTAGCCCTCTTCCTCCTCCTTGTTTCCCAAACAGTCCCAGACGGCCCTGGGGAACTGCCTTTCAGATGCGCTTTAAAGCCTCTGCGGCTGACTGATACTGGAAGGCCTGGGAAGCCCTGTATTTTTCCACTTTATCTAAAAAAAAACTTCACAAGGCGTAGAGAAAGCAGAGGGAATTACTGTGTGAGAGACGATATCTGAGTCACAGCCGTGCACCTGGAAGCGCGCGCCTAAACCACCTGTGCAACACACGTACGTTAGGCTTCCCTTCGTCTATCCACCAAACCACGCATTCATTTCAAGCAAAACCCACCGACGTGCGCTCCCAGCCGCAGCAGCGGGGTATAAACAAAGCCTGTGCGGGTACACGCGTGTGCGCACACACACGAGCAAAAACGCACGTGCACGCCCTTGTGCGCAAATGATCTGTCTTCCGTTTGTATTTGGCTTGTCTGCACGGCCTGCTCTCCCTGGGCTCGGCCAGTAGATATCCAGGCTAAGATAAACACCAGACAGCTGCTGGGAGACGGAGATATTTTGGTGATTAACAGCTGTGTGGGGCTACACAACCGACCCCCCCCGCCCCGGCCCTCCCCGACCCCCACTATCCCTCCAGAACAGGCTGTTTCATTTCAGATTTCTGTTTGTCAGGCGAAGGCTGGAAGCGATCAGAGGAGATGCTCTGCGAAAGGCGCAGGTGGGAAACCTGGCGAGGAGAAGCCGTTGCCCAAAATCCCACCCTTTCCTGGGCACGCCGGCCATGGCAACCTGCCTCGGCTTTGCCCAGCGGGGACACGCGACGGCAAAACTGCTTATTTCGAGGTCTCTTGAATCCATGAAGGAATAGTAAAAAGCTTACAGTGAAGCCCGTTCTCGTGGCATTCATGGTTTAACGTAACCAAATGCTTCAGAGGGTGCTCTTGCAAGTGTTTCACCTTGGGCCCTTTGCAAATGGGCTCTTCTCTTCTAGTCCAGGCATGCAGCACGTGATGGTTTTGGCCTGGAAGAGGAGAAGTTGGGAAATGGAGACAGACCTGGGCTTTGGAATAAGAATGGGGCCGATACACAAGGAAGACAAAAGAAATATTATTATCCCTTCATACAATGAGGGAATGGTGTATGTAATGGGCTTTTCATCCTGGAGAAGAGAAGGCTCTGGGGAGACCTTCCAGCCGCTGCCAGGCCCTCAAGGGGCTCCAGGAAAGCTGGGGAGGGACTCTGGAGCAGGGAGGGGAGCCATGGGACGAGGGGGAAGGGTTTTACACTGACAGAGGGGAGATTGAGATGGGATATTGGGAAGAAATTGTTTGCTGTGAGGGGGGTGAGCCCCTGGCCCAGGTTGCCCAGAGAAGCTGTGGCTGCCCCATCCCTGGAGGGGTTCAAGGCCAGGTTGGACGGGGCTTGGAGCAACCTGGGCTGGTGGGAGGTGTCCCTGCCCAGGGCAGGGGGGTGGAACGAGATGGTGGTCCCTTCCAACCCAAACCAGTCTGTGATTCTATGATAATGACTGTAGCTGATCATTTCCAAAGAGCACGAGGAAATTCCCAGTCTGGTGCTCTGAATTTCCCAGTTAGAAAGCGGAGCCGCAGCTGTGGCAGAACTGTGGAATGGAAGGCCGTCCCGCGCAGCAGTAGTCTAGGACGCCTTACACACAACTGCGGAGCCAAAGACGTTTTGACGGAGGAAAGGGGCGAAAAGTGGGAAGTTGCTCACAATGCGACTATAAAAACAAAGTCTAGGGATTAGTTAATAATGTGTGGTCTGAGAAAACAAACACGTCTCCCCGTAAAGACCCCAGTTCAAATAAACTGGTGCTGTTGTCATTAAAACCCACCATCTGCATGTCTGTTTTCCACTGGGTCTAGTGTGAAATTTAAAGGGACCACTGCGTGGAGAAATAGTCCCCCAACGTCATCCTTTGGGGCACTTCAAAATCCAGATGTGGCTGAAAGACACCGTGACTTGGACTCATCCCTGCCTAGCGTTTGTAGTGAAACTAAACATATAGAGCTGCAAGTCCTAAAGCTTTTAAGCAGGAAGCCGAAGTTGGAGGCGCTGAGTTACACCAACGGCTTCTTGTCTTCAAAACGATGAAGCCTGAAAACCCTAAAAAGCCAGCAGATGTAGGTGTGTGGAAAGATGGCTGGTTGTGCCTAAGGTGACTGCCCCATGGGGCTCTCCTCCTCTTCCTCCTTCCCCATCCTGCTCCCAGCTCCCTCCTTGCAGCGCAATAGGTAAAACCCCGGACCTGAGAAACCAGGTCTAGCACTAAAAAGCCCCCCGAGCTTGATGGGGGAGTGGAGACCTCCCTGGCTCTGCTCGGGTCGCACTTTCATGCCTGATTGCAGTTCATCAAGGCCCAATGTCTAATAATGCAACAAGGGGGGCCAAGAGCTCCCTTTGACAGCTTAACTGATGGTTGTAATTAGGGACCAGCCCACACAGCTTTTCATTAGCGTGCTGCGCAGCACAAGACTTATTACGACTCTTGTGGAGAGACTGCGCTTCACGTCCAGGAAAAAGGCATCAAGGCCCCCAACCTTCAGGGAAAAGGGGAGCAGAAAGGCTTGGTGCAAGCAGGGAGCTCTCTGCGCTCTTATGGATTCCTAAATGGTCATCAGTGGGCATTTATCAGGGAGTGTAATGATAGGACAAGGGGTAATGGCTTCAAACTGAAAGAGGTAGATTTAGATTGGATATTAGAAAGAAATTCATTATTGTAAGGGTGGTGAGCCCCTGGCCCAGGTTGCCCAGAGAAGCTGTGGCTGCCCCATCCCTGGAGGGGTTCAAGGCCAGGTTGGACGGGGCTTGGAGCAACCTGGGCTGGTGGGAGGTGTCCCTGCCCAGGGCAGGGGGGTGGAACGAGATGATCTTTAAGGTCCCTTCCAACCCAAACCAGTCTATGATTCTATTTTTAGTGTAGAGCAAAGTTTCATTTACATGGAGTTTGCATTCTGGGTACATCCCAGCACATTTTTATTTCGTTGCATGTGGCATATTCATCACCCTGATTACTCCCCAGAGGTTGGTGACTGCAGGCAGGTCCTTGAGTCTCCGCTCCTTTCTCTCTAGACAATCTACGTATCCCTAGGTGAGCCTGACCATCTCCTTCCTTAGTCCATGGGTCACTGGTTTCGGCTATGATCCGCTTACCAGCCTTCTCTGAGTACTGGCAGAGATCTCCCGCCGCAGTTGCTGGGGTGTCTCTATCACTTCCTCTCTTTGGCTTCCTGAAAAATTAAAAATATTTTCTTACATAGCAAAAGACTAACCATGCTAAGAAATACGCTCATTTTCTAGGTGATAGGTAGAACAGAGTCCTCTGGGGTCCCTGCTTTCTTCCTCCCTTCTGTATTTCCGAGCAGAACCTGCTTCTTTCTCCTTCACTGCAAACAAGATTTCGGTTTCTCTCAGCTCGATTCTGCAGCTTTGAGTTTTCTTACTCCTGGGCAATGTCTGCTCTTCTCATAGCTGTTTTACAGAAGAACTTGTGATTGTAAATGGCAAAGTGAAGGAAAAGGAAGTAAACTGGTTATTGTGCCAGAATCACTCCTGGCACTCCTCCCATTTCTGTTTTCTCTTATGTTATAAAGCTGGAATAAATCAGAAGTCAGCAGTACACCGGTAAAGTGATGAAAGGGGAGCAGAATCAGCACTCTGGTCCCTTGCACTGGTATAAAAAGGTGTAGTCCCACACAGGCAACAGTTAGCCTGAATTACAAGCGGTGGGGAAGGAGAATAGACTCGGAGTGTTTATTAGCAGTCATAACCTTAATCAAATAACACTCAAGGATATGTAAAGAAATCTGTTCCACTGCAGCCTCCCAAGCCAAATAAAGGAGTAAATGGGACTTCTATCAAAAATCCCTTTTAAAACTTAGGCATGTTGGGTTCTAAAAAAAAATACCCCAATTTCTTGGGGAGCAGCCAAAGCTCCAGAGGAGCCGCCCAAGATCAAACCAGTGGCCCATCACGCCAAGCTTCCAGCCTCCTGCTGTAACCATCTCCAACGTACCGGTGAAAGGTGATGCCCCAGGATGAACCTGGCTGCTTGGGACAGGGTGTCCATGTGTGGAAGGAAGAGGTGTCCATGTGTGGGAGGAAGAGGTGTCCATGTGTGGGAGGAAGAGGATGCTCTCGCCAAAGCATCGGCCCTAAAGGCATCTCTCCCAGCTCAGAGATCTCGATCTACCCATTCCACTTCTCACAGCAGGAGCCTCGTTCGCCCCCTCTCCCCCATCTATGGGACGGCTTTAGTCAATGTTTACTTATTATGGAGAATTACATGGTGGGGGGAAAAAAAAAGAAGAAAAGAAAAGAAACAGACTCTGTGTAATAGAGGTGCATGTAAATAATCACTGGCCTAATCCCCTTTGACAATGAAAGATATCCAACCAGAAAACGTTCAAGTCTGTAACTCAACCTGAAATTTAAGCACAAGGAAGTCGTGTCAAAAGGGGACTTGGGTTCCCATAAAAGCCTCTCTACTTCCAGACCCTGGGCCCCCTCGCCAAAAAAACAGAGCAAACTTCCAGACATAACATCTGAGAAGTGCAGGCCTCACAAAGGGACTTGTTAACCTCCGCCGGAGAGACAACCACCAGGAGAACAAGCGGAGCCAAGGAAGCCTTCAAGTGCAGATGAAGTACCTGTCACGGAAGAGGCACGCTTTCCATCAGAGCTCCAGCAGGCTGTGGTACATTATCCCACCAGGGCTGGTGAAAGCCCTCTCAGGGGAGCCATTTGAAACCAAACTGGACAAAGCCCTGGAGAAGACTCGTGGCTGGAGTCTGTTCGCCTCCGCTCTTGTCCAACAACCCCAAAGTCAACGCCTGACAGAAGAATCTAGCTTGATGCAGGAAGAGGAGCCCCTGGGCAACAAGAGGTGGATTTAATAACCTAATTGTGCTTTCAAGTCTCTTGCTCGATTACTTCTAACCCACTAAGGATAGTGGGTGAGATCCAGCAGCATCGCATGGGCAGGGCCGAAAATCTTCCTTCCTGAAAGCAGCACACATCGGCTGGGGATGGAGGGGACCTCCAATGGAGGAATACTCATCTCTGTGGGAGCTTAACGCCTCCTTTGCAGTCAACGATATTAAAGAAGAGAAGCAAGAAGAGCCAAATTTTGAGCTTCTTTTAAGAGTAGAGGGCCAGGTCAGGAGCTGGCCTCTGGTTTTTCATGAAGGAAGAGAACCTCTAAGATGGCATCGTCTTTTCCAGGGCTAGCAGCTAGTCTGCTGTATTCCCTGTCTGCACAAACCCTGCCTTGCCCATCTGCACCTCAGCAGCTCCTCCTGGACTGCCAGAAACCCAGAGCATATTCCTCCAGCCACGAAGCACCAAGGCGGGCATCTCCCAAGCATTGACCAGAGTCCACCCTCGCTGCAATGTCCCATGGTCCATCAGAAAGAGCCCTTGGGGGGCCAAGAGCCTGCTATTGCTCTTAGAGGAATCCCAAACTTGAAAAAGAAGAACTGTCTCCATAGCACACACAGAAATTTCCTCCAGCCTGGTTAAGCCACGGGACTCGGGACTGGATGGGGGTATGTGAACACCATAACTCAACCATCAGGCCTGATGGCCTGATGAGCAAGCAGGTAACTTGCTCATCTCGGTTTCTCCCGTTATCTCGAATTGCGTTGTCGCCCTTTAGCTCGAGACCCCCACCAAAAGCAGATCAAACCACTGGAGCATCAGCTGGTGCTCCGGTTGCCTCCATGCCCTTAACAGGTCCTGCCTGTGCTGCCGCTGGTCCGTAACGCTTGCACGCTGCACCCTCTGCCTGCACGGAAAGCAGCAACATCCCGATGAGAGAGAAATATTAAGAGGAAAACCTTGGGAAAACGAGCAGCAGGCTGCAGAGAGCGAAGCTGCTCGATTGCAGGACTTCACGGTTTCCCCTCTTGCCGTGAGTGGTGCTGGCTGCATTTCATCTTTCTTTACCCAGAGCCTCCAGACACAAGACTCCACCAGTATTAAATTCCCGCCGCGTGCGACAGTATCCCCCCCCCCCTCCGATACACTGGGGAGTTTCTCTTTGCTGGTTGGGAATTTTCCGATGAGATGGTTTCTCATCGGAAAATGCCGATACATGGAAATCAAAGCCCTTTGTGGGAACGTACCAGTTTCAGGGAATCTTTCATGGGAAAATTTTCTTCAAACCCAGGCTGGAGCTTTCCGTGTGGGAAGCATGAGCAAGGGTGCTCTGGATCCAGCATCCCCATCACCTGGCAGAGCCGGGATGGGGACACCAACACCCCTCTCTGTATTTTCTTCTCTTCACCCCTAGGATCTCTCAGCGTGAGGTTTGTGTCTCTGCACAGCAAAGTCATGAGACTTATTTTACCTCTTATAAATGCCGTAGCCCCTCAGGGACACCTGAGGACAGGCCACGAGGAAGGGCAGATCTGGATGTGAAGCCACACTCGCCGGCACATGTCTTTTCTAGATCACTTGTCCACCGGCTTTTCCTGAGCAAAACCTTGGGGTCACACAGAAGCAGGGCTGGAAATGGGCTCAAATTTGGGAGAAGTTCCCATCCGCCCCTATCCTGCACAGAGCTCTAGCTTGTGGTGTGCTGTGGTGTGGTGTGGTGGGGTTCACCGCTGTCCCCCTCTCCACGGTGGCTTTCCCTTGTCCCTCGCAGGCTCTGCGATGGTTGGGACAACAGCACCATCTTGTGACTCAGCTTGGCCTGGGGAAAAAAATTGAAGGGACAGCCCCAAAGCTCCCTCTCGTGGCTCCTGCAGCCAGCAGGTCACACCAGCCAGGAGCAGAGAGAGTCATAGAATTGCCCGGGTTGGAAGGGACCTTTCAGATCATCGAGTCCAACCATCACCCTAACTCTGACAAGAACCATCACTAAACCATATCTCTAAGCACTATGTCTACCCGGCTTTTAAATCCCTCCAGGGATGGTGCCTCAACCCCTTCCCTGGGCAGCCTGTTCCAATGCTTAATGACCCTTTCGGTGTAAAAATTTTTCCAAATACCCAGTCGAAACCTCCTCTGGTGCAACTTGAGGCCGTGTTCTCTTGAGAAGGGATGTACAGGTGTTTCTCTGTACATCCCCTGATGTGCAGGGTTGAGAGTACGTGCGAAACCAGCAGCTCCCTTGCTTCTCAAACCAAAGCATTTCGCAGAAACTACTCCTGGGCATGGCAGGACGTGCTTGTTCGTGCCCCATCTGCCTCCAACTCCATCCACAGCAGCCTGGGTCCACGCGAGGACTTTGTGTAGGCAAAGGTTTATCCTCTGGGCAGGCAAGTCTGGATTTGATAGCCCAGACCTGCTGCCGCAAAACATGCCGGATTATTTCAGGAGCTACCAGGTTTCACTAAATTTGTTCTCCCAAAAACATCCGAAGGGCTGCGGTCCTTCAAAAGAAGTTCAAAGCCAAGGGAGGTGTCTCCACCTGTGACCTGCTGCTGCAGTGCTGGGACCTGTAAGCATTAACCTTACAGGCAGTTTAACTTAAATCGCCAACTTTGGCATTTGAAGGTTGTTTCAGGAGGATGCTCACTGCAAACACGCTGTTGCAACATTGACAGCGGCCGCAAGGCTTTCAACACCTGTGGTTTCAAAGCTTGGTGCAGAGCTGGGGGGGATTTGCTCATATGGGATTGTCCCTATTCTTTCCCAAGTGATTTCTTCCCCTATTGCAACCGTTCTCTAATTTCACATCCTGATGAAATCGGCTCCTTCTGAAGTTTTCCCCTGGAACGATCCAGAGGGCTGACAGATTGCGAAACCTCTGAGTGCCGTCTTATCTGCCAGTGCTTGTGCCGCACTCCAGGCTAAACACAGCTGCTGCCAAGCAGAAAAGATGAACTTTTTCTTAAGGACAATATGATCTGCAGACCAAGTGTAAGGAGCTTTTTAAAGGGTATTAGTAGCTTTAGATGTAGCTTGAGCTCCGTCTTTGCCACCCGAGAAAGGGAATGACAGCAGTCTTCTTCCCTCATGCTCATCTGGATGTTTCAGGGTACCTGATCTGTGTTCCTCTCTTTTGCCCATATAATTTTCCTCTTGAGCCACAATAAAGAAGTGCAGTTTTCGGCCCCATTCCCCTCTTTCTCTCCATGCAACCTCTCTTTTTCATTCCCAGCCACTGCGCTGTGCAACCGTCCTCAGCCCTTCCGCGTCCTCCATCTCCCACAAGGATGGGGCCCTTGCCTACGCTCTCCAACGTCAAGTTGGAGAGACTGCGCTGAGGCTTCCAGCCACAACCTCATCACGATGGAGCAGAGCGAGCTTAGCATTGCAAGTTAAGCCTGCCTGCCCCCATCCCTCAGCCCCACGCGCTGAACTTTCCAGGGAATATTGCGCCTGACGGCATGTCAGCCTTGTTGTTCACTATCGATGAGATAATGTCTCTTAAATCTGGATCCCTGACACCAGGGCATTCAACCCTCTTTTGCCTGTGGCTGCGTTCCAATTTCAGGACAGAAATGACCAGGAGAAATATGAGAGGTTAGCGACATTCTTGGCTTGGAAATCATCAGCCTGTCGTGGAAAGGAATGTGATCAAAAAGAGACATCGCTGGTGTTTACTTTCAAGCCTTTGATGTGTGATGCACTTTAATACACGCTGTTCTAATGCGGCTTTTGGGCTTCAGGTGAACCTCGCCGAAAGGGGTGGAACAGGTTATTTTTGTTGGTGGAGCATATTGGGTCAAGAACAGCCCTTAAAAAGGATCGCAGCGCACCGTGCCTATTTTTACCCTGGACGCTCTTTTCCTGAAGGCAGGAGAGCCAAGGGGTGGACAGGCCCTGCATCCTGCTTTTCCATGCAGGTGGTGACAGGAACATTGCCAAATGCCTCGGGGACAAGGCGATTTTCAGATGGTCCATAGGGGCTGCTTTAGGGATGCGCATGAATCTGGGAAAAAGCTTTCCAAATGTGCAAGGAGGTGTTTGTGCTGAAGTGTGTTGAAAAGGACAGCCCTAAGCTAGTTTATTGGAATTCGCGTGCACGGACAAAAGCAAAAACTTAATGCAGCTCGATGGAGTGCACGGAGCCCAGAGCAGACTTGGTTCAATAAAAGCACATTGCCTTTTGAGATAGTGATGAAGTGCAGTGCTGGGAAGGCTCTTTACCAGTTAGTCATGCTGGGAAAGCTCTGGTCGCTTTGTCTTCATGACTGTCACAAAAAGGAGCAATGAGGAGCAATCTCCATCCCCTCCGAGTTATTGAATGGTTCCAAAAGCCCTTCTTCTAGAGGAGCAACTTCCTCTCCCAGGGCCATGGCCAGAGGGGCACGGGAGGTAATCTGGATGAGAACTAAAGCGTGCTGTTCGGTTGCTGGTGTTTGCAGCACGTGCATGCTGGAGACGAGGGAGGAATCCAAGAATTTTTGTTGGCCTAATCAGACAAAAATGTTGACGAGAGCCTTCCCGGCGCAGGAGCACGCTCCCGTCACACAAACGAATTCCTCCAGTGGTCCCGACTGTACGGGCGGCAGATAGCATCAGAGCATCTGTCGAGAAGAGATTACGGAGTGCTAATGCTTTAAAAGGCCACAGTTCCGCCAGCAGCTGCGAAGATGAGCAAACTAGAGAATATGTTGCGGACAGCCCATCCAGCAGCGTTTTCGCAATAAACAAGACACAAGCGCTGTCAGCCATCGGACGGGGGGCACGAGCTGTCAGCGGGAAGAAATCTCAGCTCGGTTTGTCCCGTGGAGAGCATGGACCTTGTGCCAGCCGGCCACAGAAAGGACGAGCCACCAACCCGACGGTCTCATCTTAAGCAACACAAGCTCAGCCGCACGTGGCTCTTTCTCCCCATCCTATATCGCGATAGTGCCCCAGGTACCCAGAAATGGCACTGATTCTCCAGGGGACGCGGCTCACAGCTGCCCTTACAGCGTTGCGCATGTCACCGCTGCCTTGCGGCAATTGAGTGACGCTATTAAATATCAAGTACTTCCCATGAAGCTGCCATTTTTAATCCCCGCGCTGCGTTCCCTTTTCACACACCGGTGGCTGCGGCCTTTCCCCACTGCGAGGGGCTTTTTTTCCCCCTCTACCATCATTTCTCCAGCCTTATTGCTCCCTCCCACTCTCAGCTGAGAATTAAAAGACATAATAAAGAGGCCTTGAACTGGAGGGGGAAGGGAAAAAGCCCCCAAAAAAGCAGGTCCCTTGTTTGAGCCTGGGATTCATCTGCCTCTCCCCGTGGAGATAAATAGGCCCTTTCACCCCAGCAACCAGAAGGTTGAAGCTGGATATGCGCTTACCAGCGCGAACGGGGCTGGGAGCTGCCAGCCTGGGGTCTGACGGCGGTGACATTTCTACCTCAGATTAGACGGCACCGGTGCAAAAACGCATTAGAGTTGCTGGGGAGACTGCCCCTTCATAAGGCTGCACGCTTGGGAGCGAGCCGCTGTAGCTATGAAACCGGGCCACGGCCTGGTTTCAGCTCCTTTTCTGCAGATTAAGGTTAATAAGAGCCTCCCCAGCCCGCCGTGCCCACCGCGCTCTCCCAGCGGAGAGCAGACCGGACGGAGGTGGGAGCCCAGCGCCTCTAATATCCCCACCAGCGAGCGCGCTGTGCCCCCGCTTTTGTTCTCCGCTCCTGCCCAGTGATTTTCATTACAAATATCCTCTTATCATGCGCCCACGGGGAGGTGGGGGGGGGGGAAGGAAGGGGGGCACCAGGCCCACACAAAGAGAAAGAAAAGGCTGCTTGCTGGAAAACCAGTAATTACAGGGCTGGGGCTTTCCTTGTGGAGGATTCATACAGATTCGACATGGCAGTGTTTCACACGTACGGCCCCTCCGGGGGCAAGCTTCTGTTTCCATTTCATTATGGGCAAGCTGGGCTGCCAGGGGAACTTTTGCCCCGAAATGAGTTCCCAAAAGGGGACAGTTGCACTTCTTTTATTATTTGCTTTGCAAGCAATTCCGCCGCTGCCCCCAGAAGCCTCGGCGTTCGCTTGGGTGCACGATGGGAGAGCACAAATGGCATGAGTTGGCTTGTCCTCGCAGCGCTGCTGCCCTTAAGTATGGGAAACTTTCTTCTTTGTGGTCACCACCGATTTTAGAAAAACCTGGAGGCGTTTAATCAACCCTTCAAATGTCTCCCAAGCCCACGGTGTGCTCTCAAGGTGCTTATAAAGATAAGCAAATTCTCTGTTTGTCCTTTTACAAGGGAGGTAAAACATAACCCACGTATAAATGGATGCATGTAAAGCCTGGCAGGACCCAAACTTGACCTTTTGTACTCACTCGCCGTAGGTATTGTGTGATTTTCTTCACTTCAAGCTGAAGGGGTTCGCACAGCACCCAGAGCTTTGCAGTTGGGTGAAACAAGGGCTCGGAACAACCCGGCCAGGTTCATGCTGGAGGTCCAAAAGAAGAAGAAACCAAACTACCTCCTCCCTGCTCAAAGACCATGTTAGCAACAGACACCCCTCCTCTTCACCAACGCATCCTCCTATGTTGTACACGAACCTGAAATGGGGCCTGAACCGGGCAATTTTACACCATTCCTCTGTGGAATTCATCTTGGGGCTTTTCACCTTCCTTGGTGCCTCGCCAAGGACTCTGGGACATTCGTAGGACCCCTTGTAGTGGCACGACTGGTGACGGGAGCCAGAAAACTCTGTAGGCAAGATGTTTCTGCCATTAGCGCACGCGCTTTTAGGCAAGCTACCCCCGTCCTTTGTGTTTTTATGATGTGTACAAGACAAGGACCAGCACATCGATCTGCCCTGGACCTCAGAGGTGAGGCACAATCATGTGATGACACAAATCCGCTGCCGTGGACAGGGCCCCATAGTACTAGCAGTCACTCCTGTCCCTGAAAGCTCACGAAGTCAATGTCTACCTGTGTACTACAGGTGCCTGGATCCATTATTTTTGGGTCAAATACGAAGCGGGGAGTTGGACTGTAGCTTAGGTTTCAGGTAACCCTGATCTGCTACTAAAAATGAGTCCCAAGTTTATCGCTTGGCCCCTCGTAAAGACAGGGCCGTTTGCAAAACTCAGCCCCAAACCCTGCATTTGGTTTCCAAGCAGGCTGAATTTTGCTCGGGTTCTGTCTCTTAATTCCCACATCGTCTTTTCTTTCTCTCCTTGTTTACTTGTTAATTTCCATGGGTCTTAATTTCCTGCACCCCGAGCCCCGCTGAGACCAGCCTCTGCCGACATGGGATCGCTCGCTACAGCCCTTCCCTCTTCAGGGAAAGGTCAGGAAGGGAGGTTTAGTGTGGCGAGAAGAAAGGCAGCAGCAGACAGACAGAGAGCACTCATAAAGATCTGGCTGTGAGCCTCTCTGAGAAAATGTCAGGTTGGGGAGGCTATAATAGCTTTAATCTGCAGTACAAGGGGATTAAAAGACTCGTTCTCACAGGACAAAAAAGAAAGGAGCAGAGCGGAAGGAGCGGAACAAGGGGAGAATGAAGCCTGCGAGGGGAGGAAGGGAGAAAGTTAAAGAGCTCAACTATAAAGAGCATCGGGATTTAAAGAGCTCCGTCTTTCCAGCGTAATAAATGTGAAGTGGCCTGCATGGAAAAAGGGGCTTTAGCCAATGGCTTTGCTTTTGCTTTTTCACACTAAGCACACACACTTCAGCCTTCTTCAATCAGGGCAACTTGTTATGTTTGGCTTTGTTGATTTTCAGGGGCAAAGGAGTAGGAGGGGGAAACAGAAGGTTAATGAGGCTCTGCCAGATGCGACACTCGAGAGAAGCGGTGGGCATTATATTTTTTTTTTTTTTTTTTTAACAGTGGTTTATGGTCTTTGATCCTCACCCCTGCTGTCCCCTCCTCCAGCACGTCCCTCAAACTCTCCTTGTCCTCGAGGGCCGGGGAAGAGTGAAGGGGCCTGGGAACAGGAAGGAAGTACGCGGAATTACGGGACGCTCTCCTCAAGTACTGCTTGAGCAGCCTTTTCAGCCGCTCAGCGAGGCCAGGAGATGAAGAGAGCGTAATTGAAAGGGTAAGGAAAGAAGGCGACTTTAAATACTTTTCAAAAGGAAAAAAAACCCAAAAAACCCAACCAACTAACCCAATGCATCAATTGCAGGAGATGTAAAGGCCAGCGAGCCACCAACACGGACAAGAAAGGGAAAGCCCCCAAAGGGAAAGCAGGTACTCGACGCCAGCTTTAAGCATTAGCACTGCAGGAAACGGGGTTCCTTAGGGCTGCATGGTAACCTCAAATCAAGGCAGGGCTGCTCCGCTAGATTAGCAGGGACATTGGGACATATTTACATTAGGACACACTCAATATTCTCCTCGAAGACAAGAGGACTCCTCCCTCACCTGGAAGTAAGGACATACTTCAGCCTTCAAAAATCTTGGAAGAAATGGCAACACAGGAAGGTAAGACAACCACCCAGGAGTCCTGAGTTTCCTCCCATTAACGCACTGGCCAGCCTAAGGCATTTGGAGAAGAGAGAAGCGGGTTTCTAAGAGTCCACTGGGTTAAACGGGACTGCAGCACTTGCTCTGATCTTTTATGTTATCCACCTTCCCAACCCAACAGGCTTACAAGTCAGGAAAGACGCTCCAGGACATCACCAAGCAAAACCCAAACATCTAAGGCAGGTTCTCTCGACTGTTTTAGCAGCTCAGCATAGCGCTGGGGGCTGGCTAATGCTCTGTGCACCAGTTGTACTCAGAGGGGAAAAAAAATTACAAAGACTTTGTAACATAATAAGCAAGTTCCAGACAGGAATTAGAATATAGCATATCCAGTGGAGACAGGGGGCTGGAGTGGCATTAAGGTAGGAAGAATATAATTACCTGAACTGGACTGCGGCCAGGATAATGGTATTAATTTATTTCAAGAAAGCCAGAATTGCCAAAACCTGGATTTCACATTGAAATCCAGAAGATGGCAGATCACGGCATCCTGATTCCACTCTTCCAGCGTTCGGCTGGAAGGAAAGGTCTGCTGACAGGTTTACACCCCTAATGCCTGTGGCCATGACTGGAAAGCCCGATGCCGTCCCAGCTCAAAGCCCTGTAGCTCCTGATGCTCTGCTACGAGGCGCGTATCACCGAGGCAATGTCTGCCCTGTGTGCTACAGAGAAAACCTCAACCCCCTCCCCACAACTCGCCCGCAGGTGATAAAGCCACACTCGGTCACAGATCTAGTCACAAGCAAGCTCTCTTGAGCATAGCCCCTCGTTCGATCTGGTATTAATTATCCACTGTTCTGCAGAGATAAATGCTTAATCCTCTGGCTGTTGACACTGGAAATGGACCAATCTACCCTGGGGTGGATATTATACAGGGGAACTTGGCTTCAGCTCTGATCCCCACATCATGTGCTCTACAAATGTTCACTGGCTTGTAGGTAATGGATTTCGTAGGGTGTACGGGATCTTTCCGTGGCAGAGCTAATCCAGAATAATACATGACTCAAGTATTCAATGTATCAGGTTTTTCTTCCCCCCTCTATTTTTTTCTTCTGTGACATAATATTTCAAATTTCATGTGGAATTTCTCATTTTCAGACATTCTCCATTTCCTTACAGCTTACCAGCTTTCCTCCTCCAGGACCGATATCGAGGAGAACTTCCTAAACAGCAGTGCCCAAGGGATGTGGAGATGGGTCTGCACAGCCCCTGCTTCTCGGGGTGTCTTTCACTTTCTTCCAGGAGAAAGGCCAGAGATCTCCACATGGCTTCTCTGGTTTCACACTCCCTGGAAAGCCTAAATCAAGAAGGTCGCTTGTCAGGGAGAAAGAAGCAATGCTGATGCCACCAGGGATGGGAAAACCGTTCTTGTTTCTGACCGAGATTCTAAGGGCTTTGGTCTTTCCCACGCCTGAGTGGTCTCACTAAGGCCACCGTGTGCCAAGGTGGCAAGCCACTGTCCCAGACCCATTGCCACCAGCCCTGCTGCCCCAACCAGGTGTTCTGGGACACCTGGGGAGATGCCTGCCCCCCACCTTCCCACTCCCACCTGGGCTTTCCTGCCTCTCCCCTACTTGCTCTTCTCTTCCCAAGGGCTGTCTTACAAGCAGTTTCTTGGCAAAGGCGAATTTTTAAACCCAAACGCAGAAACAAGTTTGAAAGAGGAGTATTATTGTACACAGAGTCAGAACAAAAGTCACAAGTACTTGGGAGCACCAGTTTGCTCCCCATTTAACAACAAAACAGGTTTTCAGGAGCGCTCTTCTACACAGACTTGAACAGCAGCACCCACAAAGAGCTGATACAAGGGTTTGAATACACGAAATACAACACGGAGTCAGTGCACGGTGGCACTTTTTCCCCCCCTGAAAACACAATCAAAAAACAAGCCCTGGCTCAACACAGCTACAATTTAGCTTACGGTGAGGCCTCGAAGCTCTGCGAGCTTGCAATCTAACTAGCCAGCGCTGGGGGAAACTGAGGCAGGGGGAAACGCAATGCTTTCCTCAATGCCACGTAATCAGCAAACAGGGGGCTGGAAGCAGATCACATATATCCAGTAGGACCTAGAGAGCTGAGCACCAACCTGAAGCATGCGCTGCTCTATTCCTAATATGACAGAAGCCTGCAACTTGAGATCAAATCTGGCTGCTCTCACCACCCTCCCTTTAGCAAAAAGTGGCCGGAGCCTTCTGCACAAATTCCTGCAAAAAAAAAAAAAAAAAGGGGAGCTTGCTGGGAGTACTGACACACAGAGAGCAAGTTAAAGGTTTGGTTTTTTTTTTTGTTGGCTTTGTTTGTTTTACCAAAGCAGTATTTCTAGTCTTAGTCCAATGAAAATAAACTTTCAGCCCACCTGTATGCAGAAGTTCTCCTTTGCCACCGTCGTGCTCAATTTAATCCGAAAATTACAGTGAGGCAATAAACCGGCATTAGAAAAAAGCTGAACTTTTTATTGGATTTTGTCCTCCTTAACAACAAGATACAGAGAGGGGCTACTTGTTCCTACGCTGTTCCTGGGCAGCTTCACCTCAGCTGGGAGAATGGACTAAGATCTATGAAGGAGAGAATGGGAGCTTGAAGCCTCGCCAGTAAGAGCATGAGAAAGGGCTCCGGCAACCCTGGTTTCTGTTTTCCTTGCTCTAAGAAAAGGAAGGGGGTTCTGGAGATTAAAACAAAGATCTTGTAATCCAGACTCCTGGGGTTTGTTCCTGACTCTGATTTCTGAGCAAGTAAACCAACTTCAGCTCTCTCTGCCCCAGCTCCTCCCATGTGAACATGGAGGTGTTGCTACTTTGCCACGTGAGGAATTCTGCAAAGTCCAGGCTTCAAGGCGTGAAAGGTGCAGAGGATGCGCACCCCAAGCAGTTGTTTGGTACACCCAAAAATCATTGTCACGCATCCCAGTGAAGCTCCAGCTCCCAACCTATGCTCCTCGGAGCCAACCAACAGAAATGGCAAATCGTTTCCTTCAGGAGACATGAATATTGAGGCATTCACACAATGTCAGAGGGCAGGGTTAAAGACAGGGATGCTAGGGCTTCCCGGCAAAGGAGAGGTGTGAGCTCATCCATCCAATGCCACATCCAGTGTCTGTAAGGACTGTGCTAGACCTTTGCACTCACATGGAGCTGACAGTGCATAGTTTGCAGTCCATCTCTGAATGATCCTTCTCAGCAAACAGTCTCTTAATCATATCCCTAATCAATGACAGACTACATACTTGGCGCTCCAAACCCACAAAATTAATAAGGAAGCAACAGCAAGCAACCGCACCAAGAGCATCTGGGAAGCCACCAAGCACAACAGGGCTACGCTACACCATCCCGGGCTGATGGCTCCTTCTCCTACTGCCTTCTCCCACTCCTCAAGACAAGGTGATGTAGTAAATGGAAGCAGTAGGAAAAAGAAGGGAAACAGGAGTGTGGCAGTGAAGGAGAGGGTGAAGCGGCTGCTCCAATCAAATATTGCGCTTAAGGATATATGCGAGTCCTCCTTCCCAACCCACTGCTTGGCCATGTGGGATTATCCCATATGGAGTATTCTCCAACGCTTTGCCTAATCTACTCTTAAGCTACCTAACACACATGCTCCCTCCTCTTCCAAGCAGCTGGCAAATCTACCATCTCAAAAGCGTTGCTCCTGAGAAATGGCTCTGATAGGTGATGAAAAACTGCTTTGCTTCATTACGGTGGATTCTGGCTAGTCTTGGGATGTCCTTAGAGCTCCCTCAAAATAAACTTGCTGGCAGCAAGCTAATCCTTCCCTGTATTGTCACACAACACACACACAAGAGAAACACAAAGAAGCACACATCACCGTGTGTCCATTATTAAGCAGCTGCCTCTGGAAAGGGCAGAATACACTCCCAGTAGTACATATGTTGGAGCTCCATCACCTTCTCTCCAAACGTGCCACAGAGTATCCAGCTCCAAGAAACAGCAGGATGTATGAAATGCACCGTTTGGTCCTGTAATATGGAAACCAGCTGTGATCCTGCACGCTTCCCTCGTGAGGTTTCCTCTTCTAAGCACTCAAATCTGTAGACAACACCAGGAGCAGTATCCCCTTGATCAGCAAAGTCCAGCACTGGTCAGTTCATATTTCTCCCAGGATATACACCAGAAAGGTGACTGAACTGGTCTGTTGGTGCATATTCTCCGTGTCCATATTGTCTGTGTCCATTTTCCCTGTCACGAACCTGACAGCTGGGCAGCACAAGCTTGCAAAAACACTCAAGTCTTGGATGACCCCGAAAAGCAGCTGCCAAATCGACATGCCATTCTGTGCTGGGTGGCACAGGACACCGTGACCTGACAAGCTTTCTAGAGCCCTCCGCACACAGCTGTTCTCATAGCAGGCAGAGTAAACCAAAGCACGGTGAAACAGCAATCAACAACAGAGCTACGGTGGTGCTCGCAAGCCTGTTGTTGTGGCCTAACACATTGGCTGCCCATGACCTGCGTCTGGTATTCCTCCCGGGCTCAGAGATGCTCACTCCTCTTCCACAGCTTACTGTGACAAGCACTTTTGTGTGGGAGCTGATTTACTTGCTGTGCATCACACGCTCCAGTGCCTTTTCTCCTGTGCCTTCCAGGTGACAGCCTCTGGGAATAAAATGTGACTCAGCAGGCAAAATGCAAGGTAATCCTAAAAGCCAGCTCAGCTACCATTCCTCTTCAGCCTGGTGACGGTTCTCTTTTCCAGGAACATAGTCTACCCTACTTGCCTCCCACTGTTCAGGCAGCACAAGATGCCAGAACAAGACTGTGTCTGAGCAGTGGCAGTCAGCTTATCTTTGTCCCTAAGGATTAAGGGCTTTGTCCCTAAGGATTTCTGCATTGCTTTCCACCTCCCAGTTGTTTGGGCAGTGGGGATGGGTCCCTGCTGCTGATTTCAGGGCTGTCACCACATCTCCATGCTCCATTCTTTCCCCATCTTCCTTCTGGTAAAATGGATGGGGTGGCGTAGGCACAGGGCAGGCTGCTTAGAGAGCAGGGACAGCATTTGGTCCTCCCTTCACCTGTCCTGGAGAAATGCCTATCAACAAGATAGCGTGACATCAAGTCGCTGTGTGCCAGTGCCAGCTGGAGCCTGAGGCCACAAAGGCAAATCTTGTGCGCTGTCTGCCTTTAGATGTTAGAGATGTTCAGAAAAGTGGGGCAAGACAAGCGGGTTTGTGGGCAGCCTGCTATCCCTCTCAGGCTGTCTGGCTCAGCAGAAGGTCAGGCATCTTCATTCCAGGCTCTCCACCAGGTCTGCAATGGGACAGATGCTGCATGGCAGAAAAGCATCTTCAGCCCCTGACGCTGGGTTTAATCCATCACCCAGCCAAAACAGAGGAGCCTGGAAGCAGCCTCATTTAGCACTGGCTGGAAAAATTCTTTACAAGAAGCTCCCAGACATGTTCAGTAAACACCGAAAATCAAATCATCCCAAGCCTGTGGCTGTTTCTCTCCTCCATTGCTGGCTACGTCAGCCCTGGTTAATGGGCTGAAATGCCTGCTTTGTCCAGGCCACTAGAGGCGGATGGCGCGACAGCTGTGGTCTTGAGCTCATCGCTGGAGCCCTTCAGAACCAAGAATTCCAGCAGAATGTCCAAGAGGCAGAAAACCAGGTGCCTGAAATGGAGAGAAGACAAAGCTTAGGCTGGTCAGGGCACGGCAGAGCTGGGAGATCAGCTCCAGACACACAGAAGCCAAAGCTCACGCGAGGAAGAAGCATTCCGACTGCCATCAGGGGAAAGAAAAAAACATCTCATGCGCTATAAGAAATGTTTCAAGGAATGGTTCAGGTTTTTTTTCCAACCTCCCAAACCAGCGGGTGTTTGAAGCTGCTGAGCAACACAGAAAACACAAATGCAGCTCCCGGAGTGGGGTGGCACGTTCATTTCTCTGCAGTTTATCACAAAAATGTTGCTTTCCAAATGCACAGCGATGGGTATGCAGAAAAGCACTATCTACACATCTACGCAGCTCCCTAAGCTCTTCTAAAAACAACAGGCTAAACCAGGATTCGGTCTTATTTCCTCCGACAGTCCCCTGACATCCACAAACTAAGCAGGCCCAACAACATAATTAACAAGACTAGCTCAATAATCTCCATCCAGACCTAGGTCCCAGACATGCACCTTCATAATAAGCAAACCAGATGCCCTTTGATATGGGTCTAGGAAAATTAGCCAGATATGTTCTGTGCCCAGAAGCTGGCAGCGTGAATTTAATGGCGAAGCCCTGAGCGTAGCTTACAGGCCCCATCGCAAAGGGTAGAGAGACTATAATCCACGTACCTGTTTATCACAGGCTGGCCCAGGGACTCCAGTACCAGGTTCCAGCTCATCCGACATTTACTGGTTCCAAGGATTTCTTGGATCACATCTGTCAACGTTAGAGACAAAGCTTTAGGAACTGCACATTTCCACGGTAGTACCACAGGGTCAGTCTTCTGCTGGTGGGTGCTAAATCCAAGTTTGCGATGGTATTCTGAGCCTGAGGCATCTCCTGCCCAATGTTACCACGACCGAAAACAGCCGGGGATGGGACTGAAGGCCAGAAAAGCATTCCAGCCTGCAAGGGCACATACTGGTAGCACTTCTTCCTCCCCAAAGGACAGTAAGGGCCCCTTACGCAAGGAGTTAAAAGTTCAGACTGCACTCACATGGATTAGGCAGCAGCTGCTTTAATGCCAAAGGTCCCTGTGTCAAACTTCAAGAGAGGGAAATCCAGTGCAGCTGGGCTCGTGATTTCAGTTCAGTGGAAAAGCCACTCTCTGGAGCAAGAAGCCAAAGGCTTTGCCTTATGACTCTTCTCAGCCACGGTCGCCGTTGGCAGCAGGTGGGGGCACAGCATGGCACCGGCTTTCCTGAGCCCTATCTCATTTGAGGTGGCTCAGCGGGAACTGCACCACCAGCACTAAGCACAGAGCATGCAGCCGCTCTGCCTCTGGAAGTCACCAAGACATGAATCCTTCCTCTCTGAGCTATGCTGCTCCCCAAACGCTTATGCAAACTAACTAGAACTGGGAAATTGTGGTTTTTTGCTTGCAGGAAACCATTCAAACCTCAAAGGTCACAAACATTTGTGACCTGCCTTGGCACAAGCAGGCTCCATCGCTGTTTGTAACCACAATTCCAGACATGCCAATGCGCTGGAGGGTTCCCCAGCCTCCCCCACTGCTGCTTTCCCAGGGGCAGTGGACACATCTCTGGGTCACACTTACTAGGCAAGATCCCCATCAGGCTCTGCAGGGCCTGCTCTGCTGCTACTTTCTTTTGTTCCTCTGTCCTGGCTGGTTTGGGCACTGCTGGTAAAACTCCTCCAGGCCAGATGGATTCCTGTAGCAATTGGAGGTACTGAACCCAACGCTGGGTGCAGGTCAGGTTAACCATTTGGACTTCCAGCCACCTGTGGGCACAGGGGGAGAGAGAGAAAGGTCAGGAAAAGTCAGGCTTGGTACCAACTCATGAGCTTTCTGCCGATATGAAGCCCTGGAGGGAAAAATCAGCTCGCTGGGTAAGTTAACATGCATTTTCCAAGTCTATACGTTAAACACTTGCACAAGTATTAATTAGCTGAGTTTCCCCCCGCACCACAAGTATGTAAATGTTCCCCATTCTTAGAGATAGAAACACTAATGCAGAGTCACAGAGGAAAGGCAAAAGCCATGAAAAGCTCCATCGACCTGCTGCCCACAGGAAACCAAATGAGTAACTGGTTCCTAAAGGGAGCCCGGCTAAGGGATATGACTGGCCTTGACCTCCTAAGTTATGTCCACACACAAGCAGATGAGAGCACCGATACAGAGCTGGAAGAATCACCAAAATTGGTGTTTTAACTCTAAAACAACCCCTGTGACTGACTGAAAGGACACGAGCATGGTCTGGCAACCTTATCAGTCCCTCTGCTACCTAAAGAGTCGAGGGTGTCTCTCCTGGAGACCAAAACGCATGCTCCCAGGGTGGCAAGGCACAAATATCCTGCTGCTTTGTGCTCCTCTCACCCCCCCGGTTTCCCTGCTGTCCAGCCCTGCTCCATCCACCCGTGGCAAGCAATGAGATCCTCGCCGCTCCCATCCAAAACCCCGCGCTGCACATCTATTAAAAGCAAAGTCAGGTACCTGCCAACAGAACTGCTGGTCGGCCCTCCTGCTGGGCCAAGACTGTGCCCTTTATATGGTAACAACCTGCAAATCCCGAGGCCGCGGGAATGCTGCTCCACACAAGGGCTCCAAGGCGTTAGCAGCCCGCACAGGGGAGATGTGTCCACACCACCCAAGTGCTGGCCAGGGAAAGTTCCTAAATCAATCACGCGGACCCTCGTTCCCAGACGTGAAATCACTTCCCCGTGTAATAGGAAAAGCCACAGCCGTCAGTCAAAACATGCCAGTGCCTAAAAATCTTTCCCCCTAGAATAAGGGGAGGCCAGCGGAGAAATCCCCGATGCCACCGAGGCCAACAGGAGGGACCCCATCAATTTAGCAAGACCGGGGCTCGGCAGCGCAGCACCGATGGTGATGGCCCCCTGCCGCCCTCCTCATCAGCAGGAGACTCCGGAGGAAAGAGGGGAGCATCGGCGCGGGGCTGGGGTAGGGAGAAGCCTTGCGATTTTGCCAGTACTTCAAGAGTCCCAGAGGAGAGGAGTCCGCAAGCAGGGCCAGGAGACCCGTTCCTCTTGGCAGCTGGTGTTCGTGCTTGCAATTCCGTCACCACTACGCCCCGGCAGCTCATAGTACATCCAAGAGCATGGGCCCTGCCAAGGCAAACTTTATTTAACCTGCGCTCTGCCAGACTGTCTGCATTCTTCTCAGGCGAGGCATTCGGGCCAAGGGCGTCTTTCCCCACACAACAGGGACAACCTGAGTGGAGAGTCTGGAATAGCAACACCTAAAGGTAACTAGGAGCAAAGGAACGGCAGGTAGCCATCATCGGGGCCGGGATGCAACGTGATGCTCCCTTCTTCAGCACGGAGCGAAGCTGCATGAAGCCTAGCTGCAGGTCTTAAAGGATGCACACCCAGGAAATGCCAGCTGCAAAAGCAAAGAGCATTAAAAAAAAAACCTGAAAACAAGCCTTGGTGCAGCTGTAAGGCCTGTTATGTCTCAGGGCAAGGTCTTAGTGGAGTGCGGGCAATCCTCGTGGTGATCCCAGTAACAGCACTGGAAATGGGGGGACACGGTCTTTACACCCAGCTTTGCCAGGGATCCCGAGTACTGATGCTGCTACAAGATAGGGCCAGAGATTCAAAGCGTAGCATCTGCCTGACTTGGAGGACAAAATGTCACAGCACAGCCTTGCCTGGGAAAAGGCCTTGTTTGCAATACAATTGCTTAAAAGGGTTTTTATCTCCAGCCATCAGTAGAGTTTAACACTCCGGATCAAGTTAAACCCTCCAGACATCCTCAACCAAATTAAAGTGTTAAAGTGTGGCTCCTCTAGGGGCAAGAGCTTTCATTAACATGGTTTTTCATTAACATGTTTTTCTTACACAACCTGCTTTCCTAATTGAGAAAACATTTGACAAGCAACAGAAGCTCAGAGACTTGGGGACAGCACTGCAAACAGTACAAGTCTGCACCTAGGGACATCTGATTGAACGCTGACTTAAAATTCACCTCAGCAATAGTCACTTTACCATCATTTGCAAGGTTTCTTTTTCTTAAGAATGTGCCTGAAACAGCAACAAATCAAGCAAGTAGTGGGCAGAGTGAAATCGGATCTCAGAGAAGACAGCACGTGTTTCCAGACAGCTCAAGAGCGGACCGAGAACTGACGAATGCTGGAAGGCCCCGTACCAACAACCCACCATTTCTAGCTCATTTATTTCCGTAAAGTCACCAGAACTAGGCAACGAGGCCTAGAAGTAACACCTATAAATCTGATCACACATGCACGCACTGCTATTCTGCAAGTGCTTACAGGTCTTAATTCCCACACTTGCAAAACACCATTGATGGATTTTTTTTTTTTTTTTTTTTTACTTAGTTTGGCAGATCACCGCCTTCCACTTCAGGAAGCAAAGGGTAGGATCTGAGAACGGCTCCATGGGTTTTGTCCCACCTGTGCTGACGCCTGCTACCGCTCCATGCCGGCTCCCGAGAAGAGGCCAACTTGCTCCATCGCATGGTGGTCAGACAGCGGGATACTCACTGCTGGGAAAGGGGGAAGAGGCACCAAAAGCCACAGAGAATATTTTTAAAAAAAAAAGAAGAAATTAGACAGGAAAGGGGACAAGAAAGTAGAAAGCGAAACCAAAGCTGGGTGCAAATGGAAGGAAGACTGAAGTCACTGTGCTCTGGGTTCCCTTTTACCAGTCTATCAGTGCGGGGACCCATCGCAAAAGCACTGGGAAGAGAGGAACTGTCAAGTCTGGTCCATCTGGCTCAGCATCCTGCATGGGAGAGCAGCCAATGCTCTCAGATACTCCGAAAGAAAACATCACAGAGTAACCTGCCTTTTCCTCCCTACTCTCAACCTGCACCTGGTTAAAGTCACCACCAACACCCACTTTGGGGGATGCACATTGCATTTGCACAGCACATACAGGGGCACGTCCAAGCAACGTTTATTAGACGGGGAGGAGCACAGTAACTCCTCAGCTCTCACAACTCACTGAGGGTCACACCAAGCTTCATTGAAAAAATGCTACTGGAGTAAAACCCCATATTTCTATGGCAAATTGACCTTTCCATCAGGCAGACTCGCTGCACCAAGATCAGGATTAACAGCTCACACTTCTCACATGGGAACTCCAAATATGTGCTGGTCCAAAGCTGACCTTCGCCAGCAGATCACGGGTGATTTTTTTTTTTGTACTATTAAAAGACTAAGCATTTGAGATCCATGTGCCACACAAAAGCACATACACGCCTTCTCCCAGGTAGAAATAAATCCATAAGAAACACAAATAGACCTATCTTTCTTTTTCGGATGGCTGATGAGTTACTATTTCCATTCTGCTATTTCATGAAGAAAGAGCCTTAATAAGAAAGAAAGAAAAACAAACCCATCACTGAACCATCTCCTTACACTTCAGCTGAGACCAGAAATAGATAGAAAGTGACCTCCTGGGCTCAGACGTTCAAATGCTTCGATAAAGCCCAAGGCAAAGAGACAGACTGCAAAGGCTACAAAGTTTTGGATGTTAGTCTGGAGGTGCATAACTTGCCCATGCTGTAAGGGTCCTCTGTTTGAAATAGCTGCTGATGGAGGCATGAAATGGCTGCTAAAAAAGAGCTGATTTAATGCCATGGCTTAAGCTGGAACTCCAAGGTCAGCTGAAGGGGCCCATTAAGACAGGAACGGCAGAAATGCCCTGGGAATGAGAAACAAGGCCTGGGGGGTACATACCTTGGCCCTCCCCTGGCACTTAGAAGCAACAAGGGCTGCTAAGACGGAGCAGCCTATGGTGAGAACAGGCTAAGAGTCAGGAACAGGCAAAACAGCGGATGGACTTGGTTTTACCTGGCTCCTGCAAGCTGGATGCGCTCACTGAAGCGAACTACCCAGAGGGTTCATCTGCAGATAGAGAGAGCTCAAGGTCAGACAGGTTGGATTTGCTTCGTCTGGAAAAATAAAGATGGAACAGGAATGGACAAAAAGATACAGTGCTCTCCAAATTTACAAACAGCTGCTGGAAGCTGGTAAACCTCAGCTTTTCTCATCCAGCAAGGTTAGGATAAGAACTGCTAAGGTCACTTGAGCCAAGGAACGGTTGAGTTAAACACGCTGATCGTAGTTCAAATCTGAAGGCGCAGCAATCGTGATTCGCCCAAAACTGGGGATTTTAAGGCTTCAGACAAACACAAATTGGAGGCCACATTAGGAAGAAGACAAAAGACAAGAAAGTCGCTACTAGTCTGCTTTAGCTGTATAAATACAAATAGCTCTATAAATACACACGAGCTGTGCATAACAGTAGCAGGTCCAGCTCAACGTCATCTACTCTCCACCCCAGAACAAGGCCTCCATTTCCCTGAGGTCAGTTAACACGGCGTGGCTAACCAGAAGCTCAAAAAAGGCCCGTGAGACCAAGGTAGTGAAAAGGATGTAAGAAAAAGGCAACATCTGGAAATGCGCAAGGCATTCAAGCATCTGACTCGTACGAAATCAAGAAAGGCTGGTACTTAAATCATGAGACCATCCCACCCTTCGCAGTACTTGTCCCCCAGATTCCTCCCCAAATTGTGCCTCAAACCAGAAGAATATCTTTAACTCAAGGGCTCAGAAAGAGCAACATTTCAATGGTTTGACCGTAAAACGTTTCTGAGCAAAGCCTGTAAAACCGAAGAAACAGCTGCAGCGGGCACAGTTAGAAGAATGGAAAAAACACAAATGGAGAGTTTTCGCCCCCGGGCTCGGCTTTTAGCACCTGCTACTTTGAGCCCACGTCCACCTTCTCCGCACAGCCGCCAGCAGGAACACGTGCAGCCGACTGCTGGCCCGCTCGACTCAAACACCTTCAAAGCAAACCCCCACTCATCCAGGCCATCGGTAAACCCTTCGCAGAGGAAGGCAACAGAAAAGGAAAAAAAAAAAAAAGTCCTCCATAAATCAAAGAATACGAAGCATCCCGAGTCCTTTTAAACTTCTGGCCAAAGGCACACACGCAAAAAGTAAACTATCCTTCTCGCCTTACTGGAAATGTTCCTCTCCTGCTGCCCTATAAAAAGTTTACAATTGTATATGCTATGAACAATACGTCCTGTACCCCTGCCCAAGCACATGGTAAATGAAGTGTTTGACCAGCAAGGCAGCGGCCCCGTGGCCGAGTGCCTTCCCCTCGAACAGAGTGTCTTGCCAGCCTCGCACCTCCCAAACTCCGAGGGCAGCCGCATCGAAAGAAGTAAGGAAAAAAAAAAAATAATAATCAAGTTGCAAAGAGTTTAAACCAGGAGCATTTGCACCCGATGTGTTTTGATCAGACTTACCCAGGCCAAAACCTTGCCAGCGTAGGGCAGTGGGATTTTTTTGACCTGCTTGACACAGGCAGGGAGATGTGGAGCTGGCAGAAGCCCTGTGAGAAGTGGGTACGCAGGAGTTTTTACTGTGGGGCAGAGAGGAAAAGGAACAGATCATCTCCTACTACCTGTAGGCACGAAACCACACCTCGGTGTTGGGATTTGGGGCACCGCTCCGTGCTGCTCCCTCCAAAACACACCTGCTGCGAAAAGAAGTGATGTAAACACAAAGGGCTCCGACTCCAACATCTTCTCCCCTCTGCAAATTAACCGAGCTGCTCTGCTTTTTGCTTTTCTCAAGTTGGATCTCCCTGCGACATCGTGGGGCTCAGAAAAGGGGGGAAAACTACGCAATTGAAAAAAAAAAAGAGTCATCCCCAAACCCCCTTGATTTTTAACAAAGCATCCCGGCTTTCGATAACATCTTCATCAAGTATTTATTGAGCCAATTAAGCTCTCAGCGGTGCCCCAGGGAGAGGCCAGGCTGTCTCGGCCAGGTCCTGCTCAGAGCAGATTGCTTCATTAGCCCACTTTAGAATCAAAATACATAAAAACACCCTTAACCCTTCCCAAGCCAGGGAACGCTAAAACCAACAAGGAGACATTTTCTCTCCATCCTTTTCTTCTTTGTCTCGACTTGAAATAGGAAGTTGTTGGGGTTTTTTTGGTTTGTTTGCCTTTTTTTTTTCTTCAATCTGGGGAAAAAAAAAAAAGCTGGCACGTATCTAATCGCTGAAACGGAGTCAAAAGAAAGATGCAGTTAAAATAATGTTGCAACTGTTATCAAGGCACAGAGTGCTTGCTTCATTCTAGCGGCTGTTTTTGGAAGAGTGCTGCTTCTAGAAGAGGGGGGGGGAAAAAAAAAATTTTTGTTTGGGACCGAGATGCAAAGCCGGGTCCAAAATTTCCAGGTGCTTGGAGACAACTGAATCGAGGCCTGTTTCCAAGTTGATTTTTATTTACTTTATATACGCATATGAAGACACACACAGTCCTGAAGATCACTTTTGCTGACATACCACAGGCCCACGATTTCCCCTGCGCCTTGCAGCTACAATACAAATAGCCAAATCCAGAGGCGAGGAGGAAGATGCCGTAAGGTTGGTTCCTTGTCTCCAACCTCTGGTGCTGGTGTTTCGGCTGGGTTACACACTTACACCACCGCAGGAGACACAGGACCTTTGCTGCCACGTACCTGAGCCTGCCAGCGCAGCCCCTCGATGCGCAGTTGCAAAGGTCCTTTAACTAAACGTGCCCCAAATCGACTCCCCCAGGTAAGAAGCCAGAACAGTGAACGGATTTAGTCGCTCCAGCTGCACTGACACTGCAGTATTGGCAGCTCGTTTCTGCCAGCAAAACTCAGCGGTGCTGCCCAAGCCCAGAGTGGTGAGGCACCTGCCAGCTACGAAGCCAAAGGAAAAGTGGGAGCAGCCACACCAGGAACAGCTTTAGCATAAACCTTCCCAGCTTCTCCTGGCGCCCAAAGAGCATGAGCCAACCCTCAGCTTTAATGCCTTTTTCAGAGGTAATGCACGGAGGCAACAGGGAGCCTCCGCAGACAACGCTTGCCCACATCCCACCCCAGGATAACCCCCCTACGCTGGGTGACACATTCACAGCCCAGCTTTGTGCTGACCCCCGGTGCAACCCGGCACCGAGGTGAGGTCTGGCTCACCATCTCAGCTGGTGGACACAGCCCCTGCGGGGCTCCAGACGGCCACAGCTGGGCAGAATTGCTTGCCCATGGGCAGCGCGTTCCCAGCGTGCCCGGGACCGCAGGTGCTTGGCTGCCCAAGCGGGCAGGTTTACTCAGGGACATTGAAGAGGGTCAGGCAACACTACATGCCGGTGGCACTTTCAAGTCAAGAGGATCAAGGAGGCTGCCAGGGGTCTTTGTTTTTGCCAGTTCTGTTGGCACGGAGATCAAGGAAGAAAGAAGAGAAAAACCAGGGAAGAAAAAACACCCAGCAAGCTGCTCCCTGAAGCTATGAGCTCCTTGACTCACACCAGCAGTTGCACAAGTGCCCCCGACACCTGGCCTGACATGGACAGGCTCTGGCACAGAGCCACAAAGCCAAGAGGACAGCAAGAAGGCAAGGGCGGCCTGGGGTTGCACACAGGGGTAGCCCCCAGCTGCAGCCCACCCAAACCCATCTGGTGTGATGGTCAGGCACTGTACCACATCCCTGCTGGAGGAGGGATGGGAGACATGCCACGAGAGCAAGCTACAGCACCCTTTGGGCCAGCACACATGTCTGGGACCCCAGGCTTGGCTGCAAGGACCCTTTGCTGCCCCATTAAATTGACAACCCAGGACCTTTGTCAATCAGAGGCCATGGATATTGGTCTGAGAAGTTCTCACTGGTGGGGCTGGACGCTATGCAAGCCCCTGGCAGGAGGGCTAATGAAACCAGCCACACTGCTGAGTTGTTACCCCTCAGCATACAGAATGAGGCAGGGATGGGGGGTACACAAAACCTGATGGCTCAGAGAGCCAGGAAAGGACAGAGTGGAGGTCAGGCAATGTGACAGTCACCCTGGAGACCAGAGGCCCCGTTGCTGATGGTGATTTTTACCTCAGCAGGGAAGAACCTCCGTAGCAGCCAGCTCTAAGACAGCTTCAGGGGCCAGGGAGACAAATCCTACTCCCCCCAGCCTTGCATGTGCCACCAAAGGAGCACCGAACGTGCAGGAAAATGTTGAAAAGGACAAATTCTGGAATAACCCACAGCCCTGCAGGCTCTAGCCGCCTGCACAGGCTGCGGCATCGTTCACATCAATCGCATCCTCCCTGTACCTACCCCAGAGCATGGCATTGGCTTCCTCCACTTGCCGTAGCCTTACCTTGCCCAGATCACTTCCATAGGCAAGCAGGGCTGCCTGTGTCGAGGCATTTGTTCTTTAGTCCAGGACATCACCAAACTGGTGAGCTCCCATGGACTTTCCCATGCTAGTTCAGCAGTAGCTGAAACCTTGGAAGAGCCATCTCAAGAGAGAAAACCCTACAAGGAAAATAAGCCAAAGCTAGTCGGACCTCTTGGGTCTCCTCACAAAGGGAGCCAGAGATGGAAGAACTTACAAGAAACTGCTCTCATAAAAGCCTGATAGTCATCTGTAATCAGCCTCAAAGCACCTCTGGCTCTCCATCCTTTTGGGGAGAAACATCACTTCCCCAAATCCACCTGCTTTGCTGAAGAATGACGGGACATGGGACAAAGCCTAGAGGAGCACCAGAGTGACCCAAAGCGAACAGCAAGCCAAGCCCTGCTGAGCTCCCGGGTAAAGGCAGGGACGCTTTGCATTTATTTTAACTCGTGCTCGGTGGAACATGACACCATCAAAGCTGCCTGCGTAGGTCCACACACTCCCTTATATACACACAGGCGCTTCCGAGCCCCAGCACGGACTCTGCGTCCCAGCCCCGCTCAGGTTACAGGGCGCAGACAGCTGGGGTGTGCCGAGACACCTTCCCTCCGCTCCGTGGTTGGCACTGTCCCAGCTTTCTCTTGTGATGCACAGGAAGGGGTTAGGTAAAACACACAAACCTGGATCTGCATCTAAAACCCACCCAGGTCCTTCCCCAGGATCCTGGCACTCTCCTGCGGCTGCCCTCCAGAATGGGAAGCAGATGTGGTCCTGGGAGAACCTCAGCAGCAGCTGAAGGGCATGGCAAGCTGGTACCCAGCTCCAGGACTGCCCCAAGCTCATCGCGGCACTGACCAAGTGACCATCGTGCCATCATGGACAAACCGATGGCAGGGCGTGGGGTCACAGCCACAGCGCTATTTGCATGCTTGCCACGTATTTTTACCACCACTTTGACTCACAGGGCTCTAAAAAGCACACAGATTCTCCATGTGCCTTTTAGCTCTTCCACCAAACCCCCCGGGAGCCCAGAATAACCTCATCTGCTCCCCTTCGCAAACAGGTCCCTGCTGCAGCCTCCCCAGGGAAGAGAGGAGATCTGCATTTCCAGCCTGTGGGAGGGAAGCGAGATCCGGGCAGAGGAGGGGTGCAGAGCTGGAGCGGGGCAGCGGGTTTGTTTACAGGCACGGACCCAGTGTGCCGAGAGGCTGCTGGAAGCAATGCTCGGCCCCGGGGTCGTCCCCGCTCTCAGCGAGCCTCCTGGCCCCTCCGCCTCTCCTTTCGGCTCCAAAAAAGGATCACTCCCTCTTACATAACGGGACGAGGGCCACACGGATGCAATCTTGCACACATGGCCTCCCCTTTTACTTAACAATACCTTTTTCGGTCATACAGCCTTCCTCTCCCTGGTTGCCATTAAACTGACAGTCAGGGGAGACAGATAGTGCCTGGCTCCAGCTATTTCAGCTAAAAAGAGGGGAAAGAGGAGCGTGGTGGGATGCTCCATGCAGGGAACAGTAAACAGAGCAGGGTAGGGAGGTCCCATAATCAGCAACAGTGCGGTCACAGCAATCACTCGATGTCACCCCAGGGGATGCTGTAAGCACCAAGGGAGAAGGTCACAAAGGACAGGGGGATTGGCTCTCCGGAGAAGCTGGACCTTGTTCTTGTTGTTTTTCTGTTTGATCCTTCTGCTGAGGCAAACTCAGTGCAAGAAGGCAGTTGCAAGAAGGCTGCAGGAGCAGCACACTCCTCAAATACAAGCTGGCAGAGGAGTAGGTATCCAGCAGCAACCCCCTTCCTAACACCTAAAACACCACTAGGACATCTCCTTTCCACCACCTAACACAGCCAGGAACAGAGAAGGACCTCATTTCATAGACGGATGATTCCTACTCATACTTTGTGACCAGCAACAGTTAGAGACAGGATGGGTGCCCACCTGCTGCCCCATGTTTTTCTGCCTGTTCTCAGAGGCAGGAGTAAGGATGCCTTGAATAGCACATGCTCCCAGAACAGCATCTGGTATTTTCTCTACCTGTAAGTGGTACCCAGAGGTAGTGCCAGCCAGAATGCCTGTGCCAGGGCTGTGCCAGATCTGGCTGAGTAGTGATCAAGTTGCAAATACTTAAATGGAAGACAAATGCCACCAAATCCATGCTGTGTCCCTGGATAGGTAGCTGGCAGCAGGTCTGAGCTAGAGACTTCTTGATCTGCTCAGGACAGCAGTGGCCACCTGGGCCAGCTTTGAGTACAAGTCTCAGCCACCCTTTTGCGTGGCTTAGAGATAGGGTGCAACGGCAAGCCAGCACAAAGCCCCCCATTCCCAATTCTCTTCCACTATGGAGGCAACTACATCTTGAATGTCCACCTCAGGCATTGTCTGAACTCTGCTCTCATGCCAGATCACAGATTTCAGGACAGGCGGACACTGACTGCTCTGCGGTTCGTGCACCCACTGCAGTATCCTGCTGAGCCTCAGCGCTCCACATGGGCTACCAGCATCACTAAAAAACTGCTACCCTTGACTCAAGGTAGAAGAACCTCCACCCTAACACTCCTCCCTTTCAGGAGACCAAAGTGCTGTCCCAGGCATGACCTTCTGGGTTAGGGTGGGAACTACAGCAGCAGAAATAGGGGAGGAAAATGTTTTCTGCAGCAATACATGAGCAACACCATCCTCCTGGCCACAGTTCACACTGTGCAACTCCTTCCCTTGTCCCCTTCACACCAGACCCGCGGACCCCTGACTGTCCCAGAACAAGAGTGAGCCAGCGTGGATTTCAGCACGGACACGTACAGAATGAGGGACACAGGGTTAGCTCCGAATTTGCACCCTGTCCTGATCACGACACCAAGAAGTCACAGGAATTCCCAACAGCATCTCCAGCCAAAGGTTTGCCCTCAGCACACCTTGGTTCACCCAGACCCATTGAAGCAGAGCAGCTACAACCACATTCATCCTTACGCTGCTCCACTAGCGCAACTTGTGGAGCTCCTCCACCTTCCAGAGCAAGGCATGTGCTGTGTGTATGACAGCTTCTCTAGTGGAAAATACCAATGCCACATGTCGGTGCTGCAGGCTCCCCGGGTGACCGGGGCACTGCTTATTAAGAGGTGATGACGTGCCTATACAAGCTCTCATACCTCTGTGCTTACACACAAGGATTGAGTTCCAGCTCGTTCCCCAAGAGACCAGAACCCATTTTGGAGTAACAGGAGCAAGACCCACCTCCTCCCACCCAAGGAAACAGACTCCAGAGTGATGGCCAGCAGCCCCTGACCTCAAAGCGCTTCAGCAACCTCTGCTGAGGGCAGCTTAAATTACCGGTTTGGTTATAATGTGCTGCCCTGCACATTCAGACACTGGCTTTGAATGCCTGCAGGAGAAGAAAGGGCACAGGAGTGGGAAAAGCAGTGCTCCGAGGCTCCTCCTAGCCAAAGCCATAGAATGGTTTTGGTTGGAAGGGACCTTAAAGATAATTTCATTCTACCACCCCCCCATCCCCCTCCCCCTGCCACAGGCGGGGACACCTTCCACTAGACCAGGTTGCTCAAAGGCCCATCCAACCTGGCCTTGAACACTTCAAGGGACAAGGCAAGTCCTTCCAGGAAGGCTTGCCTTTTACTCCAAAGGACCATATCCTCAGCTAGTGATAGTCACTGACCTACACAAAAAACCAGAAATGCTCTCTGTGTGTCTTGGTCTGGTGCCTTACCACACAGAGGCAAGGGCCTCCAAAAAGCTTGGCGACTACATCCCAGCTGGAAAGGAAGTCTTTCCCTAATACATCTGTAGGTCACTGCTCAAGGCACAGGCAGGCTCACCGCAAATCAGAGAGGGGTGCAGCAGTGAGAGCAAAGGCCCTGGGAAGCCGCGCTTCAAGCTGTTACTTGACAAGTTGCTGTTCCCTGTGCCTGTATATTCTCCTTTTGCAGAAAGAACAAGCTGAGCCCCTGGGCAGCGAGAGACCAGGAGGCCAGCAGAGGCCAGTCTCTCCCTGGAGAGCCAAGGAGCTGGGCACTCTTGTCTGTTCATGAGGCAGGACACCTCCCATTCCCAGGGCTGGATCCTTCCTTTCCCCTGTTGTTAAAGGGCAGAACACTGCCAGCTAGAGTTACATTGCTGCTCACAGGAAAACAGCTGCTAGTGCTAATCTCCGAGATGTTTACATACAGGCGACATCTTCTTTACACAACCTTGTTGTTTGATGCAACAGAAAGCATTTATCTGCATCCAGGTAAGAGCTCCATTTTAGACTAACTCCACAGGCAATGCCACCTCCCAGAGCTGTGAAGCTGGTCGCTGAGACCTTACCTTTGAATGAGGGTCCCGAAGAGCAGGTGGAAGACCTTCTGGATGTTCTCCGTGCACAGCCAGCTCCAGTGATCCATCAGCAGCAGACGAAGCACATCCAGGGCCAGGTCAGCCAAAGCTGTCTCAGAGTCTGCCAGGAGGAAGAGAAAGGTCAGATGAAGAAGCCAACTTGGTGCCTAAGCAAACCTGGTGGAAAGCATCACGCAAAACTCACTCAAATGGCCTGCCTGAGGCTCTTCTCCCCAGCCTAGCACCTTGTGCCACATGCAGGTGACCTGCTGCAGCAGAGCCAGCCTGGGGAGCCTGCCCTCCCATGCTCCTGCCCCGATCACTCTTTCATTTCCACTTTCATCCAAGTAGCCGCAACATTCCTACCAAGGGGCGCACCAGACCAGAAGGTGGCTGCTCCGAGTGCATAGTTCCTTCTCCGTTAAACCGAGTGATTATTAAACCCCAGTCCACACATGGGGATGGCAGTGTGCCCAAAACAAGTGAGGAAGGTGGCAGTGACTGTAGCCAGGAGAAAGGTACATTGCTGTGGACTATTTTCCTAGACATCACCAACACTTTCCCCTCTTCCAAGGTGCAGGTTTCCAGATGCAAGGCTCTGGTCAGCGTCTGCAGGCTGCCATCGTGTGGCAGGTCCAAGTCTCAGCAGGAAGATGGATGAATCACATCTGGATAAACCAGATGCATCAGTTAAAACAAAAATCCCCACGCATGCCCACGTATCCCTGGTGACGCAGACCTGGGACAGAAAAACCTCTCTCTGATCCTCAGGAGGATGTCGAAGCCTACAGCGTAAACACATTCTACTTGCTAGAGAATTCCTTTTATGCTGCTTAACACCTACAATGCTTTGGAGGCAAGCAGAACAAGCTTATTAATATACCACAAACCTGCCTGAGACAACCACTCCTAGGCCAGAGAGCCTAGCGCCTCCTAGGCCAGAGAGCGCCCCTGTACAGCAGCTTCCCCTACTCTGACCTTCCCCAGTGCCTGGTCTTTCAACCACTCTCTGCCTACAGAGAGCCAACGAGACTGTTCACACACAATTTACTGCTGGAGATAAAGAGAAGAGGGATTCCGGACCTCAGCACGTCTCCTTCCCTCCTCTTCATCTCCCTGCTGCATTCAAGCTGGATTAATTAACTCCAGGCCATTTCACTTGGAAAAGACAGGGCATGACTGCATTTGGCGCCGCTTGCTCTGGGCCATGCACAAGTTACTCCTCACTCACTTTGCCCTTCGAGACTTGACTTCCCTTTGCAAAAAGCTGGAGCAGGCTGTTTAGTTTCACCACAACCCCATACAACAAGCATCATTGGCAGGCCCTGCTAGTTCCGTAGCATCCAAGTCCCCTTCCTCAGGGAGCTGCTGGCCAGCCTCTTCCGAGAAGTCTCCCAGTGTGCAGACAGGGACACTGGTTGCCTTTATAGCCAGCCGCTCCCCAGACATTCATTCCCCTTACCCTGCCAGACCAGCCTGCCCTGTCTCAGCTCTGAAGCATCGCAGACCTGCAGGCATTTGACATAATTCACGTAAAGTTTCTTTAAGGGTTCAGCTAACTTGGCCTGCCTGTATCTCTTGTGCTCTATGCAGAGCACTGGCCTCCGATTCCAGTCCTGCTCCCCAGCAGCCCCAAAACAACTGTGGGCGCGTGTTCAAAGATTACAGGCAAAGCTGGTAGCACAGACTCGGCTTCAGAATACCAGATCCGTCCTGTCACAAGCACATGCTTTCAGTCAGAGCTTGCCAAACTTGAACCACTGGAGTGAAATCTTTGGAAAGTTCCAGCTGATACAGCTCAACTATTCCAAGACAAAGATTAGAGAACATATTTTTGCTCGCATTCAGGATAATCATGTAACTGCTCTGAGAGGCCGTAACACCCCTGTGCTTCAGAGGAGGGATCTGTAATCAGAAAGGGAACATCATTCCTTCAACTGGCATTACATATTTGCTATTCCCACCAAATCTATCCGAACTTTACTGAATCTCAGAAGATCCTTTTATAGTGCATGGACATATAAAGACTAACTTGAGACTACCAAGAAACTGTAATTTGGCCATTTTTCGGTTTAAGAGCTTGATCTTATAACATTGGCAGTTTAGGCAGCGTGTCCTTAAGAAACTTACTTCTGCAGTAACTACTGAGTACACCAAGGTGAAGATCTACAGTGACACAATTGAGCTAAGACCCAATTTGCTTCCAATAGCAATAAAGACCACAGCAATCACTTAACGGAACTGGATAAAACTCAGTTTGCCTTCCCTTTAACCAACAGGCAGGAGACCAGGTCCTCATACTGAAGACCTTGCAAGCCGAGCCTGGAGATGTTGGAGCTGTTGCAGTACCAAGGGAGATACAGTGAAACACTAACAGAGGGGCTGAGCTCACCAGAGTCTGTGTCCAGATGTGCACCCTGCGCCAGTGTGCCCAGCCTGTCCATATCCTCCTGCACGGAGCTTTCCTTAGTTTCTCTGCCTCCCTCGCCTTCGGGAGCTTTGCTGGGGACTGCCTCCAAGAGCTTCTCCTGCTTCTGGATGAAGGACTCCATAGCAGCCAGCGACAGGGTGCCAGAGACCTACAAAAGCACCCGTGTATTAGTACCACAGCGGTGAGCTGCACACAGCCCAAGCTGAACAGATACACGAGATGTCCGCTACCCAGACAGCCTCCCACCACCTGGTTTGCACCTTGCTGTACCCCACAGCACAAGTAGGGCTGCTTATCGCCTTTCTGCAAAGACCTGGCATGTAGGAACAAGGCTGCAGCAGCCACAATCCCCATGCACCTGGACTATTCTAAGCCAGCACCCAAACTAGGCAGTGATTAGGATCACGAAAGGACCTCAAGAGGGATCTGAACTTACAGCAGTGCCCTCCCTGACACTGTACACAATCCTGTCGTGCGCTTCGCTCACACTCAGCACTGGAGCAATTTTACTGGATGAGAACCTCAGCCTGGACCTGAAGAGAAAAGATATGGCACAGTCAGGGTTTTCTCCGCAAGCTGCCAGTGATGAGTTTCCCGGTCTCAGCCATGAACCTGGACCAGCCTCAACCAAGAATCAGGACCAGATACCTTTGTCCAGCATCATGTTCAAGCTAAGAAGTCTGATGACACCTGAAGTGGTTCAAAAAAGCATCTGCCCCCAGGAAAACTGAAAGGCGGCAGTAAAATCATGCAACAAAATCATTAAAGCGCTTGTCTTCAACTATACATGGGCCTAGCCAAGGCTTTCCAACATCCACCACATACATACACCTTCTTTGGCATTTATGTTACCTATAAGCTTACATGCAGGTGTAGGGATTTCTGTTCAGCGAGGCAGGAGCAGCATATACAGGAAAGCGTTGAGAAAAGCCTCTGAGATGAAACATACTCAGCAGGATTGTGAAATCCAATTATAAACACGCACACGCAGAAAGGAGGGTATGAAAGGGCGTTTGGGATTGTGGGACAAATTGTAAAATAGCCTGTTTATCATTAAAGAATGTCCTTTTCAGCCAAGACGCTTCAAAACTTGTACTTTTTTGGTTTGCCTTTTTGTCCAAAGCAGCTTTTTCTAGCAAAACACCGCTTTTCCACAAAAAAAAAAAGCCATACTCATGCAGAAACTTTTCTTCTGTAAGGGAAGAATCCCTGATGACCACAATGGGCCTCATCACTGCCAGCAAAACCAAATAAACACTTGGTGAGCAACATACATGCAATGACCTTAAATACTACTCCTAAATAAATACGCAAACATTTGCTGGGCAAGGTGACATATCACTGTGTTAAAGACCTGGGAGATAGAGTAAACCTTCAGGTAGACAAATCATAGCTGTATTTTGCAGTGACTCACCACATATGTAGGCCATGCACATGTTTAAGGTTAAAAAGCAATCCTCCAGGAGGATGGAGTCAGCTTAAGTATGGACTCCATGTTCTGCATAGAGCACAGCGGAAGCTGAAGGAGGCACAGGGGAAGCAGAAGGAGCCCTTACTTGTTAGCCTTCTTCCCGTCTGTCTGAGATTTCCCATCCACTTCGGACTCACTAAGATCCTCCGTGGGGCTCTGGGGCTCTGACCTGGGGAATGCCGTCTTCAAGGTGTCCACAATCGCATTGACAACAATCTGCAAAAGCCAGCAGCGCCATCAACTATTGACTATATTCATACTCCTTGAACAGGAATTAAGAGTTTTCAGACTTGTGCTCTATTTTCTATTAAAAATCGCAGGTTTTTTGAGATGGGCTCTGACCCTTTCTAGCTTTATGGCTTTCTAGGCAAACTAAGCCCATCTAGGCAGAAAGCATTTAAGTTTTCTGGCTACTACTGCAGCAGCCATACACGTAGACATTGAAGCCCAAAAGGCACGTCTAGATGCAGCTGTAAGCGGTTCAGATAACCAGTTTCCCACTTGTCTACCTTGTCTATCCTGGAGACAACAAAGGGCTTCTTGACGAACGCGATCCTGGCATCGGTGTTCAGGGCGAGGAACTCCTGCACCTCCTCACTGTTTGCAATCTCAGGGACCGCGCACAGTTGCTGCAAGGAAAGATGTAGCGTTAGGTCTTTTTTGAGTCAACTTCCCAGCTTGATCGTGTGAAGTGCAGGTGGAAGAGAACCAATATGTTCCATTGTCTGTCAGTATAGAGCTGTCCTAAGCACAGCTTTCTAGCTCACAGGGGCACACAAGCAAATACCTCACCTTCAAGAAAGATTCCAGCAGACTTTTTCTGGCTTCCACTTTATCACTGTCCATGTTTCCAAATGGGAGATCTGGGAACAGTTTCTTTGGGCCTTTGATATCTACAAAGGAAACAAATCCATTAGCAAGCTCGAGAAAACTGGAACAGCTGTTTTAAAATCTTAATGCTCTCATGGTTTAGACTACCACTACACACTGCCCAGCATCAGCCCAAGATAATGCGCCCCTCAATCCAGGGTCATTGAATCAGATCTTAAACCCACACAGAACTTGCATTCTGCTGATCTGGTATCATCTTTAAAGCATGTCTTTAAAGTTAAAAGTAGTAAGAACACCAGTTTAGCACAAGGACTCTACATTACTCAAAGAGCCCAAAAATTCCCCACAAAGCAGCTTTCCAGTCAAATCCCCGGATCTGTCAAAACCAAAGGATCATGTAGGAAGGTGCTACATTCAATTAAGTTTTATTAAGTAAGTAGCATTAAAAGAAACAATGTTTTCTTTTTAGAAAAAGCTTACATTCAACAGGTATTACTCTTTCTTAGATGCAAGCAAGATACTCGCAGATACCAGTGTTTCTATTCATTGCTAAGGTGCAAAACTACAAAAGCAAGTGTTGCGATCCAAACGGCAACAAGGATGTTTTGAAACACTGGAATTTGCTGCAAAAATAAATTTCTCCTCTAGCCAGCTTTGCACAGAGCAAGGACATGGCATCACAAACAGCCCAGCATCCAGAGCTGCACAGGCAGGACAGGATACCCTCAGAGCAGAGGAGCACAGACTGGGGTGAGAGGGAGAAGGATTTTCTTAGGAGTTTAATGCAGGCACTGACTTTTCAGGAACTTGCGGAGCTCCGGTTTCTCCTCCAGTCTGGTCTGGAGGTTGAGGAACTCCCGGTAACGGCGGTTCACAGTGTGGTAAGCCATTTGCTGAAGGCTACCCGCACTCTCACCCTCCAGGGCTGTCTCATACTGAGGAAGAAGGCAGCAATCAATAATCCTTACAGACCCCAAAACAATCCTAATGTGCCATGATCCCGTTGGTCCCACAGTCCCCAGACCCCACTGTGGTCCTATCCAGCAATTCCTCAGATTGACCCTTCCTGAGGAACAGGGGCTGTACAGCATGCAAATCCCCCACAATGAAGGGAATGGTGAAAACAGGATACAAAAGACTCAAAAAACCCCACATGACCCTTAGCCATGAGCACCCTAACGGCCACTGGAAAAGCCCCCGTGGCCAATATTCCCCCACTGCCAGACTAAATTGAGTGCTGTGTTGAGCCACACACAGCATAAATCCTCATCTCCAAACACCAGCCCATGCTGCCTTGCCAGGGCAAGGGTCCTGGAAAAGGGGTGACCGCCGGGACAGCCTTTACCTTGACAGTGTACAGGGTGTAGGGGTGGAAGCCAGTCCCGCTGTGCTCTCGGGCAGTGATGGTCCCAGTTATCCGCAGGTTCTGGATGACAACTGGCCCATCAGGGCTGCTGAGCGGCTCAAAGCTGAAGGTGCTGATGGAAGCCGTTGGGGAGGATGAGAGCAGGGGCAGAGTCTGGCCTGGGTCTGGAGGGCTTTGCAGTGGGCCCTCTGCTGCCCCCAGATCTTTCCCCAAGCTGGAAGGCCTCTGTGAAGAAGACTTTTTGGGAACAGCTGGGCTTTCCTCTTCCTTCTCAATTGCTGGGTCAATCTGAATGTCAGGGCAGGAGCTCAGAGCAAGAGCAGAGGTGGGAAGCGGGCCAGCATCCGAGCTGGTGGCAACACCCTCCTCCAGGTCCCCCACACCCTCCTCCAAAGTAGACGGTCCCTCTAGCACAGTGGAGGTGTCCTGGAGGGGTTCATCAAGGCACTCCCCCGCAGGTGATGGTACCAGCAGGTCCGTGTCCTGGCCCACATCATGCATGGGGGACTCCAGCTCCAAACCCTCACAGGGGAAGAGGGAGCCCAGGGCTCGTGGGCAGAGGAAAGGCTCCTCTGTGCGGCACAGCCCACTCGCCAGGTCCTCTCCCTCCTCACCAGCAGGCCCTGCCTCTCGCCTGGGTACCTCCATGGCCCTCGGGGAGGGAGGCAGCCCAGCAGGGGCAGCGTCCATCTGCACCGCAAATGGTAAGAAATCAGGCACTGGGGGTGCAGGGGGTGGTTCTTCAGCCCGGGGCTTCTTGGAGAAAGCCCCAATGAGCAGCAGGTTGATCCAGTCAGGATCAGCCATCTTCTTGATGGCTGGCAGCAGCACGTTACAGGCGACCAGCTCCACCACCACAAAGCGTCCTGTCCGCGTCTCCAGGTGGGGCCAGGGCACCAGTGCCCGCAGCAGTGTCTCCACAGCAGCCCGGGTATAGCCCACCTCAGCTGCTGGGCTGCGGAGGGCAGGATGCGGCCCTGCCAAGCGGCTGTACTCCTGCCACAGGGTCCGGCTGCCACCCGGGTCGCCCCTCAGGGCCTCACGGGCCTGCAGGTAGCTCTGCAAGTGATGGCCGCAGAGGAGAAGGAGGCGACGAGCCAGGGCTTGGCGGTCCACTAGCCCCATCCGCCGCCTCAGCTCAGTGGCCAGGCCTGTCATGGCCTTCTCCACCTCAGCTTCGAAGGCTGGCTCACTGCTGACAGTGCGGTACCAGGAAGCGACAAAATCCCGCACCACTTTGTGGACGGTGCTAGTGATCTCCCTCTCCAGCCGCTCCTCAGCCACCAGGCAGCGAGGCAGGGGGCGCAGGGAGCTGATGAAGCGCTCCAGCCGCAGACGCTGGCCCGGGGGGCTGAAGGCACGGGGGCCCAGCCAGCCACCCAGTGCCACCAGCACGCCACAGAGCAGCCCCAGTGCCCGCAGGTCAAGCAGCAACTGCAGGGCCAGCAGCCAGCCTAGTGTGGCTGCCAGCACCACCAGCACCTGATGGCCCCTTGATGGCCCCTGGCCTGGCATGGTGGGGCTGGACAGGGAGAGCTGTCTGGGGCTCTGCTGGCTGCTGCCTCAATGGCTGCCACAAAGCAATGGGGTTTGTCAAGGCTCAACCAGCCAGGCTCTATACCAGGCACCGGGGCTTGTCAGGGCTCAACCAACCAGCATCATTACCAGGCACTGGAGCCCAACCCACCAAGCTCCTCAGTACACACAGGGACTCACCAGGGCCAACTGACCAGGAGCCTTTACCAGGCACCAGGACCCAACTGACCAGGCTCCTCACAGGGCCTGGAGCTCATCAGAGCCCAACCGGCATGAGTATTCACCTGGCACTGAGGCAAAACCAACCAAGCACCTCACTGAGCACCGGGGCTCATCAGGGCACAACTGACCAGGGGCCTTCACGGGGCCCTGGGGCTCAAGCAACCAGGTCCCTCACCACACACAGAAACTCACCAGAGCCCAACAAATAGGGCTCCTTTTCCAGACACCGGGCCTCGTCCAGGCCTCTTATCTAACACTGGGGCTCTCAGGGACCAACAAACTGGGGGCCTTCACCAGACACCAGGCCCCAACCGACCGGGGCCCTCACCAGGCACTAGGGCTCACCGGGGCCCCAACCGACCGGGGCCCTCACCGGGCACTAGGGCTCACCGGGGCCCCAACCGACCGGGCTCCTCACCGGGCACTAGGGCTCACCGGGGCCCCAACCGACCGGGCTCCTCAGTAGGTCTAAAGGCCATCCACAGCCCAGCCGACCGGGCCTTCACCGGGCACTAAGACCCAACCAACCGGGCCCCTCACCGGGCACTGAGGCTCTCCAGGGCCCAACTGACCCGAGGACCTTCACCAGGACCTAACCAAGCGACCGCCCCACCGGAACCGCGCTTCAGTCACCCCTCTACTACGGGAGAGCGACCCGCACCCAGCCAGCACCGACACAACGAAACCCAAAGCACCAGACTCACCGCCGCGGGGTTGATAACAGCCACCACCGGCCGCCACTTCCGCCCCCACTTCCGGTAGCGCTCCCGGCCGAGGAGAGCGGCGCCTCCCCCTCGCCGCCTCCCCACAGCGCCCCCTTGCGGCCGGGAGGGCCGGCGGCAAAATTTTGCTGTCCCACGTGAAAAAAGTTTTCCCCTTCCCACTTTTTTTTTTTTTTGTTTTGTTTTGTTTGCTTTTTAGGGGTTTTTTTTTTTTGGCTTTCGTTGGAAAAATCGTGCAGCCCCGTGCTGGGTTTGGCTCGCAGGCTGTGAGAGCAGCAAGAGTTTATAGCAATGCACTGTTTTTTTAAATTTTTAGTGCTATTTTTTGCACGCATTAAGAAAAAATTTTGTTAGGTGTGCATTAAAAAAAAAAGAAAAATAAGTTTTTCTACTGCTTTAAAGGAATAAGGAGTGTGGTGGGGGTGCAAACAAGCTGCATTCGAGGTGCTGAGCGCCCTGGAAAACACCTGAGCTGCGTTAGCCTCGTCAAGCAAGGCAAAAAAAGAAAAAACATGGAAAAAAAAAGGGTGTTGGGGTCAAATAGGGATGGGGATGAGTGTCCCCAGGCTGCAGGCAGTAATTAGCTGGTGATGATGCTCACCTGTGGTGGGGTGTGGGCACAAAAGGGGCTGGGGGGAGCAGCAGCTCCTTGTTTGTCTGGGAGCGAGGAGGGTCCTGCTCGCAGCTTTGGGGTCGTGCTTGGAGGAGCTTGGACTGAAATGTTTTACAGTTGTAAAAAATATGCCTGGGTTTCCCCTCTTTTGTAGCTGAGGAGGTGCAGACCCCTTGGGGAACCCCTATTTCTCTGCAAGGGGTTCCCCTGAGACGCTCACGGAGCCGCGGACGGAAGCGTCTTGTGGAGCATCTCCAAGGAGAGGAGGCTGCAGGGTGGCGTGAAGGGACGAGGCCTCGCTGCAAAAAGGTCAGAGCGATTTTAAAAAAAAAATAATACTCTGGGAACCGCGTCGGGAGAGGGGCGTCCCCGCTTTGTCGCCCCTGGCCTGGGTGCCATCCCAGTTTGTGGCATGGCGGGAAGGCGTTGCAGGGTTTCTTTATCCCACGGGATGATATTTGCGTCGTGTAGAAAACACAGAAACGTTGTGTGGGACTGAAAACCTTCCTGGTTGCGATGTATAAAGCCGGTCGAGGCTTTTTTCCGTTTCTCCTTTGCGCGTAGCTGCAGCTTTTGTGTGTGTAAGAGTAAAAAAATAAAGCAATGATAACCGGGAGGAAGGGGCGCTCCTGTGCGTGGGAGCTGGGGCTGGGGGGGATTTGGGTGGCCGAGGTGGGAACATGGGACGAAATTCCTCCTTTTGGTTGGAGAGCTCTGTAATATTGTAAAAATTACCCAAAATACGTCAGTTTTGAGAACGTCTCTTAGCTGGGTGGGCACTACAGGAACGCAGAGCAGCAAGGAAAAAATGGGTTTAATCAAAATATCTCTGTTTAAAAGAAGTATCCTTTTGGAAAAGGCTTTTAAAGGGTCTTTTTGTAGCCTGGATCCGCTGGGAAGCAGAGACCTGATGCCAGTCTGTATGTTGCCTTGGTGTATCCCTGTGTGTCCAGGGGTGTTTTTGGGTGCTGGAGCCGCTTCCATGCGGGATTGTGCTGTTCCCCTCATTCCTTGAGTGCTCTCATCCCCTTTTCCATGTAGCATGGTGTAAATACTCACGTTAGACTAAGACCAGTGCTTGGCATGAAGTGTTAGATGGGTAGAAATAAATGATGAAGCGGGGCTGACTTTTTTATTTTTATTTTTTTTTTGGCCAAATGTGGGTCTTGCAAAGTGCTGTGTGCTCTAAAATATACATACGCAAGGGAGAGCTTGAGCTTTTGGGGTTAGCAGAGCTTCTTCAGCCTGACTTCTGCTCCAGCATTGAACCTCCAAGAGGTTTACAACCTTCTCCTCCTCTGTGGGAGCGCCCCGCGCTTGCTGTGTTGCTGTTAAAACCTCGTGCCTCAGTTTCCCCCCTTGCCACCAGCCCTCCCCGTCTGCTCTGGTTCCCCTTCCCTCTTCAAGAGGGATTTTTTTGGGGGGGAGAGGAGTTTTTGCAAGCTGTTGTATGGGCTGAGCAGCCTTGCCCTTACGTTAGGGTCCTGCAACTGGAGGATGCTGAGCTGCTGGAGCGACGCCGATTTTAATTGTGATGCTGGTGGTGACAAATAATCCCAAACTGGGGTGGTTTTTTTTTTTGTGGGTGGGAATGGTTGGCGGGGTCCTTCTGCAGGTCTGAACTCTTTGGTGCCGTAGAACCGCGTGGCTGTTGTTCCTGAGTTGGGTTGGGAAGCACGGCCAATTAAAAGAAAAAAAATAAATTAATTTATAATGGGTACGAACCAGGAACCTGTTATCTTTTTATTAATGGGTAAATGCAGACCAGAGCGTGTGGCCCAAGATCTCGGGAGGTGGGATGCTGGGTGCAACCCAGCTCCCGCCTGCCCTCGGGGATGGGTTCCTCCCAAAGGGCTGGCGTTTGGGGTTAAATTCGCCTCCTTGAGACGCTTTGCCTTTCTCAAGCCCCCGGCTTCGCTCTGATCGTGAATTGTCCCGCTTGCAAGCGTATGGGGGTGGGACAGGGAAGAATTTCTGGGGCACTTGAAATAGTTAAGCTTCCTGGAGCACCTTCCAGGAGGAAAAATACCCGCAATCCCCTACTTTGACAAGAGTTTCCCATGTGGGAAGTAACTTAAGGTGTGATTCCTCTTCTCGCAATTGGCACGTGAAAAACGTGATGGCATGGCAAGGCGCTGCCAGAGCAGGCAGCTTCGTCCCAGGGCTGCTATCCAACCTCTTCCCCCCCCAAAAAAAGGCAGAAAGAACTTGATTAGATGGATGGGGAAGGTGAGTCGTGTAAATCCCATCCTTGATCATTCCCCGTATTGGAATCGGGGCTCTTGCCTGTGTTGCTGTGCTGTTTGGGGGATGAGTATCTTACAAGGGCAGCATCGTAAGGCTCCAGCAGTTGAATCTGACTGAATATCTGCAAATAAATGGACTTGTGCTTTAAAGTAGGAGCCCTGGAGATCAAGTGTGGAAGACTTAGACACCTGTGTCTTTTTTTCTGTGAGCTTGGAAGGGGGGAGTACAAAGCTGTTGGGATGATTTCCACGACCTGAGCTCTGAGACGAGCTGCAAAGCATTCCCAGCACAGCCCTGGAAGGCTGGATATAAGGTTTTTTTAGGTGCCTACACTAAGTACTAGTGTTTTGCAAGCTATTGCAGAGCCTTCCCCTAGCTGCATCCCTCCTTGCCTAGGTATTAGAGCAGACTGGCTCCTTACATTTGATCTTGCGGGTGTTTTTCTTCTTGTTTCCTGCCTCTTTGGGAAGCAGGGTTATTAGTATGGAGACAGTCTGTACAGCGTCTGGAACAAAAAGACCATGGTGGGACCCTAGTTGCTATAGAAATGTTGTAAGCTGGAAGGTCCTTTGCCTCCTACGTGAGCCTTTAAGTGAACAAACAAGCGTGGTGTCGCTTTTCTGCGGTGATCCGCCGGCTTTGAGCTTGGCTTTGCTCTCGCTGTCTCGTGATGCTGTTTTTAAGGGGCTCTCGGGCACTGGAAGCTGTTCCTCACATAAATATCCTGAAGCTGGGAGTCTTTCTGCTGGGGATGGTAGCTCCAATGTACCGGGTTGATGCAGCGGTGCAGGTCTCCACCTACCAGGAGATGAAAGAGTTGTTGTCATGCCAAGATGCTAGAGAGTTGGCCAACCCTTCCCAGTGCCACTTCTGGACTGTACAGGCTGGAATGTCCCCTCTGCATCGCTCCTACCTCCTGCTTGGAGATGAGTTTGTTGGGAATCCATCAGGGAAAGAGTCTCTCCGTAGCCAGTCCCGACCCTGGGGGGATCTTGTGGTGTAATCAAGTTGTCTGGGTTTGAGATGAAACCCGTGTTGGAGAGCTGGGAAGGAGCAGGATGAGCGGTCCTGATGCTGTCCAGGTATAAAAGCCCCCCCTTAGAGGATTTCTGGTGCCCTGTGGTTTGACGAGCACGGATCACCGTTGCATCCGAGCTTGTCAACGGGATGGTGGCTCCGGAGACCTTGTAGATACGGACCACGCTTTATCATATCCTTATTTAAACCCTCCACCCAGACTGTGCCCTGCTGGGAGGCAACATCCCGGCTGAATCCCGCGCTCGGGTTGATTAACATACTCCTAGCTCGTAAATCTAAGAAAGTGGATTTGGGGAAGAACTTTCCTGCCTCCAGTGAAACTTGCCTTTAAATTATTTAACAAGCTTCTTAAGCAACTCAGCCGTTTTGCATGGAATTTGTCAAGGCTCCATCAGCTATACACAGTGCAATGTGACAGCCATACTTTTATTGCGAGCCGTGTATTAATCTTGGAATAGCGCTATTTGTTTTCCTCTCTTGCTTTTATGGTGCTTAAAAGCATGTATCTTCTCCTGAAAATCAATAACTAAAGCTATGAATAATAAAAAACACTGCAGCGAACGGCTCATAGAGATCCTATGGATGTAAGTTGCGGCAGTAATGACTCTGTTTGCCATCCATTAAGTATGTGAACTCCGAAGAATTATGCAGATTATAATAGCTGTATCAACATAAGTATGTTTTGCTGATAGACTTTCCTGATTGGATCCGCGGGATATAAGCCTGCTAATCCCCTGTGCAGAGGACCTGATTATATTAGAGTGCCTTGCAGATCTGCGGATAGAAAGTTAAGAAACAATTAAAAAAAAAAAAATGTTGGCCGGTGTGTGGGGTTTTTCAAAAGCACTCGGGTTGCTGCTGTATTTGGGGTGTTTTTCTTGATGCAAACGTGTGGTTTTTCTCGGTGTCTTCATTGGAAGCCCCGGTAAAAAGGCGGAGGTGGATGGTTTGATGTACAAGAAGTGAAATTTGCCCGGCGCTGAGCCTGAAACGGCACAGCGGCTTTGCGCTGCGGCCGCTCAGCCCTGGGGTTTGAGCGGCGATTTTGGTGCCGGGAGGGGACCTCAATCAGTGCCCGCCGGGCGTCGCCTTGGTAATTGCTCATGGAAGCGGCCGGCGACCCTCACGCACGCTGCCGGCGTTGGCAGCTGCTGATTCCGCAGGGATGCTTCCCGCATGCCTATGGGCACGCGTTGTTCCCCTCCTCGCCCGCAGCCTCCCAGCGATGAGTTGGCTGAAGCCAATCGTGGAGTTGCAATGGGGTGGGGGGGGTGGAACCAAAACAACAAGCAACCCCAACCCACCACCTTGTAATTAAAAAAAAAAAAAAAAAAAAAATCAGCTTGACACAAGGCTAAACATCGTGCAATTTTCTATGTAGGGTTTTGCGTGTTAAGATCCGCTTATTAATATTATCTTGGTAATATACTGTGTCACCTCAGTAGGTGATAGGATGCTCTACAAAGGCTGTTCTGCTTTTTTTTTTTTCTTTCTTTTTAATTTTTATGATGCTTCAACTTCCTTAAAGTTGGGGAAACTGAGGCTGTGCCACCGGGAAGTGATATATCCTGCTCGCACGGCTTGTCTTTCCAAGCTATACTGCTTCCCTAGGTAATGACCTAAACCAACTGAAGCATTCCCATGGTAGAAGAGATGCGTCACCATGTGTAATGTACCAAAATCCCCCATCCGTGTGTCCGCTAAGTCTCCTTGGTCCCGTATTTCTTGTCCTGCTGTGGGTTATTTGGTCACAGGCTCCTGGTGCCTGACAAAAAACCTCGGCTCCCCTCTGCCTTTTTGTGTCGGTGTTTGGGGAGACTCCGAAACGAGCGGAAAGCAGGTCGCTGCGTATTAGGACTCGGCAGAAAAAGATCCCTGCCAGTCAGCAGAGATGCATATGAAATTTCAAAAGTGCTTTTTCTTTTTTTTTTTGCCCTTTTTTTTGGAGGAAAAGATTTGAAAGCACCTTTCCACCAGAATATTTTCCGGCATCTCGGCTCCGTGCTGAGTGATTGCCTGCGAGGGGAGGGGAGAGCAGCATCCCAGGGCCGAGCTGCACGAGTCCGGGGCAGCGTTTGCAGCAAAATTCCTTCGGTTCTTGGGAGAAATCAGACCGGGGGTGGATGGCTTCAGCCCTCCCTCGGCGTGGCTGAGGCTTGCAGCCAGCACAAGTAGTAACCGGAGTGGGATTTTTGACCTCGCATCTATCTCCTGGCCAGCACTCGGCTTGAACTTTTTCCTAAAATATGGCCAAAAAGTAAAGTTCAGGGCTTGACGGTGCCTCACGTTCCGTAGGACAAACATTTATAGCTTGAAACCCATCTGGGATGTGAATGCATTTAATTTTGGTTTCCAGGCTGTTGGGGGAACTATAATGCAGGGTGCTGCATCTCTATTATAACGTCAGCCGTAGGGTTGGCCTCGACTTACCCATACAGAGAAATGGGAAGAGCAATGGTGTGGTTTGAGTTAGGGCGAGGAATTTATTATCAAGGCTGGCTATTCTGCGGCTGGGGAGCCCATTCTGCTTTATGCCATCCAGACCGGGAAGCCATTGCCTCGTGCAGCGGCGCATCCACCACCGGCTAGCATCTCATTAGCAGATAAAATTGTTATTTTCGGGATAACGCTGCGAGTTAATGTGATGTGCACATCGCTAAAACCCCAAACGTGCCGCATGCAGAATCGGGCGAGTTGCAGTGATGAATGTCGTGCAAAACTCGGAGGCACTAATTGAAGGTGGTTTCAACAGAATATTCAATTAATGCTCTCTGCGTCGCAGACAGTCTGGAAAAGGCGCTGTTTTCTCCCGAGGATCTGTGTTACTGTGCAACAAACAGATGAAAATGAACCGTTTTACGGCCTTCTAATTGAAAGTCGATGCACTGGTTTTATTAAAATTTTCATGGTGGGGGGAACCGGGTGCCTCAAGGGCCCAGTAATGGGATGAATAAGCTCCCTCTTCTCTGCTGCCTCGCATCCAGCCCCGGGCAGAAGCCACTGCAAATCAATGCCTGAGATATCCCTGGTGGCATCTGTGGCCTTGGCGTCTCTCCTTGTGTGCACGGATCTGTTCTATTCATGTCCGCTGCACCTTCGGCGCCCCCTCGAGAGGAGCCAGGATCCCTGGGAAAAACCGCTTTTATGGAGCAAACTAAGGGACTGTTGGGTGAGGAGAGAGGAAATGTGGTTTTTTTCTTTTTTTTTTTGCTTTTTCCCCCCATTCCTCTTTATGGGCAGGAGGCTGAGTTTCTTCTGGCTTTGAGTTTTTTGGCCTCTTTCGCGCTGCCATTGTGCCGCGCGCCGGGGAGCTGAAGCTTATGAGTAGGAGGATGGAAGAGAAAGGAGCTTCTCTGTTCCGCCTTCTCACCTCTCCAGGGCAGGCTGTCCCGTAGGGTGGGGAATGAAAGAATTAAATGAACTTTTTATTTTCCTCGTCTGGCCTCCCACCATCTTGCAGCAAACCCCGTTTCGCTGCCTTTCCCAGCCGGTGCTGGCTGCCCTGGGTATCTGCATCTCTTCCCAGCCGTGGCAGCTCTTCAGGGCATGGCTGGGAGCGATATATTCCTTCCCTGCTTCATTCTACCAGCTCCTCTCTTGCCTGACCTATCAATTCCTAAATTCCTACCTATCAGTTCCTATTGGCATAAAGTTGATAATATATGAAGCAAAACGCCCAGACCAACGTGGTTGTCGTTGCTGGGTGTTGGGAAGCAGCAAAAGGAGGATGCTCTCCACGCGACTCCCAAAAATCTGCGCGTTTGCTGGAGGATGCGTGGAATCTGTTAGCCGGTGCCTTCCCTGGCATTGCGGATGGGTACTAATTGACGCTCTGGCATCCAATGATGATTTAGGTATTTTAAAGCTTTATTTACGATGAGTTCCTCTACCCACTTTGCCGTGGTGATAGTGTTGTGATAATGGGGATTTACAGTCCCCTCCGACAAGAGACCGTAAACCAACCGGCTGGATATTTTTTTTTTTGGTATTCCTACAGGCCTAATTTGTAACATAAAGCACTTAATAATTGTTATTAATGTACCTGCTGCGGTCGGTCTATAGACCCAGCTGGAAATCACATCTGCTATCAGATTTGCCGCAAACCCTTGCGGGTGGAGGGAGGCGCGAGCAGCCGGCGTGGCCGGGAGGAGATGGCTACAGCTGGCCAAAAGAAGTGCCCACGGGTCAACGGGAGACATACGGTTTTGGGGAAAATCCTGGAAATCTTAAAATCTGAATGGGCGAGGCAGGAGCATCGCAATAAAGAGCGGGGAGAAAAGAAAAGAAAACTGCCGGTTTCTTAGGGAGAAGGTATTTGGGGCGATTAAATGCGTGTTGATAAACAATTGCCAGGGACTTTGGTAAACATCCTTAGGGATTTTCGTACCCGTTCCTCACTTGAACGGAAAGCAGCCAAGATTTTAACAGCCAGCCAGTGATTTCTGACTGGTTCCAGTTTCGGCTATCCGGCCTGGGATGGGAAGATAACGGATGCTTCTCATTTTTTTTTTTTTTCCCCCACCAGGTTGAGTGTGACCTTGACAAAAGGTGTTTTAATCTTCGTGTGCCTCGGTTCCTGGCTGAAATAAGGCTGTGTTGTAGCCCTCTGGGCTGCGGCCAAAATGGTGTAAAGACAGAGGCAGCGCCAGCTTTATTGGCAATATCTTTTATTAAACCTTGCAAATCTAGTCCCTTCTGTTTATTTAGATTTTGGGATATTCGCTGACTTGGGATAACGGGCTCGGATCTGGGTGGAGGCATCTTCATTACCGGCATAGGAAGGACAAATTAGAATATGTTGTGGTTTTTTTTTGTTTGTTTGGAAGGCGTACAGATGCTTTCAAGTGGTGATGTCAGTAAATTAGATGACTTCAGAGGGTTTAATCATCCGAGCATCCCCCAGCTCAGCCCTGATTCACAGCCCCGCACCTTGTCCAGGGGTGGTTGAGATGAGGTAATGCTTTGAAGTATCACCGGCGGATCTTCGCGAGGAGGATATTTTGCATAATTGGTTTCTGACAAGGCCTCAAACCCTATTTAGAGTTACATGGCGGAGCGTTAATTTATGCCTGTACTCCTATGCATAACTTCGTTACACGGAAGTGTTATTTATGACGCGAGCTGGGATTTATTGCGTGTTGGCGATAGCGCCGTGATAATGGAGATATATAGCTCGTTGTGGCAAGAAGCTATAAAAGAAATGGGTAGATGTTTCTCTGCGGTTATGGACTTAATTTTTTAATGTGAGATACGGTAGCGATTGTAAGTGATGTGATCTGATAGTCAATAGGAAGCGGGACGGTAGGGGGAATTTTTTTTTGACGTATAACTTTTCTTCTGGAAGATGCTTTTTAGCTCCTGCTGAGTCTGACCGCATCCACCAGCGTTTTAAGTGACTTGAAACCAAAATAGTGGGTATCAACTTGTCGCTTCTCTTTTGTTTCTCTTAAATATAATTCTCACGTTTAATTAAAGCTTAAATCATATAAAAAAATTAATCCTGTATATTTAAGGTGAAAAAACTTAGCCTAGAAGTGAAACAAACTGTGTTTTCGCTGTAGTCGTTTCGATGCTTCTTGACTATTTCAAGCCTTGGTGGAAAGGGCGACTCCTCTATCCTCATCCAAGGCGTGAATTTTCAACTACGTAGATATTTTCATGCCCTTCCACCAGCAAAATTCTCTTTTTCGGCTGTGAATTTTGGTGATGGGGGGCTGTGTTTTCAATGGGAGCGAAACGCTGGGTTTCCAACCCCCTTCCAAACGTAACAGGCAGAAACATATCTTGGTTTTGCATTAGCTTATTTATGTCTTACTTGACAAAGCACAACAGGGAAACAATTGAGGGGGAAACGAGGCTGAGGTTAAAGTTGTTTTGAAACAAAGAATTGAAATGCTGGCTTTTGAGGAGTATCAAATCAGGATGAGTCAAAGTCGTTGGGTGTTACGGTTTGGTTTTTTTCCCCTCCCTCTTCGGTGAAATGAGATTCCTGCAGAAAAAGACCTGACTCTGCGGAGCGTTTCGCTTCCAACAAATCTCATTTCTCCGACGGAAAGCGGTTCCATCCCAGCTTTTTCCGGTCAGACCTGCAACTTACCCTTTCCTGGGCCAGATTTATTCCTTCGCTCAACGTGTTTCCCCGTAATCGAGACGGCCCCGAAGCTCTGGGAAAGGAATCAAAACAGTGCCGGGGACTTCAAAGGGCGGGAGTCACTCGAGCACGTCGTGTTAGATGTCCTGCCACAACTAATCCAGCATGTGATGTGACCCCTTCCCAGGTGTCCCTGCCTCTCTCAAAGCCCTTAAAAAGAGCCTTGGTAGACTGAACTTGACTTCTGCTTAAATCGCCTGCCTATGATGCTTTCCTTGTGAAAATGCAGGGGACCGGGGGATATAAAAGAGGCGCGAGTCGGATGAAATGAGAAACAAGGGGAAAGCAAGCAACGCGCCCGGGCAGGCAAGGCGTTAGCAGGATGGAAAAGAGTAAAGTCTTTACTGCAAACAGTAAAAGCCGATGTGTAGCTATCGTGCTGGACGTAAAGCTAACACTTTACCAACCACCCCGCCGCGGTAAATCGTGGTTGAGCTCCATCTGAATGCAAGGAGCGCTGATGAGTGGACTGCGCAGGATGGGGGAGAGGAGGTGTTTGCATGAGGAAGATGGAGAAGGTGCCAGGAGGGAAAACCGTGGCGTGTTCTCATGCTCTCTGGGAACCTCTTTTCTTGCCCCACAAGCCTTGGGGTGCTGGGCTTTCCTAGCCATGTCAGCCCCAAACCCAACTCTTCTGCTTGCCGCAGCGCCGGGTGCAAGAATGGCAAACGTCCGGGCATTGCTCTGTTATGATTTGAGAATACCCATAATAATTTATTGTCGTTGAGACAATTATTCTATCGCCCGATGACCCCCCCTCCCCACCCGGAAAGGGGAATCGGGCAAAGCAAGGAAACAGAAGGGTTGAAATATAAATAGATTTAATAGGATAAGACTAAATAATTAACAGTAATACTAAAGAGCCAGTATTAATCCTCATACTAAGATGAGATATACAAGAATTATACTCAGCCAATTCTATCAGTAGGAAGCTGTGCGCTCCTGGCAATGGACAGTAAATGTTGGGCGCTGCGAGTGCAATGGCTTCAGGAGGAAGGGAAGGGCTCAGGGCTCCGGCATCGCGGCAAGGAGTTTCCCTGGACTGCCGCCATCAAGGGGGAGAGGGACTCCTTGGCAAACTTTCGAATTTACATAGAATGTGACGTTTATGGTATGAAGTAATCCTGTTGGACAGCCTGGGTCAAGTGCCTGGGTCTTGTTCCTCCTCATCCCCGCACCTGGCAAGGCTTGAAAACACCAAGACCTTGAATCCCGCATAGCCTAGCTGGCTATAAAGTCAATATTTTCCCAAATTTGGACACTAGAGTCTTCCAGAAGTGGAGTTTTCCCCAGCATTAGAAGAGAAATTAGTCCTGTGTCACTCAACCCAAGACAGCTCCAGAATCCCAAACGTCCGGGGATTGCTCCCATGGCGTTAGAGTTGGGCATTTGGGCTAAATGTGTGCGAAACCGGGGTTCATCTCCGTTGGGGGGGGAAAAAAGGCAAATCATCGACTTCACGGAACAGCCTGGGGAATGCAGGGAAACTGCTTGTTCTTGGCTTCCCCGCAGGCTTTCCTGCGTATTCCTCATTTCCCGGGAGCTACTTGTGGGATTAAAACTGCACCTCTGCTTCGGTGTGTTGAGGATTAGAGTCGTGCCCACAAGAACTGGAGGAAATCTATTGTTTAGTCTTGAAACCTCATCCCTAAGTGATACGGAGGATGCTTGTTAATATTCTCTCTGAAGGCTGTGCGCGATGATTCTTCACTTTTCACATCGCATTTAAAAAATTTTCTTTAAACTGCTATCACTTAAGATCTTCTTAGCAATTATGGTTGTTTAAAAAAAAAAAAAGAAAAAAAAAACTTAAAGAAAATCCCCAAGGTCAAAGCAGTCTCATCTTTATATGGGTTGCAATAAATTACTTCAAGTCTATTCATAGCATAGGGAAGACCTTTTTATGTGGAAAGGATCATTATAGAGTTGCCAGGTCGTTAATTACATTGGGTTCTTCTACTTGCTATGTGAGTCATTTCCATGAAGCAGCTAAGATCATGGTGAGAGATAATGCAGTAAAAAGTGCATTAAAATGCTTCAAATGTCCTTTTGCTCATATCTGTACATCAGTCAGAGCGACAACTGATTCAAAAAGGGCACTGCCAATTTAAATCAATAAATTTTTACTGGCGTGGCTGTGGCCTGTGTCGATATTTCCAGTCAAGGCAGGGGGCCGGTGGCACGCTCGTTGTTGATGCTCAGAAGTATTAAAGTTTAATAGACTCTCCAGCCCCATTCTGGCTGTCTGTCATGTTGGTGCAAATCCAGAGTCGTTCCGTCGCTGTCAATGGAGGGATGCAGGTGCGAGAGCAGAATCTGGCCCTCTGTGCCTTATTTACCACTCCAACCACCTGCTTTAGCAGATAAAGCAGCTGCTATCTTTCGAGCTTTAAATGTGACATTCAGCCAGTTATGTGCCTGGTCCCCTCATCACTTTTAGATGCTTGTTGATTTTTCTTAAATGTCAGAAGAGTTTTTTAAACTTCATTGGAATGCGGCTGCCAAGCGTCGGTGGCAGCGCTGTCACCTCCCGCGCGGCTCTCCCACGAGGTCTGTCTGAGTCCTGGTGGTTGTCTGTTATAAACGCTGAGGTGGGGGGAAATTAGCCCTCTCCTTTACCTGCAGGGAGAGATTTCTGCTCCGATTTACCTCCCTTAACGCTACCTCTGCTCTTAGGCATTGGCGTGTGGCTGGGGATGGGCTGTTTTCACCCCACTTTCCTTCCATCCCGTGATGGCCGGAGAGGGAACCAGCAGAAAATCTCAGTTTAGTGCGTTGTTTTTTTCTTTTTGTAAGGTGCTTGGTCTTAATTTTAAGGAGGTTGCCCAAATAATTATTTTGCAAGGGAAGACTCAGCCCCTTCTGTCTACGTTTTTCTCCTCGAGCTCCATCAGAGCAATTGAGTGGTGGGGAACGGCCTTCGCTTCCAAGTTGGGGCATAGTGGTTCCCCTCCACTCACCTCAGTGGTGATGGCATCAGGAGGAAGAGGAGGCTTCCTCTTCCAGTCTTGCTTTCCCTCTTTGCACCTGATTGCATGTTTGTTTGCAATGACAGTTTATGTTGTCTTTCTCTTTCATTAGGGAGGTTCAGCGATCGCGATGTTATTAACTAACAACAGCACTCACTGCATATAAACATGATTTCGCAGAGACACTCCAAGGAGCACTTGAAGGCAGAGGGGAGGGAGAGGGAGGGATCCCTCATGGTGTGTATGGATCCCTCATGGTGTGTTTGGAGGGGAAAGAGTCAAGGGAAAGCTCTGTGAAGCTCTTGGCTCGGTCTCTGTCCACACTCTGTTCAGGGTAGGTGTCTCCTGGGGAGGCTGCGCAGACGCACAGGCTGTCAGGAGGACCATAAAGGGTTTAATTGTAGTTGATATGAGAAAGAGATAGTCTTGTCCAAGCAGATCCAAAAGGCAGCGTCGGACCATGGGGCTGCAAGGCCAATCCATTCTGGATTTGGCTTCTGTGGGATGGATGGTGAAGGCAGCTTCAGGTGAGCCCAGGCAGATCTGCTCCTGCCCCCATCAGCCCCGAGCAAGGTGGGTTGTGGCTGGGAAGGCAATCCATCCTGAGCCATGCTCTCCCAAGCTCTCCAGGCCCCAGTGGCTTATTGAACCCTCATTGATGGGTCTATGAACCTAGAGAAGTCTCCTCGGCATGGAAAAGACCATTCTCATCAACAACACGGCTATCCAGAAGAGTTAATGTTTAAGATTGAGGTCTTCAAAGTACATTAAGCATGGAGCTGATGAGCGGCTGCTCTAAGCTAGCATTGCTTTGTGGACTTAAAGCTTTGTATTGGCTGGAGATCCTCTCGGAGCTGGAAAACGGTGTTTTTTCTAGTGCTGTGGAGACAGAAACAGGGGTTGTGAGTATGGGGAGGAGGAAGCAGCGTGGTGCATGGCCACAATGTACCGAGCACTGCTCCTGTGCGGGTCGAGCAGCGCTTGCAGCAGCACCCAAGCGCCTGACCCGAGCTTTGCTCTCCCCTCTTGAAAGGGGCTGGGTGGCCATGGGGCAGGCACAAAATGTGCTTTGTCTAATCGGGATCTCAAAGCCTTCGCTGTCAAACCTTCAGCTCTTCACAGTCTAATTACAACTTGCCTGGCGCATTGGTTACGATGAGCAATGAAGATATAATCACTGCTGTTATTTGTCCTTCCCGGCTCCAGCTGTTAAAACAATTCCTCCTTCATAGCCCAGCCAATTTCATGGCTTTAATGTGTCCCCACCGTTCCCAGCCTGCTCCCGAATCCCGCGCGTGAGGCGCGATGCACCAGAATCTCCATGAAAGCAGCCTATTTCCTGCATGAAGCCCGTGAAATTGGGGAAGATAATATTTTCAGAGCCGCTGGTACCCTGATTGCATGTTTGTTTGAAATGACAGTTTATGTTGTCTCTCTCTTTCATTAGGGAGGTTCAGCGATCGCGATGTTATTAACTAACAACAGCACTCACTGCATATAAACATGATTCCGCAGAGACACTCCAAGGAGCACTTGAAGGCAGAGGGGAGGGAGAGGGAGAAGGAAGAGAGATGTGATGTTTCTTGCCTTTTTTTTTGTTTTTCTTTTTTTTTTTTTTTTTTCCCCAGCAGAGGGAAGGTTTGGAAGAGATTTTAAACTAGATTTAGAAGCTCAGAAGAGTTTCATTTTATACTGAATCCCCCTGACAGCGGAGGGCAAGCGTAGCACTGACTCGCCAGTGTAAGATGTCTGGGCTCTGCCAGGGCTTGAGGACTTCAGTGCAGAGGGATGTCTCACTCCGCATAGATTTGTGTGTTAAGGATTTATTTCAGACCCGTCTTCATGTCTCTGAGTCCTTGCTGCTGGCAGGGCGAGGGTTCAGTTAGCTGCTCATACCCTCAGGGTGGGGAGATGATGGTCTTGATGTTCCCCTAGCAGATATTTTCCAGTCTAAACCACCCTTCGAGTGGGGCTGAGCTGCAGCTAGTGAGATCCAATGCGCCTTCCTGCAGCTGTGTCTACTTTCCCATGTCCATAGCATCTCCTGAAGCAGGTCCCGGTTCCACCTCATACCCCTCACAGCTCCACCTCTGCACCATCCTGCCCCTTCATTAACAGATGCTGACTGGAGCACTGGGTCCAGTTCTGGGCTCCCCGGTTCGAGAAGGACGGGGAACTGCTGGAGAGGGGACAGCAGAGGGCTACCGAGATGCTGAGGGGACTGGAACACCTCTCTTAGGAAGAAAGGCTGAGGGATTTGGGTCTCTTCAGTCTGGAAAAAAGACGGCTGAGGGGGGATCTTATCAACACTTATAAATACTTAAAGGGTGGGTGTCAGGAGGATGGGGCCAGGCTCTTTTCGGTGGTGCCCAGCGACAGGACAAGAGGTAACGGGCACAAACTTGACCATAGGAAGTTCCATCTCAACCCAAGGAGGAACTTCTTTGCTTTGAGGGTGGCAGAGCCCTGGCACAGGCTGCCCAGAGAGGTGGGGGAGTCTCCGTCTCTGGAGACATTCCAACCCTGCCTGGACGCGTTCCTGTGCCACCTGCTCTGGGTGACCCTGCTCTGGCAGGGGGTGGGACTGGGTCATCTCCAGAGATCCCTTCCCGCCCCGTCCATTCTGTGGTTCTGTGATTACATCCCAGGCAGTCCCTAGCTGAAGCCTCATCACCAGCCCTGTGACATCCCCTGTGACAGGGATGCTTTGCGTGGCATCTGTGAGGAAAGCTGGGGCTAAAGGTTCATCTTGTCTTGGTGCAACTTAGAGATGGGAGAATCAGTGTGGACTAACGAAACCATGGCTGGGGAGCCATGGGAAAAGGATTGAGAGACCTTTTGGATCTTGTAAGTTAAGGACATTGCTGGACATTGAGTTTTCCTGGACGTGGGCTTCTGCACCTAAAATACCCCACTCAAAACCCCAGGTAAATCTAGAAGCTGTGGCTTTCCAGGGGTGCCTCAAAAGTTCCCCGAGTCTTGCTGTGCGACCCAGGGGCAATTGGGCTGCAAGAAGAGCATCCTCCCCTGGGATCTGCTGGCACCATGGGTGTTCCGTGATCGAAAAATAACCATGTCTTGGGCCTGGACGCCGGTAGTGAGGATGAACTGAAGGTGTGGGGATGAACTGAAGGTGTTCAACAATGGCAATTGCCTGGAGAAATACCCGAGAGGCAGCCCTAGCCGGGGGTGGGGTGGCGGTGGGAGCTGTGGCTTTTGCATCCCTTGCTGCGCTTGCTGAGAAAACAGAGGAGATGGTTATAGTGGCAGGACTGGGGCTTGTTGGGAGGGTTTTGCCCTCCTCTCTCCCTCTCTCCCTCTCTCCCTCTCTCCCTCTCTCCCTCTCTCCCTCTCTCCCTCTCTCCCTCTCTCCCTCTCTCCCTCTCTCCCTCTCTCCCTCTCTCCCTCTCTCCCTCTCTCCCTCTCTCCCTCTCTCCCTCTCTCCCTCTCTCCCTCTCTCCCTCTCTCCCTCTCTCCCTCTCTCCCTCTCTCCCTCTCTCCCTCTCTCCCTCTCTCCCTCTCTCCCTCTCTCCCTCTCTCCCTCTCTCCCTCTCTCCCTCTCTCCCTCTCTCCCTCTCTCCCTCTCTCCCTCTCTCCCTCTCTCCCTCTCTCCCTCTCTCCCTCTCTCCCTCTCTCCCTCTCTCCCTCTCTCCCTCTCTCCCTCTCTCCCTCTCTCCCTCTCTCCCTCTCTCCCTCTCTCCCTCTCTCCCTCTCTCCCTCTCTCCCTCTCTCCCTCTCTCCCTCTCTCCCTCTCTCCCTCTCTCCCTCTCTCCCTCTCTCCCTCTCTCCCTCTCTCCCTCTCTCCCTCTCTCCCTCTCTCCCTCTCTCCCTCTCTCCCTCTCTCCCTCTCTCCCTCTCTCCCTCTCTCCCTCTCTCCCTCTCTCCCTCTCTCCCTCTCTCCCTCTCTCCCTCTCTCCCTCTCTCCCTCTCTCCCTCTCTCCCTCTCTCCCTCTCTCCCTCTCTCCCTCTCTCCCTCTCTCCCTCTCTCCCTCTCTCCCTCTCTCCCTCTCTCCCTCTCTCCCTCTCTCCCTCTCTCCCTCTCTCCCTCTCTCCCTCTCTCCCTCTCTCCCTCTCTCCCTCTCTCCCTCTCTCGTCTGTGTGACGGAGGAAGGAGATGAATCGGTTTGGCGTGTGCATGAGCACCCAGCCTGCATCGCGGACGTGCTGCTGATTTCCCATGCTGCCGGTGCTGCCTCTTATTAAACACAAATAGCTGTGAAACGGGCTGCGGGGGAAGGGGGGGTTATCTCTCCCGAGGTATGGAGCTTGCTTTAAATGGAGCCGGCAAAGTTGCTTTATAGCCGAGGCTGCCCGTTATAAGATCCCGTTTGCAGCGAGTTAACTCTCTGCCAAGCGATAATTGTTCAGGCTAAAAATTTCCATGCTGTAAGCCTGCCTCGGGCTATATGAAATTGGGGGAGAAGGGGATGGATTTGGTCTGTTGTGTTGTTTTTTTTTTTTTTATTATTTAAAAAAAAAAAAAAGTAACTTCGCAACGGAGCTGAAGAGATCCAGTCTCTCCATGAGATGGAGGCAGAGGCTTGGAGTTTGGCCGGGGGATGCGGAGGCTGTGCAGAAGCTGAGATTCAGCGGTGGGGAAGAGCAGGGAGAGGCGCGGTGGGTCTAGCGGGAGATGACTGTCTGTTTTCATTACTGCCGACTCATAAACAGGAGACTCTGCGGTGGCTCTAATAGCTGCCGTCTTGTTCATCCCCGCATGGGCCGGTTGGTTAATGCGGTTCTCCCGGCTGCGTGGAGAAAATGTTCACGAGAGATTGTTAAAGGAGCTTGATTAAAGGTATAGCAATTTAGGAAATAGCAGAAGGCTTCTCGTTCAGCCTTAATTTGGCCATTTGCATGGGTTTGTTCACTGTGATTGTTTTGAAAGATGTAATTGGGTGTTATTTTCTCTATGGGAGCACTTTATCTATTGCGAGGAAGTGCTAGCTACGGTGCAAACATCCCTCCCCGGGTTCTGGTTTGTCTCCATCCTGCCTGCAGGAATAACCATCAACAACAAACAGGCAGGAGAGGCTGGAGACATCCTTGGACGCTGTTTTTTTTTTTTTTCAGCAAGCCAAGGTAGGGACTTCCTGAGCTAGATGTGAGATTCGGTCCCTGTTCCAAAACCCTTTTCTCCCTGAATTTGATGTCTTGGTGACCTTGCCGCCACTTCTGCCTTTCACAGCACCCTGTTGCAACAGGTTTGAGGAGCTAATTGCGTGCGCCCGCGTGTGCACAGAGAGGAAAAACTTGCTTGGGTTTTGCTCTGAAGCCCAGCAAAAATCAGCGTCCCGCTCATGGGACCCACTCGTCCCCCAGGATGGGCGCCGGTGGGAGAGAGCCGGGGAGCTGCATCCTCTGTGCCGGGAGGGATGCTGGGCTGCGGTGGTCCCCCAGGCCCCCTTCCCGAAGGCTGGCACTGCCGCGGTGGAGCTGGGCGGTGTGGATGCCTCCCCGCCTGTGCCAGCTGATTAGAAAGCAGAAGAATGGCAAGAGAAAATGAAAATGGGAAGGAGCTTGACAGCCCATGGAGAGGTATTTCAGCTGCAACACAAAACATTTGGTGGTAATTATAGAATAACCTTCATTTAAATGCAAATAAGCCTGTAATTAAGATAAGGGCTCTGTCATTTGCCAGTATTCCTCCTTCCCTCCCTTGCCAGCCATGGGTTTTGAGATGTTCCCCATCTCGCTGTGGTGCTGCCTGTTTGCCTGAGGGCTCCGATGGCGAGGGCTGGTGAGATGAGGGATAAAGTGAACAACTTCTGCTGCACTTCGAGCCCATCCCAGCCAAGCAGCGGAGCCTGAGATGGGACTGCGTGTCCGACTTGGGCCCTGCAGCTGACAACTTCAGCTCAAACCCTCGCTCCAAACGCTTCTCAACTCTCCGAGGCTTGAAAGCTGGGTTTGGGCTGTGCTTGGGTATCGCTGAGATGCAGATCTTCTCCCCGGGTCGTGCTGGGGTTGTGATGCTCGGCGGAGGCTTTGCCACGTCCTGCTGCATCTGGGAAGAGCTTGAGGGATGAGCTTGGAGCCCACTTCAAATCCAAGCCAAGACAGTCCGCGGTTCCCATTGCGGAGGTGAGATTGCAAGCAGGGTCGTGGAGAGGACTTCCAGCCTTTCTCGTAGACTTCAAACGGACTGGTCTTCCCTGGGAGAAAAAGGTGTTATCGTTGGTCTCAGCACCGAAAATAAAAACTGGATAAAGGCAAGTCGGCAGGTTGAGTTGGAGCGAACCGCACCAACGTTGCGTTGAGGCACTCCATCCTGGAAGCGTCGGTGTCACAGCGCTTGGGGGGAAAAAAAAAAACCTAGATGATGACTTTTAATGCTTGGAAATAGCAGTTTATGGGGAGGCAGCATCCTCCCATTGCTTGCTGGGAGCGCTTGCGTGGGCAGCAGCTGGGCTTACACCAGGTCTCCTTGCTGGGGAGGGAAACGGGAGCGCTGGAAACAGCCATTGCTGGAAAGGTTAGCCAGCAACCTTTGCTTAAACTGTCTCAATCTGTATGAAATGTTATCTCTCTGCCTGACTAAAGATATGTGAGCCGAGGGAGCGGAGATGCTCCCAGATTGTATTTATCTAGCCCTTTGAAAGGGCGTTTGAGGAATTAACTCGGCAGCTTAGGAGAACTTTAATGTTTCGATAAGTGGCTGGTGCTGTGTCTCCGCCTGCCGCAGCGTGACACCTGAGATGGAGCATCTCCATAGGAGACATGGCCCTGTTAAGAGGAGGCAAACTCCTTGTCCCAGTTGTGCAAAAGCTGCCAAACTCACTGGTGCCCCTTCCTTCTCCGCCTCTTCCCCTCCCGTCCCGCTGGGAGCAGGCATTGCTGTCTGGATCCATCCCTCGGAGCCGGGAGCGGGCGATGCTCCGGCTGAACCAGCTTCCCCGAGCCCATCTGCATTGCAGATTCCCATGGAAATGATGCCTGGTGTATTCATGTATTCCCTTTCTCTTCTCCTTCCTCCTCCGGAGGCTTCTGCAGGTGTTGGGGGAGGAGGAAAGGCAGGCTCAGGCCCCTCCGGGGTCGAAGCGGAGGTGACTCCAGCCAGCTCCAGGAGCAGGATCTGGGGTGCTTTCTTGGGATGATGGTGGGATTTTGGGAATTACAGAGCTGGGATCTCACAGCAGCAAGGTCATGGGGAGTGGAGGCACAAAGGCAACCAGAAGCAGCTGGAATTAGGTGATGGTGTAGATGCTTTCCTCTGGACTTCTCCAGTAGGGGAGAGCAGAAGACCTTGTCATCTCTAAGGTGCAATGCTTAAGAGGCTACGTTTCCCTTAAATCCTGGCAGCGAGATTTGCTCCTGAGAGGGCTGAGGCTGAGCGAAGGAGGTGGGAGAGGCTGGAGTACAGGTTTTCCTGGCTGGAGAGGACCAGAAATTTACAGCCTGGATGATTTCTGTGCTCCCAGCGAGGTCCAACCGATCTCCATCCAGAGACAGAGTGTGGGGGAGTGTAAAAGGTGCAATTAAACAGCAAGACATCATCAGCAGGCCCTCGGGCTGCTGAGGAAACAGTCCAAAGGAGGAAAAAAAGGAAAGAGCAATTTACTGGTGAAAGTGTTCTTGGATATACAAAGAATATGTCAATATAACTCTGCTTTTAATATTTGATACTGACCTATGAATAATTCACTGAAATGTACAGCTGGCTTGGTGACCTCGGAAGCGATGCTGCCTGCACCAGGGGAGCAGGGAGTGCGTGGATGGGGGATGAAGGGGACAAAAGGGGACAAAAAAGCCCCTGGGGAAGAGTCCCCGTGCTCTCTTCCCTCTGCCCAGGAGATGGCAGATGGTGCCCACGCAGGCACCTGTGTCTCAGCATCCACTGTCCGGGCAGCAGAGAGCCTGGTTGGGTGGTGGTGGTGACATCTCACCTTGGTCCAAGCTTGCCCAAAACTCAGCGCTTGGGCTCTTTGAGCACACCCGAAGTCTGGCGTTGGCTTGTTGCATCCCAAAAAGGTGTGAGGAGCTGAAGCGGCTCAGCCCTCTGGTCCCCTGTAGGTGGGAAGGAGGGGGCAGGATTACTTCTGGAAGCTAGACTTGCTGCTTGGGGAGGCCAGGCTCCTCAGAGGCGGCTCCTCAGGTGAAATGCCTGTGCTCGGGATCCTCCCAGAGACAGAAAGGACCCTCCATTGGCTTCTTTTCTGCAAGGTGGAGCTAATGCTCTTTCCCTCTTGTGGGTGGGCAGATGGACCCGCTCACAAACACTGGCAAGAACCATAGAACCATAGGGTTGGAAGGGACCTCTGGAGATCATCTAGAAGGATGGCTAGGAGCCTTTAACCTGGTGTGATGGACATGGGAGGGGGGCCCCGTTCCCCTGGGGAGGTTTCCCCATCATTAGCTGTCTAATTGCCCTCCCAAGGCTGAGCGGAGGTCTCAGTGTTGGGCTCCTGATGCTTTATTGATTACTGCCACTTGTAACACTTCATTTTCTCCATTTCCTCCAAATCCAAGCAACTGACGGATTTCTTCCCCCCACCCCCCCCACCCCCCCCCCCCCCCCTGCAATCACTTTGAAGGTTTATTTGTGATTTCCTATGTGTTAAATCCGTATTGAAGTTGGGGGGGGAAAAAAAAAGAGGGTTGTGAAAGGACTCAACCCAGTCGCTGCCCGCAGAGGGGGGTGCGGGGGGGTCTGCAGCTACCTGGGGTGGAAGGGGGGGGATATTTGGGTCTGTAGGGCTTGCAGACGGAGGGGTGGGGGTTAGTTCTCCTTATTATTGGTGTGCTGGGGGTGCAACCCCATCCCCACCACCCTCGCTGCCTGCCAAAGCTAGCAGAGGGGAGGCCACGTTCCCCCACGCTGCTGCAGCACGGCAGAGGGCAGCAAGCCCCTGTTAAGCCATCCTGGTGTCTCCCCCCCCCACCCCCTCTCCCTTGCATTGCCCCCTCTTGCTACAATAGTTCATGTGCTACAAACAGGCCCAATTACAGTATTGATCTCCTCCATGCTGGGAGCTGATGGTAGGTCCCTCCCCAGCTGGCTTGGTAAACAGAGCTCTCCATCAGCAGGCACTTCATGAATGTCACAGAGCAACTTTCTCATCGTTCACCGCCCCCCCCCCCCCGCCGCCGTAGCAGGCAGAGTGCTGGAAGGAGAAGGCAAACCATCTTGTGAGGGGTAGGAAGAAATGGGGTCGCCCCTTCCCCGGCCGCCAGGCGTTTTCCGTGGTCTTAAAACTGGATTTGTTTGCCAGAAAAACGCATATGGGGGCTGCAAGCAGCGGGCGGGTGGTGATGTCCCATTTATGCTACAGGTTGGTGGCTTGTTGATGGTACTTTGTAGGGCTTCCCATTTTCCGTGGGTTACTTGAATGCGTTGCTAAGAAAAAGGAGAGATGCCCACCAGAGAAACCCCTCCTGGAGGGGTGGGAGAGCTGGTCCTTGCTCCTGTTTAGGAGGAAACAGGGTTTCCCTGGGTTTTCCCGTAGTGCATTGCTGGAGGTGTGGAAAGGGGATGTGGTCCGTGGCCCAAGTTGGGGGATCCAGCTTTTTGCCTTCCGTCATGTACCCCAAAATGAAATGAATTGCTCTTGCCTGAAGTAGTTTCACCACCACGAAAACTCATGTTGGCTTTTGTTTTGGGGAGGAAAGGGGGAATGCTGAAAGTCACTTTGGTTTGTGCCAGCCTTCAAGATTTCCATGGCTGAGCCAAAACAATCCATGGCTTGCAAAGTCCTGGCTGCAGGGCAGGTCCTTGAGGATGGGGGAGCTGAATATCCTCCCTGGAGTGCTTGAAGTTCAGAGTAGGCACGACTAGACAAGTGTGATATCTAGTGATGGGTCATGAGTGGATGAGACCTGCATGTTTTTTTCTGGCTGGTAATGCGATGTACTCTATGGAAGACCTTTAGTGTGCAAACCCCCTGCAGCATATTAATTTGCCAAGCCTCTAATTGGAAAGCCCCCTGTGCGCCTGGGAGCTGGACCACAGCTCAGGAGGGTGCTGCTGTCTCTGTAAGCCCAGGGCAAGTGATTTTTCTCATTTTACCCATCTGGTCGTCCCTGTGCTGCTGATACAGGTAAAAATTGTGTGTGGGGTGTTTGCTTTAAAGCAGTTTCCTCCTCCAGGTAGTCCTGTGGGAAAGCTGCCTCCCTGCTCTGTCCCCATGCAAGGGACACTGTGAAGGTTTCAGAGGTAGTGTCCAAGCTCTGGTGGAGCACATCGCATGGCATTGACTAGGCATCACAGCCAACGGAAGCCATGTCCATTAAGAAATGGAGTCCAGAGCATTGTTTTCACTGATTCTAATTAGAAATATTGTGGAAGGACCTGGAGGCGGCGTCCTCTCCTTGGGGTGTGATGCTTGAGGAGCGGAGAGGAGAGCCGTGCTGCTGCCATCCCTTGGTGGCAATGGGGTGACTTGGTACCTGCTGCTGGAAGCAACCTCATGTCCCTGAGCTCTTTATACCCATTCTCTGAGTGCGCACAAATTGATAAGGACAAATGGGGAAAGGGACAGGAAGGCCCTTGGTTTTGGTTTCTGGATGAGTTCTTGCATCAGATGAGTTAAGTGGTCCCCAGCTGGGCTGTGCAGTCCTGCTTGGACATGGCATCGCCACCTGCAATAGGTTGAGTTGACCTTGGCTTGGCTCCCGGTATGTCTGGCTGAAGTTTTTACTAAGCAACTGTGGGAAAACTGTCACAGGAGGTGTAAGACGAAGTGGGTGACGCTGTATATTCATGTCGGGTTGGTAACGAGGTCCTGCTCAACCTCCCTTGAGCTACTTAGAGCATGTAGTTTCCTATGTACTTTGGGGTGCAGAAGACTCTGCAGATTCCTTGAGTAAAAACAGTAAGAGCAAGCCGACCAGACAGCTCTTTTTTTTTTGGGGGGGGGGGGGGGGGGATTTACCATGAAGGCTAGCAAGCAAGGAGGATTTAAAACCCTATTTATATTCATCCAGTGTTGCAATTTGCAGCCAAATCGTGAGAGTTGGATGCCGAGAGAAATCCATAGTTGCCATAACAACCAACAAACTATAATTAGGCCAAGAGTTGAGGAGAGGGGTCCAAAGAACAAATGGAAAAAGGAGCTGCTCTTTGAGGGGTGCTGATAGAGATCAGAAAGCCTGGTCACAAGCGTGTTACGGGAGAACTAATCTCTCCAGAAGTTGTTTGGTCTTTAGGCCCCCAGTGGAGTTGTTTGAAGCCATATAAACTCTAGATTTTCTGATGTTTTCACTTCTTGAGGACGGAAGGATTAGAAACATCCCATGCGTGGAGGCGGTGAGGCTGTTGCTTTTGAGGTGCGATTGGGTTGCAGTGGCGGAGCCATGTAGGCTGATAAAGGGGTTTGCAGAGTTTTTTTTCTTGACCTAGAGAGGTGGGGATGTGGGGAAGAGCTTGAGGAACCAGGCTGAGCTGCAGAAAGGTCTCCTTTAGCTTGGTAGACAGATGAAGAGGGGAAGTTTGGTGCTGCTGAGTAGCCAAAAAGCATGTTCCCGCGCTGTGAGACAGACAAAACTCACCTTAGCACGAGCAGCAAAGCTTTATCCATGTTATTTGGAGCAGTTCCAAGAGGGATGTGGTTGTATCTCCTTTCTCTTGGCTTCCCCTGGGCATCGTGTGTGTCCGTTGGCTTGCCCGGGGAGGCTGGAGGTCTTGTGGTGGTTGGTGCTGGTGTTTGGTGTTACCTCCTCTGAGACTCAGCGCGGTCCTCGTGTGATTGGGGCGATGGGGAACCCTTCTCGCTGCCTCCTGCGGTTATCATGGAATGATAGAATCACAGACTGGTTTGGGTTGGAAGGGACCTTAAAGACCACCTCGTTCCACCCCCCTGCCCTGGGCAGGGACACCTCCCACCAGACCAGGTTGCTCCAAGCCCCGTCCAACCTGGCCGTGAACCCCTCCAGGGATGGGGCAGCCACAGCTTCTGCACAAGCCTCTTACCGAAATCGGTTTTAGTATCCCGGTTTATCTGGGGGGGAGGAGGATTGGGCTCTGGCAGGGCTGGTGGCCTTCCTGGGCTCTCCAAAGTCCTCCCATTTCAGGCTCCTGGAGCCTAAAACCAGTGCTTTTTTTTTTTTTCCCCCTGAAAAAATACTGCTCCTCTTTGGTCTTGCTCAGTTGGGACTTTGCTATTGTTAAAACTGAAAATTGTTCCCAAAATTACAAGAAGAAGGGGGCAGAAATTGCTCTTGGCAGCAAAAAGAAAAAAAACCAAAAACCAACCCAACAATCCCCGTGGCAATTTAGGTTAGGATTAGCAGAAAATTCCTTTCAGGGGCCCTGGGACAGAAATCCCCGGTTGCTTTATGGGTTTTTGGGGTTTTTTGGGGTTGGGTTTTTTTTTTTTTTGCAAGCCTGGCCTGGTACAAGTCATTCTGCTGTTGGGTGTCCCAGTTCTGCAAAGGGTAATAAAACCCAGGTGTGATGTGGGGAAAGATAATGAGTTCAATCCCAGCTCCCTGCCCTCCTACCCCTTCGCTTCCCCCTTTTCCAAGGAGGCTGTTCGCATGCAGGCAGCATCCATGTGGAAAAAGTCATGTTACCGTGGGGGGGAAAAAAAAAAAAAGAAAGAAAGAAAAAAAAAAACCAACAAAACCCTTGGAACACCTCACAGACAATATAGAACACACACAAAAAAAACCCCCAAAAATATATATTATAATATGTCGGGAATACAATAGAAGCAAAATCTCCTGGCAGCAAACATTCATGCACTTGACTGCCAAGAAAAAAGGGACCTTACGGAAGATGAGACATGAAAGGGATCCCTGCACAAAACCTAAAAGTCGGGAACACAATAGTATATATTTCAGGCATATGAAAAGGAAGCGCGACAGTAATACTAAGGAGACAAGATACTGTAACAGAACCGGGAGCTTGAGGAGAGAAGAAACTCAATCAGCAGTGACACAGGAGGCTTGGAAAAGGCAGCTCTTTGAAGGGTTCGGAGTCCTTTCAAAAAAAAAAAAAAAGAAAAAAAGAACAGGAAAAAAAAAAAGGCAATCCTGCGTATTTATTTTATTTTTTTACTTTTTTCCTTGGGAATTAATCTTTCTGCGTTTTTTTTTTTTTCCTCAGCTCGTAAAGAAACAAGGGAGGGTGTGAATAATACGTCGCCAAGACCAGAAAGATACAAGGGGGCTGCGTACACGGGGAATTCGCAGTATCGATAAAAAAAAAAAATATTACGCCACGCGAGGAGGATGATGATGCCGCTGGTTTTTGGCGGCAGGGGGGGGAAAATGGGAGCCGGGGAGCCGGTCCCGGGGGATGCGAAGGAGGAGAAGAGCAGGATGGAGCTCACGCTTTCTTCTCACCTGGGCTGGTGCCTATCAAAAACCAGGCTTATTTCTGCCGGGGAAGATTTGTGGCAACTCTTAGGGCGGTCGCAAGGCTTCGGCGTGCGTGTTGTGGGGTTTGCCGCGATGTCTGCAGGAGCCTTTCGGATGCGAAAGGGCTCGGCGTTGCTTCTGTAGGTGCTGGGGGTACCGCTGCCGGTGCTGCGAGGGGAGGGATGCTCGGAGAAAATCCCCGGAGCTGCTTCCTCGCTGTCATCCCGGTGACAAGGAGGGAATTCCCAGCCCGGGCGTCTTGCACATCTCTTCCCCTGTCAAACCCTAGCAAGATTTCCTGCCTAGCCTTAGAAATCTTTTTTTTTTTTTTTTGTGCGTGCGTATATTTAACAAAAGAGGTTATTTTTGTCCCATGAGAGTGACTTGAGCTGGTGCTTCAAGGCGGGTGGGGGGGGGGAAGGGGGGAAGAACCTATTGCTGAGCTAAAAGTGCAGGAGCTGGCAGCACCTCGACTCTCCGGCTCGAATGAGTTGGTGGCAAAGCGGCACAAGAGCCGATTTATTGATTTATTTATTTATTTATTTAAAATTAAATATTCAAATTCAATTGAAGGGCTGAAGCCTGGAGTTTTTCTGTCCTTGAAAGGTACGAGAGCCTGGAGGCAGAGACACCAGGGTTTTCCAACGGTTTGATGGCTCTGTGCGAGAGGCTAAATTCCTTTTTAATAGGTTGTTCTCTCTATCCAAGATCAGAGAGCTCGCCTTTCCCCTCGCTCATCCCTGGCAAGGTCCTGCTGACTGCAGCTCAAGCACGTACGTTATTTTTAATGATGTCCTGTAACAAGAAGCCTCCTGCAATTATCCCGTTTAGATCTGGAGCCTCTAAAGGACGGCTCGGAAAAATCTGAAGCGCTGAAAGCGCTTTGGGGGGGGGAAGAAAATCCTCTGCCAAGCGTTTCCCACGGGTGCCGGTCCCATGGGTGGGAATTGCAGCCCCGATGCCACAGCCGAAGGCTGGAAGGGGGCATGGATTCCATTACCTGCGATTTCTCCAATCCGGCATCGTTTTGGAGCCCGGAGGGCAGCAAGGGGGATTTTTGGTCTGACCCAGCAGGGCTCTGCTGATGCCACTTGCCCTAAAGCAGGCGTTCGGCTGCGCTCTTGTACTGATATACTCAGTTCAGGGTAGCCTTTTAGTAGTATTTTTTGCTTGTTTTGCAAGGAGTGACTTTTCAAAAAGAAAAGGCCGGTGCCGTTTAAGTTGAATTTACCCCGCAGGGCAGAAAGTGGGGTAGGTAAGGATGAAAGGATGCCATTCCGAGGGCAGAAATTCCCAATATCTAGGGTAAATTCGGCTTGCGTCTCTGGCCAGGGGCTGGCTGGGGGGTATAATCTGAGGCAGCTCATGCTGAAGATGAGTCTGCAGAAACGCGAGAGGCTGGCGAAGGCTTGTACGAGCATCTCATCCTCAGGGACACGCGGGGAATATCCCATCTGCCAGCTGGTAGCGGGCTCTTCCCATGCTGGAGGGGCCTGTGGAGGACGAGGGGCTTGTGGGGAGAGGGGACCTTGTTGATTCTCCTGGCTGTTATTTTGTTTACCTGTCTTAATGCCTTTTTTTTTAATTTTTTTAAATGGGGCTGCCATAAAAAACACTCATTAAGACAGTGTTGTTTTTCATTAATGTTGATTCACCAAAAGCTTAATCAATCTTCTGTGACCGACGACCCCGTTCCCGAGGGAGAACAAAGCTGTTGAGCAAATTAGCCTTACAGATTGGAGGCAGAGCTTGCAGATGCGACAGCCTGGGTACCAAAGCGGGCGGCGCGTGGATTTGTGTAACATGCCCAGGAACAATGGCACTCAGCTGCCTTTTTTTTTTTTAATTCTTCTTTCTTTTTTTATTTTTTTTTTCTTTTTTTCTTCCCAATTTACATCTCGACTGAAGCGTGCTGGCGAGGCGGCTCGGCCCTTCTCTTGTCTCACCTTTCCCTGCCGGTACGGGGAGACGGAGCAAGGAGGAGAGTTGTTAATGGGCTCGGCTGAGATTTAGATGCCCTCCCTTGGCTACCTGGTCCTGGTGTGGCCATCAAGTCCCTTGTCGCCTTGCCCTTGACGATGAGCGCGATGCTTTTCCACCTCCCGGGGGTACAACCGCATCAATTGGAGAATGGTTGGGGTTTTTTTGCGGAGAGAGGTCGTTATCTAAGTGTGCTCTTCACCTCAGCTAGACCAAACTGCTTGCGGCGTGCTCGCTGGGAGAGGAGCGCGAATGCTTTGAGTGTTTTCCGTAAATGGGAGGGGATCCCCTCAAGCTGTACCCGAGGGATGCTGCTAAAAACATCCAGGAGGATGGATCCCACCCCTACGCTCTGGGAGCGATGGGCTGCAGCATCCCTCCTGGCGGATGGTGGCGGGATTCGGTTGCGGGGAGCTGGGGAGGATGCTCTGTCCCGCTCCCGCTGGCTTTGAGTCACCAAACAGATGTCGCTCGGAGGCTCTGCAGCCCCTTCCTCCTCCTCCTCGGGGCTTGCAGACCCACCGACTCATTTCACACTGGCTGCCGCCCGGCCGGCAGGTTGGTAATGACTTTCCTTCTCCCTCCCGGGCTGGATTTGAATGGCTGGTCCGGAGGTGAAAGGCCCCCGTTCCCATTACCGATCCAATTTCCTGGACTTTTACCGGGTAGATAGGAATTGCCAGAGCGGAACAGCCTGATGGGCCATCGAGCCCGGTGTCTTCTCTCTGACAGCAGCTTGTGTTTGGCGTGTAATTAAAAGCCTTTGTACTATTTGACTTGTAATTTAATATCAGGCTGCCATGTACATATCTCATTCAAGAAAGAATGGGCCCTGACATTTGCGAAGGTGGAGGCAAACCGCGTTCCTCGCGTGCTGCATCCGTGGGGTTGGCTCTGCGCATCCCTCAGCGTGCGCGGGCAGGGATTCCGTGCCCTGAGCATCCTTGTTTCACGCAATGCTCAGGATGAGGGAGGATGCTTCTCTCCGGCATGGGGCCGGCGGGGGGTTGCGGGGGAAGAATTTGGGGAGAGCGGAGTTTGCCGGGAGCAGCGTTGTGGCTGCTGGCGGGGGAGTTGCTCTGTGATTTATGGGGTTCTGCCGCGAGCGTGGAGATTAAGGAAAATGCTTTAAATGGTCCTTAAAAGCTGGCTTTGGTAGAAGAGATGAGCTGGTGTGATTACACCCTGCCTGCCCTCGGCGCGGGCTGGCTCGAGCCCCTCTTCGGCTGACATTGCTGCCCGACTTTGCGCTGGAGCAGATAAGGAGGATGCAGGTCCCCATCCATCAGCTCTGCCCAAGGGCAGGACGGGGAGCGGGCGGCAGCACCGCGTGGAGGGTCGGCTGGCAGACGCGTCCCTGCTCCCGTAGCCTTACGGAGGGCTTGGGTGGCTCTGCCTCGCAGCGATAACGGCGGGGGAGATGGCAATCTGCTCTCTGTCCCGGGCAGGCGTCAGCGCTGGGGGATGCTGCTCCCTATCTATGGGCTCCGCGCGGTGCTTTCCCTATAGCTTGCCCCTTGTTTGGCTGCCGGGCTGGTGGCCACCCTCCCTGGAGGGGCTGGTGGTCATAGGAGATGCGCATCCGAAAATTACGGGGCAGAGGAGGGACCACTTGTCTCAAGGCGGGTGGGTAACAAAAGCCTTGCCGGTCTCTCATCCCTCTGCTTTTTGATGGGAAGCAGAGAAGAACTTCTGAAACTCAGATTTTAATGGGATTGAGATGACGCTGAAAACCTGGCGCTGGCCACTTTGCAGGGATAAAGCTCACCTCGGCGGGGGGGAGGTGGCTCGGGGATGGTTTGCATGGGCACCAGGGCTTGTGTAGAGCCGAGTCCTTCTCCATAGGGGGGCTCTACTTGAGGCTGATTAATTTGCCCACCTGAGCGCTCTTCCCTCTAATTGACTGAGCCTTGCAAGAAAACAAACCTGGGCTGATCAATAGAGAAATAATTTTGCAAATTGGTGGGCATAAATCATTCCCGATCGGCGGGTGCTCACGTTTGTTAATGAATAAACCAAACGGAATCAGCATTCTTGATTAAAGCGCAATTGTTTCACTTAGATTATTACTTTAGGCAGGTGGCGTGAGGAGAGGGACAGGGGCTGCTCACCTACCGCACGCTTGTGTCATGGGGTGTTAATTAGTGTCGTTAGTGCATTTTTTCTATCTGCAAGGATAGATGACGATAATACAGGTACCAGGAGCCTGTGTCGCTCCTGTTGTCACCCATCGCTCAGGCTGTTGTCATTCATCCCCTGGGATGGGAGCCCGGTGTGATTTTCCAGCCCTGATCTCGAATGTTGGGAACTTTCCCTCCGGGATATTTCCCTTCTTGGTCTGCGTGTTTTGTTGGAGTCGGAGCTGGAATGGGCCAGCCAGGCAATCTCTGCCTTGCTCTGTCCTTGGGCTTTTCCCATCCACAGTCATGATTTTCACCCCCATAAAGCATGTTCAGATCCAGAGGGGCTCCCATCTGCGTCTGGGCATCCAAACTGCTGCCCTCCTCAGAGGTGAAAGTCAATTTTCCCTCCCCTCAACAGTAGGAGAAGGATCAGGGCTGCTTTGTGTCCTGATTTACAGCCTTTCTGGCCAAGAGGAGAGTTGCTCCGGGTCATTTGCCTCTCGCTATGTGTGATAACTGCCTTGGAGAGCCTTGCGGGTGCCCTAAGTGTCTGTTTAGGGAGCCCCATCTTTTTATTGATTTTTGAATAGTACAAATGAACAAATAACGGTGCAACAATAGAAACAGGGGGATAAATAATCTGGTACTTGGCACGCTCGGCTGGATGGGACCGAGTGAAATGCAACGCAGGCACGCGCCCGGAGAAGGTCAAGTTTTTAAATCTAAACTGGAGCTAAGTAAAATATTGGCTAACTAACTGGATTCCAAAGCTCATAAAACGTTGATAGCGCTGGATGTCGGCTGGAATATATCTCCTCATCTTTTAGACAAGGGAGCTGGTGCTTTCCTTGATCTTCCCTCCCCGGGGAAATGCTTCTCGGGAGCAGAAGGGAGCCTGTCAAGTGGCTTGTTTTCCTCCGTGTTGGCAGGGCAGAGCTGGAAAGGTCGCTCGGGTTAAGAGCAGCAGCAAAAGCTAAGCTACAAGCGGTGCTTCAAGCGGCCGTGCTTCGATTTCTTAAGCTGAGCCGCAGGCTGGGATGGTCGCGGAGGGTGGTTGGGTAGAGGAGCTCTTTGCTCAGAGCCTGGCTGAGCATTTCCCTGTGGGTGTTGAGGGCGAGGAGAAGAGGGTTTGGGTGCGGGCGGTGGGAAGGTGTGTGGGTGTCTCCTTAGCTGTGCCCTGGTGTCCTCCTGCCATGCGTGGGACGCCGCCCTTGTAGTTCACGTCTTGGATTTTGGCATGGATTTACCGTGAGGATGGATGTTGCTGTAGAAGAGAACTGCCATCTATAACAGCTAAGCCAATGTGAGGGTTCAGGTTGATGAAGAACTGCTCCTTCTCCACCCCGGCAGAGCCCACCAGCTCCCAGGGAAGGGCGGGTTGGTACCCAGGGGACCCACGGCTCGCTGGGCTGCTGAAGCAGCGTTGGATGCGGCAGCTTCAAACCGCCGAGCCTGCAAAACTTGGGGTTGGGGCCTGAACCAAGCAGCTCCCGCAGCAGAGAAAATAATAGTGCCTACCACAAAGAGGTGTTGGGGAGACGAGTCAGTTAATGTTCGCACAGTGCTTTGAAACGGGGAGGCTTTTGAAGTCGGGATTCGGTTCTTTGCTGTTCTTTCTTCTTTGTTCCCGTCGATGCTCTGTAAGGAGTGTGGCTCAGTGGTGTGCCGGTATCAAGGTTTGATGGCCTCTTACTCCCCGGGAGAATTACGTTCTCCCTCGATGGCTTCACTTCAAGGCGGCGTGTTCAATTGGTATTCTCTGTATGGCATTTGCTTTTGTACATAGTGCATTTTTATTCAAATAGTGGTATTGATCGTGGGAAAAGTAATGGAGAAAATAAATGAAAACAAATAAACACAGAAGATTTGCACTAAACTTTTTCAAGGTCTGGTTCTGAAAGTCAAGGAACCGTCTGTGTCCTCCGTAGGAGCAGTGAATGGTGGTGCAGCTGGTACCTCCTGTATTAGCGTGTAGTCGCAAGATGCCAATGGCAGCAAAAGGGGGGGTAAATCTGCGAGTGGTTGGGGCAGGCACCTGCTTGTAAATACCCATCACAACCATACGTGGTCTGCCCTAGTTAGGAAGATATCCTGGCAAAATATACCTAGCAAATGGGGTGTTGCACCAGCTCAGCTCGTGGGAGAGGAGATGGACCACTGCACCTCCTCGCCGGGGTACTTTGTATGGTCTGCTTGGCTTGGTTTGGCCGGGCTTTTAACTTGCAAAAGCCTTGAAAGATTGCAGGCTTGTGTTTCGGGTCATGGTCCATCTTCTCTCATTTGTTGACTTGAAAGCGGGCCTAACAGCCCTCCTTTTGCATTTGATGCCAGGAACGTCGTCAATAGTTTGAAGCATCAGAAGCATCACACCCATCTCACACCAGTTGGTGAAGGTGGCTTCGGCGTAGAGCAGAACTACAGCTTCAAAAAAATGCTCTTTCCTCCCTAGAACAGACATTTCACTGATATTTCTTGCTCCTTTGAGAGTTTTGTGGTGGGGAGAGACTCTCATTTTTTTTGTTAGAAATATTTCCAGGCCTTGTGTTTGATATGAAGGCAAAAGGCATTGTTTGAAATGGTTGGAAGGACTATAATTTTAAACTTGCAGGTTTTTTTTAAAACTAGTCCATTGTTAGGAGCGTGTTTAAAGGCGAGTTGCTTCAGCAGTGCTATATTTTTGCACTCAGAGGATAGGAATTCCTTCCCTGTTCATCTTGGACCAAATGCTTTTGGGTAGAAGAAACTGAAGTGCAGTCTCTGCTGGAAAGCACCACCTGGGTTTAGGGATGCCCTTTCCCAACTTGGTGCGGAGATGGGACAGCGCAGCCAGCGAGGAGCAAATGCCTCAAAATTGCATTCTGACCCTTCTTCTAACCTGTTCTTCAGCCACGGGAACCGTCCTCTCCCAGATCAGTCGTGGCCTTCAGGGGGTCCAGGTGGGCATTTTGCCTGGGTTTTGTGCGTGGCTCCCGCAAGGCTTTGCGTGGCAGCCTGTGAGTAATGGAGTGTCCTGGGGGAGCCGGCCAGTTCCAGCTGACAAGATAATGAACTGCCAAATAAAGCAGGGGAGAAAGGGAAATCCATGATAAATCCACTTCTCACGCGCCGCGGAGGAGACGGATAAACTGCCTCTCTCCTCCTGACAGCGGGATTTTTCTCTCCCGCGCCGGCCGCAAGAGATGCGGTGAGGATGCTGCTCCCATCGCTGCCCCTCGCCGTCCTCCTCGGACACACAGACACACGGGGGTGTGGGCATCTTCACACCATGCCGCATCCCGCCCTCCTGGAGCTTTCCCCGGCAGTGCAGTGTCACTTCATAGGGCTGTGTTTCCCTTCAGTGTTCCCTGGAGGGGTTCAAGGCCAGGTTGGACAGGGCTTGGAGCAACCTGGGCTGGTGGGAGTTGTCCCTGCCCAGGGCAGGGGGGTGGCACTGGGTGGTCTTTAAGGTCTCTTCCAACCTGAACCATTCCTTGGTTCTATAAATCATAGCATCCATGATTCTATTCTATTCTATACATCATAGAATACCAGGTTGGAAGGGACCTCGAGGATCATCTGGTCCAACCTTTCTGGGCAAAAGCACGGTCTAGACAAGCACTCTGTCCAGCTGAATCCTAAAAGCGTCCAATGATGGGGAATCCACACTTCCCTGGGGAGATGATCCCAATGGTTGATTGTTCTTACTGTGAAAAACTTTCTTCTTGTGTCCAATTGGAATTTCCCCTGGAATAACTCGTACCCATGACCCCTCATGCTTTCCAATGACTGTTGAGCCCTTGCACTCAACCGGTGACAACTAATTTTGAGTCTTTCGGGCTCTTGTTCCCCTCCTTCGGGGGGGGGGGGGGGGGGTCCTTGCCCCTCTCTTCTTGGTGTGTGGTGGCTGAAGCTGCTTCCCCAGCCAGATGCCACAAGGTGCAAATCTAATCCCAGCTCCCAAATCCAGCCCCTGCTGCTCCCCTTTTTCCCGCTGCTCTCTTCATGCGGATGTGTTGTGGTCGATCAATTTTCTCTGAAATCAGTGAAATGCACGTGCCGGTGAGATAAATAGGGCTCAGTGGAGTGTTTGGACGTGGAAAACCGGGGGATTTTGGGTGCTGGTCGCCGGCTGCATGGGCTGTGCTGGCCGTGCGTTAGCGGAGGAGCAGGGCACGGGATGAGATGTGTCAGAAAAGCCATTGAGCGCGTGGGCCGCGGACTGGAATAACGAGGGTGGCGGCGGGTCAGCGTTGGGATGTGTCACTGGAGCCAAGCAACCCCCAAAGGGTGCCATCCGGGGTGTCCTGCGAATCCGGGCTGGGGTCGGGCTGGCTCTCAGCTTTGCCCAGCGGCTCGGAAGAGGTCAGCCTCTTATTTTCAGTGCACTCGCTCTCCCAACTCTTTTTTGCCACGTCTGATTAATAAATCATGAAGTTTGCCCAAAACTCTCTCCGTCCCCACCCAAATACAAACATTCCCCGTCACTGCCACCTTGCAACTAGCAAAGCTGCTCCCTCTGACAATCAATTACCCTCCGGAGATGAAATTATTGTTTAATGGCTTTTGGAACAGGCTCCTGCTCTGACATTCATCACAATCAATAATGCATCAGCGGGGACAAAAGAAATTACCTGCCTTCTGCTAAGTGAAAGAGTCCATTTGTATTCTGCACGGCCCCTTCACGCCCACTGAGCTGGCAGCCACGGGTGGATCGTGCCGACGGCGCGGAGGGCGGCCGGCACCCGGCTAAACTCCAGCAAAGTTGGCTAAAACTTCACGGTCGGTGCTTTTATTAGCAGGGCTGGGGGGGGGAGAGTCAGGATCAGGCAATGGGGGATGCCGAGGGACGGAGGGTGGAGGTGAAGGTGTGGCTTGGGACAGGATTTCCTTAGGATAAGGTTAAGATTTAGGCTGTGCCTTGCTGGAAATACAGCTGGGGTGGCAAGCCTGGCTAATGAGGGCATCCATGGCGTGAAGTTAGTGTGTTGGGGATGGGTGATGGGATGGCAGGGCTGTGGAGGCACTGGGAGGGCTGGAAGGCATGCCCGGACCACGTCAGGGGAGCCAAGGGGGCAGCAGGTATCCCTGAAGAAGTGCGAAGGAATATTAAGCCTGGCCCAGGTTGCCTCGCAGGCGTCGTTTCCCCATGGGAATCGCCACCGCTCACCCTTATCTCCGCTAAGGCAAGGAGCCGCTTTGCTCTTTGCTCAAAGCTGAGAGGGCAAAGCGTCCTCCGGGGTTTAGCTCTGATCTCTCTTAACTCATCTCCTGAGATGTGGTATGATATCAGCGTGTCCCTGCGAAGGGATCGGCGTGATCGATGCATCTGCAATGCGAGCAGCGTGTCTCTTAATGGGGCTGCGACACAGCGTGTCTGCACCCGGGGCTCTGGGTTATTCAAGGTCCTCGGTGGGGGCTGGCGGGGGCGGGGACCACTGGGTCCGGCGTGTGTCTGCTGCAGCATTCGGGAGCAGTTGCTGCATCCTGGCGATCCCAAGGAAACCAGTTGTTACAGCAGGCTGGGCGTCCGCGGGGAAAGTTTGGGGTATTTTACCGTTAAATCTTCAGATAAAAAGCCCAAATACTCCATAACATGGAGGATGGTCCTGATGCTGCCTCCCTTAATGTGACTTTGAAGGTTCCAGGTCTCCAGCAGCATCGCTCTCCCAGTGTATGCCGTGGCCCGTGCCCTGCGGGATCTCGATGTGATTAGGTAGCGTTATTTTCTTTTAAGCGGCCGTCCCAATTAGTGATGAAGTGGGGGGGCCTCATCAGCTTGAGCACTGCCTGCGTTAGAGCCACTCGATTGCTCTTGTTCGTTTTCCCACCTCAGCTGCTGCTTTACCCCAAGCGTATCCCGGGATGAAGGTGGTGATGGATCAGGCAGGACCAAGCGTGCTGGGCGGGCTGCCGAGGGTCCCCCTGCCCGCAGCGCTCCGAGCATCCCTGTTGTTGGACACCGAGGGGGTGGAAAAAAAAAAAAAACAAAACCCCAATCAAATTCCCTAATTGCTTCTTTTACTGCTTGAAAAAGAACATCTTTGACAGGGAGGCTCTTTCCACAAAGTTCAGGAACTTGGCAGCCTCTAGGGCTTCCCAGGGTGTAAGTTGGCTCCCACCGGGGGACAGCGTTTGACCAAAAGCACTTAATTTCTCAGTTTTCCCGCTTGCGTTGGCTCATTGTGGGGCTCTTCCCTGCTGGTTTCAGCGTGGGGGCGGCTTTTCTTGCATTGGGAGTGTGAGTCCTGTTAGAGCGTCCCCCGCAGCATCGGTGCTGCGCGGTCCCGTGTCGCACCACGCTCCTGCAAGGGGGGAAGATCGCACAGGAAATTTGGCTCAAAAGAAGCTTTTCTGTGGGTTTTTTTTCGCACCCCGAATTGGCTCCTTGCTGGAGGTGGGTTGAGCAAAGGGGTTCGCCTACCTGTTTGGCTCCGAATGCATCCGTTTTGGGGTGAATCTAAGGGTTTTGGGGCTTGCTTGGCGGGTGCCTTTGCTCTGTGATTCCCGAGAGGATGGTGAGCGAGGAGCGAGCCAACACCGGGGCTGGAGAAGACGGCGGGGGGGGGGAGAAAGGGGGGAGAAGGCAACAAGAGAAGCAAACAGCATTCACACCAGCGCCGTGTTTAGCTGTAATCTAACATGACTTTCCCCTCTGTTGGCAAAGGGGCGCCCGCGATGTTAACATTCATTATCATGTCATATTCGATCGACTGCCAGAACGCATTACGCTCTCTCCCGTAAGGCGCTGAGCCCTGACAAACCTCATTCGCTCCCTCTGGAGCCTCACGGCGTGCCGGGGAGGTGGAAGGCCATGGATACAAACCTAATGAGTGTCGTTCCCGGGCGGAGAGGTGTCCCCCCCCCCTTCCCTCGCGGAGCGGGGGAAATACCCCGTAAGGCTGGGTATTTGTGGTATTGGTTGGGATGCTGCTGCGCAGGATGCAAAAAAAAAACATTATTAATAATAATAAATAATAAGGAAAAAAACCAAGCTGGGTGCAGCAGGAGAGAGAACAGCCTGGGTATGAGCGTGCCGCCAGGCTGCGTGATGAGTGTGGAGCGAGGCAAGGAAGGGTGATGGAGCAGCCGGATTCCCGAGGCTCCGTCACTGGGGATGTCGGTGGGGAAAATGCCGCCTGCAGTCCCGGGGGAGATGCTGTGTTTCGGAGCAAGCTCCCATCAGGGCTTTGCCCCGCGTTATTGCCAGAGAGGAAAACGGGGAGCAAAAAACCGTGTTTGCTCCCTGTGCCATAGGCAGTAAGCAGTGAAACTCCTTTTTCTTCCCCAAATTCATGAGCTCCCGCTCAGGGCTTTGCCCCTTGTTATTGACGGAGGGGAAAATGGGGAGGAAAAAACCCCGTTTGCTCCCTGTGCCATGGCCACTGAGCAGCGAAACTCCTTTTTCTTCCCCAAATTCACGAGCTCCCACTCAGGGCTTTGCCCCTTGTTATTGACGGGGAGGAAAAAAACCCCTTTTGCTCCCTGTGCCATGGCCACTGAGCAGCAAAACTCCTTTTTCTTCCCCGAATTCAAGTTGGGAAGTCATGGGAAGGTGTCCCTGCCTGTGGCATGTGGGTTTGGAGCAAGATGGTGTTTAAGGTCCCTTCCAACCCAAACCGTTCTGTGATTCTATGTTGAAGCTCAGCACGCGGGGAAGCACATCCCTGGAGTTTGCCGTGCTGTTACCACCAGGTTTTTTTCTTTTTTTTCCTGTGGATTTACACGTATATTCTTATACGGCATGCCCCTGGTGTAATAAAAAACTTCTGCACCTTGCCTGCCTAACGCTTCTCCCTTTACTGGTTCCATCACCCTGTGGCACCTACAGGCTTGGCTTTGGCCTCCAGATGGTCCATGGCAGCAGATGCTCAGCCAGCCAAAACCTCCAGCATCCCCTCTGGCGTTCCCCCCCCCACCCCCTGCCCCCAGCCCCGGTGCAGCCCTGTAAAATAACCACCCTCTTTTTCTCCCAGGCTGATGTTTCTGCAACTCCCCAAACTTTGCCCAAACTCCCTATCGATTGACTCGGTGATGAAGCTGTTGAATCGGTGCTGCCGTATTTGTAGTGTCTAAACGTCTTTTTTTTTTTTTTTCTTTTTTTTCCACCCTCCCCTCTCCTGAGATCTTAAAAGGATTTTGAACTGTCGGCCATATCCTGCATATTTGCTCCTAATAATCGATATTGATTTTCTCGTAATACCGTCCATCTAGATGCCATGCCTTATTTGTTGTAAGATGAGAATCTCGATGAGCTGATAAAATAAGGCGCGTATTTTCCTCACGCGTCTGCACGCGTGCATATGCAGAAAGAACCCTGTTAAGATAATTATCTTGCTTCTGCTGTTGGGCAGGGGGAAGAAAAATTGAGCTGGTCAGGGATACAAGTCCTGGCTGCTGTCGTTGGAAGTTTTCTTGTGCGTGTGATCCTTTACTGGGGAAGACGTTGGCTGTTAGACTGCGAGTCCAGGGTTTGTAAAGGCTTTTAAAACAAGGTTTTTCCTTCCACGAAGTGAATTCTTTGCATAATGATCATCTCTGACGTTGAAGCCTGCTGGAAGTTAGTGTTTCTAAGTGGTTTTTTTCTTTTTTTTTTTTTTTTTTTTCTTCCCCCACTGGTATGTTGTTGTTAGAATCCATGAAACTGGGTTTACTGGTCGTTTTTAATCCCCCAGTGCCTTGGGGCTGGCCAAGAATCAAACTGTCCAGCTCAGCAATGAAGACGAGAGAGGAACGCTATCCCAAATACGTGGCGAATACGTTCTGCATGGCATTACCTGCCAGAGCAATAAATGGCATTCTTACTTTGGGAGGGGTTGTTTTTCGGGGATTTTAAGGCTTATTAGTATTTTTGGTCAGAGCGCGGTAGGATTTGACTGCAGACAAGCCCCCGTGTCCTAAGCAGAAAAAGGTTTTTCTATAAGGAGACACAGCAGAGATAACGCTAAAACAAAAGGTGGTGGGACGTGATGAAAAGCGTGCCGAAGAAAATATAGGGTTTTATCCAAACTGATGGAAGGAAAAGTCGATTTTTCCCATTTTTGACAGAGGACTGCCAGTTAAGATGCTTCAAATCGGCTTATTGAATTATAAAACGCCGACATTTCGAAGCAGAACGCTTTTGCTTTGAAGTGAAATGCTGAGATCTTTCATTCTGACATTTCCCAATTGATATTTTTTTGGTAACTTTCTGCACACCTGGTAAAAGTGAGATTGGGGGAGGGAGGCGGGGGAAAAAAAAAAAGCAAGGCATTGAAATAACTGACTTGCTGAATCGGTAAAAAATGCCGTTCTCCAGATAATTCTCATTAAAACCAAGCTGTTCGTTTTCTGCTTCATCTCTCCATCACTAATCATAATCAGGGCCCAAAGTTACCCATCAGCCTTATTTTAATTTTTTTAACCAAGTGTGGCAAAGGCCCCGTTCAGTTTTGCATCTCTGACCCATTGGAGGGGCTTTCTTGAATATGAATTTTTTTTATCTCTTTTTTTTTTTTAATTTTTCCTCTCCAAACTTCCTGATTATTGAAATTAACTCCCAAGGCAGGGTGGGAGGGGCAAAGCTCTTCTGCTTTACGATGGTTTAATATTTAATTTTCGGTTGGTAGAAAAATATTGTCTCGCTTCGGGTTTGCTGCGAGGGGGATTTCTGGGAGAAAACTTGATAAATATTCTCTGCTCCGCGCAATTCAATTTGGAGTTAAGCAGGATAATAAAGTTGCCGCTCTTGCCAGAAATAGCTGTTGCGGATGAGCCGGAGTTGAATTGCTTTGGCTCATTTTGGGGTTTTTCCTGTTCCTTGATGTTCATTGTGGGATGGAGGGAGCGGAGGACAGAATGGAGGTGACCGCAGAGCTTGGGAAGTATTTTGGGGGGACGGAAAACCAGATTGGGGAGATATCCGATTGCTCCGAGTGATGTTGTTTGTGTGTTGGTTTCCAAGTCTCTCCTGGCAGATTCCTATAGGGAATGTTTGGACTCGGTCTCTCCCTGATGCTCCTCATCACCTGTGGGTTGGGAGCTCCTATGGGCTCTTGGCCATGGGTTGGGATTTGTCCCCCCCTTTATTCAACAGCGGCAACCTAAAGAGGGGAATGTGCGTGTAGAGAAGGCTGGAGGGTTGCAATATGCGCCAAAAAGTGCCTTAAAAAAAAAAAAAATATATATATATAAAAAAGAAGAATAAATAAAACTAAGGAAAGAAGGAAAATTAAACATCAAAAGAAATGAAAAGGCAGGGAAAGACAAAGTGAAGTTCTGCTTCTCAAGCGCCTTCTGTGGCGCGCTCTGCGCTATCCCGCTTGGATTTCCTCTCGGTTCGGGGGCTGGAGGAGGGGGCAGAAAGCTGCGGCTGAGCAAAGCTGAGCCGAGGATGCTTCGTATGGTAATAACCCCTCCTGAGAGTCCCCGAGCGCCGAGCACATGAAAGCCCTGCCCCTGGCACTGCTGATTATACAGCCTCTAATTGTCCCCCGTGTCTGCTCGCAACATAAGTACTGGAGAAAAGAGAAACCTAGAAACTGTTTGCTGAGCTGGCCAAGCTGGCTGAGTTCCTAAAATAACCCCTCGTAGCATTTGGGAAGGAAGAGTTGGGTATGAGGGAGCCACGGGCCCTTTCCCCGCGGGGACGGGAGGGGTGGGATGAGCTCAGCTCTAGACGAGGGATGGTGATGGTAGAATCATGGAGTGGTTTGGGTTGGAAGGGACCTTAAAGACCATCTTGTTCTACCCCCTGCCTTGAGCAGCCTGGTGGGACCTTGAGGGTCTGGTGGGACCTCCCACCAGCCCAGGTTGCTCCAAGCCCCGTCCAACCTGGCCTTGAACCCCTCCAGGGATGGGGCAGCCACAGCTTCTCTGGGCAACCTGGGCCAGGGGCTCACCCCCCTCACAGCAAAGAATTTCTTTCTAATATCATAAAATCATAGACTGGTTGGGGTTGGAAGGGACCTTAAAGCCCACCCAGTGCCACCCCCTGCCCTGGGCAGGGACACCTCCCACCAGCCCAGGTTGCTCCAAGCCCCGTCCAACCTGGCCTTGAACGCCTCCAGGGATGGGGCAGCCACAGCTTCTCTGGGCAACCTGGGCCAGGGGCTCACCACCCTCATAGCAAAGGATTTCTCCCTAATATCATAAAATCATAGACTGGTTTGGGTTGGAAAGGACCTTAAAGCTCACCCAGGGCAGGGGGACACCTCCCACCAGCCCAGGTTGCTCCAAGCCCCATCCAACCTGGCCTTGAACCCCTCCAGGGATGTCCATCCACAGCTTTGCTGGGCAGCCTATTCCCAGCCCGGCGCCTGCGGGGAGAGGCGGCGTGTTCGGGTTAGTTTTGGGTAAAGCTCCCGCTTAGCCACACGGGCTCAATAAAGCTTTTAGTTCAATGTCTCTTAATGCTAAGCCTCAGTGTATTCACTCAAGGCTTCCCCGCCATCGGGGCATAAACATACGCGAGCTCTTACTGCTGAGAAAACATCGGATGCTTCCCTGAATATAAGATAAAACCAGGAGATATCTTCTCCTCTCCTTCTGCATATTGTTGTATGCTCTGATCCAACTTTTTTGGTCCCGAGAGGACCAGCACCATCCTGTCCCCGGGGGGTGATGAGGAGAAAGGATATTCCCGTTGCCTCCTCTCTCTGATTGTCCCTTTTGCAAATGCCTGGCCAGACGCTCGGCTCCGCATGACAGATATTTCAGACAAGTGTTGCTCTCACGTCGTGAGCGTTTGCAAAGGAGCAATTTATCAGAGCGATTTTTATCCTCATTAAGGCAAATTAAGCCCACAAAGCTGGCAAAGGGAAGGGGAGAGAGGAGGAGGCGGGAAAAAAAAAAAAAAAAGAATTAAAAAAAATAAATTGGTGTTCATGAAATATTTATTAAAAACAGCCATTGTAATAAATATTTGAAACCTGGTTATTAACGTTGAATCATATCAATGTCAAGTGCGTGTTGCACATCGTCTGTTCTGCTAATTGGGTGCAGGGGTCGGCAGACCTGTCGCGCCGCAGGTCGGCCGGCGCTGGGCGATGCTTTGCCTTCGCAGGGTGGGGGCGAAACCTTAAAAAATAAAAAAAAAAAAATAAAAAAAAAAAAATAAACAAAGGGCAGTAAATGATGGAAACGAGCGCAAGGAGAGCAAGCCCGAGGGCTTGCCGCAAGTGGCGCGTGGCCCTTCCACCCTCGCGCCGTGCCCCCGGCGTAACCCAAATGCCTCCCTGCAAAAGCTGAGGATTATTTTCCAATACGGTCTAAGCAACCGTGGGTTGGCCGATGGGGCAAGGTAATTATCCCGAGGAGGCGTAAAATCAGGGCTGGTGCCATAAACCACCCGATGCAAAACAAGGAAATAAATCTCCCAACTGGGATAATAACGCAGGCAGTAAAATCAATATTGATTATTAGAAGGAGGGGGCAGGAGGCAGTAAAACTCGTAAGATGGTTGTGGGTAGCCGCCGTTTAAGCGATGAGCTGCGATGGTGGCGGGGGGATGAGGGCTTTTCCCAGGGGACACGTGCGCGGTTTGGCTCTTCATGGGGACCTTGATGCGGGAGTCCGGGGAGGATGATGGGGTGGAGGAAGGGGCTGTGGTTGCTGTGACCCTGGGAGGCTCCCGGGGGGATTTGGGGTGTGGGATGTGCCAGCGTCGACCCTCCGTGGGGCTGGGGAGACCTTTCAGAGGGGAAACTCCAAACATTTGGCCGTTTCGCGTGGTTTTCCTCAAGCTATTGATGTCTTGGGGGGGAAAAATAATTTAAAAAAAAATGCATAAAAGTGTCAGTTATGAAGAGAAGCAGCCTCTGCTTCAGCTGACCTTTCGTTTGGAACATCCTTTGTATTTATTAGAAAACTGAAAAGCAATAAAAGCTTGAAAAGGAAGCTAAAGACTTGGTTATATCCCACACGTGATTTCCCCTTTTTCCCTCCTCTCTTGCAATGGCTGTTGGAGATGGAGGTGCCCATGGACATCCTTTTTCTTCTCTTCCACCTCCCGCTGCCGTATTGTATGGCCTTTGGCACGGAATGCCTCCCCGTGCCTCAGTTTCCCTGCCTTTGGAGGTGGTGATCGAATGCATTATTAGGCAGAGAGTGGCGGTAATTACTTAATGTGTAATTATGCGGAGACTAGCGGGAGCGTAAAGCGTGATGGGCGCCCAGCCACGGAGCTCCTGGGTCCCGCTCATCCCTCCTGGGCACCGGCTTGGGAAAGGGAGGATCCCGCTGGGAGTGGACGCGCGGTGGCTCTGCTCCATCCCGTCCCCGCTCTGTGAAACACATCTTAGGGATGCCAGCCCTCCAATCTGAGCGGTAGCTGGGTATTCTTTTTTTTTTTTTTTTTTAAATTATTTGAAGGGAGCAAATAAATAAATGGTAATTTAGTCGGGGACCCAATCCAGCCTCCCATAAAAGCTGATGTAGGCCAGATTTACAGCGCTGTGCTGAGATGCTTTTATGTGAAACAGAGCTTCAGAGGGGAAGCCATCTATCAGGCGAGGAGCTGGAGTGAGCGAGATTTAAAAGGCGGCTTCCTTTTTGTTCCCTAATAGGACGGACACTTCGGTGGGGAAGCGGGGGAGGCGGGAAGGGGGAAATCGGAAGGCGTTAGGAACGACATAACGGCGACGCTGCGCACCTATTTTGGAAATAGGCTTTAAACGCTTAAGAAGGTGAATCCTCTTATTTCCCGTGTTTATTTTCTCCGGCGCTGTAAATTTATCAGTGGGGGGAGCGACTCGGCCGCAAGCTGTGAGGGACCCGAGGCGAAACCAGAGGCCTTGGGGGTCCTCGTTAGCACAGGGAAGCTGTGATTTCCCGCGTTGCCGATCCCCTGTGTTAATTCGAGTTGGCTTTTTAAACTCGCTGTGGCTGGTGGCCATGGGCAGCTCTTTCCTCCAGCGTCCCTGCTCTCCTCTCCGTACTTGCCCAGGGCTGGGAGGAGAGGTCCCGTGGATGAGGGCAACCGCCGCCGGCACCTTGCAAGACCACCGATGCTCTCTATCTGGAGGCAGGGGCTGGCCGGTGGCCACCTCCCTCACCTCCTGGGTAGCCAGCCTTGGGCTGAAATCCCCGTGCTGGCAAGCCAAGGTTAGGCTAGACATCCCCCCCCCCCCAACCCCCAAATTTACCATTTAAAGCTCCTTCTCCTGCCTTTTAGCTGGAAATATAGCCTCATTTTTACTAATTTTCCCCTGGGAAAACCAGGCCATTGCCCTGGCTCGTTTTTGGACTGAGGTTGGGGCAGCGCTTGTGTGTCCGCCCCCCCCCCCCCCCACCTTCCTGAAGCCGCCGTTGCTCCTCTCCGCGCATGCAAAGGTGATTTGCAATGTCGTTTGTACCCGCTACGGGCTTTTTCCTCCGGGGGAGCACAGGCCAGTCATTCCAGTCGGCCAAAGAGAGGGGTGTTGGGGGGGGGAAATACAATAAAATAAAGTCATTAGCTTTAATTTTTGTGAAGGGAAGAGCAGGTTGAGGGAACAAAGAAATGGGGGGAAAAAGCGGCAGGGAAGTCGGTTCGCGGACGGAGAGATCAGACGGGAGAGACGGCCGTCAAGGATGTGAGGAAGAGGATCAAGGGCTGAAGGCAGGGGGTGATGGTGTGTGGGGAGGCAGAGAATCGAGGGGGAGCCCCCACCCCGGGAGCTCATGTTTTCGGGGGGGGAGGGGGGGGAGCTCAGTGCCACCCACATGGGTCCAACCCTTTCTCCTTGTCGGCATGCACGGGTCCTCTCCTGGCGGTGGCGCGGGGACGAGGATGCTGTCCTCGTCCTTGCTCGGCGCTGCCGCTGGCTCCTTCCCAGCGCCACCAGGATCGCGGGCATCGCTGGTGACTCAGACCCGTTATAAAGCTGTCCCTGGGCTGTAATTCTCGAAAAAGCCTGGGCTCAAGCTTGGGGCGATTTATCTCCCGTCCCCTGGTAGAGCCCAGGGGTTGGGGAGGAACAAAAATGAACAAAGGAGTGGGCATTGCGGGAAACCGGGATTCCGCAGAAATCGGAGGCTGCGGCTCTGGCTGGTGAGGTTTTGCGCTTCTCCGGTGGCGGCGATACGCTGCCATCGGAGCATCTTTCTTGGCCGTCAATCCTCGGGATGGTCCTCGCAGAGCTACGTCCCTCCGGTCCCCCCCTCCACGCACCCGGTGTTCAAGTGAAAGCGAAGTTTCCTTGAGCAGAAGCATCCTGCCCGTCCCTCTCTCCCCAGGGAAGGGACGGGGAAAGCAAGGTTTCTGTCGGCTGTCATGTAACATCCCAGGCACGGCTGGAAGATGCTCGGCAGCTCCGGCGATAAGCGCGTTACAAGGGGACTCTATTAAGGGGAAGGTGTTCAAGATCTGCCGGGGAAAATAAAGTTGTCCCTCCAAGGGGCGATATCCAAGTGATTCAGATTGACACAAATCGGCCCCCCTGAATGAGAAAACAGTTTCTCGAAAGACAAAGCGCATTGGCTTTTCGATTTAGATTTGAAATGACTCAGCAGCGCGGGTGGCTGGGTTTTTTCCATGCCGGCTGATGGATAAAAAGGAAAAAAAGGAACAGGGGGAGGAAACGCAATGTTTTTGGGCTGAGCCGGGGGTAGACCCTGCTTGCCCTTGGGTCTCTACTTTCTCCCCACTTAAACGTAGGTCAGAAAATAGTATTTTTGCTGGAGGAGCGCAAGAGTTGTCTGCTTTGGGACGTCTCTGCCCTGGGATGGGGGGCTCCGATGGGGAAGCAATTCCCCATTCAGCTCAGAGGTCCAGGCTGGAGCGACGTCTGGAGCGTTTGTAGGATATGATTTCAGCTATTATTGTAGCTGTCCTGTACCGCATCGTCTAATAAAGACATCAATTCAAACCCCTCACAAGTGGCAATTACCTAATAAAATGCAGTAAGGATCTTCCAACTTGGCAGTAAAATTAGCATTACCGGGTTTTAATTAATAGCCCAGGCCTGAATGGCTCTTGTATGTCCTGTGCGAGAGGAAGGGCTTGCGTGACCGTGCGTGCGGACGGGACAAGATTAGGAAAAAGAAGGCAATTACCCCTACAAGGGCTCCGTGCCCGGGAGATATACGGGTGCTGGAGACGTCGAGCAGTGAAGGGGACATTTGGGGCCCAGCTTGTGGGACTGCCGTGGGTCGTTTGCCCCTGATGCTGTTGGCATCGCAACCCCGTCGCGTGAGAAACCCAACTTGGAGCCCAGCAGCTCCCTGGTGGCTCAGGGCTCTTTGCAAAACGCTTGGTTGAAGAGCCGGGGTGGCTTTGCCATCACCCCTTCTCCCCTCTAAGGGTGATATTGTGCTCTTCCAATTATTTTTCCCAGATTTTTTTACCCCCTCCCCGATATCATCCAGGCTGGATGCCAGCAGGGTCCCTTCCCCACCACGATGCCATCCCTGGGGAGCGGGGTGACATCTCCCCTGCTGTTACAGCAGGCGCGGCGCCGACAGTATTTGATCCCCTGTAAAAACAGGCTGCTACAAAGTCAACCTGTCAAAAAAAAAAAAAAACAAAAAACAAAACAAAACAAAAAAACCAACCAAAAAACCCCAAAAAACCCAGCCTGCTGAACAAATTTGAAATGGCAGGGTGACTTTATATATACCTCGTATGGTGGAACCGCAGGGTTTTTGCTGCGGTAGAAGGCCTAGAGCTGGGGCTCTCCCTGCCCTTTTTATTTATTTATTTATTTTTCCTCGCTCCCCATCCCATTTTTCCTCTTCAAATTGGTAGCCGGTGGCTAACGGGCAAGCAAATGGCCAGGGGATGCTGCGTTGATGGAGGGAAGGGACCCCCCCAGCGCGTTTCTCAGGAGGGTGGCTCCATCAGACGGAGAAATCGCAACGCTCCGGCAAAATTGCTTTTTTTTAGGGGGGGAGAAGGAGAGAGAGAGGGAGAGAGCGCGCAATCTGCCTGCAAATGTGCATGTTGGAGAAGCAGGGGGGAAAAAAAAAAATAAATAAGGAAAAATAAAATCAAACTGCCGCATTTAGCAAAGCCAATTTCCTCTCGGACCGGGAGGCGGCGGGGCGAGGGGAAGCGGCAGCTCAGATTGGTGCTTCCCCAGCTAATTGTATTGACAAAATAATGAAAGTATTTGTATGCACTTGTTCTTGTTGTGCATAAACTATAGCAAATAGAAATCCACAGGATTTTTTTTTTTGTTTATTTATTTATTTATTTTTTCCCCCTTGGGTATTTGCTATTCTCAGAGCTGGGAAATGATGGGAATTCAACTGCGCCGGTGGGGGTCGGGATGGGGTTTATTCCCACCTGCCCAGGGATGGGGTTTATTCCCACCAATGTGCCCTTCCCCCTCCCCAATAACAACAAAAAAAAAATCATACGCCATCTGTTGTCTCCCCCGATGCTCCTTAATTTCGAGGGTGGCTTTTGATTAAGGAGCAGGAGCCGGGGTGATGGGTTAGTCCTGAGGCAGAGCCCTGGTGTTTCCCCAGCCCCCCAGGGGTCTGCGCGGGGCTGGTTTCTAACGGAGCCGAACCAAATGCCGTCCCCAAACACATGGCTCCCGTACCCGTACCAGCTGTCAGAAACCTGGCCGCTCCTGCTGAGTGCCTACTACAGCGTGGGGGATGGGGGTTTTTGGGTGGTTTTTCATTTTTTTTCTAAATTTTTTTTTTTTTTTTAGCAAATCTGCTGCTTTAGCCCGTTTCCAGTGCAGCGCGGGAATCCCTTCCCCTGTGGGAATCCCTTCCCCTGTGTTATGGGGTGGTTGATCACATACTTGTGTGTGCGGGTGGTGATGGAGAACGGTGCTACCTGAAGAGTCTTTTTTTATTTTTTTTTCATTTCCCTCCCCCCCCCCCCACGTGCTTGCTGATCCCAAATGTGGAGTTTGGAGCCCGGGGATGGATCCTGCATCTCTTGGTGGTCACTCCGGGGGCTGCGCGTCGCTTGCCACGTGTCAGCGGAGCTGCGGGTGCAGCTCAGCAGGGCAGAGCCTGGCATCTTCTGGCTCGTTCCGGGTCGTGGAGCCCAAATCCTCGGAGTTCTGGGTGCCGTTGCAGGGTGAGGCGAGGGATCTGCTCCGGGAAAGCTGTGCCGCCGCTTAAACAAGGGGGTCGCCGTGAATATTTCCACTTTGTGGATAGAAGGATGGAGGAGAGGAGCTAAATGACCTGTGCTGCTGCTTCCCAGGCGCTTTGACGGTCTTATTTCGCACGTCCTCAGCTCCCCCATCCTCTGCCAGTGCGATGCAGGAGCGAGCCCTGCTGCTGAACGGCCCTTGCGGCATTTCCAGCCGCTTATCCAGGGCAGTGCCGGCAGGGGAGGGACGGCTAACTTTGGAGACAGTCAAGAGAAGCCAGGAGCCCTTCATAAAGTGTCACTGATGTGGAAATACAGGATCAAATGAGTAGCAATTCGTGTGTCACCGCATGACAGAACAAAACCCTCTACCGAGGAATTAAAGCCATAAATATCCTACAGGGTCCCTTCCTGCTAACATGTTCCTGACATCTGGAGTGGCAGCCCACTGGAACCTATCTGCTGTCAAAGAGCTGTTGCAATTAAGCCGTGAATGCAGAGGGGAGAAGGGGGGAAAACAGTTTTTTAAATGACTTGGCAGGTGATGGAAAACCAAAATACCCTTTTCCATTAACGCGAGCGAATTTACCTTAAAAGGAACTGGGTTAGAGACTAAGTAAGTTAATTGCCAGAGTCATTCAGTCAGTTTTTGGTCTCGGTGGGGCCGGCGCGGGAGTGATGGAGGGTCTATGGTTGGGTTCCCACCTCGGTCTGTGCTGCTGCAATATTTAACGCTTTGTTGGGCTTCTGTGCTCTGCCCCGGCTCGGTGGGCACGCAATGGCGTGGGGATGCAGCAATGGGGAGGCAGGTGAGGGTTTTAGCGGGGGTGATAATGGGGTTCGCGGCGCCAGGCAGGAGTTCTTGGGGGCTTTGTTGGATGCGGGGTTACTGCCGCGTGCTCCCATCGTGGGGCAGAGGTTGGGGGCAGCTAAGAAGATCTCTTGGGTCTGGATGTTGTTAGCTGGGACTGGAGGGAAAGAGGTATCGGGGTGGTGACTTGTGGTGCAACTAGCTTGAGTTGAGCGTTGAAGAAGCTGAAGGAGCGTGTTGGGGTCTGCAGGAGCCTGGTGGTTGCTGACAGCAAAGATCGTGGGTGAGCATTACCCTGGTCCCGGGGGGGAGCAGGGGCTTGGTGATGGGAAGGGCCATGTGGGGATGATGGTGCTGTGGTACCTGCTCCGAAATTGCCATTCTCTCCCCTGCCAGCCTAAGGAGGTGCTGTGCAGCCCCTTGTCCCCATCCTCCTGTCCCCTCCCGCGTCGCAGGATGTCGCACACCCCAACCGCCCGTCAGCCGCAGCCTCCACGCAAGCCTTTCCCACCCTGCAGAGCATCGCGGAGGCGGCCCAGGGCGCGCGGGGCTCTCCGGCCGTGGGCAAAGGCTGCGGCGACGGTGCCTGCAGAAATCCTCATTGGAATTCCGCCTGGCTGCTGGGTGCCATCCCGCTCGCTCCCATCTCGGCGCTCCTCGCGGAGGTGGGACTGCGCTCGATGCGATTTGCATTTCTGGGGTTTACAGGAGGTGTCACGAAGCAGATACGCTGGCAAGCTGCAAGTCTGGCGGAGAATTTATTTTGTCGGCGTTTCGCTCCCTCCTTTCCAATCTGGCCGGCTTGATTTCCATTAAAAGCCTGTAGCCGCTCCGCAAGATTATAAGGCACCAAACCCAACGGCGGGCTTTGTGTTGGGCTTATTTCCTCCTCTTCTTTGCCCCCCACCCTTTGGCTCCTCTCCAAAGGGCCAGCCGTTGCGAGACTGCCGTGTACACGTCTTCACTGGTAATATTTTTTTTTTTTTCTCCCCGGCCATCTGAAAATCGGGAAGCAGAATAGATGCCGTTTGCCTCGGATGACCAGGCTGAGCTCGGATATAATGAACCGCCGTTAATCGGGGGCTGAGAAGTCCCAAAGTGTTTCGGTGACTTCTCTTCATCGTGTTAAGTTTGTTTTTTTTCAGAAGGGAGGCGGCCGGCCCTGGCCGGAGATTGGCCATTTTACTGTTTTCTGTAATTGTTTTCCCTAATTTGCACGAACCAGGGGCTGGTGGTGGGGGAAAGACATAAGCTGAATGGCCTGCGGCAAGCAGGTGGGGCTGCTCTTGTGCTTGCTCCCTTTTGCGTTAACAGCGAGGATATTTTCTTCCCAGCCCCGTCGGGTTCGGCACGTGCTCTCCAGGGCTGTTGGGGAGGGTATCCGAAATCAGCCCAAGGGCTGTGGCATCGCCTGGAGAGGAGGGTGCTTCTTGCCGTCCTCCTGGGCTTGGGTCTGTCCCAAAGAGATGGAGAAAGCCCATCCTTTCTCCTTGACTCCTAGGACTCCTCGCCTCTCCTGCCCTGCTGGGGGCTGATACGCTTTGGGCATTTCCATTCGCTTTAAACTGGCAAAATTGCGGCCTCGGAGAAGTTTCGTGATGGTTTTGGAGGAGGAAAAGGGCTAGAGCGGCTCTGACCGCGTCCTGCCACGGACGCAGACGGCGCGGAGGGGCTGAGCGGGGATGGGGAGCGGGGAAGCAACGTGATTTCTTGCCAGCTCTAACGAAGGAGGCGGTTGCCGGCTGGCCGCAGCGGTTTCAAGGGCAATGCCTCCATCACACGCCGTCCGAGCTGTTCCTCGCCGCGCGGGTCCGTCTCTAAGCTCAAAACACCCAGTAAAACCAGGCAGGACTTCGCCTCCTCTTCCAACCTCCCCTGGCGGAGCCGGTGCTGGAGCATCCGCCAGGTTGCCTGGGCTACACGGCCATCCTCTTGTATTGTTCTGGGTTAATAATATATAGTTTTTCCACTCGGAGCGAACGGCCTCTGAGGCGGTGCAGTAATTTCCAGGCCAGCTTTGCAGAGTTTAACTCTCCAATTTGGCCTGCAGAGGCGCTGGGCAAATTGTTCGCAGCAACTAGTTTATTCACACACACACACACACACCCCCCGCCAAACGCTGTTTTGTGCTGACCCAAGCGCTCTACTCGGCACATGGGGTTTTTTTCAGCCAGGAAAACAGAAATTAAAAAAAAAAAAAAAAAAAAGAGGTAAATTGTTTCCAAATGGTGCGTGTTTTCTATAAAGCCAGCTCTACAGAATTTTTTTTTTTTTATTTTTTAAGGGATGGTGAAAGAAAAAAAAAAAAGAGCCATCTGAAAGCAGCGTGTTTCAGCTGGTTCAACTGTTTGAAGGTCGTGTTTTCAGCCCTAGAAACACACGTACGTGTTTTTAATTGAGCCCTTATGTTGGCGGCTTGTTCTTTTGAGTTTTATCAGGAGGCCAGTCGTCCCGTATGTCTTCCCTGTATGGGAAAATTGAGGGGAAAGCGCTAAAACAGGAATTATCTTATAAGGAGGAATTATCTTATTTTGCGCGTGCTGTCGGAGAACCCTTTAAATGGATTTTAGATTTACACCTGGATGGTGCGGCGTCCTTAGGCATCATCCTGATGCTTTCTTTCAATGGGAAGAACATTAAGGAATAGCTTGACCCTTTTCTTCGGCCCCAAAGACTGAGGACCCATCCCTGCTCCAGCTGCTTCCCAGCTGTTTTCCGGATGAGAACCCGCCTTGTCTCTCTCAAGGTCGCCGCAGTGATGGTATTGAATGCTTTGCTTGCCCAAGAGCCAGCTTTGGATGGCTGTTTTGCTCCGTAAAGCTGACGGGCAACTCTGTCGCCCCTCCCGCCCCTCCAAGTCCTTCTGGCTCCTATCACGCACCCGTTGGGCTGCTCGGGAGGTTGGGAACTGGCAGCTCCCTAATGGGAACGGACCTGGAAATGCGGAGCGTGGGGACCGCGGTGTCTTGGCAGAGCCGCCTGGGCACGTTTATCGTGCGGAGCCCGATTTTATTTATAGGCAGCTCGGCGAATCTCTCGCTACGTCTCGCTAAGCGGAGCTGATGCTTCCTGCGAGAAGGGATGCTCAGGGATGCTCAGCTGCATGCGGGAGCCGGCTGTGCGCTGCTGCCCAGGCCACCTGCCTCCCAAATCCCACCTCTGGGCACGATGCTCTCGGTGCCGGGATGCCACCGCTCCGTCAGGGTGTCATGTCCAACCCTCAGGAAAAAGGCAGGGGGTAAGTGACTCAGATTCATGAATCCCCAACAGGGCGGACTCAGGGTGAAATAAATCTCAAGGTCCATATACAAACATTTATTAGCTTCCCAAAATGATTAGCCTAGGTCTTAACAAGTTGACGGTGGTGTCACGTCCCACTCTCAGTACAGAGGGAAGGGTAAGTGACTTCAGATTTGTAAACTCTCAACAGCGCGGACTAAGGTGAGATAAATCTCAAGGTTCCTATAGAAAGATTTATTAACTTCCCAAAATGGTTAGTATAGGTCTTAACAAGTCCACAATAATTGGTTAGGTATATAACAAATTACGGCGAGTGGTGGGGTATACAGACTGTTAGTGAACAACAGTTATATGACAACTTAGGGCAAGCGGTATTTAAGGTTGTTACTTAACAACTCTAATGGTTATCTAACGATTCTGAGAGAAAAGAGAAACTGAGGGATAGAGCAAGGAAAAGACAGAGAAAAAGACAGAGACAACGAGATCACCGGTCCTGGTTCCAGCATCTTTTTCAGGGAATCTTCCCAGGCATAATCTTCTTCTTTCTTGGAAAAATCTTCCCAGATACGATCTTCTTTCTTGGGAAGAATCCTCCCAGGCACAATCATCTTCTTTTGTTTCTTCTTCGTTCCCCCCTAGGGGCACTTATTTTCCCCTTTGATGTCTGCTGAATTGGCACGGTCCACCCCCCTTGTCGAGGCCGACCTCGTCTCAGGTTTCTCCCTTCTCCCAGGTGAGGTGTAGCATGGTTTGGGTGGAGAGACGAGTGCCACAGTCACACGTGTTCAGCGTGATCTCTATAATCGTCGTTAGCACGCGCAGGGTGTGCGCTTTCACACGCATTTCGCGGAGAATGAAGCAAAGGTCACTCATCGCACACAACGGCCTCGAGAACTGAGAACTAACGAGCTCACCGCACGAGTGGCAGAACAGTTTTTCCAGGCGCCAGAAGTGTGAGCCTTATCAGTTCCTTGAAAGCCGGGCCTGCGCTATTTATTTCCATCCGTCTCTAACAGAGGGGCAGCCCACACGTCTGCTCACCCCCTAAAGCATCTCATGGGCGCCGGAGCTGGGAAACTGGTGGCCCTTCCCATGGAAAAGCATGAAAAATGCGTGCCAAAGGCTGTGACCCCCCCAGCTCCTCGGCATCGCTCTCCATCCTGGGGGCCACGCTTCGGCTTCAAACGCCGCTCCGTGGATTTAGCCGTGGGAGTCCGAGCTCCGGGGGCTGCACCTTAGCGTGGCGGGGCGGTGGGGGGATGTCTGAGCAGTGATTTTCATCTTCTCCCAAAAAGTTTATGGGTGTCCCACAGCCAACGGGCTCCCCGGGGAGATGAGTTGCTTCGTTTGAAGTGGGTGAAACGCTGCGACGACAGCAATGCTTAAGAAAGGAGAGCGTCGTCGACGGTTTTATCTTATTTAATGCTGACATCCTCAGGCCAAGCCGTTCCTCTCCGAGGAAAGCACGGCAACATCAGTCAAACACAGCAATCCCTAGCTTTGTAGTTTCGCTGCGTGATTTATAAGCCACGGGGCTAAAAAGAAGTTTTTCCTCTGAAAATGCCGGGGAAGATTTCCATCCTTTAGTTGCCTTGGTGCGTTCCTTTCCTCCCTTCGACTTCAGGTTTTACGGCATCAAAGCGCTGGAGTTCGGCTCTCCTGGTACCCGTTGGCAGGATTCGGTGTCCTACCACGTGTGGCTGATAGCTCTTGCCATCCGTACATCATATAGGCACCATCCCACGCCCCTCTAGGTTTCTTTAAACGAGCACCTTCTGTCCCAAATCGACGGTAAAATACCAGTAATGTCTATAACGTGTTGCCTCATCTGGCACAGGAGCAAGAAATCCATCTTTCGAGCCACTTGGCAATGAGCGGCATGAGCTTTGTCGGTGCTCAGAGCGCAGGGCAGCCGAAATCCAGGTCTCTGCCAGCATCGGGATAGAGAATTACTTTTCCAGCCTTGAGCCCCTCGGCGGTGGTAGGGAAATGTCAGGTCATCCCTCCCCGTGACCATAAAATGCCTGTTCAAGGGAAATAGGTGGTTATTGCCGCTCTCAATTAGTCCTTGCGTTTCGGCTCGGAGACCAAATGGCACGGCGTGAACTGCTGCTGAGGGCAAAAAAAGTAAAAACTCCCTTTTAGTAAAGACTTTGAAATGAGGAGGGCTTTGTTTCGTTCCGCATTTGCAACTCTAATGTATTCTTCCCCTGCGCTCCCACCCACTCCTCGCACTCAACCCCAGGCTTTCTGCTCACATGGCTATCAGTGTCACTTCTGAAACCTGTCTTTCCTTGAAAATCCAGCTTTTCATCAATTAAACATTTTTGACAGCTTTTCTGAAAGAAATCCTCTCTTTTAAAAAAAAAAATAAAAAATCTCTCATTGCTTTTTTACTGCAAAGTTTTGGGGGCTTTACCTTAAAAGACTGCAGCAGCCCTACTGCGTTGGGGGGCTGAGTGACCCAGGCTTGGGCAGCAAGATTTTGGGGCAGTTTTGGGCTGTTCCCGTGGGTGCTTGTGGCTTGTAGCTTGTCGCCGTTGCTGCTAATGGAATGCTGCTTAATTGTTTGTGCAAGTCGGTGGCAGGATGGATGGGGAAGGGCTGGGATGGAGGTGCGTGCGCTGGGTGTCCATTCCGTGCGCCGCTGATGCGTCCTCAGGTCCCCAGCCGGCCCGTTCACAGGATGTTTTCACAGAACCATAGAATCGTTTTGGTTTGAAGAGAACGTCAAGATCATAGAATCACAGAATGGTTTAGGTTGGAAAGGACCTTAAAGATCATCCCTTAAAGCCACCCCCTGCCCTGGGCAGGGACACGTCCCACCAGCCCAGGTTGCTCCAAGCCCCGTCCAACCTGGCCTTGAACCCCTCCAGGGATGGGGCAGCCACAGCTTCTCTGGGCAACCTGGGCCAGGGGCTCACCCCCCTCACAGCAAACAATTTCTTCCCAATATCTCATCTCAATCTCCCCTCTGTCAGTGTAAAACCCTTCCCCCTCGTCCCATGGCTCCCCTCCCTGCTCCAGAGTCCCTCCCCAGCTTTCCTGGAGCCCCTTTAGGGCCTGGCAGGGGCTGGAAGGTCTCCCCGGAGCCTTCCTTTCTCCAAGATCATCAAGTCCAACTGTTAACCCAACACTGCCAAACCCACCACTAACCCATGTCCCTCAGCCCCACATCTATGCATCTTTTAAATCCCTCCAGGGATGGCGACTCCACCGCTCCCCTGGGCAACCTGTTCCGATGCTCAACAACCCTTTCAGTGAAGAAATTTTTCCCAATATCCATCCTAAACCTCCCCTGGCGCAACTCGAGGCCATTTTCTCTTGTCCCATCGCCTGTTCCTTGGGAGAAGAGACCAAACCCCCTCGCTACACCCTCCTTTCAGGCAGTTGCGGAGAGTTGTTTTCTTTCTCTTCCTCTTTCCTTCCCCAAAAGCCCCCCAGGTAAGAACCCCCCGTAGCCAAACCCCTTCTCCCCATCCCCTGCTCCGCTCCTCTGCCGGTGTGTCTGCATCCCTGGTCTGCCTGGTTGGGGTCTGGCTCTCTCCCAGTCCAGCCCAACTTGCCGCTGGCCACTTCTTGCAGCGGCTTCCAAGCCCAGCCGGATAAAGGGTGACAGCGTTCGTTTCTAACGAGTCACCCATTTCTGGACCCGTGCTCCCAAGGCATGAACCTCGCGCGGTGCTGGCTGCAGGCAGGTGTCCCTTGCCGTGGCTCTAATCAGCTTTTGAGCCATTTTTTCCTGGAAGAGCAGGTAAACCTCGTGTTTATTTAATCACCTTTATCCTCTTCTGCTGCCTGGCTTGAGTCCTTCGGTGTGGCAGAAGAGTTTATGATCTGAAATCAGTCTCGAGAGTACGTTCCGTCCGCGGTTCTTCTTGCTTGGAATTGCAGCCATCCTCTATTTAGGGAGCAGGGGACGAGCGGCATAACCCAAACAGGCCACAACCCCCGTTATAAACCCTAAATACGACAATCACATCCTTTTGGCAAAAAAACCAGAAAAACTAGCAATAGATTTGCAAACTTAACCTCTGTGGCCAACTTCACCCAGACCTTGCCTTTTTGCTGTGTGTTATATCTTCTATAAATGCTGTCTAAGACAGTCTGCTCCCTTTCCCTTTACTGAAAATACTTGTCTTTTTCGTACATCCTTCTCCTCCCGTCTGAATCGGATTTAATTTTCTTGCCTAGTGGTACTTGGAAGCCCCTAATGAACAGAAGGTCCCATCCCTTAGTGCCAGTCATACAAAATTGGTTTTGTGGGCGTACAGATGCTTAAATGAGAAGACTGAACGGTCAGGACATGATGGCTTTGCAATGACTTGCAGACTCCTTTAATTAAGGTGAACATGTTTAGCTGGGGGAAAAAAAAAAAAAAAAAGCCCAGTCCATGAAAGCATGCTAAGTATGTTGATTTAATTGGCAATTACTGAATTTAAAGTAAGCGTTCGAGTGTAGCCAAACCCCTGGTAAGACAAAGTCTTAGCCCAGAGTCCGCAGAGGCGAGCGCCAAGAAAAATGAAGTGGAGAAAGATTAAATGCCTTGCCCAAGGTTGAGTGGAAGGATGTGCCAGAGCTGGGAACTGGGCTGGTTTTTGCTGGAGCGGGTGGTCCCGTGGCCGTCCATCCTCTGCAGCGTCACAGAATGATAGAGGTTGGAAGGGACCTCTGGTGATCATCCAGTCCAACCCCCTGCCAGAGCAGGGTCACCCAGAGCAGGTGGCACAGGAACGCGTCCAGGCGGGGTTGGAATGTCTCCAGAGACGGAGACTCCCCCACCTCTCTGGGCAGCCTGTGCCAGGGCTCTGACACCCTTAACAGCAAAGAAGTTCCTCCTTGGGTTGAGATGGAACTTCCTATGGTCAAGTTTGTGCCCGTTACCTCTTGTCCTGTCATTGCTTGCGTCTGTTTTCTCCTCTGTCCCCATCCAACCGTGCTGCTCCGGCAGCATCGTAGAGCCTGAGGAGGCTTTTTTAACAGAATCCTGGCTTGAATGACTTGGTGTTATTCCCTTCCCCCTTTCCAGTGGCGGTGGGAATGTCACCGAGCAGCCGGCACAAGGCTTGGGGTGGGTCTGAATCTGTCTTTTGTGCCACAGGCCCAAAATCATCTCCTGCCATCTCTCCTGCCCTCTGAATGTGTCGGTGTTTCGGATCCGGGGCTGTCTGCGATGGCCACAAACCAGCCCACCAAATCCTGACCCCCTTCAACCTTAGAGCAGCTTGTTTTGGTTTGTTCTCTTTTTTGTTTTTTTTTGTTTTTTTTTTTTCTTCTTCATTAGCAGTGGGTGCGGGATGATAATTACACTCATTAGGCGGTGTTTACACCCTGCTCAATTTTCTGAGCATCCTTCTGCGTCCTTTGGTCCTTTGCAAGCATCCCTTGCGCTGCGGGCGGGGAGAGCTGACAGTCGCTTCCATTCCCTAGGACACAGTAAGGTGCCGGGGCGCGGATGCGATGCCGTGGCACCCAGAGGGACAACGGGTAAGGAGGGGGCCAAGCTGGGACAGTAAGTGCCAGCCAAGGACTGACAGAGCTCGGTGGCACTGGCCAGAAAGCAGCATTTGTGCCTTTTAATCAAATATACAAGTTTTTGCTATAGAAAAAGACTGATTGGTGAGTTTTCTTCAGGTTTTGCCACGAGCTCCTCCCTTTGGGGAGGAAACATTGCAGTAGAAGTTTTCGGGGAACCCCCCAGCTATTGTGCTGAACCCTTAATTTGCTGCAAAAGATAATAATGTAAATTATACTTTTCCGGCGGGGAAACGCGCACGTCGCGGCCAAGCATCCGAAACGGCCGGTGCCTCCCTCAGCTGTGCAAAGGAGGAAAACCCCCTCCTGCACCAGGTCCGCTTCGCTCCTGAGGGCACTGATGGTTTCTAGGGCTGTCTTAATACTTGCTGAAGTAAATATAAAGCTTTGCCAGCGTGCCAAGGTTTGGAAGTTTGTATCCTGCCTCCGGATGGATGGATGGGAGTTGCAGATAGCAGCAAAGCGGTGATTATAGATGGGCGTTGCAGAGAGGGATGGGGCTTGTGCGGGGACGGGGGTGATAGAAAAGGCTTCTACAATGTCGTTACTGCAATTAGCTACTTGGCACCTAAATGAGCGAGGGATCTCGCAGCCTGGAAAGCCCCCCGCATCCTGGGCTGCATCCCCAGCAGGGCGAGGGGGGGGGGGCGGATTCTGCCCCTCTGCTCCGCTCTGTGAGACCCCCCTGCAGCGCTGCCTCCAGCTCTGGGGCACCAACAGCAGAAGGACACGGAGCTGTTGGAGCGGGGCCAGAGGAGGCCCCGGAGATGCTGGGAGGGCTGGAGCCCCTCTGCTGTGGGGACAGGCTGAGAGAGCTGGGGGGGTTCAGCCTGGAGAAGAGAAGGCTCCGGGGAGACCTTCCAGCCCCTGCCAGGCCCTAAAGGGGCTCCAGGAAAGCTGGGGAGGGACTCTGGAGCAGGGAGGGGAGCCATGGGACGAGCGGGAAGGGTTTTACACTGAAAGAGGGGAGATTGAGATGGGATATTGGGAAGAAATTGTTTGCTGTGAGGGGCGTGAGCCCCTGGCCCAGGTTGCCCAGAGAAGCTGTGGCTGCCCCATCCCTGGAGGGGTTCAAGGCCAGGTTGGATGGGGCTTGGAGCAACCTGGGCTGGTGGGAGGTGTCCCTGCCCAGGGCAGGGGGTGGAACGAGATGGTCTTTAAGGTCCTTTCCAACCCAATCCATGCCACGATTCCTGTGCCAAGTGCTGACCCGTAGAGGCGATGGTGCCGTGCGTGTGAGCAGTGGCTGGAAGCCAGGCTGGCGTGCGAGGAGGGAGAAGGGGCTTTGGGAGTTCCAGCCTGGCCAGGAGGCGTGCCAGGGAAAGGGGCCAGAAATACAGGGAACAGGGCCAGGGCAGGGTTATTATAATTCCTTGGAGGATTGATTTGCCAGCCACTAAAGCAAAAGAAAGCAGTGCTCTGAAATGGAGACTAGCTATTTTGCAGCAATTAGCTGCCGCTGCCGGCTGCTGCTCTTGGAGGGGAGCCGAGGGGCAGGGGAGGCGGGTGCCCGCCTTGGGTTGGGGTGGGATGCTCCATCCCCCCGATATCACCTTGGGGATGTCTGTCAGACCCCCGTGCCACGAGGCTGGATGCAGCAGCGCTTGGGGGGTTATTGGTGAAGCGCCTAGTGGCCGGGAGCTGCTGGAGGGATGCTCCTCAAATTAATAAATCAGACCCCTAATAAATCCAAAGCCCCTAAAAAGAGGACCTCCAGCAAGCCAGGAGTTAAACGGACACATGCGTTGCCCGTGCCAACTGCGTGGTGTATTTATATACGTGCCACTGATGTTTTGACATGATGACTGTTCATATAGCGCGTGGTTTAGCGTTTTTAAGACACGTTTTTCAAGGATCCGCCGGGATGCCGGCGCTGCGGGAGAGGGATGTGCGGGACGAGTCGGCGGCTGGGGGCGGGAGGATGATGGCAGGAGTCTCTCCTTTTTACAGAAAGTGAAAAATCAATCCTTGACCTTTAAAGGAGTTTATGAATTCCTGGCTGAGGGATCGATGCGCATTGATTTCTGTGTGTCTGCGTGGGCTCGCCGTGTGCGCTGTCAGGTGATGAAAGCCGAGTTTTGCTGAGTCTGGAGCGGGCAGAAGCAGGTGCTGTCTCCGCCGAGCTGCCAGGAGTGAAAACATTATTTTTCTTCTTTCCTCCCTGCTTTTTTTTTTTTTTTTTTCCCCCTCCTATGTGGCAGCTGGGGGTCGAGGTCACTTGGAGATACCGCGCTTGGTATTTCGGTGGCATCGCGCCTCCCTGCCTCCTGCCCTGCGGTGCGGTGGCTCTCCATCACCCTGCGCAGCATCCCAGAAAACGCTCCCGCCGCCTCCTGTGCCCCCCAGACCCGCCGTGGGACGTTGCAGGGTGTCTCGCCTCCTTATTTAAAGGGTCTGGAAGAGGGGGAAGCTGCTGGCTTGTCTTGATTGGGGGGGGGGGGGGTGTTGGAGGGCAGCCCCATTGTGGGGCCCCCCCACGTAAATCAGGCCTGTTTGTTGGGGGGGGTGATTTTTGGCAGCGTTGTGGGGGGAGGAGAGGAGGGAAAGCTGGTCCTGTGGGCGCAGTGACATTGTGGAGGCTCAGTGGCAGTCAGGGTTGTCACTCTCGTGTTAACCCTTGGATGAAGAAGGTGCTGGTGGGACCCCAAATTCTTGGTGGCGACTGTCCTGGGTAGCAGCGAGAAAAGCTTCCCCGTTTCCACCCGCAATAAAACCGCCGTTTTCTGCAAGACTTGCAGACTCAGCCAGCGCTCGAGTTCGCTTAATGAATTAAAACTCCGCCGGGCTTGACCTCGGAGGTGTGACGTTCCTCCTTGTGAATGAGGACTGAAGGGAGGAGATGCGTCGGCAACCCGTTTCCCGACCTGCTCCCACGAGACGTGTGAGCAGAAGCCAGGCCCTCCTGTGCCCATTTCTATATATATATATTTGGTGGACGTTCATGTCCGCCCACTGATCTCCCGAGATGAAGCCGTGCGGGCCGACAGCTGGAGAGGAGCCGAGAGGTGCTGGGGCGGGGGGTTGGGGATGGGATGGGAACAGAAGGCTCTGAAGCCTGTTCAGCTGCTACGGGCAGGGGAGGGGGGCAAGGGAACAGAAAAGCTGACACGTCTCAGCTCGCAAATGGTGAAGAAGGCACGGCACGGAATAGCGGCGCCCGACAGTCGAGTCTCCAGCGTAGCGTAAGGATAATGGCTGTTACCTTCCGCGAGCCCTGGTTCCTAACGGGTTAAAAGCACCTGTTGGTTTTTAAGGGGGCCGTACCGGGGGTTGGCACGGAAGGGGTTGAAGAGGTGTTTCTCCAGCCTGTGATGTGTGGGAATATAAGGTGATGAGGCTTGATCTTGTAACGGGGGAAACTGAGGCACAGAGAGAGAAGTGAGCCAGGGAGTCTGCAGCAGAGCCGGGAAGCAACTCCAGGCCCATGGAATGGTTTGGGTTGGAAGGGACCTTAAAGATCACCTCGTTCCACGCCCTGCCCTGGGCAGGGACACCTCCCACCAGCCCAGGTTGCTCCAAGCCCCGTCCAACCTGGCCTTGAACCCCTCCAGGGATGGGGCAGCCACAGCTTCTCTGGGCAACCTGGGCCAGGGGCTCACCCCCCTCACAGCAAACAATTTCTTCCCAATCTCTCATCTCAATCTCCTCTCTTTCAGTGTGAAACCATTCCCCCTTGTTTCAGAAGACCCCTGTTTTCCCCTTGCATCATCTCCCTTGGGGGTATTTTCCAAATCTTTGATCTGCAGTGAAATTTGGTAGGAAGCGTGCTCATCTATGCCGTCATAAAATCCACCTTTATTGCAACGGGGTGCCAAAAGTGACCCTGAAGCGTTGCAGCATTGCTTGATTTTTTTTAGCCATTTTTGCTAGCTGTGGTGGATCTGCAGTGAAATGCAGAGGCTCCCCAGCCTCGTCTTTCACCTTTTCCCCTCTCCCATGGCATGTTTAACAAAAGGAAGAGATGCTTTCCTGTCTCCTGGTGGTTTTCTCACGCAGATCCTGACTAATGCACGCCCCAGGATTTGGTCTTGGCGGTGTCACGCCAGATCTCCTCTCGCAAAAGAAAAAACAACCCCTCACTGACTCCCCTGAATCCCGGAGCTGCCAGCCCCGACGCGGTGGGAAAGGACTGGAAGGAACAAGCGGGTCAGGACGTGGGAGGTGGGTCCTGCTGACGCTTTATTTGGGGCTTTATTTCCCCACCCCAGGACGCCGCTGGTCTCTGCCTGGGCAGGGTCTGGGTGGGCTGCGGGGGAAAACAACCTGCCTGGTCGAGGATTCTGGTGCCGCTTTATTTAAGCAGACAATTTCTCCAGCCTCTCCTACTGTCTCTTCTAATGTATTCGTGTTTGTTTGATCTCCTACAAACTTTCCCTCTCTGATCTTCTGATGAAATAATAAATCCGGGGCCCTTGAAGACACTTCGCGGCAGGAGAGTCTAAACGAAAACCCTTTTAAGCATTTAGAGTTTTTTTAATGTGACAATCCCCTCCTGCAAGGGTACCGTATATACTGGATTGCTCGTGGCTGCTCCCTGTGAAATCCAGGGCCATAAAACCGTGCTATTTCCGCGGCTGGATCGGCTTCCCTGTCTCGGAAAGGCAAGGATGTGGAATATCCTCCTGCCGCGTGGTTTAGCAGCTGATGAGCAGATGCAGAGGATGCTCGTACTTCTCTTCGGAAAGATGTGTGTCCGCATCCAGGGTGCGACAGGTACGCGGCAGATGTGCCGTACACACGGTGTGATGGGGAGAAAAGAGGAGTTGGAGGGGACGGTAGTGCTTATTTTCTCTCCCTAAAGATAAACAAACCCAACAAAATGGATAGGAATGGTCTTTCGGGCACTTGGCAGGTGAATGGGAGGAAGAAGGGTGAAACTATGGGCAGCTCTCCTCGTTGTCAATAGCGATAACAACCTTCGTACAAGCTGTGGTCCGGTCTGCTTGCAACCCTCGCAGCTCCGCTTGAGGCAGGAATTGATTAAAACCAACGGCCTGGGAACTGCGGACCAGTTGGATCCAGGTCCTGGGTTTTACTGGGAGCTCCTTAATGGTGTGAAAGCTCTCGGGGAACCCACAGAAGACACCCAAATCTCCTTGTGTTCCACTTGAGGCATTAGAAAGTGCCTGAGGATAAACCGACCAGGCTGCCACAAGCGCGCTGAGTGCTCGGTGTCCTGCTGCGGAGCTCCGTGCCGGAGAGAACCTCTGCCCTGCGCTGAAATGGAGTTAAACGATGCTGGTAGAGATACGGCTCTGTGCTGCTCTGCCCAGGCTGCCGAGATCATTAGATCCGCCGAACAGTGACCCCAGCTCGAGCATTTTCCAGCACACGGGCACGGGGGCTCTGCAAAGCCTCTCCTGGGCTGAGCCTGTGGAGATTTGCGGGGTCTTTGCAACTTTCCTGCAAAACCTGAGTTTTTCCTTCCAGCCGTTCCTATAGGCACCGCCGGGGAATGGCTGCCTTTTGGTTTAATATTAATATTTCAGGAGTGTCGTGCCGTGCTATCTTTGCGGTTTTCTCCTTCTACCAACCGTGAGAAGCAAAGCAGGCATCCCCCCTTTGCTGCTGCGAAGGTAAATGCTGCATCGTGTCTTGCACGGCCACGGAAATCGGAGAGCTCTGGAAAACGCAGTGCCATCGTGTGGCTTTGCTCCAGGGATGGAGGCTTGGCGTCCCCACGCAGCTCCGCAGAGCCGGCTCCGGGATGTATTCCCCGGCTCTTATTTCTTTTACAGGGTATAATGATGTTTTTTTTTTTTTCCATTTCGTGGTTTCGGCTGCTGCTGCTCTTGATTGCATTGGATCCCTCAATCTGCTGCCTCTGATTCCATCAGTGTCTGGGAGCCCCCCCTAATCACGTTTGCTGGCGTTGGGGTTTCGCTGAGGAGGAGGGCGGGTTTGGGGAGGCCAGCAGCAAAAGAGCATCTAGTGCTGGGCAATTAAGCGGCTCTGATCCGGGTTGTGGGTTTTTGCAGGGAAAAGTGGTGTTTAGGGAGGCTCTGGAGTACAAAGCTGTGTGGGACGGCAGCCCGCGGCGGGTCCTGGGTCTCTGATGCCCCAGTACTGTGGGGTTTTGAGCTGCTGGGTGCTGCTGGATTGACGTTCAGGGCACGTCCGAGCTCTGAAACAGCAAGTTTTCTGCGTATGGAGCTAGTGCTGTTGGGTAACTGCACCCAGAAGCCATACTCCCAAATGTGCTCAATGAAATAAAATGATGTGATCATAGAGCCATAGACTGGTTTAGGTTGGAAAGGACCTTAAAGATCATCTCATTCCACGCCCTGCCCTGGGCAGGGACACCTCCCACCAGCCCAGGTTGCTCCAAGCCCCGTCCAACCTGGCCTTGAACCCCTCCAGGGATGGGGCAGCCACAGCTTCTCTGGGCAACCTGGGCCAGGGGCTCACCCCCCTCACAGCAAAGAATTCCTTCCCAATATCTCATCTCAATCTCCCCTCTTCCAGTGTAAAACCCTTCCCCGTCGTCCCATGGCTCCCCTCCCTGCTCCAGAGTCCCTCCCCAGCTTTCCTGGAGCCCCTTTAGGGCCTGGCAGGGGCTGGAAGGTCTCCCCAGAGCCTTCTCTTCTCCAGGCTGAGCCCCCCCAGCTCTCTCAGCCTATCCCCACGGCAGAGGGGCTCCAGCCCTCCCAGCATCTCCAGGGCCTCCTCTGGACTTGCTGCGTGTTGCCCTGTGGAATGAGAACGTATTGCAAAGGCATCCACAAAGCCCTCTGAGCTGTAGGGAGATGTCCTGTTGTCCTCTCCGCTGTAAAGGCAGGGGGGGATTAGCTCCATCAGTCCTGGTGGCGTGGTCATACAGGTAGAAATGCCACCAAATGGCTTTAGGAAATCTGTAGTGTGCCAGCTCTAGACTGTGAGCCACGCAGGCTTCGTGCTAAGCTCTGTGAGTCCCTGCAAGGGGCTGTCCCCTTGCTGGAGGGTGGCAAAGCCCACCAGTGGTCTGTGCGGCGGGTGGGGAACTGGCCGCACCCAGAGAGTGGTGGTTCCCCACCATAGCTCCTTCTCAGGCTGCTAACCTGTCACAGGTGGGGTCCCCCAGGGATCGATAGTGGGCTCAACAGTATTTAGTATCTTCATAAGTGATGGGGCTGATGGGATCAAGCATACCATGATGAAGTTTGCTGATAACCCCAAACTGAGTGGGGAAGAGGACACTTGGGAAGGGAGAGCCAGCCTGCAGGAAGACCTGAACAGGCTGGAAGAGTGGGCCACCAAGAACCTTATGAAGTTCAACAAGGTCTCTCCCAGGTCTTTCACCTGGGAAAACAATCCAGGAGTGCAGCGCAGGCTTGGGTCTCCCCCTCTGGGGAGCTGGGATCAGGTTTGCACCTTGTGGCATGTGGCTGGGGAGGCAGCTTCAGCGCAGAGAAAGGAGAAGAGGGGCAAGGACCACCCCCCAACCCCCCCCCGAAGGAGGGGAACAAGAGCCCAACAGCCTCAAAATTAGTTGTCACCGTTTGAGCGCAAGGGCTCAACAGTCATTGGAACGGATGAGGGGTCATGGGTACGAGTTATTCCAGGGGAGATTCTGGTTGGCCACAAGAGGAAAATTTTTCCCGATGAGAAGAATCAGCCATTGGAATAATCTCCCCAGGGAAGTGATGGATTCCCCATCATCGGACTTCTAGGATTCAGCTGGGCAGGGTGCTGGGCCATCTTGTCTAGACCGTGCTTTTGCCCAGAAAGGTTGGACCAGATGATCCTTGAGGTCACTTTCAACTTGGTATTCTATGAAAAGTGCATAAAAAAATTTCAAATCCTTCATTTCTAGCCAAGGGGGAGGTACCTTCCCCTCCTCCTGCCTTGGGGTGGAGATGATAATTCCCTTTCTCGTGTGCTAATGGATGTCGCTAAGTGCTTTGGGAAAGCATGCATGGCTGCAGAAGCACCAAGCGCTGTCATTATTTGCATCCCAGCGGCTTTGGGAAGCTTCAGTCAAGAGCAAGACCAACACTTTGTGCCGGATTTTGCCCGCGGGCTGGCCGCAGCTCTGCATAGAGAAACAGGGGGAGGCAATGGAGACGGAGAAAATGCCTTACTCAAGGTCACTGAAGGAGAGAACAGACCAGTTATTTTATTTCCAGGACCAACAGCCTTTCCTTGTGCTTCTTATCATCATAGTTCATTTTTTCCCTTTTCCAGTGTTGGCACCTTGCTGTTTCGATCCCATCCGTCGCGAGCGTTCAGGCAGTCAAAGACCGGGATTGGCTAAACATCCTTAAGTGATTTTAAAACGAGGGGAAAAACACGAGCTAGGAAGAAAATAATGAAGTTTGTGGCTCTGAATCTTAAGCAGTCGCTTGGGTCGGGGCTGCGTGGTGCACAGGGATGAACTCACCCCTTTGCAAAGCTTGCCAGCCAATTGGCGGTTCCCTCAAGCCAAGCTGCTTTATAATTAAGTGATAATTGTTTTTGCTGGGGAGCACACAAGAAAGATAAACAGCTTGAGGAATCAATAAGCATCAAGGTCATAGGCTGAGTTATTTACTGAATCATCCGCAATTTATCTACCGACTTTTCTGTACCAAAGAAAACAGCGACTGTTTCGCGGAGGGTTTCGGAGTACTGGGGTGAGCGTCGTTACTTTAAAAGAAAACGCTGCAAATTTGGCGGCTTCGTTTTGAAAAACCTTCGGAATTACCCAAGGAAGATTTTGGGGGGCAAACTGCCAACGTGCAATAGAGTTATCCGCGCGCATGCATACACACGTCCACGCATGCACTCGCTCCCTTATTATTGGTTTAAGCAAATCGATGTAAAGCCCTGCCTGGACACTTACTTCTCATTAGCTTAAATTTGTCCTTAATTGCCGTAGACCAAGCGGGGGTGAACTTGGTTTAAACTGAGCTGTGTGCAGGCCCGTACATCCACGGATTGGAATTGCTTCGAAGCTGAACTCGTGCTTGGGGGAGGCCAGTTGGCGGGGTCGGGCGGTCGATGAGCACGGCGGAGGGGTGGAGGGAGCAGGAGGATGGACAGCAAGGGGTCCTTTTATTGCTGACGGCGGCTGGAAGCGGCTTCTCTGTGGCATGGCTGTGTGGTGGTCCCAGCATCACCCTTGGCCTGGTCTGATTGGAAATAGGTGGTTATATTCATGCTACCCTAGACTGAGAGACTTCTCCTGCAGGGTAGCTAATGCGGCGATGCCCGTAGGTGACAGGTTTGTTGTCTCCTCCTTTGTGGTATCTCATGCAGGCTTTGCTGGAGACCCTCCGTATGTTCTCCAATCCCTGAAATAACAATTACGGAGCCCTTTCCACTGGGGGACCTCGTAACTGTTGATTACCACTATTTTACTTAGGAGTAAGCAGAGAGGTCCCAAGGGGAGATTTAACTTAGATTTAGCTTAGACACTGGCCCGGATTGCCCAGAGAGGGGGTGGAGGCCCCATCCCTGGAGATACTCAAGGCCAGGCTTGATGAGGCTCTGAACAACCTGATTTAGCTGAAGATGTCCCTGCTGACTGCAGGGGGGGTTGGACTAGATGGCCTTTGAAGGTCCCTTCCAACCCAACATGTTCTGTGATTCTATGAACTTGCTCTAGGTTATCTACTGAGCCCGCAGCAGAGCAGGGACCCCGGGTCCCAGCCTGGTTCATTATCCACCAGGCAGCACCATCCCCTTGCACTGTGCTTTAAAGGGTGTGTTCAACTCATCCAGCCTCAAGTGCAGGAAAAGACTTCTCCCTGGGTAGCAACGTGTGTTACCCTCATTATACCTTCCATGAAATCCAAATAACAGGGAGCTGCAGGACCGATAAACGAATTACTAGCCCAGATGCAGGACCCATGTTTCCAGCACTCTGGTGCCTCGAGTGCTGTGGGTGGGAGAACATCCCTATTTAAAGCATTTCCCCTTTGCCGAGGGGTCGGAGGCAGGCATCGCATGTGGCTTTGCCCGCCGGCAGCTGCCGGCTGGCCCCGAAACAGATTAATGAGATCAAAATCAATCTGGCAGCTCATTTGCCGGTGCGGGAGGGCTTTTGCCAGTGCCATGGCTGCGAGCAGCTCTCCCACCGCGGTAATCTCTTCGTGCCGGATTCCGCCTCCCTGCGTCTCACTGTATCGATTGAGTAATGTCACTGCTAGGCTTGTGGTAGATGAAGCAGCTTTGTGGACGGCGAGGGGCCGGGTGGATGCAGGTGCTGTCGCTGTGGCCGGGGGGTTCTGGAAGAGCTTGAGCCCGACCTGCTCCTCCCTGCTCTCCGAGCTTTAGCTTGCTGCAGGACTGTGTTCTGTGGCTTCTTCTTTGCCCGGGCTCCCTGCAGTGCCCTTGGAGACACTGCTGGACCTTCTAAACTCTGTGGCTTTTAGCATCCCTCAGCTCTCGCTGGCTTTCCTAGCTCCTTCCCTCTGTTTTCCGTAAGAGCATCCCTCCCTCTTTTCAGCCTCCTGCTTTGTAATACCCTGATGATCTCCATCGCTTTCCTCCCCCTCCGACCTGCAGCATTCATTAGTCTCCCTTAGGTGGCTGCCAAAGCATCCTCCTGTTTTTCCATCCTCTTTTTCTCTGAGCAAAAGTGCCGGGTACTCGGAGCCTGCCGTGCTCATTTCCCTGCAGCATCGGAGCGGAATTTAAACGAAGGCTGGTGAGGGCCGGAGCTCAGGAGCTACCGGGTCCCCAGTGCTTGCGGATGGAAGTGGCAGGAGCTGGCACGTGAGCAGGGATTATACAGCCTGGAGCTGTGTCACTGTGGTCCTCTGCATCCAGCCTGGACAGAAGAGCAGATTTCTGGCATCAATTTTTTACGTCTCTACTAGCTGCCTTGTCTAGTAGCGTTTCTAGAGCAGTCCCTCTGGACTTAGGGGAATGATATTTCATTTTTTCCCTTGTTCTGCCCGGCCAGTGTTTTCAAGATGCTTCCTGTGCTGTATGGAGTTCACGGGTTCGAGTGGCCATCTGAATGATATTGCGTGGTTATCTCTGATGGGGGGGGGAAAAAGTAGGGCTGCTTGACCCAAAGGTCCTTCACAGACTCCGCACAGCTCTCTTTTGTTCAGCTCTCGACTCCAACGTAAACCCGGCGCGCCATCCGCCACCCCCTTTCCTGCCCATCTGCGCTGCGTGCCACCAGATGCTTCCCAAGTGCTGCGCCCGTTATCTCGCCTTCCTTTTTCTAATGAATTTATCGTATCAAGGAAGCAATTCGCACACCTCCTCCGCTCTCGGCGCGGGCTGGAGTGCATTACCCGTCATGCTAGCGTCCCAAATTGCAACTTGGCATAGATCAATCCCGGCTTTTGAAATCCATTTAAATGGATGTGGCCATCTCCAGCGAGTGAGGCTCGAGAGAAGAGATGCTGTGTTAATCCGTAATGAAACAAGAACTAACCCTGAAGGGAAAGACAAGCGAGGGTGAATGGGGCTCTTGTTCGAAGGAGCATTTCCCGTGATGTTCTCATTCTCTTTCCATTTTTGCTATATACCCTCTATTTTTCTCCATCCTTTCTTTCTGTGCGTCGCCTTTTTCCTTTGGAGATGCTCTATATATAATGATCCCGTCACTTGAGTTTTCCCGAACAGAAACGAGCTCTTTCTTTTATTTCGCTTGCTCACGACCCTAAGAAATTTTAAATGGAGACGGTGTTAGTGAAAAGCAAGCTGTAAGCGTTGAAGATGACAACCTTATATTATATTTATAAAGTCTGCCTTTAGCTGAGTTTGAATATACTTTCTGTACTTCAGGAAAAAAACTTTTGAAATTACTCTCTCACATTACGATTAATTTAATTTCTTAAAGTTGAAGTGTTTGCAAAGTCAAAAAGCGCTTCCATTCGCTGTATCTCAGTGTCATAAACTTCTCTGCTTTACAAAAGAAAAAAAAAATTAAATTGTTTTGAAGCTCGAGACTGAAAGTTTCAAAAACGCCTAAAGCGCTTTGATTAGAGCTGGTTGAAAAAATTTTCTAATGAATCAGTTTTCGAAATGGAAACACGGATTCACCGGAATCAAATCGTTTCGTGGGGCCATCACCATTTTCTCGTTTAAAACTTCATTTTTATTTCAATGCAGCCAAATCCCCTTGGCTCAGTTGATCATGTTGCGTGTCGGCTTGTCGCAATGTGTAGTGGGAAATGGTATTCTAAGAGGAAAACAAAGCCTTTGATGAGACCGGTGTGATATTGCTGAGGTCAACTTTTTTTTTTTTTAATTGTTTTGGGGAGGTGGGAAACTTGCTTTTTCTGGTTAATGAAGAAAACGATGCAGGTTGGGATTTCCCAAGGACAAAAATGTGGGTTTTTGCTCCAGCTGCGGTCTGGGTGCCTGTTTCTGTTGAGGTTTCTCTTAGAACTGGTCCCATCCACCCAACGCTTTCCCGTCTCTCCCGTATCAGAGGAGCTCAGCTGTCGCCGCAACTCATAAATCAAAATTTTGTCTGCAGTGTAGCTGGGACGAGATTGCTTTGAAGATTAATTCCTTTAAAAGATTAGGCCCGAGGGCAAGATTAGGACCTTTCTCACCCCTTGAAATGGCAGCGGCGATGTGAAATGTCTCGAGGTCTGAAGGAAACGGCAGGGCTGGGTGGTTGCGGACGTGGTTGTGGGATGTGTCTGGGGAGGGCTCGTCTGGAATGGTGGGACAGAGGGTCTCCGAGGAGCAGAGGTTGCGTTGCGTGGCGGGTCACCATAAGCCACGCATGCATCTCCAGCATCCCGGTCTCCATCTGCGCTTGGGGACCATGCTTCCGTTGGAAATTCGGGAATTGCATCCTGGAGGTGGTGGTGCTCCCCCCAATCCTATCGCAGTACTGAGCCCTGGGGACCTGCACTTCTCAATGCGATCACGTACATGCCTGTGGTTCTTCTCCACATCTCTGTCATGCTTTAGTTGAAGGCTGTAAACGTCGTGCCATCGGTCGTGCACCACAGTCTCTCCATATGCAATGGTAATCTCTAATTCTCTTTAAACATAAACTGTTATCTTTTGGTGTATGGTCTGCACGACAGCGCTCCATCTGAGGTCAAACCCTCCTGTGCTGCTTGTTGAAAAAAAATGAAGGAATCGCCCATGTCTTGAGGAGTTTCTTGTCTAGGAGGTGACCAAAGTATGGAAGGGAGGAGTGGCAGGTGTTACAACCCTATGTCGTATGCCCAAAACAGTGCCGAGCTGACTCAAACAGAAGCCACCATCCTAATAAAAGACTTTCCCAGTCAGTTTGGAGCTCAGCCTTGCTGCCAAGCTCCCACTTTTTGCAAAACCAGCTCTGGTACGTGCCTCATACCCATCCTTTTCCCCATTCTTTTGCGTGCTACCTGTAGGCTTGTCAGAGTTGGGGTGAAAGCCCCACCACCGAGGTCTTAACACCCGCTTGGCTGGTGCTGCTTCCAGTGGGCCTTGACACCCTCGTGCTGCGAAATCCCAGGGGCTGGCCGGCCAGCAGGCTTTTCAATTTCCCGGCGATGGCAGGTAGAGCGCGAGGGTTGGGATTTAGGGCTTGGGCCAGCCATTTCTCCTGCCTGCTGGCCAATTAATCCCCCGCTGAGTAAATACATTCCCCGCGCTTTATCATCCCGCAAAGGGTCTTAAAGACAAACGGAGAAAAGCAAGAAGGAAACAAAACAAGCCGCCCGCCAATAAATTAAACACACCAAGGAAAACGCAGAAAAGCCCGAGCAAACCCCAAGCAGCCCCTTCCTCCGAGTTAATTAATTGGAGCCCTGTTTGAGGACAAGCACCCTCTTAAATCCCCCATTGCTGAATGCAATTTTCTCGGTACAATCACTCAGTGTCCCTGACGGACAGGAGCCCAATCACTTCTCGACAGAAGACGAGCGCTGCTGCAGCGCTGGAGTGAAAATAATAGATTTTTAACACTACTTGCAAGGCTTGTAAATACCCAAGGAGAAACAATTCCGCCCCCCCCCCCACCCCACAACCACCTCTCTGTCCCTCTGAGGAGGCCACCACCGCCAGGAGATGTTGCTGGGCTTCCGCTGGTGTTGCCTCCAGAAGGGACAAGGTGGTGGTTGACTTCTCCCAACGGTGTTTGCAACGGATGAGGGAACCCGCGAACGGCTGGGATGCGGTAGATTATTTTTCGTGGAGGCATGGACCATGCTGCTACCCTCTACCCGTCCCTGGGGTGGGAGGACAAACGTCTTGGGGTGTGTGACCACCATGAAAAAAGGTTGAGAAGGAGAAAGGCTGGATGGGAGTTGGGTATGAGGGGAGCAAAGCTCGGGATGCGTTTCCCCTAGCTCCCAGTGGCTTTTTAGCCGTTAAATTGCCGGCTGCGTCCTTGACTATGAACCGGCCCTGCAGATTTTTGGTGGCTGTACGCGCAGCACCGGCCAGCCGGCGTGGGTCGGGGAGGTCAGCGCTATTAAAGGCCTAATTCTCGGGCACAGGGCTAACGACTTAACTATGTTTATAATATCAGCGAGAACCCATGTCAAATCCATTGTTGCACGATGTGACCAAATCCATTACTGCACACATGGAAATCAATTACTGCGCATTAGGGAACATTTAACACTTGAGCCTTTTCCGCCGCGTTGTTTGCACGGCGTGGCTGGAGGAATCGTTATCTGCCACTCTGGAAATGGATTTTTTTTTTCCCTTTTTTTTTTTTTTTTAAACATCTGTAGCAAATGCACACAGGTGCGGGGCAAAACGCGCCTGCGGGAGCACTTGGTTAATGGAGAGGGGCTGAAATGGAGCTGGTGCGGGATGGGGAGCGACGGGCGGCATGGAAGCCGGTGTTGAACCGATGGCGCTTACCCCAAAACGAGTGGGAATAAATGTTTTCCTCTGCCGTCTTCACACATACTCCTCCATCTGATGTTTCTGTCTCTTGGAGCCACCTCTCCCACGCAGGCAGCAGCTGTCCCTGCGCTCGTTGGCCCACACTTCTGCGTTTCTTTTATCTTTTCTGTGTATTTAAGCAAACAAAAACCCCAAAAAAACCAAAAAACAAACCCACCAAAACCAGGCAACTCTGCATGTTCACGCCGGCGTTGCGGAGGATCAAGCAAGGAAACGGCGTGTTGGGTGGCAGGAGGTGGGGGAGAGCCCATCCCTGGTGGCATCTGGGGAGCTTTGGCTTCACCTTCATCTTCTAACGCCCCCATCTCCTGGTGTTCGCACGGGCCGAGGAGGGATTTGAGGACACGGCTAGGTAAAAGCAACACGTAATAGCGGGAAAGAAGAATCTCTTTTGGGGGGATAATGGGATTGATGGAGCTCTTTCCCACCCTGGAGCATCCCTTCCCATCTTGGGGGGTGTCCTGGTGCGTCTTGCTTTGTACTTTCTGCCAAATTCCCAGCCCCGCATCAGGTTTTTCCTCTCTCTACCCGCTTGCTCGTCCCACCTTTCCCCCCAACGCTAATGCACTCACTTAGCAGGTGCTCGCCACCTTTCTCCTCCCGCGCGCACGCAGGGAGATGAAGGAAATGGATGAAGGTTAATTTTTTTCGGTCCCTCTCATAATGACTCATCCATAACGATTTCTATTGGTTATATTTCCTTGTGTGACAGAAACAATTTACTGCATTCCTGCAAAGCCTATTTTCTCTGCATGATCTGCCTGCGCGGAGGTTTGGGGAAGTAATTTACAGATATTTTGCCTCAAAATAGCTTACAAAGACAAAAGAGTCCTGTTGACACCAAGGTGCGCTCCTCGTGAGCTAGGGAAACGGGGTAAACCAGCTTAAAAATAAAACCACTTTATTGTAGTCGCTCAAAAGTCAAATTCGACATCACGCACCGCGATCAAAAGCTCCTTTTGCTGGTGGGGACTCGGGGAGGTGCAGGGTGTCTCCGAGGGTTGCTTTTGGTTCGGGCTCGGGTTGTAGGAGTGATATAAATCAGCAGCGGGGTTTTGGGATGCTCTTTATGGATCTGGGTCTGTGTATCCTGCCATAGAGGACATCCAGCCCAGGTGCGGTTGTGAGAGTGGTCCCCAGCCTCCATCGGGGACGATTTCGCTGTGTCTCGCTGTAGGATCGGGGCCAGAAGCCCGGGAGGAAGCAGGGGGTCGTGAAAGGATGCGTTTTTGGCAGAGCCCGGGTTTTCTTTCCGTGTTGGTGCCCACCAGCCCTGCCGTGACCCGGCTCTCTCCCCGCTCCGTGAGCAATAAGCTCGGAGATAATGACTGTTCAAGGTAATTTGCTCAGGTGAATGCTTCGGCTAATGTGCTCGACGCTCTGCTGATGGATAGCTCGCTTATTTCTCGGGTGTCCACTACCCCAGGACCTAATCCCCCACCCTTCCCTGCTTGTTTCCGTTGCCCCACCAGCTCAGCATCTCCTGCGCTTGGCAGGGCACGGGAATCACCTGTGGCCGATGCCAATGGAAGCGGTTTGGGGGGGGGGGGGGGGGGCATTTCACGTCCGCTTCTCCATCTGCTCATGCTCTTGGTCTCGAATTTAGTTAGCGGGCATGGTGGCAAGAAAGGTGAGCCTTGCCGTTGCCTTCTCCTGCAGTCACTGATGTAGGTAACGACCCCCCGGGCCGGGAGCAAAGGCCACTGTCACCGTCACGGCAGGAGCTGGAGAGGGCTGGAGGCAGGACGATGTGCCAGGCGCTGGGGATAAATTAGAGGGCGAGAGGAGGGGGAAAGGTTTCTCGGCTGAAGAGCTGGGCTGCGCCGAGGGTCACGGCTGGAGTCAAAAGGATGCTGGGCACGCAATGCGTCCGAAACCCGGGAGCCAGAGCCAGGAACGTTTGGTGCAAGCCTGGACTGGTTTAACTGGAGATGGGGGAAGCAGAAAAAGGCACCAACTGGCCGAAGCTTTGTGCCTTGCACCCAGACTGAATTCAGGCTGGGTGCTGCGGTGGTACCTGCCTCCTGATAGTCTGGGATTTACTAGGAACTCTTAGTTTGCCTATTTGCGTTCCCTTATTTCCATGCTCTGATGCTTTTTGGGGTAAAAAAAATGCTAGTTTTGTGGCTTATTTGGTGCTGTGAAACCTGAACTGACCAGAAAATTCTTGGCACAGGCTGCTTTAACTCATGATGAGGTTGGATGGGGCTTGGAGCTGCCTGCTCTAGTGGGAGGTGTCCCTGCCCATGGCAGGGGGGTGGAATGAGGTGAGCTTTGAGGTCCCTTCCAACCCAAACCATTCCATGATGCTCTTAGAAGAATTGCAGGTGTCAAGGTCAGGACAAGTGTTGGCTGTGTCTCTGCACTGTGCCACTTACGGTGACCCACCACTCTTCAGCCTAACATTTTGGAGACAGAAGGATGAAGGGGCTGAGTGTCAGCAAAGTGGTAGGGGCTGGCACGACATCTCCTGGTCTCACTGCAACCCGTAGGGCTCCCCATCAAATACGGTGTCTGGAAACCAGAGTTTCCATCCATTACAAGGAGCTCTTGCTTGGACCCTCCATATTTGAAGCTGTTGGTGTTGTGCTCTAAAAAGTGAAGGTAGATGGAAGCTGTGAAGTGCCTGGTGATGCTCCAGGGAGGTGCCGGTGATGCTCCAGGGAGGTGCCGGTGATGCTCCAGGGAGGTGCCCGTGATGCTCCAGGGAGGTGCTCGTGCTGCTGGCACTGCTCTCCCTGCACCCTGGAGAGCCCGAGTCGGGGACTTGACTCCTTCCAGCATCCGTCTGCCCCTTGCTGTCCCCTCGCAGGGCGGCAGCACGATGCTGGAGTGTCGGAGGGGGTCAGGGCAGTCGCGGATTCGGACGTGGGGAAAAGCAGGCGCTTGTTTGCAGGCACGGGTCAGCCGGTAACGCTGGCGGCAGCAAACACTGGCTCTTTATCCGCCTCCTCCTCTGCCAAACATAAGCCCCCTTGTTGTGGGGAGCGGGTTCGAGTGGTGCTGGAGGCTCGGGCCAAAGGCTATCGTTAACCCAGCCGTCAAGGGGCCCTTTGTGTGGGCAGCGAAGGCAGATGGCTGCGATGTGAAGCTGCGTTGCCCCTCTGAGTACTGTGGTTGATGAGGCTTCATCGCGTCGGTCCGTTGTGCAGCGTAGGGTCTGAAGCCCTGGTTGTGTTTGGTGCTGAGGAAAACCAAGAAGGGCAAGAAGCAGCATCTTCATTCTCCGTCTCTCACCAACGTCATGTTTCTCCTCCCTTTGCTCGCTTGTCTGGCTCCCTGGGTGGTGCCTTGGAGAAAACGCTTTTGTAGCACCTCTGGATGTTGTCCCCCCTGTCCAAGGGCTGTAGAGCTGGGTTTGACCATCTCCAGGAGCCTCCTGGAGATGAGCACAGGTGGTGCTTCCCCTCCTGAGGGCTATGGAGGAGGCTGCGTCATGCCTTTCACCGAGAAGGGATTAAAAACCTGTTGCTGGACAAGCACCAGTTGGTGTGAGTGGCAACAGGAGGGGAATGGGCTGCTGCAGACAGGGACGAGGGCAGGTTCCCGCGTTGCTGTGACTGCACTGGTGTGGCCGATTCCAGCCCCCAGTGATTGTATGTCCTCATCTGTTCTTGTTGCTGCATCTCTCCTCGGTGCCCCAAGAGCACTGATGAGCACGTCTCTACCAGTGCGTGTAAATAAACTCCATCCCTTTGAAGGTAGGTAGGTGCCTACTACAAGAAAGATATGGACGTGCTGGAGCGTGTCCAGAGAAGGGCCATGAGGATGGTCAGAGGGCTGGAGCACCTCTCCTATGAGGACAGACTGAGAGAGTTGGGATTGTTCAGTCTGGAGAAAAGGAGGCTCCGAGGACACCTTATAGTGGCCTACCAGTATCTTGAGGGGGCCTACAAGAAAGCTGGGGAGGGACTTTTTAGGATGTCGGGTAATGGTAGGACTAGGGGGAATGGGTTAAAACTAGAGATGGGGTGATTCAGACTGGACGTTAGGAAAAAGTTCTTCACCATGAGGGTGGTGAGACACTGGAACAGGTTGCCCAGAGAGGTGGTGGAAGTCCCTGGAAGTTTTTAAGGCCAGGCTGGACGGGGCTCTGAGCAACCTGATCTAGTGGGAGGTGTCCCTGCCCAGGGCAGGGGGGTTGGAACTAGATGATCTTTAAGGCCCCTTCCAACCCTACAATTCTATGATTCTATGTTGGCATTAGGGTACCATCAAGCATCCACAGGCGGTGGCAGCGGTTGCCACCAAATCATAGAACAGTTAGAGTTGGAAGAGACCTTAAATATCATCTAGTTTCAACCCACCAAGGGTAATGGTTGTAAACCAAGAGAGGGGAGATTTAGGTTAGATATTAGGAAGAAATTCTTTATTCTGAGGTCACCACCCTGGTTGGTTGCCCAGAGAAGCTGTGGCTGCCCCATCCCTGGAGGGGTTCAAGGCCAGGTTGGACGGGGCTTGGAGCAACCTGGTCTCGTGGGAGGTGTCCCTGCCCATGGCCCAAATATCTAATGCCAGGGTCTGGTTGCTGTGCTACTTTCTTATTTTTTGAGGGAAACTTATTTGAGGTGCTGCACATTGGCCCACCCCAATTAAATCCATTGTAGGCAATTAAGGAGCGCAACTGGCTGATTGGATTTAGGAGGCGTAAAGCCACAAGTCGCCTTTCTGTTGGTGTATTCCACATCCGATGGACCTGAGGGCAGGGCTCCTGGAGCAAAGCTACTGATCTGGGATCCGTTCCCAAATTCAAAAGAACTGTCTGATCCCTGACTCTGGGCGTCTGATGCAAGCCCCCTTCCCAAAAGAAGTTATAAAATCTGAAAAGTCATTATTGGAGCTATTTGGACCCAACTTTCCTTATGAAATATGAAGGCGTTATTGACCATAATTTTGCCAATTATTTTTTTTTTTTAATTTTTAGACCATCCATCCAGCACCGATGCAAAATTCTCACCTGAAATTTTTAACAATTGAAAATTCCCCTTTTGTGAAAACATAAAATGAGTTCCTTGGGCGCAGAACGTGTTTGTTGCAAAGGTGGCTCGAGCCCATTTTTATTCGGGGCCCTTTTAAAACATCGAACGCAAACCTGGAGGGTCTCTTCTTCCTCCAGCCATCCTGACCCACTGTGAATATTCAGTTCGGTCCCAAACGACGCTGGATTTAGAGCCGGTATAAACTTTACCTCTACGCAGAAGATCTGCTCTTGTGCTCATTCCCTTGAAGCCTTCGGGGAAGGATTTCAGGGATGTACACAGCTTTTATGGGTTTGCAGCCAAAGGCTGAATTCCTCCCTAATTTAGGCAGCTTTAATCGCATTCAAGGGTCTGTGTTTAATCTCCTTTTTTTTTTTTTTTATCCCTGTGCCTTTTGCAACAGGACAAACCCCCGAATTGCCGGCGTGTGGAGCAGGTAGCGGGGATTTTGCGTAACCGAGCCCCAAAAGAGCAGCCACGGCCGACGAGGCTTCGTTCTGTGCTAATTTGAAATGAGGTGAGCGATGGCAAATTGAGTTTCAAGGGCAGCAGAGACAACTTGTCAATTTAGCCTCGGCTCCTCTCCGTCGGTGCAATGCTTAGGAGCTGGATCTGAAGCTTGTTTACGGCAGTGGATATAATAGCTGCAATCCCCCAGGTAGATTAAGCAATTTCTTCATTTAGGACTCTCAAAACTCCATGACATTTTGAGGGATTTTTCTTGACCTTGCGAAGGGCGTGCGCCGCCTTCCCCCGCCGCCCCCGTGGCTTTTTCTAGTGAGTCCAGAGGGAAAAATAAGAACTTTTCAGGATGGAAATTGCCGCGGGATTGGGTTTGTCGGGGAGAGGTGGGTCTGAGCGGTGCCGGAGCGTGGGGACATCTTCCCACCACCTTCTCCGTTGGGTTTTAGTGATTGCGTTCCCAGCCGGGGATGTGGCTCTTGGAGTGATGGCTGAGCAGCTCTTATCCTCTTGGTGTGCCTCAGTTTCCCTGTCTTAAACCGCCCTTTCTTTAAAATAAACGAAATGAAGCCATTGAGAGATTTACTAGCGATGTGCATTGGGCAAAAGGAAGGAAAGATGATTTAATCTCGCAGTAGCATCCGAAATCAAGCAGGGGCTTTGAGAATACATGAGTAGCCCCAATCTTGTCAGTGGAGCCCTTAAAATAAAACCTCAGGTGATGAAGCGTTGCAGCAGATGTTGGGGAGAAAAAACTGCTTAAAACCATTCCCTCAGCCGCAGTTTCGGAAAGCCCTCAACCTGTGGCTTCAATCTGAAGCCTGAGTTTGTACCTGTTGAGCGAAAGAGCTTTACCTGACACCCCCCTCACCTCCTGGTGCAAAAGCTTGGTCCGCGGGGGTGGATAAGCAGCTAAAGCTGGGAGAAGACGCTCACGTAATAAATTCTTGCAAGGTCTATGTGCTGTCGAGGGCTGGGGCTGTAGTGTGAGCTGTAGATGGTGGTGTGTTAGCAGGGCGAGGGGGGGGATTCTGCCCCTCTGCTCCACTTGGGGGAGACCCCCCCTGCAGCGCTGCCTCCAGCTCTGGGGCACCAACAGCAGAAGGACACGGAGCTGTTGGAGCGGGGCCAGAGGAGGCCCCGGAGATGCTGGGAGGGCTGGAGCCCCTCTGCTGTGGGGACAGGCTGAGAGAGCTGGGGGGGTTCAGCCTGGAGAAGAGAAGGCTCCGGGGAGACCTTCCAGCCCCTGCCAGTCCCTAAAGGGGCTCCAGGAAAGCTGGGGAGGGACTCTGGATCAGGGAGGGGAGGAGCCATGGGACGAGGGGGAAGGGTTTTACACTGGAAGAGGGGAGATTGAGATGAGATATTGGGAAGAAATTGTTTGCTGTGAGGGGGGTGAGCCCCTGGCCCAGGTTGCCCAGAGAAGCTGTGGCTGCCCCATCCCTGGAGGGGTTCAAGGCCAGGTTGGACGGGGCTTGGAGCAGCCTGGGCTGGTGGGAGGTGTCCCTGCCCAGGGCAGGGGGGTGGGATGAGATGGTCTTTAAGGTCCCTTCCAAGCCAAACCGTTCTGCGATTGCACGAAGAGGCAGCTGAAAAGTGCTGTGGGGTTTTGCAGGGGGGGTTTGCAAAGGGGCCAGCAGAGCAGAGACACGCAGAAATCTCAGCTGCGCTGGAGCAGGCGATGCATTAACCTCCCACGGGGTTCAGTGGGGAATAGGCACCTCTGCCTTGTGCCGTACAAGAATCCCACCAGGCAGCGGATCTGCATCTTTAGGTACCTAAATACTTTCGCAAATCTGTCTCTCAGTAGCTGCCAGATGGGATCAGAGGGACAGTGCATCCCACCCGGGACCTTGTCCCCGGCTGCAGGCACCCCTGGATGCCCGGGGAGAGGTGGAAGGAGAGTTTGCACCGGAGCGGACAGATGATGAAGTCAGGGCGAGGGGTGAATTGCCATTAATGGGGTAAACACGCAATGAGGAGTCTCTGCTCAGCTGCTGAAACTCCTCAAGCAGAAGATTAAAAAAAAAAAAAAAGAAAAAGAAAAAGGGCAAATGGAACTTTTTAAATCTTAAAGGGAAAAAATAAAATAAAAAAAAAAGGAGACTAGCAACCTGAAAGCTTTCAAAGCAGGAGAGCGGTTGGTGACATCCCCGCTCCGCTTGCGGCTGATACGCTGTCTGATTAATTCTCAGCAGCCTGAATGTTCACAGCTGCGTGTAGGACATGGGAAGTGCCTAATGACTGCTCGAGCTGGCGTAATTCCTAAGTAGGTATGGCATGCGGCTGCTCTGTAAAGGATTTCGGGACTGACAGTCTGTGAAAAGTGATAGAGGAGAGAAATGCCAGAGCCGGGGAATTAAACACATGCACAGATTAAATGAACTCGGTACCGACAAAGCGGGACTGCTCTGGTGTGGCCGGGGAGTCAGCGAGCCTTTTGGGGGGCGGTCATGGAAGATGGGTGAGAACGGTGCGTGGATGGGAGGGGACGTGCAGGGGACGCCCCATCCTCATCTTCTGGCGATGCTTCCTGGGCTTTCTTGGATGCTCTGGACCATTTCCACGCGGAGCGGGGACCCGTCGGCAGCAGCTTGCCTCCTGACAGCTTTCTGTGCCTTCCTAGCCAATATTTCGGGTGGAAAAGTGCAGGGTCCATCCCCCTGGCCTTTGGGCCCGGGGCTGTCTTCTGTACAAACACTTCTTTGGGGGGAATTGTGGCTTTTCAACCCCTTTCCCTGCCCATTTTCGCCTCTCCTGCTGTCCCACCGGCCCTCCCTCCCCTTCGCGCACGCATCCTCTTCCCCAGCTTTTCATTATGATAATTAGGGAATTAAAATAATTTTCAACATTTTTAAACCGAATGATGAACTCGGCGGGCTGCTTGCGCTACTGCCATATTGCTAAGTGGCTTAATAGCCCTATTTCCTATTTAAATATACTTCGGATGTCGTTGCTCAGATGGTCAATGTGCCACAAGCCACTATAACCATTCCTGGGTCTGCAGTGAGAGTAAGCGACCAGTTTGTGGAAGCTTAATAAAAGAAATTATCAGCGTTTTGGCACAGAAATAAATACCTGGCAAGGACCGCGTGGCTTAGGAGGGGACGGTATTTGGAGGCGATGATATTTGAGCATCAGGATGCCGGTTGAAATGCAAATGGAAGTGGGGTCTTCCGGGCTGTGCATGCCCTTTTTGGGGGGGGACCGGCTGGGTCACTTGGGTTTTTTATTCCTTATATCCACGTTGGCAACGTGTGTGCATGGGGAGAACCAGCAGCGTCCAGGAGATAAGCAGGGGAGAAGTTTGCGTACTCCAAAAAACGGGCTTTCAATTCATATTTTGGGGCAGGCTGCAGCTCCGGGCTCTTGGGCTTGACGCCCCAAGGTCGGATAAAAGCTCTCGCTGGCTTCGAGGAGCTGCTAAAGATGCTGAAAAGCAGGAGGTTGGGTTGTTCCGTGACTTTGGGGGGGGGCGGTGCTCCAAAAGGCGAGCAGGAGCCCAGCCTGGCTCTTCAAACCCACATGGAAGGGGGTGTTGGGTAGGTTTGATTTCAGCTGGAGCAGGATTTCTTCCATCCCTCCTTCCCTCCCTCCCTCCAGGGCTGACAGGGCAACGATGAAGCAAACGAAATAGTCCAGTGGAAAAAAAAAACAAAAAAAAAACCCAACAAAAAACAACAAAAAACCAAACCAAACCAAAAAACCCAGACCCCAAAAGAAGTCAAAAGGATCACTATAACGCGTAAAGCGTTGGAATAAATATTATTACAGCATCTTCAGCGGCAATAAAAAGATTAATTTGCCATTGCAGGAAAGAAGAAGAAAAAAAAAACAAACCCAACAATGCGTTTATGCTAAAAATTGCTGCCAAGAATTGCTTTTCATCTAGTGCATTCTATTTTATTGGGTTTTTTCTTTGCCTTTTTGCCCTCCCCTCCTTCCCCCGTCTCTCCGAGATATCTGTATTGCTGTAGGTGATTGGGAAGGCCTGATCTATCGGTAGGATATCCCTCAAACGTCTCCCTAGGGCTCTGCGACTTGGGATTTTACTTTTTTTTTTTGCCCTATTTATTTATTTTTATTTTTTTCTCCTCCACCCCTGCTGCTCTAAGAGGGTTACGCGCACGAGAGTGGCGACATCTGATGTATGGCCACATTTGGAGCCACAGACTCCACCGAGCCTTTAATAACATTCTTCTTTACAAAGTGCTCGCTGTTAAATATTTATGAGGCGATGGAAGAACAACCGCTGCCGCCGTCCACGAGCGCGCGAGCATCCCTCCTCCTCCCTGCGGTTTAATGGAAGTGTTTGGGAAGGCAGGTAGGCAGCCACCCCCCCGCCCTTTATTATTCCTATATAGGGAGTGCCGTGCCTTGACCTGCCCTTACTAATCGCGTTTGAATATTGGGCATTACGGATTGTCAGAGGCTGTGTTTAAGTCCTTTAACTCCTCCAGCCTGGCCGGGCTCCAGGGAAATATGGTTTTGGTTGACGTGCGGAGGATGGAGGCTCGTGGCGAGGGAGCAAGGAAGAGTTGGGATCCTGTTCTGAGATGCTTTTTGCCTTTTTTCCTGCCGTTTTTTACAATGTGTTCTCACTTGAGGGTCAAACTTTTGCTCTTACCTTAGTCCCCACCACCCCCTGGGAGGTCTCCGAGGCTTTTTACACCTCCAGTTTGGCTCTCATTTCACCCAAAACTCTTTTAAAGTCTCCGAGTGTCAGTTCAGTGCTACTGAAGAGGATGGAGGTGGCTTTTTTTCTGCCCGCGGGGGAGGATAAAAGCACCGCTGCTGCCAGCTAACGATGCCTTTCCTTTGGTTTGGGAGGGTTTATTTTGACAGTCGCAGCTCCTGGCTCTGTGCTCCGCGGTGGGAATGTATCACTGCTGGCAATTCCAGCGTTACTTACACGCGGCATCATTAAAGCGTATATTATGTCCCAAGGGGAGCTGGTCGAAACTCAACATTTCCAATTGTTTTAAAGTTATCTGATTTTTATCCGAGCGATAACGATCTACAAATTGCGCTAGTCATCTCCGAAAGCGGGCTTTCCTGGAATGTCCTCTTCGCGTCGGCTGCCGGGGAATTGCTTTAATAAGCATAACTAGCTCCGATTAGCATTTCCACCCAGAAGTTTGGAGCTTTTTTACGGAGAAAGTGGCTTCACCCATCGCCTTGTAGAGAGGGAAGGGAGGAGAAGCCGCTGCCCGGAATGCTGCCGGAGCACCCGGCTGCCTCCAGGCATCTTGGGTCCTGAAAACCTGCAGGAGCATGTGCATCCAGAGGGACCTGGACAGGCTGGAGAGGTGGGCCACCTCATGAAGTTCAACCAGGCCAAGTGCAAGGTCCTGCACCTGGGTCATGGCAATCCCAGGCACAACTACAGGTTGGGCGGAGAATGGCTGGAGACCAGCCCTGAGGAGAAGGGCTTGGGGGTGTTGGTGGACGAGAAGCTCAATATGAGCTGGCAATGTGCACTTGCACCCCAGAAAGCCAACCACATCCAGGGCTGCATCAAAAGAAGTGTGGCCAGCAGGGTGAGGGAGGTGGTTCTGCCCCTCTGCTCCGCTCTGGGGAGATCCCACTTGGAATGCTGTGTCCAGTTTTGGAGTCCTCAGCACAAGAAGGACATGGATGTGTTGGAGCGGGGCCAGAGGAGGCCCCGGAGATGCTGGGAGGGCTGGAGCCCCTCTGCTGTGGGGACAGGCTGAGAGAGCTGGGGGGGTTCAGCCTGGAGAAGAGAAGGCTCCGGGGAGACCTTCCAGCCCCTGCCAGGCCCTAAAGGGGCTCCAGGAAAGCTGGGGAGGGACTCTGGATCAGGGAGGGGAGCCATGGGACGAGGGGGAAGGGTTTTACACTAAAAGAGGGGAGATTTAGATGAGATATTGGGAAGAAATTCTTGGCTGTGAGGGGGTGAGCCCCTGGCCCAGGTTGCCCAGAGAAGCTGTGGCTGCCCCATCCCTGGAGGGGTTCAGGGCCAGGTTGGACGGGGCTTGGAGCAACCTGGGCTGGTGGGAGGTGTCCCTTCTTGGAACGAGATGGTCTTTAAGGTCCCTTCTAACCTGGACGGTTCTATGATTCTATGTGAAAACGTACCGAAGAGCGGCTTTAACTCCTTCAAATATCGCTGGTCTCATTTTTAACCTCGGGAAAGGAGGGTTTGGTTCGGCGCCAGGCTGAGTTTCCACTTGGCGCTCCCTTATTTTTATTTTATTATCTGTACGCTGAGGGGTTGGCGAACGCGCTTGTAGCCTCCAATTCAGCATTGACGCGATAACGCCGCGCGCCGCCTGAAATGCTCTTTGCTCCGGTACCTTCCACTCGGCGATAGGGAAGGAGCTCTAAACCCGGTCACGGTGGCGGAGGAGTGTTTCTGCCAAGCGAGGCGCCTTTAATAAAGAAATGAGATCACGGCGAGGAGGCTTTTAGGGTTAGACAAATTGGGGTGATTCTCTAGCTTGCTGCTTGCTATCTAATTATTCAGGCAATGGGCCGGATCGTAACGATTTACGGGGAACGCAGGGTGCGGGGTATGGCTGCTGCTCCGTTCTCTTTCCCTCATCCCTTAGGATTGCCCCGTGCTCAGTGGGGACTCACAAATACCCTCGGGGCTGTTGCAGTCCCAGCTCCTGGGCTAGTTCGTGTGAAATCGGGGCTTAAATCTTCCCGGAGGAAGTTTTTAACCTTTAGGAGAAGAGAATAAGGCGACCGCTGTCAAAGGCCAACGAACAAGGGCCGTGTGTTTATGCACACTCGTGATTTTTATGGTTACCTTGAGGACCTTTGGGGCATGGAAGACTTATTGCATATATATTTTTTATATATATATTTTAATATATTTTTATATATATATATTTTAATTTAATATATATATAGGTGTTTTTATATATATATGTATAAAAATATTGATGAAGATACGCTTACTGCAGGGGGGTGGACTAGATGACCTTTAAAGGTTCCTTCCAACCCAACACATTCTATGATTTATATATATATATATTTTTATATATACATATATAGATATATCTTCTGGGTGTATCTGTATAGACGGTGTGTGATGTTTAGTCAGCTCAGAGCCGTGGCATTGACTGTGCGAGAAGCCTCCTTCGCCTCCCAGCGCTTCTGTTTCTGAGCCGGGGGACATCTGGGTGGGTGAAGAGGGGGGAAAGGCACGAAGGACCAAGGCCTGAGATGGAGCTGGCAGGACGCTGGCGCTAGAAATGTCACCTGGGTTGACAGTCGCGGCTGTGGGGTTGAAACCATGCCAGCCATTAGGTTGCTTGTGGCTGCTGGGTTGAGCCCCCAGGACGTGCGCGTTGAGCTGTAAATGGGACGCATAATATTACTAATAATTTCACAGACAGCTCCCTTCGCTTCTGAAGTGAGAGGAAACACTTCTGCTATTCCGCCTGGCTCTCTTTATGGTGTAATCTCCCATTGAGATTCAAGGCACAGCTCCGCTAATTAAAATGATGAATGCCGGAGGAAGGCTTTGGGTTTGGAATTCTTTTTTTTTTTTTTCCTCTCTTCATTTTTCCTTCTTCTGGTAGGTCTAACTGGTATCTGCACACACAGAGACTGCTTCAGGCAGAGGATATTTGCTCGCTGGATGAGTACTCAGCATAGATAGAAACGCTCCCGTACCCACGCACAAACACTGGCTGAGAGATACCCCAGCCCCGCGCGAGCCTGGGGTCTTTGTGTCGGTGCACGCAGCCGTCGCGGCGGCTTTGGAGCCAGCCTTGTGCGACGGGAGACCCGCCATCCTGCAGGAACGATCTCACCTGCTTGGAAGGATGGGGCTGAGCTGCGATTCCATGGGGCCGGGTGGCTTCGTGGGTTGAGCATCCTCCCCACGGCGAGATGCAGCTCTTCCTCATCCCACCAGCCTTGGGATACGGTGGGATTTAAAACACTCCCCCGGGTGTTTTAAAGACCTGCCGTGCTGCTCCCTCCCGGCAGCCACTAAGGACGTGACATTTTTATTTTTGCAAACGAAGCTAGAGCTGTCAAGTGCCTCGTCCCAGCCCCAGGGGCAGAAAGCGAGCATCACGGGCAGCAGTTGCTCGCGCATCGCTTACCTTCCCGAAGCGCCGCGGGGGCCTTGGCTTTCAGCGGCCCACCAACACTTTTCTACTTTAAACGCCTTGTGTTTTAAATTAATAAAAAGACAGGCTCAATTAAGAGATCTGAGGGGCTCTCTTATCCTGTAATTAAAGCCTTTTTTTTTCTTTTTTCTTTTTTTTTCTGTTTTTCTTTTTTCTTTTCCCCCCTTTTCCCCCCTTTTCCCCCCTTTTCCCCCTTTCTTTTCCCCCTTTCTTTTCCCCCCTTTCTTTTCCCCCCTTTCTTTTCCCCCCTTTCTTTTCCCCCCTTTCTTTTCCCCCCTTTCTTTTCCCCCCTTTCTTTTCCCCCCTTTCTTTTCCCCCCTTTCTTTTCCCCCCTTTCTTTTCCCCCCTTTCTTTTCCCCCCTTTCTTTTCCCCCCTTTCTTTTCCCCCCTTTCTTTTCCCCCCTTTCTTTTCCCCCCTTTCTTTTCCCCCCTTTCTTTTCCCCCCTTTCTTTTCCCCCCTTTCTTTTCCCCCCTTTCTTTTCCCCCCTTTCTTTTCCCCCCTTTCTTTTCCCCCCTTTCTTTTCCCCCCTTTCTTTTCCCCCCTTTCTTTTCCCCCCTTTCTTTTCCCCCCTTTCTTTTCCCCCCTTTCTTTTCCCCCCTTTCTTTTCCCCCCTTTCTTTTCCCCCCTTTCTTTTCCCCCCTTTCTTTTCCCCCCTTTCTTTTCCCCCCTTTCTTTTCCCCCCTTTCTTTTTCTTGTTTTTTTTTTTCTTTTTTTTCGGAGTACAGCCTTGAAGCGCAGGCATGGAGGCACTGGAGAACCAGCGTTTCCACGCAGCGGGGGGAGCCGGGGGAGCAGATGTGCGCTCCGGCGGGTGTGGAGCAGAGGGAATGAATGAGCAGAACCGCATGAGGATGCTTCGCGTGGGGGATGGAAATGGCTGTGTCACGCGCTGTCACCGAGGGCAGAGCTTTAAATAGGAGCTCTCCGTAAGACGCTTGCGTAACCGCGGTGCTGCCGTTAGCTCCCGCGTGGGGCAGGGAAGGCCATACGGGGAAAACGGGCTAATCGAGAGGAAGCAGGATGGTTTTTCTATTTTTTGTTTTTTTTTTTTTTCTTTTCTCCTTATATCCCCGTTGCCCTCCCTGCGCTTGCCAACCAGAGGGTGGGAATGATGGGCGAGTTGGACGTGGTCCTGAGGGTGGGACATGCAGAGGGTGGCGGGGAGGCTGCCACATCCCCTTGACGCCGGCCGAGCTCGTGAAGACACAGAATCGTAGGGTTGGAAGGGATCTCTGGAGATGACCCAGTCCCACCCCCTGCCAGAGCAGGGTCACCCAGAGCAGGTGGGACAGGAATGCGTCCAGGGGGGGTTGGAATGTCTCCAGAGACGGAGACTCCACCACCTCTCTGGGCAGCCTGTGCCAGGGCTCTGCCACCCTCACAGCAAAGAAGTTCCTCCTTGTGTTGAGATGGAACTTCCTATGGTCAAGTTTGTGCCTGTTACCTCTTGTCCTGTCACTGGGCACCACCGAAAAGAGCCTGGCCCCATCCTCCTGACACCCCCCCTTGAAGTATTTATAAGCGTTGATGAGATCCCCCCTCTCAGCCGTCTTTTTTTCCAGATTAAAAGACCCAAATCCCTCAGCCTTTCTTCATAGGAGACCTCCCCTTTGCGTGCGCGGGCAGGGAGCGTCGGCTGCTGTTTCTCCTCCCGACGAGGCGGCTCTTGTCCAAGCGCTGGCTCTCAGCTGGAGCATCCCCTACCCCACCTCAGAGGCGTGCCAGGGCTGAGCTGCCTCCGCTTCCCTGGCTGGCTTTGCCCTCCCTGGGAGAGGTTTGCATTCAGCTCCTTCGCGTCCCCAGGGCGGTGAGGGCTAGAAGCCTTTGCTGATTTAAAAGTAAAGTGAAAAAAACCCCACCCTTTACTTGGCGTACGACAGGATCCCAAGTGACTTGATGAGTGCCTGCTTACCAGGAAGGGGTGACAGCCTCGGGAAAGGGGTGACAGGCATTGCCCTAGGGCCCTAGCCCGGGGAGCAGAGGGGGTGAGTGTATTGCCCTGTCAAAGGTGGCTTTTCAGCTCTGCAGCTCCTCCTTTTAATATTCCAAATCCCATCCCAGCAGGTAGCAACCCCGCATGTACTTTTCCACTCTCGGAATTCCGCAAAAAGCCCGGAAATGGCAAAACTGGGGTCCTCCCTGTGCTGTCACCTAAGTCTCCCCTTGGGACGTTGCTTGGCAGGGTGACACCTCGGCCCGACCGCAAGCAGATCGTTCCCAGCTTAAATCTAATTTTCTCATTTCCATCATCAGTCTTTGGCTGGCGATTTTTTGTTTTGTTTTGTTTTTTGTTTTCCCCACTATCTCCCCTGCCTCCCATCCAAACAGCTGTGCTCCTGAGGGCACGGGAAGGCACGGAAAAATCTTCAGGCAGACGCTCCGACTCGAGCTGCTCTTTAATTCGGATGATTTAAATGGAAATCATGAGCCGAGCGCGGGACGAGTCCAGCCGCTCCGCCGGCAGTCGAGCGCTGTGCGTTTTACGATCGGAGCTTTCGCGGGCCCAGATTAGTTTGTTTTCGTTTCTCCTCTTGCCTGCTGATCGCCCAACTGTCTCGGTGTTCGGGCGAGATGCGAAGATGCTTCAAAATGCCGATAATAATGAAAAAAGAACAGGCAGCGGGAACCCGAACTGCAGCTTGGCCAGCGGCCACTGGAAACGGCTCAGTCCCGAGCCACGGAGATAGGACCTGCGTGAAAACCCCACGTCTTGGAGGCTGTGGGGGGGTTTTCACGGATAGCAACCCCCAACCCCTTCTCTAACTCCCCCTGAAGAGTGTGGTTTTGTTTTGTTTGGTGTTTTTTTTTTTTATTTTTTTGCAAGAGGTGTAAAGCATATTTTCTATTTTCTATCCACATCGAGTCAGTCTGCTCCGGCATCCCACCCTCCGAATCCATCTGGCTTTCTGCCCGCGAGATGATGTTATATAAACCACCCCTAAATGCGGTGCCTGGGAAAAAGCGCCTTTATGTTTTAATTTCCAAATAGGCAGGCAGAATTGAGTGCTCTTGATTGGCATCTGCAATCAGAGCCCCATTCAGCGGGCGCTGTGAAGGGAGCTGATTGCGACGAGCGCTGCTCTGACCTTCTGGGGCCGCCGCCGCTGCCTCTGCTTCATTAACAGGATAAATATTTTTCCAGAAACAACATTTCGGAGCTGCCAGAAGTCACGGGCAGGGAAGGGGGACTGTTCCGTGGCACGGTCTGCGTCGAGGCAGCGCGCTCGCGTGCTCTCTGGCTTAAGATTTGGGGGATAACTAGGTATTTTTAGCTGGGGATGCTGCCTGGGACGTGGCGGGGGACACCTGGGCTCCGTTCCCGCAGTGCCACCGAGTGGCACAGCGCGATCCTCCCTCCTTCCGTGCTTTGCCTGTGTTCGGCAGCTTTCCTCCCTCTTTTTCCATGGAGCGATGGCAGAGCAAGGACCCTGTTTTGGGATGTTTTGGTTAATGGAGCCTTGATGTGGTCCCAGTGCCTTGCGATAATGTCCCGGCACTCAGAGTGGTGATGCTGGTAATGGGACAGGGAAGAGATCTGTGTCCCAGGAGCACTGCTGGAGCGCGTCGGGGACATGGGCATGGCTGATAACCCTCCATCCTGTGCTGTCACCGTGCTGCTGTGCCCAGGAGCTGGTACTGAGTCAAATGCTGTGGAGTGCCAGAGCCCGGGACTGGGATAACAGCATCTGCGGCATCAGCTGAGCCCCTCCAGTGAGTTACAGCCCGGTCCCTGCTCCAGGGGCCTCTTAGCATCCTGCAGCCGGTAATGGATGTTTTTAATTCTTAGGGAATTATTGAACAAACATCAGGGAAATATGTTTTACGGTCCAGAGCCGGCTCTGAGCATTGTTAACATTGCTATTGGAGACGAGGCGGGTGATTTAAGCAGGGACCTCTGACAAAGACGCACACCTGTCCATGAATAAAAGGCTGCAATTTAATACCCGCGCTGTTAATTAAGAAGAGGATGAGGGTCAAGTGCGGTGCCCGTTCCAAAGGTCTCCCGAGCCTGGCAGGCGAGGTGACAGCGCTAATGTCTCCTTCACCATTCCTTGGCACGCCGAGCCGGGCAGGAGAGGGAGGGTCTCATAAGGGCACGCGAGTGTCGGGCACCTCGTGTCAGCCGTGGTCCGATGCCACGTAATCTCAGCGCCGAGCCAGGCGCTGGGAACGAGCAGATGCTGCCGGGTTTGAAGAGCGGGGAGCACATCCGTCTCCTGCCGGAGCAGAGCAAACCGCCCTTCTGGCCAGGCGCTGACAGCATCCGCGGCTCCGGCTGGAGCGGGGAAAGGCTGGCGCATCCCTGCATCGTATGCCAACACCTCGGCGGCGACAGCTGCCCTCCCCCTCCACCTGCCCCAGTGGCGAGGTTTTGGGGTTTCATCGCCTTTGTTTTGCGTTGAGCAAAAGGCATCCCATCGCTCTGCAGCGGTGAGCTCCTGAGCTCGCTCCGGCATGGCCAGGGATGGTTCAGGGCATCTCACCGCTGCCTGGGGTCAAGTGGATTTAGTTTTGTCCAGCTGAGGGGCAAATGCGGCCAGCTCTGACTCCGGACACATGTCTCTGGGCGGAGATTCTAATCCCGAGCGGTTGCATCCGTGCAGGGAACGCAGCACTCTGCACCGGTGCTCAGGCTTAGCGGGTACTCTATGGCGCCTGGAAGGAGGTTGGAGCGAGGGAGTTCGGATAGGGCAAGAGGAGATGGCCTCAAGTTGCGCCAGGGGAGGTTTAGGATGGATATTAAGAAAAATTTCTTTACCAAAAGGGTTGTCGAGCATCGGAACAGGCTGCCCAGGGGAGTGGTGGAGTTGCCATCCCTGGAGGGATTTAGAAGACGTATAGACGCGGTGCTGGGGGACATGGGTTAGTGGTGGGTTTGGCAGTGTTGGGTTGATGGTTGATGATCTTCAAGGTCCCTTCCAACCTAGGCCATTCTCTGATTCTACTCTGGCTATTAAGATGACACTAATTGGTTTAAGGGTGGCATTGCACGGTTGTGTGTCACTGCTTCTTGCTCTGGAGCTGCTCAGGGCTTTGCTAGGCATGATTGCATGGAGATGGTCACATCTCCCAAGTGACAGGTCCCAGCTGGCCAGTTCAAAGAGTGGGGAGCACAGTGGCAGATGCAGCAGCACCAGCAGTGTCGCACTCGTATCGGTTTGGCATGTTCGGTATACATTGGCATAGCCCACCTCATGCCAGGGTGCTCCACAGCCCCAAAGCCAAGCGATGCCAGAGCAGCATCCCTGGGAGCTGAACTGGGAGGGGGGAGAAAGGCAAAACAAGGAATTGCGTCTTCACGCCGCTGTGGGTTGGGAAGGTAAAGGGAGAATTGGCATGACACAAGTCACACCAGCTGGGAAAAGGCCCCGTTTCTACCCCCTTTATGTCCTCCCTTGGTCCGCTGAGGTTCCTCCTGTTGTGTTAGGGCTTGCGAAGACTCAGCTGGGCTGCTTGAAGCCACCTCCCGTGGGCACGGCGGGCACACACCAAGGTATGGTTCTGCGTGGTCCCGCTCATCTCTAGGCTTCCCAGGTTCACGTCTTTGCTAGTGGCTGAAAAGGTTGATTAAAAAGCTAGCGCTAGAAACACGATAATCCTAGGAGGGCCTCAGAAGCAGAAATCTTGTATTTTGGCTGTCAGCGAGCTCCAGAAATGCTGGTAAACACTGATTTTTTTGCTTCATTTGGATGCAGGGATGAGCCTATGGGAGGCTTTGGAGAAGCAGAGCTTGTTTGCATGCATGTTTAAGCGCACAGGCGTAGTCGCACACATGTTGGCATACACTTTGGTTCACTTCACTTGCATCCTGCGTAGGCAGCCATGCAAGGAAATTACTTCTGCATGGGTTGTGTTCCTCTGTTACAATAAAGGACCAGCGGCTGGTGAGCTCCTACCGCTCCTCGTCTGCCTCCCCTCGGACCAAACAACATCTCTTCTCCAGCGTAACTTATCCCTTCTCCACTCAACACATCTCAAAGTGGTTTTGGTGTCCTACTCTACCTCTTTCCTGCTGCCTGCGGCTCCTTAGGAGAGAAGGGGGGTGATGGAAATGCCGTCTGTAATGGCAAGATGCTGGGTTTTGATGATGATGAGGGCTCTGTCCTGCTGCCTGCAACATCTACGTTACCTTCTGGTGTGAATAGCTCAGGTGCCCATCTTGCGTGCAGCAGCGTAGGTTGGAAAGTCCCTGGTAAGCTCTTTCCAGCCGCATTTCTGGGGTAGCATCTCCTCTGGGAGGTTCTGCGGGAGTCTGGGATGCTTTCGAGCCTTTTCCACCAACTTGCGCCCAAAAGGGAGAGGGTTTTGGTGTAGGCGGCTTGGTGCGGGGAGGGGAGAAACCACCCAGCGACAGCCACTGCGGGAGGAGAGGCAGCGGTGTGAGCTCAGCCGTTACCCGAGCCTTGGAGGATCCCCAGATGAGGGTATTGTTGTTAATTCCCTGATGATGGGGGGGTGGGGGGGAAACTTTGATCAGAGCTTGCGCCTCGTTAGATATCAGAGAATTGAGCCGTGAGACACAGATCCATAGGCAGCCAGGCTTCATTAGTTCTGCTGCTCGGGGGACTGCTTGTTTAAGGAACACGTAGACGCTAAAAAATCGACTTTTGTTTTTAATTATTTTTATGAGGACTTGATTTCCACTCCCCCACCCCCTTCCATGTATTTTTGCTCGGAGGGCTCTAGCGAGGTCTTTGCAGCAGGCTTCGGGCGGCCAAAATGGGGATGTTTTCCTTCGTCAAAGCAAGGCAAAAGTTTTCTTTGAGTCGCATATTAATGCGTGTATCCGTCTGCTGTGCCCAAGGGATCGTATTTTGTTTCCTATCCCCCGTGGGCCAGGTTTCCAGCTCCCGATCCCCCGCCGCATGTCCATGTTCCTCCTGATGCTGCACTGCGGGAACTGAATCCCGACCCGATGGGTTCGATTCAGCTCCCCCCCCTCCCCCAAAAAAAAAACAAACCCCCAAGTTAAACACTCCAGTTCAAGAACGCCGGGCAGCAGAAATGTCAAAAAGAAACGTTTCGCCATTTCCCAACCGGACCTTTTCAGAACTCTCTGAAAACAAATAGAGGGAAAAGGCAGAGAGGGACTTGTCAGCCGTGGTTTTTGGGGGCGAGCAAGCGGATTTCGGAGCAGCAGACGGATGGAAACCTGGGCTGGCTTTCGCCATTAAAGCAGAACGGGCTGCAGGTTCGGGGCTGGGTTTGGAGAGCTTGGCGTGGTGGGGTTGCGTGAGCTGAGCTGTTGGGGGGGTTTCCGTGCTCAGCTCTGCCCCTGGCTTCGGAGGAGCATCCCTCCCTGCGGCCGTCCCAACGTGGAGGGCCCGGCGGCGCCTCCGTAAGCATTAATTCCTCTTAAAAGGCCTGGTTTGAAAGACGTGGAGGCGGATAAATGGGGCCTCTCTGAAAAGCCCGATTTGCGCCATTCTCCTTCTCAGCTGCGCTCGGAGAAGAGAAGTAAGTGGCGGAAACACAGAAGCCCCACGTGCTACAGACGGACCCCACGGCTGAGGGGAAGGAATGACAGGCTGGCGGAGCGCGTTCCAGTCGAGATCACAGCCCGGCGAGAAAATAGAAGCAGACAAGGTAGTCCTGCTATTGCCTCCAACCGACTTGATAGAGGAACGGAGAAGAAAAGCCGAGCGCGGAGCAGATGAGAGAGACATTTGCCTCCTTGTGTGCAGGCTGACAAGAACCGGGGGTGGAGGAATTCATCACGGGTTCTCTGTCGAGTGGAGAAGGGGGTGGGGGGGGGAATAGGAAGCCATCCAAGCTGATTAGTGAGAGGTCTCTCAAAGAGACAGGCTGGCTGGATTTAATTCCCTAGTCAGCATTCCCAGTACATTGATCTCCTCCTAAGTAGGGAGGGAGGGGGAGCGGAGAGAAGGATCGGAGGGGGGGGGAGGAGAGAAAAATAGGTTAGGAGGTGGTGAGAGAATGAAGGCAGAGGGAGAAAAACGAGGAGCGGAGGAAGAGAGGAGGGAAATGGAGAGGAGAAGGGCAGGGATGCAGAGGGGGCAGGGATGCAGAGGTGGCGGGGATGCAAAACCAGCTTTAGTGATGTCCCGGCTGTGCCATCAGCTGGCACCAGAGCTGCCACCTGTGAGGGAGGCATTACTGGCGAATAATGAAGGACAACCCAGCTTGGTTGTCCTCTGCGAGGTCCTCCTTGCCCGTGGTAGGGATGGAGCGGTCGTCCGTCACGCTCCCAGCCACGACGGAGGAAGGGCAAGGGATGCAGGAGCAGCTGGACGTACCCCTGACGCGTCCGGGTGGGGAAGGAGGATGGTCAGACGCTGACAGATGTGCTCCACAGCACGGAGCAAACGCAGGTAGCTTTAGCATCCCATACCTCCTGCAACACCGGGGCTGGAGATGGGAGAGATTAAGTCTTCGCAAGATAGCATCTCCCACTTGCAACAGGCGTGAGGCTTTAATTTCTAGCCCCAGCTGGTTGTGAGATATTGGGCATTAAAAGCACATTATTCTGATTACTGTCTTACTTCTTTTTCCACTTTCATCCCGCACTTGGATTTCAGCTTGGTTTTTAGTGTGTACTCCCTCAAGATCCACCAGTGCCAGAAGTCAGTGCCGTATACCATTGGAAAGCTCAGCCTCCCAAGCTTTCAGATGGTATAATTAAAGCATTAATCTCTTACTCCAGCAGCCTGCAAGACAGCAGCTGCTAAAATAACATGGAAGGACTGCTACACACAGACAAAAAAAAAAAAAAAAGGTGCTTTGCTTCCAAGACAACTGCAACAACTTTTGGGGTCAGCAAACATCCTTTTGTGCTGGGGAAGGCTGCAGGGGCAAGAACAGTTCTGGCCTTTGAAACTAGAGGCTGCTGTTGAGTCTCAAATCGGCTCCCCCCTAAACAAGTTGGAACCTGCCGCAGGGCAAAATAGATTTGAATTTCTTCGTGCTTTGTTGAGCCTGGGTCGGGCGGGGGGTGGCCCCTCGGCGTCGGAACCTCCTTCGTTCTCGTTGAAATATACCTTTGGGGAAACGCAGTCTTGAGCTTGGGCGTCGCTGGGAGAGATGGCGCCGTGCGAGTCGAGGAGCCGTGGCGATGCTGTTGGAGGCGGTCTCAAAAAATTGTTTGTTTTTTTCCTTGACATGGGAACATTGATTATTTCTTCTTTTTTATTTTATCGTCTTTGTGGGAGCCCTGTTTTTTTTTTTTTTGTTTTGTTTTTTAAAGATGCTGTTGCGAGTAGCTGGACTTAACCTCTGTGAAGAATATCAAATTCCCGTGCAATATTGAGCCGTAGGAGACAGAGGGCTGGGATATACCCTGTGTGGGAGCTCTGCAGTAAGGGACGGCACCCTGCTGTTTGGCTGCGGCAGGACCGAAGAGTAGGTACCGGAGTGTGACTTTATTGAGATTACTGCTCACCTGTAAGGCTGGGGAGGTCTGTTGCCACTTGACAGAAGGGTGACAATGAGTGTTTAGCCTTGATTAAACACCGAATATTGGCTTCAGAAGTTCCCTGCCCCTGCAGGAGCCCCAAATCCCTTCTGTCCTGTTCCTTTGGCATCCAGCTGCAGGGGGCAAAACGTCTGCAAGGAACAAGGGGGAGGTTTGGCATCTTGGCTCGCCCTTGCGAAGGTCCCGTTTGGGGCTTGCGTAGACGTGGAAAGGAGAGTAACCTGGGGAAAAACGATACCCTGGAGCTTGTGGGGGTGCCCTGCTTGCTTGCAGGCTGGGATGGCACCATGGCCCGGGTAGCAGGACCCGTGGCTCTCTCCGTAGCAGCCTTTGGAGAGGAGCGAAGCCTTCGTTCACCTCGAAACGCAAGCCATGAGCTCCGGTAGCGGGAGAACAGGCTCCTCCCGAGGCCCTGTGGCCTCTGAACCCAAGCAGGGCTTCTCTTCGTCGAGGTGTGAACCGCCAATGGTTTTCATAGCTTGATTAACGCTCTTCAGACCGATGTCCATTGGCCTCTGCGGAGGAGCCAGGAGAAGATGAATGTCTTCCATTACCTGATGTAATGACTGTGAGGCAGCCTGATGAAACCTTTAGAACCAAAGTTTACCGAGAGCCCCGCAAACAGTGATCAATAGCCGGAGCTCCAAGGTATGGATTAGTGGGGGCCATGCCGCAGGAGACCAGCGGGGAGAGGGGATGGAGTCGGGAACGCTGGAGCAGGGAAAGGATGGAGGAGGAGGGATGTCTTGGGTGTGAGATGGGATATGCAAGGAGGAGAGGTGGGTTGTGGTGGGTTTTGTTGCTCCCACAACTCGTGCCTGCCTTAGTTCACCTCTCCAGTGCGATGTCACTGGCTTTTCCATTCCCTCTGGGGGGAAATCACTGCATCTCCAGGCTCTAAATTTCATTCAGAGCTCTCTTGCTGCCTTCCTTTGGCTGCAGCGCCCTCGAGGAAAGAAGGAAGGAGCACAAAATCCTTGGGAATTGGTAAAAAAAAAAAAAAAAAAAAAAAAAGGGGCAAAATAAACCTCTTAGCCACATCCAGGAGCTGCTTGAAGCTCCACACTGCCCATGCAACCCAGGGGGACCATGGCCAAAAGCAAGCCCTGACCCAGGCTGCTCTGTGGCTTCTGTGAGCCATTGCGTCAGCCTCCCCTGTGTGCTGGTAGCGAAAAATTAGTGCGGCACAGCCGGTTTTGATTGACTGGCCTGTTGGTAGATGGACAACAACCCCGGGAAAGTGATCTAAGCATACACTTAAGGCCATCTCTGCACGCCTGGCTGCAACGCGATGCTGGAAACTTGCTTTATGGACCCGGACTTTATTACACTGGGAGCAGGAAAGCGTGTTCCCAGCTGAAGAGAGGTTAGTCTGCAGTTTTCAGCTGAGTGAACAGGTCAGGCAGGGTGTCGGTGTTAAGCAGGAGACGTCCCCTAGCTTTTGCTTGTGGCAGAAGACAACTCTTTCAGGCTCCTGTCCCTTGCAGCTGGCGGGTCCCACCTGCGGGAGCCGTGGTGTTGGGAGGGCAGGGACGTGGTGCTTTTAGCATCGCCAGGCGCCGGCGGTAATGGGATCCACCTGCTAGTGCACAGTGCTGGAGGAATAAAAAATGCTCCATTGTGCCTCCGGAATAGCTGCAATTAACAAAAACCGAGCAGCCAAGGCCTGGATTCATCTCACGGAGGCTGTGGGAGACGGCTTGAAATGTCCCCACAAGCGCTGATTGGGGTCTCGAGCCTAATTAGCCCCCAAGAGGCACCCAGTTAGGATGCAAGACTGCCGTGGTGCAGGCTCCAGGCAGGTCTGTCTGCACAGGAGTATGTGTGAGGAAGGGCCGAACACCATCCTCGAGATGCTGTCCACCTGCAGCCGTAGCAAAAAGGGCACATAGTGGAGCCTCTGCCGCACTGGGCAAAGCCATCGCCCTGCTAATGGCCACTGAAATGCTGCGGGAAGCCATCTCCAGCCCTGAAGGTGGGCTTGGGCTCTCCAGACGAGATGGTTAAGATGTGCGGAGCGTGGTTATCTGCAGCAGAGAGGCTCACATCCACACCTCGGGACCAGGGGGCACTTTCCCTGGTGCCTCTGGGTTAACAGCAGCCGAGCCCGTGAATCCAGATGTGGCCCAGCTGTATCCAGGCAGGTCTCCAGCCTCCTGGGAAATGGTGCTGATGCCAGGCAGAGCCCTTGGGGTTTTACTGAGGAATAATATAACACTGCGGGTTATATATATATATTTTTTTTTTTTTTTAATATATGTATATATTTTTATATATATATATATTTCATAGGGCCAGAGCAGTAGATTATGGCTCCAGACCTGTGTTTTATTCATGACTCAGCCATTTCCCCATCTACAAAGTGAGGATAAATGATACATTCTTCCTTTGGAAAGAGCGTGTCGTCTCCAAGTGGGTTAAAAGCGCTGGCAACAATGCACGTTAATGGAACATTTCCACTTTTTCGAGTTCCAAGAGAAGAAAGTTTTCGACGAGGATAATTCTTATTTTATCTGTATTTTAATACTGCGAGGCGCGTGGCAGAGGGACGATGGCCGCATCCAAAGCGGGAAGAGGAGGAAGGACCCTTTGGGTCCGCTCTCTGTGGTGGCGTGGGGACTCGATGGGCTGAGCAAGCACTTGTAAATCAAAGCAGCAAAAATTAAAGGCCCCAGTAATGGCTTGGATTAATCTGCTCTGACTTCCATGGCGAAAAGTTGGATGTCAGCGTCGGGGTTGTTTTGCCTCTGGCTCCCTACTAGTCGGTGGAGAGAAATAGGCATCTCCAGAGGCCATTTATCTCTTCCCAGCCAGACTGGTTGGATGAATTGCCCTCTGGAGGTGCTGGTCCCTCTCCCCATTGACAAAGGGAGCTCCGGATTCTTTTCGTATATTTCTATTAAAAATATATGGGGGGGATGAAGGCGGATCCTGCCTGTGGGATTGAAAGGAAGCAGGTCTGCAGCTGGAGGGAGGCTTTGGGCACAGAGCTGCAGGGATGCTCGCAGCAGCTATACCTAAAGTAAGGGGATAACCAGCCTTTTAGGACCTACCCTCTCCCACGTTTCGCATCCCAAGGAGTGTTTTCCCCACTGAATCTCCCAATGGAAGCTGGAGTTTCTGTTGCCGTTATGGTCGTGTGTGCTTCGTGGTTTGGCACGAAAACCAGACGCAAGCATTTGCCGCGTAGCTGCGTCTCACACGTACAGGCACGAGACCCTTAAACTACTGGTTTTCATGAATACGAGCTGGCAGATAACACAGGTTCAACTAGCAAAGATTTGCGTGTAGACACTAGAGTGATGGGCAACATTATAAAATCATAAACCGGAGGAAATGGAAATGCCGGGCTCCTAACTACTAAACCCCTAAGCTCCGTGTGTTTTGTCTTCCCTAAAAACTATTCCAGAGATGTCAGAAACAAACGACGCGCTTCCACAGTCTCTCGTGTCCTCCTTCTGTATTTCAAATGAATAATAGATAAAGGAATCATTTTATTTAAAGAGAATGAGTTGAATGGAGTTTGCTTTATAAAAAAAAAAAAAAATCCGCACAAAAAAGTGCCGCGGCGCTCGTCCCTGATTGCTATTATAAAAGAAAACTTCCCTTTTTTTCATTTATTATTGAAGTAAATTAGGTTGATTGTCAGAAACTTGTGTGTCGGGTAAAAACGTTGCCATTGTGAGCGGCGGTGAGATGAATGCATTTAATTTACCCCTTTGGTACGTTCAGCAGGCGGCCGGTGAGCGGCTCCGGCTCTCGGCTCCCCTCCCTCCTCCCCAGATTTCCTGCGGGATTTTCCATGGTGGGATTTTTATCTCTTCGCAGGGGCATCTTTTCCCCTTGCTCTAGGGCTGGGGAGGGAAAAAGAGGACAATGTGTTGGCTTCTTCCCTCCTCCCTCTTGACAGGGTGCCGTAGCAGCCAAGTCCTTGCCTGGTGGTGGTTTTTGGAGCCAGAAAATTGCCTGAAAGCTGCTGAAAACAGGCAGGAGTCAGGTGTCGCTTCCAGATTGCCTTGGCCTTGTGGTTTCCTCCATCGGAGCCACGGGGGAGCAAGGCTGCATCCTCGGGCAAAGGATGAATCGGCAGCCGAAGGGGGATGGCCGGCTTTTGGGAGGCTTGCTGGGGCTTTGCTGGGTACCAACGGATGCGTAGCAGAGTCGTTATCGCAGAGACAAAAGTATTTCGGTGCCGCCGTGGGCAGCCTGGGACTTTGTTGGAAGTCAAGCTGTGGATAAACAATTTTCGGCTCAGGACAAGGCACGACAGATCTGTTGGTAGCCCTCCAAAAGCACCGTTTCTGATCTTGCTTGGATCAGAGGGATGCTGCTGACTTCAGGCCCGCGTCCAGCTCTTCCATGGGTAAACGCGGCCCCCTCCCAGCTTGCGATGGAGAGGACATCGCTCCTGTCTTCCTCCGGTGCTTCCAGGTGCCAGGAACAAGCCGAGGGAGCGTTAGCCTCTTGGAAATGAGAGTGGTGGGGATCGTCCTAACAAAAGTGCTGTAGGGGTGTGGAGGGTGTGGGCAGAGCTCCCGGCCAGGGCTGACGCAAGCAGGAGGGAAAGGCGTTCGTCAGCTGGGGTTAATGGGAGTGATGGGGAGGGAAGACGTCGCCGTTGAGATTTCAACCATTGAATTCAAGGTTATTGCTCGTCCGCTGCTTGTTGGTAGGCCAGGCAGGCAAAGGCTAAATCTCTGCGTTTCTACTCGCTGCACGCCTTGAGTGCGTGCAAAACCCACGTCTGGGTCAACGGCGGTGGAGGCTGAGATAGGTGGAAAATTCCTGGGGGAAGCCCAGATGGAGAGAAGACATGGGCTGAGCCGTGCGCTTCGCTGTTAAACGCTGGCGGTGCAGGGAAATCCTTTGCTGGAAGAACAAATGAACCCAGAACAAATGAACCCAGAACAAACGAAGGGCAACATCTTGAAGTGCAAAGGGAGAAAGGGGGGGGTTGCAACTGGGTCTGCGCTAGAAGTGGTTGCTGGTATAAATCAGCAGTGAAGGGAAATCTTAAGAGGAGGGTGATGCCGAGCTATACTCTCCGTACGCATTAGCTTAACGTGCAGGTGAGAACGATGTTCCTGCGTATTTGTGTTTCATTTGAGTGTTTGAAACTCACCTTGCACAACGCTGTGACCGTACAACGTGTCATAGGCATCGTCCTCCACGCCATAGATGTGTTTTAAGGCTGTGGAGGAGCCCTGGGTGTTTTTCGGGAGGTGCACGGCACAATAACCATGAGGTGAGCTACGTAAAGCTCCAGTGACTTCTGGTAATCACTGACTGTAAGAGCTGAGGGCAAGAGCAAATGAAGGATGTTTTCTTGGAGAGGAAAGGCGGAGAGAAGGAGCCACAGCAGACCTTGGCACTCAAAATGTTCGCCGCTCTAATATTGCTGGCTGGAAGCATGATTCCTCGCTCTGCCAGTAGGTCTATGTGCACAAAAATTCCACCGCGGTTGCAATTAAACAGCTCTAAAGTGTTTTTTTTTGGTCATTGCTTGTTCTGCCCAAGGAGCAGGACAACCTGTCCCGGTAACCTGTCCACGCCGTATAGCACAGAGCCACTTGTATGCAAACAAAATTGGAATGCTTGGAAAAGCCAGGGCAGCTGCTCGGGTCGAGTTGTTTCTTGTTTGGATTGGCAAAATCGGAGCCAGAAGCAACTTGTCGAGAAGAATCACTCCAGCCGCCCTCTTTTGGGGCTTTATTCTCACCCGAAGTCCACTGCAAACGGGCAGGAGGAGAAGGCAAAGAAGGAGCGGGTTTAATTGAAACTTTCCCCCGTTTTTATCGGGGTTTGGTTTAGCTTGAATTTCAGGCGAGGCGCGGGCAGGAGATGGTGATATTGTGATAGCAGAAACCCAGCGAGCAGTTTGGATGCCAGACTTTGGGGTTTGATGGCAGGGTTGGCCGTGCAGGATGGTGCTTCCCAAGATCTATTGAGGATCATCTGTAGCCGCGCAATGAATTTAGGGCCAGAAGGGACTTTTAGATCACATAAACAGGCCCCAGAAAGTCATTAGCTACCTCTTCCCTGAGCCTAGGATTTCGTGTTTGTGGAACATAAATCTTCCAAAAAGATGTTCAGGGTTGATTTAAGGATCTCGGGAGATGCTGAATCCAGGACTGCCATTGGTAGTGGATTTTAAAGGTTAATCACCCTCGCTGCTAAACATTTGTGCAATATTTAATTTGTCTGTCTTTAACTTCTGCTTGTTGGTTATTGCTGTGTCTTTCCCTGTCAGGAGAAATCACCTGCCATTTTCTTCTTTGATCAAAGTGGACCTCCCTCTTCTCTCCCCCGCAAACTAAAGAGTTTCGTAGAATAGTTTCTCGATGTCCTTCAGCTCAGCAGGTTTTTATCACCCGATCCATCCTCATAGCTCTCTTCCCTTCCAGTTTTCTCCAACTTCCCTTTTTTGAGTTATTTTTTTAATATGAATATTAGAAGGGGGGAAAAAGAAACAAAACCAACCCCAAAACATCAGAAGGGCTCTGCAAACCCGAGGGGAGATTTTCAAAGCCGGCAGGATTCCAGGGGGATGGGAGAGGGTATGGTCCGTGTCGTGCTCCTCCACCGCAGAAATAGCCTAGCTAAGCACGGGGGGGGGGCCTGGCTACTGCTGGGCTTGGGCCAGAAACGGGGCGGGGGGATAAAAAGCTTTTGTGTTTTTAAAAAGTGTAATAGATTTTTAAATTGCATTTCCTTTAATGAATGAGTCACCCAATTACCACAGCCTGAACGCCTGTGCCCGACATTTGAGGTCTCCAGAGAGGCTTTCACTTCTAACAATATTTATTACGATGAGTGTTATGGCATTAGATGGGATCGGCGAGGAGGGAGGCGGCGGTCGTGGGCAGCCGTGGGTTATCTTCCCCGCAGATGCTCCAACGCCGCGGTGGTGCCACTGGCACGTGTGGTATGAATTTCATAGAATCACGGAATGGCTGGGGTTGGAAGGGACCTTAAAGATCATCTCAATCCAACCCCCCTGCCTTGGGCAGGGATAGGAGATCAGAAGGGGGATTCTCTACTTATAGGACTTGGAGACCCCAGTGTCGCTGCCAGCCCACGGTCTGCAAAACCCTGGCAAAGAGGTGGATTTGTAGAATCATAGAATGGTGAAAGTTGGAAGGGACCTTTAAGATTCTCCAAGTGTGCATCCCCCGGTGATGTCCTCAAAGCGCTTTGTCTCCTTCCATCCTGCTAACTCATTGCTCTGAAGGAGGACGTGCGTCTGGAGACCAAGTCATACGAGGAGAAGCTGAGGGAACTGGGCATGTTTAGTTTGGAGAAGAGGAGGCTGAGGGGAGACCTCATTGCCCTCTACAGCTACCTGAGAGGGGGGTGTAGAGAGGTGGGGTTGGCCTCTTCTCCCAGGTGAATAATGACAGAACCAGAGGAAATGGTCTGAACTTGCGGCAGGGCAGGTTTAGATTAGATATTAGGAAGAATTACTTTACTGAAAGAGTGGTCGGGCACTGGAACAGCCTGCCCAGGGAGGTGGTTGAGTCACCATCCCTAGATTTATTTAAGAAACGTCTAGATTTGGCACTTCAGGGCATGCTCTAGGTGGCAGAGATTGTAGGTTTTTGTGCGTGTGTGTGTGTGTGGTTGGACTCGATGATCTCAAAGGTCCTTTCCAACCATGAAGATTCTATGGTTCTATGTTCATAGAATCACAGAATGGTTTAGGTTGGAAGGGACCTTAAAGACCACCTTGTTCCACCCCCTGCCCTGGGCAGGGACACCTCCCACCAGCCCAGGTTGCTCCAAGCCCCGTCCAACCTGGCCTTGAACCCCTCCAGGGATGGGGCAGCCACAGCTTCTCTGGGCAACCTGGGCCAGGGGCTCACCCCCCTCACAGCCAAGAATTTCTTCCCAATATCTCATCTCAGTCTCCCCTCTTTCAGTGTGAAACCGTCCCCCTCGTCCTATCGCTGTTGTGTGTGAGCTGATTCCCCTGGTGGCCCAGGACCCTCCAGATGGGGAGAACTTGTCCTGAGCTGCTACCTGGAGACACCAAGGGCTCTTTTTTGGTTTGTTTTTTTTTTTGGGGGGGGGGGAGTAAGTGAAGGAGAAACTGCCACACAGCTAGGTCTGGTTTAGTTGTGCAGTCACCAGGGAAAGGAGCTGAAGAAACCCGCATCTGCAGCAGAAACTCAGTGAAATCAGGGGCTTGTCTGCTCAGCCGTCGGAGCCGTGGCTCCCTCAGTGCTAAAAAAAAAAAGAAACCTGTGGAATTTATCAGTAACCACAAACCACCTAAGCCTGAGCCGGCTCCTTGTGCTGTGAGCTGCGCTGCTGCTCAGGGGAATTGGGTTTTGCCCTGCCTGGGCCTGATGATTTGCCTCCTGGGTGGTGGGTTTTGGGGGGCCACCTCCTCCTGGGATAAAAGGCAGCCAGGAGGGCGGTTTGGGCAGCCACGCGGAGGAATGGGAGGAGAAATACCTTTATTCTTGGCATCAGGGGCTGTGCTCAGGAGTTGGCCTCTCCCGTTTGCTGCCTGGAGATCTCCTCCTTGCAAAACGGGAGAGGGATTTGAGGCGTCAATCCCCTTCCTTGAAAATCCAGGTTGCTTTTGGAGCCTTGGTGGTGTCGGTAGCGGGCGCCGCAGCGCTTTGCGGTGGGTTATTATCCATCTGCTCTGCCTCTTCGGGTCAAGCCAGAGCTTAAAAGGTGCTTTTTTTGACCCTTGTTTTTTATGCGTGGGATGCCAGATGGGAGATACCGGCATCTCCAGCTCGAGTTATCAGGTGTGTGGCTGGCGGGGTTTGGGGTTAAGTGAGAAATGACGGGGAAGGTGGATGTGGGAGATGAAATAAGAGGAAAATGCTCTTTTGCTGCCCATCCCCTGCTCGTTTTGAAGGACGTGGGAGGCTGTGCTTTCTCCTGGGGCATCCCTGCAGGAGCCCAGTGGCTTGGCCGTGTGTTTGGTGGGAGGAAACGCCAGTAAAGCCAGTGCCTGGGGGAGAAAATTGCCCTCCCGGTGTATGTGTGCTCCCTGCGTGTTCTGTGTGCCGTGCAGGCAAGCCTTCCCCGGAGCAAATTAACACTGCGTCCCTTCGGATAGCAGGGAAAGGGCTGCGATGTGCCCCGCCACCCTCCCCTTTGTGACACCACCCCCCCACCCCCCCCGACCACAACCCTGGGGGGCAAAAGAAGGCAAAGACCCATCCCAGCTGCAAACATTGGCTGTTTCTTGCTCAGATGTAAAAACTCCTTGGCGGGGTGGGGGGGAAAGATGTGTTTTTGCAGCAGCCGGGTGCCCGTCGGGGTGAGAAAACCCACACTTCGGATGCGTGGCGGGGCCGAGACGGCTCAGTTTTGACACCACCCCCCCCCCGCCCCCAACCTTGCAAACCAGCGGATGACTGGAGAAGGGAATTAAGACAGCATCTCGCCCGGGAATTTCGCATCCTTCCCACTCCAGCGTGGACAAAGGGTCGGGGCCGCGAAGCCCCGGCTGGCGTTGGGGATGATGGGCGAGCTGTTTCGGCGCATCACCCTGGCAGCGGGCTGCGGCCGCCGCCGGCTCCGCGGCGATCAGAGGTATAATTATCCCAGCTCCCGTCCTCTCCATGCTCTGCCAACGCTTCCGCAGGCCAGAGGGCCGAACTGATGTATTTATGCGCCTTCCCCTCTCTTGTGTTTAAACAGCACCTTGGAAAACGCAGTAAAAGAAGCCACAACTCTTCTCGGTGTCCTCTAGGGGTTTTAATTTATTTTTATTGGGTTGGATGCTGGCTTCATTGTGGTTTTTTAGGTGGGGGTTTTTTTGGGTTGTTTTTTTTTTTTTTTTTTTTTCCCAATGCTGGAAGTTGGCTTTTTACTGCAGAGGCGATGTGGTGCAAAGAAATAGAGGCCACTGAATTGCAGGGCGTTAATAGGTACGATAAGTCAGGTTAGCGTGGAGGGATGTGGTAGAGCTGTCAATAGGCTGTGGGGTTACTTTAGCTCCACGTTTAATAGCAAGGCTGTATTTATTTTTTTTTTTTTCCGCCCCCACGTGGTTTTATGGGTTCAGGCCCCTGTTTTCACTGGGGCACAGCCTGAATTCCCCGCTGCGTTCCTTTGCGCGGGCAGGCGCTTCTCCTGCATCCCTGTGTGTGGATCCCAGGGCGGGCCGAGGATGCTCAGTGCTTGAGGACAGTCTTCTCCCTCCCCCCACAGAAAACCCAATCCCGCCAAATTGCTGTGAAACTTATTACATTTTCCACCTCAGGTGTGGACTGTGCAGTGGAGGAGGTTTCTATGCGTCTCCTTAGGCCGTTTTATGATGCTCATCGAAAAAATAATGTTAGAAATTGGTTTGGTTTTTTCTTCTTTCTCAAGAAACAGTTGAATTCTCTGCATTTTGCGTGAACGAGCGTCCTCTTCTCCTTGCAGGCAGGGCCAGGCTGGCTCGCAGCCACCTCCACCCCCTTTGGCCACGCTGGACCTCTGCATCTCCTCGAGGAGAAGACATCGCCAAGGTACCGTGCGCTGGTTGGGTTTTTTTTTTTTTTTATTTTTCTGATTAGAAGCTGACGTGTGCCTGAAGGGCGTAAATCTGTTTTCAAAGCGTTGACGGTGGTTTATTCTGCGTCTGCGAGGCGCGAGGTTGCCCGGGCGGTGAGTTTTGGGGAGCGTGGTTTGATCCGGCTGGCGTTGGGGTAACCTTGCTTCATCCACAAGGGGAAGCTTTCGGAAGTGATTTTTGCAAACCTGGAGATGTTTCGAGCTTAGGAGGCTTTTTTGACCTCTGTCTCATTTCTGCTCGCCTCTTGCATTGCCAAGGGGGAAGCTTGGAAATGCGAATTACGTGAAATGCGGTGTGAAATCTTTTGAGGTACCTTAAATCGTGTGCATACACGCAGAGGCGCTTCCGTCCCCCTTAAAACTCCATCTCTCCTTCCTCAGTCGATCCCAGCGGCAGAATGTGGTGTATTGTGGGTGGGAGCAGCTGAAGGCCGTGGATTTAACGCTCCCCGTCTCCCTTCCCCAGTGGCACCCTGCCCCTTTTTCCCCTTTCCTCTCCGCGCTCCACCAGCACCCAAAAACAAATTCCGCCTTCAAATCCCAGCTCGGACCTGGGGATGGTGGGAACAACCTCCAGCGGGCTGGGGGCTGTGTGTTTGAGGTTCACGTGGGGTTTTTATTAATGATTTTCCCCCCCCCGTCCTATTTTGCAAAGCCCAGAACCATGTTAGAAAATACCTATTAGGCTGAGAAATTAATATTTCTTCCCAAATATAAGTTTCCAGCATCTACCTGTTGTTCCTACGTGGGTTGCGTGCTCTCCCTGCTACTCTCAGGTGCTTTGCCCTTGCAAGGCTCAAACCTTGTTGGTCCGTGCTCTGGATTTCTCCCTGTGCTTCAGGGTCTTTTTCCGTGGCCTTTTGGTTTTGAAGAAATAAGAAAGCTTATAATGCCAGGGGTTGGGGGTGCGGGTGGGCGGTGCGTCATCTTTCCAAGGATATTGGTTAAAAAAAAAAAACACCCCGAAACTTCAAAACTTGGGAAAGTTGCAGGTGATAAAGGGGGACCTTCTAGTTGCTCTCCCCGTTGCATCCCACCTGGCTGTCTATAATCCCAGCCGGCTGCTCCGGTCCAGCGCCGGCATCCCGCAGCACTGATGGGATGGGAGGGCAGAGACCATCTTTCTTCCTCTTGTGGCATCAGAGCTGCGTGACATCCCCTTCCCCGGGCTGCTGCGGTTGGAAGGGAAGGGAAAAGAGGAAGGAAACAGCCAGGAAAGGCAGAAAGGGGGAGGGAAATGGAGGGAACGGAGCAACGCAGCTCAAACAACCTCAGTGATCCCAGGCTTTTCCAACCGCTCTGTGTTTGGCACCTGCTTTCATCCCAAACATCCTAAACGGAAAATAAAGGGCTGTTTAATAAACAGCAGTCGGCATTTCATTTCCCTGAATGTTCTGGTAGCAACTGCTAATTATTCCAATGATTCCCCCCCCCCTCCCCCCACTGTAATTATTCGGAACCGACTATTCACAGATTCCTCCACTGACTTCTGTATCTGTACATGCGCCTGCTGAAATCTGTATATATTTTGGTGTCCTATTGAAAATTCAATAGGATCCAATTCCAGTTGCTCCCGCCTCCCCCCCCCCGCCCCGGTGCCTCCCCTCTCCAATTTGCCGATGCTACAGCTGCAGGATGGAGAAGAAAGGATGCAGCATCTCGCACGGACGTAAACAGCGACGTCCAACTGAAATGGGGAGAGAAAAATTACTTCCTTGTACTACCACGCTCTTGACAAGAGCTGGCTCTTTCTTTTTTCTTTTTTCTTTTTTCTTTTTTTTTTTTTTTCCCCCCCTGTCTTTCCTTTCCTTTTTCTACCACGTTCAATTTTCTGACTCTGCCGGGCAGGTTACAGAACTAATCTTGAACGTGCTTTGAGCCTCCCGGTGTAACACCGCAAGCCTTTTAAAGATTGGGGTGGGGGGAGAAGGAAAAAAAAGGAGCGTGCAGGGAATGCAATTAGTTCAGGATGAGTGGGAGAAGGTAAAATGGCAAATGCGGGTTGTTTGGGGCGGGGGAATTAATCTTTTTCCAGGGCTGGCTTTACCTGGGCTTGGTTTTTGGCAGCGGGAGAGTGGGAGACGCGAATTAGACGGGAAGAAATTGCCTAGATGCGAATTAGATGGGAAGAAATTCCCTAGATGCTCCGCAGGGTCTCAAACGGCACACGTTTATTTTTCCCTCTGTCGTCTTCTGGAGCACAAAGGCTCTGGTGTTTGAGGCCTGACGGGTAATTGGAGACTGGGTTCGGAGGTGTCACACCACTTCTCGAAAGCCAAATAGGTGCTGGGTGTGTTTGGGCACCCCCAGCAAAGGCGTCACCTCTTCCGTGCCTGGGGTGCCCCTTCCTGAATTGAGAATATTGCTCGATAAATGGCATCTGGTGGCTTTCCGTATGTCCCCAGGTGCTGGTGACTTTGCTCAAGGTGAGATCAGCTGGGACATGGACGTGGCTGCAGGCTCCTTGATTTGCCCGCAAGCCAAACTGGTGTGGTGGGTCTCTGAGCTTTGGCCGTCTCGTTGTGTCCTCTACTTTCAGAGGGGCCGGAGAATCACAGAATCACAGAATCTTCATGGTTGGAAAGGACCTTTGAGATCATCGAGTCCAACCATACACACACACAAAAAAACCCCCCCCTACAATCTCTGTCACTAGAGCGTGCCCTGAAGTGCCAAATCTAGATGTTTCTTAAATAAATCTAGGGATGGTGACTCCACCACCTCCCTGGGCTGTGCGAGTGTTTTTCACCCCCCTGAAATGAATGTCCCGCTGTCGGTTTTGGGAAAGGCGGTTGGAAATGTAAAAAAAAAAAAAAAAAAAAAAAATTAAAAAAAAAAATAATCTGAGAGCTCTTGAGGGCAAGGTATTTCAAAACCGGTATGTCTTGCAGCATCTTCCAGGCTTGAGTCTTTGTCTTCACTCTCCAAGTTCCCGGAGAGGGTGGGAGAGAGCTTGAGGAGGAGGGGGGGGGAAATGCCAAGAAAGGTAGGGATGTGCCAGGGCTGTGTCACCCTCAAGCCCAGAGGCACGCACACGGTAGTAAACATCCTCTATCTCCTCCAGCCATCTGTTTGCAGAGTCTTTGCCCGTGCGACAGTGCCTCTTCCCCGGGTGGAGTTGTTGCCTCCTTGTAATCCATAGGTAAATAGACTTCCAATCACCTTGGAAAGCGGGGAGCGGAGGCGGTGAGCCACGATAAGAGTCCGGTTGGGACGGGGGGGACCAACGGCAGCGCATGCTCCGGCGGGTGGGACGCTGGAAAACGTCCCCGCAAGATCTTTGGAGTTGAGGAGGAATCGGGTTTGGTTTGGGGGGTGAAGGAATAAATTAAGGGGATAGCGGGGCCAACCAAACTGGGGTCGTCGAGCACCTCCCCAGAGGCTTTTAGCACCTTGGCAGGTCAAACCCCGTTGTTTCACTTCTGCGACATGCTTGAAATCTCAATAAAATCGAAAATTTTATTCCCCGGGGAATGCTGATGGCTGATCCCTCTGGTTTTGCGGTTTTGAGGAGGAGTTCAAGGAGTTTGGGGCTCTCAGAGAGCCTCATACTTGGGCAGGAATTTTTCCTGGCTGAGCCAACCCCTTCTCCATCATCCACCCTTTTTTTTTTTTTTTTTTTGGGGGGCTTGTTCCGCAACGATCATCTTATCCCTCGTCAAGTAATTTGCCACCGGTTCAATTTTAATGGGAAACAAGGCGTGCTCAGCGCCGGAGCCGCTGGTTGCTGGGGTTTTTATCTCTGAGGGGTTCCTTGTAACGCTCTGGGCTGCTTGGGGAGAGCCTGCTGCCGAGGCTGGCGTGCGTTAGACGTTGCAGACCGGAGCTAAAAACGTGCCCGGCAAGAATTCCCCATTTTTTTTTCTTTTGGGAGGGGGGGAGGTGTTAACGGGGCGTTGGGAGCTGGGGGGGTGTGACCCGGTGCCCTTTGGTACATGGCATTTACCGTGTTTAATGTACTCGGCGCTAATCTTTCTCTAACCAGAAGCGATCTTGCTGAGTTCAGCACGGGAGGAGCAATAACCGATGAAGGAGATGAGATTAAGAAAACTCACAAGAATCAAACGCGCTAGAAAGGGCTGGGGAAGTGCCAGGGGCGCTGCAGTCCATGACCTCCCTGGGAATCGAGGACAAATAAAATCCATGGCCCGTCTCCCTCCTCCCCGGCGCCTTCTGCCGATGCCGTAGCCCTCCCCTCCCTGCTGTGACCGTAGATGGGGCTTTCAGGGTTATTTCCCCCCCCGCCCCCGCACTTGGAGTACGACAAATCCTCTGCGCTGTGGGGCCGAGGCGAGGATCCGTGTCGCTGCATTCGGAAAAACGAACCTTTCCCAGCTCAAGGAGAGCTGCTTCAGTTGGCAGGAGCATTAGGTGCTTTATTCTGTCTGGAACAGCCTGGAGAGGGCAAACAAAACCTCTGTGCTCTTGTTTCCAAAGCCTCTCTCTGCAAGGCAGGGCTGATGGTGATTTTGGGTTGGTTTGTTTTGGTTTTTTTCCCCCCCTGCAAGCCAAAAGCGAAGCCCGAAATTTGCCCGAATGCCGTCGGGCTGGGATGAAAATGGGGCGCAGGGAATCAGCAATCCCGATCCGAGCTCTGCCGGGCTTGGTGTGGTCTTCAAGACCACCTTCAAGACCTTCAAGGAAGGTCTTTCAACTTGCCACGGAGCCGTTTGTAAATGCTAAACGGGGACTGGGGCGGGGGGAGGCTTCCATCCGAAACGGGGCGGAGGTGATGGGAGCGGCAGGATTGGGGATTTTGCCACCTGGAAGAAGGGTCGGGGGGTGGCGAAGGTCTTGGGCGATGGGGTTGGAGCAGCGTGGTCCCCCCCCCTCGGCGTCACGGCCTGTCCTTCATGGAGCCTGAGCATCCCGAAACATCCCGAGAGCGGCTGCCGCCGCCGCTGCCTCGGCTCCTTACCCCTCGCGCCGCGCAGGCTGCGAGGATGACTTGGCAGTGATATATTTACTACAATTACCATCTCTCTTCCCAGAGGAGGGGAGAGAAAAAAAAAAAAAAAAAAAAAAAAAAAAAAGATGAATAATATGTTTTGAAGGTGTCATGGAGTGAAAGCAAGAGAAGGAGCTTGAGCCTGAACTTATGAATAACTTATAGGCTTCCTCCCTTCATGCAGTCACTCCATTTGGGCTTATCTTTCTCACCCGTAGGAGGTGTAATTAAAGGAGCAAAGCCGGGCATCCACGCACACGTCTGTCTGGCTCCGCGTGTCCTGCGCACGCAAGGGCACGGCGGTGCCGGAACCCCTCTGGATGCAGAAAGGGACTGGGATACCCCTGGAGTTAAGCTTTATCAATTCCTCCCCCCTCTCCCAGTCTCTGTTCCTCGTGAAGAAAAAGGGGTTATTTTCGCACCTATCGCTGGTATTTTGAGAACTCTCTCCCCTTGCACTGGGGAAACTGGGAGCAGAAGTAACCTAGGACGGGGAAAACGCCGCGGGAGGAATCAAGACGATTCCCGCAACCTTCTTTTTAAAATTCGGGAGACTTTTTGTTCGGTTCTTGATGCGGCTGGAAATCCCCTTCCTGACCCCGTGCGGCGACTTAGCCTTTCCAAGTCTTATTTTTTTTCTAGCCGTAAAACGAGAAGTAATTTTGCTCTCGTCTCAACACCTTTCTCTGCTTTCTCTATTTTGACTTGAAGAGCTCAAGGGAGGGGACTGTGTTTTGTTTTGTTTTTTTTTTACTGGGTGTATATACAGAGTCTAAAAGAACAGAGCCGGGATCTTATCAAAGGCTTGTGAATGCTATTGTAATGCATATAGTAATTATAGGTACGTATACGGGGGGATGATGAAAAAGAAAAAAGCCAATGAAACATGGCATTTCCCTCTGGAAAAATGTTAGCGGAATAAAACCACGCCTGGGAGTATGTCAGTTCCAAGCAAAAAATGTCTATTAAAAATTATGCAGTGCTGTTCAGCAAGGTCACAACGCTCCTTTTAGAGCCAGCTAGAGGTTTCCTTTCAAAGCAGCGTGTCACTTCTCTTTTTTTTTTTTTTTTTTTATTTTATTTTTTCGCCCCTCCCTGCAGAATTTTAGCGGAGGCGTTGTATTTTTGGCCGCCTATTCAGATTTTGAATCTGAGGCTGGGGGGGAGGGGGGGTGTGTGAATCTCTCATCTCAAATTTGGTGGAAATTTCAGCCCAAAGGGGCCTTCTGCAGCTCGCTCTGCGTATGGTGTCCCTGTTTAATGCCATATATATGTGTGTGGTTTCCAATGAATAACTTCTTCCACCCCTGCCCACTCCCCCCCCCCCCCCCCGCAGTCCCCCTATCTCGGGAGCGCAGCCCTGCTATCTGGATGTTGATATCAGCCCGGCACATGGATACGTACGAGCGTAATGGATATTAGGCGTTTATTGCAAGGCATTCTGTTGAACATCACCTGCTGTTCCACATGAAAAGTTGATGTTCCACAAAAGCCACGAGCCGAAGGCTCCTTAAGAGCCGTTCCGGTGCAGCGGGTAAATAGACGTGCTCGGAACAAGCGCCGCGTGGATTAATAATGCATGGAGCAAATCCATAGGAAGAGCAGCTACTGCGTAGGGCCTTCTTATAAACTGCGCTCGCTGCTTAGGCAAATAGACAGGGAAGTTGGGGTTTTTTTCGTTGGTTTTTTTTTTTTAAGCATAATGGGCAGGTAATAAACCAAACTCACCTAATCAACCGCTTCCAGCTGCTCTTAGGCAGGGTAGCTGGCTCGGCGGCCGGGATCAAATTCGGAAGCGTGTGGGAAAGGCGGTGAAAATTGCTAGGTGGCGTCATGTGTTGGTGGCGTAGTGGGGAAAACGTGGAGAGGATGAGTTCGGGGCTTGGGACTAGATGATCTTTAAGGTCCCTTCCAACCCGAACCATTCGATGATGTGACAGTGGTGGGAATCCTTACCCCCCTTCCCAAGGGTCTCCCCATCCAAAATATATCAGCTGGGGCAGTAGGGTGGTTTGTGGATTGCTCCGTTGAGGTGGAGGAACAGCTCAAGCTTGTAACATCACGGGGCGGGTAGGAGCGGGTGGTAAATACCCCAGAACCTGTGTTTGCTTCCCAAGAAATATCCTACATGAATGCGGCTGGGTCATTAGCGGTACCGTTGTCGTTATCTCTTCCCATCCTAGCGAGCTAGGAGGTTGTGCAGGCTGGAAGCTGCTCCTGGTGGTACCATAAAATGGTGGTGGAGAGCTCTGGGTCAACGGGACCTCCTGGAGGTTTGAACCTTGGTTTGAACCAAGCCTTGGGAGAAGAAAAGGAAGGAGAGAGCTGAAAGCTCTCGGCATCAGGCCGCAGCTTTACACCAGCTGCTGTTTTGGCGGAGACCCCCCATGAAAACTGATGGATGATAGCAGTGTGGAGGCCTTGGGGACAACCCAAGGATGGAGAAACGCATCTCCATGGTTAGGGACAGCGTGACCCGCTGGCTGGCTGGTGGCAGGGGCGTGTTGGCACCAAATTAGGGCTGTTGGGGACATCCAACTAGAGCTGCTGATCCCTCCCCGGCTCCCAGCTTTTGACGCGTGGGTCTTTATTGTCCGTGGGACATAAATGGAGGGGCTAGATCCTGTGGTTTGTCACCTTTCTTCAGCAGAAGGGCTGGCCCCGACCTGACTCGGGGAGTCTCTCTGGGCGGCGGAGAGAGAGAAACGCAACTGGATTTTCCACGAGTTTGCAGCCAAATCTTCTTCTGAATTGCAAAGTGAAGGGCTTAGATTTTTGGAAGCCTCTGAGGAGGAATAAATACAAAAAGCCAAGATATCTCTTTTATTTTCTCTCTTCTTTTTTTTTTTTTTTCGCTTTGTCATTTTTCTGCCTATAATGTCGTTTTAAGGGGTTGTGAGTCACCTCCAGCAACAAAATGAGAGACATCCTTACCACTAATGAAAATAATGAATATTTAACAAGGTATTATTTATTTAGGTTGTGTCAAATAGCAATCTCGGGGTTCAGGGCCTCTAATATTCTCCATGTTGGACAAAGGCTGAAAAAAATTTAAGGTTTTGGTCTTGAGGAGCTTGTCTGTGTAGACGTCGTGCTCTTGACGTTGGTGTGGATGGATGGGATGGTTTTGGGTATCTTGAGGTGGAGAAAGGTCTACCGTGTTTCCGTTTTTGGGCGATGGGCACCAGAAGTTGGCACGTGGCAAGGAGTTTGAGGGGAGCGTGTTGAAACCAAAGCGGGGCGCAGGTGGCCCAGATGCTGCTTGGAGCAGCTGAAGGTCTTGGTGCAAGGAATCGGATGTTGGTGGCCCCAGAGCTGGAGGCAGCACTGTGGGGGGGGGGCGGTGGGGTGGGTGTGTGTCTCCCCAGAGCGGAGCAGAGGGGCAGAATCCCGCCCCCCCACTCCCCGCCTTGACTCTGCTTTTCATGCAGCCCAGGATGCGGTTGGCCTTGGTCTGGGATGAAAGTAGATTTCCGCTACAAATTGAAGCGTTATTCCCTGTTAAATTTGGTTTTCGAGCAATTTCCATATGGGAATTAGCCTTGTAGGAGGAAGAGCTTTGTTGGGACAGTGCAGACACCAGCCCCTCCAAAAGCAGAGGCAGAGGCCCTTCATTTCGGGCAAGGCACGGGGCGGGGGGAGCTCTCCCTTCCCCCTGCCCTTCCCTTCCTCATTTCTCCTGCCCAGAATTTGTGCTTTATCCTTTTATTTTTATTATCATTATTATTATTTTTTTTAATGCTTGCATTTGGCTCCTGACTTCTTGGCTTCCTCGTGGTTTTATTCCTTGCCTCTGCTTATGTCTCATGTTGGGGGGGGGAGGGGGGGAGCGTGGTGTGTGTCTCCCTCCCGTCATCACGCAGGTGGGGAAACTGAGTCACGGCAGGGCTGGTGTCACCCTGGGGGGTGGGTGTGAATGTCCCCCCAGGGGGGGATGTCACCCTTGGGGGAGGGGGGAAGGATGTCATCCTTGGGGGGGGGGAAGGATGTCACCCTAGGGGGATGTCACCCTTGGGGGGGGAGGGGAAGGATGTCACCCTTGCGGGGGGGGGAAAGAAGTCACCCTGGGGGGATGTCACCCTTGGGGGATGGGGGCGAGGATGTCACCCTTGGAGGGGGAAACTGTCACCCTTGGGGGAGAAGATGTCACCCCAGGGGGGATGTCACCCTTGGGGGGAGCATGTCACCCCAGGGGGGATGTCACCCTTTGGGGGAGCATGTCACCCCAGGGGGATGTCACCCTTGGGGGGTGGTGGTGGAAGGATGTCACCCTTGGGGGGGGGGAGGATGTCACGCCAGGGGGGATGTCACCCTTGGGGGACGGGGGCGAGGATGTCACCCTTGGAGGGGGAAGCTGTCACCCTTGGGGGAGAAGATGTCACCCCAGGGGGGATGTCACCCCAGGGGGGATGTCACCCTTGGGGGGAGCATGTCACCCCAGGGGGGATGTCACCCTTGGGGGGGGGGGCGGGGAGGATGTCACCCCAGGGCAGATGTCACCCCAGGGCGGGGGGGGGGTGGGGGTGGGGGTGGAAATGTCACCCCAGGGGACAATGTCACCCTGTTTCCCCAGCGGGACCGGGCAGTGCGGGGCCGGGGGCGGCGGGGGACCCCCCCGGGGGGGGATGCCGGTGCTGGGGGGGGGGGGGGTGCGGGCAGCCAATGAGCGCGGTGCGGGGGAGGGCGCGCTGCCTGCGCGGCCGGCGGCGGCTGGGAGCCGGGCGGCGTGTGCGGGGCCGGAGCGGCGGGCACGGCAGCGCCTGTCCCTCGCACCTTACAATCCCTTCCGACCCCCCTTCCCCCTCCCCCCCCTTTTTTTTTTTTCTTTTTGGGTTTTTTTCCCTCCCCCACCCTTGCGGTGCCTTTTTTTTTTTTTTTTAATTTTTTTTTTTTTTCCCCCCCCTCCATCCCTTCATTTTTCTCCCTTTTTCCTGCTCTTTGCTCCGGGAAACGCTGGATTTTAAACCTCTCCCCGCCAGGCAGTGAGTGGGGAAGGAAAAGGAAGGAAGGAAAGGAAAAGGGAGGGGGTTGAAAACATGGCCCAGGCGAAAATGCACCACCCCGTCTCTTGGGTGATCTTCGCCGGGATGGCCGCTCTCCTCCTCTCCCAAGGTAGGGCCGGGTCGGGGGATGCTGCGGCGGATGCAGCCGAGGCGTGCGGAGGGTGCTCGGCCCCACGGCAGCACCCTAAAAAGGGGGTTTGGGGGGGGGGGGGGGAGCGGAATGAGGAGCCCCCCAGAGCGGGGGCAGAGCTGGGAGAGGGTCCCCGACCCGCCGGTAAGTTGCGGGGTGGGGGGGGGGGGGGGTGCGGATGCGGGTACGGCATCTCCTAATTGATGCTGCCTCCCCCGGTGCGCTGGGCTTGGGGGCGGGGGGGGGGGGGATCTTCTCCCATGGCGCACCTTGTGGATTGTTTTGGGTTTTTTTGGGGGTGGGGGGAGCCGGTGCCGAGCGACTCAACTTAGTTTCCCGCAGGAGCAATGCATCCAACAGGCTGGGGGCAGGGGAAAAAAAGGGGATCGTGTCCGTTCCCCCCCCGCTTCTCTTTGCAACACCGGACCCGTCTGCAAGGTCGTCCCAAAAACTCGGTGCAACCCCGGAGGGGGGAGTTGGAAAGTCCTTGTCCAACCTGTCCCGGGCGAGCAGGGCTGCTTCCCCCCCACCCCTCCCGGGGGATGGTGCTTGGAGTGGGGGGGATACTGTGCAAGGGGGGAAAAAAAAAAGGGGGGGGGGTTGGCAAAAAGGAAGGGGAGAAGGGGGGAAAGGAGGAGGCAGGAGCCAGCCCCATCTGGCCGGGAGCACCGAGCCTGTCAGCTTGCGTTAGTCTCCTCGCAGCCATCTGGAGGGGCTGTGGGAGCGGGGCTACCTCCCTGGGAGGATGGAGGTTGAGGGGGGGGGGGAGGAGGATGGGGCCGCATCCTGCACCGGGCCGCCTGCGGAGCTGGGGATGCGGCGGACCCGGTTGGGAAAGGGGTTTGTGGGGGGAGGATGCGCCTGGGGGGCTGCATTGCACCGCGCCCGGGATGGATGCGCTCAGCCCCATGGCGGGTGGTACCCGGGGCTGCGGGGGGGGGGCTGGGGGGATGCAGGCAGTCTCTCGGGGAGGATGGAGGCACCCCCCGCGGGGGGATGCAGGCACTCTGGGGGGACGGATGCCCCCCCCGGGGGATGGATGCATCCTCCTTCTGCACGGGGAAAGGGAGAGCAGGCGGCAGCTGGAGGCAGCAAACCTCTGCTGTGCCCACCGAGGGTTGGGGACAGGGTTTGGGTACCCAAACCCAGCCCTGCCTGGTGCGCCCCCCCCCCCCCCCCCACACACACCTTGAGCCGAAGGGCTCTGCAGCAGGACTCCGGTGGGGTGTGAAACCCCCGCTTACGTGGGGCAGGGGGCTGCTTGAGGCGGGCTGGGGGCCGGTGTGTGCCAATGGAGCCGGGGGGAGATGGCCAGCCATCATCTCCGCTCAAAACTTCTCTCTGCTGGGCAGCCTGGGCCCGTTCTTGCGGAGAGCCACCCCTGCCATATCGACCGGCGCGGGCTGCTTAGCATGCACATCACACGCCAAGCCATTTCTCCTCTTCGCCTTCCTCCTTCTCTCCCTCCTCAAGCCTCTCGCCTTCTCCCAGCCTTGCCGCTTCCCTGCTGGTGCCGCTCGGGATGCCGGCATCCCTGCGCCCCCGGCTCCCCACGGGCTTTCCTGGCGATGGGAGCCCCGTTCCCTCCTTCGGTGCCACCTCTGCGGGGTGCTGGATGGCTGGGGCTCCCCAGGAGGGGGGGCAAAGCTGCCTTGCCTTTCTTGTTTCTCCTGCCTAGAATTTGTGCTTGTCTTTTTTTTTTTTTCCCCCCCTTCCCTTTCCCTCCCCCCCCCCCCCCCCTTTTTTATTTATTTATTTTTTAATGCTTGCATTTGGCTCCTGACTTGGCTTCCTTGCAGTCTCATTCCTTGCCTCTGGTCATCTCTCGCGCTTCCTCTCCCTGCTCCCATCAAAGCTTACGCATCAGAAAGTAGTTGTGAGGTTTTATTGTTATTATTATTATTATTTAATTAATTGTTATTCTCCTCGGCAGCAGAGCGGTAGGGAGGAATGCGCCGCCTCCCCAAGCAAAAAAATCCCCCGTGTCCCTTGCCAGTTTGAGTGCCTGAAGTCCCTGAGTCACTGCTGGGGTGGGGGGAAGCAGGGAGCACCCTGGTCCTGGGGGGGGGCGGGGGGCGGTAACGGGACCCCCCAGGGCAGAGCCGGCGGGTGCTGGGCAAAAAATCGTCAGCAAAAAGTTTGGGCCCCTTTTTTTTGGGCTGGGAGATGCTGGGTTGTCGGAGGGAAGGAGTCCCCCCGGGAGGTTTTCTTGCATAATTGTATTTAAAAGGAGTTATTAAAAAAAAAAAATCCCCACAAACCAGAACCACCCAGCAAAAACAATTTGGCTTTTTAGCAGAAACTTTCTAAGGGAAAGTTTGAGAAATTGGGGGTTATTCAGCCCTCAAGGTAATGTATAGGTACACGTGCGTTGCCAAATATCGTCAGTACGGTGCTGCTGCTTCATCAACTCATCCGATATTCAGTATTTTATCTTTTTTTTTTTTTTTTTTTTTTTTTTAATTTCTAACTTCTCTCTCTCGCTTGCTGTACAAAAGTGGAGCTGGCTTGTGTTTGAAAACGTGAAAATTATCGTCATGCAGGAAAACCGTGTTTTGCACAAAGCTACTCCGAATAGCTGGAGAGATCTGTGCTGCCCTCTGCAGCAGTTTATCAATACTCCAGGTCATTTACCTATTTACAGCCAAACGAACAATAAGAGAAGTGGGTTGTGAGGGTGCTTGAGAGTGAAGTGGAGCGTGAAGTGGGATAACTCCGAAGTGCTTGACCATCTGCATTTGTGCAAACAACCGTAGGTCCTCCAACTTCTGCAGCTTCACTGTTGGTTTTTTTGGGGGGGAAAAAAAAAAAAACCAAACAACCTAGAAAACCTATTTTCCATTTTTTTTGAGGGGGGAAGGTGGGTGGGAAAAATGAAACGGGAGCTATTGAGTGTCGTGTCCATGAGGAAGGAGCCCTCTGAGATGTCCAGTGTGGTTTTGGGCATGGCGATGCTGCCGGTCTCAAGGGAGATGTTGACTACTGAGTGTTTGGTAGTAGGGAACAAGGATGGGGAGCTTCCTTGGATGCCGCATCTCCATGTAACGGGCAAAAAGACAAGAGGAAATGGCCTCAAGTTGCGCCGGGGGGGCTTAGATTGAATATTAGGAAAAATTTTTACACTGAAAGGGTTATTAAGCGTCGGAACAGGCTGCCCAGGGAAGGGGTTGAGGCACCATCCCTGGAGGGATTTAAAAGCCGGGTAGACATAGCGCTTAGAGATACAGTTTAGTGATGGTTCTTGTCAGAGTTAGGGTGATGGTTGGACTCGATGGTCTGAAAGGTCCCCTCCAACCTGGGTGATTCCGTGATTCCGTGGGGATGAGATGCAGGTGCCCATTGCATCAGCGCGTGGGAAGGGCAGAGCCGGCCAAAGGTCCACCCTTGGGGGCTTGGAGAGTGGGAGGAGTTGGGAAGGAGGAGGACACAGAGGGCTGGGATAGCCCCAGGGCGGTGGGAAATGAGTGGCTAATTCGGCAACACAAGCTCTCGTCGTGTTTGCTCTATTTATTTTTTCCCCCGCGTGATTTTTAAACAGCGCCAAATAATATCTAGAGCCGACTAATAGCTAATATTTATCCCCGGAGGGGTTCAAGGCCAGGTTGGATGGGGCTTGGAGCAACCTGGTCTGGTGGGAGGTGTCCCTGCCCAGGGAATGGGGGGGTTGGAACGAGATGATCTTCAAGGTCCCTTCCAACCCAAACCATTCTATGAATCTAAGAATATCTTAGGACCCGGCAGCAGCAATTTCTCTTCCCGCTTTCCGTGTTTCAAAGCAGAGAGATGGTCTCACGTGTGCCCGGTGTCCCTGACTCGCCCCCACCTGGGTTTCTCGAGGAAGAGGAGGGTTTGTGCGAAAATCCCACCCCAGCACGTGGGAGAGGAAGAGAGAAGAAAACTCTTCACTCAACCGTGCGTAAAAGGATTAACCAGGCTAAAAGGTCATAGAAGATTTAGCCGGGCCTTTAGCATCAGTAAGCCAAGAATTATGGGAATTTGATTTACAAATTAGCATAAAGACCTTATTCTAATAAGCATACAAGCTGAAATAGGTATGTAAAATAATAGCATATGTCAACATCAGACGTGGAGCGTTCCTCATCCGAAAGAATTACTCGCTCCGTCGATGTGGCTGGGTTGCAGATAACTCCCAAAGCGGATGGAAAGGCTGGATTGGGCCCAAAAAAGCATCTCCAAGGAGGAGCGTTGGGCTGTTTCCCCTCGGGAAGGGCAGGATTCGGGAGTACGGGTCGGGGCTGCACGTCCCAGGAGGACTTTTCCTCGGCGGAGGCGGGAAGGGAGGAAACCTTCTGGCAGTTTGCGCAAGGAGGTAATTGCGCTAATGAATGTGTATAAGAAAAATCACGTCTATCGACATCTTTCTGTGAATGCCCGGATTTATTGTTCCCTGGGGAAAATATTAGATGTGGCTTCGTGGTGGTTAATAGTTACCGTGCAGGTCAATAAAATGTGATATTCGCCCCAACAGCAGAAAATAGCTATTTAATAGGTAATAACAGTAATAATCAATACCTACATGATTAGATAACGCAGTTATATGTAGTACATAAAAGGAAGGGAATGCGCTCTGGTTACTCAATGGCCTGATTTGGAGCGTTGCTGAAAATCTGTCGTTCTTGTTGATTTTAACCGAAGCTGTAAGCAGGTACCCGGCACCTCTGGAAATCAGGCCACCGCATGGGATTAATTGGCACATTTTTTAAGACTCAGCAGAGTGAAGAGGAACCCGAGCAGACCTTTGCCATTGGGAAGGTGTTTTTGAAAGCAGGCTGCATTGCGGAAAAACGTGGGATGGCCCCTCAAATGCTGGGTTTGGCGCTTGGGATCTGGGTTTGGGCGGTGGGTTTGCCGGGGAGCGTTGGACGGGGGGGGGGGTTTTCCATGCGTTGGGGTGTCACACGCCGCTTCCCTGGGAGCATCCCTCCACTCGTCTGGTCGTGTAGTGGTGGGCTGAATGTAGCGAGGAGTGAACTCGGGGTTGCTCTACGTTGTGTAGACGGAGAGGTCTCCATCAAGAGAGTCATCGCTTGTGGTGCGGTACCTTAGAGCGTGGTGCGATGGGGAACACGTGCTGGAGTTGCTTCGTGCTGCATCTACAATAGCTTTAGGAGCCCCAGTGGTGGAATAGAGATGTGCGAGGTCCCATGCACGCTGCCACATGTTTGGGGAGATGTGGTTGCTCGCTGTTCTTAAAATGCAGGCATGAAGAAGGTGGCTGTGGTTACCTGCAGCGGGATACACGAGGAGGGAATGGAGCAGACCTGGGCTTGCATGGCCAAGGAGGTATGGGACCGGTCAACTGTCCTCATATCTGGGATGGGACTCACTGACCGGCCAAGAGGAGATGAATAGGAGTTTGACAGGCAGAGAAGATCAGGTGGTAACTGTGAGCTTGGAAAAAGCCTCCTCTGGTATAACTAAACTTCTGAAGCATCACAGGGAGCATCCCTGTTCACAAGACTTGGAGGTGCTGGGTGCTCTGGAGGCTGCAACCAGTTTTGGGATGCCCTAGTGCTTAGCAAAAACTACTTTTTCTTTATCCATGTAGGCGTCTTGACCATCGTAGTAACCCTGGCTTATGGTTTTCCTGTCTTTCCCTCGCGCGAAGCCTGACTTGTGCCTGAGCCGAGTGCATACAATATTGCAAGTGTCTGCTCCCTGTATTTTTTTCTTGCTTAAAAATGTACATATTGTGATACCTCCCTATTTTATTTTATTTTTCCCTATGGGGGGGGAAAAAAAAAATTGATTGGTTGACAGATCTAGGTCAAGCAGGGCTCGTTGTTTTGTGTGATGAAGCAGGCTGGAAGTGGAGGGGGAGAGCTGACCAGTTTGCTTCCCAGGCAACTCGCAATCAGGTGGCGGAGGTGGGCTCCAGCCTCCCTCGGCAGCAAGGCACCACGTGGGGAGCATCTTTCTGGCCATGGGGATCAGAGGAGAAAAACCCTCTTTCCTTCTCAAACTTCAAATAGTGGCAGGAAAGGGCAAAATTTTCTTCGCTTGTTCCCCAGTTGAAGGGGTGCCTTGCTGCAGGAAAGTTTGAAAGAGGGTGAATATGATTTTTTTTTGTTTTTTCCAGTCTTACTGGTAGCACCGCCTTGATGCGCGGTGGCAAATCTCCCGCTAGACTTGGTGGGACCCAAACATGATCCATCTCAGATGTCGATGGCAAAGGCTTGCAGCTGCCTTGGAGCCGTGACTTGGAGTTGGGCTTTTGGTTTCAAATTAGGGGCCAAAACCAGCAAGGCGCCGGGTTTTTGGGATCCTGTAGTGGAAGTCTGAGCCGTACTGCTGTCTCCCAGCTCCAGGCAGCATCCTGCACCTCCGCACTTGGGTCTTTTTGTGCCTTTTAGTAGCTTTTGTGGGCCAAAACCAAGAAAATTGCAAAGGATGAGCTCTTTGTCACTGCATCCCCTTGGGGGATGTCACTCATCCCAGCTGGGGCACCCGAATTCCAGGCGCCTGGGGCCCTTTTTTTTTTTTTTTTTTTTTTTTTTTTGCGGGTGCTAGTGCATCCTCCAGGCATCACACGTCACGTTTGGAGCTGTGGCTGCTAGCCCGGAGGAGCTAGCTACCTCCCTCCTCCTTCCCCAGACACGCACCTTGCTCTTGGTTAATAATAAATCAGAGGTGCTGCCTTCGCCGGGCTCTGTTATCTCCCGCCAAGAAGGATATCATGGATTTTTGATGCGCTTTACAGTTAATATGTCCAATGCCGAAAGCTGTTGTAGATTAATTGACCCTTTGACCCCCTTGTCCCCTTGACTGTTCCCACTAAGGCGCTGCTCGGTTCTTGGCATCTTCCCCCCGCTGCTTTCCCTTCCTCTCACTCCTCCACCTCCCCGCATGCTTCGCTTACTAATTGGGGGAGCCGAAAAAGGCCCCTCTGAGCAGGGCTTCGTGTAGCCCAGGAGCCCAAAATGCTTCGTAGCAGCCGTGCGGGGAAGCCGGCATCCCAGGAAACCAGCATCCCAGGAAACCAGCATCCCGGGCACCCAACGTACATAAATTACTGGTGCTTGGAGTATTCCCTTGAAAGCACCGGGGAGGCGGGGATGGAAGCTGGCACGGCATCCATGGGGATGGAGCGATGTGGCCGCTGCCGAGCCAACAAGTGACGGTGCAGCACTGGGGACCTTCTGGAAGTGGGTGGGCCTCAGCATCGGTGGGGTGGAAGGGTGCTCAGCGCCTTGCCGGGAGGGCACCTCTATCCATCTAATGAGCCGTGGTTCATGCCAAGGGCTTAATTTTGGAGCCACGGTGGGTCTGGCTCGCGGGGAGGACGGGAATGGGTGTTTGGTTGGGGTTTGGTGGGAAGGAATGGAAAAAGATGCTGTGAGCATGGAGGTCCTGGGCTGGGACGTGGGTCCTGTCTTCACATCCTTTGCTCATCCTCCGCAATTCAGCCTTGTTGCGTGGTCCTTCCCCTTCCTCGCTTGGCTGCACACTCCACAAGCCACCCTTCCCCTCTTGTCTGGTCCGGCTAACCTGGATTTGCCTTGAAAATGGGATTTTCGCCCCCGCCCCAATGTAATTGTACATCACTGAGCGCGGGGAAACCCTGATTTGGCTTGGGAAGGAGCTTGTGAAGACACCGATGCTCGGCCCCCGCGGCCGCTTCGCATCCTCCCGTGATTCACGATGGGAGACAGCAGCTGCGAAAGAGAAGGGAATGCCACAGGAAATGGTGTAATATTAGAAACGAAGAGTATTTTTTCATTTTATTCCAAAACGGAATAAAACAGAACAATGGCAAATTCCCAGTGCAAGTAAATGCTGGGAAACCCAGAGATTGATTTAGAAGGATTTTTTTTTTTTTTTTTGTTCTCAATTCTGAGCTCGCGGAAGATTTATGTACAAAGTTGTGATTTCAAACAAAAAGAAGAGAGATCCGAAGGCCGCGTTCCAGCGCTGTTGAAAGAGCCTGGAGTCTCGAGCCTTGTTACATGTATTTATTTATTTATTTATTTTTAATTGTTGTTTCTTCAAAACAGATCCTCTGCTAACGTTTTGATTTTTGCCAGAAACGGCATTCTTGATTTAAAGAACCGGTTTGAAAGCCAAACCTGACCCGCCTCGTTGGAAGCGTGACAAGCACCTGAAGCGAAGCAAAGTTCATTAATGCTGTAATATCATCTCGCCGTTTAAGTGGTTTTTGTTTTATTCTGTTTTTTTTAACACCCCCCCCCACACCTCTTGCAGGAATTAGCTGGGGAATAACGCAAAGTTGGTTTGTTGGGTTGTTTTCTAGCTTTTATTCCCTTTCTGCGGGACAGATGGTATTTATAGATCGGAGGGTGCCTGCGTTAGATGGGGGGTGTTTGGGCGGGGGGGGGGGGGGGGGAGGTTTTTTGTTGCGAAGTCAATCCCCAAAGCCAGCACCGGGGTTTTTGATACCGGGCCAAGGAGAGGGAGAGCGGCGGGATTGGATTTACCGTGATTGACATCTCTCTTAATGAAGCCCTTTCTGGAACAAGGCTGGCCAGGAGCGGGATCCATTAGAGGCCGGGAGAGCGGCGAAGCCAAAACCGCCTTGTCATTGAAGTTGATTTTTTTTTTTTTTTTTTAAAAAAAAAAAAGGTGTATTATTTATCGTTTACCTTTTTGTGCCGCTTTTTCGGCACGTCAGCGCTTCCCCGTCGTACGTTTGGGGCTTCGAAACCTGACATCACATTAGCAGCTGGCTCCAAAGCCCCCAAATAATGCATAAACTATGATTATTCCTTCTGATCCACTTGTGTTTATGTAAATGGCTGGAAAAGCGGTTTTCAGCTTATTTTGGGAGCTTAAGGGATTCGTACCCAAGCCTATTATTGAAAAATCAGAAAGTGAAAAGCAACTTCTGAGAGAGCAAGGAATTAGCAACTCAACGGCAGCGTGTTGGTACCGCTGGGTGTTCGGGATGTGGCTCCGGCGCAGATGGGAATTTCCCCCCCCCTCCCCGCCCCTCCCCAAGGCTTCAAAAATCAAACAGGAGGCAACAGGTTGTGGGGCTCCGTGGGGATGGGGGGGGACACAAACACACACGACTCGATGTGGAGGTTTGCAGTTAATCCGGAGGGGCGAGAGGCCGGCGGAAGGAGCCGGGATGCGAATCGCGGTGCTGGCGTTGGGATTTTTGGTGGGTGCGAGGAGCATCGCCGGCTGTAAAAGCCACCCAGGCTTTTTTTTGGGGGGTGCTACCCCCATCTCCCTGCCATGGGAAGGGGCTGGCGGTCCCCAGCATCCCTGTCCCCGCTCCGTGCAAGCCATTTCCCTCCGTCCCAGGAGAGATGGGAACAGATGCCAACCCTCTTAGGGGCACCATCCCCTTCCAGGCAGCCCCGCAGCATCCCGTCCCTCCTCTCCTCCCCGCAGCATCCCGTCCCTCCTCTCCTCCCCGCAGCATCCCGTCCCTCCTCTCCTGCCGCTTTTCTATTTTATTTTGTTTCCCACCCCACCCCGGGTTCAGTCCCCTTTCCCCCCCCCCCCCCCCTTCCTTATGTTAATTTCCCACCTGAGCACCAAGTACTTTATAAATAGCAAATCTGAAATGAATTTCCTAGCAGCAATCATTATCTCCCTCGACAGCCATTAAACATTCACGCAAGCAGAGCAAAATGACAAAGGGGATTGATTTTTACAGTATGTGGAGGGGGGGGGGAGGTAGGAGAAAGGAAATATGTTGACAAGGCTTTTTTTTTTTTTTTCCCCCCCTCTCTCTGCTCTCCCCTCCCTTCCAGAATCTCTCTCTCGAGGAATTTAAAATCACCCAGCAACTCCTTTTTTTTTTTTTTTTTTTTTTTTTTTTTTTGGAGACAGGGTGGGAAAGCGCAAAGTTGGAAATAAATAAAAGAATAAGTTTTTGAAGAAAAGCGAAGCCCTATTCCCTCCTTCTTCAGCCCCTGGGAAGCCTCTCCCCCATCCGTCGGCTGCGTGCGACCGGCGAACGTGAAGTTCGTTTAGGCGGCCCCGGCTGTTGAGATGAATATGTCGGAGTTAATGCCTCCGAAGATGGAGGGGTGGGATGGAGGGGGGGGTGGTGTGTTGAGGAGGAGAGGGGGGGGGAGCCCAATCTCCGCAGCCTTCTCGGCAGAAGAAATGTGTTGATGCAATAGTTGGGAGCCGGCGAGCTGCTGCCGTGCCGAGGCACTGTAGCTGAAAATTTAACTTTGATTTCAATTTTCATATTTGTCAGCAATAATTAGATTCAAGGAATGTTTTTGCCGCTGTTCTAAAATACTAATAAGTAGGAGCCTTTGTAGTATGGCTAATGGAGTCTTTTTTTTTCCTAGTGGGCTAGAAAAATTCCATTAAAGGGAAAAGTCATACTGTATTACCGCGCCTTCGACATGCATTGACTTGGCTGCCAGGGGAATATCTGCGCCGGGAGACGGCGATCCTTGCTCGGAGCCGTGGGGACGATGCTCAGAGATGGGGCTGGTCGTGATCGCGTGGGGGTGGGATGGAGGAGCCCCCCCCGCCATGCCTGTCTTGGGGGGTGTGTGTGATGCTTTTTTGGGGGCTCCTGAGGTGATACTGCAGTGGTAGCCTGGCTCTCGTCCAACCTGCTCGCTCTGCCCCTTGTTCTTTTTTTCTTTTTTTTTTTGCTATTATCCGGTGGGATTTCAAGGCTTAAATGAGTGAGGAGTCTCTGCCAAAGCCCCTTCTCCCCCTCCCCACCCTGCCGCGGGGATTTCCCGGGCTCCACGGGCCGGGTTTTATCCCAGAGCAACATCGTTAAAGGAAAGGGCTATTACATTTGCTGGCGTGATGCACAGCAAATGGGGGATGCGCTAAGTTGTGTCATTCTCAAGTTACTTCAGCCTATTAAGCAAACAAAAGCACTTGTGGAGTGAGAAATGGAAATGGCCAACGCGGCCCGATTAATCCTGGACGTACAATTCCATTAATAAGCCAGATTTTAATAGGTGGCTCTTTCCAGGAGCTGCCGGGACTAAGAATTGATGTATTCACTGTAATTGTATTGCGACTAATAAGATATGAAGAAAATTGTATGGAGAACCGGTTCCTTCACCGCTGTTTTCCAATCAGTTGAAATAATGCTTCCCCCTGGAAGAGCCCAGCAAGGTAATGGTACTTAAACCTAAATAGAAACAGGAATATTTTTAATTTCGTCGGAGGTGATATTGGCTCATGCTTTTGCTTCCCCATAGAGCGGGTAGAAGCTGCTGAAACGGTAGGTAGCAAAAATGCCGGAGGAAACAGGGATCCCAATCCCAATGGAAATGCCTCGGGGCTGGGTACCGGGGCTGCCGTCCTGCCATGGGATGGGGATGGTGATGCAGAGAGCGGTGCCGGGTCTGGGAGCCTCCTGAGACCGAAGGGGCGGGGGGGTATTTCTGGATGCCCGGGACACGGGGCTGCCCCTCTGGCATCTCACCCGGAAATTTTTGTTGCCTTCCTCGGCAGCGAGAGGGGCCTGCACCCTCCGCAGTCCATGCGGTTCACCGGGAGAGCTCATTAATGAGCCCGAGGTCCTTGCTCCGTTCATCCCCCTCTGTTGATCCAGCCCTGCCGGTCCCAGGGCTCTGACACTTTGCCGACGCTCTCTTTGCCATGCGCTCCTGGTTTTCACACCCCTGGAAAAACTCACCTCCTGCCCCACGGGGGGGTCAAATCGTACTTTTTGAGGCTGGGGCTCTGGGTCCCTGTGATATTCAGGGAGGGATTTGGGCTTTTTCTCCGTGAGCATCTCTCCAAGAGCATCTCGGCGATGCCGTGGGTACAGCGCTGCAAAGCCCAGGCAGGCTGGGTGGATGGGCACATCCGAGGTACCGCAGCGGTGCCCCGGGATGCAGACCTCCCTAACATCCACGTAATCGTGGAATAAGCCTCGTTAAAGAGAAGGAAACATTAACTGTTAGGAGCTGATTCAAAATCCGGGCGGCCCCCCCGATGATTGCAGCCCTGTCTTTGCTAAGGGGCTGGGGAATTTGGAGAAGTTTGCAGGCGCTTCCTTGCCTGTTGGTCGCTGGTTTGGGGTTGTTTGGTTTTTTTCAGTCCTCCTCCCTATTTGTATGCAGGCTCTGACCCTTCTTTGGTAGCAGGCTAGAGAGTAAATATAAAGAGGAGGGAAGAAAAAAAAAAAAAAAAAAAAAAAAAAGGAGGGGGAAAAAAAAAAGCGCCAAGGCACAGTTTAGCTCCAATCCCTGAGAAAACAGATGTGATTGCCTTACAGAAACGGCTCCAATAAGGCCAGAAAGGGAATATTGCTTTTATAGCTTTTGGGATATAAAACATTTAGAAAATGTGATTGACTGGCGGGGCCTAATTTATCATTTGCCCATTTCTGGCTCTCTCGCCATCCTCTTATCCACCCAAACAGAAGCGTGCTCGGATGGAGACTCAATTCCACTCATTTCCACTTTTTTTCTTTCCTTTGCTCTCCGTCTCTCCCCCGCAGGTGACACAGGTGCAAACCCGTTATTTCCTTGCACGCCGAGCCGTGTGCGTGCACACGCGGGCACGTGTCCCCCGCCCCGCGCTCCTGACTCCTTGTCCCTCCGCCTGTGTCATGGATTTATCATCATTCTGCTAAGCACTCGAACTCCTGTGGCTATTTATAATTAATGCTCAGAAACCTGCCAATCCATTTAATGACACTAGGAGGTCACGGCCTCCCTTATAGCTTCCCATTAATCATCATTAGAACAGTTCTGGGTTTTTTACATTCTTTTTAAATGTTAATTCACCTTTATAATGCTCCTTTCAGCTCTGACTGTAAAGGGAGACTCTGCAGTGACTCCAGACTGTCTTGCAAGTGTGTGCAGGTGAAAAGGCGCGGTGGGACAATTGCACTTGATAAAGTCTCTTGGATGTCTCCCGCTGGAATGAATCACACTCACAAACTCTGCGAGATGGGATTTCTTCACTGCCCTCTGCTGCCTGCTCCTCGCAGTGATGCTGGCGCAGCTCCCTCCATCCCTCCCTCCCTCCCTCCCTCCCTCCGGGCTCCATCTCTCGGGTACCACGGAGCCCCCCTCGTGATCCCTCTCTCCCTGCAGACACCCGTGTTCCGCTCAGAACCACGCAGCAGGCAGTTCCCGGAGGGGAATAAGCTCATGGATGCTGGTGCAGAGCTTTAGTAGGCCATGTGTGCTCTGCCAGGTTGTGCTCGGGCGCGTCTTTTCTTGGCAAACTTGCTTTGGCGTAAGGTGGGCTCATGCGTAGCTTGGTTTTACAGGGTTGTGGTTGTTGTGTCCCCTTGGCATCTCTCGTAGAATGGTTTGGGTTGGAAGTGACCTTAAAGATCATCTCGTTCCACCCCCTGCCCTGGGCAGGGACACCTCCCACCAGCCCAGGTTGCTCCAAGCCCCGTCCAACCTGGCCTTGAACCCCTCCAGGGATGGGGCAGCCGCAACGCGTCTTGGTTTGGCTGGGGTGTCAAACGTCCCTTGTAAAGGTCAACAAAAATCCCGGTTCCCAGAGAGCAGGGCTGCTCGCAGGGGTGAGTCCATCTCCTTTTCTTCCCTGCCACCACCCTGCACGCGGGAAGCCCCCAGCCCTTTCCCTGTGTCCCAAGGCACCCGCTGTCATCGTCGCAGCCCCAGGCCCTTTGGAGCCGATGCAATGGCGCAGCAGAGGGGGCTCAGCGGAGATGTCAGGTGGCAGCTTGGGTGGAAGGAAAGCTGCGGGTGCAATCTGGTAGCTTTTGGCAAGCAAGAGCTCTTCTTAAATAGCCCTCTCTTGGCTGGCTGTTGGAAGCAGTAGTCCCCTCTTGGAAGTCAATCTGTGCTCACTGTTGACGGGAACGGGTCCGAAGCGGTGTGTGCCCCATCCGGATTCTGCTTCTGATCCCTTCGGGAGCGGTCCCCGGTGTGGTGGTGCAGGAGTTTGCTGCAAGGCACGGAGGTGGGAGAACTGCTTCTCTGACGGAGACTTTCCATAGCCCCGGGGAACGAACCTGCAGCGCATCCCGTGACTCCTGCTCCGTCATCGTGCATCGCTCAGCAAGGCGGGGGGAGGCAGCCCCAGCACCCAGTGGGCACCCACATGGGCCTGGCGTAGGCGAAGGTGCTTTTTGGGTGAAACAAGTTCACCCCTGCTCCTTTGGGGAGTTCTGGTCTTGGTGAGAGGCGAGCCCGGCCCCTTTTCTCTGAGTAAATACGCCAGCAGCATTTGGCTTAATGAACTGTGGCTTTTAATAAATGGCTCTTATCTTGCTGAAGTGCTGCTAAATTGTCAGGATTTAAAATTAGCCTAATAGATTTGCGGGCGATGTTTTATTCACTGGTTAGTTGGAAAGAGTCGGAGAAAGAGGGGGAGAGATGGCTCCACCCAGTTCTCCCTGAATTATACAAGAGTTATTTATTTGTTTGGGCCGAAGGGGAAATGTTCTGGATTAATGTGTGATGCCTCAGCACCTGACTTAATGAGAATTTAGAGACCTATCCCAAACTGATAGTCTCCAATTAATCACTCGGTGGCCCCTCTGCTTTGCCATCCCCGGAATATATTTCTCAAAGTGATGGTTGGGTTGTGGTACCCACTGCGGCTTGCCGGGAGAAGGGGGGCGGGGATGGAGCCAGGGAGGTTTCTGGGTGCTGTGGTGGCTTACAGGACTGCTTCTTGCAGCTTCGCTCCATGTCGATGTTGAAGAGGAGCCCGTGTGTCTCTGTCTATACCCTCTGTATGCCTGGGCAACTCGTGTTCGTGAGCCTAGAGTCGAGCTGGTCCTTGCTCAGCTTCTGATGCATCCCGTGAACTTGCACGAGCCGCTTTGTGCCTGTATTTCTTTTGGCAACGCGGAGCCAGTGACGATCCTGTTGACAGTTCGGAGACATATGGAGAATCAAGGCAGAACAGTGTTTTATAATAGAGTAATACGGGATCTGGTTGGGATGAAAGATGCCAGGGAAATGTCAATCACTATCATTATCCTAACAAACTGCTGTACCTGCAGAGATAATAATAATATTTAGCAATTATATAGCACCTAACAAGCTCAAACGGCACAGCTAATTAAATCTCCCAAGGCTTCCTTTGGGTGGGATGTTTTTCTTCTGCCCAGCGTGTTTTGTGTGAAGCTCAATGCACTTCTCCCCCGTTTCACGGGTAGGGAAAGGTAGGGGGTCGTGCTGAAAATCCTTAGTAAGGGCAAGCCTGAGCTCGGGAGCGGGCTAGCAGCGAGGGCGGAGGGCAACCTAGTGCTGTTGGCTCCGTTGGCAAGAGCGTTGCATGGCCTTGACCAAATGACCCAGACGGCCGAAAACGTTGAGATGCTGAATGCCTCGGTGTGCTGGTTGCTTGTCCTTTCTGAAATCGAGGAGAGTTTGGGTGCTGGGCATCTGATTGAGGACCCCACCAGCATCGCTGGGTGAAGCAGAGGTGGTGGTACAGATGGTTTGCAGGGCTGGATGGTCAGTGGTGCATTTTCAGCTGGGATGCCGCTGTTTCCCCCTTGGTTCATCATTCCCCTGCCCAACCCGCATCCCTCTTGAGAAGCCTTTCTGGAAGGTGATACTTCTCCACCAACATCCCAGGTTTGGCCAGGGCATCCAAGATCACAGTGTTTGAAAGCAAGACTTTCAACTTCACCCCGTTTGTGTTCTTCTCACCTTGTTCTTTCTGGAAAGCAGCAGGTGAAACGATAATGTAGCTGCTGGGATCCAGGTGGGACCCTCGACCCCTGCCCAGCGCCGTGCTGCTCCAGCCTGGTGACCACGGGCAGTGGTCTCCCCGTGACTTTGTGAAGGTCAACCTTCGCATCTGAAGTGGGGCTGGTAGTAGCGATGCATGATGCACCACAGTGTCAGCCATAAAGGAAATATTGTATATAAAAGATAATTTTTTTTTTTTTTTGTTCTTCTCTTGTGGCAGAGGAACAAGGCGCCGGGTTCATTTAGCATTCATAAAGTCTTGCTTTGGAAACGCCTTTAAGTACTGCTGAGGGAGACTTGAAGGAGCGTGTTTGAGAGTCAAATGCACATCTCCTTGGGCTCTCCTTTCATCTGCTTTAAAAAACACAATCTTTTTTTTTTTTTTTTAATCTTTTTTTTTTTTTCCCCCCTTCTGTAAAAATACTAATCTTCTCCAACAGCAACAGGCACCCAGGGTGCAGGCGCTCAGCAATTAGTTCAGTGAACAGAATAAGCGAGGAGCAGAGGGAAGGGGAGACTCGGCCAAGTGCCGGGAGGACGGCGAAATGCAGCCTGCTAATGAGGAGGCAGCACAGCATGGCGCGGGGGGACGGCGCCTGCTTCATTCAGGGTGCAAAGCTGCTAAGTGTCATTGCGTGTCATCTTGCCCGGGTGGCAACACTCTCGCTGGGACGCTGAAGTCCTCCTCGGGGATGCTGGGCTGACCTTCGGCAGAGAGGAGCCACCTACAAGGGAATCCGTGTCTTGGTCTAGACCCAAAACCAAGTGGTGGAAGAGCCCCGGGAGGATGAGGCGAGGATGAACCACGCAGCTTGGCTAGATTTACAACCTAGCAAGCGTATTCCCAACTCCAAGCTGGCCGCGAGTCTCCGTTGGGAGAAACACATGGAGTTTTTTTGGCTCTAGTCCTCTCCGGACTCTTGGCCAACGTGGAGAGAGGAGTGGCCATCCTCCCGAGGCTGGGCTTTCCCGGCAGAGAGTCATCGTGTTGGACTTCGCGTCAGCGTGGAAATTCAACGGGCGATTCCTGTAACCAGCGGAGGAGCTGAGGCAGAAGGAGCAAGCGCGGAGAGAGAAGAAAGCAACGAGCGTTGTCGACATCCAGCCTTCTTCAGGTTGTGAAGAGCCAGTTTCACGAGGAGTGTCAGACGGGCAGAAGTTCAGCTCGGCCCCTTCTTTTGGCTGCAACTTTTCTCGTCCTTGACGTCCCTCTCCTCTGCTCTTCACTTGAGGGAAGGGAATCCATTGCAATGAAACGTGTTGTCTTGTGGCTTTTTATGAAAACAGCACATGTCACTGCCCCTGTTTCCTGGAGCCAAAGGATGTGGCTGGATTTCAAAAAGAAAAGGCCTGGATGATTTCATTATTGCTCACAACTGTTCCCACCAAGATAAGGACAGTCTAATCACATTCCCTGTGCAGAAGTACCAAGGGAACCAAAAAGGGAACGTTTCCCATTTGATTTTCCGCGTTGTCTTCTGTGTTACGGTCGTCTTCGGTACCGTGCAGTGCCAGAAGCAGGCTACGTGGGGGGGAGCATTACGGTTATGGGGGCCCTGGTGTCTCAGATGGGCGATGCTCTGCCAGCAGCAGCCTTTCTCCGACCTGATGCGTGGATTTATTTCGCTGACTGCTTGAGCTCCGCTGCCCCAAACTCCTTGCGTGAAGTTTGAACTGATGATGGAGGCTTAGCACTTGAGCAGGGGGGTAGTTTTTTAGCCTTTTTCTTTTTTTTTTTTTTTTTTTTCCCCCCTCTGGATTTGCGCGTCCCCCAGAAGACAAGTGCCACCCCCTGCATAAAAAAAAAAAAAATAAATCAGAGCTTGCTGCCAATAGGTTTGCTTTCATTAATTACGTTTCGCAGACTCCCTCTGCAGATACCCCTGAGATCCAATCCATAGCTGAAAAATACCTCCAGGCTCCATCTGGTACTGCCTGGAGGCGATGCTCACCGTGGTGCAACCCAGGTAGAGCCGCTTCGGCTCATAACTACCTGCCCGAGAGATGGTGGGGACTTCGGGGGGAGTAGAGCCAAGAGATGGAGGGGGACAAGTTTGGGCTGGACCCTCCAACGCGCTCTTCTTCTGCCCGCAGGGAGCCGAGCGGCCACGTGTCCCCGCTCAAAAGCTTCGTGCCGCATGGAAGGAACTCTCTAGGCTTTGATTTGCCTTGTAGCAAGAGATAACAACATTATCGTCTTGTCCTCTAATGATTTGAGGACGGAATATTTTCCACATCGATTTGTCTGTCTCGGTGACCTTGATTCTGCTCTGGCGGGTGGTGTGAAAATCGGTGCAAGCAGCGCGGGGATGAAGGAACTCGGTCTTCCTCTTCACCCTCTCCCTCTTTGCGTGCCCTCGGCACTTAGGAGCTCCGTAAAGGCGCTAATTGGCGGGTCCCGTTAGGAGTTGTCATTTGGCGAGCAAAGTGGGGGGCTCTCTCCTGGAGCCCAGGGTCACCGATTCAGGTCCCAGCAGCGACCACCCAAAGAGAAAAGATGACTTCTAATTACATTCATAATTGAAAGTGATTAATGGTAGCAAAAGAACTTCGAGCGATTTCTTGTAATTAAATACTAATTTTAATTCCTTTGCAGTGCCGAGCACCGTATTTGCTTTACTGGTGATATTTATGGCTGCGCCTTAGCACAGCTAATATCTTAAAAATACATGCTAAGTGATTAACGTGGGTTTGTTTTTTTTTTTAGTGACTGGGTAAACAAGTAAATATCAATTAATTTGTTTACTTTGTGTCGGTAATTAGCGATTATTATGTCATGTTTTTGAGGAATCTGTGTTCTGGAGGATTTGTGGCTTGGAGTGGAAGCGGAGGAACCCTTGATTGCTCCCAAGTCAAGGGGAGTCCCGCTCACTGCTCCGGCTGTTGTAGCTGCAAAAAAAAAAACCAAACCAGAGACAGGAGAAGGGATCAGCGATCACATCTGCAGTGGTTTAAGCTTGGAGGACATCATGGCCAAGTTTTGAGCTTGCTGGCAGCGAAGCCTCTTGTGAGGGCTCGGAGCAAGGGGAAGGGAGTTGTCTGCGTGCGGCAGATGCTCGCTGGCTGTTGCTTGGTCTTGAAGAACAGAAGCGTCACGAAATCAGCTGCTCCTGCCAGGTTTTTGCTGTCTGGAAGTGACACCTTTCGAACTCAGCTGCTGCTCACCATGCTGCGTGGCGGGGGCGGCTCGGGGCCACCCTCCCTTTCCCCTCGTTCCAGCTGCCAACATCCTCTCCTCCCCACCGCTCGTTGGAGAAGGCTTTTCTCTGCCCATGCGTGTTGGACCTTTGGGGATATATTTGCATAAATTAATAGTTCACCCTTGATACTATCATTGGATTGATTTGGGTTTGAATTTTGAGACGGGAAATGAGGCGTGCCAGTGGGGTTTGGCCATGGACAGGGAGCTGATGGATGGTGTTTTGGGTGGCTGCACCAATATCCTCTCCTCCCCTCCGCTCGTTGGAGAAGGCTTTTCTCCTGCCCATGTATGCTGGACCTTTGCGGATATATTTGCAGAACTTAACGTTTCATCCTTAATGTTATCATTGTATTGATTTGGGTTTGAGTTTTGAGATGGGAAACGGGACGTGCCAACAGGGTTTGGGGTTTGGCCATGGACAGGGAGCTGATGGATGGTTGGGTGGTTGTATCAATATCCTCTCCTCCCCGCCACTCGTTGGAGAAGGCTTTTCCCCTGCCGATGCATATTGGACCTTTGGGGATATATTTGCATAATGTAACATCTCATCCTTAATATTATCATTGTATTGATCTGGGTTTGAATTTTGAGATGGCAAACGGGGCGTGCCAGCAGGGTTTGGTGTTCGGCCATGGATGGAGAGCTGATGGATGATGTTTTGGGGTGGCTGTACCTGGGTCCAAGCACTGGGAGGGTGCTGAACTGGGCAGGATTCCCATCCTGGGGAGCGTGGGGTATGGCAGAGACCCTCCAGTGCCCGGGGAGAGCCACAGTGATCTCCTCTAACTGAAAATATCATTAAGCCTGAGTTTGCTCATCACCTATACCAGCTGTATGGCTGTTTTTCAAGCACTACAGCACGAGTGTTTTATGCCTAGATGTGCTCGTGTCCTTCCTGCCTGTTGACAAAGTTGTTTTCGGATGAGCCGGGCTGGGAATCTGTTTCCCGAAAACTTGGTCCTGCTCGCATAGCAACACACTGGGCCAGAAAGCACTTGATGGAAATCATGTCTCTTCCTCACCAGTTCCTTGATTCCTTGCTAATGCTTTTCATTCCCCCTTGCTGCTTGAGAGAGCTGATAGTCTGATTAAATTAAGACAGACACAAAAGCAGCTGGCCTGCCAAAGCCTAGGATTTTATTAAAAATAATATTGTTTACAGAGTTCTCTCCTTTTATGGCGCATATAAAACAGCGTGTTCCACCCGAGCAGCCGGCAGGCTCGCTGCAATTTACCCGGGAAGAGGGAAGAGATGGAAAGACATTAAACCTTGTCTTGATGGGGAGTAGGGAGGGCGTGGAGGAGAGGGAGGTTGGGGATAAGAGACGGAGCGTAGCTGCGACAGCAAATGAGAGGCAAGGAAATGCAGGAGGGGGGGGGGGATAAAAAAGCGGAGGAAAGGAAGGATGGTGCCCTGTTCCCCACCTCCCTTTCTCCCCTCGTACACCTGTGCTGAAATAAAGCATTCAAAAAGGAGAAGAATGGTGGGAGAGATGAGATAAACTAGGCCAAAGAGCTTCAGCTGGGGACCCAGCCTCCACCGGAGCGCGGAGGAGAGCTGCTTGCCCTCCTTGCAATATTCAGGAGCCCTTTCCCGGGCTCTCCATGCGGGTGGAAAGGTTCCTCAGCTCATTTGAGATCTTGCAGATGCTTTTTCCAACCCTCTGGCAGTGGGATGAGGCAGTGCTGGAAGGTGCTTGGGAGCACCGGCTCCTGTCCACCCAAGAGCCCATCAAAGAGCCTTCAGGGTTTGTAAATGATTTATTTGGAGTTTATTTGCACTTCAAGGGTCTGCCAGGGGGCAAAGGGAGGGCGTGCAGGGCACGGCACACAGCAGTGGGTCATGGCAGGAGGGGCTGGCGGTAAAGCGAGGAGAGACGAAGAGGTTTTTCTAAGGCCACAGAAGCGGCTTGAGATAGCACCCAAATTTGAACCAGGGCCCCCACCTCCGACACAGCCTTATGCTGGCTAAAACGGGTCCGTGGGTTGCGTTGGGAGGCACGGAGGAGCCTTGCTAATGCCCCGCCGCGGGAGCGCCCTGTCTCGGCTTTGCTTTCTCTCTTCTCTCCGTGTCTCCTGTTTGTTTGTTTGATTTGGTTCCAAATAATTAATTGTAAAAACCCATGGCTAATGGTTTGAATGAAGGATGGATGGGTACTTTAATTAACTTGTGAAAGGATTATACACTTACGTTTTCAGTCTCCCTGACCCCAGCCGAAGTAACAAGGCTTGAACATCCCCGCGTTGCGAGGGAGCCGAACATGGAAGCGCTCTGGGGAGGGGGGGGGATCAGCTGGAGCCCCCCCCGGGGCAAAGCTGCTCGGGCTGAGCTGGGAAAATGCAGCTGGGATGTGATTTTTAGTTAGCACATGGGGGTCGCTCTTCTTCCCTTTGTGTCTGGGAGCCTGGGAGAAACGCCTCCCACCCCATTTCCTCGGACCACGGAGCCCCGATGTGCTCCTCATGGTGAGGACCTTCTCATGGCTGTTCACAGGGTGCAGGGGAGGGAGGTATCCCATGAGCCGTACAGAGATTTTTAGAGACTGAATAGAGCTGAGACATGTTTTGGGCTTATACATGTGAAATTTGGACTGAATGTGAGCCATCTGCCCCTTCTTTATACGATGGTTATCTACCAGCTTCCAAGGTCTATCATGAGAAGAGATGACATCTTACTTTCTACCCTAAATCAGGCAAAAATCAGTCATTGAGTTGGGTTGGGAATAAGCCCAGCCCACCAGTTTTGGGGAGCTGAAACTGCCGAGCTCCCCCGTGCAGGAGGATTTCTGCAAAGCCGGGAGGCGAGGGGATTGCTAGGCAGAAGAGGGGAATCTTGGTGGAGGTGGCCCCGGGTCACTCCTTGCTAGCCCGTGGGCACGCTGAAGCTTGATGGGCGTCAAAAGCTGTCTCCGTCCCTCAGTCTGAAGACAGTGTAAGGTTTGGGGCTATAGCAACGGGCGCTCCAGCCTTTGCAGCTCAACACGCCGCCGCCTCGTTAATTATTTATGTCTCAAGAATCGCTGAGTAAGACACCAAGAAAACCTTTGTAGAGAAGCGCTGAGCTCCCACCGTCCTCCCAGCCCTTCCACGCACCGTCCCTCCCAGCCTGTCCCCAAAGCCAGCTCCTCCCGATGACTTCCCTGCTTTGTAGGAGAGTGCCGAGAGGTGAAAAGCGTCTGCTGTACCGACGTTTTAACGAGCAAATAAAATCGAGCGCCGGTTCCAGCAGGATTGGTGCAGGAGCAGGACTTCCGCAGCTCCTCTGCTGCGTGGTTCAGAAAGCTGGGACCAGGCTGGGGGTCGAATAATTATCTGAATGAGTCAAAAGTGCTTTGAAATATCCGGGAGAGGGATGGGGGCCGTAGCTTGCATCATGCTATTGAGTCACCGGGCAATTTCCCATCCCTCCCGGTGCAGAATGCTCCAGGTGGCAGCTTCGGCATCGCTGCTTAAAACAAGGCTGATTGGGCTTGTACTCTCATGGAAAATGCATGAGGAAAAAAAATGAATTTCCGTGCTGTATTTTGGATCAAAAGCCGTTTTTACTCTAAACAAGGCCTTTTTGGCCTTCTTTCAGTTGTGGTGTCTGCCCCTGGATTCCTCCTCACTTATCAGTCCCCCAGCAAGCCGCTCTGTTTGATTGCTAATCTGCCTTATTATGTTTTTAAATGCACTTTAATATTTTAGTTTTAGTGACTTTTATTTTAAGGCCAAATTCCAGCTTCTGAAGTGCGTACCTCTCTCTTACTTCAAGGGCAGCCTTTCACGTTTATCCCGAGGCATAACATGGTCCTTACGCTGTTTGAAATTAGATGCACTGATTAGAGCATCTCTCAGCCGCTGCTGCCGTTCTGCACCTCAAAGGACGGCTCAGAGAAGAGGCTGGAAGTCGGAGCTGGGAGCATTTATGCGCTCAGCATGGGGTTGTTTGGGACTTCACGCTTGTTGTAGCTCTCTTTCAAGTGACCTGGAAAGAGATGGCTGCTTGTAGGTCATGAAATGCCCTCTTGGTGGTGGTGTGATGTGTTTGGTAGGAGGTCTATGATATGCATGGGTCACGCACATGGTCGTGGCAGTGGAACAGGTTGCCCAGGGAGGTTGTGGCTGCCACATCCCTGGAGGTGTTCAAGGCCATGAGGCTTTGTGCAGCCTGGTCTAGTTGGAGGTGTCCCTGCCCATGGCAGGGGGTTGGAACGAGATGATCTTTAAGGTGCCTCCCAACCTGAACCGTTCTATGATTCTATTCCTTCTATGACGTGCATGGGTCGTGCCTGTGAGGATACGTGTGGTAAACCAGAGAGGAGAGATGAACACCCGAGGTCGGTTGGCGTTCTTCCTTTTGCCTTGTTTATTTCTTTAGCAGGAATGGTGAAATACCGAGGAAGTCACTAGAAATTGTTGCACGTGATATTTAACGTTCGCAACAGGGTGCGGACCTGTCAGAGTGCTGTCAGAGAGGCGACAGCCAGAAATGTCTGCCTGGAGTGCTGTCTGAAGCCTAGTTAGGCTGCTGCTCCGATGGTAATCGCTCCTTGGAGAAACCTCCCTTTGTTTAACAAGAGCGAAGCATTTTGTTAGGGGAATTCATTCGGTTGTTTTGATGTTGGGTTTTTTTTTTTCATTCCTTCCAGCTCAGTGTGGTCTTGGAGAAATCATACGTGCCACAGGGAGGAGGGGTGATACATGCCGTAGGGGAAAGGACAGATATTGCAGGGATCAAAGGGGTCAGACTCTTTCTTTGATGGCCGGTGTCCGAGGAGGACTCTGTTCATTTGCCTTTGATCCCAATCCATGCATTATGGATTCCGGTTTGCAGAATCCAGTTCCCATCCATTGCTGAGTCTAGTCTGGGATTTTCCCAGTGCCTGCTGGGGATGTGATCCTCATACTGGGAGCTTGATATGGGTTTTGTACGTGTGTGTGTGTGTGTATACACATACACACAAAAGCAGTATTGAGCTCCCAGGGTGATTCCAGGATGTTCATTTAGTTCAGATGTCCGATTCCTCCTCCTTTGCTGACATTTACTGAGAAGGACCCTCTCCCTTACCTAAATTAGAAGGACCCTTTCCCAGATCTGCTTTAGAAGGACCTGGATCTTCACCAGAAGAGTTGTCCCCCATGCTATCTGGCTTGATCTGGTCTTTGTCATAAGGGGTGAGGGAATAAACTGACCTCTTTTTTGGTTCCCGGTGACAGCGGCGACTTGTACTGGTACTGATGGGGTTGGAGTAGCAATGGGTACTTGTTGTCGGAGCAGCTGGAATGGTGGCGGTGGTCGTTCTGGGAGCAGGAGCAGAGGCAGGGCATGTTGTATGACTCCAAAGATTAACATAAAACCACCCCTGCAACACATGCAGGAGAATCAATTAAAAAAAATAATGGTGAGTTTATCGTAACAATAATTTCCGACATCCAAAAAGCATCCATCCTCTACCTCTGGTGGTGTCAGTTTGGCATAAGCATAGAAGGGTGAAGTAAACTTTCCCAAGGTAAAATTGAAAGTGTAATAAAATAGATTGTGATGCCCAACGTATGCAGGTAAAGTCGTTACCCAGCTTATCGCAGTACGGATCGGAATTAAACACCATGGCAGAACAAGCACGTTTCACCCCCCGCATATAAATTATACAATGCATACGGCAGGTTAAGCAGCGTTGTAGCAACTAAATTTAAACAAAACCCTATAAAGACGTGCTACAATATTCTGCTGGAGAAGGACATGATGTGAGCTGTCTGTTTTAATTTCCATCCCCTCCAGACTCTGAAAGGAAAAATCTCAACTGGGCAAGCTGGAATTAGAACTATTCGGGCAATCTGTAAGAGCCCCGGTTGAGCCCCACCTTGGGCGCTGTCGTGGTTTGGGCTGGTCTGGCCACCAAAATGAATGGCAAATGCTCTTTCACCTCTTCCCCCTTTAGAGTAAGGAGAGCATCTCCCTTCAGATGAGAGGAGAGAAAAATGAGAGAGACCTAGGAGTTAAAGAAACTAAACTGCTTCAATGAAATATTAATAATGAAAAGATAATAATATTCATAAGAAAATAATGAAATATATGCAAACCCATATCGAGCTCCCAGGATGACGATCGCATCACTGGCAGTCACTGGGAAAATCCCAGACTGGACTCAGACTGGATTGGATTCCAGAATTGGATTCCAGAACTCATGGATTGGGATCAAAGGCTGACAAACGGAGTCCTCCTGGACGCCGGCCATTGAAGGAAGAGGCTGACCCTTTGATCCCTCAGCTTTTACACATGATGCAGATGGGATGGAATACCCTATTGCTCAGTTTTGGGTCCCCTGTCCTGTCCCGTCCTCCCCGCAGGTGTGACCCCCCTACGCTCTTCCGACCCTCCAACTTGGTACGCAACAAAATTAGCTGCCATTGTTTTTTATGGCAATAAGTATAAGCAGGAGCCTCTCTGCGTTACCATTCCTTGGTATTCCCTATAAACGTTTGGCTTTATCACTGCTAGAAGCGGACAGTTTGAAAAACATGCCCTTAATTTCAGAGCGCGCAGTTAGTTAGAAGGGACTTCACTGAAAAGTAAAATTACTGAAAAGAAAATTGGTTCTTTTCCAGAACCAGGACATGGGCTTGGAAATGCTTTTCCTTCTCTAAATGCTTTCTCACAGGGGGTGAAACTTTAACGTGCCAGAACTTCACATAGGGAATCTGACCCCCCTGGGGGAAGGAGGACGTGTTTCATAGAGCCGGTGGCTTCAGGTGCCCCCGGTCCCATTGAGGTGATGGGGCTTGTCTGGGAGGTAGGGCTGTGCCCGGAGGTCTGACCTGGGATCTCACTTGCCTCAGGGCAAATGGTGTGATCCAAGTCAGCTTGGAGACAGGCACTGACCCCCCACCATAACCTTTCAGCCTTCAAATCTTTGCAAAAGGGATAAAAGTCCACCTGCGCTCCGAGGGGCAGCCTTAAAATATGCGGGTGGTTGACACACCGTGGTGCTGGGGGGGTATGGAGCTGTGTTGGATGTCTCTGTTGAATTCAAGCCAGCAGCCACCCTGCTTTTAATGACTGGCCCTTGCTGTCTCTCGGGCTTGGGGTAATATTTGTCTGAATTGGTTTAGCTGCTTCAGTTTCTAAAGATGGCCAGAAACCCTGGTCTGATGGAGTCGCCTCGGGAAATTTTCAGAGCTGCTGTCAGTCAGTGTCGGAGACGCGCTGTCATTTTTGGCTGAGCTTTTTCAATCCTCCCCTTGTCAGAACCCTTGAGTGGTGTGGGAGAAGAGGGGACAAGAGAGTACCGGGCTGGTCACCCACGATGGGCTGAGAGGGATGGGATGCCTCTCTAGTCAAAGCCAACGTTGTTAGGTGAACGGTGGTAGGACCATGTCCAAACACCATGTAAAAGCAGACAAGAGCGGGGGGCGAGTAGAGAGGAGAGACTATGATAACTCTATCCAGCGGGTCGTCCCTGGAAATCGAATGTGAATAAGTAATCTGGATAAATAATGGAGCTGTCGGAACTGTAACAATAAAGAAGAAAAGTGCTGAGTGTGGCTTGCTGTGATTTGTGGGGTCACGCTGTCTAGACGGCAGAGCCGTTGCTCCCACTGGTGAGCAGGTGCTCGCGGACGGATCTCATTGACGTTGCAGAGATGACTTGGACGGCGGTCGCTTGCCAGTGGGAGGAGATGGTTTTGTGGTCCAGTCCGTCATTACGCTGCTGCAAGGCGTTTGTGACAGCTGAAAGCTTGCTGTGTCTTAGCCTGCTGCTAAATAACCTCAGGAGGATTATGAAACCAAAGGGCTAGGTGGGATCCCAGCTGATGTAGCCCTGGGGTGGAGTTGGACGCACGTGGGACATCCTTCATGGGCAACTGAGATGTTCTTTGGTGATGGAGGTGATGTAGCTCCCCGGAGACCTTCTGCAAGGGTTTCACGAGCCAGAATGAAACTCATTCCACATACCCAACCAAAACCTTCTCTGCAGTAAGACTGTTTTCTTCTTCTGCCTTTTGGAAGGGATGTGGCAAATAATTATTCACCGCTTCCTTCGGGTGATATTTATGTATGGGCAGAGCGCTGTCACGTCTTACTCAATCTTTCCTTCAGCAACGGAGCAAACCCCAGAGTCTTTCATCTTTCTTTAGAGTCGTCTGCATCTCTCCCCGATTTCATTGCTATTCCGTGGGCTCGCCCCGGCTCGGCGGTGGCTGGGGGGGTGCGATCCGTTGCATCGCGTGGGTTAGAGATGCGTGTCTTGCAAGCGTGGCAAATGCCGTTTGGATTGATCCGAGAAGAAAGGGAACCTCCAGCTGCGGGTTCGGCGGAGCCGTGTGTGCTGCGGAGGAGGGTGACATGCTCCGTGCGGGTCAGTGCGGGGGTGCTAACGTGTTAAGCCACGGCGACTTTAACCTTCAGCTTTCGGAAAGCTTGATATCCACATCGGGATGAAGTTCTGCAGCTGAGGCCTTGAGTGAAACCAAGTGGAGCGAAAGAATTCTCCTTTGTCCTTCTTACAACGCTCACGTTAACATAAGATTTGCCGTCTTTTGTAGACCGGTTGATTCCTTTGTAGTTTGTGGTCTGCTGTAACACCCTGGTCCTCTTCTGCGCGTGGTTCCACAGCTGGTTTTCCTTGTTCTCATCTGTGTGTTTGATTTCTCCTCCCAAAGTGTATGTATCGCATCACGCTTGTCCACATCTGATTTCCTATTCCTCATTCCAGGGGTGATTCGGGATTCTGGTCCTACCCCCAGAGCCCTTCCAGCCCCTCCCCTCCTGGCTTGGCATCATCTGCCAATGTTAATACTCGTGCTCCTGGATCTGTAATGCAAGCTGTTAAATGCAAATATTGGAGAGAGCGGGGCTTGGGACAGCCCCCCGAGGAATCCCGCTGTAGGTTGCCCTCCGAGCTTGGGCATAAATAATAGATAAGCGCTTTTTGAGAGCGCTTTGTCAACAGGCTGTTATCCCTCCTCCCCTCTGCCCCCAGCCTCAGCGATTACATCCACACCGTGTTGCCTCAACTTTCCTCGGAGGGTGCCATGTGGGACCGGCATCAGAAGCCTTATTAAAGTCAAGGTATATCATGTCTACAGCTTTCGTCTTATCCACCAAGTCTAGTTATCCTGTCAAGGCAGAAATTAGGTTGGTTTGACATGATCTGTTCTTGACAAACTCATGTTGGTGGTGGTTGTGGGATTTTTTTTTTTTTTCTTTTTCTTTTTTTTCCTCACTTTATTAAATTCCCGGGACTTACAAGCTGTGATAGTTTCATCGTTTGTTTTAGTATCTTCCCGGTGATTGAAGTTGAGCTGATTGCCTACAGCTCCTGGCTTTTTTTCTTAAAGATATGAAGATTTCTTGCCCTTTCTGCTGGCCTCCGCCGAGTTCCCGAAGAGCAGCGCTGGTGACTCAGGGATGATTCTGCCCAATTTGTCAGCGTTCTCAGGAGTGCTTCCTCAGGCTCTGCCAGCTTATTTATTTTTAACCCTCTTCTTTCCCTCCCTGCTCCGGCGTGAATGCCCAGCTCCCTGTTAACATGTATTTTGGAGCTGTCTGCTTACTGTATACCTTCCTTTATATAGATGGAATCAAACACGGCAGTGAAGGTCTCTGCAGGATGCTTTCCTCTCCTGCTTGGTAATGGACCTAACCTTCCTTTTCTTCTTCCTTTGAGCACATCCAAGAGCCTTTTTGTTCTCCCCTCATGTCCCTCACTAATTGAAACTAGTTTTGCATGTCAGTGCTGCTGACTTTATCCCTGTGTGCCTATTGCGACGCTGTTATACCCATCCCTAATTACGAGCTCTTGTTTCCGTATTTTTTTTTTTTTTTTTTTTTTTCTATGGTTCCTTCTTTATTTCTGGGTCATTGAATGGCTCCTGAATCAGCCATAGCAGGCTCTTGCTATGCTTCCTATCTTCCCTTTGCATGGGGGTAGCCTGCTATTGTGCGTGTAATATAGTCTCTTTCAGTAACTGCCAGCTCTCCCCTTCTTTGTACCTTAGATTATTTTCCCAGGAGACCCCCTCTCCCAGCTTCCTGAATTGGTTGAAATCTGGCTTTTGAAGTCCGTTATCCTTATTCTGTGGCTCGCTTTCCGGCGGGTTGTGAACTCCAGCGTTTCATCACCGCTCTCACCCAAATTACCTTCCCCCTTAGAGCCTCCGGTCCATCTTCCCTAGGCAGACCCTGGTCTCAGGCTTTTCCTTGCACCTTCCCAAGAGCTGAGCTCCCTTAAAGAGGCAACAGGGGCTCAATGGACTCTGTCCTGCCATGTTGTGTTGGTGTGTTGAGTACCGCGCGTCATTCTGTCCATCCCTCGATTCTTGGTTTGGCAAGGGATGGAGCACCCGTGCCCTTGGTGCTCATCCTCTCCGTGCTCTCCCTGTCTCATGCTTGCACTTTTTGGGTTGGGGCCTCTCCTGGTTGTGTCCTGCTCCAGCTTTGCTGTCATCCTGGTCACCTCAGGTGCTTGGCCAAACCCTGTGGGACGTGTCTGCTTGTATCCAGCTTCCTACAAAGGAAGGCCTGGCTTACTGTGCTGTGCCAATGCCCCGTGTAAGGCTTTGGTGGCCATGGCAGACCCCACGAGGCTGTGATGGGACCCCAGGCGTGCTTCTTTGCTTCTTGTCAGCGAGCCGGTGGCTGTCATAGCAGCCAAGGAGGGAAAAATAGCTTAGTATAAGGCTTGGGTGAAGTGAATCTTGGCCTGTGCGGGGCCAGGTTGGCCAAGACCTTTAAATGTCAATACAGCAATTCTGCACAGCCCACAAATCTTGGTGGGGAGGTGACAAGGGACTGCAGTGCTGGGCAAACTGGCTGACTCCGGAGCAACAGGGATGTCTGGGAGCAGCCTCCAGCAGAGCCGAGGCCTGCGAAGCAGACGTGGTTGCAAGCCAAGGGGTTGCAGCTAGAGCAGATCCGTCTGCTTCGGTGGTTTCTGTGGAGATAGCGGGAGGCAGTCCCCTTTCCCACGGGCTTTGTGGGAGCTTTATTTAAAGCTTTTTGGGAGCTTTATTTAAAGCAGGCAACGCCAGGTGTGGGGCAGGTCAAGCGTGGTTCGTGCAGGGCTTGGAGATGGGGCAGAGTGGCTGGACGGTGTTGAGAGACACCCAGCAAACGCTGAGATTGCGACAACAGACCCAGGCTGAAAAATCTTGGGAAAGCAGTCCTGTTGCCTTCAAGTCTAAGAATAAGTCTGAGAATATGCATTCAAACGGGAAGAGGGGAGATTTAGGTTAGATATGGGGAAGAAATTCTTTGCTGTGAGGGTGGTGAGCCCCTGGCCCAGGTTGCCCAGAGAAGCTGTGGCTGCCCCATCCCTGGAGGGGTTCAAGGCCAGGTTGGATGGGGCTTGGAGCAACCTGGGCTGGTGGGAGGTGTCCCTGCCCAGGGCAGGGCGTGGAATGAGATGGTCTTTAAGTTCCCTTCCAACTCCAACCATTCCATGATTCTAAGTGAGGTCTTCTATTGAGCTTGTTGGGAATCCATTGGGTTTGGTGCCATTTGGTGGCTGGCTTGTGCCTTGGGTTTGGTGTTAAACATGGGGATTTCAGGGCTGAGCCTCCCCCCGGCTGCTCTCTGTCCGGAGGGAGCGCGGGAGGCTAACGCCCTGTTAGCCGCACACAACGGGATGCAATTTGGCATCTCCTCGGAGGTCGCGGTGCCATTAGCGGTGCCCCAACCCGCCGACACGGTGGCAGGGATGCAGGCAGGCTCGTTGACAGACGCCTTCCCGAAACAGGCTGTTGTGTCTTCAGCCGGTGCTCAGGGACGTGTCACCAACGCCCGGCTGCTGACAGCTGGATGTGCTGCTGCAGGGGAGGCACGAACGCCCGGGCTTGGAGCTACGCTGTGGTGGGAAACGCATCCCCTGCCTGCACAAAAACCCACACGGACGTGCCATGGGGTGGGCTGGCAGTGGTTGGGTCCCGCAGAGCCATCCAGGAGCTCTACCCTCCCTGCATGGGGTCAGAGTAGATGCAGTCCTCAGCAGCCCATGAGGATATTAAATTTAATGTGTTGATGTCCAGAAATTATCATATTTGGGAAACGCTCATTAATCTCTGTCTGCCTCCCTGGGTTTTATTGTCTTCCCTTCTTGCGAGCTCTCCTCTGCCGTGACTCTCGCTCTCAATTCATGTCATCTTCTTTCCACCCAAGTTTTGTCCCCCCACCCCTTCTCCCCTCCCGCCGCATCTCTGCACCCAGGGAAGCTCTTTGCAAAGTCTGCGTCCCAGAACCCATCAACTGCAAACTGAGAGGCAGGGGGAGAGCTTTTTAGGTATATGTATGTTTTATTGGTGGTTTATTTTATCGTTTTGTGAGGCTGTGGGAGCAGAAGGAGAGATGGTTGATGTCTTGTTGGTTCTGACTATGGGCAGGGGGGTGGCGAGCACCTCTGTCTCTGCCCCTCGGCCTCACCTCAAGCATTGCCCACTGGTTTTGGCATAGGGATGCTCTTCACCGCTGGTTGTGCTTCAGCGATGGCACCTTGTCCCCAGCCTGTGCCACAGGGACTGGTCCCTCCTTAGCTCTGTTGCTAAACCTGCAGCCCTCCACCATAGCTCCAACCCAATCATAGAATCGTAGAACGTGTTGGGTTGGAAGGGACCTTTAAAGGCCATCTAGTCCCACCCCCCTGCAGTCAGCAGGGACATCTGTAACTAGATCAGGTTGCTCAGAGCCCCATCCAGCCTGGCCTTGAATGTCTCCAGGGATGGGGCCTCCACCCCCTCTCTAGGCAACCTGGGCCAGTGTCTCACCACCCTCATTGTCAAGAACTTCTTCCTAATGTCTGATCTAACCCTCCCCTGCTCTGGATTAAAACCATTGCCCCTCGTCCTATCGCTACATGCCCTGCAAACAGTCCCTCCCCAGCTTTCCTGGAGCCCCTTTAGGGACTGGAAGGTCTCCCCGGAGCCTTCTCTTCTCCAGGCTGAACCCCCCCAGCTCTCTCAGCCTGTCCTCACAGCAGAGGGGCTCCAGCCCTTTGGTGTACTGCGAAGAGACACCATCTCCTGTCCCTCCCCTATATCCAAAGCCCTAAATGAGCCTGGATTTCTTAGCATTCCATGATTTATACAGTGAATTTCCCAGCTCCAACAGGCAGCATGGTGAAGGGGAGAAGGGTTGCACGGCGGTGGCAATAGCTGGGTCTCCAGCCGGCTTGCAGCCGCGCCGGTCACATCCCTTCCCTGGAAGTTTCCCGACTGCTAAACGTGCTGAATTGTAGAAGTCGAGCAAAATAGGCTTCTTAACTTAATGAGTAAACTAATTTGTCAGGCGGGCGCTGTTCTGTTTCCCTCCGCAGTGCGGGTCCTCTCTGCCAGCATCGCACATCTTTGACGCGCCGGTTACTGCCCGGGTGGGAATAGCTCGGCCCCATCAGCAGGGCTGCGATTTGGCACCGAGGTTCTTGCCACACAAAGGTTTTCTTTTTTTTTTTTTGGTTTTGTTTTGTTTTTTTTTTTTTGGTTTGTTTAATAAAGCATAAGACGGAACAGTTTGCTCTCACTCGTAGGTTCTGAAATATGCATTTAATTTAGGCTTAATGAGGAAATTACTGTATATAAAATGAAATGCCTGGCGATGGCTCTCCAGGACGGAGCTTCGGTGGGATGAGGGCTGGTGGGGGCGAGTTAAGCTGGAAGATCTCGGGGATGCTGAGGGCTGAACCCGGAGCGATGAGGATGGACCTGCGAGGCAGGGAGGGAAGGATGCTTGTGGTGAGACCCTAGGATGGGAATGGCCGCAGCAAGGGAGAGCAAAGAGCTGGATAGAGGGATGGCTTGAATATTCCAAGTATTTTTACATGTAGGCAAGTTTTCTCGTGTAAACGAGCCTCCCCAGCGTCAGCAGAGCTATTGCGGGAGCACTGGTGTCCCCAGCGTGTATGGTCTGTGGGTCGCAGGGCCGTGGGGTGCAGAAAGCCGGTTTTCAGGTGTGCATGGGAGGAAAAGCAGGCAAAGAACTTGGAGATCTTTAGCAAAGAATTTGGAGATCTTTAGCAGAAGGTGAGCGCTAATAGCCAGGCGTGCTGTTCCCCCGTACCTCGACTCGGAGCCCGTCGTACCTATGGAAAAGCACAAAACATCTCAGCGGCTGCTTGTGGTTCTAACCAGGGCTGGATTATTTCAGGGATTTGGGTATTTATTTTGATATTTCAGCGGATGGGCAGGGTTGCAGTGGTCTGTAAGGAAAGACTCTGGCTAGCTTGAGGAATGGCTTTCAATGAGAGGGCCTGAAGATGCGGGCTCCATCCGTCCCCTCCAGTTACACGGTTGGAGCGGTGGGGACGAGTTCAAAGCCACTGCACAAATAAACTCTAATAGCTTTCCTCTTGCATATATGTTATTAGGGGGTTCGTTTGACTGGCATTATGATGATAAATGAAAAATGCTTTGCACCATTACGTTGGGTGCTAATGCGTAGTGGGAAGAATTTCTACTCGTTTAATAAAAAAAAGAAAAAAGAAAGGAAGAAAAGGCAGCGGCAGAGGGGGATGCGATGGGTTTGTGCGGCGGCACCGAGCTGTTTACGTGCAGCACGACCCTCGGACCCGTCCTCCCCTCGCCCCTCTGCCCCTGCTGGGTTGGGGCGGGGGGAAAACGAGCCTCTGGAGGGTTGCCACCACCTTGTAGTGAATAAATCCCCACCCCAGGGCTCCGCGTGGCTCCCCCCTGGTAGTTTGCACACTCCCTTTTGCAGCGCATCCCTTCCTGGCCTCATCCCCACAGGGTTTTGGGATGCCACCTCCCTCCCCAGATAGGAACCAGGAGCCAAACAGCTTTAGGGTGAAGGCCCCAAAAGCTGGTGCCGGAGTCTGCAGCCACCCTTGGGAGCCGGAGGAGGAGTTTGACAGTCCAAAGGCTTGCCTTGGTTTTAAAGCTGTGGAGCAAATTGAGTTCAGAGGGTCACTGTTACTCCCAGCTGCCGCGACAGAAATCCCTAATGCGCCGTATGCCGGCTTTCTCCAAAGCTTCGGCTGCTTTTTTATGAGGCACTGTCACTCTATTATCTGCCTCTGAGTTGGTCTTTAGCTCTTTAACCTCATGAGAAGGGAGGGAAAAGGAACCTTGAAAAGGAGAGGGGGAAAAAAAAAAAAATAAAAGAAAACAGGATGCTGTGGAGAGCAGCTTTTCCTCCTCGGCCACGGAGCCGTAATTGGGCGCTTGGCAAGAGCCTGGCGTGAAAGGGGCAGGTTTGAAGGGTCCCGGGGTTGGGGGGAGCTGGGGGTGGCCATGACCTTCAGGAGGGGAGATGGATGCTGGGTGTTGGAGCCGATCGGAGGCACCGGAATCAAACAGGGACCGGCGGCCTTCACCGTGGCTTTGGTCCCCTCCCGGTGTGGCCATGGAGGAAGGCGGGGAAGGGACGAGGGGGGGGACGCTGATGGCAGGTAAGGCTTGGAGGGGACAAGCCCCAGCCTACAGCAGGAGAGGTCACGGCTGGGCTGGGGGCTATGGCATGGGGTGGCCAGGATGCATCACCCCTGGGTGCTGGTGGTGTTGTTAGGGGTTGTAGGTCTCTGGTGCAAGCTGGCAGGGACTGAAATGGGGGAGGAAAGGATGGAGCAAAGAGGTGATGCTCCTGGAGCAGAGGGATGAGTTGCTCAGTGCTCCTGCCCAACAGGCTGCAAAAAAGAGGGGTGGGGGGATCCCAGCGTCACCCCACTGCTCTGAGCTGTGGCTGCTGCTCTGCAGAGGGAAACTGAGGCAGAGGGGTTAGGCGCCAAACCCAAGCCCTGCTGTGCAACCATGGGCTAAATGGGAAGAAGAGCGGGGCCAGAGGAGGTCCCGGAGATGCTGGGAGGGCTGGAGCCCCTCTGCTGTGGGGACAGGCTGAGAGAGCTGGGGGGTTCAGCCTGGAGAAGAGAAGGCTCCGGGGAGACCTTCCAGCCCCTGCCAGTCCCTAAAGGGGCTCCAGGAAAGCTGGGGAGGGACTCTGGATCAGGGAGGGGAGCCATGGGACGAGGGGGAAGGGTTTTACGCTAAAAGAGGGGAGATTGAGATGAGATATTGAGAGGAAATTCTTGGCTGTGAGGGGGGTGAGCCCCTGGCCCAGGTTGCCCCGAGAAGCTGTGGCTGCCCCATCCCTGGAGGGGTTCAAGGCCAGGTTGGACGGGGCTTGGAGCAACCTGGTCTGGTGGGAGGTGTCCCTGCCCAGGGCAAGGGGGTGGAACGAGGTGATCTTCAAGGTCCCTTCCAACCTAAACCACTCTATGACTCCGTAAGAGGGGGAGCAGCGGAGGGACTACGAATTCCCTGGCCACCCGGCTCCTTCCAGTGGGGTTTTGCTGCTCCTGGCCGGCTGCTCGGCGGGCCCTGTGCGGCGTGGCAGGAGACAGGGCTTTTGCTCGGCGCTCTCTCCTGCATGCTAAACACGCCGTCTCCCTGCAGGATCCTGCAGCCTTCTGCACTGCTCTGCTGCAGAGGGGGTGGGGAGGAGACGGCTTTCCTCTTCCAGCCCAGCAGCAGGCAGATGGCGGGGAGGTGGAAAGCGGCGGGGATGGAGTCCCTCCTCCCTTGGACACGGTCCTGCAGGGATGCTCTCCCCCAAAATGATCCCGTTTTGTGCTCAGCGAGCGCTTGACCCGACTTGCCGCGTGCCGCTGCAGAGTTTAAGAGCGGCTGCTACGTTCACCCTGCCTGGGATGGGCGGCCTCGAGGGATGTGGGACCTCGAGCGCCCTGTTGCTGCCTGCCCCGGGGGTTTCTGGCTGCCTTTATTTCTGCTCCCCCGTGGGCCCGTGGGTGATGTTATCCTGGATTGGGGTTTGCAGGCGCCAGTTCCTTGCTTGACCTGCATCAGCCGGTGCTGCGGGGATAAGGTGGTGCTGGTGTTGCATCCTGACAGGGTGCTGAGGCCATCGATGGCGTGTTACCGTGGGTGCGCTGGGTCTCCTCCACGTGTCCAAGTTGGAGTTGGTTCTATATCAGCACAGAGACTTTGTAGGAGAAGTTTTGAAGGAAACAAAGCAGCTCCTGCATTTCCTAGGGGGTACGTTGTCATTCGTTGGGTTTGTTCGTTCCTACGAGGACAGGCTGAGAGAGCTGGGGGGGTTCAGCCTGGAGAAGAGAAGACTCCGGGGAGACCTTCCAGCCCCTGCCAGGCCCTAAAGGGGCTCCAGGAAAGCTGGGGAGGGACTCTGGAGCAGGGAGGGGAGCCATGGGACGAGGGGGAAGGGTTTTACACTGACAGAGGGGAGATTTAGATGAGATATTGGGAAGAAATTGTTTGCTGTGAGGGGGGTGAGCCCCTGGCCCAGGTTGCCCAGAGAAGCTGTGGCTGCCCCATCCCTGGAGGGGTTCAAGGCCAGGTTGGACGGGGCTTGGAGCAACCTGGGCTGGTGGGAGGTGTCCCTGCCCAGGGCAGGGGGGTGGTACTGGGTGGGCTTTAAGTTCCCTTCCAACTCAGACCATTCTATGATTCTAAGGGAGGTCTTCTGTTGAGCTTGTTGGGAATCCATTGTGTCATTTCTGGGAGCACATTCCCCTTTTCTTCCCTCGTGCTTCTGTCGATTTTTTTCAAAATCCAAAAGCAGGCTCTCGGGCTGGGCCTCGTTCCTCCGACACCTCCTCCAAGCCAACTTGGATGTGGTTCTCACCAGCACTGGGAGCTGCTCGCTGTGAGCCAGGGATGGCTGGGACCATGCATGGTCCCAGGCTGAGCTTTGGGGCTGTGGTGGTCCTTGATCTCCAGAGACATGAGTTGGGGGAGGAAAAGCATGAAGGCTTTATCTTGCAAGAAGCCTTCAGGAGAGCAAGCTGTGGTGGCTGTGGGGAGAGCTGGGAGTGATGGGGTGGCGTGTTTGGGAGGAGATGAAGGCTCTTGGCTGGAAGAAATGGGCAGTGCATGAGGAATAGCTGGAGCAAAGTGCCTGGGAGAGGTCTGGAAGCCTGCAGGGACCCTGGAGCGGTGGGAGATGCAGGTGTCTGCTCAGGGTCGGATCTCCACATCCCCAAATAAACCCTCAGGTTACCAGCAAAGGCAGCATCGCGCAGGGGTTTGCGGGGCAAGAGCACACCAGGCGGCTTGTGGTCTTCAGAAGCGTGTCCCTGGTACTCCCAAAATACTCCGTATTTTTTAAGCCAGATCCAGAAAACACGCAGTCAAGCTTTTCCCCTTCTTTCTAATAATTCCTTCTTTTCAGAGCTAAAATAAAGCACTGAAAAAGAAGGAGAGCGCACCAAAAATGTATTGTTTTTTTTTTTAAAAAGTTTTTTTATTTGTGCCTAACAAAGAAACCACCATGGAAATAGGTCTCTTTTTTGGGGGGGGAGGGGAAAAGCGACATTTTGAATGGGGTGAGGGTAGAGAAGGAAAGAGAGATCGCATTAAAAACTTCCACCAGCTCCAGTAATGAGATTAAGGGAGCTGCCAGATAAAACCATCTGCCTAATCTTTTACCCAGAGCCGCTCTGTTCCCAGCTCCCGTCCAAGGATGGGACCAAAGCCACCTTCTGCCATGGCCTGGCCTGACAGAAGATGCTCCGGTTCCTGCATCCTCGCAGCCGGGGAAGGACCGCACTCTCCAGACGCCGAGCTCCTCGCTGCCAGCCAGCAGGAGGGGCAAAGAAAAAGGGGAAAAAAAAAAAAAGATAGAAAAAAAAAAAAAAAAAAAAAAAAAAGAGGCACTCATAAAAAAGACAGTTTGACATTTTCTTGACTGTTTTGAAATTTTCCTAGCACAACAAGCTGTTTATCCGCCACTCCAGCTCTTATTGAATTAAAGTGTGGAGGGGGTGTTAGGAAGAAATCAATTCATGCTCCATATGCTGCTCTGCCGAGGAACGTGGCGCTCCGCACGCTATGGAATATGTAGGGAAGGGTGGGGGAAGGAGAGATAAATCCATCAGCTAACAAGATAAGTGCCTTGTTCCTCCATCTGTTACTGCTGTGTCCTTATCTGGGATTGCAGCGTGGCAGCAGCGATACATCTTGTGTCAGGTATTATATTCCAAATTCATATGAATGAATTCTCATGCTCGCACCAATCCATGATCCAGCCGTGGGCGCGGGGCTTGCTGCGGAGCCGCCGGCTCTTTCCGCCTCATCCTCTCCCGGCTCTTCTTTGACTTGTTGGAATTTAATGACTTTGAGAGGCATCAAGGAGGCGCAGCGCCGGCTGGACGGGGGTTTGGTACAGCTGGGAGGGGGACCTGGAGGTTGTCCGGCCTCGGGATGCCGGCGGCGCCAACACGTGCTTTAGAGATGGGGAAAATCAACCTGGGAATTAAGTGCGTGGTTAGAGGTGGTGGGAGGAACAAGAACTTCTCAGCTCTTCGCTTTTCTGCTGAGTGTCTTTAGGGGGGAGTGTCGTGATCAGCTGCGGCAGCTCTGGGGCGAGGGGGCTGTGGGGCAGCCCGCGTTAGGGTGGTTAGCGGGGAGAGAGGCAGAGCCAAAGCGCAGTTCCCATCATCCTCAGAACCGGGGATTTTGAGAGGCATCAACCTCCGCTCCTGATGGAGGAGCCGGGTTTCTGCGCGGAGCCAGATAGCCGGGATTTTTGGGAGCAGAAGTTGGATGAGATGAGCAACCTTGGGGAACTCATTTAGCTGTACATGCCCAAACTCCTAACGCTCTTCTCTGCCCAGCTGCAAACCAACTCCAAATTCGTCTGGCTGCGAAAGCGCCGGCGTTTCTAGATGGTGCCTGTGTTTAAAATCAATTTAGCTCTGGACCGGTCTCAAGACCTGAACTGGATTCAGTGGCTCGATACGCGATGAGCCAGGCTCTTCGGAGCTGGGAGCTGCTCTCAAAGCCCAGTTTGAAGGCTAATCCCAAACCGTCCTCGCCGGATGGCTGCCGCGCTCCTAATTGACTGTACAAATGAAGGCTCTTGAGGAATTTTATGGACGGTCTTCACTACCCTGGTCTCTGTATAAGCAAATCGCTGCCTGAAATGTTAGTCGTTACAAGCCTCTAGTCAGCTCGGTGTCTGCAAAGCTTTCTGCGGCGTGAAGGGATAAATCACAGTCTGGCCGGGATGCAAGGAGGCTTGTAAAAGCCACGGCGGCGGCGCAGAGCGATGCAGCTGGGGCGAACCAGCGGTATTAGCGTTTTGCTGCTTTGTCTTTTTCGAATGCGCTCGTGTTGGCTGCCGTGCCAGCTTTTCCTGGAGAGGACACCGTAGAGATGCCGCAAGTTTAGACAGGGAATAGGAATGGCATCTCAGTCATCTCTAACTGGCCGTACTTGACTGCGTCTCTCTTGACCTGCAGCCCCTCGGGTTGCCCTGCAGGACCTGCCGCTGCCGAGCAGATGAATTAAGTCTGCACAGGCTCGTGGGTGGCTTCACAGAGGGTTTTCTCTCTGTCTCTTGGCTCGGGAAATGTTGATTTTTTATTTATTTATTTATTTATTTTATTTATTTATTTATTTATTTATTTTTCCTGGCTGGGCTTTTTACGCAACTGGGCAATGGGTAGGGGAGGCTGGGGGTGGGGGAAGCCGGAGCGAGATTGGTGAAGGTCAAAGCCAAACGCCAGCCATTGCTGGGACCTACAGGAAAGCTGGGGAGAGACTCTGGATCAGGGAGGGGAGCCATGGGACGAGGGGGAAGGGTTTTACACTGAAAGAGGGGAGATTGAGATGAGAGATTGGGAAGAAATTCATTGGCTGTGAGGGGGGTGAGCCCCTGGCCCAGGTTGCCCAGAGAAGCTGTGGCTGCCCCATCCCTGGGGGGGTTCAAGGCCAGGTTGGACGGGGCTTGGAGCAACCTGGGCTGGTGGGAGGTGTCCCTGCCCAGGGCAGGGGGGTGGAACGAGATGATCTTTAAGGTCCCTTCCAACCGAAACCATTCTGTGATTTAATTTTGTTGTTAGTCTGGGTTCACATTCACTAGTGGGAGGCGCAGGCTGTAGCACCGTTCCCACGCCAAGAATTTAGAAACCTGTTTTTAGAAGCAAAGTCTGAATTTGGAATCAAAGCGCAGGAATTGCTAATACGGCTCGTGGGACTAAAGTGTGGCTGGGTCCCGCTTCCTGCTTCTCGTGTGCGCTACACTCCTTTGAGTAACATCCATGGAGAGGGATCGCTCCGGGTGATGCCGAGGGCTGGGTAAGGGGAGTCACTCCGTCACCAAGACCTTTGGAAAGAGAGAAGATGAAATGCTGCCATGAAGTACCTGGCTCCTAAGCATCCCTCTGGCCTGGGACTGGGATTTAGGAGGAATTCAGCCCCCTCGGAATAAACGGCAGAGGTTCAAACGTGCTTAGCTTGAGGGCTGCTTGTTGGGGTGAGTTGTCTTTCTGCTGTTTAAGAGCATCAGTCCCAGAGGGATGTGGGATTGAAGCAGCAATAAAAGCAGGAGCCACACCGTTTTTCTGGTGGTCTGTCCCTCACCTTTCCTGCCCGCACGCCTCAGCTGCAGAATAAAAGGAATAAAAGCCAGGGCACTTATCTTCGCTGGCACGGGCAGGGTGAAGAGCAGGTTTCACTTGCGGAGTGGTAAAAAGTTTTTGGGAACGGGCAGGGAGCAGGACCCCGAGCTCAGCTCGCCCTGGGTTTCTCCGGAGCGCGGGAGGTGCGGTTTGATCTTGAAATATCCTTTCTGAACCGGCGCTCAAGCGGAAAAGGCAGAGCGTGAGAAGCGGGAGCGCAGGGTCCCTGCCCTGCCTGCAGGAATCCAGGGGGGGACAAAACCCAGGCTCGGAAGCGAGGGCTGCGACAGGCAGGTGTGCCCAAGCCAGAGAGGATCTTCATCTTTTCTCATTGCCCACCTTCTTGTTCTCGAATAAAGATGCTATTTTTATTTTCCCTTCTGTTTAGCCCCGATGGGCTTAACCCATCTCTGCAGAGGCGCAGAAATCCCAGCTCTAATTTCAATTAGAGCGCTCCTTTTGATTGCAGCCCAGGCTGGGGTTTGGGATCTATTCCTAATCCCTATATTAGCACTGATTCATCTCTTCCATGAGTATTATCATCAGCGACCCTTAGGGAAGGGAGGGGAGGGATCTTTTGGGAGGATAAATACCATTTGTTTGTGTTTGTATTAGCTTCCACACCACATCCTGATTACATCCCGCGTTTTGACACAACAATTATTATTAATTTCCCGGCGTCTGCATTTGGATTCTCGCCGACACAAAGGGAAGATGACGGATAATGTCAGGCTCGGTAATTGGGTGGGGGAGGGATGAGGGATGGAGAAGGGGATGGAGGGAGTTGGGGCGGGGGGGGGGGGCAGATGGGATATTATTAGATTGCAATTCTCCGTGTGGAGCAGGGAAGGGATTTCTCAGCAGATGTCGGCATGGGCTATTTATCCGCACGTTAGCGCCGGCGGAGCGATTGTCTGGGCTCCCCTCACCCCTGCCCCTCTCTGCCCCCTTCCAAGGAGAAATCCCATCAGCTCTTTATCGTGGGAATTGGCCTTCCTGGAGAGCCCCTTCCGCTCGGGCGCTGCCGGCTTTGCAATTAACTTTGCAAAGGTGAGCCCCGAACGGCGAAGAAGCGAGCCGCCGTCATGCGGGAGGGCTTTTCCCTGCAGATGAGGGTTTTGGAGAAGCTCCAGTGGGTCCAAGTCCCGTCGGGGATGGGTTGTAAAGACTTGGTGGCCGTTGCGGGAGGTCCTGCGGCTTGTCCGACATCATAATGGGCAGAGCCGAGGTGGGAACCTGCCGGTCGTGCCTCCTCGTTTCAAAGACGTGATCCTTGACCCAAAGCGTCGGATGCTCGGCTGGGGCAAAGGCGGGCGCTAATGCGCGGCAAGGTTGGCGGAGAGACATTGCCGATGGAGAAGTCAGAGCAGGGCACGTGCTCCGGCGCTCCTCCATCCTTGCTGCTGGGGATTTTTGCAAACTGCCTGCTTTTTTTCCTTTAACCGGTCATCATCGGGGAATTGCAGCAGGGCCAGTGCATCAAGCACAGCCCAGGTGATGCAGAATCTAGAAAAATACTCAGGAAATCCCTTGTTCTCCCAGATCTTGCGTTCATCACCTGACTTAGGCTGTGTTGTACCTCCTGGCACCCGAAGCAATGCACTGGAAGGGAAGGTCTCCTGCCTTTCCCTCGTCTTAGTGTTGTCTCACCCCTTCCCCGCAGTGTTTGTGCTTGCGAAGCGCCGGGTGGTTCTTCCCCGCCTCTCCCCGGGCGGGGGGAGGTTTGAGTTCAAGCTGGGAAAATAATAAATAAACCAAAGGAACTAACTGCGCTTCAGCGAGCATCGATTTCTGGGGTTGCTCGTGAAAGACGGAGCGATGCTGGCGATGGAGGAGAGGCTAGAGGAGAGGAGGAACAGATGGGTCTTTGAACCTTTGGGGAACCTTCTACCTCTTCATTATAAATCCGTGCAGGGCGAGTGATTTGCTGGAATATCGTTTCGTCCTCAGCACAGATACCGAAGGTGGGGATGGAGTTGCTCCGGTGGCTCGTGGGAGGGGAGGAGAGGGCCCGAAGTTGTGGGGCTTGAGATTTGAGATCCTCTGGCGTCGGACGGAGCACGGCAGGGATTTGGGAGATGAGCAGAAACGCGGCGGGCGCCTGACCCTTGCTGGGGTTGGAAAGTGCCTTCGCAGCCGCGCTTAGAGCAGCAGCGCAAGGTCAAGCTGCGTCTCTGCCCGAGAGAGGACCAGGCGCATCAACCTTGTAAACTCGTAAAATCACCCAGAAGAGGCGTGGGGGTGGCGCTTGTTCTTTAACGCCGGAGCTTTGGCTGTGCCACAGTGTGAGCGTCCGCCCCCAGCGCTGGATCCCATGGCACAAAGAAGCTGTCCCCTCGTGCTGGCCCCTCGCGTCGGCATCTTGCAGTGATGGGGCAGGAGTAATGCTTTATTTCTTGGATTTGGGGTTCTTTTGCTAGCCATGCCCTCCTCTTAACGTAGCCAAATCCCTCTCCTTGTGTTCGCCCCCTTCTGTGTAGCGTCCTGCCCATCCCAAACCCTTCAGCATGTCCCGGAGCTGAGCCCTGGCTCCCCTTCATGGAATCATAGGATGTGTTGGGTTGGAAGGGACCTTTAAAGGCCATCTAATCCAACCCCCCTGCAGTCAGCAGGGACATCTTCAACTAGATTACGTTGCTCAGAGCCTCATCAAGCCTGGCCTTGAATGTGTCCATCATGTCTCCATTCAAGCCATGCCTTGAATGTCTTCATCTCTCCCACCAGGCCGGCGGCCGCGCGGGTTTTCCCTGTAGGGCAGGATGACAGGATCATGGCGTACCTCCAAGTGGGTCAGGATTTCTCATGCTGATGAGCTGGGCCATCCCAGTCATCATCCTGCGAAGTGTTTAACCCCTGAGGGCCCCGCTCCCGGGGCTGGCAGCTCCCACCGAGGGGCGGCTGGTCCATCCCAGCGGTGTCAAGGCAGTCAGATGCCGAGAGCTGTGTTGCTTGGAGCTTGCCCCTGACCACTGGAAGGAGTTATATGTGTATGTCTATACGTTGAGGTGTCACATTGTGGGCAGTGGCTCACACACAAGGCTCCTGGTCTTGGTGGGGACCGAGCTGGGATGGCAGGAGGTTGTGGTCCTGGCTCTGAGCTGGAGTCCTGCCCACGGATAGAAGCGGAGGGCGCTTGTGAAAGCTTTTTGTTGAAATAGAGCGGCTTTCCCCGCTGCGTGGCGGCTGCTCTGGCCGATGGACAAAGCTGGGCTTGCCGGAGCCGCCGGCTTTGTCTCCACCAGCGATGCAGAAGGTGCTTTGCCATGACCCAAGCAGCTGGGCTTGGCTTGCGGAGGCCAGTGCTGGGGAGGGGAGCCTGGTCTGGAGCGACTGGAAGAAGAATTAGGAGATTTTCGTCAGGTTTTGCCCCTTCTGGCAGCTTGATGTGTGAGTAAGGGAGAGCGAACCGGGCTGGAAGCATCTCCTGGGGGTAGATCGTGAAGCGTTTCCCTATGGGTTGGAACGGGCATGGCTTGGCACTGCCAGAGAAAGCGATCGATTTGATGCTTTGCTCTGAAATTGGGCCAAATCGCAATCTCTGGAACTAGCTGTTGAAATTAAAGAACGTGTGTGTATCGTGATAACGTGGTTTTTTTTGGAAGCGGGATAAGCTGGAAGGGCAAGAAGGGCTGAGTTTGGGCAGGGGTGATGGATGCGGCGTGACCTGGTGATGAGGAGCAGCTCGGTCCCTGCTGCAGAGCGGCCGGGTGATCCTGGCCAAGCCCCTTCTCCTTGTTTTCCTCCTCAAACTTTGATCTTTTCAGCCTTTAAGCACTTCCAGCCGTGGATTTGTATGTTCAATATCCAGCGCAACTCCTGTGGTGTTGCTAGGGGTTAGCATAATGGCGATAGTAATGCGGGGAATTATCAGAGGCGTTATCAGCACAATCAAACCCAAACTTTGCCGCTTTTCCTATTCACCCCGAAAGCAGGACCGGCTTTCTGTGTGGCGTGACCTGTAGGTGCTGGAGCCAGGCCGTGGGGTCATCTCACCTAATAGGAAATCCTTTGTCCTTGGAACAGTAAATCCGGTGCTTCGTTCCCTCTCTTGCATCTTTTTATGTCCATTTGCACATTGAAATCTCTTCAGCTGACTCCTGCCAGTCCGTACAAAAAGCTTTTGCTGCTTCAGATGTTTCAAAGATGGAAGGGTCACCCATCAACCGGAGAGCTTTCCTCGTAAGCAGCAGAAGGCAGTGGGAGGGAGGTGAGCGTATGTGGAAGAAATGGGGAAGGGAGGCAAAAAGAGAAGGGGTTTTGTACCCTGTTCCCCTGGGGGAAGCATTTTTTTTTTTTTTTTTTTTTTAATCTCTAAATCTGTGTAATTGATGCCCAGATATTCTGGTGGTAAGTGTCTTAGAAATGCATCTGCAGTAATAATCTAATATCCGTTTGTTAGGGCTCCGAGGAAATCTAATACTGATGCTTTGCCTAATAGAGCTCCTTTCATCCCAGGATAAAATGCAAGGAGTTTGAGATGGAAAAGACCGATTTCGGGTCGTGTCGTTCGTCTTCCCTTCCAACGCCAAGTCTCGAGGTGTTTTGCAAACATTAAATAATTAAAGGGCAGTTATGGTCAGGGAGGTGAGGAAAAGCAGCAGCGGGCGGACGCGCAGCCCGGCTCCCCGGGTCACTCAGGATTGTGCCGCCATCCCCAGCGGGATGTGAGCCAGGAGCACTGGGTTTTACTGGGAACCTCATTGGTTGTGTGCTGGTCTGGACTCCCGTGCTGGGAGGGGAGGTGATGCCCAGTTCATCCGATCCTGCCCCAGTCCAGCTTGGCCCCGCTGGTTGATGATGATGGTGATGGTTCTGGGACATCATCCCTGCTAGATGGGGATTTATCAGTGGCAGCGGGATTGGAGTGGCAGCTTGGTGGCCGCAGGAGTGACCTCACCTCTTCCCTGACCCTCCACACGAGCGGTGGAGGATGGATGGCAGCCGATGGAGCTCGCCCGAGCTGGAAGCCGAGGTGTCCCTTCTGCAGGAGCAGCTCCGAAGGGGAGCTGCGACCAGAGTTCCTGGTTCACCAGCTCCTGGTGGTAATCGTAGCAGAAGAACCTCCTTCGCTTTCTGGTGGTTGCAATCGTCTCGGTTGGTTATTTTTTGAGAGAAAGTGCGTAAAGGTCTGGGTTTACGTCTCGAAGTGCTGCTCTTTGGCTCTGCTCCGCACGGGAGTGGGACCAGCCCCGGATTTGGGTCCCTCCATTGCCAGACCCAAAGCAGGGGTGACCCCAGCTCAATGCCACGGAGGACCTTACTCCCTCCTCGTGCAGCGCTTGCCCTAATTGCCCATGGACCGAGCAGGATCGGGCCCCAGGGCTCTCCTTGCCCAGGGCTTGCGGGGAGAGCGGCTCCTGCTCCGGCTGGAGGAGGGAGGGGGGCGGCTTGCGGCTCCCATCAGTTTTAGCCCATTTATCTCCATCTTTCCCAGGACGAGGGGTGGCAGGAGGGTGGGATTTGGGGATTTGCAGAATTGATGGTATCTGCAATGAGGTATGTGGCCCCTGCGGCTCCGTGCGGCGCTGAGCCGGTGGCGAGGGGAAATCACCTGTGACCGTTTCCTCGGATCTGTCCCCCTGTAAATAACCGTAGATGAAAATGTCAAGCCCAGAGCTCCTAACGCCAGGCAAAAAGAGGGGATAAGCGGAGGGAAATGTGGTTGCGTTGGCTTTGAGAGATGGAGAGAGCGGTGGAGGGAGACGGTCAGCCTGTGACGGAGATGCAAACCCTGGGCAGGGAGGGCTGGAGCCCACCTTCTCCGCGGGCACCGGGCTGGGGGAGATCCCAGGAAGATGCTTGTGATCCAGCATGGGACTCATGGGGACGGGGCGGTGTGTGCTGCGGGGTGGCCGGGTTGTGCGGTGCCTTCTCCTTGAGGATGCTCACCTCCTTCAGGTGGTCCCAGCTTCCCAGAGTTGGATTTTCATAGTCAAAAGGTGCAGATTTGGCCTCTCACTGCGGGTGGAGACACACGGCGTGGAGGGATGGCTGCTCCTCTTCCCCCGGCCAAGGCTCTGCCGCCTCCTCTGAAAAGAGAGCCTCCTCCCGGTCCTTGGCTTCTCTGCTGAGAGCGCTAATTAGAGGGCCAATTAGTGTTCAAGGTCAATTCGATTTGCGCACTCGCTCAGCTGGGCGTCGGAGGGAGCCCGTCTCCTCGTTCCGCACGGCGCTGGGGGTCAGGGCACGAATAGCCGGGCTGCGTCGGAGCGGGAGGCGAGAGGGCTGCTCCCTCCCCAGCGCACATCTGGGCGGCTGCTGTGCACATCTGGGCGGGTGCTGTGCACATCTGGGCGGCGCTGGCCGGGCTGACGGGAAGCAGCAGGTCCCGGCACGCTGCGAGGGACGCAAACCTCTGCCGCCATCCATCAAGGGCTTGCTGGGGGGGGAGCGGAGCTCAGAAGCACCCAAATAGTGGGGGGAAAAAGGAAAGATTTGGGCAGCTCGGAGAGGCGATAGCGAAATGAAAGAGGAGTGGAGAAATGGAGGGTTTGGAATTGTTTAATTTACATTTTTGAGCCGCGAGGTACGCAAACTTCTGCCACCGTCTGTCGAGGGCTTGCTGGGGGGGGAGCAGAGCTCAGAAGTACCCAAATAGTGGGGGGAAAAAGGAAGGATTTGGGAATCTCCAAGTGGTGATGGTGAAATGAAAAGAGGGATGGAGAAATGGAGGGTTTGGAATTGTTTAATTTACGTTTTTGAGCCGCGAGGGGTGCAGACCTCTGCCACCATCCATCGAGGGCTTGCTGGGGGGGGAGCGGAGCTCAGAAGTACCGAAATAGTGGGGGGAAAAAGGAAAGATTTGGGCAGCTCGGAGAGGTGATAGCGAAACGAAAGAGGGGTGGAGAAATGGAGGGTTTGGAACTGTTTAATTTACGTTTTTGAGCCGCGAGGGGTGCAGACCTCTGCCACCGTCCATCAAGGGCTTGCTGGGGGGGAGCAGAGCTCAGAAGTACCGAAATAGTGGGGGAAAAAAGGAAAGATTTGGGCAGCTCAGAGAGGTGATGGCGAAATGAAAGAGGGGTGGAGAAATGGAGGGTTTGGAACTGTTTAATTTACGTTTTTGAGCCGCGAGGGTCGCAAACCTCTGCCGCCATCCATCAAGGGCTTGCTGGGGGGGAGCGGAGCTCAGAAGCACCCAAATAGTGGGGGGAAAAAGGAAGGATTTGGGAATCTCCAAGTGGTGATGGTGAAATGAAAAGGGGAGTGGAGAAATGGAGGGTTTGGAATGGTTTAATTTACGTTTTTGAGCCGCGAGGGGTGCAGACCTCTGCCACCGTCCATCGAGGGCTTGCTGGGGGGGAGCGGAGCTCAAAAGTACCGAAATAGTGGGGGGAAAAAGGAAGGATTTGGGCAGCTCGGAGAGGTGATAGCGAAACGAAAGAGGGGTGGAGAAATGGAGGGTTTGGAACTATTTAATTTGCATTTTTGAGCCCTGGAGCTGGTGGTTTTGCTGCAGAGGACGGCCGTAGGTCGAGGAGCGGGTAGAAGACGAACAGCCCGGCCTCAGCCGGGGTCATGGTCCTTGTCCTCGGTTCCCTGTGCCGAATCCTGCTCCAGCCCTGCCGGCTCTCCAGGCGGGAGCACATTGCCTTGTCCGGGAGCTGTGAAAGCACTCAGGGCATGGAATATCCTCTCTAGGAATTTGCGTGTGCGGGAATAAGCCTGGCAGCTCCCCTTCAGCACGGCTGCATGTTGCACCGTCCCAGCTGGCCCCCGGATTTGGCTTATTTTGGGGTATGGGGCAGGCAGCAGATCCCGCTTTTTGTGGCTGCCTCAGGTGCAAGGGCGCAGGAAAAGGCCTTTACGTGGTTCTCCACCAGGCTCTGTGTGGGTTTGATGGGGGATGAGGTGCACGGGTTGCCCTGCGCTACCGATGCCAGGGCGTGGAAAAGATTGGTAGCCCCCCACCCTGGCCCCGCCATCGGGATTTCTGGGCAATAAAACAAGGAGCAGACGGAGCGGGAACCTGCTGCTCACCCATCCATGGGGCGCGAGCACCCTGCTCGCCTGGCTTTGCCCCATCAGGGCATTTTTCCACCCACCCCCCCACCAAAAAAATTGGTTTTTTGGGGCAGAAATACCCATACGGCGTGCAGGCACGTCCGCTGTCTCCTCCGCCAGCGCCCGCAGCCCGAGCTGGCTGTGTGAAATCGGCGCTGGGGGCATCCGCTTGATACCAGCTCCAGTCCAAAGGCGAGGAGGAATGCGGAGACCGGCAGTGCCGGACTGCATACTAATGGCTCCGGAGCTCGCAGGGAGCAGGGAAGAGAAAGGGAAGGAGCCAGACTGCAGCTCCTGGCTACCCGCGATTGATTTATTACCGGGTTTGGCTGATGAATGTGTGAGAAAACGCTATTGGTGATAAAGCAGAAAGCCCGTAATTAAAGTCGTGGCTTTCAGTTTTTAAGCACCGCTCCCGTGTTTTCTTCTCTTCTGGTGGATTTTTGCGCCTCGGGGCCGCCCGGCAGCGTCCCCTCCTGCCGGCCCGTGCTGGGGTGGGAAGGGGCCAGGGGATGGCATTAAGGGTCCCAGTGGCTGCTTTGGAGAGGGAATATGGGATTTATTTATTTATTTATTTATTTTTTTGGGAGAAATGGGCTCCTTGCTCTGCCACGGCGGCAACCACCGGGGAAATTCCTCCCCCCCCCCCGGCCCCATCCCTTGCACTTGGCAGAGCAGCGCAAAGGGATGGGCAGGATCCGGGGGGATCCAGGGCACTGATGCTCTTCCCCAGCACAGGGATGAAGGGATTTACTTCAAATCCTTGCTACACGCTGGCAGAAGCTGCTCAGCACCTTCGTTAGAAGCTGTTGCAGGTGTTTTACGCGCTGACGTGGTTTGCTCCTGCCCAGACCAGGGGTTTGCTCCTTTCTCCTGCCTGTGTATCCGTGTGGCACGGCATGAGCGGGTCCAGCGCAGCCCGGTGGGCTCGGAGAGGGGAACATTCCTCACCCCTCCTGCGCTGAGACTCTGTGGCTGGCTCAGAGCACCTTTCCTGGCGCTTTTCCCACTGGATCCCTTCTCTGTGGCCGCCCCAGGGCGTGGGAAAAGGGGACCCGCCGCTTGCTAGGCTACGGATCTGCTGATCCACAGCAAAATACCGGGTGCCCTGGGGTAGTAAATTGAGCAGAGAAGCATCCCGGCCCCTGGGAGCGAGCGGCCGTGATGGATGGGCTGGCAGATAGAAGGATACGTGCGGTGAGGGATGGAGGTGGGGGGGCGGGGGGGAGAGGTGGTGAGCACTCTGCCGATGAGGGATGGACAGCCAGGGAGGTGCGCGGGTAGGTATGTATGGGTATAGATGTGAAGGCAGGTAGGGAAAGGGTCCCTCCGATGAGAGCGAGCTTGGGAGAGATGGATGGATGGGATATTTATAGTGATGGCCGGGTAGATAGAGCTGGATGTGTGTTGATGAATAGGTGGATGATGGATAGAGGGCAAGGACTGTGAGAGCTGGTGAGCTAAAGGGTATATACGGTGCTAGATAGATTAGATAGAAGGATACATGTGATGATAGAGAGATAGCAGAAGCAGCAGCCTCCGAGTCCCCAGCAGTGTTGCTGCTTTTTAGCTACTCTGACCGCCGGTGTAATCTCGTTTTGCCCTGGTAAATTCCTTATCAAGGCAGCTTCTTTAAAATGAAATCCCCTTAAAAGAAATGAAAAAAAAAAAAAACCAAACCAAAACAAACAAACAAAAAAAAAAACCAAAAAACCAACACACACACAAAAAAAAAAACAAACCAAAAAAAACCCAAAACCAAAACCAAAAAAACCTCCCCCAAACCGAACAGATCGCAACTGGCGGCTCCTTCGATGACAACCGCTGACCCGGGCTGGCCATTTCCATGATTACAAATTAACTGATGCTCTGCAGCGGTTTTTCCCAAGTTTTTCCCAGCAGCTGCGGTGGGGTCTGCCCGGGCACCGGCGGGGAGATGCCGTCCCTTGGCTGCCACCTCCCTCCTCGCTTCAGGGAAGCCTTTCCGTCCTCCGGCAACCTCGCCGTGTCCCCAGGGTGTCACGGGCATGGGCGTGCGGGATGTCTCCGATGCCAGCTCCGCGGGGAACGTGGGCATCTCTCCGGGCTGGGCTCCGGCTCTCGCACGTTTTGGCAAGCCCCGGTGCGATTCCTGGTGTTCACCAAGAGAAAAGGAGGGCTGGGAGACGAGCCTTGGCTCCTTTCCCTCTCCCTGCCGCCTCCTGCAAACAGCTGAGGAGCCCCAGGGACAGATTGCGCACGGATGAGACCCAGCTTCCAGCCTGCAGGATTTTCGGGGCTGCGTGCCGGTGGTTTTTCCTTATCCCTGAGCAGGCAGACAGACTTGGCAGACGGGCGAAAGTCTGTCATTCCTCCCTGCCGATGGCAATTAAGATGTGCTAATGGGTTCAGGCGAGCCCCTAAAAAAAAACAAAACAAAAAAACCAAAAAAACCCAAAACAAAACAAAAAAAAAACACCCCAAAAAACCCCGTGGATGTTTCGCTGAGCCTTCTGGAAGCTCTGGAAGCTTTCGCTCATCTGCAAACATTTGCTGCTGGTGGGAAACGAAAGCTTTTCCGCGGCAAGTCCTAGCACAAATACGCCTTCTGGGGTGGCATCTGGAGTTGACCACCTTCGTCCCGGGCGTGGTACGGGAGGTCAGGGAGCCCTGGAGATGTTTTCTGAGCATCCCCAGGGAGGTTTGACCTTGGCTTGCCCTTTGGCAGCCGCGGAGTGGTATTTTACCCCTCACTCTGTGTCTGCGCTGGGTTTCCTGCAGGGCAAGGACACGGGAGAGAGACAGGAGACCTGGACCTGCCGCGGGCTTTTCCTCTGCTCTGCTGCCGTGAAGTGATTCCCACCGTAGCCGGGTGCTATTTTTAATGGATTTGGTGGAAAATACGTCCCAGAACTGGTTGTCTTCACTGTCTCGGGTTGACGATGAAGGCAGAAAGTAATTAGGCTCTCCCTGGCTCTTAGCATCACCCAAGAGCTGGTTGAAGGGGTGGTTTTGTTGGGTGATGCTCAGCATCATGATTGAGGAGTCCTGGGCTGGTACTGCAGGACCTGGAGCCACAGGAGACCTGATGCTACGCAGGGAAAGGCTGTAGCTGATGTTTTCTGGCTTGGTGGTCACTGATGTTTGGGTCCAGGCTCTGGTTTTCCGCTGTTTTCAGCCTGGGATGTGCTGGTAAAAGGACGTCCGCAATTTGTGCTTGGTTATCCCAGCGAGCGGCGTGGTTGGCTTCCCAAATTGGGAGCCGGCAAAGCTCCTCCGCTGCAAGTGGATCGTGTCCCAGCCTTTCTGGTGAACACCCCACCCCAAAAATAATGATTAAAAAGAAAAGCTCGTGCACTGTTGCTTGTTTTATTTTACGTGGTGGAGGGGTGGGGGAAATGCTAAAGCGTTCACCCTGGGATTTCCCCTGCTCTTCCTCCGCCTTGCAAACTAAACCCGCGTGGCCAAGCGCCCGTGAACTGGAGCGTGAAGGTTTTGTGTAGCGTCGGCTCCAACCCTCAGCCAGAGACTTGGGTTTTGTTTCGGCGGAGGGGCTCGGTTCTGCAGCACCCACAGCCACACGTTCTCCTTGTTGGGAGCACCCTGAGCCCCGGCCGGCCTCCCTTGCATCCCTCCTTGGCATCACCGAGATGAGCTGAGCGAGAATTTCCAGTCCTTTCTGGAGCTCCTGTGGTCGATGCCGTGTGTGTGCGTGACTTGAATGAGCAGCTGGACTGGACATACTGGGGGGAGAAGGAGGAGAAATGGGACCTCGGTGTCACTGCTAGGTGCTGAGCTGCGGCAATGCTGCTCTATACGGGGGGTGTAGCATCACCCGCAGCCCCTTGCTGGGCTCTTAGGCGGTTCTGGGGTGCTCCATGGAGGGGTTTGGGGCTGGCAGGGAGGTTTCTGCACGAGGACTTGCTGGTAGCCAAGGAAATGAATCAAAACTTGTGGGTGCGAGGGAGTGAGGTTGGCTCCGGTGGAGGGTGCGTGGGGCTCCCGGGACCCCTGTCCTGCACGGGCTGTGCCTGGGGGTGTTAGCCCGAATGCACAGGGATGATGCTCAAATAGGGGGCGCCAGGAAGGCGGGACTGGGTGGGAACGTAGATCCAGCCAGCCCAGAGCCTTCCTTTGATGCTCCATCAATTGGGAACATCAGGGGATGCTTGAGGAACTCGATGGGAGGCAAATATCAGGTGGAAACAGAGGCAGGATTGTTTAGGAAGGGAGACTTTCCATGCCGGTGAGCAGGTGGTATGACATCCTTTGTACTAAGTTTTCAGCCCTTGATGGTAAACACTTATTATTTTTATATGCCTATAGCTTGCTTCAGTGATCTGAAACAAAGCCGTGCTTTTCAACTAGGCTTAATGGGAACTATTTGAATTTCTTGGAATTTTTCCCTTCCGCTTTGCAAAACATTCGTATTCCTTCATGGAGGCGTGGGCTCTGATCTAGGCAGCCCCCTCGGCGGAGTGAGGCATCCTTGCCTGGGCATCCTTGCCTGGGCATCCTTGCCTGCATCCCTGCCTGGGCATCCCTGCCTGGGCATCCCTGCCTGGGCATCCCTGCCTGGGCATCCTTGCCTGGGCATCCTTGCCTGCATCCTTGCCTGCATCCTTGCCTGCATCCTTGCCTGCATCCCTGCCTGGGCATCCCTGCCTGGGCATCCTTGCCTGCATCCTTGCCTGGGCATCCTTGCCTGCATCCCTGCCTGGGCGTCCTTGCCTGGGCGTCCTTGCCTGGGCGTCCTTGCCTGGGCATCCCAGCCTGGTATCCTTGCCTGGGTATCCCAGCCTGGTATCCTTGCCTGGGTATCCTTGCCTGGGTATCCTTGCCTGGGTATCCTTGCCTGCATCCTTGCCTGCATCCCTGCCTGGGCATCCCTGCCTGGGCATCCCTGCCTGGGCATCCCTGCCTGGGCATCCTTGCCTGCATCCTTGCCTGCATCCCTGCCTGGGCGTCCTTGCCTGGGCATCCCTGCCTGGTATCCTTGCCTGGGTATCCTTGCCTGCATCCTTGCCTGCATCCCTGCCTGAGCATCCTTGCCTACATCCTTGCCTGCATTCCTGCCTGGGCATCCTTTCCTGCATCCTTGCCTGGGCATCCTTGCCTGGGCATCCTTGCCTGGGTATCCTTGCCTGGGCATCCCTGCCTGGGCATCCTTGCCTGGGTATCCTTGCCTGGGTATCCTTGCCTGGGTATCCTTGCCTGGGCATCCTTGCCTGGGCATCCCTGCCTGGGCATCCTTGCCTGCATCCTTGCCTGCATCCCTGCCTGGGCATCCTTGCCTGCATCCCTGCCTGGGCATCCCTGCCTGGGCATCCCTGCCTGCATCCCTGCCCGCTGCGACATGTCCCCTTCCAGCCAGCTCCTCGCTGCCTTTTGATTGATTGATCGGCGTGGCAGTCTAATAAGCGATAACAGCACATATGACAAACTAAACAACCATCTAATGAATTGATTGACATCCGAAGGATTTGACTTGATGCACAACCCCAGTCACAGATAAGGTTAATGAGGGAGAAATTAAAATGTAGCTCAATGGGTAATGAATACAGCATGTGCCTTGTTGTAACACATGCCAGATCCATCACTCTGCATCAAGTGATGGTAGCAATTTCTAAATTATTTATTGTGCCCCTCATCCTCCTGTCTCAAGGGAAGAGGCACTCGGACTGGCTTTTGTATTTTTTTTTGTGTGTGAATATATATATACATATATATAACTGTATCTATCTGTGCATTGTGAGGATCCAGAGCCAAAGAAAATTGCTTTGAATTTTGCAATTTTCATGTTGGGTTTCTTTTTCTTTTTTTTTTTTTTTTCTTTTTTGCTCTGTAAACTCAATAGCAAAAAATACAACAATCCAGAACCTGTCATGCCATTTGAATCATAATAGCTACAAATTCACTCCCCTGAATAAATGGAGAGGCTTATTTATCAAATATATACAAGATGTCTGTCTAGTTGTTAACACACAGAGGTGTGAGTAGGCAGAGGAAATCGAGAAAGTTTACATATTCGCTGCTATCTCCAGGGACCTTTCCTTTCCTCCTACTTCTTATTCCCTTTCCCTTCCCCCAATCGCGTCTCCAACTTGCTTTGACTTGCTCTGGTTGGCTTTTTTTTTTTTTTTTTCTTTCCTTAAAAATGCGCCTGGCTGACAAAACTTGGGCTGTCAGAAATGATCAAGAGATGGAGTTGCCAAGGGAGGAAGGGGGAGAGAGATTTTGCACGGAGCTTGCGTCTCCCCGTGTCTTGCTGCCTACATGGAGAGGGGTTTCTCCTCTGCTAGCCAGGAGGAGCTCCGGGGACTGTCAGGCTGCTTGAGATACTTATGTGCTCCTCCTCATCACACGCGTTTATTTCCAGTTTTGGAAAGGGGAAGCCAGATTGAGTAGAAGTTGGTCTACACTGGTTTTCAAAGGTCATCCTTAAGGCTAGATGCGGAAGGAAGCAGCCAACAGGCATCGTGTGGGCTCCCGGTATTATTTATTCCTGAGCTGGGATGTTTGGAGCCAGGAGGAGGTGATGGCGTGGCCCCAAAGTGGGGTGAGGAGTAGATGGGGCAAACGTTTGTTTGGGTTTGTGCCTTCTTGTGAAGCTGCTGTGGGTAAGAAGGGGGTTGGCTGCCCGCGTTGGGACATCCCCGCCTGGGAAACCATCCCCGCCGTGCCTGTGAAGTCCTTGGCACCCAGCCGAGCTCTTCCCACGCCTGCCCCGCTCCGGGGGGGGGGGGGGGGGGGTGGAAAAAAACAAACCAACCCCACTTCTCATCCCGTTTTGTGTCCCGGTGATGGCTAATGAGTTCATTTTCGACCTTGGCATCCTTTCCTTAATAGCGCGGCAGGGACAGAGAGGACTCAGGTAGAGTGACTTCATCGCAGATGGAGCGAGTCTGGACAGCTAGAGGAGGCGGGGGGTGGGGGTGGTACAGAAAATATTCATCTCTTTGCTTATAAAGTGCAGCTGGGGCTGAAGCCATTCAGAGGAAACGGCTGTGGATCCCCCCCCCGCCCCCTCCCGTGCCATTCTTCAAAAATAGAGCCATTCTCCTCCCAGCACTCTTCCAGGCTCCGTTTGAAACCCCCCATTGTACCTCGGCCGCTGTCGGGTTTGGAGCGCAGGAGCCGGCGGCTATTAAGAGCTCGGCTCCTGCCACGGGTGACCTTTGACGGGGGGGGGGGACAGTGCCCATCTATGACGGGGGCAGCAGGTAGATGCCACCACCCGGCGTCGGGGAGGCCGGGAGAAGCGATCTTAGCAAGGCGCCGGCGTTTCAATTAACCGGCAAGACAGCCGACGTTTCCGCACCTGTACATCTCTCTCTCCCCTAGCAGCCGGGATGTATTGTATTATAAATAACAATAAGCAGGCCTAGTCAAAGGCTGTAATTGAATCTCTTCATTTTGCTGACTCGGGTGAAAAAGCCCCTTTGAGTGAATTACAACCTGTGTATATATAATTTGGGCGATGTGGAAAGGCAACGCGCTGGGCGTAATTAAAGCCCGCGTCCCTCCTGGTCGGTGTCGCTGCCCTCGGGGCGCCCAGGAGCTGCTTTGATGGTCTCCCCGTCCCGCTGCCGGCGCGGGGAGCATCGCTCAGCTCTCCAAAAACCTTCCCTTCTCCTCAAAGAGAGAAGTTCTTCAAAACTTGCCCTTCTTCCTTCTCCGGGCTCGCCCCGTGGCAAGAGGCTGAGCGCTGGCTTCGGCAGCACAGAGCGAGCGGGGACTCGCTGCTCCTCCGTCCTCTTACGGCTTTTCCTTGTAGCGTCAGTGCATCCTCCTTCCCATGTCGCCCAGCTGTTCCCCGGTCTCCAAAAATCCTCATTTTCGCGGTCACAGAGACCTCCTGTCCGCTCCCGAGCTCCCAGGAGGTGCCCATCACGTGCGCCCCAGCTGCGAGCCCGGCGTTGAGGAAGTTTTATGGATTTAGGCGAATACTGGATTCCTTTTTGCGCCTGAAATCGAGTCGTGCAGATGATGTTGCCCTACAGGAATGAGCGGTTCAGTCATCCTGCGCTTTGAGTAGTAGCCAAGGGATGGTTTTTTTTGGCTCACGGAGAAGAGCCAAAAGCCTGATGCCTTCCAGATTCTCCGCTCCCTCCCGTCTCTTGAGCCCGGCTGCGACGCTTTTGCTCGGCACGCACCCTCCTCCTCCTCTCGCCCCTCCGCTACGATCCAGACAGCTCCCGATGGCCGGCGCATTTTTTTTTCAGCCCAAATTTTGCACTTGACAGAATGTATTATATCTGCATCGAGGTGGAATATTAAGTTGAAGGGGAGCGTGGGGGCGGGACGACGGCGGGTAGTGCAGGGAAATGAGGTTTGCTCCGCTGCAGGAACACAGGGTTAAATCGGCAGCTGCAGCCGGTGGTTCTCGGTCCCTGCTCGCCCCCCCTGAGCTTCTCCTGCTCTTCATGACCATGTCCTGTTGCTATTTGGGGTTTTCTCGGAGGTTGGGGTTGAGAACATGCTCCACTTTTGCTTTTTTCCCCTCCCTCGGACCCGCTTTGTGTGTCGCTTTTTTTTTTTTTTTTTTTAAATATTATTATCATTATCTTAAGCATCCATTATTTAGAAACCGCTGGAGCCTGGAAACCAATTTCTGTGCTTATTTCAAAGAGTTTGCAGTGTTTAGGCGGTTATGTACAGGCTATTACGTGAACTGACCATGGGAAAACAGAGCCTGGCAGGGTTGGATGCCCTGCGGGCGGGCGTTGGGGAAAATACGGGATAACTCCTGCCTGCCGGACGGCTGTACCTCGGAATGAGCAGGGGATGAAAATCAGTATTGCTTTTAGCACAGGAGGAGGGATGGGAGCCCAGATCTCCCACTGAAAATGGAGTTTGCGGTGGGCAGCGGTGGCTCCTGGGCATCCTGGCTCCTGGGATGCTGCGGTCCTGCCCCGGCGGGGACGTGGCTGCAGCGAGTGTCCTTCGCTGTTCTTGGCTTTGCAGGGCTCAGCGTGTACAGCAGCAGATCCCTGAGGATGCTTTAAGCTCCTGAAGGGATTAGGCAGGGTTACGAGCAATCCCAGGACACAGGAAATGTCGAGGCGGCTTGCAGCCCTCCTCCTCCTCCTCTCCCCCGGCCAAGTAAAAGGAGCAGAGGGACCTTTTCATCTTGGTTTTGCGGCTTGCGGGTGGGTGGATGGATGGTTGAGGAAGCCCCAGGTGCCGGAGGTCTCCCTCTTCCCAACAAACCATGCCGTGATCATGTTTAGGGCCAGGGAGAGGTGGTGGGAGGGAAATCCAGGATTGAGGGATTGAGTTCATCCCTCTTGTAAGCCCGTCAAAGTCAGCGGCATCGCGGCAAGAGCGGGGCTGGCCCCGGTGCGTTCGCGGCCCGAGAGCAATCCCTCAATGCTATTGACTTAGCGTAACCCCCTGCTGAGCTCCTGTGTGGGAGTCCGAGTCACAAGGATCCCTCGGCGAATGCCACCGCAGCCTGGGGGGACCCCTGGGCCACTTGGGTGCCCTGGTTTGGAGGCGAGGGAGCACCGCAGAGGTCTCCGTCAGGAGGGCGTGCGGACAAAGGGAAGAGCTGCCCCAGCGGGACACGCTCCTTTTTCCCCCGTGTTGAGCCCCGAGTCTTTCATCCTGACACTTCAAAAGGGCTGAAAAGGATCAGTCAGTGGCACTATCGCCGCTTTTTGCACAAAGGGAAACTGAGGTAGCAGAGCGGAGCCGGGGGGAAACAGCCCCAGCCCTCCCTGGGTGCTCCCACCTCCCTCACAACTTCTCCAGCACGTGCAGCCCGGGGTGTGCGAGGGGAAGCTCTCCCAGTGCCCGCCACGGTGGAATTATTGGATTCGTGAGCAAATCTGGGTGGTGTCAATTCCTCCTCGGTGCCCAGGCTGGCACTCCACCCCGCGGGATGCCAGTTGAACATCCCTGCCCTAAATTTGAGGAGTAGCTTTAGCAGCCAGCTCCACCTCTGCTCCGCTCTGGGGAGACCCCACCAGGAGCACTGAGTCCAGCTTTGGAGTCCTCACAAGAGCACAAGAAGGACATGGACCAGAGGAGGCCCCGGAGATGCTGGGAGGGCTGGAGCCCCTCTGCTGTGGGGACAGGCTGAGAGAGCTGGGGGGGTTCAGCCTGGAGAAGAGAAGGCTCCGGGGAGACCTTCCAGCCCCTGCCAGGCCCTAAAGGGGCTCCAGGAAAGCTGGGGAGGGACTCTGGATCAGGGAGGGGAGCCATGGGACGAGGGGGAAGGGTTTTAAACTGGAAGAGGGGAGATTTAGATGAGATATTGGGAGGAAATTGTTTGCTGTGAGGGTGGTGAGCCCCTGGCCCAGGTTGCCCCGAGAAGCTGTGGCTGCCCCATCCCTGGAGGGGTTCAAGGCCAGGTTGGACGGGGCTTGGAGCAACCTGGGCTGGTGGGAGGTGACCCTTCTTGGAACGAGATGCTCTCTAAGGTTCCTTCCAACCCAAACCATTCTATGTGTGCGTGGGGTCAGCTTGGTTTTGCAGGGCAGCCCATACCCAGAGGCTTTACAAGCATCCAAACAGCAAATCCATCCACGTCAGAGCTCCCAGAGCCACAGCCCCTTTTACAGGCGGAAAGCCTGAGCCCTAGTAAGGCCCCTCTCCGACTTGCTGCCATCCTCATCCTCACAAAAGAAAGTTAAGGCTCAAATCCAAGCCGCGCTATCTACGGTGGGAGGCAGGCGGCATTGGCGTTGGAATTTTCTCCGCGTCGCTGCGAGTTAATTCATTCCAGTAAATCATCCAAAATAATTTGCGGCGAATATCAATTTTCTGTGTGAACTTCTCGCTGGCTGCACAGAAGTATCTTCTGCCGACACGGCTCCCTAATTCTGCTGATCTGAGACAACAAAGCAGCTGGGGAATAAACAGGAGGCGAGCTGGAGTCCCCAGGGCTGCCGGCGCGAGGGAGGTGCCGGGGCTGAAACACGCTCACAGATAAAACCCAGCGAACACGGGTGATGATTAAAGGCTAATTTGCTGTCTGTGTAGTGTTAAGTGCCCCCCTTTCCTAACGAGCACTGCCAACCGCGCTCTCCTTCGCCACCTTCCTTTTATTTACCTTTTCAATTATTTTAATGCTTTTCCGGTCTTCGATAACGAATGCGTCTCGCAGGCTGGGACTGCCCAGGCCACCCCTTCGCCGGGCCGGTGGCAGAGGATGGTTCTGGGGCTTGGAAAGATTTTTATGGGTAGGGAATGTCTCAAAAAATGCCCAGCTTGCTCCACCTGTCTCGCGATGGATTTCAGCCCGTAAGAGCCAGCGCTGGCTGTCACTTGGTTGACCTTTCCTCCCCACCAGCTGGTGGAGCAGAGCTGTCCCGCAGCCAAAGACAGGGCTGTACGGGAGCCATGTCGCCCCGGGATGATGACTGCAGGGTGGGGGGAGACTACCCCTTAGCATCTGAACCACCGTCTGCCCCACCCCGCCCCAAAACAAAATCTCAAGGAAAAGTTTTGTGTTTACTTTGGTTGCTTTTAAGGATGGTTTGTCATGGTCCGTCCTTCCAAGGAGAAACGCGACTGGTGAGGGATCACAGGGGGATGCTCTGAAGGAGTCACCCGAGGGACACGTGTCCTTCTGCTGCACCCTAATGCCAGCTTTTTGGAAGCACGGTTGGTTCTGCAGCTTCCCCATGCCCAGGTGCTCCTGTCACCTGGAGTAAGCTGAGGTTGGTGTCCAGGAATCGAGGGGACCCCAAAGGACCCCGTAATGCCGTGTCGCTGGTTTACCTGCAGCGGTGCACAGAGGTTTGCTGGAGCACGGCAGCGCTCGCGAGACTGTGATGGATTAATCCCTGGCTACACCATGGCTGATTCATACCGGGGGCGGGTGTGGAAAACCCATTTGGGTATTTTGGCTTTTGTTTCCATTGAGATGGGAGCAGGTTTGGAAAGAGCTGGGATGAAAGGGAGACCCTTCTCCCACTCGTCATCGTGGAGAGGATTTGCCAGGTAGGGTTTTGCCAAGAGGAGCTGTAAAGGGGAGAAAGGAGAAGTTGTTTCCCCAGTGGCAGGGTCTGATGCAACTTATCTCCATGGTATGTGTTGCAAATGTCTTCAGCATCACTTCTCAGCGGCGCTGTGGCCCGGGTTTATCTGCTGAGGGTACGAGTGCCTTCGGCTCCAGCAGCATCGCAGTTTCCATCCTGGTGGGGGAAGGAAAACTGCTCCTCGTTATGCTCCCTGCGGATCAGGCAGCTCGAGCACCCTCTCCGACCCCAACCACAGCCCCCACAACCCATGGCCACCGAGGGTGGGGGCTTGTCGGAGGCGCAGCATCCCCCCCGGGGCGGGTGAGGGGAGCTCAGCCCAAAATAGATCTGGGGCACCCATTTGCAACCGGTGCTAGGATTGCGCATGGGCTCCCGGTGGGGGAAGCAGCCCTGATTAAAAGAACTATTTATAAAAGAGCCTGGATGCGGGAGAGGAAGAGAGGTGATAATTAGCTGGCGGTGGCGGTGGCGGCTGCGCTGCAAGCCGGGGCTCGGGATGGGATGGGTGGGATGGGTACCTGCGCAAGCGGGCAGATCCCTATTCCCGGGGCAAACGCAGCCGGGATGGGGAAAGGAATAACTCCCTTCTCCCTTGCCTCTTGCCAAAGGGTCCTCCTGATGGATGCTATTTTATTATCGCCATTTCATTTTCCTAGTTGTAGCATCCGCTCTTGCTTCCCGGCGGTGGGAGCAATAAGGGTGTCCGAGGGCTGGTTGGAAATTGTGTCTGTGTGGTGAAGAGGATTCATCAGCGATGGTTTGGGTGATGGTTTTTTTGGTTGTTTTTTTGTTCCCCGCCCCCCCCCCCCCCCCCCCCCCCCAAGAAGGGTTTATTTGTTTATTTGCTTATTTGCTTTTTAGACGGCTGTGAGACGGAGTGATTTTTTCATGCAGAAAAAAAAATTCTACGGGCGTTTTGTTGTTTGAAAAATTGGCTTTAAGTACACGTGTGTATATGTGCACGTAGGAAAAAAAAAAAAAAAAAACCCAAACCAAAAAGTGGAGCTCTTCAGTCTTCTCCACTTATTTATTTGTTTGTTTGATGTATTGTGTGGATGTATTTAATTGACGGCGGCACCCAGAGTGCGTTAGGCGCTTCCGAAGCTCTCCCAAAGGCTGGGGTTTGGGTTTGCTTCGGCGGCGCGCAGCCTGAGGACAGACGGACGCGGCGACAGAGGTCAGCAGAAGGGGAAGAGCCGCAGACAATTTATGTACGAGCTAAATCTCTTCCCTCTGAGCCGCCGAGAGCCAATACCTGCAGCCTCGCGGGGGGCTGGATTAGCTCCCTGTCACCTCCCCAGAGCGGATTCGGTTTATATATATATATATGTGTGTGTGTGTGTGTGTGTGTGTATATTTCTCTTTCATTTGGCTGGGATAAAAAAATTGCTGAGTCAAAGATTCATTTTCTTCGCGAGCCCCTTGGAAGGCAGATAAAGGGGACGGCGGCGCTAGGCAGGGCTATAAATAATGCATAGAGCACAGGAGCAGCCCTCTGCTTACAAATAGAAGGTTTCTCCATAACATATCACCCTGTCTGCCGGCCCCAGTACTGCCACTTCTTCGCTCACCTTAGACTAACGCCTACTGCTCGTGGAAATAAATAAATAGAGGAGCCTAAAAAAGCCTCTCGTTGTCACCGGTCCCGCCTGATCCTATCCTCGCAGCCCTCGTAACGCGCCCCGCTCGGCGTAGCGTCCTGGGTTTAATGCTTCTGAAAGTCACCGTGCTCAAGGTGATGTGAGGACGGGGGCGGGGAGTGGGGGGGGGGGAAATGTGCCTGGTTATCCTTCTGCCTGTCGTCCCCCCCCCACCGACGCTTGAAACGCTGCCTTCCCGTCATCTCCCTTCGTCCTTGGGATAAGCTGCTTGTCCACCTAAACACAAAACATCCCCCTGTGCGCGTGGCTGTGCCGAGCTGGAACGCCAAATCCAAGGCAGCCGAGGATGCGGAGGAGGAGGTTCAGATGTAGCTGAAGTTGGGTCTTCACCCACAAGGGTGCTGTGGTGCTCAGAAATGCGGCTTAGGATTCGCTCTCGCTTCGTTGTCATTTATCGAATTGCTTCCGACCGCTCCTTTCAGGGCCCAACCACTGGTGGCCTGAGCCGCTCTGGTGTTGAAGATGACTTAGAAGGGCTCGTTGGTGGGGAGGGTTGAAAGCCCAAGGCTTGCCGGTGGCTCGGAAGCCGGGATGCAGCCATAGTTCAGTCTTGGCTGCTCTGCAGGAGTCTGCTCGGGATTGTAACTGGCTCCGGCAACCCTGCGGAGCACCGAGGACTTGTGTGGGCTCAGTCCTGAGCTCTCGGAGATGCTCTGCTGAGGCACCAGTGAGCCCCGGCACAAAGGGAACGAGGGTGTTCCCGAGCTGGCGAGGGCTCACAGGGAGCGGGGGGGGCTTTTTCATGCAGTCCCAAGCCACGGGGGGGCTTCAAAGGCCCTTTCCCTTCCCTTTGAGCTGCTGGTTCAAAGGAGCCTCAGCCCTCAAAGCGAAACGCTGAGCAAAACCGTCGCATTTCATCCAGTTCCCATCAAGTCTCGATGCGGAGCTCTAAATCGGTCCCAGGTTGGTACAGGGGATCCAGGTGAATAAATGGAGCTGCTGCTCCACCCCCCGGCTCCCTCCCCGCCAAGTCTCGTGGTGCACGGACAGGAGATTCCTGCTGAGCGAAGCCAAAAAAGCAGCAAATGTCAAACAGATGAAAGAAAAATCTTTCTTCTCCCTTTTTTTCTTACAAAACGCACTGCTAGTTCCTGAAGTTTCTCACCCTTCCCCGCCCCCCTCCCCTCCTTGGTCTCCAGCCTCAAATTCCTTGTCATGAGCCACCTTTGAAACCAAAATCGTAGCTGTGGGAGGGCGGGAGGGGAAGGACGGCGTTTCCCATCCAACCTCCACAACCTTGGAGAGTTTGGAGGAGCTCTGAATCATCCCGCTTCAGGGCACTTGGGCAAACCTCTCCTTAGGGAGGGTCAGGATGGGAGGGTTGGCTTGGGAAGGGTGGCCCATGAGTGCCATCTTCAGGATTGTCGATACCCCCGAAGTTCTAAGGAGCAGGTTGGGTGCCGCCGCCGCAGTTGGCTGCTGATTTGAAAATCCGGGCTGGCCAAATTTTGTGGGGGTTTTTTTCCACCCCAGCCCCTCTCCCCGGCTCCCCCCCGTGGCCACGGCGATGCCTCTTTGGCCAACCTTTCTTTGGGTGCCGTTGCGCTGCACCGCGCTTAATTGCCCGATTCAACATTTTCAAGGGTATTTGGAGGAAATGGGGATGGTTCATTGACTGGTATTTGAAGGAAGCGGCGAATTTAATTAAAAAACATGAGGGAAAATTAGTAGTAAAGGAGACTGATTGCATGGCTTGATGCAGGGAGGATTTAGGTACGGCAGCCCTGCCGGGGACTGGGAAGCGCTGGCTCCCTGCTCCATCCCGGTCCTCTGCCCTTGGGGAGAATAATAACAAGGGGAAGCAGAGGGGGGAAAAAATATAGCTGTTTTTTATTCTTGTTTGTGATTTTTACATAAATTCTGCAGATTGCACAGCCTGGTGGTGGGTTTTTTTGGGGTTTTTTTTTTTTTGGTTGGGCTTTTTTTTTTTTTTTTTTCTTCCTGTCTGCTCTGTTTAATGCAAACGGCACCTTCCCGCTGATTGCAATCACAGGCTGATTGAGAGAGGATGGCTCTGCCTGGGCTGGGGAGGGAAGGAGGGGAGCCTTAACCCTTTCTCTCGCCTCCCCTCATCCCATCCTCCTGGCTCACTCCTTCCTCGTTTCCTACCCCTTCCTCGGTGCCTGGAAACCCTGCTCCCAAAAAGCCTTCTGCTTATATATGCGCAAGGCGGTCCGCGCCTCTCATAGTGAATTTATTTTAATAAGTGAAGGCTTTGAAATAGATACAAACCTGCCCGCTTCAGGGCACGGGCCCAGCTCTAGCTTAATGTGATTAGGAAGAAACTTTTCGAGCTGAGGAACTATGGCCTATCTGCCTGCTGCAGACGGGTGCCCCGGGAGGCAGGGAGCAGAGGTGGGTGCCTCTGCTCGTTGCATCGTTGTCTGTTCCATCCCGGTTCTTGTATCCTCCTCATCATTCTTGTATCCTCCTCCTCAGCTCGCATGGATGGGTGCCCTGGGAAGCCGCCTTGCAGCTGATGCTCATGCTTTGTGTGGGTGGCTGGCTCTGCGCTCCCAGGGGACCGGGGATGGATCCAGGAACTGGGGTTACGCGTATCAAGAGCATCATGGAGTGCAGTGGTTTCAGCGCTGGCTGTCCGCAATGGGTGCTGGAGCCGTGTGGGCTTTTTGCAAAGTCCCATCTGGTAAAGGCTCTTCAACCTCCGTAATCCTTAAATGCAGAATTTAACGCAGGAGACAGAGGCTGTGGGATCCCCCCTGCAGAGCTGCCTCCAGCTCTGGGGCCTCAGCGCAAGAAGAACGTGGACCTTCTTGTCCAGAGGAGGCCCCGGAGATGCTGGGAGGGCTGGAGCCCCTCTGCTGTGGGGACAGGCTGAGAGAGCTGGGGGGGTTCAGCCTGGAGAAGAGAAGGCTCCGGGGAGACCTTCCAGCCCCTGCCAGGCCCTAAAGGGGCTCCAGGAAAGCTGGGGAGGGACTCTGGATCAGGGAGGGGAGCCATGGGACGAGGGGGAAGGGTTTTACACTGAAAGAGGGGAGATTTAGATGAGACCTGAGGAAGAAATTTTTCATTCTGAGGGCGGTGAGCCTCTGGCCCAGGTTGCCCAGAGAAGCTGTGGCTGCCCCATCCCTGGAGGGGTTCAAGGCCAGGTTGGACGGGGCTTGGAGCAACCTGGGCTGGTGGGAGGTGTCCCTGCCCAGGGCAGGGGGTGGCACTGGGTGGGCTTTAAGGTCCCTTCCAACCTAAAACATTCTGTGATGATGGTCGCATTGGGGAGTTAGATGAGTGCTGTTGCTGCTTGCTAAGTTTTAAGCCTGTCACTTGCGTGATCTCGGCTCTAGATCCTACATGTTGCCCCAAGGCAACATGCTTGGATGTTGCCATGCTTGCATGGCAGCACGCTGAGCTCTGGCCAGGTGCTTGGTGTGTCATGCATCTCCTCCAAAAAAAACCCTCCCTCCCCTGGCGAATGGGCGTGTGGTGATTGCTCCCGTTTCGCTGCAGATTGCCGGTGCTTCGGGTGGGGGAGCTGGGTAGCTGCGAGGACACGCTGCACCATGCTGATAACCGTACTTCTTAAGGGTTAACACCTTCATGCCAAGCCATGTCACTTGGGTTTTGTGCATCACACAGAAATAGGAGCAAAGGTGGTCCTCGTCCCCTCTTACAGGTGCTCGGGGCTGCCATGCTGCTCGGTGGGACTTCAGCAAGGCCAGGGATGTGCATCCCAAAATCCGGCTCTGCCGGTTTCCACTCCCCCATTCCCTTGCTCTGTGATAAAGGCGCCGTAAGAGATAGGGAGCCGAGCGCTTTGCAGGCACAGCGATGCCTGCGCCGAGGTCGGGAGCAAATGTGGTCCACGGGCTGATAAGTTACCTGTGAAGGCAATGACTTTGGGGATTGGATTGCGTTGCCCAACTCAGTTTACGTCTAGATAACATCGTGGTTTAAGGCATCGATCATTTCAAAGGAACCTGCCGAGGGATTTTAATGCCTCGCAAATTGCTTTTCCTTCTATTCAATTTACATTCGCGATTGCACGGAGCATATTTAGGAGCTTTCCAAACCGCCACAAACAATGACAAATCTCCCTTGAAATGTTCTCCTGTTGCAGTAAATTGGACCTGACAAAAGAAGGGGAGAAACTTCATCCTCCTCCTTGCGCCGTAAGGGCCTCTTAACCCTGGGGCTCGTGCTTGCCAGCCCCCTACCTGCTGCCCTCCGTAGCGAGCGCGGGGAAAGGCTCTGCCACGATGCTACAGCATCCGAAGGGCTGTGTCGGGATGCGCTGCCGAGGGGCGTGCGTGAGACAAGCCGCCGATCCTGGAATCGCATCCCTGTAGAAGGCCTTATTGATGGAGCTGGAGCCTCTCAAATTAAAAGGCTGTCGGCTGGGATGGGTAGCAGAGGGGCTCTTCCGTGTGTAATAGCGAGTCTTTAGGTGGGTTTTTCCGGGGATGCTGGCTACGGCGTGGGGCACGAAGAGGTGCCTCTGGATTGAAATGTGGGGGTTTTTCGCTGTTAAGCAGGCTCGATAGCGCTGCCAGCCCTGTCGCTGCCGCTCCGCTCCTGCCTGCCCTGCCCAGCCCGGATGGGATTCTCGCTAATTGAAATGTAATCAATACGGCGGTGATTGGTTTGCTGGCGAAAGAGGAGCCCTTTGTGCCGCCGGGGGGACAGGTTGCCCTGATATCTGTGGAAACACAGGAGTCTATGGCCCCCCCAGGCATCTCGGCCATGCCGCTTTGGGATTCCCAAGCTGTCCCAGCATGGATGGGTCGGCTCCTCATGGTTTAGGAGCTACAATGCGCTTTAAATCTTTGGTCCTTATGTGTGCCCAGTGTCCTCTTTGCTCCCATACCCATGGGTTTGGTGTAGGTGTCTTTCCCGGGGCTCCTGGTGGGATCGGTGATGGGTAGAGGGCTGGAAGAGGAGTGGAAAAGCCAGGAGGAGGGAAGGATGGTTTTGCCATGCAGTTTCCATGACTCGCTTCACCCCGGCAGGGCTTTTCCCCATGCTTCCCCAGCCATCAAGCTGTGGTTGGGCAAACAAGTCTCTTGGCTGTGTTATGATTTCATTTTCCTGCCCTGCCTCTGCATATTCATGAGCCCATGGTCTCCTCCCACCGCTGTGGACAGCCGGCATGGTCCCACGAACAGGAGCATGCCGTGCTCGGATCAGCCTGATTCCCCTCCAGCTCTTAACTGTTGCTTACTGGGAGCTTTTGGAGCCGGCGCAGAGATGCGATGGGTTTGCTCTGAAACTCTCTTGGGGTTTCTCCAGGAGCATTTGTTGCCCCAAAAGGACGTCCTGCAAGCCCACGTGGCTCCTGCTTGCCCAGATGCACCTGGGTGACCCTGCAGAGCACCCCGAGGCTTCTCCAATTAGTTTCCCAAATGGAAATCTAAAGATCGCAAAGAGACCAGCTGAGCTCCTGGTTTGTCACGGCCAAGATGCCCGGGTGAAGCATCTCGCTGTGTCAAGGTCCTCTGATTTGCTATCTGGCACCTGCCAGAGCATCACTCTGATAGAGCCGGAGATTTCAGCTGGAAAATGTCAACTAACCTTGGATGGATTAAGCCCAGGAGTTTTGGCGTCATTCCTGGCACCTTTTTATCTCGTTCCTCCATGAGGCTATGATCCCAGGAATGGCCGTGCTCGAGGGGAAAGCAGCAATCAAATGCAGCGAGGAGTAAAGCTCCTACAACGGAGCAAAACCTATTGCCAAGGCCCCAAGTGGGGAGAGGCTTCCCATGTCCTTTCATTTAGCTGGGGCTTCTGTTTGAGGATGGTGTGCTCTCGGCTCTTTCTCTGATCTTCCTGCGCTTCAGGGGTCTGAGATGAAACTTTTCAGTATTACCCATCTGTCCCGGGAGTCTGGGAAGGGCTCTGAGGCAGTGGTGGGGTTCCAGCTAGAGGTGGATGTGGTGCTGCAGACAATCTACATGGGGCTTCCAAGCTGGGATTTAGCCTTGCTTCGTGCATCCGCGTCTCAGCTCTCCACCTCATTTCCCCCTTTTTGGAGCCATGCAATAGCTGGGCACAAAGCTGGTCTGTCCCACGGGCCTTCTTGCCCTAAGATGGCTACATAAGGGCCATGGAGATGCTGGGAGGGCTGGAGCCCCTCTGCTGTGGGGACAGGCTGAGAGAGCTGGGGGGGTTCAGCCTGGAGAAGAGAAGGCTCCAGGGAGACCTTCCAGCCCCTGCCAGTCCCTAAAGGGGCTCCAGGAAAGCTGGGGAGGGACTCTGGATCAGAGAGGGGAGCCATGGGATGAGGGGGAAGGGTTTTACACTGACAGAGGGGAGATTGAGATGAGATACTGGGAAGAAATTCTTGGCTGTGAGGGGGGTGAGCCCCTGGCCCAGGTTGCCCAGAGAAGCTGTGGCTGCCCCATCCCTGGAGGGGTTCAAGGCCAGGTTGGACGGGGCTTGGAGCAACCTGGGCTGGTGGGAGGTGTCCCTGCCAGGGCAGGGGGTGGCACGAGGTGATCTTTAAGGTCTCTTCCAACCTAAACCAGTCTATGATTCTATAAAGCTGCCAGCCACATGACTGTTCTTGATTTAATCCTGGCTTTGGCGTCAGAGTCTGAAAAATCCTCGTGGCCATTAGGGGACATCGCGTTAGGGATCTGGAGATGCGTGTTTCAAGCCTTGCTCCAGGGCTCACGCTGAAATACTGCCACGGCTGTCACAACCACGGAGGTGTGCCAGGATGCTCAGGCAGCGGGAGAGGACTTGCTGCATCGCTTCCTGCTGCGCCATCAGCTGCAGAAGCTGATGTGCCTCCAGGGCTTTGACTGAGGAGCGAGATGACGTGGGCTGGGGTGGCTGGGAGAGTTGCTGCTGTCAGCTGTATGTCCGCTGAGCCCCCGGTGGGATGCTCTTGAAAGAGCTGCTGAAGTGCCCGAAGTCAGAGAGCTACACGTGAAAGGGAACACCAGTGAGCATCAGGTCGGGTGCTGGGCTTCAGGTTGTGATGGTTCAGAAGCTGCTGCACGAGCAGCTCGGCAGTTTCCCAAAGCAGGAGCGTTGGGATGTCTGGGATGGAGGTGCAAAAGCAAGAACCAGCAGAAGGAGGGAGGTGATTGTCCCCCTGTACTCAGCACTGGTGAGGCCACACCTTGAGTATTGTGTCCAGTTTTGGGCCCCCCAATACGAGAGAGATCTCGAGGTGCTGGAGCGAGGGCAGAGGAGGGCAACGAAGCTGGTGAAGGGCCTGGAGAATAAATCTGATGAGGAGCGATTGAAGGAGCTGGGACTGTTTAGTTTGAGGAAGAGGAGGCTGAGGGGAGACCTCATCACTCTCTACAACTACTTGAAAGGACATTGTAGAGAGGCTGGTGCTGGTCTCTTCTCACAGGTAATTAGCGATAGAACAAGAGGGAATGGCTTCAGGCTGCAACAGGATAGGTTTAGGCTGGACATTAGGAAAAAATTCTTCACAGCAAGAGTGGTCAGACACTGGAATAGGCTGCCCAGGGAGGTGGTGGAGTCACCATCCCTGAATGTGTTTAAGAGTCATTTAGATGTGGTGTTGGGGGATGTGGTGTAAGGGAGAACTTTGTAGAGTGGGGTTGACGGCTGGACTCGATGATCCCAAGGGTCTTTTCCAACCTGAAGGATTCTATGATTCTATGAACCCACCTCCAGCAGTGCAACGTGCGGCTGCTTGTGTGTCGTGCTCCATCAGACTGACCTCTGAAGCTCATCTTTCCCTCGTGGTTGGGATCCCCAGAGAAAATGAAACGGTTTCATGCTGGCATCTTCTACCGGTTAGACTGGGAGGTAAATTTGAGGCTCTTCAGTCTGGAGGAACATGGTCCATGGGCGTGGGAGCACCAGGGCCCTCTCCTGGCCGGGCAGGCTGCTGCCGCCAGCGCGTCTTCGATGTGCTCCTAATGCTGTCAGCTTTTAGGGGCTCAACCCCTTTGGGTAGCCCTAAAAGGCACAGAGGAATTCTGATTTTTTTTTTTTTTTTTTTTTTTTTTTAAATCTCTGCTGCCCTATTTCGCTGCTTTGTCCCTCCGAATCCAAGTTGGCACCATGGAAAATATCACGGCTATATTCCCCTTCCCCTGCCTTGCCCCTTCGGAGCCAGCCCTCTCATGGAATGAGTGGATGCGGCACGGCCGATCGTTCATCTTCCGTGGCTCTCGAGCGCCGCTGGTAAATCCTGCCGGGGTGAGGCTGCGCTGTCATCTCTGCAGAGGGCTGGAGAGGGTCCCCAAGGTGTCACCCAGCCAGGTGGTGGCAGTGACACGGTGTGGCTGTGCTGGCCGGCAGGGAGAGCGAGCGCCGGGCTCTCTCCATCTCTCTTCTCCTCCTGCTTTGGAGCTTGCCAGTTCGCGTCGCATCGGAGGCAACGGGAAAGTCATAAATCAATCTCGAGTGTTTCTCTTCTCTTTAGGGGAAAAATAATAACCCCAAACAAAACAAGCTTGCAGTCGGGAGAAAGGAATTCCTAATGACAAACTTACTTCAGCTAGGACACCAGGGGCTTCAGCAATATGAGATTAAACCTGCTGTGCTGAGACTCTATTACTCCATATATTACTGTGTGCTGCTGGACTGATGGTTCTCACAGGCGGAAATATAACCCTTTGAAATGTCAAGGCACATAATAAAGAGACCTAGCAGGGGAGGCTGGATGGCTCCGGGGATTGATAAAGCCTTTCCAGCGCCGGCTCCGCTGCGAGGAGGGGTTGGGTGCCCGGTGGAGCCTCACAGGCTTTGCTGGCCCTTTTCTGAAATGGCTGGAAGGGAGAGGTGGCGCTGGGAGAAATTCTCCTGGTAACCAACCCCGGCTGCCCAAGTTGGCTTTGGAAAATAAAGCGGGGGCCCTCAAAATGAAAGCTGGGATGAACAGGCGGCGACTCCTGCGGTCCCCTGTGTTTGTCCCCGGGGTGGCTGTCGCGCCGATACGTCTTAATTAACTCTTAATACCTCGCGCGTTGCAAATCTCTTGTGGACGGACGGTTTGCCTGGGAGCCCGGCTGGGTCTCCTGAGTTTGTGTAAGACCAGGCAGTAAATCTCTCTCGAGGAGGGTCTTCCTCATGACTGGTGGATGCAGCCATTTCCAAAGGAAGGTGGGTGCAGCCATTTCCAAAGGAAGGTGGGTGCAGCCATTTCCAAAGGAAGGTGGGTGCAGCCATTTCCAAAGGAAGGCGGGCAGCAAGTGGGGCCGTCGTCAAGAACCTCTTAGCAAATCCTGAAGGGTGAGGAAAAACACTTCCTTGTCGCCTGGTGGGTCTGTAATTCCTATTTCTGGGTGGATGAGCCGATGCCAGTGGGTCTGTGCCTGCCGTTCCCGTGGATCCTGCCGCAGCACAGGGCTCCCGGTTCCCCCTGGAAAATGCCGGTTGGTGGCTGTAAACTCTGAACCTTCCCATCTCTCCATGGCTGCTGTGGGCTCATTAAGGCGAGAAGAGGGGGAATAAATCTCCTGGAACTCATGAACTATTTACAGCTGTGCTGAGCAAGCAGTCGGCAATTATTTATTTATTCTCCCCAGCCGGGCTGCGCTTGCGAGCCCAGGGAGCGGGGAAGGCTGCCAGGGCTGCCCACATCCAGCCCCATGCCGTCTCCTCTGCCCTGGGATGCCACAGAGCTCCCCGGAGACCCTGAAAGGCAACGCACGTGTCCTGGGAGCATCTGTGCCGCGTTAGCTCCTGTTTGTGGCTTGGGAAAGGAATAAAAGCCAGCCCTTCCTTGTGCTGAGCATATGTTCAGCCCGGCTCTGGCTGGGCGTCCTTGTGCCCCAAGGTCAGAAAAAGGAGGAAGATCGCATTGCAGAATTTTTCATGGAACGAGGAGATGTGTTGGAGGAGCCTGTTGCACGTGAAAGGGATCTGCGGCTGGTTTGGGGTGTAAGGGAGGGTGATTTTTTGAGCACATGTGAGCACACGCAAGTAATTCTGCTCAGGCACATGGGTAAGGGGTGGTAGACAAATTATTTCGGCTTGCCTGAAAGTTGCGTCCCCTCTTTGGGCCTCCACTTGCCTGTCTGTAAAATGGACGTGTGGGCTTTCGGCTCAGGGGAGTGTGTGGTGAGGGAAGGTGACGAAGGCGTGCCGCCTGTCCTCTCCATGAGCTTGCTCATGCAGATACTGGTGACATGCAGCGTCTCTAGGGAACGGAGCCGCTTCTTTAGCTCGAAAATCAAAGCCTGTCCTTGAGGGGCTGAAAGTTCGATGTTCGACCCCTGCTCTGAGCCTTTTGGGTGAGCATTGCCCATTGGTGCTGCTCCGTCTCCTTACTTTCATTAAACAGCCGTATTTCCCTGCAGCATCCCCAGACAATCAATAGGTATTTATGAGCGATCATTACAGTAATTATGTTGCTGCCCGTGTTTTTTGGTGGTTCTTTTTTTTTTTTGGAAAACCAGTCTTTCAAGCAGCCAGGAGGCGAGACGGGGTCCGTTAGGTCATACCTGCAGCATCCCTGCGTTGCATGTGGATGGGTGGTGGGAGGCAGCCCCAGCTGAAGGACACCCTGTTTGTCCTTCCTGCCGTGTCTCTGCACCAGCCCTGTACCTTTTCCCCTCCTCCCCCCCAAAAAAAATAATTTGGGCTGGAGGAAAGGATGCTGCAAAGAAGCAGAAATGGCCCCATTTCACTCCCCGGGCAGCGCTGGCACCTGCTTACCGGCACTTGTGTTGCTTCAAAGATGGTGGTTGGTTTTTTTTTCATCGTGGGACTTATGGGCCAAGGACACTTCTCGCCTGCAGCTTTATATCTGTCAGTTTGATCAGCAAATGGGGGAGAGGGCCATAAAACTGCGGAGGCTGAGTCCTAGTCCCTTTAATCCCGCCAGGAGGGCCGGCGTTATTTCTCCGCCGGGAGCGCTAATAGGATTCTAATACGCTGGCAAATGGGATTTTTTACAACTGCCATTCTGCAGTTACTGAGACGGTGTGTCACCGGGACAGCCCTATAAATTCTCCTGGAGACAGAGGGGGAATGGTGTCCGCCGCCACCCGCAGCGTCCCTCGCTGGGGATGCAGTGCGGGGATCTGCCGGGTCCCCCATTGCTGCTTTCCCTGCGCTCGGGGCATGGCCACGGCTCGGCCGGGTGGTATCGCCGGGCAGTACCCGCTGGTGGTTGGGCTGATGGGACAGGGTTGGTTTGGCTATTTCTTGTAGGGTTGGTGTCTGGCACCGTGGACTTACCCCTCCTTGCTCCCTCTGTGTCCTCCTTGGACACGTGTGTGCTGGGACCGAACATCTCAGCAAGCAAAGCAATGAGTTGGGTGCCCGGTGGCCTCCGTGTGGCCTTGGAGCAATTAATAAGCCCTAATAAGCCTGGGGAGGCTCTGGCAGGACTCATTTGTTGGTCCCCTCCATCGCTATCCCTTGGATGGGTCTCCTGTGTCACCGTGGCTCTGCATCACGGCTGTCACCCTTGGCTGGGGCGAGAGGATGGGCTCCAGCGGGGAGCCAGCTCCTGGCTGCCTTTCCCACCCAGCTCTGGTACTGGGACCATCAAGTCTGTGGCATCTGGGGACTTCTTGGCAGTGCCAGCACCTTGCGTGGTGGCCGCAGGGTGGCCGTGGGCAGGGAAATCCTGGGGATAGCAGGGAGATCCTGGGGATAGAAGTGAGATCCTAGGGACAGCAGGGCTCGTCTTCAGGGCCCTATTCCTTCCCTTGCTTTCCTGCGTATGGAAATGTTGATGAAGTTATAGGACTCCTTGGACGGGAGGGTGATGCATTTATGGCCTTGCTATAAATCCCTCGGCTAAGCGCAGGGCCGGCGGAGCGGGCAGTGCCCAAATGAATCCGGCTCCATTTGAGCATCACTTGGGCACCCACGGGACACGCCAGCAACTGCACTTCATCCCCTCCTCAGCTCCCGACTCGAGTGCCAATGCCATAAATATTGTATTACCGTATCCAATCTCAGCTCCGGATTGATTTTTTTTTTTTTATTTTATTTTTTTTTTCTTCTTCTCCAGCCCCGATGGCGGAAAGCCAGGACGATGGGATTGTTTTCCAGGGCAATCACAGGTTGATGGGTCCTTGCAGCTGCTTCCACACTTTTTTGACATCAGTAAATAAGCAGCTCCCCACGTTCTTCTCCGCGTAGCACCTATTTTCCTGGGATGTCTGCTGGGGTTTTGTCGGCATAGCTGCAAATTGGTACAGGAAACCGGCCCGAGCCTTCTTGTTTTACAGCAGTACAGGCATGTAGGCTTTATCTTATCTATTATCACCTCCGCCCGATAGCTAACAAGGTCCCATCCACCTCTCTTGCAAATCCGATTTGTCATCACATTTCGGCAGCTGCCCGAAAGTCCCAACCCCGACGTCGGGCATCCCGAGCAGATAGCGAGACACAGACCTGCCCCGCCGATCATAAACCGGCTATCGTTATTCCCGTTTTACCGACGGGGGGGAAATGCAGGGTTCCCAGTTAATAAAAGCTCGCGGAATAATCCCCCCGCGATTTATTCCAGGATGTAAATGAAGGCTGAGGTTTGAAAAAGGGAGATCTCAAGAGCGCTAAACAGAAATTTGCCTATCTGTATCAACAGCTCGCTCCGGGTTTTTAAATCGCCGCTTTAGGGATGCAACCGAAGTAGCAGAGCTTCTTCCCCAATTAAAAAAAATAAAATAAAAAAAAAAAAAAAAAAAGAAGAAAAGAAGTTCTGGATGTAAATTGCCACCAGAGAATGAGCTCGTGCTGTGCAATAAATAGGTGAAGGCAGGAAAATGTCACATTTTATTGAGGGAAAATTTGTGATGAGAGGGAGTATCTTCTCTTAGACTAACTGATAGGGTTGGGAGGGAAAAAAAAAATAACATAACAGCAAGCTGGCTTGTGCGCAGAGCCGCAGCTGGCAAGAGGAGGGGGAGAGGGAGGAGGCGGGTGTCCCTGGAAGAAGGGACATCACGGGCACCTCTGCAGCAAGGACATGGGGACAACGTGGGGAAAAGGACTCCTGAGCTGCCCCCGCTTCCAGCAGAGAGTCAATGCAAAATTGGTACCATCTCCTGCACTTTGAGGATTTGCTTCCCCGTGCTGTTGGGTCCGGCCCGCACACGTCTGTGCGAGGCGGGGGCTGCTGGGGACACCAACCCTCGCGCCTACCAAGGCGGTGTTTTAGCTCAGGCTGCTCCGGATTCTCCCAAATTCTGGATATCCCAAGCTTTTCTCCGCTCAAAGCGGCCGCGGCTCTCCGTGCTCCCAAAGCGTTGGAGCTGGGCTCAAATCGATGCAAAGTCTCGTAGGCTTTGATGGTGGGATGTCCTCTCCTGGACTAAGGGGATCTTCAAAGCTGCTTTCTGGGCTGCATCTCCCCCTGCTCTCTGCATTCCCCCTCTCTCCCTTCTTCCCAGCAAAGCCAGTGGAGATATGTCACTTGGACAAATTCATCCCATCCCGTCACCGTCTTATTTCAGCCTTCAGAGTGCGTCTTTCTAGGAAATCACCCGGTATCGTGGCTCTTGGCTTCCTGATTCTAACCACCACCACCCTTTCCCAAGGCACTGAATTAAAGCAAAAAAAAAAAAAAAAAAAGAAAAAAAAAAGAAAAAGAAAAAATTAATATAAATCAACACCTGAGCTGTGCCGGCAGCTCGGTGTAAACAACCCGGCGCCTGCTGCGTTAATAGCGTGGAGGAGAAGCGATGCTGGGGGCTTCAGGGGCTGCCGAGCCGTGGCTTGGAGAGCTTCGACTGCGGGGTGTTGATGGAGGGCTCCCCGAGATGGTTCAAGCGTGATCCCACCCCCCGAGCCCCCCGCTGCGTCTTGGACCACGCCGACGTGGTGGGCGCAAGGCGTTGGGATGCTCAGGTTGAATTTGGGGCTCTTGAGGATAATTCTGTCTGAACCCGTTGCAAGCCTGAAAGCATGCGCGTCTGTGTTTGGGGTGGCTATGTTTTGGTAGGTCCTACTCTCTGTGAGCTTGCAGGAGGAATATGCCACTCGGTGCTTTGGGGCCACAGGATGGGCACAAGTCACCCTGTCTCCATGTGCTTTGGTTTCTCTCTCGGTAAAGCAGAAACACCAATACGAGGGTATTCACCACTTCTCCGTATCCGGCATCCTTTCCTAGCAGCCGGCTGCTTGTGTCTTGGACCAGCACCCGGCCTCGCGGGATCCTGCCTGGGGAGAAAGATGGGGTTTCTGCCGTCTTGGAAAAGAAATCATAATATCGGTATCCCAGAAGCTGTTCTGTTTTGCTGAACTGATTTCTCTTCTCCTTCACGTGACCAAGCAGAAGGTCTCCTTTGACAGATGTGGAGAAGGGGAGTTTTCTCTCTCATGGCCAAGACAAGACTGTGCCTCCCTGTTGGGGAGTCTGAATTTGGAAAGAGTACAGAATTTCTTCTTAATATCTCATCTAAATCTCCCCCCTTTCAGTTTAAAACCATTACCCCTCGTCCTGTCGCTACGTGCCCTTGTAAAAAGTCCCTCCCCATCTTTCCTTTGGGCCCCCTTCAGATACTGGAAGGGGCTCTCATAACAACAACCAGCTCAGCGATGGGGGCAAGCAAGGCAGAGAAAGAGGACTATTTAGCTTGGAGAGGACTATTTCATTCCTGTCCATACCAAGATAGGGCGCTCTTTTCCCCTCCAGAAGGAAAATCAGCTTGCAGCGATGATCTTTGGGTTTTACTTGTAGAAGGGTTCATATGGGAGGAGGAGAAGCAAGGAGGAGAGGGAAAATATAGACCTGCCTGTGCCCTCTTTGAACTCTAACGTGATTTTTCATTAGGTAATTTGATATTAAATATTTTTTTATTAATAACTTTCATGATTTTTTTTTTTTTTGTGCATGCTGGATAGTTGAGCTTGGAAGAGCCTGAAGCTTTGTACCCTGTGCCGAGGGTACGGTGGGTAGGAACGTCGTGCATGGCCAAGCCTTGTTAGGAGCTGAAAACCGTCCGCTTGACGGGAAATGGAGAATAAGACAAATAGATCAATTTTCATTGCAGCAAAAGCTTAACAGTAGAGGGCCTCAAATTTCCTCTGGGGTCTCGTGTTGTTTAACTTATTTCTTAATGGTCTGAAACACGGGGTGGCCGGGGCCGTGGCCTTTGACTACAAGAGAAATATAAAGTTGCCCTAATAATGGAGTGTTGGGAGTTATGAAAAGGAACTGGATAAATTAGTTTGCGGTCTGGTGTGTGGCCACAGCTGGGTCCTTCTGGAGAGGCAAATATTATTATTAAATAAGGGGAAAGGAAAAAACAGGGTGAATTTGCTGTGTGTGAAGGAGGATTTATTCTAAGGGAGAGAAATGTTGGGATGGGTGATGGTCTCTCCGTCTGTCCTTGCTGGAGCGGTGGGATTTCACGGTGGGCTCGCAGAGGGGAACGTGCTGCCGGCAAAAGACGGGCAAAATTTCTGGGCTCAGCAGAGAGGCGAGGAAATTTAAAAAGCTGAGGAAGATGGGTTCTGCGTGCGATTTGTATGGGCCAGGCAAAGCTCTCGCTCAGGAGCTGGCAGGAAATAGCGGGTATCTGCTAACAAATGGTGCTGATGTCCTTAGTCACGCTGGGTGGAAGTGACCCGATGCAAAAGAGAGTTATGGATTTCTTGTGCTGCTGGACATATGGCTAGACGGGTGTTTAAGCGCTGCTTTTGCAGCCTGTGGGCTGCAGCTAGGAAAAAATGGAAGGAAACGCTGACACAAAGATGTTTCTGGAGGCTACCCGCCACTTCCAGGAAAATAAAAATTTAAAAAAAAAAAAAAAAAAAAAAAAAAAAAAAGAAAGAGTTTTGCGGTGCAACAGAATTACAAAAGAACCCTAAACTGAATTTAAGTACGTAATAAGAATACTTTTTTTGGAATCAAAGGTGACTTTTTTTCTCCCTACAACCATTTAATGAAGCCAGCAGAGGCTCAGCCAGCCCCATTTGGGGCATTTCTTGGTGCCCCAAGGCTTGGCCAGAGCTGGTGCTGCCGTGATTCGGGTCCCATCTACTGTCCCCAAGGCTGGCATGAGCCCTTAGCACGTCACACGGGGCTCACTGGCCCTTTGGGAAGCAACAGCATCCCCAAACCTTGCAAAACCGCCTGTGTCGCTGCTTTAAATTCTTCTTGCTCTGTGGAAAGAAAGGGAAATCACGTAGGGAAAAGTGAGTTACGTTCCCTGCAGGAAATCTGGGTGATCTGTGACACTTCACCTGTCATTTAAACTTCTGAAGTTGTTGCGCTTGGGCAGAGCAAACTTCACTGAGCAGTGAAGGGGGAAGAAAAAAAAAAATAAAAAAAAAAAAATAGAAAAATTAAATCCACTAGGTTGATGTTTTTCTTTGCCTGTCTGCAGCTTGTTGAATATTCTCCTTCCTCGTCGGGAAGCAGGAAGAAAGTTCACGGCGTCGGGAGCATAATCGAGCAAATGGCCTTTGCGCTTATCAAGTGCCTCTGTTCTGCTTGGGCATTTAATCACCCGCAAAAGCCATTTATTGCCTCGTATACTCCTCTTCTATGAACATTAGCCCTTAAATACCTGGCATAATTAAAGGTGAAGCCGCGGTGCCGCGCTCCGTCTCCTGCCTGTGGAAGGGTAACAGATGAGGTGGGAGTTCTGGCGGAGTTCAAGGTGAGAGCCGTAAAGCCCATTTTCTGCATGTGTCAGGGACATTATTTTAGGAATGTCTAATTCTGCTGGAGAAAATTGAGGCTGGCTCAAATAATAATTCACGCTTAATGAACTTAGAGTTATAGCCCCGGCTCTGCGATTCCCTCTGTGCCTGGCGCGGTCGATTGGCCTTGTCAGATGTTTAAAGGATGGCGAAGAAATGACAAAAAGGATTTGATGGAATTAGGCGGAATTCCCCCCAAAAACCTATTTCTTTGTGTTGAGATCCCTGTCTGGGAAGAAAGAGAGAAATTCGCCGCAGCTTTGGCTGTAATGCAGTCGGCTCCTTGATCGGGACTTTCCAGGGCTTTAACCTTGTGCGTTCTTCTTGCGGCTCAGCTCTTCAAAAGGCTCGTGCCCTTCCTTTATGGGAGGGAAAATAAACATAAAGTATCGATGAAGCATTAAGACCCGGCGCTGCGTGTAGGTAGCAGATTGAAGTACCTGTCTGTCACGTTTTCCTGACACGTCCTCGGCTGCCCAACAATCAGATGTTCAGAGACTTGATCATTAATGCAGTTATCCTTGTAACACCCCTTTGATAGTAAATTAATGGGCTGTGCTATGTAGAACATCAGACTGTTGCTACTGCCGGGTTTATACACTAGCAAGCTCTATCGCAGGGAAATATTCGCCCTCTGATGAGCTCGGGGAATGGAGACAATCGGCTCAAAGCCACGCGTCAAATTGTTGCAAGGAGGGAGCTAAATGTGAGTCTACCTCGTACCCGAACTCTCTGTTCTGGCTGCTGGTTGAGTTGCAAAAGGTGGCTTCGTGCTCTGAGGGTGGTGAGCCCCTGGCCCAGGTTGCCCAGAGAAGCTGTGGCTGCCCCATCCCTGGAGGGGTTCAAGGCCAGGTTGGACGGGGCTTGGAGCAACCTGGGCTGGTGGGAGGTGTCCCTGCCCAGGGCAGGGGGTGGCACTGGATGGGCTTTAAGTTCCCTTCCAACCTAAACCATTCTGTTATTCTATGCGGAACGGGTTGAATCATCATCTGCTGGTGGCAGAGGTGTGTGTCCGTACGGGTTGTCCCATGATGGATGAAACCTTGATGCTAAGATCTAAGATACCTGCAGATCTCCTCGCCAAGGTGCTGGAGCAGCTGGTGTGGCACTTCACATGCAGCAAAGAAAATATACTTCCTTGGTTTTTTGGTGGTGCGTTGGGAGCTGAACCTCTGGTTGGTTGCTCAGTGCTCATTGCTGCCCCTGAAAGCCCTCCCGTGGAGCGAGTGACCTGCCGAGGAGAAATGACTGGTGCTTCTCGGGCAGGCAGGTAGACCCACCGCAGATTGCCCGTCGGGCTTGGCCAGCCATGCGGGCAAGCGTGGCTTGGGCGCATCTGGCGGGAGGCTCTTCCCAAGGTCACTGCAGACCTTGGGTGAAGGAGGGGGTTCGCATTGGGCTGAGATCATCAAGAGCCCCCCCCAAGTTCACCCCTCTGCATCCCAAGGCCATCTCTAGCGCAGGGTTGCCGAGCCCTGCGTCGCTTCCTAGAAAGACGGGGCTTTTTCTGGCGGTTGGAAACACGAGGCATCCGGATAAACAGTTGTATTAAGCCGCTGTTGTAGTAATTGTGTTTGTACAGTGAAGCAAAAAGGCTCAGTTTACCCCTCTGCTGTCTGGAAATGATTCCTCCAGGTTATGCGCGAAGCATTTCTTTTTCAGTGCGCTGATTTCATTCGGGGGAGGTGGGGGGGGAAGAGAAGAGACTATTACAATGACATATTCTTCCCCAATGGTAACTTTATCCCTGCTTCTGGCTCAGTGCAGAATCATAATTCATTTTGTCACAAGGATAGCAAATAAATAATAAGAATAAAGTGAGCAGATTATCTCATCTTTAAGCCATGCCCAGCATTCATCAAATCCGTGCCAAGAAGCAAGACTTATCTGCAGTCAAATTGATCCTACAAGAACACCTACCTTAAGCTCCATTAGTATACCTGGGAGATGCTCACCCATCTCCCCGGTCCTCGGTCGCTTAAAACGACGAGTCATTTAAGTGACACACATTCCCGAAGTGTCTTTTCTTATAAAAAGGCCTAGTGAAAACGTATGTGTTGCTGTTTCTCGCCATTGATTTTTACTGAAAGGACCAAAGCGTATACAAAGGCTAAATTCGCCTCGGTAGAAGTTTGCTGCTCGCGCTGCAGATGCAAAAACATCCATTTCTTCTCTCACTTCAGTGGAAGTTTTAATAACGGATGCTGCAGGGAGTTTCTACAGGACTAAGGTCTCATTACTCTTAGAGGAGATGCTGCTGCACATTTACCAGTGTACCGCGAAGCGTTATAAATAATTAACGTGGAACTACACCGAATAAACTTACTGCAGTCCTCCTAATTGGTAAACGGACATGTGTTTCGCTTGGAGTATACGAGAAGGCGTACCGCTTTCAGGGGGATGATTCGCTTGTATAAATTTAAGCTTATGAATAATGCTTTAAAGGGTTGAGGCTTGCTGTTGTTTATTTGACAGCGCTCAAAAATTGGTAGGTGGGTCAAATGAATAAAGGTGAGGTTTGTCGCCCCGGGAAATATTGACTCTAAAGCCTCATCTAAACTAAAACTGGAAGTGAAGGAGCTAACTTTGTTAGCGAGTAACAATTATTTCACTGGAAGCCTGTGCGTTCAATTGAAATGATGTTCCCCGCACCTACCCTCAGCCCCCTCCCACGTTATGGCGAAATAGCAAATAGGGAATGCAACATACGGTCATTAATTTGCGGTTGTGCTCTTAGGGTGTGCCTAACGAAGGTCTTGCCGACAGCACGAGACTTCTCTCCCCGTACGGTTTAATACGAATTTAACCTCATGTATTTAAGCTGGAGAACCTGCAGGGTCAGTTGCTCCACTTGGGCTCAACTTGAGTGGGAACATATTGGGAACGTATTTAAGATTAAGCTGGAACAAGCCCGTTTTAAGCCGAAATAGGTTCGTGCTCGCGAGTGTTTGGGTGTGTTGGTTTAATAACTGGCTCAGGCTCTCGCTGCACTACGCACCCTCTAGGAGCAATGCCGGGAGGAATTTTCTGCCGCAGGTTTGAGCTGCCCTTGTGCAAAGGGAGTGGAAACTGGACGGGAAACCATCACCAGGTCAGGGGAGAAAGGGTTCCGTGTGGCAGGAGGGAGAAGGGAGGTGAAAGCCAAGGTGGCGGCGGTGGCAAAGTGGGAAGCGATAGAAAGACTCGCGAAATACTCAGGTTTGCAGCAGGTACGGCAAAAAGTGACGCTGTGACTCAAAAAGGCAAGCTGCCAGCATGGTGGCACACAACATTTCAAGACTATATATAAATATCTGACCTATTTCTTATGGATAGCACAATAAGGACTCGATCAAAACCCCATTGAATTCTGCAGGAGCCTTTCCATTGACTTCAATGGCTTTTGGATTGGCCCCTATAAATGGCTCTTGAGGAGAAGATAGTGGTGCATTTGCCTGACTATTTTTATAATGTGTTTGATCACTCACTCGGTGATTTTTCAAACTTCAGCCGTTCGCCATGGGGAGCTAGTGCAAATTACAATGCTCAATGTCCAAAGAAATGTCTCTTGGAATTGAACTGAGACTCATAAAACAGATAAATGCGTTGGTGTCCCATGGCCGCCAAAATGAAAGGAGAGCATTAACACTCATTAAAAGGGACAAGCCAGTGCCACGCTTCCAGTGACCCTGGCACAGAAACCACGAGGGTTTTGTCGTTTTATTCTTTGGTTCTCCCAGCTTTCGGACGAGCGTGGGGCTTGTAGGATCAATGGGCCACCTTGTCCCTTGTCCTCTTCCTGAAAAACGGGAGTCTGGGGAAGGTCCAAGAAGCTTCTCAGAGCGTGGCTGCAGGGTAACGTCCCGCTCGGAGAAGGTCCTTCCCGACCCTGAAGCCCAAGGGTTTGTTTTACTCTTGCCATGGATCTACGCACGTTCTCATTGCTGGTATAAGTCCTCCATCCTTTTGGTTCCCTTTTAAGCTCTTCTTTTTAATGATAGCGGGTGACAGGGAGGTTAATTATGCCTCGCAGAAAGAGGAGTCTCGTCTCGCACCTTTGCACGGTGTCGCCTGTTGGATTTGATGGAGGGCTCCTCTCTTTCTCCTCTTTGAGGACTCTCGAAGTCTCTACGAGGCAGCAGGTTGGTGGAAGGTTCTTCCATCACCAGTTAGTGTGACATCAAAATACCTGGGAAGGTGACTTCCAGTGGAGCTTATGCAGAGTGTCACCAATAGGTATCGTTTTCATAGGCTGGAATATGATGTTCCAGCCTTATCTTTTCGTCTTACTTTATATAATAAAAAAACCCAACCTTGGAATCAAAAGGAGAGCGTTCCATGGGGTCAGGAGTCTGTTCCTGGGAATATTCTGTGATGTGAAGGAAATTCTCAGTTTCAGAGTTTTGCCCCGGGTTTTGCCCTAGATTTCAAAGTCTTAGAAATTCTTATAAAAGAAAATTTACATGTTTTGATTTTCCCCCCCCCCCCCCCCAGGGAATAAAGCTGTCTGCTTTTACTCCTATTGTATCATGCTCATCTAGACAGTAATATTCAATCTTTGTCAAACCTAGAAATTTTCGACTGAAGGCACAGAGCGTTTGAGAAATATTATGTGCATAGATTGCTTTGTATGATAATAATGGAGTTGGTTTATTATTTATTTTTTTTTTTTCTAAAAGCCTTTTATGGATGTCTTAGAAGCAGGCAGTGGATTAGGTGTAGAAAACCGTCTGGAGGGTTGTTCATCGTGTCTCAGCCAAATTGCTGGCTTTTGCGCCTTGCTTTTTTTTCGGATGGATACGGCGTTGGCTGTCGGTCTCGGCGTTGGCTCCAGCACTTGGCTTCAAGGAAGAAATGATAAGGTTTGGTTGGAATGCGGGGATGTGAGGCTCCTCCCCAACCTGCGGCTGGAGGTCACCTTCTCAATGTCACCACCCGTCCCAGGGCTTGTCATTTAATTCTTTGCCTTCCCGCTCTGATCCTGCCAAGGATAATCCCCCTTCAATATGCAGGAGGAGCAAGTCTGGGACAGCCGTCTCCCCCGTGCCCGCTGTGGTGAAGATGACCAAGGCATATATTTAATTTCTCCTCCATGTCCTTACGCTCTAATTGCTCCCCGGCAGACCAGCTCCGTCGGAAAACTTCCCGCTGGCGATATTCAGGGATTCAGCTCAGGAGCTGGTTTGTGGAGGTTGTGGGTTGGATGGAGAGATCCCAGGTTGTTCCCTCTGGTCTGACCTTGCTCAACCACCCAACAGGGAGACCTCCCGGACATGGGAGCAGTCCTTGTCCTTGACCCCCCCAATTCCCTTCCAAATGCACTATTTTTCTTGAGTCGCGGTGTACTTTTCTGCTATGTACTGAGCTTTAAAGCCTTATTTTTTTCTCATCAAACCCAGGCTTTTTTGTTGCTTAAGACAAAGAGGGGAAACTTCTCCATCAGACCTACACGAGATTGGGTCTATATTTGTCGTCTTCTCATACCGATGGGCCCACAAAGCAGCCCCTGACCCGATGAGCAGGTCTGGTTGAAGCCTCCCCCCGCCCTCCTCCAGTTTTTAGGGTGCTTTAGGTAAAAGCATTCGAATGCTGTTTCTGGATCTCGGGAGAGGCCGGGATTTGTTTTGACCACGAGGAATTTCAGCAGGTGTGCTCGTGTATTTTATGCGGCGGTTGGTTGCCCAGGTGCTCTTTGGAGAGAGTTTTTTTCCTTTTCCAGTATTCGATACGTGGATGTGTTTTGCTACTCGGGGCTTTTGGAATGGACTGACCCTACACTTTGGGTTTTTTAAAAAAAAAAAAAAGAAAAAAAAATTAAAAATTAAGTAATTAAGAAAGATATACTTAACTCAGTTTGGTGGATGGACAGCAATTTGTTGAAGATAGGGTCTGTAGAGCTGAATGGGGAATTAGGCTGGTTTTATACCCTTTTTAAAGTAGATGGGAGAATTATGTCCCACGCTTAACTTTTTTAAGTCCCTCTGACCTCCTTAAGCGCAGGATCTTGTATTTCTGCGTGATGGACTCGGCTGCCACCGCTGTCCTGCAGGGCCATGAAGTGCTACCGAGCCCGGTCCTTTGCGTGTCCTCAGGAAAGGTCCCCGTCTGTCCCCCGGTCCCTCCTGCTCGGGGTCCGCTCTGATGCGCGATCTCCTCCATTAACCACAGCAGGACTTTCTCACCATCGAAATGCGCTTTTTTTTTTTTTGGTTGGGTTTTTTTTTTTTTTTTTTTGCCTAAAGGAGAACTGAAAATTAAGCGGACTGATCTGTTTAAACCTTTTATAAATACGTGTTTAATATCTGCTTAATGCGAGATGGAATTTATGAGCCGTTAAGTGATGCGAGATGGTTTTTATAAGAATAGAGAAGTCTAGTGGGAAAACTTCCTCCTGGGACAAAATCTCATATTATTATTTTTTTTTAAGAGAGAGATTTAATATGTTATAGTTGACGTTTTTCAGTGACATTGGAATATTTCCTACGCGGGAGCTTTCACCAAGTGCTTTATAAATCTTTAACGATTTAACTTAATGAAATCCTCATGCCAGTGGTGGGGATTATTCCTCCGCTGCAGATAAGTAAACTGAGGCACGGAGACGGGCAGAGCCACAAATGGGACTCGCGGGTCCTGCTCTTGGTTTTGGTAGCCCAACCACTTCATGGCTGTCCCCCAAACCACGAGACAACGCCGTGCTTCGCGTCTCCCCAGGTTTTTTTTTTTGCTTTTAGTGTGGTTTTGCAGGCGTTGGTGTGAGCTGAGCACGCGCTGCACCTCCTTGGCAGCCGCTGGCTCCCTGTCCTCTGCCTTCGCTTTCCTCCTATCCGTTTTTACCTTTTATTTTTTCCCCCCTTTTTTCACTTTTTTCTTTGTTTTTCTTCTTTTTTCTATTTCCCCCTTCTCTTTCCCCTTTTTTTTAATTTCCCCCCCTTTTTTTTAATTTCCCCCCTTTTTAATTTTCCCCCCTTTTTTTTAATTTTCCCCCCTTTTTAATTTCCCCTCCTTTTTTAATTTCCCCCCTTTCTTTAATTTTCCCCCCTTTTTTCTTTTTCCCCTTCTTTTCTTTTCCCCCTTTTTTCATCTTTTCCCCCTTTTTTCTTTTCCCCCTTTTTTCTTTTCCCCCTTTTTTCTTTTCCCCCTTTTTTCATCTTCTCCCCCTTTTTTCATCTTTCCTCCCTTTTTTCATCTTTTCCCCCTTTTTTCATCTTCTCCCCCTTTTTTTTTCATCTTCTCCTCCTTTTCGTTTTCGATTTCCCTCCCCCCCCCCCCCTTTTTTTCCTTTTTTTTTTTTTTTTTTTCCCATTTTTTCCCCCCTTTTTGCCCTCCCCTTTTTTCATCCACATCTAAAAGGAGCCATTAATCTGTCCCCTCCCATTTCCCCCCCTCCATTTTCTGGGGAGATTCACGGTTCGGACGCTCCCGTGGCCTTTCGGCGCTGCGGTACCGGATTGCCGTGAAGCCGTACATCGAGCCCCGCTGCCGCAAGGGCGGTGACTCGCCGTGTCACGGGGCTCAGGGGGGGACGCGAGAGGCGGTGGGGACACCGGGGGAACAACTCAGATGATGTATGTGACATAGAGATTTCAGTCGTGGCGACTTTGGGGGTGGCACTGCTGCTTTGGGGAATAGAGAGCTTTCTGCTTCCTGCAGCTGGTGCTAAAATGAGATTTTTATTTTTTTATTTATTTATTTTTTCTGCATGAAAAACATCGGTGAAATCCCTCTGTTGCTGTTGCAGTTTGCTGCTAAAATTTTGAGTATTTCCAAAAGACCCTCAAACAGTTTTGTTTTTTTCTTTTTATATGAAACTTTAATATTTTCTCTTCTTTCCTAAACCTGCGTTTCGAGGAGGATACGAATCGATGGATGGATGGATTGATGGATGGATGGATGGATGGACGGACGGGAGAGATGCCCCAGTTCTCATCTCACTGGGTACCTCCTTCCCACCAGAAAAGCTAACTGGATGCTGAGTTACTTTTTCCCAGTTCAGTCCCATTTTCTCCCATTCCGGGAATGCCTCGGAGAATGTTAGCTGGGTGACGCAGGGAGGTGAATCCCAGAGCAGACACAGTGTCCCCATCCCCAGCTGTATTTATCATTCAGACTCTGTTCTAGGTTCATATCTGGTCCCTGGCCTGCAGCGGACGCGGGGCTTCCAGCTTTGCATCCCAGCTTCCTCCTGCCTGCAGCTAATTAGGTCCAGCAGAGCCTCATTAGGATCTGCTCCGTTCCGGGGGGGTTTGACCCTTTCCCTGGGGAAAGCGGGATGTGCCCCACGGGGATTGAGTTGTGCAGTCGCGAGGTCTCTTTTCCCCCTGCCCCCTGGTTTTGGGGGTGCCGGGGGATCCCAACATCCCGCAGGATGCTCACACCAGCGGCCGGCTGGGATGGAACTGAGAATTCCTAATAACCCCATGGCAGAGCAGGGCTATCTTGGACTATTGGCAACCGGTTGTTGGGTTTCTTATGAATAATTAAAAAAAAAAAAAAAGAGAGAGGAAAAAAGAAGGGAGAGAGACAGAGAGAGCTGAAGGAATAATCTTTTTACATTTTAATCTGAGCGGTTTTCAAGCGGTTTGATAAAGGCGGGTTGTAGAAATGTCAGCTTCCCCTTATCTCTAATTGACTTAAAGTAGAAGCAGGCTTTAATCCTTGCATGCAGAGGAGCTTCTGATGGGGAGATGAGGGCAATTGATTTCTGCCTTTTTAATTAACAGTCTGCTGCTTTTAAAAACAATAGGGAGGAGGAGAAGGGAAGGGAGAAGGGAAGGGAGAAGGGAAGGGAGAAGGGAAGGGAGGGAGAAGGGAAGGGAGAATGGAGAAGGGAAGGGAGAAGGGAAGGAAGGGAGAAGGGAAGGGAGAAGGGAAGGGAGAAGGGAAGGGGAGGGAGAAGGGAAGGGAGAATGGAGAAGGGAAGGGAGAAGGGAAGGGAAGGGAGAAGGGAAGGGAGAAGGGAAGGAAGGGAGAAGGGAAGGGAGAAGGGAAGGGAGAAGGGAAGGGGAGGGAGAAGGGAAGGGAGAAGGGAGAAGGGAGAAGGGAAGGGAGAAGGGAAGGGAAGGGAGAAGGGAAGGGAGAAGAGAAGGGAGGGAGAAGGGAAGGGAGAAGAGAAGGGAGGGAGAAGGGAAGGGAGAAGGGAAGGGAGAAGGGAAGGGAGAAGGGAAGGGAGAAGGGAAGGGAGAAGGGAAGGGAAGGGAGAAGGGAAGGGAGAATGGAGAAGGAAAGGGAGAATAGGGAAGGGAAGGGAGAAGGGAAGGGAGAATGGAGAAGGGGGAAGGGAAGGGAGAAGGGAAGGGAGAAGGGAGAAGGGAAGGGAGAAGGGAGAAGGGAAGGGAGAAGAGAAGGGAAGGGAGAAGAGAAGGGAGGGAGAAGGGAAGGGAGAAGAGAAGGGAGGGAGAAGGGAAGGGAGAAGGGAAGGGAGAAGGGAGAAGGGAGAAGGGAAGGGAGAAGGGAAGGGAGAATGGAGAAGGGAAGGGAGAATGGAGAAGGGAAGGGAGAATGGAGAAGGGAAGGGAAGGGAAGGGAAGGGGGAAAAGCGCGTGGTGAGGTTGGGGCCGGGTGACGGGCTGTCGGGGATGCTGGAGGTGCTGCCTGGTTTCCAGAGGACTGGTCCCAGTTGAAGAGGGGAATTGGTTGCCGGTGTCTGGGTGAAGAGGGGGAGCTCTAGGGATTCCCGCGGGGCTGTGGCATTAAGGAAAGCGAGGATTAGGGTTGTCAGCCCGGCCGTTCCGTGCTTCCATGAGCGACTGGGATCAGGATGCAGGAAACGCTGGAGGGTGGCGCATCCCTCACCCACCACGGCGGGGCAAACCCAGAGGGGTCTCCTCTGCCTCCTCCATGCAAAGAAACTCCCCTCTGCGCAAAACCTACATCCTGGCGCTGCAGAGATGAGCAGGAGCCGGTTTTGGGGGCAAAATGGACCTATTGGATGCTGTTCCCCTTGGCTCCCGACCTTGCTGTAGCTCTGCTCACCGCCACAAAGCGCACGCACGCACTTGTGGGACACGCTTAATTACGGCGTAGGGACATATGGAAAATGCTTTCCCCATGGGCAGGCGAGGAAATAGAGGTTTACCTGGCATCCTCGCACATGCTGCATCCCCAGCATCCCACGGAGTCATCGCCCTCCTGGGAAAACCCCCCGAATTTTGCTCGACCCCACCAGGCCAGGACAACAGGAGTGGGGGGGGGGGCGGAGGGGGGAGTTTTTCCGCTGATTTGGCTTTTCCAGCCAATTTCTGGGTGGGCGAACGGCACAGATAATGGCTTTTGCAGCGGGGGGAGCTGACTGCTGTGACTGTTATGGCTCCGTTTGCTGTCCTGCCGCAAGACGCTTACACTTGGCCGCTTAAGTGTCAGCCGCGCAGCGGAGAGGGTTGTTTATGCAGCACTTAGGAACATCTACGGGGTAATGGGCTGTGCAGAAGACCCCGGGATAATTGGTAAAATGTCTGGAAGTGGGTTGGCTGCGTGGCTGGCTGGCGGATATTCGGAAAGATGCACATACGTTCGATCTTTAAATACATATTAGGCTGAACTCCTGGTTCTCCCAGGGATTGCGGAGGTGGGGTTAATGTTGTGTGAATGCAGTGGGTTAAAAATCCTGTATTTTTAACAGCAGAGCTGGGAAACGAAGTGCTGGACCCGGCGGGGGGATGACTGCATGCCGATGGTGTGTCCCTGTGCGGTGGGATGGTGGGGCCAGGATGGGCCGGCCTCCTGCAGGACATCCCTTCCCATGCCACCAAGGCTAAAGAGCTGCTGAGAGAAGGTGATTTGGGGATTGTGGCCGCAAGAGAGCAGGGAGATGTGGGGAGCATCCCGGGAACAGGCAGCTCTGCGATGCCTCCGGCTTCTTTACGCCTCGCTCAGGCTCTCGGTGGAGAAGATCAGGCCGTTATGGGTCTGTAGTGCCCTGGGCTTCATCCTCTTGCGTTCCTCAGCCTTCTTTTTATCATGATTTTCTTCCAACCAACCTGCTCTCTGCCAGCAGGAGGGAGAGGAATAAGTGAACTTGCCCACCCAGGGGTGCGAGCCGCTCCGTACCGCTGGGAGCAGGAGGTGGCCACTTCCAGAGGTGGGTTTTTGGGCTGAGCATCCCAAGCTCTCCGCAGCCCCCAGGGATGCACGGCCCCGTCCGCCTGCTGGCTCCGCTCCACCAAACCCTCCCGCAGCTCATTATATTCCCGGCGCTTTCAATGAATTGTTTAACGAGCTTCCTGCGAGGCTGAGCAGATGAGAGGAGCGCGGAGTTTGGAGAGGAGATGGAGAAATGGGTGGGGGGAAGTGCTTTTGATTTGCCAAGAGCCGTCGTGAGCGGGAGGGGAATCGGAGCTGGAGCATCCCTCTTATGCCAGGGATAGTCTGAACACAGACAAATATGAGGGAGCGTAGCGATAGGACGAGGGGGAATGGTTTTAAACTGGAAGAGGGGAGATTTAGATGAGATATTATGAAGAAATTCTTGACTGTGAGGGTGGTGAGACACTGGAACAGAGCAACTGTGGCTGCCCCATCCCTGGAGGGGTTCAAGGCCAGGTTGGACAGGGCTTGGAGCAACCTGGGCTGGTGGGAGGTGTCCCTTCTGGGAACGAGATGATTTTTAAGGTCCCTTCCAACCCAAACCACTCTATGACTCCATGAGTCTTGCCGGTTTGGAGTGGCGCCAGGGCTTAAAAACGGAGACTCGTCCCATTCTTGCTGGGGATTTCAGCCCAGGACGCAGCATTGCAGGACCCGCATCGTACCACGGTGCAAAGGCATCGCAGATCCCAAAGGCTCTGGCGTCTAGTCCTGGCAACGTGTTTTCCCCGTGGTTTAGAGGTATCAATTTTTCCACTTTTTAAAGCGCCCTAATAATTCATAATTTCTTAATACCGTGTGCCATCTCTCTCCTCCTGACAAATCCATTTGTTACGGGTTGTATCCGCTGCTGAACCGTGATGGGGAGGAGAAGGAAGAGCAGTGTTTTCTCTCCCGCTTTTTGCGTTCCCTTTCATATCCTAAGGGTTATCAAGTCAGTCGCCACAATACCACAACCTACCATGACGGGTATTTAAAGGAAAAAAAGCCCTCAACAACAAAGTCATTTGGTAGCAGAAACTCTAAAACACATCAGAAGTGATGAAGCGAGGTGCAAGTCCTGCTTCCCCGTGTACATAGAAAAGCATTATCCTTGTGCGAGCTGCTAACGTGTCCTGATGGAAGGAGCCCGCAATTCAATTTATAGCGTGCACTTCCAAATAAATATGAAAATACTGCCAAATCCGCCCGGATAAATCTTCGCCGACTCCAGCATATTCATCAGATGAATGGGAGGGGAACAAGCGTTAAGGGCAAAAGGTGTAGACACCCAGGGTACAACCGGAGGATGGATGGGTTGGAGGCTTCACTCCAAATTTCCAAAGAGATTTGGCAGACCGCAAGGTTTTATTAAAAGTTAGTGGCGCTTAGACTCGGAATTGTAGGGAAAGATGGGAATTAGACCTCTAAAATCATCCTAGGTCCTTTGGGAAGCGTTGTCCCCATGGTGCTGGAGATAGACACGTGGTTCCCCAAGCTCGGCGCGGGTGTAAATGGATTTCCATTACTCCCAAGGATTTACTCCAGAGATCCAAGGATCTCTGGAGCATCCTTGTCATCCTTTGTATACAAATTGGGACAAATCCAGGCTCCCAACTCCTTATAAAAATAAAAAACCCCTCAAACCGACCTCAAGAACCCACTCTAGAAAATCAAATATTGTGCAGGTTGGGTGCCAAGACCCTCTTGAAACTGATTTGTAAATGCATTTCTGTTTAATCCATGGGTTTCATTGATTTCATATCAGGATCCGGCCAGAGGGGGTTTTTTATTTTTTTTCTTCATCCAGCTGGAGATTTTTGCAGCTCTGTGGTTCGCTATAATTAACATCTGGGAGGAATTCCAGGGGTCTTGGGGGAGAAAAGCGAGATCGGAAGTTTAAATAACAATTGCGTTTCGACACAATTAAAAATAAGCTGCTTGGTGATTACCGGGGCGGCTGCTTACGTGGAAAGGAGGAGGGAGAAGGTGGCTTGGGGTGTGTTTTCCTGGTGTAAATGGGAGATAAAGGTAGGGATGAGCAAGGAAAAGGGCAGGAGGCTGAGTAAGGACCAAACCCTATCCTTGAGCTCCAAGAAATAAATCCCAAGCCCAAATAAAGGGTTGCATGAATAGGAAAAATAGTTTCACGTAGAACTCAGCAATGCAAGTGCTTGCTCCTTCCAAGGATCTCTGGAGCGTCCTTGTCATCCCTTGTATACAAATTGGGACAAATCCAGGCTCCAACTCCTTATAAAAATAAAAAACCCCACAAACCGACCTTAGAACCCACTCTAGAAAATCAAATATTGTGCAGGTTGGGTGCCGAGACCCTCTTGAAACTGATTGGTATCGATGGCCGCCCGTGAATCCCATGCAATTTCTTTAATTGCTTTATTTTCGCTCCCCTGATTGCAGCTCGCCATATAGAATTTGAAGGCAGGGAAAACTTTGAAGCAAACAGAAATTGTTTCGCGCGAACGAAATGCTCCGGTTGCCCCAGCAGCAAACCGCTTCGGGCCTGATTTGAAATACAGCCCAAATTTTACAAACTTGCAGTAAATGAAGGGTCTGATAGGGTCAGGCTTTGCTGCTATATACGCGCTAAGGAACAGCCCTGAAATAGCTTTAAATAATAAATTTGGGGGGTGGGTTTGGCCATCTCCGCGCGGGCAGGAAGGAATGACGGAGTTCTTGGAGAAACAGCAAAGCGAGGAATGTGCGAGCGATCAAAGGAAATGCCATTTTAACCAGGGTTTCGCTGGCCCGGGGAAGTTATTGGGGGAAAACATCCCAACAGATGAACCGGGAGAGTGGAGTGAAGCTTGAGTCCTACAAATTCATGACAGGGGTGGATTTGCGGAGGGTGAGGATGCTCTGCCGCATCCCCCGGTGCGTCTCCTTCCTCCCTCCGTCAACATCAGTGATGGACCGGCAATAACGCGAAACCCTTAAGGAATTCATCAAAGCGCGGCGAAGGACTAAACCTCCTCATTTCCTTACCAAGCCGCGCTGGACTTTGTTGGCGGGAGGCAGCCGAGTCCCTGTTTTCTCTGGCTTTATGGATTTCCATATTTATTACTTGTTTTGTAACTGCCCGGGAAGGGGGGATGAAGAACGTTTCGCGATGGGCAATTTCAGCGGAGGAGGATGCGAGGGGTTGGGAGATGCCTGCACTGCTCCTGCGCCTTCCGGGCGGCTGTGGCGTGTGGCTCTGGATGATGAAATACAATCCATTATGGTGGTGTTTTGGGGTTGGGTTTTTATTTTTTGGGGGTTCTCTGTGGTTTTATGTGATGGCTTTATTTCCTGGCTTGGGCATAAAACCCTGAAGGGCAAATGCAGCCTCTGTGTTGTTTTGGGAGGGAGGTGCACATGGGAATGGGGTGGTTTGGAAATCTTAAGGTTCCGCGTCTTTGAAGGGTGGGTGATAAAGAGCCCTGGATGGAAAAGGCGTTTCGGAGAAGAGGAGAAGCAAAACCGACCCTAGACTTCCTTAGCTTAAATTCCCAAGAGTTCTCGTAAATCTGCCTAAATGCTTTTAGCTCCGTGCAGAAGGTCCGTGGCACACTCCCTGCTGCTGCCGCTGCTCCGGTTCCTGCCTTGACGGGGAACCTTTGCATGGAATAAATGTGCTGGATTTATGGGAAGCTTGGAAATTTAAGTTTTCAAGACCAGAAGGCAAGTGGAGAATGAGGCAGTTAGACATGGCCAGGCCAGAGCTTCTCCAAACAAATACGAAAACTAGAAATCTGGGGTTTTTTTAATTTTTTTTGTTATTAAGGGGCAATGTGCATTAACGACCACTCTGTCGCATATAGAATTAGAATCATTTTTTATTTAGCAAGACTTTGAGACTTGCTATAATTTCCCTGCTATCTTCCACTCTTTTTTTGACTGGGAAACGTAAATAAACAAAGAGCAGAGAGCAAACCAAGCCCCTGGAACTGCTTCAGGTGGAAATTACAAAGGATTTGTTAATCCCTTTCTCTTCTAAATTTTTTTTTCTTCTTTTTTTAAGGCGAATTTGATCTAAATAATCTCCACAGAAGTAGTTATTTTGTGCAGAAACCCCGTTTGCGTTTCCAAAATACACTCAGAAGAAATGTCACCAGCTTTTACCCGTTATCGCCGACTTGTATTTCATATGGGAACGAGTGTCTCATTTGTCTTTTAATTTCTCCGAGCTCACTTGGTGGTTAGTTTTGGACCCGAATTTATCGCAGTGATCATTTCTACAGCGGTTTGTACCCGTTTCTACCCAATATAGTTGGTATTCTGTTACTGGGCAATGGTGGTAGTTCCGTTCCTTGCACAAAGCTTTGCATTCGAAGCTGAGATTGAGTTTTCTGGGCATTGCGCTTGCCCAAATAATAAATAATATTAGCAAAAACCGAGAGTCCTGGCTAATTGGTCAGTGACATACTTGGCATTGGAAATTCTTGGGCCGCTGCAATAGACTTGTTCCTTTCCTTTATTGACCCTTGATTAAATTTTTGTTAACAATTACAGACGAATAATAGGCAGCTATTGATTTCCGTGGAGGGTGAGTATCAAGATTTACCGAGGTGAGAGTGGAAGCGATCGACTCGGAGGAGAATAATAGCCGGTATTGAGTAGGGGGGGTTGCTGGTCGAGACAGGCTTATTTACATGCCTGATGGGGCTGGTTTAATGTCTCGGGATTAATAGACTATAGAAATACAGTGCCTTGGTGTTTGTCCCTGCCTGGTGACAGCAATTTCCTCCCGGTGTTGTCATCAAATGTGTTTTGAGACTGGAAAACGAATGTGTATCTACACTAGAACCGCTGTTGTAAGAATTGACCCTTTTATTGGCAAAATCCAGTTTTGATGAGTTCCCAAACTGACAGAGAAGTTGGGACCTGCCAAAAAAAATCCTTGAAATGATTCCTTTCAACTCCCCCGTTGAATTCAGCTCTTCTGTTTCGGGAAGTGCTTTATGCTTTTTCTTCAAGATCTTTTGCTTTCCGTTGCGTTTGGGAGGGAAAAGTGCTTGTGAGCTCGCTTTTCATCTCAAAAACTCTCGTAAGATCCCACTCTTGTGCTTATCACCTTCTCAAATTGAGGCTGCGCGTGTCATCCCGGGCACTTGAAATTAAAAAGCTACTTTGAAATACTGCCTTTAAACAGCCTCGTAAGGGTAATAGGCAACTTGAAATCGTCTCCAAAATGACAAGAACCTGCCGATCTGGATCTGCGGGTGACGTTATCTCCTCCATCGCCCGCCTGGACGTGCCAATAGGTGGCAATCTCTCCACGGATGTGGCGTGTGGCACCTCTCCTTGCCCATATAACCCCTGGTTTGCAGGACCCGGTGTGGGAATTGTATGTACGTTGATGCGATGGGTCTCAAGTAGAGGAACAAAAGGGGTTTCGTCCTTTTTTACGTCCTTTTTTAGGACTCCCTGTAAAGTTTGGTGGCTTTGCTGGGAGAGTGGGATGGAGAAGGGGGGGGACCAACCAACTTCCCTGTCCCTTTAAGAGCCTTCATTGGCGTAATGGGATCCTTGATCTTGCGACTGCATAAATCACAGGCAGCCAGTTGAAGTCAATTCATATTTTTGCAGTTCGTTAGCAGCTCGGGAGGAAATTGCATTTATTATAATTGTCTCTAATTGCACCAGATTAGTGATTACAATTATTGATGGTGGCTGATTATTCATTAGGCTTCAAATCAATTCCCCTGCTTCGTCATTACCCAAAACAGTAACTCTGATGAAGGGAGAGGGAGAGGGGTCTGGATGAGTCCGCGTCCAGGCTCCTGCTGGGGAGCCCGCTTGCCTCCAAAAGTCGTGTGAAATCAGCCCTCGGAGCTGATTAGTGCCTTGACGCCATGGGAGGGGTCGTTAGCCAGGGCTCGGGATGCCTTCGGTGGCCGGGAGCTGAATTAAGTCAGATCCTCCCTGCGTGGCCGGCGCTTGTCCTCTCTTGGGTGGCTTCCTCTTTTGCGCTGGGATTGACGTTCATGGCAAAAAAAGAGTCGCGATAAGTCGTGTGGGCTCTCGAAGCGATTTGCTGTCCCCACGCCACCCTCGGAGGCAGGAAGGCCGTTGGAAAAAGTCAGGCATCCCCCGGTTTGCCGGGGCACGGTGTGCAACCCCAGGTGCAGGCAGCAGCCACCTGCGCCGCCTCCGAGAGATGCTTTAATTGTCACCGAAGCTGCCTGACTGGCATAATAACTCGTCCCCGAGCAGCCCCGCGCCTGCTTGGATATTAGGCGAAGATGCTGCGGGAAGCAGAAAGTCCGGGTTGCCAATCCTCGCCGCGCTGTCCCCTTCCCCCTGCCCTCTCTTCAAGCATGTCCCCAAGCTCCAGATGGGGTGGCTGCTTATCTCGGGAGGGTTGTGCTGCCTTCCCACCCGGATAGACATGGCTCGGAGAAGCTGGAGCCACTCAGGATAAGGCCAAGGAGCTCGTTCTAGGTTGGTGGCTGTGTGGTTGCTTGTGTGCGGTGTTGTCTCCGGCTGGAGATGCTGCTGCTCGCAGGTCTTGACCCATCAGACCCTGCTCTCCATCCCGTCCCTCATCTGCTGCTGAAGGTTGCTTCAAAACCCCAGGCTCTCCTGGTTTGGGGGACTTATATTGTACTGAGTGGTGGGTGCTAATATCGGATATGATATCAAAGGGCTTGAATGTGTTCCCGCAGTGACGGATGGGTTGGGAGCCTTCCATGTTCTTGGGGGTCAGCCGCCAACCATCCCTCCTGCTGCCCATGAAGAGATCCCGGATCCTTTCCTGATGATGGGGACTAAGGGATGAACTCAGTCCTTGAAGCAACATTAGTTGTTGGCCTCTCTCCAGTGACGGAGCTGCTTTGAGGGAGTCAAAGGGACTGTGTGCCAAAATTATGCCCGTCGGGCAGGATTGGGATCTTAGTTGAGCAGGACACGCAGGTCCCAGGTGTCTTCTTAAAGGGCAGTTATTATCTGCGTCTTCCACCTATTGATCCCAGTTCTGCTGCTGTGCTCAAGCGCTGCTAGGAAAAAAGAACTGTAAAAAAAAAAAAAAAAAAAAAATGCGGGGGGGGAAAGAAAAAGGTTGATTCTGTTCATTAATCTCCCCCGTTCCCGTCATCGGCAGGAGCAGGGCCTGAAGGCTCAATTAGCCTCGGTGGCTGCAGCTTGGTGACACATGACAGCTTCCATCGCTTTCTTCCCGGAGACTTTCCCTCCCCAACTCCGTCTCCAGCTGTTTTGTCCCCCGCAACCGGGCACCTGTCAAGGCTTTGTGTGGGGAGAGGAGGTGGGGGGCACTGGGGCAACATGGGCATTGCCTCCTGCTCCCAGACGGGTGAGGAGAGGGACATGGTTGGAGGGGGTGGGCAGGAGCTGGCTCTGCCGGGACAGATGTGGTCAACTGGGGCTGCTGCAAGGTCCATAGGGATGTTTCGTTTTTGAAACCTGGCGATTTTGTCTGAAAATGGAAGGGTGAGGACTCCTAGGTCCTCATCCTGCCTTTACAACGCGAGTGCTGTCACCGTCTCAAGCGTGTCTGTCACCCACCAAAGGCAGGGAAGGTTTTACACGGGGCGGGATGGACATCTCACCTCTCGCTATAAACGTCCCAGTTGGAGAGCTGTAAATCTGGGTCCCCTTGGACCTCCTGCGGCGCCAGGGATTTGCCTCTATCTCCTGGGGGAGATGAAATTCAGGTTGCAGCGCTAATATCTCCTGCTGGGCTTCAGACGGAGCTTGCTATGTTTTATGCATGTCCTGGTAGCGTGGCGAAAATGTGCAGGCGTGCCAGAAATAATATGAATTGGTTGTGCCGGTGCCTCCACCACCACCTCTCCTGCCACCCGCTGGTGGATGAGGGGCAGGAGAGGGGCTGGATGTCCACCAGGAGCTTGTCACGGTTCGTGGCTGCTTCCCCAAATGCCCCTTGATTCCCCCCTTCTTGGTTACCGTCTCCTTGGGCTTGGCAGGAGCGAGTAGCATCTCTTCATTTTGGAGGTTTCCACTTCTTCCCTTGTGTCTTAAGGCGGCTGGTCTTTTGGAGCATCTCTCTGGTTTCCCTTGTGATTTGCCTGAGCGTACGCTCAGGAACGATTTGGGTTTTTTGGTGATTGTTCGCAGCAAAGAGTTATTCTTTCGTCCTGCTCTTTCAAATAGCTGTGAGCGCCTCGAGTCCCCAGTTATTGTGCAGTTTACATTCAGCAGGTACCGCCACAGCAAAATTTAGACGCTCAAATTCCTCTCCCGGCGTCTCTAAGCATCCAGCCCGTGCAGTGCCCTTCCGTAGTGCTTTGCCATTGTCTGTAGGATTTTGGTAATGCCGTGGAGAGATCTCTTCCACCAAAGTAAGAGAGAACTCAAAAGCACGGACCCAAAGCAGTTTTTAAGGTTAGAAAGGTGTTCGCAAAGGGAAAAGACACACCGATGTTTTCAAATCTCCCGATTTTTGAAGGCTAGACTCCTGATGAAGGTTTGGTATCATCGATCATAGAATTGTAGAATCATAGAATGGTTCGGGTTAGAAGGCACCTTAAAGATCATCTAGTT